>CM073761.1:116577033-117917033 GCA_037127475.1 Arma custos | reverse complement strand
TCAGTCTCATATTTTATTATTTCACTCTCTTTCTTTTTTTTATGTGTGTGTATATTCCCTCTCCCTCCTTCATATACTTTTTTTTTTTTAGTTTATGAGGACTCTCTTATTATGAAAAATTCACTATTATCTTTAAAAAATTCACATTATATTCAATCAATTTCCCCAAAAAAAATTTTTCACAATTTTTTATCAATAATTAAAAATTATTTTAAACATTCCCCATATTAATGATCGAATTTATACAGTAGAAAATAATTTTAAAATACTTGGATCTTCTTGATGCGAAGAGTTGCTCGTTGATGTCCAGTCTCGATGGATTTCTGGATTGCAGTTTTCTTTTTGAGATGCAGCTCGATGATCTCTGGATTTCTGGATGTCTGGATTGCAGTTTTACGAGAATCTCTGCTCTGCCTAAAATGCATGCAGTATGGCCACCCGGCGAAGGCATGCCAAGCGACCGGGATAGCGTTTATGTGGTGTGGAGAGACCGAGCATAAGGTCAAGGATTGCCCGGTAAAGAAGAAGAGGCAGGCAACGACATGCGCGAACTGCAAGGCTAAAGGCAGAGAGGGGGAAGAGCTCCGACATTGCGCGGGCAGCAGGGTGTGCCCGCAGCACCTGGAGATGATGGCTGGGCAGGTAAAACGAATCCGGTATGCGTAGGCTGCGGATTTTGCAGGTCAACATGGGCCGAAGGCGAGTGGTCGCGGACGAGCTGAGAGCTCTCGCAGGAAGACTGACACCATGACTATACAGGAGCCGGGATTCGTTGTCGCGTCGAGGGTAGTCGCGATGGGCAGTGGAGAGAGGAGGCCCAGAGCGGCTATTGTGATGAATTATCCGAACCTCGACGTCATGGAACTGAGCCAGTTCACTGCGGCGGATCAGGCGGCGTGTTATATCTGATGGGGGAGGATATCCTTCGCTCTCGTCCCGTCATACATGCCACCGAGGCAAAGGATAGAGGAAAGTGTTGCCGCCGTGGAGGCCATCGCACTACGTTATAGAAGTGTGGTGGCATGTTCCGACACCAATTCGTGGAGCACGGCCTGGGGTTCAGTGCGCACAGACGCTAGAGGAAGAGCGGTGGATGAAACCGTGGCAAGGTGTCAACTCATAGTGGTTAACGAGCCCTCTGGTCCCACATTAGTTGGAGTGGCGGAGCTGACGAGCGCCATCACAGACGCGGCCAGTATGACCCTCCAGCGCCACAGAGAGAGAGCGCGTACAGTTCCATGGTGGACGCCTGCCCTGACACTCCTCAAGAAGAAGTACTACAGGGCTAGGCGCAGATACCAGGATTACAGGGATGAGGAGAGGATGCCTCCACTCCGAGACGAATCTAAACGGAGGTATTGGGCATACCGAAACGGAGTGCGTCACCGGAAGAAGGAATCCTGGGACGAGTTTATTGTCAAGGAGACAGAGAAGAATCTCTGGGGTATCCCGTACAGGGTGGCGCTGGGCAAGGTGAAGCCGCTTACCATGATGGCGGCTCTCAGAGTGGGAGATGCCAAGGCAACCACCCTGGAGGAGACAGCCAAGATGTATGTGGATTATACATACCCCAGGGACGATCCGTCCCAGGATACTGAGGATGATAGGATGGTGAGACGCACCACAGTGTGCCCTACGGGTACCGATAATAGTCCGCCATGGGACTTATAGGACCTTCGCCTTGCCGTGGAGAGGTAGAGGATCGGCAGAGCCCCAGGACTTGACGAAATAGATGCCGCGATCCTGAGGAAAAGCGTCCCGTCATTGAGGACGACCTTCTAGGCGTCTTCAACGAGTGTCTGGATCAGGGGCGCTTCCCGAGTAGGTGGAGTATTGCGGTCCTTAGACTCATCTACAAAGGAGGAGGTAAGCATAAGAAGGATCCTAAGGCGTACAGGCCGATATGCCTCCTCCCGGTCGTCAGTAAGGTCCTGGAGAGCCTGATGGTCAACAGCCTGAGACCGGTCCTCATTGCAGCAAGCCACCCACGGCAGTTCGGCTCGACCTGTGGCAAGGGAACCACAGATGCACTGCTGAGAGTGCGCAGGGACGTGGAAGAGAGGGCGAAGAAGTATGTCATGCTTGTACTGTTTGACATATCCTCCGCCTTCGACAGTAATGGTGGCCCTGCGTACTCCAGCGGCTGCAGGAGCTCAGCAACTTGCACAGTAACTTGCACTCCCTCGTAAGTGGCTACCTCAGTGACAGGAGCGTGAGGTTAGAGGAAACTACTACGAGGTCGAGAGAAAGATCAAGAGAGGATGCACACAAGGGTTGGTTCTTGGGCCGGCCCTGTTGAAGTTAGTGTTCAATCAGTTGCTGGGGAGCTAGAAGGAGAAGAGTTCCTTGCCAGGGCCTACGTCGACGACCTGGCAGTCGTCGTGGCTGAGAACAGCAGGGCCAGACTGAAGACGGAAGCGGAGAGGTGCGCCAAACTCGTAGCAGAATGGTGCGTATGGAGTAAGCTGAGTATGGCCGCTACCGAGACTCAGGCCATACTCCTCAGAGGCTCCACTGACAGGGCTCACCCTATCATAATGGACATCGAAGGTGAGGAGGTGAAGTACCTGGGCGTGAAGTTCAGAGGAAACTTCGACGCCACTCCTCACCTGGGATACCTAAAAGATAGGGTGTCCCTGTCACTCAATGGATTGGCATTCTGGGGCCTCAGGTACCCAGCAACGATGACCATTTATAAAGGCGTGGTCTTGGGTATTCTGAGGTATGCATCCCCGGTGTGGAGCCGAAACCTCAAGCAGCTACAGAAGAGGAGACTGGCGACCATTCAGAGACTGGCCCTGCTGCGAGTCACGAAGACCTATAGAACGGTGTCGCACGAGGCGGTGCAGGTGCTAGCGGGAGCGATGCCCCTGGACCTCATCCTGAAAGAAGACGCCTTGATATATGAGGTGAAGAGGCAGGGGCTGGTGGCGGAGGGACTCCAAGAGGGAATCTGCGAGACTCTCTATAGACGGAAGAAGATGGTGAAGGAGGACTCCATAGAAGAGTGTAATGGACGGTGGGTGGGAAGTCAGAAGGGCTCTACATTGAGGAAATTTTTCCCCTCCGTCCAGTCGAGATTAGCTGCGACATGGGTCCAACGCATTTACCCGCCACTGCTGCACCCCGTATGCCAGCAATGGCAGGAAGGGGGGAAAAAAAAAGCTCTTAGTTTCCATACCTAGTCAACCCCTTTCCACTTTCCTCACATTTTCAACTACTATATGATCTTCCTAAATCAGTTCACTGTTCCTACCATCTATATGCTGACGACTTCCAAATCTATTTGTCCTTTCCTCCTTCTGAGCTATTAATTGCGCTCACCAGTATTCAGGAAGACCTAGAAAGGATCTGTGCCTGGGCAAAGCTGAACAAACTGGAAATGAACACAATGAAAACTCAGGTGATTGTTTTAGATTCCAATTCCCTCTCTACATCCATCCACACCCTCTCAACATTAATCCTAAACGTTCACCCCATCACATTCAGCACCTCTGTGAAAAACCTAGGCATTACTATCGACCGAAACCTTTCTTGGAAATCCCACATCGCCCAGATATCCGACGGTCAATCAATTCACTGAAGTTATTACATCGTTCTCGACATCTCCTTACCAAATCTTCACGTAAGCTTCTTGTATCTTTTCTCATCTTCCCCCACTTTGACTACTGTAGCGTGGTATATGAAGGGCATTCTAAAATGCTCGAAGACAGATTAAAGAGAATAATGAATTGCTCTCTAAGATGTGTGATCGCGCGCGTCCCACCTTTATGATGAGTTAAAGTGGGTCTTCCCTCCCTTCCGAAGACAAAATTTCCTCTGTTAATTCTTATATCAATCCATTTACTCTCAACACTCTTCATATATCTACAGTCTCCTCCAAATAAAATACGTATTTCAACACCATAAATCAAGATCCTGCCTTTCCGATCTTTATATGCGTTACCACAGAACTAAAGTATTCGAACGTTCCTTTCTCGCCCGCTCCACCACAGTGTGGAAATCAATCCTCCCTATGGCAAGCGTCATAGTCCCACACTATCGTCATTTAAACCTTGCTTTTCCAACATCTCCTAGCTTCCCAAAAAGATGCTCTCTAAGCAAGTTAGTCATTTGCTTAGAATGTAATTTATAGAATAATTCATTGTGTTATTTAGTTGTTTTAATTTTGTTTTTAAAAAGATGTACATCATGTAAAGAAATTATAGCAAGCAAGCTCATGCATTTAACAAAAGTTATGGATTTATCTATTCTCTTTAATTGCTTAATATCTTGTCAATATTGGTACTGTTTATTTATTTATTATTATTTTTAGTTTAAATGTTTCTTTTTAAATTGTTTTCTGTCACTTTTTACACGCTTTGTTGTTTGTAACATTTAGCCTTCTAGACAGATAAATATTATGTTTCTTTTTCTTCTTCAGCTCAGCAAGGTCCTCTACTAGTCTGATGGTGGTTTTATGTAATGTGATCTTGGCCCCTCTTAACATATTGTTAGTTTTAAGAGCCTTTAGTCTTATACATTAATAGCAATTACCAGCAGTAAGTCTTGATTTTATATCCTCCTCCAACAAGAAATAACCACAATAAATATGAAAATCAACCCTCAAACTAAAAGCACGCAGATAGGAAAGAAATCTGGGGAATAATGAAAGTAATAAAAGCAAATAGAGAGGGAAAATTAGAACAGGTAGATAATTTTCAATATCTGCTCATCTCAATGAAAGCAGTTACATCAATAAGGAAGTGACCCAGAGAATCGAAGCAACTGATAGTATATTCTATTTGCTCAGGAAAGGTTTTCTGGATCAATTGAGGTAAATAAGAAAACAAAAATTGCCATCTACGAATTTATTTCTTCTTATTCTTTCGTTGTCCCTCACCTTTAATACTAGGTTTGTACCTTCGACGCGAAAACTTCGTAAAGTGGAAATATAGGTTTAGCAATAGGATCCAATAAGCCACCATAACTAACTAGAAGTTAAACGGACGGAAACCATCCTAGTGGAGAAGTTGGTTCGGACTACTACTTATGATGGTACAAGAAAGACCAACCAGGAAGGTCTAAGAGACCCATGTAGAGGGGAGGAGAACTAGAGATAGGTTGAACTATTCCTGGGAAGAAAATGTTCAGGTGGCGGGGTATAGAAAGGAGCGTAAGAGAGTTGACCAGGTCTAGACTCTTTATATAAACGACATCCCACCTCTTATTCAACACTCCCAGTAACATAACTACGCTGATGATTTCCTAATTTACTAATCCTTTTCATCTTCTGAGCCACAGAAGAACTCCAAAAAGATTTACTCGAATAACATTGACAGTTGGCAATAGATAATAAGTTAAAATTGAATGCGTAGAAACCCAAGGCAATAGTAATAAGGTCGAACTGAACTTTCCTACTGCTGTAAGTACTTCCTAGAATCCTTTCTTTACCAAGTTATCCAATCCGTCGGCGGACCATCATACATTTCCGATCTCCTTCAATTCAAAACCTTGGTCCACTCCCGTTACACCCGTTCTCAGCTCTCAGATCTATGTTCAGCAGCAGCTTTTGGCTGATCTTTCCTTATCCGATCCTTGTCCTGTAGAACTCTATACCTTCTTCCATTCGTTGTTCCTATAATCTTCCAACTCTCCAATCCTGTATATTCAATCACAACATAAACTTACAATTTCCAAGAACTCGTAAATAAGCAGGATGTTCAATGCCGTGAAAAGAGGCTTCTTGGACCGGCATGAGGTGACAAAAAAGACAAAGATGGCTGTTTTCAAATCTACCTTTATTCCGATCATGACATATTCCTCAGACATGGACTCTAACAACCAACCATAAATCAAGACTTTAGGCTATCAAAATGAGGTTTTTTGGAAAGTGGAAGGGACCACCGGGGGAAGGGATATATGCAGCAACCATGTCTTTTTGGCTGTAAAGAGGAATCTCAGAAGGGGAAGAAACATCAATTATATACATAAGGATTGCTGGGTAGGCATATGAAAAAGGCAGATGCAGATGGCTTCAGGGAAAGTATAATGGATTGAGCTTTCATTTGGCAGGATCCAGTTCAACGCAATTGGGGTGTCAGATTTTTAAAAATAATAAAAATATGTATTTTTCAGCATATTCACAATTTATATAAATATAGTTTATGATTTCAAGCAAAGCTTAATGTAATGAAACAATTAACGAAAAAAAAGAACTTATCAAAATATAAAACTTAATAAAAAATAAAATTTAGTCATTAATTAAAAAATGACTCCTTAAAAAAAATATTTTAACATAGAACAACTTTAGAAAGCGTATAATATTACAATCTTTGGTTTAGTATCACTTTGGACTTTAAATCAAACATTTACATAAACTACTGATCTTCTGTAGGTTTGACTTCAGAAGTCTCATTAGTAGAATCACCAAGTAAATTATCAACAAATCTTGATACTGGTTGAGGATGAGTGGTCAGTGGCAATGTGGAGGGTCTGTGATACAGGAATCCACTATCCTCGGGAGTGTGTACTGCGACAATTTCAGTCTGAGTAGCTACTTCACTAGATCTGGGAGCAGACTCTCTAAAGACATCCTGCATGCTATGTTGTAACTGCTGTACCTAAAAATAAATATGATCTTTATTATTATCTATATACATATGTATATGGATATATATAAAGCATGTCATCATCATGTCTCATGAACCACCTATCCAATGAGAGGAGGAATTTGGCTGTATATTTTCCACTACATGTGATGTTTGGGCATTCGGATGGACAGGTTACTGGGCAGTACCATCCTAGATCAGTCGAGGGGCTCCTCCTGCCTTAGAAGGTTGGAAGATTGCCTGTGAGTGCATACTGTAAATGACCTTGGATACTGAACTGTGGTGGGGGCATTATTCCCCAAGTAACTGCATGCAACAGTTACTCCTGGCGGGAATAAAGCATGTTTAACTGATTAATCAGTTCAGACTTCCTCCAATTAAAATATCTCTCCTTTATAGAATTCTCTGTATGTGATGTCATTATGAGTTACTTGCACACAGTACCACAGAGAGAACTATATGAAGTATGATTCATATTTGTCATAAAGGTAAATAATGTTTAGTATTGGAAAGAAGGAATAGTTAACAGACATAAGACAACTATGATACTGGATCAACACCACGCCTAAGTAATTGAAGTAGTGGATGTAATTTATTATAGTTACTATTATGTAATTAATAATAATGAAAATAGTAGTGAATCATTTGTGCTAATATGTTTGAACATGCATAAATAAAAGTAGAAAATGAAAGTTGATTTGGCTCCATCTAGCAACCCACCCACTATCGATCTCTGAAAATTTCCTCAAAATCAGATTAGTACTTGATGTCTAAATCAAAACACAAGCAAAATTTTTCCGATTCCGAGGGAAATTTTATTTTTATTTCGTGCAAGAATCAAACCTTCCCTACCTGTCCAGGATGTTTTAATGATTTAAGGTTGTGATTGACCCAGCTTTTGTCAAGTGCTTTAGAAAATTCTCTGATCATACTTATCTTTATTTAACCCAAATACAAGACATAAGTATAGGTACCTACAGGAATATCTAAGGGTGATACTTTTTGCTACATGAACTTAAGAAATCAAACCGGCTTTCAAGTAAAAGCACAAAGAAAATCTCTTGCGTGAAAATACTCATTTCCATACCCAGGATCTTAGAGGAAATTAGGACCTACAATATTACAGGGTAATCTCTTTTAGCACATCAAAATGATTTATTATTAATAATGATGTAGGTATACAGAAAGAGCAGTTTAATCCTTCAAAGCCCTCTAATGTACGATCAAATCTCTGATGTATTGATACCATGAATATTGGTCCTAGCAATTATAAATGTCATTTAAAAAATGTTAAAAAAACTTATATCCCCTCACAAATATCGAGTGGGGAAATGCTAACAAAATTGACTTCCACCTCCAAAATATTGAGTGGGGCAAGGGTCTATTAGACAAATCAAATTTCAAAAAAGCTCAATAGACTTATAAATAATTATATTGACTAAAAACTCCAAGATATAATAATAATAATAGTAATTATAAAATAAAAGCTTCAGTAAATAATTATAATAATATAATATAATAATAATAAAAGCTTCTGTAAATAAAATCAATCTGGGGAATTTTACCAGTTTAGATGTATAGTTAATAAAAATATGGTTATATCAGACTTTTTTTTCAATTCAGTTCAAGTAATTATAAATATTATAATAAAATTCAACAGTATAAGTAGCAATAGCCATCCAAAAACAAAAAAATTTTAAGCCTTTAACATACTGCACTGTAGCTTCTGCCATTCAGTGGTATGCAATCAAGTTGTTTTGAAAATTAGAATCCTTCTTTTTGATAGGTGGTATAAAGAAGAAAAATAAAAATTGTAAATCTCGAAACAAACCTTCCGCCAAACAGCATTTATAGCCTGCATCTGAAGAACATGCAGTCTGTGCTCATTTTCCAGAGCAGACTTTAAAGTTCGAACATCGTCAGACAACTTCCTGAAAAGTATAAAAAATAAAATTAGTAGTAACAAAGTAAAAAATGGACTAACAAGAAAACTGAAATATCATAATAAGATAACACCTATGATATGGTAGAAAAATATAATTTGAATTAAAATATAGAAGAAGTATGGTGAATATTAGAAAATAAGGAACTTTATAAGATAAAGGACTAGACAAGATAGGAACATTGAAATGTATCAATTTTATGGGAAGAGGAATAGAATCTTATTCCTGTGAGTGGACAAAAAAAAAAGGAACTGCATAGAATATTTGGTCCGAAAAATGATGAGTACACAGGAGAATTAAAGTTACACCACCCGAAATAACAGTAAAAAGCAGTCTGTTAAAATATTTGAAGTGAAAGCATCCCAATTATTGAGATGGGCTTGTAAAGTAATCGATGAACAAACAGTAATTGGAGATATCAGCACCAAACCTTCTGGTTCGCTATGTTATTTAATATATTTCTTAATTTGAAATGAAATTTGAATGTGATAATTACTCACGATATGTGCTGGCTAAAACGTTTTACTTGGATGTTTTGGTAAAACGTTTGTATGGAAGGACTGGAGTTACGAGTCAAGTAGCCCCTCCAATTTTTTTGTATACAAATAGCAGCTAGATCTGGAAAAAATATATATATGCACATTAAAATAGGAAAAATATTTATTCTGATAATCTGTTATGGTGTTCCTTAGGAATAACAATCTTGTAAAAAAAAGAAAAATTAACAAAAAATTGACCTGGACAAAAGACATGACATTAAACTCAATAATTTTCTTGGAAAAATAAACTCTGTAGGGCGAGGGGGAAGGACCTCCGACAGGTCAGGTACCTAGCTAGAAAAAGAGAAGAATGGAATTCCTGGATGGATGCTCCTCTATGCTGAGAAGGCACTTGAGAGGGAAGCTAAAGAAGAAGAAGAAGGAAAAAAAAATCTTTTGTATTCTTTATATATGTACTAAATATAGAAATTGTATAAAACATGTTAAGATAAAAAGGCCAAAACAATATTGGTTGTCTCAGTTGACAGTTAATAGTTTGACACGTCACCTCAGACTCGACACCCACTACTGATAGCCCTGAAAATGGCTTACATCTTAGGCCAAAACGTTGGCAAATTAAAATAAGTATCGCTTGTATTGTGTTATCATTGATTGCAACCCCTGACCAATTCAATTCATTATTAGAATTATCCTATCACCTATTTTCACTCAAATATTGGCTGTCATTCTAAGTTTTTTCTCAATGGACCTAGTGCAGGAGCAAAATGATTCCAAACATGGACAGGGTATCACTTAGGACAATCGCAACAGTTTTCACAGGTTACTGCAGACTTAACAGAGACAAGTTAAAACTTGGGCTGATGAGAATTACACTGTGTGATTTTTGCCATTATCTTCCCTTATCACATTATCTGCTAGTTCTAGGTTCACCAGCTTAAGTTTTTTTGCTTTTGGCCTGGATCATAGCACTGATCCCAAGAAGATTGAACTAGTCAAACTGTAATTTTTAATTATAAACATTTTCTAATAAAATTATAATTAAGAAAATAATTCATTATTCTTATACCAGCAAACACTTCCTTTTGAAATAAATCTTATTGGACTGCCCCTATTTTCTTCTATTTGGTCCAATTCTATTTTCTATTTCATATTAATTATGTTGGCTTTTGATTCGCTGAACCATTCCATCCTTTTCTCTAAATTAAAATCATTATCCTTTTCCAACAGTTCCATACTCTGATTCCAAGCTTTACTACCAGACACGACTCAAGCTGTTTCCATCCCAAATCAACCTCTATCCTCTTTCCTTCTGCTGAACGCAGGAGTAGCAAAGAGTTCAAGTATTTCACCACTTCTTTTCAACAGTTATATTAATGACCTTTCTAAATCAATCGACCACTGTTAACACGTTCCTAATTGCGGGGTCAATTGACCCCGGGTGGAACTTTCCACTAGTGCTGAGCCTGTAAGAAGTAAACTTTCAAAAATGCTCGAACCTGTTTAAGCTTTTAATTTTTTCAAAGGGTTGAAACTAATATGGCTATATGTTATAAACTTCAATAATCTCTCAAAATTCGATAAAAAATAGAACGGGGTTAAATGACCCCGGGCCGCACTGAGGTTTAAAATTAGACCTCTAGTGCGGCACGGGGCCAAAAGACCCTGTGCTACTTTTTTCGAAAAATGACGAGTCACTCAATTCCCTCTACTTTTGAGACGGCCCTTTTTTGTGCTTTCCCCCCGTGCTACTTTTCTCGGAAATGACGAGTTATTCGCTCCCTTCCCCTTTTTGTTGCGACGGCCCTTTGTTTGTTTGCTTATCCACCCTCCTTTTTTCTCTTCAGTCTTCAGTATAGTTTCTCATTCACATAATTTTTCACGATGACCTCACGTGGTCGGAATTTGGTTGACTTGGCTTTATCGCTCAAAAATACATCCTCCAGTGAAAGTGAATCAAGCCTTGATAACAGTAGTGAAGATGAATTTGAATTCCAGTCTGATGAGTCTTCAAGTTCAGACGACGAAGATGATTTAGCTTATGTTCATCAGAAGATTTCCAGCCATTCTTCGAAAGGCCAAACTGGCAACATTGATGATTGTCAAATAAATATTGACGATCCCAATGCTACATCGCTTCAATTATTGTATTTTTTTTTTTTATTCAATTTGTATTTTTTTGCTTTCCTCAACTACTAATTTTTTTTAAAGCAATGTTATAGGTATTGTTAAGAATTTTAATTTTATTACAAAATGTATTTATTATAAGAGCAAAACAAAACTGAGATCTTTAATCTCCGTGGGCCAATGATAATTACAGTTTGGGATTAGTTGTAACAATTTAAATTAAAACACAATTTCTATATAATAACCACTCACATTTATCTCATCCAATTGTCTTCAAACTTCTTCACCAATAACAGTGACGCCGAATGACACCGATGCTTCTCTTGACACTTGAAAACTGATCCTTACAGCAGACTCTCAATGGTAGAAAATGCTTGTAGAGATTCTACCTTCAGGACATCCAATCTTCAAGTCATGTAACTTAAGTCTTCACTCAGGGCGTTCTTGAAGAGAGTTCACAAACCTGGGAAGGTCTTCTCCTAAGGACCCCACGCTGCAGAATGCTTGAAAGATGGCGGGAGCTTTTCCTTGTCCTTAGTGTGCAATGCCATTTGTATGATTTGAAAATCAGTTACAGATATATATAAAAATTGTGTTTAATAAGCAATCAGTATTAAAATTTTTAAATACGCTTTATTAAAATTTAGAATAATTTTTATTTACTTATAAATTCACGGCCACTTAATATTGGTCCGCCAAATATCGATAATAACTTTGATATATTTTGAACCTCAACAGTATATTAAATGTAAAAATATCAAAATAAAAATAAAAGTTATTGTAAGTTTTATTAAAAGTTGTTGTGAGTTTTATTTTCCTATAATATGTAAAAGGATATGTTTTTTTTTTTTGGGGGGGGGGTGGTACCGAACCTCACAAAAAAATTAAATTCATTTCCTGTGTATAAAATCTCATAAAATTTAATTTCTTCTTCTTCTTCTTTCGCATCACCCTTATGGTGCCTTTCAGCGTAGGGGAGCGTTTAACCAGGACTGCCACTCTTTCCTATTCTTAGCTAGGTTCCTCGCCTGGCGGATATTTTTGCCTCTTTTCCTGCACAACCACTCGACATATTCCAGATAGGACATTCTAGGGCGTCCTCG
Source organism: Arma custos (assembly GCA_037127475.1). Classification (NCBI taxonomy): domain Eukaryota; kingdom Metazoa; phylum Arthropoda; class Insecta; order Hemiptera; family Pentatomidae; genus Arma; species Arma custos. The sequence continues at coordinate 117,904,773 of CM073761.1, read as the reverse complement.
TGGTCTTCTACCTTCAGGGATGTAGTCCATCGTCTTCAATGGGTCCCTGCAGTCCTCCATCCTCAGAACATGCCCAAACCATTTTAATTGGCGGGCCTCGAGCATCTCCTTCATTGCCACGATCCTGAGTTCCTCCCTGATCGTTTCATTGCGGATACAATCTCTTTTTGTTTTTCCTGAGATTCTTCTAAGAAATTTCATCTCTGCAGCCGTGATTCTACTCTCCAGCCTGTCCGTTAATATCCAACTTTCGGCACCATACAGGAGCACAGGTAGATATACCGACTTGAAGATGTTGAGCTTCACTTTTCTGCCTACTTCTCGCTTCCCAACAACAGCATTACAGATCTGGTAGTAGACCGAGTTTGCTTTTTTTATCCTATTTGAGATTTCAAAGTCTAATTTTCCAGTACCGTTCATTACTGCTCCGAGGTAGGTGAAGTCCGTGACCGCTTCCATCTCTCCTCCGTTGCAGTATATATGGATTTCTTCCTGTACTCTTCCTACTTGCAAGATCTTGCTCTTGCCGGTATTGATCTGCATGCCTTTCCTACGGAGCTCTTCATCCCATTCATTCACGGCTTGCTGTAACTTTTCTGTGGAGTCTGCAATGAGGACAATATCATCTGCATAAAGCAGAAGCTGAATCACTACAGGCAGGAGGTTTCTTCGGCCCAGGAACGTCCTTTCAGTTCGTCTTTTGCATATTGCTGCTATTTCATCCATATAAAGTATAAATAGCAACGGGCTTAAGCTGTCACCCTGCTTTACTCCTTTTGCTATATCAAAATTTAATTTCAAGAAGGGAAAAGGTGTCTTTATTTGAAAACAAAAATAATTTATTTACGAGTACAATTTCAATTAGGTCAATGAACTTTTGAATAAATCAATTAATAGTCCCATTTGTTATTTATAACTAACTCCCAAATATAATCGGTTTTCAAAACCGAATCTAAATAAAAAACACAATATAACCGTGTTCACGTTATTTTTAGTTATAAAACACAATATAAATAAAGAATGGGGCTAATGTCCTGCTGCTGTGGTATACTGACCTAAACCTATGAAGTGGGAAAACAATTGATTTTTCCTAAATTAATCAATTTTCAGCAAGCTGAATACGTTTAAACTAAGGAAAGGACACGGGGCAGATTGACCCCGCACTTGTGGATAGTTACTGCACGGGGTTAATTGACCCCGTGTCGCACTTGTGGATAGTTACGGATTTTTCTATCAGCACTGAACATGTTAACACAATATATATACCGACGACTCCCAAATCTATTTGTCCTTTCCTCCTTCTGGGATATTAATAATAATAATAATAAATTCTTTATTTATTCTGGGACAAGTCCCTTTAGAATAACAATGCAGGTATTGTAAGCTATAATGTCTTATAGTGTAAAATAATTATATTTAATTAATTATTACAAACAATTTAATAAGTGAGAAAGAATAAAAAATAAAAAAATACAAATTACCTCAAAAATAATATTTTTAAAAACAGATTAGAAGAAGAGAAAGAAAAAAAACTTAAAATAAACTAACAATAATTTCACTTGTCACTCCAGGTAACCGTCCAATTGTCAGCACCTGACTCTGCCTCCACTAAACCAGAAATAGGATCTGAACAGGGATATTAGTGACATTCACTAGTGTTTAGGATGACCTAGATAGGATCAGCATCAGGGCTAACCTGAATAGACTAAAGTTAAATGCTGCGAAAACACAGGCCATTCTAATCGGTTTCAATACCCTTCTTGAATCCACCCACTCCCTTCGCCAATTAAATGATCACCCTATATTTTCAGTTCCTCAGTAAAAACCTCAGTATCAGTTTTCAGTGCACAAGATCTCGCCTTTCTTTACACCCGTTCCACCAGAATCAAAATATTCAAGTGTTCCTTTCTCATCCATTCCACCACACTTTGGAACTCTGTCCCATCTGATATAGGTCAGGCTTCTTCCTTATCCAAATTCAAATCCAGACTACCTACATCTACATTTCCTAAATTGATGGATGAATTACTGTAAATTTTTTTCAGTTATAGCAATATTATTTTTTATACATGTTATGTGCTTTTAATTATGTATTTTATAATAGCTTGATTCTCATTATTCTCATCTTATTTTTATTCTTTTTTTTTCCAGAATATATCTTTTAATTTAGATTTATTTTCAAGCACTTATGTAAATACTGTATCATTCTTATAATGTAACCCCTGGGCCAGATACTAATTCAATTATTTTTGTACCCAACTACAAAAATTAATTCTAGAGACTTGGCCCAAGAATAAAATTATTTTTTTATTCTATTCTATTCTATAAACATATGTATGCTACCGATTTATGAAAATTAAATGTAAATGTAACGGGCTGAGGAAAATTTTATTCAAATATATATATTTAGTTAATGTGCATTAATTACAGCTTTTAGTTCAATGTTAAAAATGTTAGTGAATTTATATTCATATAAGGAAAGTAATCTGTGTTAAGAAATTGTACTCTCATCTTTGCGATCAAAAAGAAGTATGTTATCATTTGAAGTCAAAAGTTTATTTTTATTTTTACGTATTATAGAGAATGATTAGCATTTATTTGCTTCTTCTCATTAATGTTTTAAAAAGACTTTAGGTTGTAAGGATTTTGTACATTAATATGTACGTATACGTTATCCTATGCCAAATAAAATGTGCTAAGGTTATTTCTTTTAGTGACTAATTACATAATTTTCTTTGTATATGGTTTTGGTTAAAGGCATTGTAGGTCCTCAACATTTAGTTTTGATATATTTTATTAAATGTGAATTATTGTTAGAAGACTCCTATCTGTTTCGTCAGCCATTTGTAGGTCCAATGCAGAAATGAGGTCAACGCTGGATAAGGGGTTTTCGCCGCTAATATCGACCTTATTCGAATATTTAAAAAAGTTTAATTCAATTCGAGAATTGATGGGGATAATGATGACCACCAGGGGCAGCACCTGTCAGACCAAGGAGCAAGAATGATTACGCCAGCTAGGATAAGCCATCAAATACCCGATCGTTTTCCTCTCGAGGCCCGAGGAGTTGAGACGTCTGCCGGCGGCAGGGCGGGTATCTTCCGACAGGAGATTGGGGCTGAAGATGAGTTGAGCGCGAGAACTAGCAAGAAGCTTTGGTTCCGAAGCAAGAAATCAAGGGAAGGTATTAGATTTTCTATTAACTGTAGTCGGACTAGACTTGGGGTGAGGCCAGAGGGTGGTCCATTGAAGATAGAGCCAGTTAATTATTTTCTTTGTCATTTATCGCGTTCGGCCACAAGACAAATAGGAATCTTTTCTTTAAGTATTAGTGCACACAGAATTATTGTTGGAGAAGAGGGAACTGGTTTTAAAGGGGAGTTATTATATTATTAGCGGTTATAAGATAAGGATTACTGATGGTGGATATTTGAATTGTAATTGCCGTTGGTGTATATGGAATTATGGAAAATGTTTTATAGTAAAATTATGGTTTTTAGTAGCGGTTATGAGATAATGAATACGGAGTGTGAATGTTCAAGTTCTAATTATCATTATTAGTGCATATGATTATTGCTAGTGTAACAGAATGCGATAATTTAAGATTAGATTTAGGTGTAGATATATAGTTATACATATTTTATTTAATAGGAAAGTATTGTAAGACAACTCATGCCAGTATTTGTGCTCCTGTCAGCAATTCATACCGTCGATTCCAGCTCGTGGAAGGAAATGACGTAAGCAATGCCTTCCTGGGAATATCCGATCGAGTCAAATCTTAAAGACGTTAAATATAATTATTAAATTCTTGGGATAATTATTACCACCAGATCGCAGCACGTTAGCTGGAATAATCCTTCAAATAGCGCAACGTTTTTCTAAAAAAGAGAGAGTTGAAGACTGGTACTAGTGAGAAGAGGAACCTGAGCAACAAGACACCAGATGGAAGGTAGGAACTTTGCCTTATACTGTAGTCAGACTTTTATTCAGTCCCGCTTGTAATTCAGTTTACGATAGAATCAATCAACCCTGACCATTAAATATTTTCTTTTTCCTTCGTTGCAACTAGAGATGGATCAAAATTTATTATATTATTATTAATTAGCGGTTATGAGGGAATGATTGCTGATGGGGAATGTTGACTTTGTAATTATTAGTGTATAGAATTATTGTTATAGATAAGGGGTTTGATGAGTGTTATATATAATGGAACTTGGTTTATTATTATTTTAGTGGATTTTGGGACTATGATTATTGATGGAGAATCAGGTGTTTGAGTCTCGTTCATATGCTCTTATTAAGTAATATTATTGAGGGTGATTCTTATGTTAAATTAGAGTGTTATTTTCATGATGCTATATGTAACTTTTATTTCAATATATTAGCGTTTGGTTGTTGATAGATAAATGTGTGGGGTTTATTTCTTCACCCAGTTTCCCCCTGTACATGTAAATTTCCTCCTCCCTCTCCCCTCCCAGCTCTTTCTAGGTTGCCATAGGGTCCCAGAGAATAGCAGCAGGTAACAATTTGGTGTCAGGTGTGGGGTGTAGGTTGCAAAAACACCGAATAAAGTGAACCCAGTTAGAGAATGACGGAAAGACAGAAAGAGTTGGAGGAAGCGGTAAGGAAGTTACAGAAAGCCAACGCGGACTTTGCCACCGAGAACGAATCCCTGAAGAAAGAGAAGGAGACGTGGACCCAGCAGACCATGATGTCTTCGGGCGGAAATAAGGCCCGGAGGGACTTGAATCTACAAAATATGGTTAAGCCATGGTCGGGAGCCCCGGGGAGCCCCTCCATCGGTCAGTTTTCCAGAAATTAGATAAGATCGGACTACTGGGGAATTGGAGTGAAGAGGACAAACTAATTATTGCCGAACAAAAGCTGGGAGGCATGGCTGAGAAATTTCTGGAGTCCAAACCCGAACTGGTAAGAGCAGGAGCCTCATACGATTTAATGAAAACAGAATTAATTAAAAGGTTTGTGGATCCAAGAGAGAGAGAAAAACTCGAAGGAGAACTGAGTGAGGCGAGACAGGGAGCGACCGAACCAGCCATAGAGTTTGCGGACAGAATCAGATCTATTGGGGCACGGATAATAGCCAGCATCGAAGAGGAAGAAGAGAGGGGAATATTATCTAAGCACATTGAAGGCCGGGTGCTAGCAGCCTTCAGGAGAGGACTGAGACCAGACACAGCGCGAATGGTGCAAGCTTTGGCCCCGAACACACTCGAAGAAGCCATCAGTAGAGCTGAACCCTTTGAGAGGAACGAAGGGACAATTAGAGAAAATAGGTGTACGAGGGAAATATTCGGGGTGGAAGCGCAAGACCTATCGGAGATAGAGGGCAGAGAAGGAAAGCTGGACACAGATAGACGGGAAGTGAGCCTGGTAAGACCCGCAGATCGAGCTCAGTGGAAATGTTACCGTTGTGGGAAAGAAGGTCACTTAGCAAGAGGATGCCTTCAGGGACAAAGAAGTTCTTTGATGCCGATGCCTAACAGGATGCCGACCGTCATGACTAGCAGGTGTTTCTCTTGTGGTAGGGAAGGTCACTGGGCCCGGGATTGTAGGAGCCGACCACGTACTCAAGGACCTCATAGGGGGAATACAAACCCTCGCTACAATAACAGGGCCCCAAAAGAGCAAGACCTGTCGTAGACCCCGGCTACAGGTCAAAGAGACAGAAGGGGTTCCACCGTCTGGTGCCAGGAGTACAAGGCCAAGGAAATGGAACAATCTCAGTGGTAATGGATATTGAAGGAGTAGAACATGAGATGTTAGTAGATATGGGGTCCGAGGTAACTCTAATCAGATCCGCCATCCCGAGGGTGCCTCTAGAGCCGGCAAAAGTAAGAGCCAAGGGCGTGACGGGACAAGCATTGAGAATCTTTTCATTGAGATTAGAGCTAAGATGCAAGTTGAGAGACAAGGAGTTTCAGCATCCCATCCTTATTTCCCCGCTCGACCTGCCAGGTGATGGAATTATTGGGATGGACCTGCTTGCCAAGGTAGGAGCCCGAGTACTCATCCGAGAGTGGCGACTGGAACTAGATAAGATGAATGAGGAAGCACGAGTTCAGAGAGTGGAAAAGGAAGACCAGGAAGGGAAAATAAAAACTTTGTACCAGGCCATTGCGGACTTGGAGAAGAAATGGTATCCCACCCGAGAACGGACCGAACAGGAGGAAGAGAAACCTCAACTACAGATAGAGCGCCTCCGAATAAAGAACATCAAGGAGAAGAAGAAACGACGAGCGGAGAAACGACTGGCAAAAAAGGAAGCACATAAGAGGGAGGAAAATCGGCGTCAAGACCCTCCAATGGAATTAGAAGAACAAGAATTAGTGACTTACCTCTCACCAGTTAGAATACCGCCCTATAGTGAGATGATAATACGAGGCCGAGTGATGGGAGAAGAACATTCCAACGTGGTGATCGAACCTGTAGGTTTAAGGCAAGGAGGGGTCAGAGTCGCCCGTTGTTTGTCAGAAATCCAAGGGAGGAGCGTATGGGTCAAGGTGGCGAATGTTTGCCCTCAGGAGGTCATCCTGGATCGAAACCAGACTCTAGGAGTGGCAGCTAGATGGAAGGAGAATAGGGAAGGAAAAGGCCAAGCGAATAGGGGAATCACGAATAGGAAAGGAAGCGGCGTGGAAGTAGGATTGAGAGCGATCGGGGCGACAGAGCCCGGCTGGGACCTAAGCCATCTGAACACGTCGGAGAAGGCAGAGATAGAACCGCTGCTACGGAGGTATGAGCTATTCTCACCACCTGGGAAGGAAGGCTACACCCTTGGGGTCCAACATTAAATACCCACAGGGGACGCGCGCCCAGTTATGAAACGTCCTTATAGGGTACCGTTCCACCACCGCCCTGTTGTCGAAGAGCACCTCAAGGAAATGATGGACAAGGGGGTGATTACTCATTCCAACAGCCCTTGGGCAGCACCGGTTGTGTTGGTTCCAAAGAAAAGCGAAGATGGGTCTATCACATATCGTTTCTGTACCGACTTTAGGGGATTGAACGCGTTGACGCAAGTAGATGCTTACCCCCTACCACTGATTCAAGAGACGCTAGAGCTATTAAATATATAATTAAATATATATAAATTTTTTCAACCCTCGATCTGAGCAGCGGATATCACCAGATCCCCCTAGCTGAGGAGGATCAACCCAAGACAGCGTTCACTACATTGGGAGGACATTATGAATATAAAAAGATGCCCTTTGGACTCGCCGGGGCCCCTGCGACTTTCCAACGTACAATGGACCAAATTCTTACCGGCATTAAGGGGATTGAGTGCTTCGTATATCTGGATGATATTATCATTTTCAGCGTAAGCCTCGAGCAGCATCGAGACCGGCTGCAACATGTGGTCGAAAGGCTAAGGGATGCAAACCTCAAGCTAAATGGAGCAAAATGCAAGTTCGCTGTGTGCCAGGTGAAATACTTAGGCCATTTGGTTACGGGTGAAGGAGCGAGACCGGACGAAGAGAAGATCAAGGCAGTGAAGGAGTTCCCGCTCCCCCGGACAGCCAAAGAGGTGAGAGGATTCTTGGGTTTAGCCGGGTACTATAGAAGGTTCGTGCCCCGTTTTGCAGAGAGAGCAAAACCACTTACCCTGTTGATTGGAAAGGACAGACGATTCCAATGGGGCCCGCAACAGGATTAGGCGTTTCAGAAGTTGAAGGAAGCTCTGTGCACAGAACCAGTGCTGATATATCCCGATTTTAAGGATCTCTTTATTTTAGCCACTGACGCTTCTGGTGTTGCTTTAGGAGCCGTACTGTCCCAGGTTAGGAACAGGCACGAGAGACCCGTGGCATATGCCAGCAGACAACTTCACAATGCGGAGCAAAATTACTCAGCCACAGAACGAGAGCTGCTTTCTGTCGTATGGGCGACGAAACACTTCCGGTGTTATCTGCTTGGTCGAAAGTTTACCCTTGTTACGGACCACTCAGCTCTGCGCTGGATGCTCTCCCTAAGGGATCCGTCTTCTAGGCTTACCCGTTGGGCACTGCGGTTAGAGGAGTTTGACTACGAGGTGATACACAAACCGGGGCGGAGACACACTAATGCCGACGCGCTGAGTCGTGCAGTAACCAAAATAGCTACGGGTGAAGTTACGGAGACAGGAACTTACCTCCAAGACCAGAGGAAGGACGAAGAGTGTGTGAGATGGGCTGAAGAGAATCCTCAGGTGTGCCAACAGGATGAAGAGGGACTGCTATATCGGGGTGAAGTACAGAATAGAAAACAGTGGAGAATCATGGTACCTCAAACAAGGAGAGGACAAGTTATGGAAGAATGCCACAGTAGCTTATGGGCTGGCCACCCGGGCATAGAGAGAACCCTGGCCATACTGAAGCAAAATTATTTTTGGTCATCCATGAGGCAAGATGTAGAGGCATTTGTGAAAGCATGCCATTCATGCGCGACCCGTAAAACACCTGTAGGACTGACCGTACCCATAGAAAGACCGTATTTCACTACTCAACCATTCGAGATGGTGCCGCTCGACATCGTTGGCCCCTTTCCCAGGAGCTCTAAAGGAAACAAGTATCTGCTTACCTTCATTGACCACTTCTCTCGGTATACGGAAGCAATAGCATTACCCGAACAAACCGCGGACGCAACGGCAAGGGCTTTTGTCGAAAAGATTGTCACTCGCCACGGGGTTCCCCATCGGTTGTTAACCGACCAGGGACGCAACTTCGTCTCCAGTTTGTTTAAAGAGGTATGCAAAACATTAGGCATCACCAAACTCCAGACGACCCCGTACCATCCACAGAGTAACGGAATGTTGGAAAGGTTCCATAGGACGCTGGGAGACTCTCTAGCCCACTTCGCAAAGAAAGATGGTAGAGACTGGGATAAGTGGATACCCTATTCTCTTATGGCCTACAGGGCGATACCTCATTCGGCCACAGGGTTTTCACCTAACTATCTCCTGTTCGGGAGAGAGCTCAGGACACCCGCGCAAATTGAATCCCACGGGGTGGGAGAAGGAATCGAGGAGACGGTAGATGCAGCGCAACACTAGAAATGATAGGTCGAGTTTTGTTTGGAAATTATTAATGGTTATGAGATAATGAGTACTGAGAGTGAATGTTTAAGTTTTAATTATTATTAGTGCATATGATTATTGTTATAGATGATGGATTGAGTTTTAATTGGAAATTATTATTGTTATTAATGGTTATGAGATAATATCAGTACTGATGGGGAATGTTTAAGTTGTAATTATTATTAGTGCATATGATTATTGTTATAGATGATAAATTAGAGTTTTATTTTCTACTATACTAGCATTTGATTGTTGATAGATAAATGTTTTGGGGCTAATTTCTTCACCGAGTTTCCCTAGGTGTCCTCGATCATACCCTGTCCTCTCCCATGAGCCCTATTCCCCCACCAGGTAATACAAAATTATGATTTTTAAAAAAAGTACAAAAATTAAAAAGAAAATGGAACAAAAATTAGAAAAAAATGTACAAAAAAACTTTTCCTTTATCTAGCATAATAAGAATTGTTTAGATTGGATTAGTAGTTAACAAGAGCGTGTTTATACAAACAAACTCCTTAGCTTTATAAATAATACATAATGATATAAACCATAAAAGAAAAGCAAGAGATAAAATGGAATAAGAAAACAAGAGATAAATGAAACATTTACCAATAAAAATGAAATAAAAAGAAAATACCTCGATCAGTGATAGATTTTTTGTTTCTAATTTCATCTGCCTTATTTTTGATAGTCTGCAGCTTCATAGCAGACATTTCTTCACAAATATATGCCTCTGATGTTGATGTACTAGGTGTGGAACTAGTACCAGCTGTTATATCAGGTATGTTAGATATCATGGGACTTATCAGTGATTCAGGTACAGGTACCAGCTTTGAAGCAGCAGGTAAAGGAGCAGGAACCTCTTCCAGTTTATTACCCTCCTCTTCATGGGAAGATGTTGAAGGAAAATTTAGACTTTGTGACAGCATTTGCACTAAAAAAACAGAACAAATGTTTAGGATAAAACATAACAATGAAAAAATATTTTGTACCTCCACAATTTACTCATATATTTTTGTGAAGGTACAAAATATATGAGTAAATTGTATAAAACATATGATTGTTTTATTTTAAATAAAACAAAAAAAATCTCTCCAAAAAAATTTAAATGTAAATTAATTAAAGACAATAGTATACCAATGGCCATGTTCTGTTTCGAAGCAGCAGGTAAGGGAACAGGGACCTCTTTTAAGTTACTTTCCTCATCTTTGTGGGAAGATGTTGGTGTGCCATGCAAGCTTTGAGACAGCATGCGCACTAAAATAAAATCCCAGAAGTCAATGATTAAAACATAATAGTTAACAAAATCTATGAGTGTGTGCATACATGGAACTAATGCACATTTGAGCACAATAATTAATTTATTTTTTTAAATATAACAAAAAGAAATTCTCTAATATACAATGTATTTTTTAAGAATTAAATGTTTTATAAAAATTTAAAAAATACTGTAATATACCATTTGCCAAGCTATGTTTCGAAGAAGGAGGTAAAGGTGCTGGGACCTCTCCTTGTTTTCTTTCCTCATCTTTGTGGGAAGATGTTGATGGACCATGCAAACATTGAGGCAGCAAACGTCCTAAACCGACATCACAAATGTTAATGTACTGTATAAACAAAATTATGAACGAACAAATGTATGTATGTATATATAAGTTATCAGAGTAAATAGACTCTAGATATAAAAAAAGTAGTAAGATAAAGGTTTGTTATTATGCAAGATGTAAACATGTGAGATGGTTATATAGTTTAATAGTCTATAGATGGGTACCATTACTCTGACCCAAAACCCATCTTTTTTAATATACAGAGTCAGTCTAATTATAACTGCTGCCAAAGAACAGGAGTTAATAGTGCCGATAATTAATCAATAAGATAATTAATCATATTTTTATTTAATTAATCATACTCTAGTAAAAATGCCTGAATAGGAAGAACTCCCCAAGCTTGAGTATCCATTGGCTCAAGCAGCAGTCATGAGGACGAAACTTGAGTCACAGTTGACAAAGGGTACAGAGACTACGCAGTTGGAACTTTTGAAGGCCAGAACACAAAATTTGACCTTCATTCAAGAGTTTATAAGCCAACTTGAGCCTTTCACAGGCATCTTAGGAGATCTGGAACATTTTAAAAAAGAGGAAACCATATTAAAGGTCTCATATAATTTTGGCAGGAGGCTGGAACGCTGTTGTAGTCGTATGTAGTGCTGTGGGACACATCTTAAGGAGGGTCCTGAATGCCATTCAAGATGACACCACAGTTTCATAGGACACCCTCAAGGTCCGACTAAAGAAGCTATATGGCGGAGGTAGGTGGACTCTTTTATTAGGACACCTTTTATTTGCTAAAAAAACGAAGGACCCAGAATGGCCAGTTTGAAGGTGAATTTGCCAAGAAACTCCTAGTTCTCTAGAAGTTAGTTGAAAAATCTGTGGAGACATTGGGTCAAGCCGAAGCAGGCATATGGAATTTGTTGGAGGAGTCTTAAAGGTGCAGTTGAATCATTATGTTAATCGCCCTAGATCCCTCCCACGAGACAAGGATTTTTTAACTTGTGCACATGAATTAATTGTTGCACGAGAAGGAAGGAGACCCGGTTTGGAAGTCCGGAAGAAGAGTGGACAGAAGTAAAAAGCCAAAGAAGAAAATATCATAGTCCACATAAAGGCAGTGGAGAAGAGAGGGCTTTTGAAAAACTTGAATAAGAGAGGAGCTGTTGTAAATGAATCAAACGGAGCACCTGGCAGCGCAATGCAACCTTACAAGGTGCAATGAGTACAGCAGGTAAGCTCATATGTCAAGAGAGTGTCCGAGGCGAAATTCATATTCAAATAGACGAGGCCTGCAATCAGAACCTATGGAGGAGCCAGGAGTGGATCAGGAGATGGAGGCTTAGGAGAAGCAGAGTGCAGTTCTCCAGCTCAGAATCTTCAGGGGAGGAGAGTGAATGATCTGAGTGCAGCATTCTGGCCTGGAGAGGACATGAAGTAAGAAGTGAGAACCCCTGGAGGGATGGTCCTTTCGGATCCGAGGTCATTGCACCGCAACACAAGTTAAATTGAAGGTAAGATGAGGGCAACTTTTCATGTAAACTAATTATAAATTTCAATGGGGTGAACAAAGGAGGGAGGAGGTTGCCCATGGCGAGGTTGAGAGGGATGGACGATAAGTTTTTAATTTATAAAGGTAGTACTAATTCCTTAGAAATTAAAAAGGAGGCAAAGAAGCTAGGTATGTGGGAGACGGATCAACAATGTAATTGTGAAGTATCCATAGTTAGAGGATGGTGCAAGGCTTTAGGAAAATACAGTTTTAATTTTAAGAGGCTAGTGGGAAGGGATGTGCAAACGGTATATTACGTAAGCTTAAATGCCAGGGTACAACCTGATAGTTGGATAATTTTCTACAACGAGCAAGTTTAGAAATGCAGTTTGAGTAAGGTATACTGCCAATTTCAGTTACGGGATAAAGAATACCGGACGACAACAATTTTGGGAAAAAGCTGGTTGAATGCAGTCAGGAGGCCATTGAGGACATCGTGAGCCAGTACACAGATCTATTTTACCGAGAGGACGAAATCCTGCCAATAACAGGAAAAATAGTACACCGGATCGCACTCAAATCGGATAGGCCAGTGTATATCAAGGACCTGAGGTGACGTGTAGGTATGTAGGTAGGTATTACTATGTATGTAAAGACCTGAACAAGTGATGAGGAATAATATTAGCAAATAATTGGCCGAACCTTTGCAACAGGGGGTTATTAGACATAGCAATACTCCTTTTAACAGCCCCCTGTGGTTTGTGGAGAAAAAGTAAAGCACGCCCAGAGCGAGAAAACGATATTGTGTTATCGTCAACTAAAGCAAGTTAAATGAAGCCATACAAGACAAACTGTACTCCCTGCCTCGAGTTGAAGACATATTCGATAGGTTAGTAGAAGCGATTATTTTTAGCACACTAGACCTCAAGAGTGGGTATCACGAGGTTCGAATGGCTGAGGAGGATATATAGAAAACTGCTTTTTCCTGGGAATGAGGGCATTACGAGTTTGTGAGAATGCCATTTGGGTAAGGGGGCCCTGTTGACATGGACAAGTACCAGGGAACTTTAGGGGAGGATTTTGTTTAGGTCTATATGGATGAACTCACAGTGTTTGGTCGGTCTGAAGCAGAACATATCACAAATTTGAAAGCGGTATTCCATAGAGTTCAGTGACTGGACTATCACCAGTCAAAATTGTGTTTGGACAGGCTCACCAAAATCGGGCGAATATCATGACAGTTAATAATGAGGTACAGCAGGAACACCTTTTTACAATGTTTTTATTTGTTCAGTTTTTAGATCTATGTACTTCTTTTATACAGCTTTTATTGTATATTTTCTTTATTTTTTTTAAATCATTAAATTGTAAGTTATTTTAAGTCTTTTGTGTATCAATTTTTTTTCTTTCTTTCTTTTCTTTTTCTTTAGTAGTTCCTTCAGGAGAAGGAACTGGAAGGGGGGAATTACAGTGTAAATAGGCTCTAGATAAAAACAATGTAGTAGCATATATAAGATAATAGAACAGAATAGAAAAAGTAACTTTATTCTGGGACTAAGTCCCTTAAGAATAACAAATATGAACAGAAAAAGAAACATGATATTTATCTGGCCAGAAGGCTAAATGTTACAAATCAGAAAGAGTGTAAAAAGTGACAGAAAACAATTTAAAAATAAATATTTAAACAAAAAATAATAATAAGTAAATAAACAGTACGAATCTTGACAAGATACTAAGCAATTAAAGAGAATAGATGAAACCATAACTTTTGTTAAATGCATGAGCTAACATGCAATAATTTCTTTACATGATGTACATCTACTTAAAAAACAAAATTAAAACAACTAAATAAAACAATGAATTTATTCTATGCATTACATTCTAAGCAAATGACAAACCTGCTTAGAGAGCATCTTTTTGGGAAGCAAGGAGATGCTGGAAAAGCAAGAATTTAAATGACGATAGTGAGGGACTATGACGGAATTTAGGAGAGATTGAGTTCCACACTGTGGTGGAGCGGGCGAGAAAGGAACGTTCGAATGCTTTAGTTCTGTGGGAACGTATATAGAGATTGGAAAGGCAGGATCTCGTTTTATGGTGTTGAACTGAGGATTCAATTATATATATAAAAATATATTAATATTATAAAAATATAATAAAGAAAATAGTCTATCCTATATACCTCAGTGTCAAAATGTTAGACACGCCCATTGAAATTAAAAAAACTTTTCATGTATTGCTTATTTTTGATTGATGTTATTTTTTTAAGCATAAATTATGATATTGATATGGGCACAACTTCTCAGGACTTGAGGATTATTTAAATCCAATATCAGTAAATATTGACATTCTATATGCGTCAAAATGATTGAATGAAGACACGCTTCTTGTTGTTTACTATTTTCTTAATCCTCTAGAGTTGAAATTATTAAAATATCATTTCTACTTCAGTGCAGTGTTGAATTTGTTTCAAAATAGAAGAGTTATGGGAAAAAATAAGTGTTTCTCCGAAGAAGAGTGCCGTCTGATTTCTTCAGTCCACAAGGACGAGATGAGTTGTAGGGAAATAGTCCGCCGAATCAAGCGGAGTTTTTCATCGGTCGCGAAGTTTAAACGTCACGGGGAGACATACGGAACCCACCGTTCAACTGGGAGGCCCCCTGCTTCGACATTACGAGAGAAACTGAATATTATTCGATTCGCATCCAATGGAATCAAGACTACTGCAGAAATGATTCAACTCAGAACTGGCAAGCATATGTTGCCAAAAAGAATGAATGCAAAAGAGCAGATCGAGAAGCAAAACAGAAGTCCTGGGAAGATTTTGGAAAATCTCTCGATAAGGACCACAAAGAAAACATTGTCATTTTGGAAGAAAATTAAGTCTCTGCGAGATCGGAAATGTAAGCAAATATGAAATGTTAAGAATTCATAAAATAAGATGGTGTCTGAAGAAAAGGAGATTCTGGAAACCTGGAGGCAGTTCTACGAACATCAGTTTTTGTGCTATCCTAATTCTAATGCTGGAAATTCCCTTGAAATGACAGCATGGAATAATGACATGGTTGAAGACAGAATAGAGGAGGACGAAGTGGAAAGAGCTATCCTCAGGATGAAGACAGAAAGGCCTCTGGGAGGGACAACATTGCTCCAGAATTGATAAAGTATGGCGGTATGGAACTAATAAAGATCATACAAAACCTTTTTCAAAAGATATGGGATGAGAAGAAGATTCCAAAAGATTGGGAATTTAACATTATAGTACCAATTTACAAGAAAGGCTGCCAAGGTGAATGTTCCAACTAAAGGCCTACCTGTTTATCCCCTGTTGTGTACAAATTATACACTTCTATCCTTGAATGTCGTCTGAGACCTTTAGTGGAAAATCTCATTGGTGAAGAACAAGGAGCATTTAGACCTGGGAGGCCAACTCAAGATCATATCTTCTCATTGCGAAACATTCTTGAGAAAAGCTGGGACCGGGATCGTAATATATTCTTAGCCTTTCTCGATCTAAAAGCAGCTTTTGACACGGTACCTAGAGAAGAAATATGGGAAGCCTTAAGAAGGAAAAATGTAGCAAAGAATCTGGCAGACGCTATCCAATCAATTTACTCCGAACCAAAAGGGATTATTAAACTGGCCTGCTGTCTCCCTAGATCTGAACATTATTGAAAATGTTTGGGGAACTCTTTCAAGAAGGGTGTACTCTGAGTCAAGACAGTTTGGAACAATCGAGGATTTGAAATCTGCAATTCTGGCTTCATGGGAACAATTACCTCAAGAAACAATCAAGCAATTGTACGATTCATTACCGAACAGAATTTTTGAATTAATAAATGGTGGTGAAAAGGCCACAAAGTATTAAAATGAGTTTTATTTATCTTTACCAGGGAGCATGTCTAACATTTTGACAGACCTTAACTTTAATTTAAAAAATTTATATGTTTTTGGCTTGAGAACCAAAATACAAGCAGACTGCTGATTAACTTCAGGTGAGTAATAGATTATTTTAATACTGTTTTATGGGTAATTTGAAAAGATGGGAGGGTAGGGATAACAATTTTTGAAGTGTGTCTATCATTTTGAAACTAGTGTACAATGTATTTTTTTTAGATTTAAACACTTAACAATTATGTGCAAAAAAAAGAGAAAAAAAGACCATTAATCAGACCCTGTTTTGATCCAGGTGGTAAAGCAGCTAAGACCTCTTCCAATTCGTTTTCCTCATCTTTGTTGAAAGATGTTGAAGGGCAACAATGTAAGCTTTGAGACAACATAGGCACTAAAAAAAAAAAAATAAATAAAAAATAACATATCTATTCAATAATTCAGAGTATTTTTAAAATAAATATAATAACAAAAAGAGTCTCTCCTAAGTGTAATATAATTTTTGAGTTAAACATTAAAAAAAGACAATTGATTCACACCCTAGAGTGTATTAAATTAATTAAAAGAATTCACAAAACCAATTAACTGTAAACAGTTTGTACCCATGAAAAAACGTCAGCTGGTGTTATTCCTTCAGCGGGAAGGAAGCTCACGATAGTGATTTGAAGGAGTTCTTCTTTCCTAAAGACTCTACAAAGGGTTTTGTACCAAGTCAGATAGTACTTTATATTCAGGAACACATGGGTATGATTTTTTATAACACCACCTAAGTTATTATATTGTGGACTCATCCTACACAGAATTAGAATTTAATTTGTCATTCTATATAATTTTCTTTCAATAGAAAGTGCTCTCCTCTCTAAGTATAGAGGGGGACATTCTAAGTATAGGTAGAGGACAGTAATGTTGTTTCTGTGAATGCTGATATTTGATTGTCATTTATCAGCTCACTGTGAATATCAAAGATGTTCATTGCAAGGTGATTGTGATTTCTTCACTTCTAAATAATTAAATATTAAACTTTTCTTTTTTTTTTTTTGCGATTTACGGTGAAATAGCCAGCTAAATGTAAGAAGAGCGTATACGGCATAAAAAATATTGTTCTCCATTGTCATTCTCACTAGTAGCACAAGTTTATGAGGTATATTCATCTCTAATGTGGATATATAGGCCTCCTGATGATATATGAAGTTACAGGCCAGTTGGAAGTCTACCAAGGCATGGTAGTTATATAGTGCCTGGAGGGAAAAAAACCTAAGGTTGAACTTCCTATTTGGAATCCAGCTAGTTATTTTCCGATTTCCTTTTCCCTTCCCTCTGACTGCAAGAGGTAGGAGTCTGCGAAATAAGATAGTTGACAAGATATATAAAGCGCATGGAAATAGCAATATACCTCAATAGTTGTAACAGTTCAGTGCATCACCTTTATTATATATTGGACAATTAATCAATTCCTTTCATTCCTTGGACAGCTTTCTTCCTTTCATATTTCAATGAATAGTACATAGAACAGCTTTGTATGTAAGGGCTTACACCCCATGCTGAACTTCTGAAAGAAGTTTCAACAATTCTTTTCACTAAATACTGTTTTACATCCTCTAGCAATTTATTTTCCATATGTATTTTTTCCTCCTGTGAGTATGCTTTTCTTCCCTTCTAAAGGGAACTATAGTCTATACTCATCCACCGATCAGTGTGTATTTTTTTGAACCATGGCCATGTAAGTCTTATTCTTACTATCCGTAAATACTTGACATTCCTCATCGAACCATTCTCTCATGGATTTTCCTCATGGTTCCCAAGATCTCTTTCACTGTTCTTTGTCTATTGTTTGAGCAACCTCGAAATAGTTAATGGACCTTTCGATGAGAGCTCCGAAATATGTATGGGAAAATAACACTGATTCAAAACATCAGATCACATGTCATATGAATGGAACCTTTTATTAGACTAAAATTAAAATCATTGTATACATATATATATATATATATATATATATATATATATATATATATATATATATATATATATATAACAAAATAAAATAACCTTCGAAATTAAAACTAACTGAATTAAATTAAAAATTTAAACGTTTTGCAAATGAAAATAATTACTTAAAACAAATAAGAAAAAGGAGAACATTAATGTTTATCAAGGCACTAATAATGTTTGTCTATTTGGCCAAATGGAATAATATAAAAAACAAAATCTTCCTTATCTGACTTGTAGATTTCGACGGTAAGGCGATCGAAGATGTCGATACATCAAAGGAATTGCAGGGCGGGCGAAACCTCACAGTAATTTTTCTCAGCAGGACAAGAGATAATGTCCAACAAAATTTCTCATTCCAACAGGGTAAGCAAGAATTGCAATAAAAATGGTCAGGTTGATTCGCTGTGGCAGAACCGACGGCTAGACTTTGACTGTACTGTTCTGTACTTGAACTAATTCCCAACTGCAGTGGGGCAGCGAATTAGTCCAGTTCAAGTCCACAAAAACAACTGCACTGTTGTTTATAATATCCACTCTCTATACACTGTCTAGCTTGATTACATCGACAAAATAAACAATAGCCTATCGAATCCAACATCGGCATGTGTCTTTTCTTTTCTTAAACTTATAAATAAAATTAACTTATTCTATTTAATTTAAACAATAAAGACATAATAATAAACAAATAATAACAATATGAAAAATAAATATTTATATTATTATACTTACAAAAAAAAGGAAAATTAAAATAAAAGGAAAAATGTTCTTCTCTTTTACAAAATACTTGTTTTGTCCATAATAAAAAATAAATAATTTTTTATATAAGACCAATAAACTATCTGGCCTTAACACCTGTAGTGAAGGAGTTGTACTATTGTCAGTGCAGTTCCTCTCAGATGTCTAAGGCTCTGTTGGCCTCTTGTGACTGTTGTTTAATTTTGGCCTCCAACAGGTCAAAAGAGACTCAGGATTACTGGTTGCCGGTACAATTCAAACAAATTCCACCCAAATACTAGCCTATGTGGATGACATATAGTTGGAAGATGATACAGGGATATGAAACATGCTTTTCTTTAAATATGTCTTTAAGTGAAACAATCATGTAAATATATATTGTCTAACCCTTCAAGGCAACCAGAACCCACCATTTTAATACACATTCTAAAGTGTCAACAGTTGTGTATACCCTGGTTGTCTGGTCAAAGCAGAATGCTCAACAGGCCCAAGAAGTACAAAGAAGGATTTCGGGCACTAATAACTGCAGTTTACTTCTACCTAAAAGGAAAATGTCAAGAAGTATGTTTGGAGCTCTGAAAGAGTTGGCAATTAATGGACAACCAAGATTTCTTTTCAAATGAAAAATAAATGAATTTTTAGATTCACCATAATGTAACTTTCACAAAAATATTTATTTTATTTTTAAAAGACCACTTTTCATCGAAAAAATCGTGTTGAGATTATGAAAAAATTCACTCGGGAAATGAAAACTTTAAACGCTTCATTTTGGCTTGGTGACGTCATCAGGCTTGTTTACATTTTTGTGATAAGAAATTCGTAGGATGTTTTTGCATTTTCATACAGAATATCACGCTCAACTTGAGAAATAAAACAATTGCTTATTAATTAAATTAACATATTTCAAGCAGATTCAATTTTTATAATTATTGGCATCTTTTTATTCAATAACTATTAGTTTTATCAACTTAAACTATATATAACAATGGTTTATGATATTTTTTTGAGTGTGCTTAAAATGCAGAAATACTTTCTTTATCACCATCACTTGGTTCACTCAAAGACAAAGTAGAAAAATTGTTGTCTGTTATATGAAGAAATGTTATCTAAATCACTGGAGTCATCACTTTAAATATCACTGGCGATAAGTTTTGGTACCTTCATGGGTGATGTTTGCATATTTTTCACCATTAAAATAGGCGATGATGCCCTATCTTTCAAAAAAAAAAAAAAGATCAAACTCACTGCATCTGAAAATGATGTTTGTTTATGAGAGAGTTTATATGCACTATACACTGACTAGTTATTGCTGAAACTAAGGTAACTTTACACTATATTCAATGTAGAAGATCTATAATAAGAAGCCATAACAATCTTTTAAGGATGATTTGCACATATAATTTGAATGATAACATTATCATGACAATCATCTTATTTAAACATAGGGAAAGACACATTTAGAGTGCAGGAGAAGTGAAGAGTACAAAGCTTAAACTTACATTAAAATGATCTTCACAGGCATAACAGTTTGTAGAAGGAGCCAGGATATCTTTTCTTCTCATCAGAGAAAACCACTTATTATCCATGGGAACTTTAAGCAACAGTTTATCTGGGGTTGATTTTGTGCTGCTTCACACATTGGCACACAACAATATTTGTAAGATATGATAAGTGATTTATTTATTTAATAGACAAGGTAAAATTGTTTCAACTTTATTAGAAAGTTTTTAAAAACATGTAAAAAAAGCTAAAAATATTTCTAAAATAATTTTGTTACAAGGAAAAGTAGCGAGATAAGCTGCCAACAAGCCTGATGACGTCTCATTATACCTAATCAAAACTAACCGTTTTTGCGCGAAATTCAAACAGAAAATTTTCAAAGTAAAATTTCATGTTTAAAAAAATATTTTTCCATTAAAATTAGCGGTAGCTCATTATTTAAGGACGATAGATTTCATTGAAACAATTGCTGAAAATCACCTTGGTTGTCCATTCAGACTCAGGCAAAATGCAGATCTGTATCAAGCCTATCAGGAAACAGAAGTGGTGCAGCATAATATACCAATTTCTATCTAAGATGGGCACTTTGAAATTCAGGAGAGATTCAACCATGGTTTTTCAGAAAATTATGCTTAAGTGATTCCTAATATTATTTATTTAATCATTATTATTTAAAATGTCCACAGGACTGGCCTATATATTGTTATTTTCATCTCAAATTCCTTTATATAGACTCGTATATTATAATTATAGACACGTATACTATAATTATAGACATGTATATTATAATTATAGACTCATATATTATAATTATTATTCATAAATTATAATTATAGACTCGTAGCATTTTACCCAATCTGATCTGGGGAATAGAGTGGCTCAGTGGTAGAGCACTGAGTAGCCATGCCGGAAATCCTGGTTCAAATCCCGCAACAGGCAGTTACTTTTATTTAGTCTGTTTGCGGCGGGAGATGGATCATATGGGATCTAGGACCCTCCTGGGGCTCACCCAGCCTCTATAAAATATTATTAAAATAGGGTACCCAAAATAAGGGGGAAAACCTGGCGGTTGAGCGTGACCTAGGACAAGTCACCTCCTTGCAGAACCGTTGTCCATGAAACAGTACAGTCTCTACCATGTACTGAACCCCAAACTCGTTCACGGGTCGTAGTGGTTACAGGTTCAGATTTGATTTGGGTTCTTCAATTTATCTGTATAAAAATTTTTGGAAAAAATATGGTTATCTGTTATCTCTTTTTATATCAAGTATTTGTCTAAGTTTTGTAATTACTAATTTATGATCTGACTTATATTCTACCCCACCTTAGATCTTACATTAATTATAAAATTCATTATCATTAGTAAATTTGTGCAAACTTTATTTACTGATCATTAGATAATAAACTTTTTCCATTCTCACCTTCTTTGCATTTATTTCTCCTTATAATAGTATATTTATAAAGTATAAGATATATTAATTATATTATACTATATATAATACTGTACTACATATAGTAAGTTTATTGTAAATCCACTCTAGTTTATCAAAAAATACATTTAATTTTATTATCACTGTTATTGGTAGGAGAATGTAGCGACCATTATCCTATCACTAAAAAACTGAATTACTATCAATCCTGAAAGAGATTTATTCTTAATAAGAAACTCTGTACAATATAAATAATAATTACTGCTACCTCTTTTCCAAATAGCCTACTTCCTTTCTGTTAACAAACCCTCTCCTAGCCAATGAACCTCCTGCAGCTCCATGATATATAAATTTTATTCCTTAGACTCATTTGAAACCAATTTTAAACTACTTATTGTATTGAGACTTCTTATGTGCCACATAAAATCTTTAAGCATACCGAATTTAAAAATTGTATTACAATTAATTTTGTTACATTGATTTTAAATGAAATGTTTTTTTGATTCCTGAAATATATTTAATTGGATGAAAAGAAGACTTAAAAAAATAAATAAATAAACTACCCAACTTATTGTACTTTTATTTACTGTTTAGAACAGTAAAAACTACAGCTATGAGAGAACTCCTACTTCACTTTTTTATAGAAAGTTTTCCCAGGCTAAATAAATAATTAATTAACATGGAGTCCCAAAAATATTTTTTTAAAAAATAAAGTAACAATAATAAATTAACATACGAGGAGATGAGGAATTTTCCTTGTAGCCCTGCAATGACGAAGGATCAAGACTTCTCGACATCATCTGAGAAGAAGAACTCTTACCTATGAAAAATAATAACAATAAATACAGTAATAATATAATATTATAATGCAATTGGGAAAAACTACAATGCAAAGTCTTATGTTTCAAATCTAGTAATATACCCACTTACCGTTGACGTTTCGCCTATTCAGGCATTATCAAGACACAAAAATAAAAAGGGTTATGTGAATCACATCTCGAAAAAAAAGGTGCAATACATCCCAACGATCAACAGCCCACACAGGCTCTAAACATGAGACAGCACCCCACCACCAAGACGTTCAACATACAACTGAAAAGAAGGTAATACGCAACCAGCTGGGAAGGCTTTGCATTGTGGTTTTTCCCAATTGCATTATAATAAATAATAGTGTTTCTTTTTGAGTTTTTGGCTCTTTTTTATTGTAATAATATAATATTTGTATAATTAATGAATAATAAAAAACACATGACATATTATATATTCATAGAACAAAAACAAACACAGAGATTTCAAAAACCCAGTATACTTCAATATTCTGTTAACACTTAACAAGCAATTTAATTTATAAGATAGATAACAAACCATACATATTCATCTTAAATAAATTAATCATGACACATTCTCTCCTCAAATGTCTCCTCAAGGGCCATTGTCCACAACAATACTTCCAAAATATGAAAATTCCTCTCCTTCCTGAAATATGAGGAAGAAGAAAAAGCAGAATACATTGAATCTCTTGCTATTCAAAGGATACATGAATTTATAACAAGTATTCATTAAACATGAAGACATTTCTAAATTAAACCCTAAAGGAAGTGCTTCATGAGAAGCATAGGATTACTATGAGGGGATTACCTCTACTCAGAGGGGTATCTCACAAAAGATCCACATGAGTTAGGATGAGGAATGGTTCCCTATCTCTTATAATCATAATCGACCTACAAAAGTTCAACGATTGGTGGAGTTGTTAGGGTATTTTTTAAAGTAAAGGTTATCATCTGGGCCAGTTAACAGTAGTTACCTATTCCCTTTACATTGATGTTACTATTGTATGCCAAGAATGAGAATCGAGCGATATACAAGGTAGTTGCAAAAAAAAATCAAAATAACAAGATCTAAAGAAACCTAATTAACTTGAAACAGGAAAGGTTTTGCCATGAGTAGTCATCTCGATAGTGATTCCAGTGAACACTATTACAGCATTAAACATCTCTGGAACATGCAGAAAGCAGAGCAACTCGAGAAATTTGTTGGGAAATTCTTCTAAAATCATTACCACTTAATTAATAAATTAGTCAATATATTATGTATGTAGTTATATATATTTTATATATATATATATATTTTTTTTTTTTTTTTTTTTTTTTTTTTTTTTCTGTTGGCTCTACAGACCTTGTAGATCTTTGGCCGCCTTTACCAGCCTTCTCCACCTCTGTCTATCCTGGGCCGCTGATTTCCAGTCTGCCACATGTAGCTCCTCAGCATCTTTGTTGACCCTATCTATCCATCTGGTCTTTGGCCTCCCACGTGGTCTCTTGCCAACTATTGTGGCATTCATTGTTGCGTAGAGGCGTCCTGACGGATTGCTTCGAGCAACATGCCCCGCCCATCTTAACCTTCTTGATTTCATATCCTGAGATATCGCCTGACCAGTTTCTGTGAGCAATTCCTTATTGGTCCTTCTCCTCCAAGAGTGTAGACTCTCATCCCAGACCGCTCCGGTTATCGTGCGAAGGATTTTCCTTTCGCATCTCTCTATTCTGCTTTCCAGGGTGCCAGTGAGAGCCCACGTCTCACAGCCATATATCAGAATCGGCTTTATTACCGCATTATAAACCCTTAGTTTTAAGTTTCTAGAGATGCTTCGGGATTTCAATACTCTTGAAAGAGCGAAGAATGCTCTGTTTGTGCTTGTTATACGCTGGTCTATCTCAGTTAATTGTTCATTGGTTGAGGTTATTGTGGAGCCAAGATAATTAAAGTTATCCACTTTCGGGAACGATTTGCGATCCACGCAGATGCTTTTTCTGGGATGGACTTTACGGCTCACTGTCATATATTTGGTTTTTTCCTCATTTACCTGTAAGCCGATTTGGTCTGCTTCTCTCATCAGCGTCTTGGCGAGTCTCTCAATATCCTTTTCATTTTTTCCGAGGATTGCTATATCATCGGCGTAAGCAAGAATTTTATGCTCCACCCCGACGTGCACCCCGCCCTTCACTCTTGATGTTGTTATATATATATATATATATATATATATATATATATATATATATATATATATATTGTTGAGGTTCAAAATATATTAGAAATAAATAAAAAATTATCGATAGTTATTATCAATCGGACTACCGTAAAGTTGATATCGATTTCTGATTAGTTTAATTAAATAAATAAAAATAATTCCAAAATTTATAAAATATTTTTTATTAAATTAATATTTGATTTGTTTTATGAGAAACACAATTTCTATAAGTAAAGTTGATTTTCATATTGATTCAAATGGCATTGCTGCTCCCTACCGGCGTCTTTCCGCCATATTTCACTCACTCTGGTTAAGTGCGTCCTAATGACAGGACCTCTCCATTTATATCTCTCATTCGGTGCGTCTTAAGTACAGGACCTCTCCATTTATGTCACGCTGGTGAGAAGAGCGTCCAGGGAAGAAGACCTTCTAGTTTCTCATCATTGTTCGAGTACAGAGTGTCCAGAAGACAGCATCTTCAAGTTATTAAGAAGAACGTTATATCATGTGTTGATTCGGAGGGAGCTTCAAGACGAAGATTGGTACATACATCTGTGAGTGTTTATTTGAATCGTTTTACTATAAGAATTGTGTTTGTAAATTAAAATTTGTTCTAATTATCTCGACGTTAAAATTAATTATCATTGAACCACGGAGATCAAATATTGTATTATTTTGTTTTGTTTTCTTTATAATAATTTAAATTTTGTAATAAAATAAAATTAACGTTGATTTTAATTAACTAGCTATCCATAATATCACATTATATATCTTCAATTTTATTAAAATATTAAATTCTTAACATTATATATATATATATATATATATATATATATTTTCATGTATTAATATAACAATAATTATTATTATCTTAAATACTCTTTCAAGTTTCCACGGCCACTATTTATACACAAAACTTTAGTGGTTTCTGGTTTAGACCGGGTTGTTGAATTTTTCTTCGCCAACGTTTCACCAGACATACTGCTAGCTTCTTCAAGACTGGATCGAGAATGAAGATGTTCCGGTAATTCGTGGCTTTATATAGCCGTCGCTCGGGTTCACTCGGGTCCACTCGTAGTTCGTCGGGTCCTTGCGCTAGTCAATTGGGTTTTTTCGTGTCCGTGGTAGGAATCTCCTCTTCCATGACTGTGATTGGGTTGTTTCTGGTTCTTCGGGCTCTGCTTGGCTGGAATTAGGTTTGTTAGATTCTTCTTGGCTGATTTGTTGTTTTTTCTTTCCCTTTATAGGTATGTTAGGTAGCCATAGTTTGCTTAATCTGTATCCGTCTTCCCTATTGAAGTTTTCTGGGCC
Organism: Arma custos; assembly: GCA_037127475.1. Taxonomy (NCBI): domain Eukaryota; kingdom Metazoa; phylum Arthropoda; class Insecta; order Hemiptera; family Pentatomidae; genus Arma; species Arma custos. Next base: position 117,878,771 of record CM073761.1, on the reverse strand, counting down.
CTTGACTATTTCAATGGCTTCCAGTATCTTCCTTTCTGTGGTATTGCTGCATTTCCGAACCACTTTGATTTTTTCAAATTCTATAATATGGTTAGTGGTAGTGAAGTGTTCCGCCAAAGCTGATATTTTGCTATCCATTTTCTTCACACTTTTAATGTGTTCAGTAAGTCTTGTGGATATCAGCCTGCCTGTTTGCTCAATGTATTATTTTCCACAGGATCAAGGAATGCTGTATATCCCAGGTGTTCGGAGCACTAATCTGTCTTTTGCACTCGGCAAAACCTGGCCTATCTTCCTGTCTGTTGTTTTAATATTGAACTTTTTTAGTATTTTGGCTATTTTCTCGGTGGCGCCTTTGACATATGGGATCACTGCTTTTTTAATTTCTTATCCTTTTTCTTCTGTTATGTTATGTTGTCCACCTGTCTTTTGGGCTTTCTTAAATTCTCTTTTTATATTGTCTTCCTGATAACCATTTTTTATTAATGCTTTCTTTAGGTGTCTTTCTTCTTTCTTTAAATATGACGGTTCTGAAATCCTAATGGCTCTAGTTATCAATGTTCTTATCACACTATGTTTTTGTGAAGGGTGATGGTGCTAGCCAGCATTCAAATACCGGCCAGTGTGGGTATACTTTCTGTACAACGAGTATCCTAATCGGTTACCTTTCTTTTCCACTTTAACATCCAGGAACGGTATACCTTCTTCTGTTTCAACTTCCATAGTGAATTGGATGTTTTTGTGTCTCCTGTTTAAGTGGTTAAGGAAATCGTTTAATTTTTCTTCCCCATGCAGCCAAATAACGAATGTGTCGTCAACGTATCGGAACCAGTGCGATGGCTTCAAACCTGAAGTTTTTAATGCTTCTTGCTCGAAATTTTCCATAAAAAGTTCCGTGACAAGTGGGCTTAATGGCGATCCCATACTTGCGCCTTCAGTTTGTTTGTAGTACTTGCCATCAAATAAAAAGTATGATGATATTAAACACAGTTCAGCCAAGTTTAAAATCTACTTTACTGAGCACTTTATTTATGAGTGGTATAGTATCCTTTATAGGTATTTTGGTGAAAAGGGACTTCACATTGAAGCTGACCAGTATATCTTGATGATTGATTCTTATTGCTGCGATTTTACTCACAAATGCGTTAGAGTCCTTGATGTGGTGTTCCGTGTTACCAATATGTGGTTTTATTTTCTTGCTTAAGTATTTGGCTGCTTCATACGTCACTGAGCCAATGAAATCCACAATAGGACATAGAGGTATTCTTTAAGAATTTTCGGGAGACCGTAGATTCTGGGAGGTATCGGGTCAGACCTGATCAAACTTCTGAGTGTTTCAATTTTATTGTCTTTCAGAAACTGGGTAATCCTTCGGTTTATCTTTCCAGTAGGGTCTTCTTTTAGTTCCTCGTAGAAACCATCATTCAGTACATCTTCTATTTTCTTAATGTAATCTATCTTTTTCATTACGACAGTACTGTTGCCCTTATCTGCAGATAATACTAAAATGTCATCCCGTTGCTTCAATGCCCTTAAGGCTTTTTCCTCTTTAATAGTGAGATTTGACTTTGGTGGCTTAGTCTTCCTCAAATTTCTTGAAACCTTTCCCCGAATCTCTTCCGCCATTTTCTCTTCTAATCGGCTCACTGTAGCTTCTACGCCACTGATGATTTTCTCTATCGGTATCCTCTTTGGCGCGATAGCGAAGATATCTCCCTTTTCCAACACTTTCAAAGTGTCATCAGATAATACCTCTCCTGTGAGGTTCTCTACTGTGTTTTTTAGTGTTCCAACAGACAGGGGGTTCTTAGGTTTTTGCTCCATCTGTAGCCTGTTGAATTTCTTGTTTTTTTTTGTTTTTATCGTCTGTTCCTCTTGGTAGGTTCTTGACCAGGTGATTTCGTCTACCTTATTCCAATCTTCCTTTTTGATATTGCCACTGAGGAACAGATGTTCTTGATATAACTTATTTTCCAACAAAGCCAGCTCCTTCCTGGTATCAGCAATCATTGTTTTTATTATTATGACCGAATAACAACTTTTTGTGTTTTGGATTCTATTAGAAGAGCTTATTATGCCAATTCTTGCGCAATTTTGGATAATCTTATGATCCCTACATCTTTTTAATTATTATCTTGTTTCTATTTTTTCTTTCTTTTAATCTGTTTTACTTTAAAAAAAATATTGTTATTGGAGCTGACTCGCAATTTTTGTCATTTTATTTGTATTTCATTATATTCATTTATTAATTAAATTATAATAATTAATTAATCACAATTATATACTACTCTAAGACATCATAGTTTATTTATTATTTGTATTGTTCTACCTCGACACTGAAAGGCACAAGAGGAAGATAAAGAAGAAGTATTGTTGTACTTGTCCCAGAATAAAGATTTTGTTATTATTATTAAACAATATCATAAATAGTAGGAACGAAAGATTTTAAAGGATTAATTATCAGAATTGGAATTAAGGGTTGTGCTCATGCATGAGGACTTATTTGTAGTTGCAGTTTTTAACAAACTGGTACAATGTTAGATGTTTCAACAAATAAATCACTTATCAAATAAGGTGGAAAACTTATTTATTTAATTTTAAAAAAAGAAGGTAATTTTAAAGAAAAAAAGTGTTAGGTTACCTCCTGTTAATGACTCTGTCATCAACTGTGACTGATGTTGGTGCGCTTTGCTCAATATTAGCCTCAGCTTCCTTTCTTGCTCAGACTGTAAAGGTTCATTGTTAAATGTCAGAACCTCAGCCAGATATTGAACAAGTTGTGCATGCTCTCCCAGGCGAAACTGCCGCCCCTTACCTTGAGAATACAACCACTCGCCACGCAGGCTAAAAAGAAAAAATATAAACATATTGGTACGGTTTTTTTAAAAATGATTACTACTTTATTGACAAATATTATAATCTCACAAACTTGGGTAATAAATAATAGGCAAAATACATACAATACATTCAAACTAAAAAAACAAATTAAATAAATGAAACTAAAATATGATAATGAAGTAAAGGATCCAATAACTTTGATATAATACTTAGAACTTAGCCTGCTGATCACAGGACCAACTGCATCACCCTATGAGATCTTTCTTATATTATCAAAAAGAATTATAATGATTATGCTAAATATGATTACAAACACTATCTGAATGGGAATAGTTTAGTGTCATTCTGGAATTTCTAGGCAGAATAATAAAATTGACAACCTAGTTCAAAAACGAAAAGTTGGATAGAAATGAAATTAAATATTTATGATAAGCTGAAGATATGACTGGGTTGTTACAGCTTTTTTTTCATCAAAATTAACTAATGCCAGAAGTGCCACTGAATACAATCCATTTTCTTAAAAAAAGATTCAGAAAAAAAATTTAGACTCAACTAGGTTCCAAAAGTATCAAAACAGGCTTCCCAATCACAGACTTACAAAAAGTGTAAAAACTTACAAAAAAGTAAAATCATAGCATCCCTTGTAAATGGAGGGAAATAGATCCAAAATATTTAGAAAGACTTGGAATTAGCCAAAATTACTAATGAAGACATGAACACAAAACACAATTTTAAACATAAAGTTGAAAAATGGGAGGTTAAGCTAGAGACAAATTGGTGCCGAGAACTGGAACAAAATGGAGTCAAGAAAGAAAAGCTGAATTCTCGCAAAGAATGAAGACTTTGTGGTCAAATAAGGAGAACGAGAAGCCCGAAACGTGAACAATCTTTACATAGCTTTTTTTTTTTCCTTTCCGTGGCATTGGTATATTCCATACAGCCATATTTGAATTATATGAAAGTTCTATTCTCAATTAGCCCAATCTCTTTGTTGGTACTGCTATAATTTATTATTTTGTGTATCTGTTGTTATATATATTTTCGCAACACACATATACATATACATACCCAAGTATGTATAAATATATCCATATACAAACAAACAATGAAGAGATATTAAGATCTGCTCCCCATTTACTGTTGTTACTAATCATTTTTAAAATGTTTAATTTTTTTTTAGATTGCTTTATGATTTCCTGAATGTGTTTACTCCAATTTAGTTTTCGATTAAAATAGACTCCTAAGAATTTCATAGTATGGACACTTGTGAAGGTAGTCCCAGCTAATTGAATTCGGTCATTAAGTGGAAATGCACGTACTCTACTGAACGGACCATACAACAGATATGGAAGTTGGAATAGTCATTCCAGTGTCTAGTTCCCAACTTTTTAAACCTCTTACTGATTTGTCTAATAACTCCACACACCTATTAATACCTCTATGAGAAGTATATATACATATGTCATCAGCAAATTGTAAAGATAGAAACCTCTGAGGTAGGTATTTTCTTATGTCGGCTGAAAATATTGCAAAAAGTAAAATACTCAGAATGCCTCCTTGAGGTAAACCTATTTGCGCTATTCTGGATATGACAATTTTATTTGATTATTTTAATGATATTCTTCTATTGCTGATCAAATTGATTATTGTTTCAACATATTTAATGGGGAAATTCATGTCTTTCATTTTATAATACAGTATATGTAACGGAACAGTGTCAAATGCCTTGGCAATGTCTAAAAATAAAGCAACTGTTTTTTGTCCAAACGTGAGTGCCATATGTATGTCCGTATTTAATTCTAGAAGACAATCCATTGTTGATTTACCTTTGCGAAAACTAAAATGGTAATTTGGTAATTTACTTTGAGATTCTAACCTCCATTCCATTTAGTGCTTATATTATAAATTATAACCTTTCAAATGTTTTTAGTAAGCATGAGCTTAAGGAGATTGGTCTATATGATGAAGCGCTGTTTGGATCTTTATCTGGTTTCAAGATTGGAATGGTACAGAACTCCTTAAATTAAAAATAATTTATTCAAAAAAGCAAGAAGAGCAGCCATTAGAACAGATGTATGACTATAACAAGAATCAGGAGAGATACCATTGTACTATAATTTTATACAACCAAGCCCAGAAATAATTTTTGTAGTCTTGTAACTGTAGGGACCCTAAAGAGTAGACATTTTTTTTTAATTACTAAAACTTTGATGAAAGTTATGCAGGTGATTATCTTTTTTTTTTTTTTTAAATTAAATAACATGTTTTTGATTTTTATATTTTGGGAGAAAAACCGTCATCCAGTCATCCAGTATTCTTAAATTGTTTATTCTTTAAAACGTTTCGACACATATGTCATTATCAATCATTTAAAAAATTGTCTGCATCATTCCAATAATCATACATAACTTTAAAAAGTTATATGTCCATACATCTGTAAAATTAACAATTATATTAAGATAAATACATAATTGCGATAAAAATTGTCCAAATAATTATTAAAAACAAGCATGGATACCTCATAAAATGTATATTTGTTGTTCTTGGGGATATATCCATCCTTCATGGTCAAATTATTAATATTACACCTATATAAACTTTGATCTTTAAGTCCTATATTATTTGTATGTAATTATGAACCTATCATCTTACTGTATTTACAATTTTTTATGTTTTAATAATAATAATATCCGGCGCAACAACTCGTCACCGAGTCTGGGCCACCTCCAGCATTCTCCACCAATCAGCTCTATCCTGCGAAGTGTCCCTCCAGTTTCTAGCATTAAGAAGGGTACGTGCATCCTCCAGCACAGCTTCCATCCACCTCACATTTGGTCTCCCAACTCTCCGTGTGCCATGGATTCCCTCTGTGAGAATCTTCTTGGGAATCCGAGTGTCCTCCATCCGTGCCACGTGTCCTGCCCATCGTAGTCGGCCAAGTTTGATTGTTCTGGCAACATCTGAGGTCTTGTAGAGGTCATATATCTCCCTGTTGTATCGCCTTCTCCATATTCCTCCCACTTTTATTGGACCGAAGATCTTCATCAGGATTGTCCTCTCGAAGATTAAGAGCATTTTCTCTTCTGCCTTTGCAAGAGCCCAGGCCTCTGAACCATATGAGAGTACCGGGCGAATCATGGTTTTGTAGATCAGCAGCTTTGTCTGCCTAGAAAGGAACTTGCTAGTTAGTTGCTTCCTTAGACTATAATAGCATTTATTAGCAGAATTAATTCTTTTTCTTATCTCCTGAGACATGTCATTTTGTGAGTTAATTTCTGTCCCTAATTAGACAAAGCTGTCCATGCAATCAAATCAGTACTGATCAACTTCAAAGTAATCCTCTTTTTCCTTCTATTCGCATATGTTGACATTAAGCCCAAGTTTCTTGGCTGCCTCTTCCAATGCTAAGAAAGCTTCCCTCAGCGCCCTTTTAGATCTAGCCATAATGTCAAAGTCATCGGCATACCCTAGGATTTGGACTAGTCTGTTGAACAGGGTTCCATCTACCTGAATACCGGAATTTCTTAAGGCCATTTCTGCTCCAAGGTTGAAGAGTAGGCAGACGGGGGCATCCCCTTGTCTCACTCCCGTATCTGTATGAAATTCTTGTAAAAGATCTGATTCGACTTTTACAAGACATTTTGACCCTTGCATAATCATTTTCACAAGACGAATGATCTTCTGGGGTATATTCAGATCTTGTAGGGCTCGATATAATTCTTTGCGGTCCATGCTATCGTAGGCTGCTTAAAATCTACAAATAGGTGGTGTGTGATCACATTTTACTCTTTGCATTTCTTCAGAATCATCTTAAGTGAGAATATCTGGTCCACCGTAGACTGCCCTCTTCTAAAACCTGCTTGATAGTTCCCCAGTTCTTTCTCTGCATGTGGTAAGAGCCTTGCAAATAAAATGTTCGAAAGAACCTTATATGCGCAAGATAACAGGGTGATTCCTCAGTAGTTTTCACATTTAAACATTTAAAAACATATAAAAAATTAATAATCAAAAAGAGAATCTATATATTAAAAAAAATTATTTTTTTAAAATTTAATTTATTTAATCAAATTATGATCTTTTATAAAAAGACTTATATGGAAAATTTAGATATCATAAGAAACTATATGAAGGTTATAGGGTCAAGTTACATTACTCTTTCAGTTATGTTTTCAAAACTAAATCTTATGTACTATTGCTTTTTTTTTTTCAATTCTAAAATAATAGCAGAGTAAAGCTTACTAATTTCTCCTCCTTCTTTTCTGTCATTAACTACAGTATTTATTTCATCATTTAAATAAAGTGGTTCTAAGAATTTTCTTTTTATTGTGTTATCTTCCTTATGTAATATTGTAGGTTTGTCAAAATCAAATGTATGTAGTTCTTTTTTGCAGTGTGGTGATAAGGCGGTGTTTGTTTTAGATTTGGGATTTAAATTGTTTTTATGGTGGTAAATTCTATTTTTCAAATGTGTGCTGATATGTCCTATGTAATGTTTGTTACAGTCATTACAACTGATGTCATATATTGTATTTTTGTTTTCAAGAAGGGGTATCTTATCTTTTTGATTATGTATTATATTTTTATGTAAAGGAGATAGTTGGGGGGTGCAGTCAATAAGAACACCGAATAAGTGAAGTACTTATATTATGTGCTGACGTTTCGACCTACACTGTAGGTCGAAACGTCGGCACATAATATAAGTACTTCACTTATTCGGTGTTCTTATTGACTGCACCCCCCAACTATCTCCTTTACATAAGATCATCCAGTCAACCATTTTCATCTCATATTATATTTTTAATTGGGTTTCTAGTTTTATGTGCTAATTTTATATCATGGATATCATAATTTTTAAAAGATGGTCAAATTTTTTCAGATAGGTCTTTAATATAGGTTACACTTTTATATTTAATTTTATTCTGTTTTGTTATGTAAGTGCTAATAATTATTACTCAAGTATGGATGCACTAAAAATGATTTTTAATTTGAACATAAAACTAATTAATGCAGAAAGTAAATTGACATACCTTAAATTATGTATTGAATACCAAATTATAACTAACCATCTGCTATCTCCTATAATTAATATAGAACACTGTTTTAATAAAAATTTCCTAAACAACACAAAACATAATAATTTTTTTAATCTTATAGGACATAAAATATTAAATTTATACAAAAAACAAGCTTTCTGGTTAATAAACTCAACAAGGAAAAAATTACAAATAATTTTAGATAAACATTTGCAAGCTTTAATCGCAAATATATGTAAAAAATGGAATGATAATATCAAGAAAATTAAATTAAAAACATTAATATTAATACAAATAAACCCAATAAAATGACCTTCAAAAACCCATATAATAATAATGAAATCTCAAATAAACACAAAACTACAATCTACTCTAATAATATCCAAAGAAATGATCATTCTACAAAAAAAATATTCAATATATTTTATTATTATAATAACTTGTACTAAGATAATAGAGTAATTAACTTAACTTCTAGAAAAATACCTAATAATATTATAAATTTGTTAAGTTTAGGTGATAATTTCAATTACGAACCAACAAATAAAAAAATTAATGTATATCAAATGATAGCAGAAGTAGAATCACTAATCACTTTTATAGACACTCCTGAAACCCATAAAAACGGTCTACGGAAGACCATCAGTAAAAACATTTTAAATTATTTAAATAGAGAAAAAATAAACCAAATAACACATTAAACAGATTCGCTTAACTTATAAATAGGGATATTCTAACCACAATTTTTTTTTTTTTAAATAACAAAGATCTATGCAAAATTAAAACTGATAAAACTAAAAAATTGGCTATAATAACTAAATTAGACTACAAGAGAAAGATGTTGGAGTTGTTAAATGAGAAAGACACTTATAAAAGCATAAGAAACAATCCTATGAATAAACTAAACAATAAAGTAAATAAATATTTGGAAAAATTAATTAAATATAAATATATTGTTACAGGCTACTGGGTATTAAAAAGAATAAACTACTACTAAATTAAAGATACTAATGTTTATTAATAAAAGTGATAAAAAGAATACAATTAAATTATTGAACAGATATAAATTTACAATAACAATATTTTAAGTATTCATTATCTAGGCCTAACTCCTATTTAATTATTACAATAATGTAAAATATTACTAATTCTAAATAGCTTAATTATTTACATAAATTTGTGCGAATACCATAAAATTACAACTACTACTTAACTAATTAACTACTACTAATAAACACTTATAGTTCACTAATTAAAGTCCACCGACCATAAGATTCTCCAATTATAACAAATTGACACACAATTACACTCACAAACTGTTACAGTTCTTGATACACTTATTACACCAACTTATTACTGGATGGTAGATGTTCATCTTTTTGGTTGACTCCACTTTTTGGTTGACTCCACTCGCGCCGAGAGGGTATTTAAATAGCAAGGCCGACACGGAGTGGGGAAAATCTGGAACATATGAGAAGGATCTCTTTGATTTCTGCCGACAAGGGGCTTTCCCGGAAACGTTAATCCCCGCGCCCTTCCTTCTCTCTGTGACCGTAACAATATAGATAAAGAATTTAAAAGTAAACTACCCCAAGAATACATGGCTTAATTAAATTACATAAGGAAGATTATTCTTTTAGACCAATCATTGATGGAACCGACAATTCAATAGACAACCCTTCCAAATTTTTATATAAATCCCTAGATCACTTAAATAATAATGAATACAACAGTAAAAACACAATAGAATTAAAAAGCAAACTAGACAATATTAATGTAGAAAGGAGATAGTTGGGGGGTGCAGTAAAAAAAAACACTGAATAAGTCTAGTACTTATTCAGTGTTTGTTTTTACTGCACCCCCCCCCCAACTATCTCCTTTCTACATTTGATCATCCAGTCAACTATTTTCCTCTCATTCATAGACAATATTAAATTGGAGCCAGAACATATAATTGGAAGTTTAAATGTAGTATCTATGTTCCCAAATATAACATTAAAATCACCTTACAAACTTATAAATGAAAATTAGGATAATATTGAGCCATATACAAGTATAAAATGCAAATCCCTTTTTTTAGAAGGTATAAAACTATGTAAGGAAAACGGTTATTTTACTTTTCAAAACCAATTTTTTAAACAAACTAAAGGATTACCAATGGTAGGCAGGCTATCCGTTAATTCATCTGGAATTGTGCAATTACATTATTAAAGACAGTTTACAAAAATTAAACAATATCCCAAATTTCATAGTGAAATACATAGATGACCTTCTAATTATCACAAATAAAAATATTTTAGAAAAATTTAGCAAAGTCCTAAATGAACAAAATAAAAACATAAAATTCACACAAGAATTGGAAAATAATTACTCATTAAATTTCTTAGACGTTACCATCATAAGAAACCATAGTAACAATAACCTTAAAACAAAATGGTATAAAAAGGATATCACCTCAAATAGACTACTAAATTATTACTCAAATCACCCAAGGAATCAAATTAATAATGTAGCTTTAAATATAATAAAGAGATCAATTAAATTAACAGACGAAGAATTTTTAAAAGAAACAAAAATCCACAAGATCCTTCTGAGCAATGCCTTTCCGATTAAACTTATAAATAATTTATGGTATAAAGAAATCAATTTAATAAAGAATAACAAAGAAAATAACTTACCAATAAATAAAAACAATAACTTAAGCAATAAAGAATCTAATAATAATTCAGAAATACTTAACCATTTAAAAAAAAACATTAACAATTAAACCTTCTCAATCTAAAATCACAATTTTTTTTTCCAAAAGAAACTAATAATATAGAACCGCAAGTTAACAACAACATAATTCACAAGTCACAGAATCACCAAATATAGAATCAAAACATAATAAAATTAAATATAAAAGTGTAACCTATATTAAAGACCTATCTGAAAAAATTGGACCATCTTTTAAAAATTATGATATCCATGATATAAAATTAGCACATAAAACTAGAAACCCAATTAAAAATATAATTCATAATCAAAAAGATAAGATACCCCTTCTTGAAACAAAAATATAATATATGACATCAGTTGTAATGACTGTAACAAACATTACGTAGGACATACCAGCACCTTTGAAAAATAGAATTTACCACCATAAAAACAATTTAAATCCCAAATCTAAAACAAACACCGCCTTATCACCACACTGCAAAAAAGAACTACATACATTTGATTTTGACAAACCTAAAATATTACATAAGGAAGATAACACAATAAAAAGAAAATTCTTAGAAGTACTTTATATAAATGATTAAATAAATACTGTAGTTAATGACAGAAAAGAAGGAGGAGAAATTAGTAAGCTATACTCTTCTATTATTTTAAAATTGAAAAAAAAAACAATAGTACATAAGATTTAGTTTTGAAAACATAACTGATAGAGTAATGTAACCAGACCCTATAATCTTCAAATAGTTTCTTATGATATCTAAATTTTCCATATAAGTCTTTTTATAAAAGATCATAATTTGATTAAATAAATTAAATAATTTTTTTTTAATACATAGATTCTCTTTTTGATTATTAATTTTTATATGTTTTAAAATGTTTTTAAAACATAAAAAATTTTAAATATAGTAGGATGATAGGTTCATAATTACATACAAATAATATAGGACTTAAAGATCAAAGTTTATATAGGTGTCATATTAATAATTTGATCATGAAGGATGGATATATCCCCAAGAACAACAAATATACATTTTATGAGGTATCCATGCTTGTTTTTAATAATTATTTGGACAATTTTTATCAAAATTATGTATTTATCTTAATATAATTGTTAATTTTACAGATGTATGGACATATAACTTTTTAAAGTTATGTATGATTATTGGAATGATGCAGACAATTTTTTAAATGATTGATAATGACATATGTGTCGAAACGTTTTAAAGAATAAACAATTTAAGAATACTGGATGACGGTTTTTCTCCCAAAATATAAAAATCAAATAGATTTATAGTCCAATTTACATTAATTTTTAATAAACAAGAGAAGTATAACACCTACAGGCCTCTTTATGTGCTTAAATTAAAGCTAATAAAATTTATTACAGCTCCATTTTTATTATGACTTTCATCGTAGGATCACTCCTTCGGCCAGTGTTCCTCATGAATGTCGGCCAAAATTTAAAATTTGGACTTTTTAGAAAAAATCACTAATTTTCAAACAGACGTAACTCAGAATCTATTAAAGCTACAGAGCCTCTGTTGGATTCAAACTGTAGCAAATTTAATCTACTTTAAACATTGATACCAATGTTTTTTTTTATCAAAAACTCACCGATTAGGAGATAAAGGCCAAAAACTGAATTGACTCTGAAAATTTCGAGGTTTTTCGGCCACCAAAAGTTTTCCCATCCGTATTTTTGGTTGCAAACTTGGATTTACACTACTCAGACATGCCCTTACAACATATCAAAAATGCAGCTCTTTTCAGTTTATTGCGACCTAAAGCCTTTTTTGGTACCTGGCCGCTGGCCTATAAAACCATTTTGGCAATTCAAGATATTTACATTCTTAGGAAATCCAGTTAATAATGAATGAAAAATGTTATAAACAGTGCTTTAAAATAAAACAAAAACTAATAAGAAACATTCACTAGATTAGGGATACTATTTTCTAAAATATGTTGATTAATATAAAATTTATTGAAAATTAACTGAATGAAATGTATTTTTTAACCACACGGATAGAAAAAATGAAACTTGATAAATAGATAATAACCACCAAAAGTACCATAACTTCTTGCAATAAATACAAAAAAAAACATATTTATTTCAAAGAGAATGTCTTATCAATCATAACCTGTACATAATATAATATAACAAACCTTTCAAGTTCATCCACAATATAACCGTCAATAACTTTTAGTTCCAAGCACCAATTAACCAGGAACGGACGATAATCAAACCCGCTACATATAGTTTAAGGAATTTATAACAAAAAATAATATCATTGGTGTGAAATGAAATAAACAATATTAAATTGAAATAAATAAACACACACATTGTGAGTATATAGAATATACATATCCGTCACTTTGAACTTCTAAAGTTTCTGGACAAAAAACTGAACCATATGATTTTCACAAACCTCTTCTTAAGCCAACTTTATACCATTAAGAGAATTCTACAGAAACCAAAACAAATGGTAGTCAGACAAGGCAAGATCAGGGCTATACGGTGGATGCATCAAAGATTCTTAGCCAAACTCTCTCAATTTTTGCCAAAATCACTAAAGATATGTGTGATCTAGTGTTGTCATGATGCCTTTCCTGTTGATCAATGCCAGCAGTTTGTTTTGAACCACCAGCTGTGTGCAGTGGAGATTTAAATTAATACACGTGTTTTGCAACCATTTTTGTAGCTTTTGTAACCATGATCTTTTTAGCACATTAATGTTGTACACGATCTACTTTTCATTGCCTATAATCATTCGTTTAAAAAATGGTTCGATTTCATTTTATTTTAGCAGCAATTCATAAATGGAATCTTGGTCCAATTAATTTTCACTGTTAACTCAAGTAGAACCCAAGCATCGAGTTTCTTTTGGTATCCAGTCTAATGTTGGTTTGGATCAAATGGCTTGAAACTTTCTTATGGTGGATGTTTAGTTCTATAGCAATGTTGCATGATGAAATATGTTGGTCTACCTCAATTTTTTGAAGAACTTCATCAAATTTTTCAACAATTGGCCGGCCATGGTGAGGTATATCTTTTACATCAAAATTTCTGGAATGAAAACATGCATACGAATTTTGACATTGGCGTTTACTTAAGCACTCATAACCATAAAAAGAACACAATTTTTGATGGACACACACTGCATTTTTTAATTTTCAGAAGTAAAATAGCAAAATATAACAAAAATGAGCTTCTACATTATATATCATTTTCAAAGCACAGTAACTTGACTGAGTAAACTGGAATTTAAAGGCCATACTTTCAATTCCGCAGAGTGTGTCTTCATTTAATAAGTATTATTAGACATATGTGACTGTAAAGTCATCCATTGATAAAAACAAATTTCTTTTTTTCTAACCTATTATTATGATTTTTCAATTATGTATTTTAATGGGCTTATTATACTTTTTTTTTGAAGAAGAAGAAGAAAAACACTTTATTGAAGCATTACAATCTGCCTGTTGTGGGCAATAAGTAATGGTCCTATGTAGCTTACAATCATTCCATTAAAAATCAATGATATAAACGAAATAAATGCATAAATAAATATATACAAGCGAAAAAATATATACAAAAATAAAGTAAAAAAAAAAAAAATATATATATATATATATATATATATATAATAAAAAAAAAATATATAATAATAATAAATAAAACATAAAAGAAATATACTGTACACATTCATACTCTATTTACAATTTGCCTGGGGTCCCCGAACTGAGCTTCTTCCTCATGAATGAGGGCAAAGCAGGAGTCCGGGAGGCCCCAGCCCCCTTTCCCAGCCGCGTCACTGGCATTAAACGCCAATGGAAGCTGGTAAAGGGCGCTTCACACACACACAGGTCGTGAGTGGAGAATCTGGATAGTGCCAGTACTCCAAATAACATTATTATATCAGGTCTCAAGGCCATTGCCGGTTTAGGCGGCGGGGTGGGTTATATGGATGTGTGGAACTGGATACTGACTGAGCCAGGGGGTTGGGATGACAGGCAAGGTTTTGGTGAAAGTTTGAAAATTTAGTAGGGATGAGATCGAGGACGAAAGGAATGTTGAGATCATTATGGAGGGTTTTGTTGGAGACATAATAAGGAGCATTGACAATAGTTCTCAGGACTTTGGATTGAAAGGATTGGATGCGTCTGATATTCGATTTTTTCGCGGCCCCCCACAGTTCCAGTCCATAGGTCCAAATAGGTTTGATGATGGTCTTGTATATTAGTAGTTTATTGTCTATTGAAAGATGGGAGGTCCTACATAGTAATCTGTATAGTTGGCTGAATCGTCTGTTAAGTTCTGGTCTTTTGAGTCTGGTATGAGGATTCCACGTAAGTCTTTTGTCTAGGAGAAAGCCAAGGTATCGTACTGTGTCGGAATTGGGTAGGACAGTTTCATTGAATTGGACAGAAGGACATGCTCCCCGGCGAAGTGTAAAAGTCACGTGTTTTCATTTTTCCTCGTTGACTTTGATCCGCCATTGGTTACACCAAATTTCAATGAGTGAAAGGTGCCTTTGGAGGTTCGAGGAAGCCATTTCGGGATCTGGATGAGATGATAGGATGGCTGTGTCGTCTGCGAACGCGGGCTTATTATACTAGATATTTTATTTATGTTTTTATTACTTCTAAACCAGTATTCTACTATTTATGTACTTCCAGTATACTAGTTTCCTCTTTTCTAATGCCATTTGTAAATTGTTTTTACTCACTGCCCTAAAGAAGGATTAAATGTAGAATACTAAAACAGTAAAAAAACAAAACACTTACTTTGTATAATTTTAAACCGCACACATCCCAGCCCCTTATCTCCTATACTTCACCTTTAGCCAATATCTACATTAATAATTAAAATGAACTTTCTATAAACCAAAAACTTCTATTGTTAAATAAATTTATGTTATACTTTTTTTTAATAGATTAATTTATTGATATTTACAACTATAATAATATTACAACAAGTAAATCTGCTAAAATGAACAATATGACATGAAAAAAAAAACACTTGTGGAGAAACTACCCATCGGTAGCATCCAATAAAGTTCTATAGTAGAAGGTCTCGAGGCCATCTTCTTTTCAAACGCCTCAGAGGGTTATCAGGAATAGTATGGGAAGCAAGTTGAGAGACTAGCGGATTCAAGTGTGTATGGAGCTTGTCATGGAAGGATAAGTATCTAGTTTGGGCCAAATCAACAACATATGGGATATTAAGATCATGATGGATGAGTTTGTTTGTAACATAATAAAGAACATTGAGTATTTTACGAAGGATTTTGGATTGGATACGAGATTAATTGGATGGTTTAGTAGAGCCCCAAAGCTCAACTCCGTATGTCCAAATAGGTCAGATAACTGTCGTGTAAATGAGTCTTTTGTAATTAATTGGGAGCTTAGAGCGTTGGTCCAGTAAATGTTGAAGTAGGCGAAAATGTCGAGCTGTTTCTTTTCTTTCAGTCTTGTATCAGGATTCCAAGTGAGACGATTATCCAGATGGAGTCCTAGGTAACGTATCTGTTCGACAGGGATCAGTGGAATATTATTAAAGGATACAGTAGGGCAGGAATTCGTAGGTTTACGACGAAGGGTGAAGGTAATTTGATGGGATTTGTTAGGATTTATTTTAATTCTCCAAACTTGACACCATTCTTTAAGGTTTGAGATATGGGATTGAAGTGATTGGGATGCAACAAATGGATCCTTATTTACTGATAACACAAGTGTCATCAGCGTACGTAGTGAGGACAGTATTTGGATGGGTAGGAATGTCAGCTGCATATATCGCATATAGGATGGGACCCTCGATACTACCTTCAGGAACACCGGCAGACTGGATAAAGAGGGAAGAGTAGGAAAAATTATGGTTTACTTTAAAGGTTCTATTACTGTGGTAGGATATATTATACTAAATTCTAAAGCTATCACTAATAATTACATTATGAATGAATGATTAAATAAATGATGATAATTAAAAATAAATAAACTAAAATTTGAAGGATACATCATCTGCCCGGTCATGTCAACACACGGGTTATCTTTAATGGATATCTCTCTTAAATTAACGATACCTGTTAAATGAGATATTTCATTCAAGTCAGATATTTTGTTATTCGCTAATGTCAAGGTATCAATATTTTTTGGTAAATACACTTCTGCATGTCTCAGCTGTGTTATCATATTCTGATGAAGATATAGCTTCTAAAAAAAAATTAAAATTAATATAAAATACATAACAGATAACTACTAACCGAAATATGAATTTAAAAATTAATTTAAAAGATTATATGTTTTAAAAAATTAATGCTCCCAAAAAAGTATTTTATTTTTTAAATATTTTTTAAGTATAAGCATTTTAGTCTCTAATTTTTTTGCCAGTCTCAATGTTGTTTATTGTGCATTCAATTAAACTTTTTGGTATCTAAATCTTAGATGAATTATGAAAAGTAATCAAAAGAAACTCTTTTGATTACACTGCAAACTATCTCTCAAATGGACTTATTTCTGTAATGGACAGTCCTTTTAAACATACGGTTTTAAAATTTTCCGACATGGAAGTACAGTGGTACCTTGAGATACAAGTGCTCTAACATACAAGTTATTTGAGATAAGAGCTTTCGAGCGTGCAAAGTTTTGTTATGAAATACGAGCGACATTTGAGATACGAGGAACGGCCAGCTTCCGCCTTTTTTCGGTGTCTGCGCCTTGTACATCTCACGCATTATCCCAATTATTCCCCCAGTGTGCTTGTTTACCTCGCTGTTGATGCATCTTTGCTAAGTTTTTCTAGGGCTTTGCGCTTTTTGTGCATTTACATACTTTATCACATTTCTTTTTATAATTCTGAGTCCGAAGTAAGTGTATGGAAAGGTCAGTGCTCAGAAGAAGATGGTGTCTATTGAATTAAAGCGTGAAATCATAGAAAAAAATGAGCAAGCTGTGCGAGTAGCCGACTTGGCAAGGAAGTACAGGCATAGTACATCAACGATATGCACTGTGCTTAAGCGGAAGAAGTCAATAAAGGGTATAACGCCAGCTAAGTGCATTACAATAATTTCTATCTCTCCATGAAAAGATGGAGAAACTGCTGATGGTTTGGGTGACGGAGAAGCAGCTTCAAGGAGATACCTTAACACAGGGCATCATATGCAAGAAGGCAAGAGCAATTTATGGTGATTTGCTGAATCAGAATCCGCACACTTCCACGGACGAGGCATCGGAAGACTCGTTTAAAGCCAGTCAATATTTGCCGTTTATAAATACATTTTTCTTATTCAAAAACACATAACAAAAACAATTAGAGGTAGCATTTTTGAGGCTGGAACGAATTAATGGCATTTCAATTAATTTCAATGGTGAAGTTGCTTTGAGATACGAGTAAATTGAGATAAGAGCAAGGTTACGGAACGAATTAAACTCGTATCTCGAGGTATCACTGTATAGGAATTCATACCTCAGTAATGAAAGCACCATATTCTTGTCACAAAGGCATACCGATGATTGGTTGATGATTATTTGGAAAAGGAATGTACCTAGGAAATAATGTCAATGAAAGGAGGGGAAAAGTCACTCTACCTCAGCGTAGTACGCTTATTGTCCATTAACAGGAATATCTCTCTACACCATTAACAATCTTATAGAGCTGTTTGAATAGGATTGCCTAGAATCTAGAAAATTGTATACAAATATTTAATAATCTTGAATTAGGCTTTATTTAACTTAAAATTATTGTGCATTTTACAGTTAATAAAACATATTATTCATTATTACGTACTGTTTGAATATATATAACCAAAAATGTTACAATTAACAACATAACCCTCCTGTAAAATATTTCAGGTAAATAGCAGGACACCCTTCATTTCAATTTTGAGGCACTTTGAAGAGTTTTTCTGGCAATTAAGTCAGCTGATCAGTGACATCAATATCTATCCAGCATCTTAGTTTTTAAACGGAATACCAAAGAGGTGAATTCTTCATCTTTAAAACCTCCACTGGTGTTGCGAGTAGATGGATCTGTTACATTGTCTGTATTCAATGTTTCAGCTAAATCAGGATAGTTCGGATTTTCCAGAATTGTTTCTGTTATGCGGGCATACCAGGAAAGCCTCATTAGGATTTCTGGAGGAATCTCCACACTGAGAGGCATATAGAGAATGGAAAAGAAGAAGTTATGCCTATTGGTGGTAATAGTCTCCCTTCTATCAGGCAGTCTCGAACATGAATATTCAGAGTTTACTTTCATAAAAAAAAATAAATAACGTGCAGTGCATGTTTAAGGCCACTAGAATTTCCCAGGAGCCAACACTTTTGTCCCTACTTGTAACTGTATTGCGTAGTGATGCTAACAGTTGTTTTTGTCCCCCAACAATATATTTCCATCGTGAAAAGGTAATTTATGTCTAATTTAAAATACAGCAAAAGATCTTCATAGAATTTTTCAGGCTATCCTATAAATAAGAAAAGTCTTTAGCTGTTCTAATTTTAGAAAAGGTAGGTGACTCAAAATATTAACTTTTCCAAAGCTGGTTGTTGTTCCAATCAATCTGTAAATGTGTAATTCATTAGCAAAAAGGATCTATAGTCTATTTATACCTCCCTTGAAGTTTATTCGCTGCACTTAGAGGTATTCCTTTCTTATAATTTAGAATACACATGAGAGGAAAACGTCATAAGAATTTGTGAAATTTTTTTAATCTATAAATTATTATGTTGTATATCTCTCTGTATTTGTCTGAGAGTATCTTAATTCCACCAAATTTAGTGTTATAGATCCATATATATGGGTCATTCTGTTCTGTCAGGGAATCACAGCATTAGTCATTCCCACTCCCTTTAAATTCATATCCACTCCCAAAACTAAGGTTAATTTTAGGTTATAATATGGAAGAATGCTCAGTTCTGTCAAAGCTGTTATTAATACCTTAAAAGCTTCATGAAAGGAAGGGTTTCATAGAAAAGAAGTATTTTTTTATAAGTGAGATTAATGGCATTTATAAATCACTAAAGTCTGTCTTTCTCTTAACCTGGCTTGGAAAATATTTAATATTTTCTTTTCCTTTTTAGGTGTTGCACAGTCCCCACTTTTGAGTATTTAGAAATTTAATACTCTAAACCTGTCCACTAAAGAGCACGTCCCCTAGTCGGTGGTTGGGGCATCCCTCTTAGTAGGGTTGGTCTGAAAATAATGAATAAAGAACCATGAACCAACAGTTAACCCATGGGGGAGGGGGGTTATAAATCGGCCACCCTTATTCTTGAGAGGAGATATTTGGGAGGCCAGTTGTTCCAAGGATACAGCCTGTACTACAGGGCTAATCACCCATAGTGGAGCACATATGATTGAACTCAACGATGCAACTTAAATTTCCTCAGACTTGGAATATGGAAAATAAAAACATCGACTGGAAAAGAAGTGGAATTGGTAGGGGAAATGAAGTCCAACAAGATAGATCTATTGGGCATTAGCAAAGTGATAAAGAAAGGGGTACAAAGAAGTTTACACATGTCCTTATCTATTCTGAGGTTCCTGCAGGAATGATGGAAAATGATGGTATTGGAATAATTATGAGGGACAGTCCCTTTGTAAAAGTAGAAATTTTGGATCCAGTATCTCCTAGAATAGTTATGGCAAACCTGGGACTATCTATAGTAAAAGTGACCATTATTCAGGTATATACCACCATCAGAGATAATATTGTTTTGGAACAGTTTTCAGCATAGCTAGAAAAATAAGTCATTAAAAGCCAGGACAAAAGCTGAGAAGTATATATTATAAGAGACTTCAACATTAGGACTGGGAGTTACTAAGCCAACACACATCCAGTTACGGGAACACATGGAGATGAGTACTAAGAATGATAATGGTCAAAGACTGATTGACTTATGTGTTGACAACGATCTGCTCATTTTTAATTCATTCTTTCCACAAAAAAAAAAAAAATACATAACATAACTTTTTCCACTGAAGAAATGAATGTAAATAACATAATCAATTATTACATTTACAACTGAAGCATTAGAAGACCATTTACTGATGTTAAAGTGACCAGACAGTGTCAGTCTAGACTTCAACCAGTGAGGATCTCTGTGAAGGATTAGCTGAACGCGCCGGCTCCTGCTCGTCAGGGAGTACCTTATCATTATAATTCTTTTCTTTTATTTACTTTTACTTGCATATGTATATATATTCTTGTTTTTTTTAAATTTATTTTTGTATTATTATTATTAATTAATGGCGGATAATAACACTATTAGGTTGGAACCCAAACCACCTGACCCACCTTTTGATTTTAAACTTCCGAAGGGAAGATTCTCTAAAAAGTTTTTAGTGATGTCTATTGCTAAAAACAATGATCAGATGAATATGAACAGAAAAACGGAGTACCGCAAGGAAGCGTAATTAGCCCTTTCCTGTTTTGTATAGCCATTAATCCAGTCTTGCGTAAAATTCTGGTAATGGTAAAAGGTGATTTGTATGCAGACGACCTTCGGATTCACTATTCAGATAAATCAATAGAAAACCTACAGCAAGTCATACAAGAAGTTCTTAATATAATTAATAGTTGGCTAAATAAACACGGCTTTACCATATCTACCAATAAAACAGAATGCATACTCTTTTCCCCTAGAAAAACTCTTCACCTTCCATCTCTGTACATCAATAACAAAGAAATTCCATATAAAGATTCCGTTAAATATTTGGGCTTACATTTTGATTCTAGACTCAACTGGAACATACATTTAAAACATCATGCCAGCGTTCTATTAACATCTTAAAAATGTTATGTAGTACTTCTTGGGGGGGGGGGGGAGACCGCACTAGCATGCTCATGCTATATAGAAGTCTAGTTAGGTCTAAACTTGACTATGGTTGTATGGCATACGGTTCGGCTTCAGAGAGAACTCTACAAATGTTAGACAGTGTTCATCACGCAGGCATCAGGATAGCAGCTGGTGCCTTCCGTTCCAGCCCTGTTCTTAGTATAGTGTCTGAAAGTGGAGAGCCACCTTTAAAATACCGCAGGGAGTACCTCACCATGAACTATTATCTCTAATAGTATAAGAGAACTCAAATCTATTGGATTCTAAACTCCAGGATATCATTGTGGATGGAAATATAGTTAAAATATGAACAGAAATAAAGAAAACCTTATTGTAGGCCACTACTTTTACTTGTGGGATTGCTAATGTTTCACCTACATGTAAAAGATCTAATTAGTAGAATGATAGGGTGAAAGTATCAGTGGCAAGAAAGAAGGCAGCATGGAAGGAATACAATAGGCACAAGACTCCAGCTAAATGGGAACTGTATATTTGAACGAAAAACAAAACAAAACTAGTAGTAAGGGTGAAAAAAGAAAGAGCTGGAAGGAATTTGGTAAAAAATTATAGAAAGGTCATCAGAAAAACTTCAAAGTTTTTTAGAAAAAGATTAAGGTAATGTAAAATGTAAGAATTTTTTTTTCTTTTTTTTCTTTATTGATATTTACAACTGAATTACAATAATATAACAAGTAAATAGGCAAAGCGATACATAATGACATGAGACAATGACAAGTAGAGACAACTTTTTTTCAGACGCCTCGGAGTATTATCGGGAATTGAAGAGGAAGCTAGGTTTGAAACTAGTGGGTTTGAGTGGGAATGAAGTTTGTTATGAAAGGATAGATACCGGGTTCGGGCCAAATCAGCAACAAATGGGACATTAAGGTCGTTAAGGATGATTTTATTCTTAACAAAATAAGGAGCATTGAGGATTTTACGAAGGATTTTGGATTTTAGGGATTGGATACGAGAGGAATTCGATGGCTTAGTGGAGCCCCAAAGCTCTACTCCGTAAGTCCAAATAGGTCGTATGACAGTCATGTAGATGAGTCTTTTGTAGTTAATTGGAAGCTTAGAGCGTTTGTCTAGTAAGTATTGAAGTAGCCTGAAACGTCGAGCTGTTTCTTGTCTTTTCAATCTTGTATGAGGATTTCAGGTTAATCGTTTGTCGAGATGCAACCAACCATGCAAATGTAAGAATTAAATGTAAACTTTGAGCAGTATAAAACCGCAGAGGGGTGGTGATGTAATATTAGTCACTAACAATGAGGCAACAGAAAACCACAGCATTAGTTCTTCCTAATGTAATTGCTTTACTTGATTGAACTGTTACTGTCAGCCATTGAAGTAAAAGTAGATGGTAGGCGATGTTTCGGACAAAAAAGAGCCTCCTACAATGTACTAAATCTCAAAACCTGTGTCATACGAAGACCTACTGCCATCACCAAGCTAGGTCCGTTAAGTGTGTTGGGCCACATTCCTCCTAAAATATGGAGTTAATAGCAAAAAACATCCCGCAAGCTGTAAGGACTGTTCTGTTTACAAAAATTTTCTAAGATAGAGATCACAAAACATACAGGTCACACGCCTATTAATGAGTAAAATTCAGGCACCTGAAACTGGTCTGCTTTTTTTCCTGCATTGCCTAAAAACACCTCACATTTTACAAGTCTTCTACTACAAAACCCATAAGTCATTTTCAGGACAACAAAATATCTAAAACCTTAAACAAGCAGCAGCAGCTTCATAGGTCAGGTCTCTCAAACCCCTCTATTCAAGTCCTAGCCTCTTAATCCAAGCTCCAGACCTCCATCTGGAAGGTCTTAACCACAACCACAACATAAGCAAATTACTCTCCATCATCTACCCTTACAGATCAATTACTGCCACAACATACAAATCCAGTTCCATCCTTGAAGGACAGTCCAACCAACATTTATTATATCTTGCCATCTGAGAGATCTTTAACAAACTACAAAATTACTCATAACGTATTCACCAGAATCCTTACTGAATTCCATTCAGTCGTCTACAATGAGACCCATAGAATCATTATATGGAATGCTAATAGCCGACATAATCACTGTGACAAACTTGACATATTTCATCATGACAAATTGATATTGTTTAACCGACTATCCATATCTTCAGCTCTATGTGAACTGTCCTCCCATTAACTACATTTCTCATAACCTTCTGGATTCCTTATTTTAATATCTTGGACGCTTCATTGCTGGAGGGGATTACACTAATAAACACCAACATCAATAAACATCAAACTCCCATGGAAATATCTTAGCTACTACCATATATACTAAAAGTTATTCTATCTTTGTCCTAAATAAACCAACATTCATTCATTAATATAAACATGCAACATGCTTGCATCCTTCAAAAAACTTTCTGACATCCTAGACATACAATACCAGCCACCTCCCAGATTTCCTCCACCCAATCCAATATTAAATCCTTAGTCATAGCCCAGTTCTCCTTTTCTTACATAAACTTTCACCCGCAACCCTTCCTCTTTGATTACAAGACATGTTAATCAAATTAATTTTAATTATTTTTATCAACGACTCCTAACTGAATCTAATTCCTGGCCATGATCTGACAAAGAAAAATTACATTTATTCTGTCCATACCTTTTTAAAACTTTTAACTTAACCTGTACCACTACAACCCATAAACAGGTCTGGGGTTCAGTACTTGGTAGAGACTATACTGTTTTAAGGTCAAGGGTTGTGTAAGGAGGTGATTTGTCTTGATCATGCTCAACCGCCAGATTTCCCCCCATATTTTGGGTACCCACTTTATAGAGGCTGAGTGAGCCCCAGGATGGTGGTGTATCCCATATGATCCATCTACGATTGCTAACAGACTAAATAAAACTCTTGCCAGCAGCGGGATTTGAACCAGGATTTTCAGGATGGCAACTCAGTGTTCTACCACTAAACCACTGCACTCACCTTTTAAAACTTTTACCTTTGGATATTCTTAATCCAACTCAACTTGAAAGTATAAGAGCTGAGTTAAAAGCACCCCTATATATGACCCTTCCACCTAAAGCATTCCATCCATCAGAAATTTCTAATATTTTTTATCTCCCCATATTATTATCTTTCCACAAAGCTTCTAGACACAACCTCATCACAATCTCCATTTAAAAACTTCTTCCTAGAAAAGCCATTCTACTCCTCACCTAGAATAATATAAATTAAGCTGTACTCCGTTTCACGTATTTTCCAGACCTCTGGAAATCGTATATCCTAAAATTGATAATCAAACAAAAAGAATCATTAGAAGTAAATAATAATGTCATTTCAACCCTATTCTCTCTCTCTGTGGGTGTTTCTTAAGGCAGTACCCTCAGTTCAATCCTCTATACAGTTTATACAACAGACACCCCAACCCATCCTAATACTATCTTTACCACGTATGCTGATGATACATATGTATTATCATCAACTCTAATCCAGTTTTTGTATCCCTAACTCTTTCATCTCAGTTTTTGCATCTCTAATCACAGACCTTAGAGTTTGGAGTCAAAACTGAAAGATTAAAATAATTTCCCAAAAATCCCGTCAAATAACCCTCACTCTTTGTCATAAACCAATGACTCCCTACCCTTCCTGAATATAGTATTCCACTCATTCCTGTAGGACAGATTTAATAGTATGGACTGCATCTTGACAAAAGATTAAGTAGGAATCCTCATACCAGACTGGAAAGACAAAAAACTGCTCACCTTTTCGGGCTACTTTAACACTTATTAAACAGAGGCTCTAAGCTTTTAAGCAATTACAAAAGACTCATATACATGATTTATATATAATCTATTTGGTCTTACAAGAGTTGAGCTTTGGGACTTAAATCTAAAGCTTATGACATATGAGGTTGGCAACATCATTAGAAAGACTAAAGTCAGTAGTTCTAGATTCTACAGGATTAACAGAATCAAAAAAAAAAATTGTAATTATTTACCTTCAATTTTGTTAATTGGCTTATATTAGATAATCCTGTAATGAGGTTATCAGATAGATCGAGGACCTCCAGAGCCACATTAGTCACCATATGATCAATTTCCTGAAAATCAAGTTCATACCAATTAATAAGAACAATATACAAGAGTTAATTCTTCTTAATTATGGGAATAATTATGAAAAATTATTTAAGAGAAAAATAGTTAGATATTTAAATAAAGATGCACGCTTGTTCTTTTAGGGGAACGGTTGTTTATGGGAGTTCTTTTTATTCAACTAATTCCATAAAAAGATTATTTTTAATTTTAAGCTACTAATAATCACGGGCAGCTATAAAGATCTTTAAGCTTGTGTATAATAAAAAATGAAAATGCTTTCTTATTGATAATTTAAAAATATTTATTTCTGTTCAAATAGAACGAAAAACAAAGACTTAAGAGCACAAGAGCATCCTAATTGCAAGGCTAATTGTAAATTTTAATTGTAAAGAGGAAAGGTAATAACAATATTTCTGAGACACCATCAAAATTATAATTTTATTTCGCATGGAACTTTTGGCTGAAAGGTAATTTTTAGAAAAATGGTGTGAATGCAAAATGTTGGATACCCAGAATATTATCAACTCAAATCCAAGCAAGTAGTTGTTTAGAGAAGGAATATACACTGTTGGAAATTCATGGGATGACCTCTCACCTCACTTGATGCTCTGAGCAGAAAACTAAAACATTTTGTACTAAAATCCAGTGAACAGCACTAACGAGTTAAGAGCAAGACTTGCTGAGTATGCTTACAGAATATCAAACTTTAAAAGATGATATATTATGTGAATTTAAAAGTTAAAATGGAAAACAAAAAATAGTTATTAAACTTGAAAAAATAAGGTCAATGGAAAAAATAACCACCACCTTAAACTATGTTAACATTCATAACCTCAAAGAAAAATCATGAAAAAAAAAATGGTTAAACATATATTCAAATTCTTTGGCATGTAACTTAGCTTTTGTAAGTATTAAGAAGTTGATGCTTCATCAAGATTACCCCAAGCACCTACTATGTCAAAAAGCATGTTTCTATTAAGAACCCTACTCACTTAATCATTCCCTTACAGTGGATACAATGAACAAGTAATAAGAGTAATAATTCTTCTTTTTAGAATCATAGCATACCATAGAATAAATTAAATCATCAGAAACCTTGATGCAAGATATTGTTTTTTCTCCTATCCAAACTCACTGTTTGGATACTGTAAATAAAAATAAAACACCTGTTAATGTAAACACTTAATATAAAAAAAGAGTGAAAATTCAAAAAGAGAAATAAATAAATTGTTAAAATACAATCAGAAGATTCCAAATACAAAGTCTTAAGTATCAAATTTGGTAAACAGCTCAACATTCTGCATATTTCCAATTCAGTCATCATCAAGTCATGAACAATAAAATTACATATTCATATGTAAATGGTTGACAGGATACATCTTACAAGAGTGTAAAATGGTCAGGGGGTACATCAATAGATTGCACAAAATGAGTCTAACTTCTTGTTTGTAATTTATTGACTACACCCCCTGATCATTAATACCATCTCTTAATAAAATTACATATATGAAGATCTAATACTTCACATCAACGGTGATGTGAGAAATGTGCTGTATTTTCATCTTCTATATGAAATTTTAATGTGAAGCTTAGTGTTTGGAATCTACTAATAGTATCCAGGTGAACACTCAAAGGAATTTTTAAATTTTGACAACACACATGTACTTCTACAGCTATATATAACAAATATAATCTTCTATTCACACATCAAAAAAGATGAATTAGATATAGAAAGAACCTTAATTCAAGAATTAATATAAAGAAGGCCAAAAAAGCTATAGTCAAAATGCTAAGAACAGGGCATTTAAACAACTAGAAAAAAAAATAATAATTACATTTATTAGTCCAAAGATAAGGATATACACAATATAGATATATAAAGTGCGGGAAAAAAGTATCTCCACACCACGTTTTTTCTTTATATAATGAATTGAAATATTAAAAACAATCCTTTGAGTTTACCCAATAAAAAGTACAATTAAGAATTGTTAAATAATGTTATACATTCGATTGAAAACTTTAATAAAATAATATTTCAAAATAACAAACACCAGAAAAAAATTATTTCAACACAATGTTTCGTTATACATAAATACAAAGTTTTGTTTGTTGATTACTTTGAGTTTACTAGAGTATATTTCTGTTTCTCCTATCAGTATTCTAAAACATTTCAGTCGTGTAAGATCTTTTAACAGCTTAATAATACCAAAAACAAGTGAACTGAATGCCGCAAGTACTGAGAAAGCGATTCTATTGCGCAGCTACAAAAAATCTCACTGTAAAATGCCAAATTAAGAGGAAGGTGAGGGATAAAGAGATATAAAGAACAAGGCTCAAATGCAATTAATCGGCACAAAGGTCGTCCCAGGAAAGTAAATGAAAACAAACTACAGAAAATTGAAGCACTTAAAAATCCAGCGGTAAAAGCAGGTACCCTATGGTATATCAACTTCTGGGGGTGTGTGTAAGAATAAGAACGATGATGAATGTTCTGAATTCTAAAGGTCTTAATCGCATGGTCATTAGGAAAAAAATTTAGAGTAGTGAGGCCATCACAAAAAAAGACTTTCTTTTGCTCTATACATTAACAAGCCCATCAGTATTGGGAAAATTTGTTGTTCTCTGATGAGAGTAAGTTTAATTTGTTTGGATCTGATGGATAAATGACAGTTTGGTGAAGCAGAATAGAGGAATAGAAGAAGTACAACGTTGCGGTTACTGTGTGGAATATAATTGGTTAGGGATGCGTAGCTCATAATGGGATAGGTAATCTTATAACTATAGCTGAATCTAAATGCAGAAGGTTATTTGAAGATTTTGTGCAGTAACCCCACCCTCTTTGCAAGTGTAGCTAAATTATGCAGGGAATTGAGCATCAATTAATTTTCCAGCAGGACAATGATCCACAGCATTAAGTCAATAAAACTAAATACTAATTAATATTTAATGTTCATCAATAACTGCACATATTTCCACAGTCACTAGACTCGAATATAAACGAAAATTTATGGTACATGATAGACCAAATGTTTGAAAACATCACTCAACCCAAAGGCACCAACTCAAATATCTTTTAGAACAAGAATGGGAACAAATCAATCCAGAATTAATTAAAAACCTAGTTCACTCAACACCTAGATATTTACAAGCAGTTATTGATGCTAACAGAGTACAGACAATTGAGTTTTTAAAAAAAGAAGAAAACTTGTTGTGTGCAAATACTTTTTTTCTACAATTTTTGTAAAATTTAAGTTTCATTTCACTAAGCAAGAAATTTTTCATTTGAATTATATATGCAAGTATTCAGTTTCAAATATACTTCTTATTTTTTAAGTCACATCGTATTTTTTTATTACCTAAATTCAGAATTTATTAAAAAAAAACCTGGAGTTCAAATACTTTTTCCCCCAGTGTTTATGTATGTATATGTACACACACACACACACACACACACACACACACACACACACACACACACACACACACACACACACACACGCACGCACGCACGCACGCACGCACGCACGCACGCACGCACACACACACACACACACACACACACACACACACACATATAAAAGATCATAGCTTCATATATATACATATATATATAGAAATCAAACCAACTTGTCACCTAATTAAGTGAATATACTTACTTTTATTTTGTTATGACTAAGGTTGAGAGTGGTAAGGTGAACTAACTCCTTCAATCCTTCTATGCAGATTATTTTATTAAATGATAGGTCAAGACTGACTAAAGTTTTTAGTGGCGCTATATTGTACATTCTTAATAATTGATTGTGTGTAGCAGAGAACTAAAAAAGAAAAGTTACTTTTACATTAACAATTATCCATACATATACATTACACACACAAAAGTAGCTCAGGGCAGTTTAGAGATCATGGTGTCACCTTATTTACAAAAAATTTCTTCAACCACACAAGAAAATCCACATAATAACTTTCTCTAATGAAGACAAAAATGTGAATAGTGTAATCGAATACATCATCTACAATCAATGAATCAGAGGACTGTTTAGCAGCATAAAAGTAACTAAAAATGAATATACTGGACAAATCGCAAGAGTCAGGAAACCAGTATAGATGGGAGTGTGGATATTTTTTTTTGGAAAATTAAAAACACAATGCTGGAAGCAGCCACTATGGCATGCAGGATTACCAAAAAGTAAAAGATTTAAGTGGTGGAATGAATGGTTAAAGGCAGCAGTTGCAAGGAAGAAAATGGCTTGTAATAATTACATTCATAAGAAGATCCCAGAAAATTGGGAACTTTATATCCATAAAAGAAAGGAGTCAAAATCAATTGTAAGAGTGTCAAAAAGAATGAGGTAGGAGGAATTTGGGAGAGGTATGCAAAATGGTTGCTATCATGAAAAATGGTCAGGGATTGCAATTGATAAATTTTACAGAAATAAGTATAAAAGGGTGCAATTTATTAACTGCACCCCCTAACCATTCTCAACATATCTCAAGATACATACAGTCATCCATTTCCTCAACAAAATCATAAAAATGTGAAGGTTTTCAAGACAGCACACTGGAAAAAGGTCACGACACTAAAAGCAATGAAAATTAAACCTATAAGAAATTTAAAGTATGAATGGAGAAACATTATGTTTCTAGCATTCTTAAAGTATACAGCTACATTCAATTATTCAATTATACATTCAATTATAATACATTCTCCACACATGAACTGTGGAAAGCTCTTATGGACAAACATATCCCACTAAGTCTGATCAAAGCTAGATGATCAACATACCAGCATGCAAAAGTAATTGTTAGGACAAATGGCAGAGTCAAGAGTCATATGTTTGCCATGAGAAAAGGTGTAAAGCAAGGAGACACCTTGAGCCCCTTACTGTTTATCACATGCATATATGAAACCTAGATGATGTGCAAATGACAGACAGCACACTATGTTGTAGAGAAATGAGGATGATTTTGATACAAAGCAGAGTCTTTGCAGATGACATCGTTCTTAAGCCATACTTTAAAGAAAACCTATAGCAAGCAGTGATCGAATTGGGGGCTGAGCTGGAGAGAAAGTGGATCACCAATGTATGGTGATAAACATTGGAAAGAGAAAAGTGATGTATATTGGACAAGATATTAGGAGGAGGTTGAAATTCTTTGCAATGGAAATGGTAGAGGAATATACCTATCTAGGTACAGTGATAAACAGAAATGGTAAGGTCGACCAGGAGATTTCGAACAGAATCAAAAAGGTTAACGATGTATATTACAGTCTAAGTAATACTATCATAGGGAAAAGGGAGGTAGGGAATAATGTAAACATGCAAAATTTATTAAAATAATACAGTAGAACCTCGATTATCCGTCAGGGTATGGGACCAAGATGGTGACGAATTTGGGAAATAGACGGATATGGGAGTGAGTTATATATATATATATATATACACACATTATATAAATATATATATATATATATATACACACATTATATAAATATATATATATATATATATATACACACACATTATATAAATATATATATATATATATATATATATATATACACACACACACACACACACATATACACATTATATATATATATATATATATATATATATATATATATATATATATATAAATTAAATTGAACAATATATTTCAAACATTCGACATTATATATGTACTCGTAACTTATTTACGTACTAATAAGTTATACATATGTCATAAAAATGTTTTTAAAAAATAATAATAATTACGTACATCGATGACTAGAAGCACAATCATTGTATGTCCAATTTTTCCCTCTTGAGAAATTAATATCAATTTAAATGTGGAGTTTAGCTCTTTCCTCGAGCGCAATCGTAGTATGCCCCTTCTTAATAATCATTAAATGATTATATAGAAGGGACATAATCTAGGGGTCTCCCGCACGTTTTATATCATTAACTGTCGTCCAAGGAATATCATAGATTTTTGCAAGATTGAAGCACTTTCACCTTTTCGTAAACGTTTTACAATTTCAAACTTAGTAGCGAGATCTAAACTCTTCCTTTGTCTTTTTTTCTAACATTATTGTATGTACTTTTAAGAAAACGACAAGTACCCGTAAGACAAGAAAGAAGACTGAAGGTAGTTCAACTGCGGAAGCTACATCAGGTAGAGATGAGAAGATAATTAATTTCTGAGAAATGTGTGCGAGGATGCCTAGGTTTTGAGAACAACAGATTCTAGAAAATGAAGTTGTCAAGACACAACGATTGATTCTTAGCCAGCGTCTATGACTTTAGCAACCAAACAATATACATATACATCTTTCTTTTTTTCTCAAACTGATGTGACGGTTAACAGAGAGTGACGGATAATAGAGGTTTGAATGTATATATAAATTTAATTTAACATAGTGAAATAGAAGAGAGAGAGAGCCACGTACAAATCAGCCTCTACAAGTTAAATCATGAAATGAAAGTGATGTTGCGATAGTGAAAACTAAACAGAACAATTTTATGACTGGCCTGTTTTGGATCAAATCATAATGCCTGTTATTTATATTATAACTAAAATATTTTTGGTGCATTTCACCGACTTCATTATCTTGACAAACATGTTTAGGGAAAAAAATGTATTAGATGCTTTCAAATTTGTAATATACCTATATTGTAATATATTTTAATGTAAATTTTAATAAGAAATTGTATTCAATATTAAATAAAAAAATTGTAGGTAATTGGTTATTTTGTTTTCCATTTTTGTTAGGTAAATACTCTGGATTGAAATATGACATATTGCATTGTGTCTGCATATAATTAATAGATTAAAAACAACTCTATTATTCTTATAATTATTGGTCCCAATTCTGACACAGAATATCACACTATGTTTATTTAGTATGAATCAGTCTGCTGGTGTACACTAACTTCAGCCTAGAGATACCATTTTTTATTTTTTATTTGGTAAAAAAATTGGAAAGGAATAACTTTAATTTTTTTTAATATAAGTAAAGTATGATGTCATAATACAAAATTTCACAGCAAGATTTCTAAAAATAAGGTCACAGTGAGGAGAGAAACAAGAATTTCCCTTAAAAATTATAATTTAAAAAAAAATGACAATTTTTTTAAAATAGTGATTGATGATTTTTTTTTTTGGTTTCTTTTTTAGTTTAAGCAGCATTAAATTCTATACATTATTGAATTTTTCCCGAAGAAATATAGTTTTTCATATTTTTTTTTGTGAAAATTGTCAGTTTGAAGATTTGACAACAGTCCTCAAAATCTACGGCATCTCTCAGTGGAACTCAAAACTCAAAACCAGATATGGGTAAACTGATCATTTATTTTTGAACTCAAAACAGGACTTTTTTTTTTTTTAAATTATTTTATTGAGTTGTACAACTGTAATATATACATCTAGTACAACTGCTATTAGAATAAATAATACATGATAGGACATGTAGAGACACTACCCACTGGCAGCACTCTAATAAAATTTCTATAATAGAAGGTCCCGAAGCCATCTTCTCTTCAGACGCCTAGGAGGATTGTCCGGGATGGAATTGGATACAGGGATGGAAACTAGTGGGTTTGGATGGGTCTGAAGTTTATTATGGAATGATAGGTATCTGGAATGTGCTAAATCGGTAACATATGGAACGTTAAGGTCATTATGGATGGTTTTATTTGTGACAAAAAAAGGAGCGTTTAAGATTTTGCGAAGGATTTTGGATTGCAAGGATTGGATAAGAGAGGAATTCGATGGTTTGGTGGAGCCCCATAGTTCAATTCCGTAAGTCCATATAGGTTATAACACATTTATAACAGTCACATAAATAAGTCTTTTGTAATTGATCTGAAGCTTTGAGCGTTTGTCTAGTATGTGTTAAAGTAGTGGGAAGCGTCTAGCTGTTTCTTGTCTTTTCAGTCTTGTGTGAGGGTTAAACAGGACATTAAATTCAAATATTAAATTTCTAATTAAACATTAAAAATAAAACAAGTGTCAGTCACTAGCATATGGACATAAGTTCTCAGATTATAGTAGAATCTTTGTTGATCCTCTTTTGGAACACCACATGACCATTCCAACATAAAGCGTTACTGAATATCGGTATTCATAAGAAATGAAAGCAAATTTTCTACTTCTCAGAGAAAAACTTTCGCAAAACACATAAAAAACTTAATAGAGTAAATTAATTCAGAACAGAACATGGCCCACTTAGATTGTACAACAATTGAGGACTGCCTTGCAAAATGTCTGTTAGTTAAAACTTTTTAGTATTGTTAGATGAATGGCAAATATGATAGTAGAATAGAATAGAAAAGTAATTTTATTCTGGGACCAGGTCCCTTAAGAATAACAGAAGTGTACAGATATTAATAAAAATATACCTGGCCAAATGGCTACATTATTAGAATACTAAAATATTTACATAATAACATAAAATTAAATATGAACTAAAGGGTATGTTCTGATAGAGAATAAAAAAAAATAGCATACAAATTTACAATAAAAAGAAATTGGCTAATGGAAAAATAAATAAGGAGATAAGAACATCATGGGATTGGATAGAGGATTTGAATTGTAGGAGACTATAGATATAAGATGGATTCGCCTCAGACTTTCCTCGAGCTTGTTTGAGAGCCCACCATATGCCACAAAGCCATAGTAAAAGTGTGGAAAGATGAAAGAAGTGATGAGGAGGCCACCCAGACATAACAGCACAACTTAAACAAAATACAAACCTGATTTAAACAATGAAAATTGAAGCTTAACCTTGAAACACAATCTACCTAAACCTTGCAGCAACCTCAGCTTGAACTTATATTTCCTACATTACTCAGCAACATAAGACTTGCCCTCATATTTACATAGGCATATAACATAAAATCAGACAATTACAAAAGATAAGAACTACTTGTGTCTTATTTTTTTACAGAAGTATCTACCCAATTAATCTAAGTATTTACCTGAACTACACTCGTAAAACATGCTAGGAATTCCAGTTTTTGCAATTCATTCCAATCTAGATATAAATGCGATATGCTGGCCGCTCTTTCTTTATTAACAAAATTTCTGGCCAACCGTTTTAAATTCTGATTACACAGATTTAGAACTTTATCTTCTTCTAGAAAATAAAAATTAATGATTTCATTAATTATCAGAAAAGAGACAAATAATTGTGCTTATATTATGACATTGCTTAAAAATTACAAATACAATATTAAATAACAGCAAAAAATGAAATGCATTAAAAAAAAAAAGTAACCAAAGAGCCCACCCACTTTTGAACAAGTATATATTAAATTGAAATAACTCCTACCTCCCCAGATAATGTAGGGCTTCAACAAGAGCTTTCACCTTACTAAACATTTTTACTTTCAAAGCACATCCAGTGATCCATAAGAAACCATGAGAATTCAGTAGTTGCATGTCTTCGACACACGAGAACAAGAAAAATCACATAAATGTGGTGATAAATCTTGTGACACTATTACTGATTAATGGTTTTATTCTGTTTAAAAGGAAAGAAAAAATCTTTTGTGGAACACCCACCTTTTTTTTTTTTTTTTAAAAAGGCATTATTATACTAATTGTTAGGAACTTTATATTTATATTTGTCATACCGATATATATATATATATATATAATATTTAAATAATTATTATAATAATAAAAAAGAACAATAAAAAAAAATATATTTATATATATAATAATTGGAAGGATCAGAATTGTTAATTTTTGTTGTTCAATTGCAGTATGGAGATCATGGGTGATTTTGAGGAGAGCGGATTGAGTTGAGTAGCCTGGTCGAAAGCAGGGTTGGAGAGGATACATATACTATAAGTTCCTATTAAAGATTATTTTACAAGTGTAATTACTTATCTTCATAAGATATGTTTTTACGATCTCAATTTATGATTTTGGAACATCTTAGGTGATCTTTTCCAGATTACAATGTCTAAAAATACACCATCTAACGTGTCTGAAAGAACTGAAAGTATTATGCAGATGATGAGGGAGTTGGATTCTGAAGACTCTAATTAAGATGTAGACTTTGACGACTCTTATTTAGCTGATTAAGATGATTTTCTCTTCTTCAGAACACGACACTGATTAAGAATGATCCGAAGATGAAATTGACCAGGATCTCATGGTGGGGGAAATAGGGGAAGCCTATTAAAGGAAAAACTGCCATTATTGATCATACCAATAAAAGACTGAATGACTAATGAAAAATGAGAAAATGCAATACCCTAACTGCCTTGAATGCTTTAAAAAAATTTGCAATGATTGGGTGATAGAGCTGTGTACATCAGAATTCTAGAATAGGTTAGATAGGCTACATTCATTTATGAATTTCGTTTATTCCTTTTTTTTTTTTTTCCCACAAAGTATTCTACAGACTGCTGTACACATTTTACGTTTTGTGAAGTACCACTATTGATATATAGTAGGTTCCCAAAGCTATATTGATGTAAGAGTTTATAAAAACTGGTTTTCATTTATATGATAAGTGCATTCTCTATTCGTTCTTGTCTACAATATATTGTCCATTTATATTTTATGAATTTTTTTAAACATAAATTCTATTGGAAAAAGTTGTTTAGTTCCAGTTTTTCAAGTTTAACAATATAGTAAAGCATATATAGTGCTGCTTTTAGCACTTTGGTAGGAAAGGTGTTTATTTCTGAGCATTTACCTCAGAAATATCCATGACTATAAGTGGATATTTTAAGTTGTGTAAGTCTGGTGTTCAAACCTTCTTTCACAACTTCAAGTAAGCCTCAGGGGCTTCTCTTTGTTGACCAGCAAGTTCAACAGAACTTTCCAGACATATTCTGGAGGGATTTCACTGGAGTACATCCATCATCCCTGGGATGCTCCCCTGGGGAAAAATAAGATAACTATCTGCAATAATATATTTTTAAAAAACGCTTTTTTTGTAATCTTTTATTTTCAGATTATTTCAAAAGAATTTTGCCCAGGCCTAGTATGCGTGAACACCTATTAAAATAGTGGTATGGATCTAAAAATTTAAATGATATAAGTAAACAAAAGTTGTATAAGGAAGAAATAGTTGGGGGTGCAGTCAATAAAAACACCTTAATAAGTGTAACTTATTTATTGTGTGCCGACGTTTCGGCCTATAATGTAGGCCATCTTCAGGGCAAATATACCAAGCGGCGACAAAGACGATCAGCGGCCCAACGAAAAGCGCTGATCGTGTTTGTCGCCGCTTGGTATATTTGCCCTGAAGATGGCCTACATTATAGGCCGAAACGTCGGCACACAATAAATAAGTTACACTTATTAAGGTGTTTTTATTGACTGCACCCCCAACTATTTCTTCCTTATATTAGTGGTTACAGTCAACCAATTCTTCTCTAACATAAACAAAAGTTGAATTGTTGTTATTTGCAACTGTGGGTAAAAATGAAAAAATGATTAGTTTTAATTGCTAGTAGCAAAAGTTAATACCCACACACGGCTAATGTTTCATTCCAACTGGTGACCATAGTTTGAAAAGTTTAATAACCCAGAGAATTCTACTATCCTGTGCAACACAAAATGATTATTTTCAAGAAACTGTTTCATTTAATTAAACTATGTTCAACATAACAACTAACTTTTTTTGTATTTTGAAAATAAAGATTAGATTATACAGTGCCCTTGCTAATGCAGGGGAAACTATTTATATCACTTTAATGCTTAAGAGGGATATTAAACTGTATCATTAAATACTGATGACTGTAATTGCCTGGAAGTATATGTTTACATTGGAATGAGTTATAAGCTGCTGCTTTTATAAGAAAAAAAAACATTTTCACCAGGTAAAATTTTTTATTTGAATGAGCGGAGTGGCTCAGTGGTAGAGCACTGAGTTGCCATGCCGGAAATCCTGGTTCAAATCCCGCTGCAAGGTAGTACTTTTATTTAGTCTGTTTGCAGCCGGAGATGGATCATATAGGATCTAGGACCCTCTTGATCTCCCTCTATAACTCATAAGACTCACCCAGCCCCTATAAAATATTATAAAAATAGGGTACCCAATATAAGAGGGAAAAATCTCGTGGTTAAGTGTGATCTAAGACAAGTCACCTCCTTGCAGAACCGTTGCCCATGAAACAGTACAG
Organism: Arma custos; assembly: GCA_037127475.1. Classification (NCBI taxonomy): domain Eukaryota; kingdom Metazoa; phylum Arthropoda; class Insecta; order Hemiptera; family Pentatomidae; genus Arma; species Arma custos. The sequence goes on along the minus strand of CM073761.1, from coordinate 117,841,140 downwards.
TCTCTAACTTGTACTGAACCTCAGATCCTTCACGGGTTGTAGTAGTACAGGTTTTTTTTTTTTTAATTCTTGATTATATACTGATTATCAGGTAATATTTACCAAAAAAATACAGATTCATACAATATAAATCATTACATTAACAAAGACCTTAATTAAATAATATGAATGGTACATAGTTTGAGAGGTTTAATAAACATTTCATTATCATTTTGTACAATTGTACAGAGACAGATCTTTAAATCTAACACATAGTAGTAGTACCTCCAATTATCTGAAAAGTGGAAGTGGTATGAAATGTCATTAAGTCCTGCAATCCTTTGTTTTATGGCTATTGTACAGAACTCACAAAGCAATGCATGTAAGCATAACATGTATTTATGTTTGCTAAATATTATCTTCAATTTAACAAAAAAGTAATTACTTCTTATATAGCTTTAAAGTAGGATAAATAAAAATTAAAAGAATTATCAGTTAATTTGGTAATTAATTGCTTGATTATTTATATTTTCACTTCAAATTTCAAAAAATCGTTTAAATTGTCTGATTATGTTCATTTAAAAATGAGAGCGAACACTATTACAAACTATAAGCCTATTAAATTAAGATTTGTATATAGATTACTGTTATGTTAGAGTAATGATATATATATATATATATATATATATATATATATATATATATATATATATTAATTATAACACAGGCTGTCGCTTTGACTTTTTTACTTTTCATTTGTTTCCCTTTTAATATTTTCCAAAAATACAATCGTCATGAGCTTTGATATGGCACAGAGAATGTAATTATGGGATATGTGTATACTTCAGTAATCATTTCAAATAGAACAAACATAAATCATCTATATGTGTGGTGTAAAATGGTCAGGGGATGCAGTCAATGATTACACAAAATAAGAATGACTTATTTTATTGTGCCTACATTTTAGTCAGTATTATCCATTTACCATCATCTATACTACGGAATGTTATATTCAGTATTTTCCATTTACATATCATCTATGCTACGGAATGTTAGTTGAAACTTTTGTTTCCTGATGAAATGATCACCAAAGTCGACTCATTACCCATAATTAAATTCTCTTCTCCATACTAAAGCTTAGGATAACTTGTTTTTTTTTTTAAATATTAAAAATGAAATGAATAAACAGTTAAAATTTGTTATAACTCAACTCGAGGTGACAACCTGTGTAACATAAAAACATAAAATGGAAAATGTAATATTATAATTAAATTTATGAAAACAGCCCCTCACACTTCCTATACCCAGCAAGCCATGCAATTTCAAAAAAAAATTACAAAAATCTGAACTAGAAATATAAAAAACGGGCAATGTCATAAAACAGAGAAACATACATTATACTATACTAAAATGCAATGCAATGTTTACAAAATTTGCAAATTGTGTACTCAAATATTGATACTTACCAACGAAATCCATAATTACTATGAAAGACGGTTTGTTGGTTAAATAATCAAACTATAAACTAAATTCAAGCTAAACAAATTTCAAACTTTAAGCTGAAAGGCACAATATCAGTATACAATCGATGTTTAATGGTCCTTTCCAAAGATAAGGCAAAGAGAACAAAAAGCGAGCCTTCTAAAATGGTGCGCATCACCTTGCTTACGTCACAATCAAATACATCTTTCAGGAGGGAAAAAAAGTCTTAAAGCTTCATAAAGTTGGTAAAAATATATTTGCATCTTCATTCGTTAAATTTGTATTATTTTGTAACAGGTTTGATCCCTAATTTCTTAAATAAAAATAGCTTAAATCAGTAGTAATAGTCCATATTATTTGGATAGTCGAGGAATATGAGGATGTTCATATATGAATTGTGGTTTGATGATTAATTACTCATTTGCTGTTTGGTTGGCATTGGAATTGGTTATAGTTTGGCAAAAGTATTAATGTACCTTTAATAATGCTTTTTAGTACAGGAAAAATGAGTAAAAAACATTGTGTATTAATACTTAACTAGTAATACTTGTGTATTAGCCGGTCTGCATGAAACCTTCCTCGTTATCATATCATCGTATAACCTTTGATAAGAAATAATCATATTTCTTGTAACCTCTTCATATCACTCGTCTTCTGCGACTTATTTCGGTGTGCGTTATTAAATTCTTTTTCGTACTGCTTTTGGCATGTTGATTTTGTTTGTTTGTTATTAATTTTTTCCGTATTGTATTTTTAGTGTATATTGTTTTTAAATTATGCTGATTTATTATCTGTTATTAATTGTAATTTTATTATTGACTATTTATAATGAACAGAGTGGCAATCACTATTTATAATGAGAATTGCAGTCATCGGAAGAAAAAGCTGTGAAATATTTCCAGAAGTTGGGAATAATTAAAAAGATGAAATTATGTCAAAAAGGTCATGAAATGGATTTTGACAAGAACATGGATATGTTTTGTATGAAAGTGAATGGAAATAATTGCTATAAGAAATTGAACATAACGAGGCTAGAGAGGTCTAGAATATCAATTCTAACAGCTTTAAAGTTTATTTATGGCTGGTTTTTGAGTTATTTTGTTCCAAACATAAATCAAATGTGAAATTAAAGTTGTTTACTACTATATTTCCATGTTCCATGTACTATATCGTATTCATTGTATTTCAATTGATATGAGTAAGAAGGTAGCTGTTATCAGTGTTCAGGTTATAAGCAATGTAGGATAACAGTGCCGAAAGACCGGCTAATACACAAGTACCAAAATATTTTATGAAATCATGAAATATTGCTCATACTTACTTACTTACTCCTTGGCACTACGGTCCTACGAGTAAGTAAGTAAGGTCATATAAGGCCTGGGCCTTATTCAACACTGCCTGCCCATCACTCCGGTCTATAGCTAGTCTTCTCCGATGTCTGATTCTGAAGGTCGGCCTCCACATCATCTAGCCATCTAGCGCTGGCCCTTCCTTTGGGTCATCTACCACCGAGCTTCCCAAACAACAGTCTTCTGGGCATTCCTGTTTCCGGCATCCTCACCACATGGCCTAACCATCTCAATCGAGCTCTTTTTATGAAAGACACTAAGTCTGGTTCTCTATAAAGTTGTCGGAGTTCTGCGTTATTACGGATTCTCCATAATGGTCATAGATGGATCAATAAATCCGCCACAGTATTTTTCTCTCCCAGACATTCACCATTCTTTCTGCGTTTTTATTCAGGACCCAATTCTCACAACTATATGTCGCTATTGGCCTGACAATGGATTTATATAATGTGATCTTGGCTCTTTTTGACATTTGCCCAGTTTTAAGAGCCTTTTGTATTGCATAGTAATAGTAATTACTAGCGGCAAATCTTGCTTTTATATCCTCCTCTATCTGATTGCTGCGTGTTACTATTGAGCCCAGATTTTTAAAATTTTGTGTTTTCTTAAAATTGAACTCCATAAATGGGACTTGTTCTTCTACCTGTACATTCCTTCTTGAGGTACACATGTATATGATCTCGGCTTCGTTTACATGCAAACCCATTTTTTCTCCTGCTTGTTTGAATTCCTGGAAGGCTCCTGTGAGTGCTGCTTTACTCCTGCCAGTTAGAGCAACATCATCCGCATAGGCTAAATGTTGCGTCATCCTATTGCATATTGTCCCACTTGGGCCTGTTCGAATCGCACGCGCTGCTGTTTCAAGGGCTAAACGGAAGAGCACTGGCGACAGTGGGTCACCTTGTCTCAGACCATCAACCACCTCAGAGAGCATGTTCCCTATTTTAACTTGGCATCTCGTGTTTGTGAGGGTCATCCTTGTAAGGCAAACAAATTTTCTTGGTAGTCCTAGCTCCAGCATGGCATGTAACAGTTTGCTACGGTTTATGCTATCGTAAGCCTGGTGAAATTCGATAAAGAGATGATGCAGGTCAACATTATATTCGTAACCTTTCTCCAATACACGTTGTAGAGCAAATACGTTATCTGGTCATTTGTTGATCGGCCCTGCCTAAACCCGCATTGATAGTCCCCAATTGTTAACTCAGACCAAACTGACAGCCTTCTGTTCAAAAGTATTCCTAATATCTTGTACGCTGAGTAATGCAATGTCCCTGTAATTATTGCAGTCGGTTTTGTTACCTTTTTTGTGTACAAAAAAGTGTGTTAATATTGCTCATAACTTTAAATAATAGTGCAAATAGAGATCTCCAAACTTTAGTGAATAACTAGAGGCGAATGTATTCTATTACCTCCTATGGGCTACCACAAATTTCCAGCCTTGTCACTGAGGCATTTTTAGGGGTTATGGCAACGGGGGAAGAAGAACCATGCAATTTTACATTGGCGAGATCAATCAGGCTAACTCCTGTATTGAGGAATGTAACTAATTAAAAGTAAGTGTAAATTTTATGTTCAGACTAATGTCTATAACAATTTACTGGGAATTCACTAAAATTCTGTTTGTCTACAGTTACGGTCTGAATATAGAAATAATAAAATATGAAGAAGTCCACAAAATTTAGTTTTATATTTAACGGCTGAATCTCAAGAACCTGAAAAAGTTATACATACTATAATCAGTTCAGAAAAAAAACTCCCTCACACCCTCTCTCTCACTCACACACACATTCTTTATTTATTCATTATTATAATAACTCAGAAGGAGGGAAGGACAAATAGATTTGGAATTCGTCAGCATATAGATGGTAGGAATAGTGGTAGACAGATTTAGGAAGATTGTTGATGTAGCAGTTGAAAAGAAGAAGAGAGATGCTTGAGCCCTGTGCCACACCTGAGGACAAGGTGAGGAAAGAGGAAAGGGGTTGATTAGGTATGTAAACTGCTTGAGATCTGTCAGTGAGGAAAGATTGGAACCAGTGAATAGAGCTGTTGGAAAAGGACAATGATTTTATAATTTATTTAATTGTTATATTATGTAATTTTTTTAAAAATATTTTATTTGAAAAGAAAAGATATGGCCAGGACCGGGACTCGAGCCCAGGTATTCCACCTCTCCGTATTAATATATATATATATATATATATATATATATATATATATATATATATATATTATATATATATATATATAAATTATTATGGTGACGCCTTAACCATCTCGGCCAGCCCTATCAATTCTTTTCACTGATCCTATATCTTCGTGTTCTTGCAATTTGCGATGTATACACGGGGAGAATGTTAATTGAACATTACTATATTTTTGGATCTTGTTGACTTTAAGTCATTAAAATTATTATAATTGATTTAATTGTTATATGATATAATTTTTTTTAAAATATTTTATTTGAAAAGAAAAGATATGGCCAGGAACGGGACTCGAACCCGGGTATTTCACCTCTCTGTGGTGACGCCTCAACCATCTTGGCCATCCTGGCACGTTTCTCGGCCAGTCAAAAAGGTACAAAATAAAGTAATGTTCAATTAACATTCTCCCGTGTATACATCGCAAATTGCGAGAACACGAAGATATAGGATCAGTGAAAAGAATTGATAGGGCTGGCCGAGATGGTTGAGGCGTCACCACGGAGAGGTGAAATACCCGGATTCGAGTCCCGGTCCTGGCCATATCTTTTCTTTTCAAATAAGATAATGATTTTAGTTTGGTAAAAAGGTTAGAACGGTCCAAGGAACCAAAAGCTCTAGAATAGTCGAGTAGGATTAGCACAGTTGATTTTTTGTTGTCCGTAGCTGTATGTATTTCACTGGTGATTTTGTAAGGGTAGATTGTGTGGAGAAACCGGGACGAAAACCTGATTGAAGTGGATCAAGAAGTTACGAGCTGTTCAAGAAAATTTGATATTTGAGACTGGACTATTCTTTCGAGAAGTTTGGGAAGGTTGGAGAGAATGGAGATTGGGCGTTAGTCTTTGCGAGATACCGGATTAGAGGTTTTGTTTATAGGATGGACTAAGGCTTTTTTCCAAGAAGCAGGGAATACTGCGTTTTGTAGTGAAAAATTATATATGAAGAGTAGGACAGGTACTATATCGATAAGGCACAATTTGACGGGGATCTCATCAGAGCCTGTAGAACTGGAGTGGGATTTCAGGACGGAGGAAATAATGTCGGAGGGTGAAATGTCAAAGAAATAAAAGTTGTCGTGGTTGAAAGATGGCGTTAGTGAAAAAACGGGAGAGGATGATTTTGAAGTGTTAATTATGGTACACAAAAAGTACAAGTTTATTTCATCGGAAGAGACAGAAAAGGCTCTGAAGGCAGATGGAATTACAGAGGGAAATCTTAAGGAGGAATTGGCATTTAGATTTAGGATTGGGAGCAGCGGTAAGGGCTTCGTGGAAGTACTTGGATTTTGCCTGTCTAATTGTAGACAGTGTCAAAGTGCGTAGAGGCCTGAACGCTTGATCAGTCATCAGTTAGCCTAGCTTGTCTAAAGCGCCTACGGGCTGCTTCACGCTTTCTTTGCAGGTCTTTAATTTTTTGACACAAATTGAACAATATAATCAAAATGTAATCGTGAATAACGTGGTGAGCGCCATGGTTTACCGAGCAGCTTGTGAGCATACAAGACTCCAGTAGTCAGCTGAAGATGTCCAGGTCTTGAGCCTGATCGATTAAGATTACTTGGTGTCCATCTTCTTTTCTACATCGTACTCTGCCTGCGAAAAACCACACATTTTATTTTACCCGCCGGCTTCTTCTGACGAGCCAACCAGTAGACCTGCCTGTTTTCGGTATCATCAAAGAAGACGAAGTGCAGCTCATTTCACATATCGAGTCCAAACAGACACTAACTAGCCCTGGGCTTCACAAACAACTGTGTTCTGATGTAACGGGATTGCGAATCATCGAATGGTTGTTTTTTGGAAGCTCAATGATTTTCCCAATTACAATCACTTCACTAATTAAGCCCCTTCAGGAATTTTTTTTGATCTAAAGAATAATCACTTATTAAATACGGTCTATTCTCTATTCTCTCAGTTTCAAACATTTTAATAAGCATTTATATAGGCTCCTGGGCGTAAGGCTACAACCTCGAATTATTGTACAGATTCATTTCGAAACCATAATCTTTATAATAACATTGTTATTTATTTATTTTGACCATGGAGGATAAATCATCTCCAAGAACTTTAGGAAAAAATTTTTTTAATATGACATTAAGGGAGAGGAATTTAAAAGAGACTGAAAATGACACCATGATGTCGAAACGTTTTGAATAATGTAGAAATCAATAATATATATATATATATATGACTGGAAAATGTTTTTTTATCTTCCCCTAATGTATAAATTATGAAGAGTTTACCTTAGGGAATAAAAGAAAGGGACACAATGGATGAAGAATTAGATGCTCTAATACTTAAATTTAAGTAGTCTTCCTTAAGGTACTTATTTTCAAAGTTGATAGTCATATACAGTAATATGTCTCAGGTTTTGCCAATGTTGGGGGAACTTGCTGTTATATGGCTGTCCTTTTCAACTCCACTTAAATGGATCATGATGTGAAATTTATTACACGTTCCTTATTGGATTACACCATACTTTTATAGACAGAAGGTACTGTTCAAAAACTAAAGGTGAAAAAACAAAAAATCCTAGAAATTTGAGCTATTTGTCCATTATTTTCTCAAGGGAGTGTTTTGGAATGTCCATACACTTCCAAATGCCCCCTTCAATGAATATCCTATCATAGCCTTGCTTGGAGGATTAAATTATTTTTCACCATGTTTAGAACATCAATATTTTTCACAGTATGTGTTCTTTTAATCAGGTTTTCAATACCAAAAATAAATGTTTATTGAAAATTCAAGTCTTCTAATCATAATACAGAATTTTTAATATAAATATATAAAATATAAAAATAATGAAATTTAATATTTAAAAATATTAATGGCATAAAATTTTAATTTTAATTAGTAATAAGACATTAGAAATACTTAAAATACTATCCAAGATTGGCTGACTACATGCAATCACTACTCTTTACTTATTAATTTAAACAAATGTCTTAATTTTAATAAAACTAAAATGTCAGACAAGTGCTATGATATTAATATTGTTTCTGTTCACTATTTGCATTGTATAATAATATGGGAGTACATGTTTTAGTTTTAGTTTAAATACTGAAATAAATCATATAATATCAAAATACAACTGAAATGAAGTATATTTCAGTTAATACTAGGTTATTAAAAAAAAAAATGCTAATAAGCCAGCCTAATTGAAATAACTTAACATTTTTAGAATCATACAAGTTATGTGGATGAAACAATAGATAAAAAAGTCTGTAAAAACCTCTACCTATATTCCAAATTTTCACTATTATCCTATTAGTAAGTAGAGGGGTTAGCATAAATACTTGATATTTTAAATTTACAAATAGATGTAACAACTTTTGTTTAAAATGTAAACAATTTTTATATTTAATCTTGTAATTTTATATACTTGTATCAACATAGATAACCCATTTTGCATAATGAGTTCAGTTTGATTTATTCATTACTGTATCAATCTCAACTGATTAAAACAATTTCCTTTAGATAATATAACAATAAAATAGTTTGCTTTACCATTCTTACAATTTATACAGGCTTCATTTATAAGAAATTACTATACAATTATGGTCATAATAAACAAAATGGATTTTTAGCAATGATTTTAAATAATTATGGCAAAAAATATGCTTACCTGTTAAAATAAAGGATGATAGAGAAGTTAAAATGCATTAAATTATTGATCATTAACCTCTAATATCTAACAATAATATTTGTTAGTACTTCATCTAAAGTAAGAAATTATTCTTTCTTGAATGGTTAGTAATTATTTAAGAATGTGTTGATCATAAAATTTAAATGATAAGTAGACAATTGGCCTATAAAGTGTTTCAGATAAATAAACCTCTATCAGCTGTAGAAACTAAAAGTTGTTTGTTCTTGAAGTTAATATTGGATACAAATTTTAATTATTTCAATTTAAAAAACAAAATACAATGTATCCAAGAAAAGATAGCCAGGACAGAAATAAAAATAAAATAAAGAATATGTCAGACTATCATATGAATATTTACCCATCTTTTGGCCCTTGTTAAGAACTACAAAGACAAAACATGATAAAGATGACACTAATTTAAATATATATATAACTGAAAATGTTTAAATGACAAAGTTAGAGTAATATGAAAAAAGTCTAGATCTTATGTCTAACTAGTTAGAAGTGAATTTTCAAAATATAGTTAATCATTCCGATTGAATTGTTTATTACTTAAACTTCTGGTTTATATATATATGTGTGTGTGTGTGTGTAATATTTACATGTTCACCTGTTTTGATCAGTCAGAATTGAATATTAAAAATATTAATTTTTTAATATATTAAAAATATTAATTTTTAGATATTCATCTGTATTATAATTTGTCTTTCTAGGCAAGAAGAAAGCCTAACAATGCGAGCAGAAATGTTAAATATTCTGAAACTATTTTTTTTTCATTTCTAAGCTTGAACATTCTCCCTGATTAATTCCAACAACCAACTACTCATTACATAATAAAGAAAATGTAATATTTTTTCACTAATAATGAAATGGGTTGAATTATATTATAACCAATGATAAAACCTGGCCAATAGGATAAAAAAAGAAGCAAAATCTCAAAAAGAGATAAAATAATTTTTAGAATATAATGATAAAGAAATTGGTTGTAGTTGGGTTCTATGAAAAGCTATATATAATTTTGTAGTAGTCATTAGAAAACTTATTACATATTCTGTGTTCACATTATGACATAACTTCCAGGCCATTATGAGGGCTGAGAAAAACAAAATAATAGCAATGTCGACATGGGCTAAAAGTTTTAAAATATATATAAATGACTTGAATAGTAAGCCAGCATTATCATATTAATCATTAGGTTAGACCAAAATATCAGCAAACATACATTTATAATTCCTAAATAACTTTGCACATAACATGCATTCAGTATTATCTTTTTTTAGTCTTTGATATTTTAGCCCAAAGATGTGAAGCAGCCTAAAAATAGCCCAAAGGTCTAAAATTAAAGCAGAGTTACAAGGTAAAGGTTAATAGGAAAAATATAAGATATGTTCAGAAATAGTAAAAAATAATACAACGCACACACACACAAGATAAATAATGAAAGTGAATTACACATAACAAAGTGATAAAAATATAATGAAAGTTTGTGAGAAAGTACTGACAATCATAGAAAGAGTAAAGCCACATCAACTCGTCATAAAATTGGGTGACAGGGTCCTCTCAGGATGCCAAAGTTTTGCCTTGAGATTCTCAGAGACAAAATTTTGAATTTTTTTTTTTGGCTTAACTTTAGAGCCAATCCATTTCGAAAAGTTTTATTAATTTTTTTAAATCACAATATATTTACAATTTTTTTTTCATCAGCATCCTCCAAGGTTACAGATACCCCACTGCAAGGAAAACTACTTTTAATAAAAAAAAACAAACAGGTAAGATTCCTTGCTATTTAAAATATATCTATTATAATGCAATTGGGAAAAACCACAATGCAAAGCCTTATGTTTCAAAAATACACCTACTTACCAGTCGACGTTTCGCCTATTCAGGCATTATCAAGACTAATGGATCGATTATATTTTAATTTTATTCAGGACTTGAAGTCATTAGTAAATGAGTCTTGATAATGCCTGAATAGGCGAAACGTCGACTGGTAAGTAGGTGTATTTTTGAAACATAAGGCTTTGCATTGTGGTTTTTCCCAATTGCATTATAATAAATAATAGTGTTTCTTTTTGAGTTTTTGGCTCTATTTTAGTAAAATATATCTATGTTTATTTAAATAAATTTTTCATTCCTAATTCATGTTAATATTAAAATGGGTTCTTTTACTTTTTCTCAAGTTATTAAGATGAATTATTACAGCTAGGTGTTGGCTTCTTCTTTGAAAAAATCCATTTTAGATATTGCTAGAGATGCGTGGTGCCTTATGACTTGTAATAAATATGCCTGTATGTGTGAATCAGTACAGCGCAGTGTGAATGTCACACAACTACACCATAGAGTGAGAGTTCGCTTATACTAAGATGTACCTGTAAGGTTACAAGTATATAAAATAATGCCTCACCACGCTTTATTAAATTGTAAAGGAAAGTACTGACCCAATCATTTTTAAATTCCTAATTTATAATTAAATTTTTAAATGAAATTAGTCTCAAACCATTTTTAATATTGTATCAACAAAAAAATTATATTGTATAAATCGCAAAAAAAAAAAATAATAACAAAATCTGTTTTAATAATTCTAGCTTATTTACACTAATATAGAATTTATTCTGAGAAGTGAAGCAGCCTTAGTCAAGGCAGAACAGTTTTAAAAATATTTTCCCTAATTTGATTCACATAAAACGCACTTCATATGCCTGCAATCAGCTGACTGAAAAAGAGAATTTTTTAGTAAATAGGTATGGATTTCATGATATGAAAAGTATTTCAGGAAATGTTATAAAGTTACACAACAATGTCATTCATTGATCAAGAAATAAACAGGCTGCTGCTCTTAATAACACTGAAGTTGAATTTTATACTCAATATTACTCTATTATTCAATTTGTATTCCTAAAACTTGTTATATGAGTAAAATCGTTTTGAGCATCCTATTTATATGTTTTAAATCAACCACTCAACTATAAAAGTTATTGTAAGATATGAATGTAAATATTTCAAACATTTATATATTAAGTATAATTTTGTTCGAGATGTGATAATATTATCAATGTGCTATATGCAGATAGCTAGATAGCATTTTGACAAACGTCTCAGTTTTTTAAAATTTCAATCATGAAGGATGTCTGTTTATTTTTTATCAAACTACTAACAGTAACCATCATTGTCGAACCATGTAGGAAAATTCTTTGAAAAAATGTAATTCTTAACAAATTTTTATCTGTTGGTTATCTTAGAATAATATGAAGTAAGAACAAACCAATAAACCTCAATAAGAGCAACAGTTTTTTTAATAATAAAATATTATGTATTACCATGTATAAAATCAATCAAAGAGAATCAAAAAATCATAAATCCTTGGCAGTGGAAAATTTCTAATTATAAATAATAATCATAAATTAGAAAAGTATTAAAAAATATAATATATTTTGACAACAGTATAAATAAAATATTATAAAAATTAGTGGGAACACTTTTCTATTGTATATGGAAACATTGATTTTTTTTTTGTTTGTTTTATTTTACCTATAGTTTTGGGTAGTCTTGTAGTTAGTTCAGAAATCACAACTACACTCGTATAATCCAGGAACCTAAACAAAATATATTTTTAGCAAACTTAATTTCACTTCATTACAAATTTTTTTTCCATTTTAATGCTGTAATTTCACGCAAACATGTTAAAAGATGTAAAAAGAATAATAAAAAACCAAAACATTATATGTTCTCTTCCATTAAGTAAGGTTCTCAGTAATTCTGGTTCATATTCCAGATATCTGTTAATTTGGCAGTTTATATAGATGTGTTAACTTACGATAAATAGACTATATAGGGTAAGTGCACCAGTAGTAGACATCTTTTATGACAGTTTTTCCACCTAACGTCATAGATAAATAAACATGATATACACAATTTTTATTACTGCTGCCTACCAGAAGAATCAGAAGAAGAATCAGTTATTTTTATTATTATCATTCCAGTAAAAGACAAAAGTGTCTACAAATCAAAAATCAATCAGAGCAACCTAAATCAATTAAACTGAAACTTTTTTCAAAGCTATTGGAAATAATTCTGTAAAACAAGACAAAATATGCTTACTTCTTTAAGTAGTTTCTCAAACTGCTGTGCTTGGACAAAGACAACAGACATTATTGTTAGTTATGAATATCTCTCTTATAAACAACCAAGATTCCAGTCCTTCTTTTGGCATCAGTTATAAATTTCTGCTTCACTTCATACATTATTTTTCAAATCTAAACTTTTAGTGTCTACTACTGATACACACCCTAACTAAAGCAAGAAGATTAAATTATTCAATTGTATAATTTTAAAAGACCATACGGGAGTATAAAACTGCAAAGTATTTTCACGTCTAGTAGTGGCTACAACAAGGTAGTTTTTGTAAAAGTCCATCTGTAATAATAATAAATTAAACATACAAAAATATTATACATATATTATAAATTATCCAAATATATATTAAAATATGGTTATTTTTAAGACTACTATGACTATTCAACTTACTGAGGTTATTTCGGATCCACCACTAGTAAATTGTTGTACAACTTGCATTGGCACACTGGGTATTATCATTTTAACTCCTGCATCAGACGTTCCAACAATCACTCCCTCAAGAGAGGGAATAATGGAATTAATTGGACGCTCATTTCCAACTTTTAGACTCTAAATAAGTAAATCAATTAAGTTTATTTCAATAAAATCAATTTAGGATAAGTCTTTTAACAACCAAACTTAACACGTTGACTGCCAACTTCGAGATAACTCGTCGATTGCGTTCTTTTCCAGGACACCAACTACGAATTATCTCGTTCTGTGTTTACTTGCCATTTTTGTGCAGCTACGATTAAACTCGAAATATATCAGAATTAGAGTTTTTAATAGTATAATGTGATTAAATCATTTTAGGCCAGATTTCTGAAAATTGCCCGTGGCAGTCAATGTGTTAAATTTGTAAGAGTAATATACTTGACATCAATAAATTTTAAAACCTTGTTTTCATTTCAATATCCTTTCATGGATTATAATTTAATGCAAATATTTTTGATGAATGAAAATTAATTTATAAAAACTACATGAGCTATGCATTTTCTGATTACTGCTGTGCTTTTTTTTTTTTTTTTTTTTTAGGCTAGGGAATTGGCGACCCCATCGCCCCCGGTCATCATACCGCAGTCAGCCACTGACCCTCCAGGTTGGGGGAACAGTACTCTAACACACATGCAGTACACAATCTACAGCACACTCCACACAAGGTCACTTACAGTACACACCCTAGGATCACCTTCCCTAGGTAGCCGTCCCGGATGGGGGAGTAGGTGAGGAGGCAGCCCCTCCACCTGACTAGGAGGGCGAGGGCTGATAACCCTCCCCTCTGAAACCTCTTCATCCCGAGACCTCAACGAGAAATAGCTGGCAGATCACATAGTAACAGACACGGAAACCATCATATGGACTTCAGATTAGGAATGTGGAACATTTTAACCTTATACAGACCAGGTGGGCTTCAAGTCCTCCTTTCAGAATTGGACAAATACAGACTTGACATTACCGCTATTCAGGAGATCCACTGGACCTGAAGAGAAGAAATTTGGCACTGGGTTCGTTGTAAGAGTTTGGATGAGGCAACGGGTTATTGGATTCAATCCTATTAGTGATCATCTATGCTCTATCTGCACCAAGGGGATCTTCTACAATTACACACTTTTCAGCTGTCATGCACACCGAAGTAGCGCTCCGGCTGTCATAGGAGAATAGGTTTAAGAACGCTTTCTCCAGAGACAAGAAGGACATCAAAGGGAACTTCACTAAACTCAGAGATATAATATTAAAACTGGAAGCAGAGAGGATGCTCATTCCAAACTTGGTCAAGCATGTTGTGAAAGAGATCCTGAGCATGGAGGAGCTTCACCGGATGGTGGCGAGGAAGGTTGCAGATATTGTTGGCCCAATGGTGGCTAGAGGGCTACCAAAACAACAACGGGAGGAGGAAAAGACCCCCAGGCAGAAGGAACCCGGACAGACGTTGGGCCAGGACCCGCAACTGGGCCCTAAGCTGCCGGAACCGCAGCCCACATCAAGTAAGTGTAAGGGCACACCACCGGCTGAAATGCCCCAAAAGGATAGCAAAACGGAGATAGGGGTAAGATAGGGCCAGCAGAGGAAAATGAGGCTCCCTATACAGAAGTAACGAGGAAAAAGAAGAAGAAAAGGCCGAAGGAAAGCCCAACCCCGGGCTTCGGAAGATCAGCCACTCAAGCCGCCGACGATGGCTGATATAGTAAAGGCGCTGCCCACTAAACCAGGGGGAAAAAGGCCCCATCCTATGTTACGATCAAGGCAGAGGGAAAAACCTCCACAGAAATACTCGACCAGCTCCCGTCACCGACGGAGCTGGGAGTGGGAGTAAAGCTGCTGAGAGCTACAAAGGATGAAGGAATCCTAATCAGAGTAGAGAATACACAGGCTGGAGAAAAGATAGCCTGGCAAAGGCTGAGGGACGAGGGCCTGGAGGCTAAGGAGACGAGCCGAAGATGGCCGAGAATGGAGGTGAAGGGCGTACCCAACAGGATGGACAGGTCTTAAGTTGAAGGAGGAAATAGGGTACTACCTCACGAGGAAGGCAGTCCCTGTTCAGGAAGGACAGGTACGTGTCCTGCATGGCAGGAGGGACAGAACAGAGCTTGCAAAGATGTGGGTAGTAGAAATGGACCCACAGATTAGGTACGAGGAGATGGCGGTCGGCGGGTGGTGGTCCCTCACTTTTGTGGACACCCTCGGGCGACCTGCAAAGAAAGGGAACTGACGTGCAGGTGGTGTGTGGGACAGAGGGACATAGCCATGGACTGCCCCAGGAAGGGTACTGAGAGGCCCACCTGCACCAACTGTGTGAAGGAGAAGCTCCCCAATGTCAAGCACCAGGCAGGGAGCAGGGAGTGTCTAGTACACTGTAGAGAGTCTCAGAGACTTGCACAAAGGACCCGCTGTGACTGAGGAGTTGCGGGTCCTCCAGTTAAACATGGGACGGCGGCGTATGGTGGTAGAGGAGTTGAGGGCCCTCTCCCACCGATATGATATAATGGCGGTCCAGGAGCCATGCTGCCGAAGAAATATGGTCACGGGCTTTGGTCTCACGTCGAGGGTGATAGCTCTGGGCAGTGCAGAGAGGAGGCCCAGGGATGCTATAGTTATTACAAACCAGACTCTCGACGTGATGGAGCTGCAGCAGCACACCACAACGGACATGGCCTCGTGCCTGATAAAGTGGAGAGGTATGACCTTCGCGTTAATGTCGGCATACCTCTCCGATAGTATCAATATAGAGGAGGGTAATGAGGCCATGCAAGGAGTGGCTGCTGCATACATGAATGTGATCATCTGCTCCGACACCATCGCCTGGGTCCACTAGAACAGATCGGCGAGGAGAGAGCCTTGGCGGGTTCTTCAGAGGTCACCAGTTGGTGGTCCTTAACACCAAAGTTCAGGGGGCCCCGGGGGCACAGCTGGATTGATGCGATGGTTTCGTCGCCCGCCATGGCAAGATACGTTAGGGGGTGGACCCTCATATCAGAGACAAGTTCCGACCACGCGGCCATAGCCTTTGGCCTCACTAGGGATAAGGCCGATGAACCATCGTTCCACGGTGGGGAACAGGGCTATGTCACGAAAAGGGCAAACTGGACCGCCCATAGGAGTCATCTGGAGGGGTTGCTCGTGACCATGAGTGGGGGCGGATGATGTCGGATCAGTTGCGCTCCGGCAGTCAATGAGAACGGACGCACGTTATATTGGCTCCCGGGGATTATCCCCACCCTTGCAGCGATAGTGAGCGCCCAGTCTTCACCCAGCCGGCTGACAGGTAAGACGTGTTTTTACATAGCTCCCGGTGAAGTGCGCTGGCGACAGTGAAAGTGATTGGTTGAGACCCGAGGGACACTAGTTGCGAGTCGGGACTCCCAATAGGACAGGAGAATCAGTTGATTCGCACTCATTAATTAATTAATTAATTAATATAATAACACTTATTAGTTTAATCAAAGACAAAAAATTTTTTATTTTAATTACGTGATATCACGTAGATTAAAATATAAAAAAAATGAGCTCTATAAAAAAGGGCAGAATTGTGTCAAGTGAAGAGGTATCCTCAAGCGAGGATGAGGAGAAGATGGAGGAATGCGACCAGGTGCTGGATAGTGGCGGGGCGCATGCGCAAGTGGTCGCAGCCGTAATAGGGACTAAAGTTGAGCGGAAAGGAGACGAAGAGCGTCCAGGGAACCCAGCTGGGCCTATCCTCTCTGGGTTTATTGACAGGCTGCTGAAACCCACCACGAGAGACCCGGAGCTCACAAGTGAAAGTGAAGCTAGGGAGCCAAAGGAGTCTGAGGAGGATGGGAAAAAGACGAGCCCCACGAGCAAAAAGAGGAAGATTGGGAGGAGAGGGAGCACTCCCCCCCATGTATACACTGATGGTAGTCCGGGGGACCAAGCCCGGGGTATACAAAGGGGAATTCAAGAGTACCTGGAGAGATTTAGGAACTCCATCTCCAAGGAGAGAAGGGACTACATTAACAACAATGTAGAGAAGTTGTGCGATGTGGTCCTCAGGATGGAGGGGGAGAGGAGGCTGATCCCCCAGGTGGTGAAACACGTGGTGAGGGAAGTGATGCACAACGAGGAGCTGCACCAGTTAGTAGCCCAGAAGGTTGCGGAGCATCTGGGGCCGATTGTTGCAAGTGGGCTGCCTAAGCCCCAGAGAGAGAAGAGGACCCGCACACAGCAGGTTCCTGGAGCGGGGGCCGCTAAGGAACGCCCTGCAGAAGAAGGGAAGATGAAGGAGAAGGCCCCGAGGGACCCTGTGGCGGTGGCCGGAACGTCCGGGGTGCCCCCTCCCAAGAAGGGGAAATCGACGTACTTCGGCATTCCACCGGCTGAAATGCCCCAGCGGTGGAGTACGACGGAGATTTGTAGGGGCAGGAATATGGAAGATATGAGTGAGGCGGAGCCCTCACCCTGGGAGGAGGTTAAGGGCAGGAAGAAGAAGAAGAAGAAGGCGAAACCTACCTCCCAGGAGGAAGAGAAGGAGAGGAAGAAGAAGAAAGCCAGAACATTCGCCGGAGTCTTGGCCAGTGTCCCTACCGGCCTGAGAAGACCAGAAGAGGTCGCTACCTACATTACCCTGAAAGGGAAGGTAGATGGATGGGAGGCCGGTAGGATCCTGGAGCAACTCCCGACCCAGGAGGAGCTCAGGGAAGTCGGCGCCAACGTCAGCGTAGTTAGAGTGACGAAGGCTGGCGCCGTCCTGGTCAAGACCGGAGGTCCTGAACAGGCGCAAAGGCTGCTAGATTGGGACGCCCTTAAAGGGAAGGGGCTGGAAGCCAAGATGGCAATGGCAAGAAGGCCCCGCCTAGAAGTCAGAGGCGTCCCCAATCACTGGGACGAAGAAACGCTCCAGAGATTCATCTGGAGCAAAGTGAAGATCGTGCGGCCGGAGGAGGCGTCCGTCAGGAGGGAGTGGTTGAGACCCTGTTTCTCTAGTCCCGCGAGGGGCGGGCTGACCAGGAAGTGGATCGTCGAGGTCCACCACTCGATGAGGCTCGCCCTGATGAACCTGACGGAGGCGGACTTGAGTGGAGGATGGTGGTGTCTGGCCATCAAGGACAACCTCGAACCCCTGCTCTGCCTGAAATGCATGCAGTATGGCCACCCGGCGAAGTCATGTCAAGCGACCGGGATAGCGTGCATGTGGTGCGGAGAGACCGGGCATAAGGTCAAGGATTGCCCGGCAAAGAAGAATAAGCAGGCACCGACATGCGCCAATTGTAAGGCCAAAGGTGGGCAGGGGGAAGAGCTTCGACACTGTGCGGGCAGCAGGGTGTGCCCGCAGCACCTTGAGATGATGGCCGGACAGGTGAAAAGGACCAGATATGCGTAGGCTGCGGATTCTGCAGGTCAATATGGGCCGAAGGCGAGTGGTCGCGGACGAGCTGAGAGCTCTCGCAAGGAAGACTGACATCATGGCTATACAGGAGCCGTGGTGTCAGAGAAAAGTGGTCGCCGGATTTGGTGTCGCGTCGAGGGTAGTCGCGATGGGCAGTGGAGAGAGGAGGCCCAGGGCGGCTATTGTGATAGTTAACCCCAACCTCGACGTCATGGAGCTGAGTCAATTCACCACGGCGGATCAGGCGGCGTGCTATGTCAGATGGGGGAGGATATCCTTCGCCCTCGTCTCGTCATACATGCCGCCGAGGCAAAGGATAGAGGAAAGTGCAGCCGCTGTGGAGGCCATCGCACAACGCTATAGGAGTGTGGTGGTCTGCTCCGACACCAATTCGTGGAGCACGGCCTGGGGTTCGGTTCGCACAGATGCTAGAGGAAGAGTGGTGGATGAGACCGTGGCGAGGTGTCAACTCATAGTGGTTAATGAGCCCTCTGGCCCCACGTTCGTTGGAGCTAGGGGCCAGAGCTGGATTGACGTGACACTCGCCACGGCCACCATGGCGAGGCGCATAGCGGACTGGACCCTACGGTCTGACACGAGCTCCGACCACCGGGTCATCGCCTTCAGTGTGGTAGAGGAGGAAGGTGAAGTCCTTCCGGTCGAGAAGGGCTTCGTGACCCGTACGGCGAACTGGGGAGCTTTCTCCAGTGAACTGGAGGGAATACTGGTAGATAGACAATGGGAAGAGATGGCGCCAATGGAAGGAGAGTCAGCGCTAGACCGCAGAGTGGCGGAGCTGACGGGCGCCATCACAGACGCGGCCAGTATGACCCTCCAGCGCCGCAGAGCGAGAGCGCGTCCGGTCCCATGGTGGACGCCTGCCCTGACGCTCCTCAAGAGGGAGTACTACAGGGCCAGGCGCAGGTACCAGGAGTGCAGGGATGAGGAGAGGAGGCCTGCACTCCGAGATGAGTCCAAACGGAGGTACAAGGCATACCGAAACGGAGTGCGTCACCAGAAGAAGGAATCCTGGGACGAATTCATCGTCAAGGAGACAGAAAAGAATCCCTGGGGTATCCCGTACAGGGTGGCACTGGGCAAGGTGAAGCCGCTCACCATGGTGGCGGCTCTCAGAGTGGGAGATGCCCAGGCGACCACCCTAGAGGAGACGGCGAAGATGTACGTGGATTACACGTACCCCAGGGACGACCCGTCCCAGGATACCGATGAAGATAGGATGGTGAGACGCACCACGGTGTGCCCTCCGGGTACCGATTATTGTCCGCCATGGGACTTATGGGACCTTCGCCTTGCCGTGGAGAGGCAGAGGATCGGCAGAGCCCCAGGACTTGACGGAATAGATGCCGCGATCCTGAGGAAAAGCGCCCCCCTCGTTGAGGACGACCTTCTGGGTATCTTCAACGAGTGTCTGGACCAGGGGCGCTTCCCGAGTAGGTGGAGGATCGCGGATTTGAGATTAATCTACAAGGGAGGAGGTAAGGATAAGAGGGATCCTAAGGCGTACAGGCCGATATGCCTCCTCCCAGTCGTCAGTAAGGTCCTGGAGAGCATGATGGTAAATAGCCTGAGACCGGTCCTCATTGCAGCAAGCCACCCACGGCAGTTCGGCTCGACCCGTGGCAAGGGAACGACGGACGCACTGCTGAGAGTGCGCAGGGATGTTGAAGAGAGGGCGGAGAAGTATGTCATGCTAGTATTGTTTGACATATCCTCCGCCTTCGACAGTGTGTGGTGGCCCTGTGTACTTCAGCGGTTGCAGGAGCTCAACACCCCCAGCAACTTGTACTCCCTCGTAAGTAGTTACCTCAGCGACAGGAGCGTCAAGATCAGAGGGAACTAATACGAGGTCGAGGAGAAGATCGAGAGAGGATGCCCACAAGGGTCGGTCCTTGGGCCGGCCCTATGGAAGTTGGTATTTGATCAGTTGTTGGGGGAGCTGGAAGGAGAAGGGTTCCTTGCCACGGCCTACGTCGACGACCTGGCGGTCATCGTGGCTGAAAACAGCAGGGCCAGACTGAAGACGGAAGCGGAGAGGTGCGCCAGCCTAGTGGCAGAATGGTGCGTGAGGAGAAAACTGAGCATGGCCGCTGCCAAGACCCAGGCCATGCTCCTTAGAGGCTCCACTGACAGGGCTCACCCTATCATATTAGACATTGAAGGCGAGAGGGTTAGACTAGGTGAGGAGGTGAAGTACCTCGGGGTAAAGTTCAGAAGGAACTTTGATGCCACTCCTCACCTGGTGTACCTGAAAGATAGGGTGACCCTGTCACTAAATGGACTAGCAAGAATAGGGGGTGCATTCTGGGGCCTCAGGTACCCGGCAACGATGACCATATACAAAGCCGTGGTCTTGGGTATCCTGAGGTATGCATCCCCGGCGTGGAGCCGCAACCTCACGCAGCTGCAGAAGAGGAGGCTGGCGACGATCCAGAGATTGGCCCTGCTGAGAGTCACGAAGACCTATCGAACGGTGTCGCACGAGGCGGTGCAGGTGCTGGCGGGAGCGATGCCCCTTGACCTCGTCCTCAAGGAGGATAGTTTGATGTATGAGGTGAAGAGGCAGGGGCTGACGGCGCTCCCGGAGGGACTCCGAGAGAGAGTCTGCGAGACCCCCAATAGATGGAAGAAGATGGTGAGGGAGGATACCATAGGAGAGTGGAATGGACGGTGGGTGGGAAGCCAGAAGGGCTCAACCTTGAGGAAGTTTTTCCCCACCGTCCAGTCAAGATTGTCTGCGACATGGGTCCTCCCGGACTACTGGGTCTCGCAGATGCTGACAGGCCATGGCGGGTTCCGGGGGAAGCTCTTTGACCATAAGATAGTGGTCGACCCCCTCTGCCCCGCTTGTGGAGTCCCCGAAACAGCGGAACACGTGATCGTTTCCTGCACCGCGATGGACAGACACCGTTCCAGGTTGTCGATAAAAACTGGCATTTTCACCCTCGCCGAGGACGACTTCCCCCGGCTGATGGAAGAAGCGAATTATCGCTTCTTCAGGGAGTTCGTCTACGGGTGGAAGGACGTGGTTGGGCCTGCACACTTCACCCTTGGCAGGACCCGGCCCCTCGGCGAGCCACCAGACCAGGAGTCACAGATGCATTCAGAGGAGGACGAGCCCCCAGGAGCAGAGGACTGAGGGAGAGGACTGGCCGGATGCGGACCGGACGGATGCGGCGGACCAGGAGGGCTGGACGGCAACCGGACGGATGCAGACCGGCCAGGAGGCCTTAAAGGTGCTGCCCCATCAGTAAGGTGCACATCCG
Organism: Arma custos; assembly: GCA_037127475.1. Taxonomy (NCBI): domain Eukaryota; kingdom Metazoa; phylum Arthropoda; class Insecta; order Hemiptera; family Pentatomidae; genus Arma; species Arma custos. The sequence goes on along the minus strand of CM073761.1, from coordinate 117,819,239 downwards.
TGCACCGGGCAGCACCACAGATGTTTCTTTTCTTTTAATTCGTGTACCCCAGAATTAAATGGTACCCACCAGTATGATTGTATAATAAGAATTTTTTAAAATAAAGAGTTGTTTTTTGGCAGTGGTGGGCGTGCGTAAACCCAACGTATTAACCCACCACTGCCGAACACCCCGTATGCCAGCAATGGCAGGAAGGGGGAGGGAAAAAAAAAAAAAAAAAAAAAAAAAAAAAAAAAAAAAAAAAAAAAGGATGATGTCGGATCGGGACGGATCCATTGATGCTGAAGTCAGTTGACTCACTGACATCATCCGGGACGCGGCAGAGCAATCCCTCCGAAGGAAGACAATGGTGAGAAGACCGGTCCCAAGGTGGACGCCGGGCGTAACCACCCTCAAGAGACAGCTCTACAGGACCCGGCGGTTGTACCAGAAGTGCAGATGTGAGGAGAGATGAGTACAGGCGCAGGTTGGTTACCTATCGGAACATGGAAAAGAGAAAATCCTGGGAGGAATTCATAGCAGAAGAGACCCAGAAAATTCCCTGGGGTATACCGTTCAGGATCACTCTGAGCAAGCTCTCGCCCATGCAGACGATAGCGGCCCTGCGGATTGGTGAGGAGAGTGCGGTCTCCATGGAGGAGGCTGCACAGATCTTCATTAGGAGTACATACCTCAGGGACGACCCTAGTCAGGACTCCCAGGAGAAGGAGATGATCCGGCGGACCACGAAATACCCACTGGGTACTGACCTGTGCCCACCATGGGACATCTGGGACCTCAGTACGGCCGAGGCCAAACAACGCGCTCCAGGACTGGATAAAGTGGACGCCTCCATGCTGAAGGAAGCTATCCCTTACATTGAGGAACGGCTGTTCAGGTTATACAATGCCTGCTTGGATAAGGGATACTTCCCAAGGCAATGGAGGAATGCAGATCTGAGATTGCTCTACAAGGGAGGGGGCAAAGATAAGGAGCAGCCTAGCTCCTACAGGGCTATCTGCCTTCTCCCTGTGATGAGTAAAGTCCTGGAGGGTCTCACGATGACCAGCCTGCGACCCACACAAAGGTTTGATGGGCTGATGGAGTGGTGCCAGATTCACGGAGGCTGCTACGGATCAGAAGCTGGAGAGCGGCAACACAAAATCGGGCCGAATGGCAGCGGCTCATTGAGGAGGCCAGGACCCATCTAGAGTTGCAGCATAGATAGATAGATAATGCATTTATAATTAATGCTCTCTGACCTACAGAAGATCACTAGATCTAGTGATAAGCGAATAGAAGTGGCTAAGTCTCTAAGGTAAATCGAGTACCAAATTGTTTACGACAAGAGAGAAGAGAGTATGATTAAGCACACAAACCTTGAGGCACCTCACTGATCAACATTTATTATGAAGCAAATTAATTGAAACAGTTGTATAAAGTTTTCATTTCCTATATTTCACATTAATCTCGTATTGATCATCTGCTCCATTATTTTGTAGACAGCTTGCAGGAAATATTGGGCAGTAACTTGATGGAATATGCTTATCTTTACTGGTTTATTGAATTGAATCGCATCAGGTACTTGATAATTTTCCAGTATTCCAAACATGACCATATTAATCAAGTGACCATTTTTTAGTGCTATTTAGAAGATTGTCAATCATAACATAGAGTAGATGATACAGGTCAAGTGAAGAACTTTTTGTTTTTGAGTTGCTCTATCATAAATCGTAGAATACGAGGTTTAATCTTATGTAATTTTTTGAAATTTCATTTCCTCTTAAGTGTTATTTTGTCTGGAGTTATTTTCATGAAGTATTCGGAAAAAGTATTTGAAATATATAATGGGTTATCAGATATCTGTCCATTGACTAATATTGTAAATGGGGGATAAGAAGTTTTGGAAGTAAGTTTTTGAACTTTATCCCAATCATTGCTAGACATCATAGAGGTGTTTACACCAGAACAACTTTTTTCCAAGGTTTCAGGGTTCGATACCAATTCCTTAACTGCTTGACTGTAACTACAGTTATTAGTAATAGTAATGGCTTCACACCTTTCTTCAATATGCAGATCAGATCATATGGAGCTTTGTAGTGGAGTATCTAGGAATGCAAATTAAAGCCCATCAGCTTTATCTAATAACCATCTAGAATTCATTCGGCCCATAGGGCATAAATTTGAAAACTTTACTAAAATTATAAATTTTTGGAAAGTTTTCTATTGAGAGCATCAAAGATTGCAACAATCGGAGCAAAAATGTTTAAATTTTTAAATGGTCAAATACACCTCTCGACATCAGCAATCACCAGATCTCCATAAGAGAAAGCATTTGGGTTTCCAAAAAATAGAATCATGCTCATTTTCATGCAGTTGTACAGATCATCCGTATTGTTAAAAATGCAAGTTTTTTCTCTCCTAGAACTTTTTTTCCTTTTTAAAAAACACTAAGAAAAAGCCTTTTATTTTTTTCCAAAATAATTTGTTTCCAGTATATTTAAAATAACAAATTTTATATTTTTATTAAGGAACATTAAATGGTCGACACGTTTTGTCAGTAATATTTTTGGAAATTCAGGGTAGCTATCTAAAAGTGCAAACATGACCAAAAAATTCAAAAAGTTGAATAAGCCAGGGGTTCCGTATTAGATGTGATTTATTTCATGCGAATATATCACTAAGTAAGCTGAAAATGATAAAATCCACCAAAATAAGGAGGGATCATCCCACCTTCTAACAAAACTTTTATATTTTGCCAAGAGGCAGGACTCACCATTTTTATCAAGCTTTATCTCCAAATAAAAAATTATACATTGATAAAAAAAGGACAGGTAAGAGTCCAAAGAAAGGTTGAATAATTAAAAAGACAATTAACGCCCAGAGAAAAGGAAGGCTGGTGGAAATGAAGTGATAAAGGTGATCCATGATCTTCTACATAGTGTTTGGTTAAACAAAACTCTCTCGCGTGACTGGTGCATTGGCCTTAACCTCCCTCTTCACAAGAAAAGAGACCAGATGCATTGTGATAACTATCATGGCATAACACTACTTAGCACTGCCTACAATGTCCTCTCCAATATGGCATGCCCAGAGAGAGATAGGAATGTACCAAAGTGGCTTTATGAATGGTAGATCTTGTATTGATCACATATTTTCGCTGGGAATTCTTATGGAAAAGACCAGAGAGTACAAAATAACAACCCACCACCTTTTTGTAGATTTCAGTAATGCCTATGACATTATCTTCAGGGGAAAATTGTATCAAGGTATGGAAGAAATGAATGTCCCCAGAGAATTGACCCAAAACTGATTGTGGAATTGCTGATGAGGGAGTCAAGAAGCCAGGTCAAGATCCAGAATGACTTGTCTGAAGTATACAATACAACTAGGGAATGGTCTCTTATGCCTGTTATTCAATTTCGCACTTGAAAAGGTCATAAGAGACTCAGAATTACAAGTCACTGGTACGATTCTGACTAAGATCATCCAAATAATGGCCTATGCCATGTTTCTATGTTTCTTGCTTTGGAGAATGCTGGACGGCGAATGGGTCTTCAAGTGAATCAGGCAAAGATCAAATATATGCTTGCTAATCCTTCAAGGCAATCAATACCCTTTATCATGTTTGGCACCTACATGTTTGAAAGGGTCAATAGTTTTGTCTACCTTGGCTCTTTGGTCAAAGAGGATAACAAGAAGTTCAAAGAAGAGTTTTGACTGCTAATAAGTGTTATTTTGGGATGGCAACAATTTTAGAAAACATCTGATATCAAGAAGAGCCAAGGTGATACTTTACAAGGCAATTATCAAGCCTGTTTTAACTTGCAGATCGGAAACCTGGCCTCTGTCCAGGGCAGGTGCCAACAGTTTACTGCGGTAAGAGTTGGCGATCAATTTAGACTCAGGCAGAATGCAGAGCTATATCGGATGTATCAGGAGCTAAACATGTTTCAGTATATAAGAATAGCTAGGCTTAGGTGGAAAGAGTCAGAGTTAATTGATTGATAATTATATGGTGACACCGGGAAGACCACCGGACCAACCTTAGGAGGACTCCGATGAATGAAGGAAGAAGACGAGGATAAGCATAAGGTTTAGCCTTATATAGCACAACCGTGCACCGGGCTACACCATAGTTCCAGTTGATTATATAAATAAAGAAACACAACAGAAAAAAAAATCCTGGATAGTCACTCCAGTGGTGAACCCCCATTGGAGAACCCTGTATGCCTCACAGGCAGGGAAGGGGGATAAAAAATATATATATATATATATGGTGTGAGAGAGAGAGGGAGAGGGAGAGGGTGAGGGGAGAGGGAGAGAGAGAGAGGGAGAGGGAGAGAGTGTGTGAGAGAGAGAGAGTGAGAGAGTGTGTGTGTGTGTGTGAGAGAGAGAGAGAGAGAGAGAGAGAGAGAGAGAGAGAGAGAGAGAGAGAGAGAGAGAGAGAGAGAGAGAGAGAGAGAGAGAGAGAGAGAGAGAGAGAGAGAGAGAGAGAGAGAGAGAGAGAGAGAGAGAGAGAGAGAGAGAGAGAGAGTAAGATGTGACTATATTTAAGGATAATAAACTTAAAGATACAAGCAGAAGTAATAATAATGATGCGAAACACTACTGTTGAACAATATTAATATTAAATAATAATATATAGAAAGTTTGAAGAAAAACACTTACAATCAATGGTGAGTCAAAGTCAGATTGCATATGGTAAACACTGAAACAACCTTTTGAATCACCGACATATACAAGATCACGATAAATTGCCATTTGTCGAGGGAAAGCAGTATCACAACTTAATTTCTGTAACATAAACAAAACATATTTTTAAAATTAAATCATATACCTTCAGTTCAAATAAAAAAACTAGAGCCATCCCTTACATTGCTAGTCAGAATCTGGCACAGGAGGTTGGATTTGATTACAGCCCATTTCAATTAATGGTTTCATGAATATACAATCCGCCAAGCCCATTTTTCTTCATTGAGAGAGGAATGCTTTCTGAGAGTCAATAACAAAAACATATAGGGTGTTTCAGGGTTAAATGGCTAAACTGAAAATTTGAACTAAGGACCTCAAAACAAGAAAAAAATTTTCTATGAAGGTATGTCCGCAAACGCTTTGTTTAGGAGATATTCACATCTAAAGATTTCATTGTTACGTATTATTTAGGCATAGTAAATAAATAAAACTTATTTTATTTGTTCCAACTACTTTATTTATTAAATGTAAACCATTAACATTCATATTAAATGTTCAAAGTGATTTCCTTGAGCATTCAGACAGGCTCGGCATCTTTCTTTAACAGCAGCAGTAGCAGAACGGCACTGGATATGTGTTATTGTTTCAGAAGACTCAATTATCCTTCTTCGTAAAGAATTAAGGTCATTCACTAGCCTTGCATAGACTTTTTGTTTAATGTCACCCCAAACAAAAAAATCCAGTGGTGTCAGGTCTGGAGAGCGAGCAGGCCAAGCCACTGGTCCTGCACGGCCAATCCATCGAATAGGATAATTAGCATTTAGCCATTGTCATATAACTCTTCCCTAATGTGAAGGATAACCATCTAATTGGAACCACATGTTCCTTCTCAGTTGTAGTGGAATATCTTCAACTAAACTGTGGTGATCATTTTTAAGAAATTCCAAAAATGTGTCTGCATTGAGTCGAGGTGTTAAGAAATGCGGGCCTCTTAAAATATTGTCTACTATCCTGAACCACACATTGCACTGAAACATGTGCTGAAAATGATGCAGACAAATTGCATGGGGATTTTCATGCAACCAGAGATGATTATTTTTATGATCGAAGATACCTTCTTGTGAAGGTAGCTTCATCTGTCCATAAAATTTCTTCTGAAAAGTGTGGATTGTGATCAGCTTGATTTAAATACCAATCTGAAAAAACTCTTGTATGAGAGGAAAATAGTTGACTAGATGATAAAATGGAGAACGGAGATAGTTGAGGGGTGCAGTCAAAAAAACGCCAAATAAGTGCTAGACTTATATTTAGTAAGTGCCGACGTTTCGACCTACAATGTAGGCCATCTTCAGGGCTATGAGAGAGAAACAAACAGAACAAAAAATATATATAAAAACGTTACAGTAACAAGAATATAGTGACATTAATATGAATGTTAATGGTTTACATTTAATAAATAAAGTACTTGTAACAAATAAAATAAGTTTTATTTATTTACTATGCCTAAATAATACGTAACTATGAAATCTTTAGATGTGAATATCTCCTAAACAAAGCGTTTGCGGACATACCTTCATAGAAAATTTTTTTTCTTGTTTTGAGTTCCTTAGTTCAAATTTTCAGTTTAGCCATTTAACCATGTAACACCCTGTATATCAATGTTTTATGGTCGACTATAAGAGGACTGAAATTAAATCAAGGATATAGGAAAAAGAATAGAATTTTACCGATACAGATATGAAAAACATATCTAATAATTTTCCTGTTGTTAATCTTTATCTTGTATCTCTTATTAAATCTCAGTCTAATGACAGCTAACAAGTTAGAAATAAAATTTCTACTTTCAGAATAAAATTAGTAAACTAATTGCACTTTGACTATTTATTCAATCATAAAGATTACAGTTTATCATCAAACATCAATATCTTTCAATTGTAGACATTCAGGGAGCAATCTAATTCTATAGTTATGGAAGAGTTTTAGGATAGATCAAGCTATACAATGAACAGCTGGCATTCTTGAATATAAATTTAAATATTTCATCAGGAAAATATGCCATTGTGTTTCAGGCAGTGGAGTTCACCATATTACCTACAATGGTCAACAGCATTACCATTCACTAAGCCCATCAGCTCTTGTACAACCCAAAAAGTTGTAACCCATTGCCCCATAAAAATACATTTTCAACCTCTTACTTTTACATTTTTTGCTATCTTCAAAAACCACCAAGAAAAAGTTTTTAATTTTAATTTTTTAGTTTTTTTTTTTTAATAACTCTCTTCCACTGAATTTTAAATAAAAATTTTTGTAGAAATTAATCTTAAAGAACTTAAAAATAAATCATATCTAAAGCAATAATGCTGAAATATCTTACTTTTTAAATTGGGTGGTCTTTTTAATAAATTTTTACAGCATCATAATTCAGTAATATTTTCAATTTTTTAAACGTATAGCATAAACAACCTGTAGATAGCATTAAGTTATTGTTACAAAGGTATAAAATTGCTGATTGCAAAATAACTTTAAACAGACTGGAAGTGAGTTATACTGGAAAAATTGAATTTTTTTCCCCATAATTGTGAAAGGCGGTTAAAAACCAGAAATTTAAGGTGAAATCCAAATAAAATTCCTGAAAATCAACATTACTCCATATTTTGGATACTCATATTATTTCTCTACTGATCTAATATGTTAATTGCCAAAGATCAGGAGATATGCAATTTCAAGAGATAAACTTGAAATAATTTAAATTCCTTTGTGTTCAATACATACAGAATTTGATACTACTTTTTTTTTACATACAAAGTTGTGAATCCATAAATAATAATCTCTGTTGTTAACAAAATTATAGTAATAAGCCATGTTTTTTTTTTTTTTTATCAAACTATATATATTATGCCAAACTATTACTTATTCTATTATTTTAACTAACCCCGAATATTTTAATACCCTACATACTTTCGACAAAACACACCAATAGGAATTATAGGTGAAATATCAAAAATAGTCCTAATATTTAAAATTGTTTGGCATTTTCGCAGGCGGCATAATTTGACTGACAGACTCTTTAAGTCAGATTTTAAGTATGTAAATATTATTTTAATATCAAATTTAAAGGGATTCGAAAAACTGCTATCAAAGTTTTCTTCAATAACAATTTTTTTGCATGAGCTCTTAATCTATTTACCTTGCTCTAAAAACTGATACAAAGTATTCCTTATCATTTATAAGCTGGAAAAGAGGTTCTTAATTGAACTCAGAACTGAGCTCAAGAAATGGAGTGAATGCACAGGTCGAAGATTAGCCAAATTATAAGGTTGACAAAAAAGTAGTTTCAGTTTTTTAGTGTTAAATAAAACTCAATTTTTTCTTTACAAAAATTTAACTTAAATCAGTAAAATGTCTTTCATTCTGTCTGATTACTATTGCCATCTTTCTAGTAATTTCAAACTTACAATAGAATTCATAGAGCTTCTGGTCCTTATTAACGAAAAACCCAACCAATTGTGATTTGAGGCCATTGTTATTATTTTAAACATTTTAGAAGTTTTGAGCATTCAAGCAGTATTGTAAAGTTTGAAATATTTGATAATACAATGTGCTAGGTCGAGGCTGCATGGGGGAATGACATTCTCAACATGACAACTTAGCACCAATAGGTTCATAAATGTATTAGGCCTCACATTGCTATGATGGAAGTTGATTCCTTTGTGATTTGTTAATTCTTCAGCCATTTCTCTGAACGTAATACTTTAATGGCAGTAAACATCTGAGTTGATCATTTATTTCTTTGGAGGAAGCTCAAAATACACAACTTTGTAAACCACCAAAGTGATAGCATAATGTTTTTCTAATGCAATACAGCTTTCAAAATTGTTTGGGCTGGTTCATCATACTTGATTCATGATATTTTTTAATTAACATTATTTTATTCGAATATTTAAAAAATTAAATTCAATTCGCGAATTGATTGGGATAATGATGACCACCAGGGGCAGCACCTATCAGACCAAGGAGTAAGAATGTTTATGCCAGCATGGATAAGCCCTCAAATACCCGACCGTTTTCCTCTTGAGGGTCGAGGAGTTGAGAACTACTGCCGGCGGCAGGGTGGGTGTCTCCTGATGGGAGATTGGGGCTGAAGATGAGTTAAAGGTGAGTACTAGCGAGAAGAATTGGGTTCGGAACAAGAAGTCAGAGGAAGGTAGGAGATTTTCTCTTTACTGTGGTCAGACATAAGAAGAACGATTATTGCATTTAAAACATTGGATTAAGTAATTGGAAAAGCTTTGCCAAGGAAGGAATAATTATAATTAATTCCATAGCTACTAAGCACAATAAAATATGGTTTAATGGGAAGAGATAAAGAAACCTGAGTTTGGGACAGAAGAAAACACAAAGAGGAAGGATTTTAAAATTGTAATTTTAAAACATTGTATAAAGTAATACAATAAAAAAAATTACATTATTAAAACAAATTAATACAAATCATTGAGTTAAACAACGCTTTGGGAAAGGAAAGATCAAAATCCAGCAAGCAGGAAGGTATCTATAGACAATAGAAAAGAGAAGAGATGAAAATATTTATTGACTTCATCTAAACTAGAATAGTTATGGACTGGTAATGTACAAATTTCGCATAAAATAATAAAATAAGGAAAGGATACTTAATCTACCATTGTATAGGCACCTAATAAAGTGAATGGGTAATGTGAAGCTTCATACCTTCAAATTAGAATACATACCTGTACTTTTAAATGGTGCTGCAACATAGGTAGTAACAAGCAGACAAGAGAGCAGAGATACAGCAGCAGAAATGAATTTGCATGAATTGAATACTGAATACTAATACTAATATTACTGGGACCCAGTAAAGACCTTGGAGATGCCCAAGAATGTTATACCTGAAGTAGTTTGAGTGTTTATACATTTAGAAGAAGGGGGAAAAATATCTAACATGCCAGGACCTAGATACATGGTGTTCGGGATAAATTTGACATATTATTAATTAATTATATTTTTCCGTAAGTTACAGGTATTAAAATACACTACTCGTCATTTAAAAGTTTGGACCCTTCTTCATTCATATACAAGATGTCAGAAAGGATGGATAGCTGGAACCCACCTGAATCATGGAAGAGAATAACTTGCATCATGATGATTTGTGCCGGCCATCAAAATAAGGATATTATTACTGCTGCCCAATGCTCCCTGAATACAGTAAAAACAATCAGGCATGAACTAGAGACTTGCAATGGTGACTACGAGGATGTAGCAAGAAGATTTTCTTTTTACTTACGAAACTGTCAAATTTATTCCGAACACCCTTTAGATGTTCCCCAATATTGAAAGGCACTTTAAGACTATTGCAAAATAAAAACAAGCAAAGGAAAAGTCAAAATTAAATCTATAACTGCACATTTTACAACTAGACTGAGTATAAGGGATGATAGGAGCAATTGAACTAGCATAATTTATTATAAATGAGAGAATGGTTAAAACTTAAGTTGTGGTTAAGAGAATTTTGAAAAATTAAGATTAAGCGAAATAGAATTGGCAAGGTTAAGTTAGTTGCATATTGAAACAACTTTAATACCAATCCAAAACCTCTCTCAATAGGTTTAAATTGTTAAAGGTGAAGACAGGCAAACAACCTTACTAGTTAATATTTAAAAAATAAAACTAAACATAAAATAAAAATATCTTTAAGTTTAAAATAGAAATATTAAAATAAATTGAATACTAACAAGTTTTTTTTTATTGATTACAGCCAGATTCCTTGTGTCATAAATACTGATAGATTTATCTTCACTAACACTATAAATCTTGTTGTCAACTATCCTTAAACTTGTAACAGTACGTGAGTGAGCATTATATCGATGAATCTCATGAAGTATGGCTATTCGTGGGTCATACATGGATATTTCCTGTGTAAGTAGTCCAGTAGCAATTAGTCCAGGAACTACATCCATACACATTGGAGGAGATGAGGTTCTAAAAAAAACAACAACAAATAAATAAAAATTAAAGTCATATACCAAAAATACTTAAATTGTGTTCTGAAAAAGTTTTTTAAACAAATTGACACTATTTTCTTGTAACAAAAATTGAGTATGATGATAAATTAAACAAATATTTTAAAATTATTATTTACATTTTATTCACTATATAATTTCTGTGTTATCATTACTTTTATTGTTTTTTAATTAATTAAATAGGAAGGTATTAAGGAATGCCTACAGAATCTGCAGGTACAGAATATGGGCAACAAGATCCATAAACATGGGATGTACATTGTGGCATCCATACCTGAATCTGTGGCCAAAGCCATTGAAGAAAAGAATGGAAGAATCTACCATGGGTTCCACAACCTACAGGTAAAATTTTTTCTAGGGAAGGACGCACCTACACCGGAAGTAGCTGTGGATGAGGAGACAACTGGTGAAGAGGTGGGGAAAAAAAAAACGGGCGGTGAGGGTGCGGCTGTGTCGGCGGCTGGCGTCACCGTGCCCGGGTCCACTTTAGACCAAAGCGCATCTGTCACTGTCAAGCTTGGTACCAGGCGGCAGAGCACTGAGGCAGGAGGGATCGCGGGGTGGGGCATCAGGCCGTGGGCGCGGCCGGGCCCGTATGCCGCAAACTGTCCCCAGGCAGTGGGAAGGAGGAAACTCCACCACATCCCGGGGGTGATCCCCCCTCACCACTATGATGATCAAGTTGCTGCAGATAAATTTCCATCACTGCAGGGCAGCCAGTGAAACTCTGCAGCAATATGTGTCATGGCATTGATATTATACTTATACAAGAGCCGTGGATTAATAAAAATAACAGGATTTCGGGACTGGGCCTGAAGGGATATAGATTTACCCAAGCAAACTGCCCAAGCCCAGAGCCTGCATCCTTGCTAAAATAGAATTAAATTGTTGTAGTCCTTATGTACCAGAGATTCTGTAGCAGTAACGATCAATTTAGGGGGCCAGGAGATTATCCGTTTGAGGAACAAGTCCCAACGACCTGTCTTGAGAGTATAGTTGACTACCTCAAAAGACAGGAAACGATGGGAATCATTGGGGCGGATACCAATGCCCATCACAATATCTGGGGCAGTAGCAATACTAACAGTAGAGGTGAGTCCCTTCTGGAATATTTGCTAGTTAATAATCTAGATATAGTTAACAAAGGTAATACACCAACTTTTGAAATTTCTAACAGACAGGAGGTCATAGACCTCACTCTGAGTTTCAAATCAACTAGAATGATAAATATTACAAACTGGCATGTCTCTAAAGACTTTTCCAGTTCTGATCATAAATATATTAGGTGGGAACTTGAGACCACAACCTCAAGGCCTGCAACCTATAGAAACTCCAGAAACACAAACTGGGAAGGCTTTAGGACAAATCTTAAAGACTTAATTAAAGAATGTCCTCGTTTGGATTCTAATACCTATCAGCTGGAGTTCTTAAACGAACAAATGACCAAAGCACTTATCACTGCATTTAAGGATAACTGTAGAACAACCACTAAAGGGTCAAACTGCAATGCACCTAGGTGGAACATTCAGTTAGAGAAGTCAAGATCTAGAACCAGAATACTTTTCAATAAAGCAAAAAGGACTCGTGAATGGATCGAATATAGGCACGCTCTAACTGAATATCATAACCTCATTAGGAAAGCCAAACAGAACTGATGGAGACAGTTCTGTCAGGAAATTAATAATACAAATACATGCGCCCGCATGAATAAAATACTCTCTAAGAGCAACTACTGTAATACCGTGGGCTCCCTAATGAAATCAAATGGAGATCCCATGAACATTATAGAATCTATAACTGCTATGCTGGAATCGCACTTCCTGGGGAGCAAGCTTACAACCTCGGACACAAAGGTCTATCTCCCTGAGGATAGGTGCAAATCTTCAATACCAGCACCATAAAATGGGCAGTTAAAAATCTCAAGCCGTACAAAACACCAGTTTTGACGGAATTTATCCTGCCATGCTAAAAGAGGGTCTTGAAATCATCAAAAGCAGGCTCTCCACTCTATTCCAGGGCTGTCTGGTCTATAATTATATCCCAACAGCTTGGAGAGAAGTTAAGGTCACATTTATTCCCAAACCAGGGAAGGAAACATATGATGAATCTAAATCATATCGCCTCATTTGTCTTTCCTCACTCTTGCTGAAGACAATGGAGAAAATTCTTGATAGATATATCAGGGATAAACATCTCAATGATGGATCAGTAATGTTGCATCAACATGCATACAGAGAGGGCAAATCTTGCGACACTGCGCTACATGCAGTGGTGGACCAAATAGAAGATGCTCTACAGTGGAAACAAATCGCGCTCGGAGCATTTTTAAATATAGAAGTGGCATTTGATAATATCCCTACTCATATATTAACTAATGCCCTACTAAAGCATAGCACTAAACAAAACATTGCTGATTGGGTTATTGCCATGCTTAAGAACAGGGTCATTCAAGCCAATAAGGGCAATTATCACCTAAAGGTTAAGGCAGCCGGGGCTGAAGGGGGAGTGGCGTGACTTACATAGCCACAAGCGGCTACTCAGCCTCTCCTCCCCAACTCCACTCTCACCTGTCTGTGGCGGGCCCTGCTAAGCCGAGCAACCCAGTGTAAGGTGGTGGTAACCAATCCCTGTGGAGGATCGTCAGTGAACAAACGAGAGAAAGGGGGTCCTTCGAAGAGCAATCTTTTCAGGGTAGGGTCTGGCGCCTTACTGCTAGAACCATGATCCCAGGTGCAACAGGATTCTGCTTACTGGGCCAATCACCCGTAAGGAGATAATACTAGATTCAAAGCACTATTACTGCAAGCCTCGGATGTGGACGGAATAAACGGTTACGACACAGCTTTTAAAGGAACTACGTTTGGCAACTTGGAATATCAGATCTCTTACAGGGAAGGAAGCGGAGATGGTCAAGGAAATGGAGAAATATCATGTAGATGTTCTTGGTATCAGTGAAACAAGAAAAAAAGGCAGTGGAGAAATAATAATAGACAAGAACTATACCCTCATATACTCAGGAGTGCCAAGAGGAGACAGAGCTAAGGAAGGAGTGGGAGTCGTCATGAAAGAAAATATTTTCAATAAGGTGGAAGACTGGACTCTCGTCTCGCCAATCTCTGTGGATTTATAGTTATCAGTTGATAAAGTAACACTGATCCAAGTATATGCTCCCACAGAAGATGCAGACATCCTGGATAAGGAACAATTCTATGTTGACCTGGAAAGAACAAAGAACAATAGCCAGGACAGGGGAAGAGGAATTATCATTATGGGTGATCTCAATGCAAGGATTGGCTGGGACTGGAGAGGAGCACATGGTACTATGGGGATGTATGGGGGAGAAGAAACGAAAAACAGAAACGGACAAAGATTGATAGAATTCTGTATAGATCAAAATATGATTATTGGAAATACTCTCTTTCCTCACAAAAGAATTCACTAGATAACATTCTTGTATGATAGACAATTTTATATATAGCCAGAGCATAAGGAGGTATATCACAGATGTTAAGGTGATAAGGGGAGCGGAATTAAGCACAGACCACCTTCTCCTAGTAGCAGACACACAAATCATGAAGCCAATAAAAATAAAGCCAAAAGTCTATGAAAAGATAGATGTAGCGGCCCTGCAAGATCCTGTGAAGAGAGAGCTATATGCCGAGAAATTGGACCGGGAAATACAAAACATAGACTTGGACGACGATATAGATGAAGTAAGGGCAAAGATTAAGAGAAAAATTATTGGCACTGCTACAGAGATATGCTCAGTTAAGAAGATAATATTAAATACAGCAAGGAAAGGAACAAAATGGTGGGACGAGACAGTAAAGCAAGCAATAGCAGAGAAAAAGGAAGCATGGAAAGAGTATAGAGCCAATAAGAGCACAGAAAACTGGAATGCATATGTCCTAAAAAGAAATATCTCCAAAAGGATAGTCAGGGAGTCCAAAAATACCACATGGGAAAGTTTTGGCAAGGAACTAGATGAAGACTACAGGGAGAATATTAACAAATTCTGGAGAAAGGTCAAGGCCATCCGAGGGAAGAAATGCAAACACATTCGAAATGTGAAAAATGAAGAAGGGGAAATAATAACAGAGGAGAAAGGCATTTTGGAAAGATGGACATGACACTTTTCAAACACTTTTACCACTGAGATCCCAAAAATGCAGAATGAAATTATGAAGGAACAAGATCAAGAAGAAGATGAAAATGTAATATGGGAAGAGGAAGTTGAAGCAGCCATTGAAAAGATGAAAATAGGGAAGGCTGCTGGAAGAGATAATATTGCCCCAGAGTTCATAAAGTTTGCAGGAAATGAGCTTAGAAAGATCCTACAGGCCCTTTTCCAAAAGATATTCACTGAAAAGCAGATACCGAAAGATTGGGAAGTCAACATTACAGTACCAATACACAAGAAGGATTCTGCTAGCAAGTGTGGCAATTATAGACCAATATGTCTGTCACCGGTGGTATATAAATTATATACCTCCATTCTTGAAAAGAAGCTGAGGACATTTGTAGAGGAGGATCTCCAGGAAAAGCAAGCAGCATTTCGCCCAGGACGACAAACACATGATCATATTTTTGCCTTACGTATGATCATAGAAAAAGCATGGGAGAGAAACAAGAACCTATACCTTGCTTTCCTCGACCTCAAATCGGCCTTCGACTCTGTTCCTTGAGAGAAAATTTGGAAGGCATTAATGGCCAAGAAAATTCCATCAGGCCTTATCAAGGCAATTAAATCTTGCTACCAAAAACCTAAGGGAATAGTGAGAATTAATGTCACTGAATCCAGGAGCTTTCCCATGGACAAAGGAGTAAAACAAGGAGACAGTCTCAGCCCACTACTCTTTATAATTTTCATGGATGAAATTATAAAGATATGTAAAAGACTAAAAGAACTGCGAGAACTACAATTGGGCATTGGAATATGCGGACTACTAGCACAAGTGGTAGTATATGCTGACGATATAGCCCTGATCTCAGACACTTCTGAAAATCTGCAGCGGACGATAACAGAGTGGGAAGCAGAGCTTGCCAGAAAAGGCATGATCATAAATGTCAATAAAAGTAAATTATTGCAAGTGGGAAGAAATCCTGAAGATATACATATTGTATGCAATGAACAAGAAATGAAAGTCTTAGAGGAATTCACATACCTGCGCACAATGATTTGCAGAAATGGGAAAGTAGAACAAGAGATTTCGAACAGGATTAAAAAAGCAAATAATGTTTACTACCAGATCTGCAACACTGTTGTAGGCAAAGGAGAAGTAGGAAAGGACGTGAAACTCCATATATTCAAAAGTGTATATTTGCCAGTTCTACTATATGGGGGCTGAGAGTTGGATACCCCTGGATAAAGACTGGAGTCGTTTAACAGCTGCCGAAATGAAATTTCTCAGGTGAGTAACTTCTAGGACAAGAAGAGATAGGATCCGGAACGATTCTATTATAGAGGAGCTACCCATTTCCTCCCTGAAAGAAACCCTGGAGAAGCATCAGCTCAAATGGTTTGGGCATACCCACAGAATGAGCCAAGAAAGGGATCCAAGAAAGTTAATGGAAGCACTAACCTAGAGGGAGACCAAGACAGACGTACTCCAACTACATTTCCAAGTTGGGACAAGCAAGAGGAAAGAACATGCAGGATCTGAGGATTATGGCGAGAGATAGAGATAGATGGAGATCCTGGGTTGATGCGGTACCTCAACGCTGAAAGGAACAAGAGGAAGAGATAAAAGGAGAAGAAGGTTAAGGCAGCCACAGGCTGCCCCCAAGGAGGTGTTCTTTCCCCACTCCTATGGAACCTGGTAGTGGACGAACTACTACACCTCCTAAATGAGGCGGGTTTCCAAGCGATAGGCTATGCAGATGACATAGCAATTATCATCAAGGGCTTTGATCAGCAAACTATTTCAGAGTTGAAGACAATGGCACTAAGATGGTGCACAAAAGTAGGATTGAACATCAATGATAATAAAACGGTAATTGTACCTTATACCAACAAAAGGATATTGAGGGAGCTCAACCCCCCTAGGATGAAAGGGATGAGCATTCAACTTAGCAAGAAGGTTAAATACCTCGGTGTTATCATGGACAGTAAATTAAACTGGAATGAACATATCGATTATGTTACCAAGAAAGCCACTAGAATTCTGTGGACTCGTAAGAGCTTTTGTGGCAACAAGTGGGGAATTAGCCCCAAGATTGCTCGTTGGATCTACATAGCAATGGTTAGACCTGTGCTAACCTATGGCTCAATAGCCTTGTGGCACAGAGCTGGTATCCAACAAAATAGATCAAGGTTGGAGAAGGTGCAGCAGCTCGGGTGCATCATGATCACTGGGGTCATGAGAACCACCCCTACCGCTTCACTGGAGAGTATACTTGATTTATCACCTCTAGACATTCTAATTGAAGCAGAGGCATTGAAGACAGCCTACAGGCTAGTGAAAATAGGAGGGATTAAGAAACCCACCAACGACCTTGGACACAGAAGGGTCTTTGATATAATCGAGCGAAATGCAGATTTAAAAAAGCATTCAGATTTAATGCTGAACAAATATAACTTTGACAAAAGATTTCACGTTAATACACAGGCGATTTGTAAAAGCAAGAATGATTGCTTTAATCCACCCAATGGTCTAAATGTGTATACGGATGGATCCAAAGGGGAGTATGGAGCCGGCTCGGGATTCTGGTTCAGGGGTTGTCAGGGCATGGGTCATTACTTAGCTCTGGGCACGACACCCACTGTATTCCAAGCAGAAATATGGGCAATACTTGCAGGTGCCTTCACCATGAAGGACCACAAGAATAAGGTAATCAATTTTCTCACTGACAGTCAGGCAGCATGCAATGCATTACAAAATGCAGTAACAAACTCTAGACTAGTGGAGGAATGCTGTCTAAGACTTGATGAACTATCTGTACATAACAGAGTTAACATATTTTGGATCCCTGGGCACAGTAATATACCAGGAAATGAAAGGGCCGACAAATTGGCGAAGAAAGGAGCAGTTATCGCTCCAATTGGACCAGAACCATGGTGTGGGGTTCTCCTTCCCCTGGCTAAAGATACAATTACCAAACTAGCCAAGAGGAAGATAAAAACACGTTGGGATAGAGCCAAGATAAGGTATAATAAACTTTTTATAAAGGATCCCAATGATAATCTTTCCGATAAAATCAATAAAGAAGCCGCTCACATGTCGAGAACCGACCTCAAAAGTATGGTTGAAACCATCACTGGGAAATGTAAACTCAGGAACCACATGCATCGCTTGGGCATTAAACAAGAACCTCGGTGCAGATGTTGCACAGAGAAGGACAAAACCCCCTGGCACGTTCTCTTTGAATGTATAGCACTAAGTCGAAAGAGAACATTTGACCATGGCTCTGGAGGACACAAGGAACTTCCAGAACTGAGATTCAAAGACTATCTAAAATTTCTCAGAAGTCTTTAGGACTCAAGCACAATGGGCCTTTTTAGGCCGAAGTGCATAGTAATAAACAAGAGTCACACATAAATAATAATAATTAATTAATTAAATCAAAGTAGGCTATTCAAGAACTGCAATCAATCAAAACTTAGGATTTTTTTACAAGAAGAGACAAACTTAATTTTGCCAACTCATTCATCAACTTTTCTCTTCCCCATAATTAAATAGTTTTAATATAATATTTTAGGTAATATATATATATATGTGTGTGTGTGTGTATATATTTTTTTTATACAAGGTGAAAATATTAATAGACACCTGAGGCCAAAATTCCTCAGATAGTGTGAGACTCCAACCCACTAAAACCAACTTGTGCAACAATTGAGATAGCCCATCAAGTCGCTCCTCTTTCATGTAAAGGTAATACATAACAGACTAATTAAACACTACTAACGTATTTTATAGATTAAAGGTAAAAAACAATCATAAACATAATAGTTACTTTTCACAAAACTTGGGAACCATCTGATTACAGATCTACTTAGTAAGGAAATGGAAAAATTAAGAGAAACCTAGAAGTTTTAAGCTGAAAAAATTGAACAATAGAAAGATTCAGCATGCTGAAGAGTTTGATGCTAAAGTATACTTACAAAGCTACAATGCTGAACAGGATATTGAGACATCTTGGTCATACTGTTATAAGAAATATAAAAGAAACAGCTGAAGAAGTAGTAGTAACACAAAATAAGGTGCTTAGCTTTTACATGATCCAATAAAGAATGTAGAATGATCACAAATAGAAATAACCTGAGATATAAGGCCACGAATCAGAAAAAGTACAAAGAAGTCTGATAAAGAATACAAACAAAAATGGAAGGTCGAAAAAAGGCTACACCACAAGAAAAGATGACAGGAGAAGGAGGAACTGGAGAAGGTGGAACCGATGTGTTCTAGCAAACCAAGAAAGAAACCCTAACACAAACATTTAAAATCCTGTGAGGATATATAGAATTAGAAAAGTAATTCATTCTGGGACTAACATTAACAGAAAAAGAAACATAATATACATCTGGTCAGAAGTGAGGGGATGCTGGAAAAGCAAGGGCTTAAATGAGGATAGGGATGAAGCATGACAGATAATAGGAGCGATTAAGTTCCAGATGTTGGGAGAATGAACGAGTAAGGAACACTTGAATGCTCTGGTTCAGTGGAAATTAGTATAGAGACCGAAAAGGGAAGTGTAGATATAGGACGTTGTTGAGAGTTAACGGATTGGTATAAGAATGGACCAAGGAAATATTGTCTACGAGCAGAAGGGAAGAGTCATTTTAACTTGTAGTAAAGGTGAGATATACGAGACCACCCCGGGGTACCAAGGAAAAATCTTAGAGAGTAATTCATTATTCACTTAATCTGTTCTTAAGCACATTTGAGAGGTCACTGTATACTACACTACAATAGTCAAAGTGGGGGAAGATAAGAGATGGTATGAGGAGCTTACGGGCAGGTTGTGTAAGAAGATGTTGAGAATTTTATTTTTATTTTCTTATATATCCAATGCCAGCACGTGGCATTTCTGCCATACGCCGCCAAGCCTCCCAATAAAGACATATATCGTCATCATTGTGTGGAATATCCTTAAGACCACTGCAATCCCGTAGGTGTGCATCGTCCATTACACCAGAAAGACAAATGGGACAATTATTGGATTCTGCAATACCCATTCTGTGCAGATATGCCTGGAGGTAATCATGGCCTGTGATGAGTCTGAACCTCCCAACAGCTTCGCCTCTCGGAAGATCTCGGCAGCAAGGCACTCCCATTTTTTCCCTATGCTAGCGTTGTAGAGTAGGTTCCTTGTATAGCTTCTAATTGTCGTTTCTATTTTATTCTTTGCTGAGGTTAGCGAAGCGGGATTGTTAGGTTGAGGTAGTGCTGCACCTTGCTTGGCAAGTTGGTTTGCCCGTTCGTTTCCCATTACCCCTATGTGACTTGGTATCCACTGCAGTGTAAGCTCCCAGCCTTTAACAATCATATTTGAAATACCTATCTAACAGGATCTTGTGGCCTCACAATCAGTCGGAGAGTTATTGGAGAGGGCTACTATGGCGGATTGTGAATCTACTAGGAAAACAGATTTTCTGTAGACGGTTTCGATTTTGGAGAGCTCTTCAATGGCTATTATTTCGCCGTCATAATTGCTTCCATTGGACCCCACAGGTACAGAGCCCTCAAAGACTGAGCTAAAGTAACCAGCCCCTGTGCAGTTCATTGTCGCTGAACCATCTGTATATATATGAAGCCAGCTTTCCCGACTGTACAGATCAGTAATTGTTTCCAGTGCTGCACCTTTCAATTCATGAGGGTTGCTGAGCGCTTTTGATGTTGTGTGGTTAAGTAAACACAGCTTGAAATTTGGTAGAGAAAATTCTACCGTGTGATATGTCTTCAGTATAGCTGCTGGACAAAGTTGCAGACCATATTTGGATCTTATTTCCTACGCATGAACAATTTGTGATTTTGGGGGTTTAAGGCGGGAAGAGGCCCCTTTGTACCGGTCCCAATAGCATGCATCAATTCCTGAATACTGGTAAATGCAATTAATACCTTACAAGGGGGGAAGGAAAAATAGATTTGGAAGTTGTCAGCATATAGATATGCTGATAATGGAACAGAAATGGATTGATTTAAGATCATTGATGTAGCGGTTGAAACGAAGAGGAGAGATGCTTGAGCCCTGTGATACTACAGAGGACACTGAATATATGAGAGCTCAGCTTGGCCACCATTGATGCAACAGAAACATAGTCTTTCGGCATAACAACCCCTGCACAAAGGGCCAGCTTCTCATATCATTGTTGGTATTGCGGAGGTATGCTAGCTACTCCTGAGGACAATGTGAGAAGAAGATAGGGGTTGATTAAGTATGAAAACTGCTTGAGTCCTGACAGAGAGGAAAGAATGAAACCAGCTAATAAAGTGGTTACAAAAGGATAATGATTTTAATTGAGATTGGAAGTGAGTATGGCAACCATGGAATCAATAGCAGCACAGTAATAAAATTTGCTCCAATTCAAGAATTCAAGGGAAGGTGAGATGTTTTCACGAGTAAGTGTATCTATGTTGCAAAAGTTTATGATTTCAGAGAGGATCTCTGGAGTTTGAATATTGAATGAAATTTATTCAAATATTCAACTTGTATTAAAATGGATTAAGAAGTTTCTGTAGTGAATCAATGACAAACAAGTCTAACCAGGTGTATGATTTAAAAGTGTGATAGGAGAGAGAAAATGGAACAATAGAAAGGTGTAGCGAGTAGAAGAGATTTTCTAGGAATAATCTTATCATTGGGTTCGATAAGGAAATTGGTATTAAAATTATCAGAAATTATGATTTGGTTATAGAGAGGAACATACTTGTACAGAATTGATCCAAAGGTAAAATCAAAAGGGACCAAAGGAGTACGAATACTCTATAACTTGCAGGAGAGGGTTTGAATTGGATTAATTTTCAGAAGAAAGAGATTCCATATGAGGATAATAAGAGGCGGTGAGGATTTTGGGATCCGAAATTTTAAGGTTGTTGAGGTTTTAAAGACCTAAACCTCCACCACTCCTGTCTAACCAGTCATGGCAGAGGAATGAATAGTCAGGTAAGGATATAGAAGAGATAGGTAGAGGAAAGGTGATGTGAGTCAGTCTTAAGATTGATAGCGGAGGAATCTAAATTTATGTGGATAGTTTCAGAGAGGATGCGTTCGTCATGGTTGGGAACAGTAGCTAGGATAGACGTATTATCAAAATAAAAAATGTGGTTTAAAGAAAGGGCATGTTTGGAGAGTTTAGAGGAGGTATGGTTATGGGAGGAAATGACATATTTGTATTGGGTAATATGATCTTTAAGGAAGTTTTTAGTTTCACCGATGTAGGAAGAGTTGCAATCAGGAGTAGAACAGGGGATACGATAGATAATATGTGAATGTAGTTTAAGGGGAATAGGATCTTTGATACGGGTATAAATATGGCAGAGTTTGTTATGGGATTTAAAGGCAATACATAATTCTGGAAAAGGAACGTAAGTATTTTTTAATGTTATTAGAGAGGGAGGGTATATATGGCAAGGATCTGTATATAGGGATAGATGGCGGATGTGGTGACAGGGTGGTGGGGGTGGTATTGTACTCATGGCTGAGTTTATTAACAATATAAGGAGGAAAATTGTTTTTTAAAAGGGTTTCTTTGATACGGTGGGTATTGATTTTATGGAAGCAGGGGTCAGAGAGGGATAGGCCATGGTGAATGATATTTTTAACGACGTTAATTTTTAGGTGGTGCGGATGTTGGGAGTAAAAATTAAGAAGTCTGCCAGAGTAAGTGGGTTTAGTATACCAATCTGTGGATAAGGTGGGGTCTGGATTTTAAATGATATGGAGGTCAAGAAAAGGTAGTGACTTATTGGATTCGAGTTCAACGGTGAAATGGAGACAGGGTTGGTATGAGTTGAAGGAAGATAATAAATCTGGAATAATGTTGGGATTTAGGATAAGGAGGAGATCGTCTACATATTTTTTAATGAAAAAAACATCGTCAAGGAACTGGGGTAGAATGGATTCCAGAAGGTCATTTAGGACAATATTTGAGAGGTCAGGAGCGAGGAGATTTCCCATGGCAAGTCCAGAAATTTGGTAAAAGAACTGTCCATGGAAGGTAAGGTAGCCAGAAGTTTAATACAGTTTTGGAGTTCATCTAAAGAAAAGGGCAGATCTAAAACTGGGTGAGTTACTGAGAAAAACTTCATTTCTAAAATATTTTTTTTGTCCAAACAGTAAACTATAATGATTTACCCACTCATCAAAACTTATTTCATTAGGTGACATTTTAAAAGGTCTAAAAGAATTCACTGCTTTCCAAAATTCGTTGCTATTCTTAACATTCTGCTATTTCATAATGATGTTTTCACTGTATTCCCTTTTATTATTGGTTAACAGTTTTCTAAAATTATCCTTAGAATGAAAATAATCTACGACCGCATTGTGAGAGAAATTGTGTTTTAGCATGAGTTTGTATTTTCTTCAGAGACTTCTTTTTAGTTATCAACATTCGGTGTCAAACCATTTATTTTTTGCCTCAAAATTCTGCTTATTATTTTCATTTTTGATACCATTAGACCAGAGTCAATTAAAGATTCGGACATGCATGTAACAAAGTTATCGTAAACGGTATTCAAATCACCTGAGTGGAAGTAAATTCTGTTTGACGAGGAGGTATATTTTTTAAAATATTTAGCTTTATTACAATCCAATTCTAAACACCTCAGTGATTTTTTACCGGGGTTTTGAAGTTTAATGTTTTATGTTGGATAGTAGTTAATTGTGAAAAAGCAGGCTAAATGATCGGAAAAAAACGAAATATTCATATCTCTAAATAACCCGATGCAATTTTCATTAATCCAAATCAAGTCTATTAGCACAATCTAATAACAATAGCATAGGAGCACCCTGCCTTTCTTTGAGATATATGTGAATTTGCCCGGCCTATCAGATAGAGACCGTCCATAACACAAAATCAGGCCCAGTGACTTCATTGCATCTACGAGTATTTTACCGCGCTTATTAGTGGTTTTATGACTAACTACTCTTGTTCCGTAGAGGTATGAGTTTTCGGATACTTTCATCCAAATTATTTAAACAGCCTACGTGACTGTTAAAATCGCTGCATAAGACTATATAGTTGTTAGGAAAATCAGTTATAATATTTGACAATAAATGAATAAAGTTATCTATGCAGTTATCGAACTCACATTCTTGTGGTAAATAAAAATTTTCCAGTATTATGATCTTGACGTTAATATAAAATTTCACTACCACCCTATATTGATTACACTCTATTATAGTAATATTATGAGCCATAATTTTGTTTATAAAAGTGATAATGCCTCTGCTTGCGCTACCAGTACGTTTCGTTTTAATACCATTAGTAATAACAGAGGTATAGTTCCTCAAACCTTCCTCATCTTCCACAAGTGGAAGATTGTAATAATTCAATTAAGTATAAAAAAATTTTCAAAAAACTTCTATGTAAATTTTTTTATCAATGTTATTCTAGATGCTTCGTAGAGAAATCACTTTTGACTGTTTTAAGACGAATGATCCTGTTATGCACCATCCATCGGATGAAATTGATATTCAAAACCAGGGTTGAAATAGAACTATAGATGAGACAAGTAGAAAAAAATAGGGTAATTAATTATTATAAATGAATATATTGTACCATCTATAATTTTTACTTTCAATACCTCATGCAGTAGCAGTATAATGTAGTGAGGTATTGAATCATAAAGAAATTCCTAGTTTGAAATGAGTTAGCAACACTTTCAGAACAATTATTGATTTTGTGATGTTGAAAAAACTATACCTAACACATTTTCTATTAATATAAAGACACAAATTTTAACTGAATGATACTTATAATGAGTTTACTTGAATATGGGCCACAGTACTTGAACAAGATGGCAAAAGAAATCCTCTGAAAATAGAGAGACAGTTTTTTTTATAATCTAACCTCTAGAGAAAAAAAAATACAAAACCTATGATAAGCCTACTTTAAGTATAATGTACAAACTTACATTTAAATAAAAAGTAAAATATGAATAAGTAATGACGAATCATTTAAAAAATTGCATAACTGAACAATGGGTTCTATTTAAAAATATTTTAGATGTCATTATTTGTTAAAACAACACCAACTAAATTTATAAAAGTATTTAAAAAAATAATAATAGACAAATCATAATAATTTAAAGAAATAAGAAAGTTGTATGTTCTGAACTTACCTCATTATTTTAAAGCAGTTCAGACCATTGCATAAAGTCCAGCCTTTAATGGTGTTGTCCCATCCACAAGAAAAAAACTGATCCGACTCACAACTGGCAATATCCCACACCCAGCCATTATGACTGTTGTCCCTAGCTTGTAATAATGCAGATTTCTTAAAATCAAGGTTCCATAAACACATCATTTTATCTCGCCCACCAGTTACACATATTCCATGATTCTGAAAATAATTTTAAGTGGATTAACCCATACTTGATTGTATATAGATACTGTAGATATATTTATAATCATTGAATATAAAATCAATTAATAAAAAGTAGCATAGTTCTGAATACAATATATAAACAAATTGGCTCAATAATTAGACTTACTATTTAAAAATAAGAGCATTCTAATGTTTAGAAATATTAATGATTTCTCAAAAAAAGGTAACCAATAGAGTAATAAAAATACAACATTTTAAACAATATAGCATTGTTAATCTATTCATCACAAGTTTCTTCTGGTTTCGACCATGTAATCTAATTCTTTACCAATGTTTCGCTGGCCATACTGCAGCTTCCTCAGCTAATCTCAGACTGAAAATGTTCTTCTCGAATTTGATATTTATAGCTTCTGGGTCTGTAGGCGGAGCTTATTCCTCTTGGAACTGCTATCCATCTTCTTTACGCTTCTAATATGTTCTGCAAGTCTTGTATATATTAGTATTCCTGTTGTGCAATCTACTTCTTCCCACAGGAACATGGAATGCTGTATTTTCCTGGCATCTTTAGGCCTAAGTCATTTTTTGCACAACACAGAACCTGACTTATTTTTCTGTTGGTGTAACTTGTCCTTATTTTGTAATTCTTTAAGATTTTTGCTATATTCTCATGCCTTTAACATATGGCTAATAATCAATCATCGCTATATTTATTTCTTGGTCTTCTTCTGTTTCCTGTTGTTTTGTTTTATTTAAATTCTCCTTTTATGGTTTCTTCCTGGAAATCATTTTTCATCATCGCTTTCTTCAAATGTCTGTCTTCTTTTGTCAAAATGGCCGTGACAATTTAAGAGAGTATTTAATATAGCATTGCTTTAGATTTTGATTTCTTATAAGAATTAGTTATAAAATACATTCTATGGTTAAATGCACTAAAAAAGTACTGAATAAAATAAAATAAAGGAAGGCAATAGAAACTTCAGATGACACTGTTATGGTGAACTCTTAGAGTACACCACACTATGAATGGTGATTGCAGTATCACAATGATGCATTTTTCAGCTGAATAAATCTTGACTAAAATGTAAGTTTTTTTTTAGAAACTAAAGCCAAAATACTTTCCAAATTACCTAATATAAAAATGAAAAAAAAAAGTAAATAAAAAAATGTAATGGCAAACTGAATTTATTCAATTAATGTAATATTCACTAAAATTGTAATTGTATTTAAGTTACCAGTAAATATTTAAAAGTGTAGAAGGCTTTTAATACAAAAAAAAAAAAAGGTGGAAAACAAAAGAAAATTAGAAGCTGACAAAAGCTATTTATTCAAGTATGAAATTAAAGCTTAATTTAAAATTCACTATTCTAAAATAGTCCTATGAAAAAATAAAGGAATTTCAACATGAACATGATATTTGTTAGAACTCACAGGCAATATTTTTACAGCATCTACTTCTGAAAAATGTGGTAAACTGGCAAAGCGACTATGTATTTTCTCTGCCTTTCCCCATAATATGTCTCTTTTATTGATGCGGGATGTGATTTCTCGCCAACTGATTTGATCGCCTAAAAACAAATAATAAAAAAAATCTATTGGTTCTGAATTAAAAACAGAAAAAAAAAACATTATTTTCAAGTAACAGTATGAAATGGCACATGGAAGTGGTGACAACAGTACTCCATATACAGCACACTTCACTCCCTCCCCATACTACAGACTAAGGTAACCAACAGTACAAACCCTGGGATCACCTTCTCTAGGTAGCCGCTCTGGATGGGGGAGCAAGTCAGGTGGCAGCCCCGAGTCAAGAGGAGGGTTGGAAGGGCTAATAACCCACACCCCTTAAACAAAATTGCTATAATGAACCCTCGATGGAAATATAGCCGGACAGATTTAAGGAAACGGACTGGAAATGAAAAAGGAATTAATCTTGGCGACTTGGAATGTAAGAGGACTAAACCAACCAGGGAAGAGCATCTAGAAATGGAGCTAGATAGATATAATGTGGATAATGTCGCTATTCAGGAGAGTGAATGGAAGAATGTAGAGATCTAGGATCGGAGCCGGTACATAATGATAAACAGTGGTGATGGAAACAATGTTTTTTGAACCCGTTTCATGACAAGGAAATCACTAAAGCATGCTTTAATAGGTTATAAATTAATCAACAAGAGAATGTGTAAGATAAGGATGAAAGATGAGTTCTCCAACATATCCATGATTAGTGTTCATGTCCCAACTAAGGAAAAGGAGGAGGTTGTTAAAGACAAATTTTATCAAACCCTGGTTTCCTAAAGGAGCAATTTTCCATAATATTGTCCTTAAGATGTAAGGTGAAATCTTTCTTCCTTTTTCTGAACCTGGGACCAGCAACTGCTCACCACAGCAGGCTGAGTTGTAAGGGTATAAACATGTGTCAACTGATGTAAAAATAAGAGTAAATTTGGTTTAGGCGAAAGAAGTTGTCATTTTATAGAAACAGCATATCCAGAAAATATTAAAAAGGAACCTAGAAGAAGAATGACTTTCGGAAAGAAAACTTGATTGGAGACGAACGTAATGTGCCATACAACAAGTAGGAAATAAGGTAAATTCTAAATGGGATTGTGGGAGTGCTGTTAAAATATGGTGGATAAGAGGTCTGGAATCAGCTGCACTAGCTCATATTTGGCTTAACGACAGGGGAGAAGATCCCAGAAGATTCGAATTCGGTGATTTTGAGTTGTAACTACTAAAAAAGAAACAAAGTCATCTGCTTGAACTATATAGGATTGCTCTTTTAAAATGGGTATACTATCCATTATGGTACTACCAACCATTAGCTGAAGACACCTGGGTTTATAATGAGAAAGAAGATAGCAAATAATAATGTGGCTAATGTGGATCTTGTGTTTGTAGTCTAGCAGATAATAGAGAAATTTAAATTTTCAGAAGGTTCATGATTCAGTGTATAGACAGACCTTGAGAGGATACCTTCTTTTATTTACATTATCAGAAAAATTGACATGGCTAATAACAACAACGATTCTGGAGAATACAAGATGCCAGGTCAAACTACAGTATTCTGAATTGTTGCCAGTAGCTTCAGGAAAAGAAATACTATGGGCTTCACCTTCATTAGTATGTGTATGTCAAAAGCAGTGATGATCAATAAAACCAACCCACTAGTGTGCTCATTGGGGAATTTAGTCCAGCAGCAACAAACTGAGGTATTAAATTGCTATGTACTGATGCAGGCGGCACCATGAAAGGGATGCTGAGGGGGGAAAATGTGTCATGTCGGGACACATGAAAGGGAATATGTTTGGGACAATGAACAGACCCTTGGTCCCCTTATGATTTTATGGTCCAAGATAGTGGAGAAGGAAGGAGAGGGGGAGAGAAGAAAACTCTTGAAATAGGAGGCTGGAGAAAGCACTCGAGAGAGAGACGCACGGCAGGAAGGTACTCGGAAGACGAGGCCGGAAAGAAGAAGACGGATACCCCGAGAGAGAAGAGCGGCCGAACGAAGCGGGCGGAGATGTCAAGGAAGAAGAACGACCAGTAACCAAATCTACCCCTGTCCACAGATAAGTTTAGTTTATATCCTGTAATGTATTTTATGGCAATCCTATTTATATATATTAAAATCTGAATCATTAACCTTGTTGAAATTAAATGAATAAACGATCCTTATTGTAATTCTTTTGATGCTTACATACCAGATACACTATTTAGTTATAAATAACATATTGAAGGTAGAATAGATAAGTAAATTGGTAAACACAAGAATAGACCTTTGGAAAGGAACCCAATTATGATTAAGGAAAATAAATAATAATTTGAGTACTCATCCTAGATGAGACTCTGGCATCCCAAATATCAATATATATTTAAGAGTAGAAACATAGCAAAATCGATGAAGAAAGGATGGTCTACTTGAAAAGCAGCTGAAGCCCATCGCAGAAAATGATGAAATCATGGACATAGGTCTACATAGTTTCCCAGTGCACTAAAAATTTAAAAAGTTTCAATTTTTTTCTGATGAATGGCAATAGCATAGGAACCGGAGGAAGAGCCAGAATAGCTCTGTGGAAACAAAATTATTTTGCACTTCAGTGTGTAATGGAGTTCTAAGAGGTATCAAGAAAACCACTAAACACTTTTTTTTTTGTGGAAGAAAGTTGTCCGGGTAGAGGTCAATGAATTTCTCTTAGAATTGGAGAAAGGTTTATTAAGTAGCCAACGTTTCGACCTACTTTGTAGGTCTTCTTAAGGGCTGTTGCGGGGAAGGGTTGGGGGCTTGATAGGTCCTTACTGTATGTGAATTAAGCTTGTGAAGGACCTATCAAGCCCCCCGACAGCCCTGAAGAAGACCTACAAAGTAGGTCGAAACGTTGGCTACTTAATAAACCTTTCTCCAATTCTAAGAGAAATTCATTGACCTCTACCTGGACCACTTTCTTCCACATAGTAATACTTATAATTACAGTTTTTTACAGTGTTATAATTACATAGGCTTTCATTCAAGAAAAAGCTAGTTAAGATACCTCAAGGGCTAAACTAAACCCAACTGATCCTTATAGCTTAAGGTTGGTCCTAAATTTAATATAAATTATTACGAATTTATGTTCAACTTCTCCAGGCTAATAGTAATAAGTACATATAATATCAAATTGAAGCAATAATTATTTTAATAATTTCAGTGAACATAAATTTTACATTCAAATAAAAAACAATTAGTCACTATAATTTTTGGTAGTGATGTGATGTGAACTGATAACATGGCATTATTCTGAAGTTCCTCAATTCATTTTAGACTTTATATTAATGTATTTATCTAAAAATTAAATATAATTATAATTATTAGTAATTGCAAAAACAACAATTAATTAACATAATTTATATTAAGTAATTATATTTATTAGTATGGCTGCCAGAAATTCATTTAACACCTAATGCTGTCAATTTTGCAGAATAAAAAAAAAGTATTACAGACAACTTTGAATAACTTGGGAAAAGAAACATAGTGAAATGGTCTTATGAATCTGGTATGTCGTAACTATTGTCAACATTTGAGCGATTGATACTTCACCACACATACAATTCATAGGAAACTATAACATAGTTATAGATATTATAATGCAATTGGAAAAAACCACAATGCAAAGCCTTATGTTTCAAATCCAGTAATACACCCACTTAGCAGTCGACGTTTCACCTATTCAGGCATTATCAAGACACAAAAACAAAAAAGGGTTATGTTATTTTTGTTTTTGTGTCTTGATAATGCCTGAATAGGCGAAACGTCGACTGGTAAGTGGGTGTATTACTGGATTTGAAACATAAGACTTTGCATTGTGGTTTTTCCCAATTGCATTATAACTAATAGTTTTCTTTTTCAGTTTTGGCTCTATTTTATAGTTATAGACATTCAAGTAAAATTCTTGTTAAGATATAGGAAAACACACAATAGAATACTATTACCTAAAAATAACTCTAACTATTCAAATAAGACTTACCACACCTAAATCGTTTCTCAATTTCGCATCCTTCATAAAATCCAAATATGAAAAGCAATGGGTATTTATACTTATTGCACTTTACTCCATACTGTTGACGGAAACATAATTTCCAGAAAGCGTCATCACTTAATATTTCAGCAAATCGCTTGCATACTAATCTAACTGTATCTTGTAAATAACAAGGATTCAGATTAGAAAATATAATATTCAGGAGCTAAAAAAAAAAAAAAACACTGATGAAACTGAAACATGGACATCAACTTTAGGAGAAAGATGATGTAGTACATGTCACTATAAATAATATCCAGCTATACCTCAACAGGCAATTCGGCTAGATTCAAAGTACGCTTTGAATCTAGCGCCATGTCTAAACAACTGATCACTTAAGATTGTCAAGAACAAAAGATGCAAGTTAGTAACAACGAACAAAAGCTGTAGAATAAACAAAATCCATGTATATATTATCAACAACAGCAGTCCATAAAAAAAAAATTGAAATCATAGATCTTACAATTTTTCAGATTGTAAATTAATTCATTCAGAATTCAAATTAGAAAAAAAAAACTTTTAAATTTCTCTACAATTACAAAGAGGTAAATAGAGCTAACTAATAGAAAACTAGATCCTAAGTTAAAGATTTTTTTTTTTTTCAAATACTGATTGAAGATGGTATTTAATTAAATTGGAATGCATTAGAAGTTATTATGTTTTTTTTTTTTACTGCAGGAAAGTTATAGATATTCAATATCCCTTAATAAGGGATTTTTAAAAAAACAAGAGTTTTAGTTGCATAATTTATTATTATTAAACACAATAGTTTTAGGAAACAATCAATTCCTTGTAATATATCCTCTGTTAGCCAGAACCTGTCTGCACCTATTAGGCATACTATTAATAACATTGGCACGAATTTTTTGAGGAATTTAACTCCATAGATATGTGGATAGATAGTGCAATACAGCACTCAGTTGTTGAAGGTCGACTGGTTGCGAATGGTGATTGAAGAGCCTTCTCTGCAACGCATTCTACATGTGCTCAATGGGATTGAGGTCTGGACACAATAGGAGAAGGAGTAGATGAGAAATTCCCAGGCCTTCTGATGTTTGGCCAACAACTCTTCCTCTATGAGGTCAAATACAAATACAAATTCACCCAAAATCGAAAATTCCTGCCTATGAGATCCCTAGTTTTATATTCACATTCCTCAATGATTTCCTGTGTATAACAGACAGCAGTGAGGTTATCAACAACAGAATGGAGTGTGGTTCGTCCTCCGGTGTAAATTCCAGCCCAGACCATTACTCCACCTCCTCCAAACTGTACTGAAGGGAGCCTGAACTGGGGCATAGTACGCATTCCCAGTTCTCTGTAGACTCTGGAGCGTCTGCTGTCACTATACAGACAGAAACGTGACTCATTAGTAAATATGGCAGCATTCCAGTTGGTATCCTCTTGTAGACGTTCACATCCTTCTCAGCAACTGATAGCTGGCTGTTGCTCCAGGACGTCTCAATGGGGCAGAAGATGTAAGGCCAACTTTTCTCAAACGATTACCGATCGTTTGTGTGGATACAGGCCTAACCAAAACACCTTGTACTTTATTGAGGATCTGGCGGGCATCGTGGAAAAGATTCCGCATTTCAGCGATGCCAATATTTCTGTCCTCCCTTTGCGATCCCATACCCGGACTCCTATTGGTACTCCCAAATCTCTCGGAATTGTGATAATGCCCGGGAGACGACGCTCTGAGAAATACAGACTACCTCAGCGATATCAACTTGGTGGTTTCCTTGATTGCTCTTTATCACAATAACATTACATAGTTCTCAGGATGATATCTTTCCATGGTTAATAGAAATAAAACTGGATCAAAATGGAGAAAAGACGAGAAACGTTGTATGTTTACAAATAGAGTAATATTCATGTTTCTATTATTTAGTATATTCGTTATTAAAAATAAGAATTAACAATTGTTTTGTTTTTTGTTTGTATTCTCCAGTTTGTTTGGACCAACTAATACTAAATATATTGTCTAATTTTACTAAAGTAAACATATGAACAATAAAGTTCAAATATCCCTATTCATTTTGAGAAGTTTATATCAATATATCCGACATATCTGCCACTCTCCCAATTACAACCACACTATTCAGGAAAGATCTCCCGGCAAGCTGAAAATCTTTGTGGAAGCCTCCTTTCTCGCCTAGACCATCTGTGGTAGGAGAATCTCCAACAATGGACATGATCTGTGTAAAATCTTCCCTTCATTTCCCTCTCTTATGGTAAATATATGACTCTTCTTTGTCATTCTTCACGTCATAGTGGACATTCCTTCTACCTTTCCGTTGAGATGTCTACATAATTGAAACCAATATCCAGAGGACAGTATTACTGACTATCAATATGCCTCACACCATGTTTACTTAGGGGCTTTTTGAT
The DNA here is from genome assembly GCA_037127475.1 of Arma custos. NCBI lineage: Eukaryota > Metazoa > Arthropoda > Insecta > Hemiptera > Pentatomidae > Arma > Arma custos. Next base: position 117,786,099 of record CM073761.1, on the reverse strand, counting down.
TTTTGATATTTAACTGGTCTTAACTTTTCAATAATTCGAAAAGGATTCATTCATTCTAAACAAATTTAGAACTTCCGAAGTACATTTAACATTTTTCAAATGGGATGTATCATTTAAAAGACTCACTAGCTAAACCTCTCAGCGTTTTTTCTTCCACCTGCTGGCTAGTACGGGGAGTGAAAAATTTACCCCAGGAAGTCCTATTTCCAAAAAGTCACATATTTTTAGCCATGACTATTAACTCTAGGGCTGCAAATAACACCCAAAAAGTAAATCGTCCTATCTCACATAAGTAAAATGTACTCAGCGGTGGTCGAGTATACTCGGTGCCGATCAGTTGTTCACATGCAATACGAGAGTAATGGAAGAAAGTAGACCACCTTATTATTCAGGGCAATACTCCTTTTTATGATCCATTCGTCTATATGGTTCAATCAAACTGCAGCACAAGACTAGAGATTGATCCAAGAAGACTTTCTCCGGTTTCGGACATCTTCAGGACATAAACCACTATCTAGTGAAAAGTGCTCAACTGCTCCTGCGCGTTCCTCTTTGAGTAAAAACATGTTTTTCTCCCCATAGTGACATCGTTTTAAAGTTGGTATTAAATTCTTAAGGAAATACGGCGGTGTTAGGAGATGGGCTGCGGAAAGTAGTCTTTCTTAGTATATCCCGATAAGTGCATAGTGGAGTGGTTAGCGCATGTTACTTCACACTAGATCTTCACGTGTTCACAGCGGCAGTCAAAAGTAATTGCACAAGCTAAATATTGGCTCTAAAGTTATATTGGAATGAAATAAAATTATACAATTTTTTCAAGAGAAAAATCGTTTATTTACACAAGTTTAAAGTGTTTAAACGTCAATTAAATAAAACCGACGTATCCATCTGCATTTATGATGTGCTCAATCGGAAAAAGTTTACCAACTCCATGAAATGATGTGCACCCCAGACCATAAAATGACTTCCTCCATGTTTCACAGTTGGTCGAAAATTTAGTCTTTTTAATTATTTGTTAGGTTTTCGCCAAATGTACTACCATCCTATCCCAAATATATTAACCAACCATCACTCCCAAATATATTAAATTTGCTCTCGTCGCTAAATAGAACAGTTTGCCAAAATATATCTCCATATCTACCAGTTACCAAGAACTAATTGATGTATTTTTTGTTGCTTCTTTAATTATGTGTCCGCATTCGCTGGGTGTCAATACCTTTTTTGGCCGTCCTTTTCGTGGCTTGTTGGTGCTGGTTCCTGTCTCGTCATATTTCTTAATAATATAACGAACTGTAGAAAAGCACATACCCGATATGTTTTTTCCGCTGTTTCGCAAAAATACGCACGTTTCTCGGATCGGATTACAAAATTCGCCTTTCTTTGGTGACGTGTTTACTTTGACACAGAACAATACAGACTAAATACATTTCATTACAATCCCCCTAATCCTGAATGGAATTAAGCTTTTAGTGAACGTGAGGTATAAATAATTGAAATATAAGCGTTCACTAATAAAGATATATTTTTTAATCTCAATTCAAAATTGATATTTTTTAAAACACAGATATACATAAAGTAATGTTCAAAATAAACATGTGTTGGTAGCTGGCTGCTACGTCACCTCCCCCCAATGACGGAGTCATGGAAGCGGTCGGGAAGTCGGATGAGTCTTCCTTGACGGGTTCGTGCTTCCTTTAATGGGTCCGCTTGGGTGGCTGAGTCATTGTTCGAAGGCTGGTTGCATGTAGTTGGTGTTATGTTGGGTGATGTCTGTTGCACTGGATCTAGGATTGTGTAGGATAGGTTGGCGAGGATTGAGTTTTATGAGTGCGAATTTCGTTAATGCTGTGCTCGTAAACTTCGGCTATGCGGTCGGCGATCTCTGCCAGTTTATCCACCGAGGTTTCGCTAGTAACCGCTAGTGTAGCTTGCATTTGAGCTGGTAACGCCCTCAACCATATATAACGTAGCAGATCTGAAGGTATAGAGGTTCCGGCGAGTCGGTTTATCTCGTATAGAAGTTGGGACGGTCGCTCTCCTGGAGATATATGCTTCTCTTCTAGGAGTCGCCGGAAAGGAAGATTGTCTGATTCTGAGTAGGCGAGAATCAGTTTCCTTTTAATGGCTTCGTAAGGTTCGATCGGAGGATTCTTAACTAAGTCTGCCACATCTTAAAGTATTTCAGTGTTGACGTTAGCTACAATTAACCGAAATTTAATGAGTGAGCCTTGTTCATTGAGAAAATCGCTTCAGTCTGATAAAACCAAAGTTCTGGGTCGCTTTCCAAAAGTTATGAATACTTATGTTCGGTCTGAACTCACAGCCACAGACTTTTTTCGTCTTTCGATTCATATTTGATGTGTTCTTTGTCGGGGTGACCACTTTAGTGAACGTGAGGTATAAATAATTGAAATATACGCGTTCACTAATAAAGATATATTTTTTATTCTCAATTCAAATTGATATTTCTTAAAACACAGATATACATAAAGTAATATTCAAAATAAACATGTGTTGGTAACTGGCTGCTACAAGCTCTTCACAAACAAAATAATGTTTGTAAACAAATTCAATTAAATTTGTGCAAATACTTTTGAAAGTTCCTTTTTTGTGTGTTGTATTTTTTTTAATGATCAGTTTTATTTGATTGATTACTTATCACTTTAAAACTGGTGTAAATAAAAGAATCAATTAAAAAAGTTGTGTAATTTTATTTCATTCCAAATTAACTTTAGGGCAAATATTTGGCTTGTCCAATTAATTTGACTGCCACTGTAATTTCACTTTTATACATTTTTTTAAATTTATATTTAACGCTTATTTAATTTTAAGGATCTTTATCTTTATTATTGTATTTTTTAGAATAATGATTGTTATTATTAGAAGATATTTTTGCTTTTTACAATAATATTTGCTTAATATTATACACGTGTATGTATTTTATTTTATTAATTTTTGAATAAACAAATGTTATTCCCAATAAAATAAAACAAACCCATTTCTTCTACGGATTGGTTAATCCGAAAAAAAAAATTGTTTAAAACCTCAAACATAAATAAAAATTGAAATGAGAAAGGTGTAAAGAATTATTTTGGGTAAAAACAATAAAGATAAATAAAATCGGCGACTTATCGATGTACCCTCTCCTTCTTAGTTTCAGAATCATCCATAACAGGTTTACTTTAGTTGTTCGACTTAAATATATTAGCTCTTACAAATTTAGTTCTCTGTAAATTGTTGAGCGCTCTGAAGATTTTATATTTAACATATAAATATGATTATTCCATGTTTTCAATACAACAAGATCTTGTGTACAATAAAAAAATTGAAAAGATATGACAGTACATCTTTTGATACTCTTGTAAATATGTTTCCAGGGTAAGTGAAATTATTGCTTTTACATTTATTGGTTGTAATTCTGATTAAAGTGTTTTTCATTGGTAAGAATATATTATTGTGCTTTTAGTATTAAAGTATTAGCAGATGTTTTTGTTTATTAAACATTATATAAGTATATATGGCACTTTTACCATTTGTAAAACCCCTGAGTTAAGATTGGATAGTTTAATTTTTTTTTACTGTAAGTTATTTCGTCGTTTGTTGATATTAAGAGCTGTTCAGTTTGAACAATATCTATTTAGTACAAAAGATCGAAGTGTGGGACAGATTCTTAATTTTTTTGGTATCTGTTCCACATGTTGTCGCTTTGAGTTGAGTTACAATAAGTTTTAACAATTCATTCGTTTCATTTTTAATATTTTCCAAAAATACAAGTTATCGTGAGCTCAAGTGTGGAAAAGAGAATGCAATTATTGGAAATGTGTAAACTTCAGTTATCATTTCATCAAGTAATAGAAGTTTCGATCAACATTTTGAAGTATAGATGATATCGAGTTGGAACATTCATTTCTAGATGAAATGATTACTGAAGTATACACACTTCTCATACTTACATTCTCTTTTCCATACTAAAGCTTATATAACTTGTATTTTTGGAAAATATTAACAGTCAATGATAGAAAAGTTTAAACGTGACTTAACTAGAAGCGATAACCTGCAGAGTAATTACCATTTTTTGTATTAACAATACCAGCAGTGTCTGGAGATTAATTTATATCATAAATATGAAGAATAAATGAGTTTTTAAATTTCATTAATATATCAATAATCTTTCGATAGATACAATTATATCTTCTAAAGAAGAAATCATAAGTTTTCTTAACAATTAAATAAATTTTATACAATATTTCCAATAATTCCTTTAATTAATGAACCATTGACAATTTCATAAGTCAATAATTTATTAGTAATGCATTTTTAACTATGTCATTATTTATTAAATAGGTCAAAAATGTGTGGAAGTTCTTGTCCCATTCATTATACTTACCCCAGTTAATACCAACACCCAAAACATATTTGGTTTGTTATCTTTACTTTTTCTTAGTTGCCTTAGTCATTGAGGCAAATCTTGAGTCTATTATGAATACTCATTATTTGTGCTCTAATATTTGTATCAACTCTGATACTAATTTTACTTGGTGCTACATCCTTTTTACAGAGCCTTGGCCTTCTTCAAATACTTTTGCCAGTTGTCTCTATTCAGCATCTCTCTAACGGCACTAGACGGATAACTAATAATATCTATGTCGTTTGCTTATATAAAAATGGTAGAGGCTTATTAAAAAAAATGCCTGTTAATTTTACTTATTAGTTCCTTTGGGGTTTCTCGAGAGCCATATTAAAATTGCTCTTATATATACCTATTAAATAATGAAAGATTTAATATCCTGAAATTGTACTACTTTTGATATAAATGCTCTTGCTTGTTGAGTGGGTGAATGAAAGACTAAAAACAATTCCTTCATTTTTCTTTTTGTCAATGACGTAATAAAATTTAAAATAATGAAGAATTGCTGTACCCAATTTCACTCCTAGCCCGACATTCATGAGTAATAGCTTTATCTTGTGTACAATTATGTAATTTTTTTTAGAAAACTAGCAAATATTTTTGTAGTAAAATAAAAAGGTTTATCTTTGCCTTCTATGGCTTAATGTTTCCTGACATCAATTAGTCTGTTTCATGTCCTTATATGTAGTGTTTAGGTTTGTTTGATAGGGAAATCTATTAAGGAGAGAGATTTCGTTCCCATGAATTATTATCAGGACATGACTCAGACTGATTGGTATCGTTTCCTTACCACAGGGAGTGGAAAAGTCTGTTATCAGATAAAAGGGTATTATTTGGTTGAAGGAAAGTAATGTTTTTTTTATTTCGAATTCAGGAGATGCCTAAGACATTGAGAGGTTTTCCTTTTTTCTATTTTTGTTTTGATAAGGAGTACAGCTAATTTCATGAAGGGTAATTCTGAGATTCGAAAGTTCTTCTGAAAAAAATTATTTATTGCCCACTTCTAGAAGTTATGTAATAAACTTTTTATTCAGTTTTTACTACAGATTATTTTTTTTGTTTTTCAAGTTCAAGCTCAAAGAATGTTATTTCCAATTTAACAGATTTTGAGATAACCCAGAATGTCTATACTTCAACATCGATTTAAACACTGCTTCAAATATTTTGGTTCAAATTGAATAATAATAGTTAATCTTATATATATTTATATATATATTGCTATGTTTCTACTCTTAAATATATCTTGAATATATATATTGATATTTGGGATGCCAGAGTCTCATTTAGGATGAGTACTCAAATTATTAATTATATTCCTTAATCTTAATTGGGTTCCTTTCCAAAGGTCTATTCTTGTGTTTACCAATTTACTTATCTATTATACCTTCAATATACTATTTATAAATAAATAGTGTATCTGGGGTATGTAAGCACCAAAAGAATTACAATAAGGATCGTTTATTTATTTAATTTCAACAAGGTTAATGATTCAGATTTTAATATATATAAAAAGGATTGCCATAAAATACATTACAGGAAATAAACTAAACTTATATGTGGACAGGGGTAGATTGGGTTACAGGTCGGTCTTCTTCCTTGACATCTCCGCCCGCTTCGTTCGGCCGCTCTTCCCTCTCGGGGTATCCGTCCTTCTCTCCGGCCTCGTCTCCCGAGCACCTTCCTGCTCCGCCTTCGTCTCAAGAGCACCTTCCTTCTTTCTCTGTGTATCTCTCGAGAGTGCCTTCTTCAGCCTTGTATTTCAAGAGTTTTCTTCTCTCCCCCTCTCCTTCCTTCTCTACCATCTTGGACCATAAAACTCCATAAGGGACCCAAAAGGTCAGGACAAAAGGTCTGTTCTTTGTCCCAAACATATTCCCTTTCATGTGTCCCGACATGACACATTTTCCCCGCTCAGCATCCCTTTCATGATGCCGCTCGCATCAGTACATAGCAATATATATGAGGAAGAAAAAGGTCCGGGTGGAGGTGAAAAAAAATTGCTCTTAAGTAGGGAGAACTGTTTATTGGAGAGCCAACCTTTTGACCACATTGCAAATCTTCTTCAGAGCTAAATATGCAAAATACAGACTATTACAATTACATATGGTAAATATTAAAATTAAAATACATAAGCATCAAGGCAAAAAAAGCAATAAAGAATAAAATAAGTAATAAGAATAAAAATAAGGTAACAAGTTGAGATAATTGTATGAGGTAAATAATTGAGATGGAGAAATACAACAAAGCAATAGTGGCGATAATAATGTATAAACATTTTATGATGAAATATTGTGAAGGATAATTGTAAGGTACATTATGTAATAACAGGTAAGACATAATTAGAATGGAGAACATAGTTAATTGCATTTAATTATTTGTATAAAAAAAATATTTTATAGTAAAAAAAATTATGGTAATTTTTAATGGTAAGTGGCGCTCCCTGAGGGACTCCGACAGAGGATCGGGGAGATCCTCAACAGGTGGAAGAAGATGGTGAGGGAGGATTCCATTGAAAAGTGGAACGGACGGTGGGTGGCGAGCCAGAAGGGCTCTACCTTAAGGAAGTTCTTCCCCACCATCCAATCAAGATTGGCAGCCACATGGGTCCTCCCGGACTATTGGATCTCGTAGATCCTGACAGGACACAGAGGGTTCCGTGGAAAGCTCAGTGAGCATAGGAGAGAGATCGACCCCCGGTGTCCCACTTGTGGATTCCCTGATACTGCAGAGCACATAGTGGTCTCCTGCATCGCAATGGAAGGACACCGAGCCAGGTTGTCGAGAAAAACCGGGATCTTCGCCCTCGCCGAGGAAAACTTCCCCTGTCTCATGGAGAAGGACAATTATCCCTTCTTCAGGGAATTTTTCTGCAGGTGGAAGGACGTGGTCGGGCCTGCACACTTCACCTTTGGCAGGATCTAGCCACCTGACGGTGAGCTACCAGATGAGGAGCGGGCCCCCCAGGAGGAGAGAGATGGAGGAGCGGACCAGGAAAACTGGACGGCACCCAGACGGATGCAGACCGGCCAGGAGGCCTAAACAGTGCTGCCCCAACAGTAAGGTGCACATCCGTGCACCGGGCAGCACCACAGAATAATTAAATTAACTTGTACCCGTTAAATATATGGTCCCCCTCCCCCCCGCCGTATAATGTATTTATGAATAAATAAAAAATAAATAGTTTATTATTGGCAGTTGTGAGCATTCCTAAACCCAACACACTAACCCGCCACTGCCGAACCCCGTATGCCAGCAATAACAGGTAGAGAAAAAAAAAAAAGGTTGCGGGTAGAGATACAAGATCTGTAAAAATGTTTTTTTTTTCACAAATATAGGAGGAAGTACAATTGGGGGCAGAGCAAGGGATATGGCAGATTATTTGGGAGAGGTTTTTGGTGGGTATCGGATGATATTGTATGGTTTAAAACCAAGGCTAAGATTAGGAAAAGTAAGACATAGAATTTTGTTAATGTTGTCGGATAGAATAGGGATATGAGGAAGGGATCTGTAAAGGTAAGGGCTGGAAGTCAATTCTGTTGAATTGGAGGAGGGGTTAATGGCATTAATATGATTTTGAAGGGGGTCTAAGAGTTTGTGGATGATATGGGATGGGAAGCTGTTGGAGAGTAAAATGTTTTTGATTTATTGGGTGTTGGTTGGTAGGTATCGGGCACCTGATAAGGAAAGACATCGGTGGATGAGGTTTTTGGTAGGGTAGTGTTCATTTTCTGGTGGTAAGGATGCTGTGAGAAAAAGTTGAGGAATCTGCCGGACTATGTGGGTTTGGTGTACCAGTCAAAGGATAGGGAGCAATCATTATTTTTGATAATGAGGAGGTCAAGAAAGGGGAGGGTGTGGTTGTTTTCTATTTCAATGGTGAATTGGAGATGGAATGATAAGAGATAAAAACAGGTAGTATTTTTTTGGGATTTTGTCAGGGTTCAGTACTAAGAGAAGGTCATCAACATATTTCTTAATAAGGTTGATGGAGTCAATAATGTCATTGAATACTATGTTTGAAATGTCTGTAGCAAGGCAATTACCCTTGGGAAGACCTCAGATTTGATTGAAAAATTTTCTTTGGAAACTGAGGTGTCCGGATTTTCAGCTAAGTTCGAGGTAAGAAGTGAGACCATGGGTGGGATGATGTTTCATCATTCAGATACCTTTATGCTTATGTATTTTTATTTTAATATTTACCTTATGTAATTTTAATTGTCTGTATTTTGCATATTTAGCCCTGAAGAAGACCTGCAATGTGAGTCGAAACGTCGGGTATCCAATAAACAGTTCTCCCTACTTAAGAGCAATTTTTTTGCCCTCCACCCGAACAATTTTCTTCTTCATTTTATCAAATTAAAATAAATCTAACTATTTTTTATGTATTCTATTTTTGATATGAAAGTATCAGTTTATTTCTTTATAAAAATTCAGTTGATTGATTTGGAGTATGTCTTAGAGAACTTCAAACTTTTTTTTCCTCCATGATAACTCAATTTTATTCTCACTTAGATTTTTATAGGTATTTATTATTCCCAAAGATGTGTTGTGTTATATCTGAGGAAGCAAATTCATTTTCACAATTGTTTGTTTGTTTGTTTCGTAAAAATTTAAAACCCTTAGGCCATCAATACTTATGGCTTGCTATGCACACACACACACACTTCCCATTTCAATTTTTTAAATTTATTTTGATTACTATTATTTTATTTTTAGGATAGAAGAAACAGTTTTAAAAAGTATTTTTAATCATTATGTAAGAAAACAAACTATGATGAAAATGAAACAATTAAAAATGAATGCCAAGAATATTAGCAGGCTGTACAAACAATTATCAAAACAAGGAGAAAGTTTTATTTTTCTGTCCTTAGCAGAAAAATATGGTGTAACACCTGTTTGTATTGCTCGTTTGGTATTGGAATCAATTGAAAGCGAAACTGTATGTAAGTCTTAAATTTTACCTTTTATTTAGATTATTTTTCTTTGTGTGGTTTAATTTTCTGTACACTCCCCGTATCATGTTTGATCAGAACTCTTTCTAGACCCTATTTTTCCAAAGATATGATCTTAATGGCTTTAGGCACCACTATATTATTTCTAATAGAATATTAGCTAATAAGTGCATAGCTATTTATTTAATTTTCATGTTAAAACATTCAGATAAAATTAGATTTAACCTTCTAATTTTCATTGGGCATTGTTTTTGGACTGTTCATTATACTGTTGAGAATTTTTATCCTACTATTGTTAAGTTTGTACAATGCTAAATCCTTTTGCAACTAATTTATTTACTACTAACTAAATTGCACCTAATTTATCTGACAGTCTCGCAAGATTTCTGGGGAATGCTAACCATTTATTTTCAGTATTTTTTCCATGCTTCTGATTTCCACATCTGAGAGAAAAAAGGAAACCCTCCAAAATTTTGTTTTAGTTATCAGTTGAGGAGGAGATATTTTAAAATGAAGCCTTTAATAATTACTCCTTATAAAATCATTTACTTTAGAGCCAAAGTACATTATTTTATTAAAGAAGATAAAAAAAAAATTTTGCTTTTAAAAAAAAATCCTATTGCTGTTTTGACATTATTCTTAAAATAAAATTAAATCTACTCCAGCAATGACTAAAATATGTTTTTATATCTTAGAGATATTGTTTTTCCAGGAGAGGGTTTGGTCAAAAATAATTCCCAGGTTTTTGACGGTTGGGCAGAATTTGATAAAATTACTATTTTGAAAGAGGATTTGATTATGGGGAATAGTTTTAAGGAAGTAGTTCAACCCTTTTACTATTGCCTTGGTTTTCTCCACATTCAACTTTGACTTATTATTTATTGCCCTCTGACTTATTCGATTTATATCATCTTAGAGTTTTTCCATGGCTAGTAATAGACCAGAAGGGGAAAAGGATAGGTATATTTGGAAATCATTAGCGTATACATGGTACTGGGAGTCTTAGATAAGTGGTGGAAGGTTGTGTTCTGTAAATGGCAAATAGGATGGGGGATAGTGATGGGACACCACAGGACAGAGGATGTGTTATGGAGTTTGACATGGTACCAGAACACATTTTGAGCAATCTGCGAGGAAAGACTTAAACCATCCCTGAGCAATGTTGGATAAAGGTAAGTTATGAAGATTTGCGAGGAGGGTATGTGGTCTACTGTGCCGAAGGCTTTGGAAAAATAAAGAAGGATCAGAATTGTTAATTTTTGTTGCTCAATGGTTGTTGGAGATAATGGATTATTTTGAGGAGAGCGAATTGTGTTGAGTATCCTGGTCGAAAGCCGGATTGGATATGGTTAGTGAGGGAATGTTCTTCTAGAAAGTTTGAAATTTGGTTTTGAACTAAGCATTCTAATGGTTTTGAGAGGTTAGAGAGGAGGGAGACAGAGGGAAGTCATTTGAAGAAGAGAGATTTTCAGTTTTATTTAACGGTCGCACTAATGCGGTTTTCCAAGTGGGAAATAGAGAGTTTTGTAATAAGAAATTGTAAATATTAAATAAATAACCAGGGATTATGACTGGGAGGCAGAATTTTACTAGCTTTAAAGGAATGTTGCAGACCATAGTCATTGGTGCGGGATTTCAGAATGGTGTTTAGTAGTTCCCCATATGATACATGGGAGAAAAAAAAGGTTTCATGGCTAAAGCTTATATGATCAATGCCAGCAGCGGATGAGGAATTTGAAGAAGAATGGGATACAAGTGCTTATTGAGATTGTCTAGCATGACTGGAAGTGAACTGAGGTTAACGGATACTGTTGATGATAATCGGAGTATTTTCCATTTAGATTTGGAATTGGTTGCATTGGAGAGAATGAAATGGATGTGATGGGATTTTAAACAATGTATTGGTGATGTGTTATATGATGGGTTTCATTGCGAAGTAGTTTGAAACATGCATAGTGCACTGTGCGACAAAATTTCGTCCTGGCTGCTTTTCTTTTCTTTTTTATTTTATTTTGGGAGCTAGGCAAGGCGCAGTTGGACGGCATAAGGTCTGGGTTTTTAAAGGAGCATGGATGTCTAATATAGATTGCAGATTGGAGGTCAAGGTGAAAATCATGTGATCGATGGGACTATTGGAGTTGATGATGTTCCAGTTGATGGAAATTATGTCGGATTGAAGAGATTCGTAGAAAAGGTGGTCCAAACTGCGATAGGTAGGTCATATAAAATTTGGACGAGATCTTGTGATGAAAGAAAAGGAACAGGATGTTGGGATGACTAGAGGATTTTAAGAGGTGAATCATAAAGATCCAACCAGATATCTGAAAATTGGGTGTGATGGATAGGAGGGTAGGTAAAGATTGAGGGAATCAGATTTATTGCTAATTTTGCAGTTAACCATATTTAAGATTAGAAGAAACAAATAAGTTTAAAAGAAAATAGAGTCTAATAGATGAGAATGATGATGAATAGATGAGATCCCAACCTTGTGGATTTTACTTACATGGAGACTGAAAGGATTAATCCTTGTAAACAACTGCCCTCACTGCTTCAACTCTCTAAGAAAACAAAATTAAATTTCTTAATAATTCGTTTGATTCAATGTATAGTTAACACGTTGACTGCCATGGCAATTTTTAGAAATCTGTCCTAAAATGACAATTTGATTTAATCACATTATATTATTAAAAACTCTAATTCTGATATATTTCGAGTTTAATCGTAGCTGCACAAAAATGGCAAGTAAACACAGGACGAGATAACTCGTAGTGGGCGTCCTAGAAAAGAACGCAATCTACGAGTTATCTCGTAGTTGGCAGTCAACGTGTTAATTCTTCAACACTGTTCATTAATTAATTAATAATAATTATAAGGCTTAGCGAACCCAAAGGCTCGATGCCGATACCACCAATCTCTGCTTACAAACTTCTATCCATGGACCACTACCCAAATGCAAATCTCAGATCACTCTTAACACAATTCTCCCACCTACCCCTCGGTCTACCCCTCAGATGCTTCCCAGTCGGCACAGCGCTTATTAACTTCTAAGGAATTCGTTCATTACTATGCCCAGCAACTTTACAGGCCCATCTTAATCTTTGTGACGCTGTCACTTGAATAATATTTAATGGGAGCATGCTTTGCAATTCCGCATTATGTAATCTCTTATATTAATAAACTTTTTTGGACCTAATATTCTACTTAACACCTTATTGTCGAATACCTGAAGATGTTCATCCTTCAGCATTTGTGGCCAAGTTTCACATCCCTAAAGAAAAGTTGGAAGGATAATGGTTTTATGAATTCTGATTTTTAGATTTAAAAACAAAAAACGCGAGCTTAGTAATGTCGAGACTGACTAATAACCAGCATTCCCCACCTTTAATCGCGTCTTTATTTCCTCTTGAAATTCATTTTTTTCTAGTTACCGTACACCCTAAGTGCTTACACTTCTCCACATGTTTGAAATTAATCCCTCCTACAACAATATCACCATAATTTCTCCCCTTTCTGCTACTAACCATGTACTTAGACTTATCCAAATTTACTTCCAGTCCTGTTTCCTTACCTACATTTCATCAAAGCTTTATAGTTTCCGAGTCTAAGCTTTATAGTCCAAATCGTCCGCAAACGCAAGCACAGATATTTTACTATTCATATTCAAATTCAAATCTTTTTTGTTGTGTATCACCTTTTTAATAATGTCTTAAGTGTTAAATTGAATAGTACAGGTGAAAGCGAATCACCTTATTTTAAACCTGAGCGAACCTTCAACTTCTCCGAAAAAGTTATTAGTGATTCTCTAACCTTATTGAAAGTTTAGCTCATTCACATCCTTACCAGATTTACTAATTTCTTTGGTTTACACTGTTCAATCAATACGTTATACAACATTTGACGGTCGATGGAATCATAAGCTTTTTTAAAATCAAAATAAAGCTGATGAACGACTCCATTGTATTCTAATTTTTTCTCTAGTATTTGGCGTAAGTAAAATATTTGATCGCTAGTTGAACGGTTTCTTCTAAAACCACATTGATAATCTCCTATGATTTCCTTGGTTTATTCCGTAAATCTACTAGTCAGGATTGTTGAGAATATTTTATAGAAAGTCGATAGGAGTGAAATTCCGCGATAGTTATTTCAGTCCGTCACCTGCCCCTTTGTGTAGATTGGAATAAGTATAGATTCTTTCCATTCTTTGGACATTTCCCCATTTTTCCTTGTCTTTTTAACAAACACGCGATACTTCGACACTCCTGCTTCCCCGTATGCTTTTACTAGTTCATTAGGTTTATTATTGACCCCAGCTGCTTTGTACGATTTCAATTTTCCAATTGCTATTTCGACTTCCTTCTTATCCGGACCTTCTATAAATGGTTCGGCACTCTGATATTCCAAAACAGAGATTTGATTATTTATTCTGGTATTCAAAACACTATCAAAGTGATTATAAACTTACTCAAAATGCCTGTAGGATCAGCTACGATATTGTTATTTTTGTCCCTAATGGTATTCTAAGACTTAAGAGAATAATGAATTGCTCTCTATGATTTGTGCTTGGTACTCCGAGGCTATCGCTTGTGTCCCACCTTTATGATGAGTTAAGCTCTTCCCTCCCTTCCGAAGACAGTATTTCCTCTGTTCATTCTTATACCAATCCATTTACTCTCAACACCCTTCATATATCTGCAGTCTCCTCCAATTCAAATCCTCAGTTCAACACCATAAAACAAGATCCCGCCTTTCCAGTATCTATATACCTTCCCACAGAACTAAAGCATTCGAACGTTCCTTCCTCCCCCGCTCCACCACATTGTGGTTACTTACATAGTATGGTTACTTACTTTTCCAACATCTCCTAGCTTCCCAAAATTCTCTCTAAGCAGGTTAGTCATTTGCTTAGAATGTAACATACAGAATAATTCATTGTGTTATTTATTTGTTGAAGACGTACATCATGTAAAGAAATTATTGTATGCTAGCTCATGCATTTAACAAAAGTTATGGATTTATCTATTGTCTTTAATTGCTTAATATCTTGTCAAGGTTTGTACTGTTCATTTACTTATTATTATTTTTTGTTCAAATATTTCTTTTTAAATTGTTTTCTGTCACTTTTTACACGCCCTCTGGTTTGTGACATTTAGCCTTCTGGCCAGATAAATATTATGTTTCTTTTTCTGTTCATATTTGTTATTCTAAAGGGACTTAGTCCCAGAATAAAGTTACTTTTCTATTCTATTCATTTCATACACATACCGTTTATGCTAATTAATTAATTATGGAGAGAAAATTTTCCAAAAAATTTATCATGGGCTATGGAAAAGAAAAACAATAATAAGGAGAATGCCAGGAGCACTGCACACAACAAGAGCTACTCTAAGACTGATCGACTATTTACTTTTCTGTTCAGATCATCATGTATTATGTGACACAGAATACAAGATTTAATATAATATAAGATATTATACAATGTTTATAAAATAATTTTTAGTTACCAATGTGTATTGAATTCCTAAGGTAGGTAACATCTTTGTAACTCAATATATTTTCTGATGATCTATGGGAAATATTCATGGTAATAGGATCTATAAAACCCTTCAAAGTACAGAAAAACATTATCTAGAAAATCCAAAGCCCAACATTTTATTTTCATTTTAACATCATGGTTATGTTAATGTTTTTCTTATTTCTTTACCAAAAAGACAAGATCACTCAAAATAATAATCTATTAACCTCTTGTTCAACTGAGAGCATTGAGGCCAGGTCCATTAGCCTATATTGTATGTATTGTTAAGAATTTAAATTTTCTATATATAATATAATATTATGGATAGTTAATTAAAAGTCTATGTTAATTATATTTTTATTTTATTACAAAAAACAAAACAGTTTGTTAGCTTACAATATTTTATTAAACATGAAATCTTTTATCTCCGTGGGTCAATGATAATTAATTACAATTAGGGATAATTAAAACAATTTAAATTTAAAAAACAAATTTTATATTAAACTATTAAACTGTCTAAAATAAACACTCACATGTATCTCATCCAATATGTGTCCTAAAAATCCTTCACAAAACAGCTTACGAATCAAAATTCCATCTGGCTTCTCTTGAAACTCCTTATACCAGACTGCCAATGATATTGTAGAATAACTGGGAGAGATCCTATCTTCAGAACATCCAATAGTCAAGTAATATGACTTGAGAATCCTCACTCAGGAACCTTCACACTGAGAGCCAAAAAACGTGTACTGTCCTCTTCCCTGGACGTCCCTATAGAGATTGGTTGAAATATGGTGGTAGCCCGCCTGTAGTGGGAGGCAATGCCACATGTATACTTTGAAAATCAGTTACACATATATAAAAATTGTGTTTATTAAACAATCAGTCTATTCAATTTTTAAATAAGCTGTAATAAAATTTAGAATAATTTTTATTTACTTAATTTACTCATAGATTCAGGTCAACTTAATATTAGTGATAAGCCAAATATCGATAATTACTTTTATTTTTAACATATTTTGAACCTCAACAGTATATATATTTTAATCTTTTTAATTCCTTCACTCTGGCACAATTTTAATTAAACAGACCACACCGAACCTATTCTGTGCTTCATTTGGTTGTACACACACTTATGTGCTCAATATACTTTATTGTTGTTATAACATAATTTTGGTAGATTTTATGTATCTTAGTAAGCTAATTGAGTTCTTAAGCTCACATTGTCTGGACTCTCTTATGCAGTAAATGCTGGATGCTGCAAATTTTGGAACTAAAAACTTATCGCACCAGCAGATAATATGGTAGCTATCTCATCACCATTGTGAAGGAACCTGCACATAGGTGACTGCGAACTTAACGTATTTGTTCAGTTAACAGTTGCCAGTTCGTAGCAATTTTCTTTAAAGTGACCCAATGCATTTGATTCTTATTTCAGAGAGTCCTTCTAGGAACAGCTTTGCGTCATGTTGTCCTTAGCTCTGCCAATGTTATATCGCTTTTTCACAATATGATGTTTCTGTTCGATATGATTATGGCAAGGCTTAGTCTTTGTCAACATAACTGCTTTGGTGTATCAGGCATACTCCAGAGCCTTTTTTAGCTAGGTTGTCCGTTTTCTAATCAACTGATATGCCAGCATAACCTGACACCCATTCCACTCTTACTTTGTTATTTATGGCAAGGTCGTTTAGAGCTGCATTCATGGTTTTTTTTCCTTGTATCCTTTCCTCTAATAGAGTACTAGCACAGTAGCTGATACCTAATAGAATAGAAAAGAAACTTTATTCTGGGACTAATTCCCTTTAGAATAAAAAGCATGAACAGAAAAAATATGTAATATATCTTTTTCAGAGGCTTCTTAATAATACAAATCATAAAGTATTTAAAAAGTGTCAAAAAAATAAATAAAATGAAAATGAAATAACTTAAAAGTACAAATCATGACAGGATATTAACCAATTATAGAGAATAAATAAATTAATAACTACAGTTAATAAGTAAAATAAATACATGAGCTAGCATGCAATAATTTCTATGAATAAGAAACAAAAAAAACTAAGCAACAAAATCAATCAGTTCTATGAAAAAGAAACAAAAAAAACTAAGCAACAAAATCAATTATCCAATACTGATTCATTTAAGCAAATGACTAACCTGCTTAGAGAGCATCTTTTTAGGGGGCCAGGAGATGTTGGAAAAGCAAGGATTTAAGTGAAGGCAGTGAAGAAGCATGACGGATGATAAGAGGGATGAGTTCTACACTGTGGTGGAGGGGGCAAGAAAGGAATGATCGAATGCTTTGGTTCTGTGGGAACGAGTATAGAGATCAGAAAGGTGAGATCTTGTTTCGTAGTGCTGAACTGACAATTTTTATTGGAGGAGATGAGATATATGAAGGGTGTTGAGAGTTAATCGATTGGTATAAGAATGCACTGAGGAAATATTGTCGACGATTGGGAGGAAAGAGCCACTTAAACTCATCATGAAGGTGGAGCACGCGGTATCAAGGAAAAATCTTAGAGAGCAGTTCATTATTCACTTTAATCTGTCCTCAAGCATTTTAGAAAGGCCCCTGTATACCACACTACAGTAGTCAAAGTGGGGGAAGATGAGAGATGATACGAGGAGCTTAAGGGAAGGTTGTGTAAGGAGATGAAGGAGATGTCGAGAACGATGGAATAACTTCAGGGAACTTATTGTTCAGGATATTTAGGATGTTGAGTTTCAAGGAAAAGTTTTGGTCAATAGTAATGGCTAAGTTTTTGACAGAGGAGCTGAAAGTGATAGGGTGGTCGTTTAGGATGTTGCATCGTTAATGTTGGGAGGGTGTGTATGGATATAAGGAGGGAATTGGAACCTTAAACAATGCCACAAGTTGTCATTGCGTTGAGTTCCAGTTTGTTCAGCTTTGCCCAGGCACTGATCCCATCTAGATCTTCCTGAATACTTGCAAACGCAATTAATAGCTCAGAAGGCAGAAAGGACAAATAGAGTTGGAAGTCGGCAGCATATAGATGGTAGGAACAGTGGTGAACAGATTTAGAAAGATCATTGACTAAGCAGTTAAAATACCTCAGTTAAGAATACTAAGGTGTATTGTTATAGTGGGATACACTAGGTATTCTGTCTAGTAATTAATCTTTTCTCCAGATACCTGCTTCTGAGCCCTGTGCTGTGAGAGAGCCATCCGTTTAGCTGTTGACCTCATTATTTGGTCCATGCTGTTTTGCCTCTTCTGTTTTAATGTAATATTTAATTGTACTTGAATATTAAAGTGCATGAGAAATACCCTATATTCTTTTAACATTTGGCACATCTTCCAATATACTCCATCTCCTTTGTGATTCCATAAGCCATTCCCTGTTCAATGCTCCTGTAGATTGTACTTAATGCTGCTTCTCCATCTCTAAGTGCCGGGCAGAAGATTTAGTATTACCTCCATTGCTGCAGTTGAAATAGTTTCAACTCATTTCTTGTGAATACTCATTGCTTGTGATAATTTGAGGGACTAATCTTCGAAGCTTTCCCTGTTTTAATCTCGCTCTACCAAACAAATTAACCTTATAGCTGTATATAATTCTACGGGCCATATGGCTGTAATTTAAAGCTAAAATAGTCCTATAACCAACTAAATTATCTATGGAAAAGTAATAAGATACTACTTGGTGTACTTTCAATATAGAATAGAAAAGTAACCTTTAGAATGACAAAGATGAACAGAAAAAGAAACATCTAGCCGGAAGGCTGCACTATACATAATACCCTTCACTAAAGCACTCTTACTCTCCCACACATGTATGTTTCCTCTCCAATGTTTGACAGTTCTTGTAACGTTTATTTTTATCTACTACTTAAAGAAATATTATTAATAAATAACTAATTCAAGAATGTCATTATACTGAAAAGTAATAGCATCCAAACATTTAAACACTAACTTTATGGTATATACATATAATATCTATCAGTCTATTTGTGTATGTGTGTGCGTGAATGTGTCACATTAAATTTCAACTTATAAATAATTCATACTTTTCCACTTTCCTTATTGTGAAAGTAAGTTTAGTAAGGTTACAAATGTAATAGAACACCAGGTACTTTTGTTTAACATTCCATAACAAAGAGTGTATTTATTAATTATATATATTTTTATATTTTTTATTTAATTACTATTATTATTACTTTTTAGCAGAAAGCTCAAATGAAAGTAGAACTTGGGATATGATAAAGGATTCAACTTTAATTAGAGATGCTACCCTTTCTTATGAAGTTCACATGGTTTGTTGTACTATTTATACACTATAAATGAACAATGCTTAATTTAACTAATCTTTTATTGCAAATCATCTAGTATTAAAACGTATAATGTATATCTTCTTTATGTTATTATTCTTTATGTTAATAACACAGGCCAACAAAAAAAACCTTTTTGAAAACTTTTTTAATTTTAATAGCTGATCTTGATAGATTTTTATGTGCTGAATCCAAATCTGCTCGTAGTTTTTATGTATCACCCTTAGTTTCCAAGCAAAATGTATTTTATTATATAGTCTAATACCCATTTACAGTATATAGGGAAATCAATGAAACACTGTAGAATCGTAAAAATGGTTTGTATTTACAGTAAAATACTTGGAATAGTAATTTTATGTGATGATACAAGGTTCACTTGTCAACTGGAATTGGTTTATATTTTCTTTCCCTTTTTTCCTTGAAGCTTCTTGTGTAGCTTTTCCTGCGATGAATAGCTTGCTGAACTTCCCGGTGAAGTGACCAACAGTAATCCCCCATCATGTTGGTATTCCAGCGGCCCTGGTAACGTTTTTCCATCACTTTAACGTCCTGGTGAAAACGCTCACCTTGCTCCTCACTAACATCTCCTAAATTTTCCGGGAAGTAATCGAGGTGGCTGCTCAAAAAGTGAACTTTCAGGCTCATCAAACATCCTAACTGTTCAAATTTTTTTAACATGTTAGCAACAATAGCCTTATATTCTGGGTCTTTTTCATTTCCCAAAAACTTGGTGACAACTTGCTTGAATGAAACCCATGCTTCCTTTTCATTTGAGGTCATTGTGGATTCAAAGTTAACGTCAAACATCATTTTTCTAATATCAGGCCCGGTAAAGACGCCTTCTTTCAGTTTAGCTTCTGAAAGGTGTGGAAACTTCTGACAGAGATATTTGAAACAAAGCCCATCTTTAGGCAAAGCCTTTACAAACTGTTTCATGAGACCTAACTTAATATGTAGTGGTGGTAGGAGCACGTTTTTTGGATCTACAAGGTTTTTGCGTAAAATGTTCTTCTCGCCAGGCTTTAAAGACTCCCTAGCAGGCCAGTTCTTTCTGCACCAATGTTGATTCCGAGCTCTACTGTCCCATTCACACAAGAAACATGGAAATTTGGTAAAACCCCCTTGCTGACCAAGGAGCATGCACGTAACTTTCAAATCACCACATATCATCCAACCGTGTGCAGAATAACCTATTTTATTTAACACTATTTCTAGATTTTCGTAACTCTCTTTCATATGTACAGAATGACCGACAGGTACAGAGGCATACATGTTACCGTTGTGTGCTAAAACTGCCTTCAAACTATTTTTGGATGAATCAATAAACAACCTCCAATCTTCTGTTTTGTATTCAATTCCAAACTCATTCATTAAACCATGAATGTCTGAGCAGTACACCAAATCACCCTCTTGTTCAAAATACTTCGAAAATTGTTGTTCTCTCTTCCTATACACATGAATGCTGGTTCCAGCCGCCAGCAAGTTCTTTTCTTTTAGCCTAGAGCCAAGCAGTTCAGCTTTTTCTTTTGTTAAGCCCAGATCCCTAACTAAGTCATTAAGCTCGACCTGAGTGAACAATTTAGGCTCTACATTTTCTGTAACACATTGGAATTCTTCATCGTGTTCATCTAACTCCGACTGTACATCAGAAAATACTTCTGTTTCAATAGAATTTAAGTCCTCTGGTGGTTCCGGGATTGGCAAATCTACACCGTGCCCTACTGGTCGGATGGCGGACGGAAGGTTAGGGTAGCTTATTACCTTCTTGTTCTTAGAGTTATGACCAGTAATATCTACACTGCAAAAGTAACAGTCATCGGAATGATTTTTTGGTTCCCTCCATATCATGGGAACAGCAAATTTAAAGTGTTTTTTCTCTTTTTTTGACCATTTCCTGAGGTCTTCAACACATACATAACATACCTTATGCGGTGCCCAAGGTTTATCCTGGTCTCCAAGTTTGGTTCCAAAGTATGCTAGATAAACCTTTTTCACAAAGTCTGTAATGTTTCTTTGGTGCTTTTTAATAACAAACTCACCACAAATATAACAAAAACTGTCAGCAGAGTTTTTACAGCCGCGATGAGACATTGCACTGAGCACATGTACAGGAAACGTAAAAGTGAGGTTATGTTGAAAATAAACAAAACATCAGCTGTTTAGCATGTGTTTCAGCAGTGCTGCCAACATCATCTTTGTTCATTAGACCTATTTTTTCATGTTATCTTAACTATGAAAAAGCTGTTAAATTCTAAAAATATTTCTTTATTTCATGAATTTAACTATAAAATGTGAATAAATGGTGGGTGATACAACTTTTTAAGCATCATATTTGGATTCAGCAACCTAAACAACATAAGAATAAGGTATTTTCATTAAAAAAGTTTTTTCATCGTTGGCCTGTGTAATCTTAGTTAATAATAATATTTTATTATATTTCTTATGGTTGATGGTTTCCTTTCACTGGAACAATCTATAAATTCTATGTTCTTTTGGCTTCTGTTACACATTAGGATGATCATGTGTAATTTCTGCTAATGAGATACACCTTGGTATGTTGGGGACTCTACTTTCCAATCATATATGTCTCACACTTGAGGGTTTTAGATAAGAAAGATGGATAAGTAGGGAGGCGGAGATGCTGTTGATGAGATTGAGCACACCTTGGTGAAGGTGAAGGACTGATGAGAGATGCTTGTGATAAGACAACTGAGTGTTCTGTAGAAGTAGAGGCTTGAGGAAAGATGGTGTTAATCAGACCGACTTCTTCGTAAAGATGGTGGAGGATCCAGAAGAAATACATGTGATGAGGTTGAGCACATCATTCATTGTCTTGGCTTTGGCAATCTCTCGGCTCTTAACCAATCTTTTGGTCAATTTTCTCTTTGTCATGTTTTATTAATTTTTTTTAATTCCAGTATTTAATAAAATTAAGTGCCCTTTTCAAAAAATAATTTGTATTATTTGCTAAAGATCCTTTTAGAATGTGTTATACAGTGTTTAATATCATAAAAAGCTCATATTGAAAAATAAAAAGAGACCTTATGTAAATGTTAAGACCGTGGAAAAAATTCCAACTAAAAGCCCTTAAGTCTCCAAACTAAAACAGAAATTGAAATTATCTGTCTATTTTAAAGTTTACAGAGATTTCAATTTCTGTTTTAGTTTGGAGACTTAAGGGCTTTTAGTTGGAATTTTTTCCACAGTCTTAATAAAAAGCTCACATTCGTTTACTGAATATGTGAGGAGATAGCTTCT
Organism: Arma custos; assembly: GCA_037127475.1. Taxonomy (NCBI): domain Eukaryota; kingdom Metazoa; phylum Arthropoda; class Insecta; order Hemiptera; family Pentatomidae; genus Arma; species Arma custos. The sequence continues at coordinate 117,763,676 of CM073761.1, read as the reverse complement.
CTCAACTCTTCCCTGCTGAAGGACTTCTTCCCCCCTTTCCTTCCTCCCAGATAATTTATAGTCATCTATAAGCACATCCTCTTTGACTTTAAAACAGTATTCTCAATTCTTTTATATTTTTAATTTAAAAATTTTTCTTTAAAGCTCTTGAATATAGTTTGTTTATTTAATTAAAATTTAGAACACCATTGATTTTTTAAATTTGTTTTAGGCATGTTTGTTTGATTCTACGTACAGTCCTCATGCTAATTTAGTTTCCAAGTAAGTTTAAATTAAAATTGTTGTGTTTTGCTGATATTGTTTTGTTCTTTGGTGCATAATTTTTAAAATACTGATAATACAATTTTTTTATTTGTAAAATTTGTTATATATTGATAAAACAGTACTGCAGACTGTATCAGTTCACCATTGAAACTATATTTTTTTTTGTCCTGCATCAATAATCTTGTTAATTATAATATTGAATAATGTTAACCATTGTTAACACTTATTTAATTTTTTTTTATTACTCTAGTTTGGCATTATCCTTGCCTTACACATTACTGTATAGAACAGCTAAGTATAAATTTCAGCATAAATTGAATACTCATCCTTTTGCCACTTTGTATGATAGAAGAACAAACTGTCATCAGTAATGTGGAAATACTTCTGAAATGGATATGAATTTATTGCGGAGATTTTCAACTTTAGTATCGTTTCATATTTGTCCTAAGGTTTTTCTAGTCTAGACAAATCTCTACTCTAAAATTCTACTCGTCTTGAATCCAGGTCCCAGGTATCCTCAGGCATCCCCCCACACATCCCTGGGTATATGAAGCTCATCTGTCTACTGGAAACAACTCATGAAGACCGGGTGTAGAACTGATAACCCTACTCTGCGTGATGGTATTCAGAATCGCAATGTTGTTTTCCAGGGTGTAAATAAATAGCCATCGGGTTCAGGGATGGTGTGCTTAAGGGAAAGAAATAGGTTCTCGGGCACCTGGTGAGCCTAAGCAGCCATAATCCTTGAACCTAGACCGACTTAGCACTGTCCTTGAACCCAAATGTACTTTAGAAAGGAATCTGGTGAATCGGCCTCATAAGGACTGGTTATGGAGCTATGGACAGCCTGCAGCTACATCATAGAAAACATGGTTCACAACAACTTGAGTTTGAATGACTCCCTCTAGGGCATGACTCCCTCTAGGGCTCTAGGGCATTCATTTCAAACAAAACACAATTGACCCTTGTTTTGAAATGAATGCTATGAAAAACCGTACTGCATATTGCAACCTTTTCAGCCTGTTGTATCCAAGTTTTTCCTGCAAGATCAGTAATTCAGCACCCAGTGTACTGAGCTACCCTGCTCCTTAAATTTTTTTCAGAAGTTTTTATTAATTTTATTGAAGAAAAGCTATGATCTAACTAATATACATTGATTCCTTTGCCAACAATTAATATAATTTTCATAACTTCCAATGTTTTTTTTTAATTCTTATTTTAGCTTATGTGGAAGAGAGCATGAATTATATCTAGAATCATGTCTGCTATCAAGGGGCTTATGTTTTAAAACTGAATTTGACTTAAGAAAAATGCATTTTTCGAAGACTCCTGATATACTGCTGGATGTACCATTTGCTTCTGATAATTTTGTAATCAAATGGATTGAGAGCAAAGCTTGTTTTGGCGATGAATCTGTTCATAAGGAATTTCTTGATAATCAGTATCAATATTATTTTAGGTATAGTGCTATTTTTTGTTTAAAGTTATTATTTTATATAATGCACATTAAGTAGTTTATTAAATCATATATTATTGTCATAATTTGTATTTATTGATTATATTTTTTAAGAACATGTTTGATTAAAAATATTTTTTCAAATTTCTGTTCATGTTTGTTCAAAAGTTTATATTTTAGTGGTGTTGGACTAATTAACAACAGTAGTAATCATGATTTATAACCCTAAGTAAATCTGTAATCTTAAGACATTTTAGTTTAATATTAGTTCCACTTTAAGTTTTAACAAGTAATTGGTATTTTTTTTTTAATACAACCTTTAGCCACTTTACTACTGTTGCATATAACATTATTATGTCTTACATAGTTCAACATGTAATCTATTAATCATTTTTAAGAGTCTGTATTAGTCTGAAAATGAATATATGTGACATAAAAAACAAAATAATAAGTTTGAATGATAATTGTTGACCTTGATAATGTATGTGGAAGAAAGTGGTCCGGGTAGAGGTCACAATAAAGTTTTTCTCAAATTCTACAAGAAATTCATTGTGACCTCTACCCGGACCACTTTCTTCCACAAAACAATAAGTTATTTTTTTTTCTGTTAAAAGCCAATTTTATGGCCCATCTTAATTGAGCCATCTTCAGAGGCTTGCCTTCTGAGATCCAACAATGTAGGTGGAATCATTTAGAGCTCCTCCATTGGTAAAATATGATCTAATCAGATAGCTCCCAACTAGTCATTGTTAGAATACTAAATTGGATACTGCATCTGATAAAGGATCTGGGAATTTTCTTCAGTCCTGGATTGGAAATTCTGTCTGTTCAAGAGCCTAACGTTCACTGCTTACTTCAAGCACATTAATGCTTTACAGGCATCTTAATATGTTGGAAGTCTTAAGTAAAACTGATTCTTTGAATTATCATTTTATTATGCCAAGAACTCTCATTAACACTGCATGCTTAATTTAGTTTAATGATCTCTGTGTTTTAGAATTATGAAGGCATGATACTTTATTAATTCATTCCTAAAAGATTGAATCCTTGATTTTAAACTTTAGAACCCTTATCCACTATTAATAACAAAGAATGCATGATGTAGACTTCATGGAAAAACCTACAATGTTCTTAATCAGGTTCAAAGTGGCATTGCAGATTTTTTCCATACCAACCCAAGGAGTGGTATTGGTAAGGACAGCTTGCCTTGAGAAGACTACAAATCATAGAATAAAGGTATATATTTAAAATATTGAAAAATAATCCTAGAGAATTTGGGAGTATGAATTATGGGCTTGAATGTATAGATAAATTTTGGAATCTTAAGGAAATTTTACAAAAGTGGTATTGGAATAATTCCACCAGTGTTTAACAAACTAGAAGACTGGAAGCTCATATTGTCAAAGATTTTAGTTGCAAATTTCCAATAAAGTGTACGAAAAACCTCCCCTATGCATAATTATATAGTAAACTTCACATTAGACAGAGTACTTGACTATTGCATCTATGATAGAGATATAAGGTAATTATTTATTTAATATTATGTTAAACTAATTAAAGAAGCAAAGATAGACACGGATCATTTGCTTCTGATAACTGATACCACCATGTTAAAATAAAACCGACTGCACTTAAATACATCAAAACCATTATAGTATGGGAGCTTGAAAAGCCAGAAAAGAGAAACTAATTTTATAAAAAGATAGCCGATTGAATTTTGAACAAGTTGAGGGAGAGAAAAACCTTAAGGGGTGCATTTGAGCATTGCCAAAAGGGTATGTCACATTTGGGATGTAATTTTGCAAGTAAAAATTCCCTAAATATTGGAATGATACTACTAGATAGGTGGTGAAAAAGAAGAATGAAGCACAAAAAGTATATTTGCAAAATAAAACCACTGGTAACTTAGTTGAATAACGCATATTTAAAAATGAGTCTAAGAGAACTAAATTTCTAGCAAAAAGGGAAATATGAGGAATTTAAATAAAAAGATCTATCTTAAAATAATAAGTCTAGCAAAGGCTCTTCACAACCTCATCATGGACATCTGGATCAAGAAAACTATCCCGGAAGAATGGAGAAAAACCCCAGTGTGTCCCCTATTCAAAAAGGGAGATCCCTTTGAATGTATCAATTACAGAGGCTTATCCATTCTCCCCAGTGCTTTCAAATATTCTCTACCAAATCTTGCCTCCTTTTGCAGAAAGAGAAATAAAGCCTTACCAAAGTGGATTCTGAAGAGGCAAATCCACAACAGATCAGTTGTTCTTCCTAAGGACAATTTTGGAAAGGGGGCCTGAATTTTGTATCACTACTCATCACCTATTTCTTGACTTAAAGGTGGCCTACGGTAGTGTTGATAAGGATGGTCTCTACAGATGGTTGAGAGAATTCAACATCCCCACCAGTCTTATAACTCTAATAAAAATGACGATGTCCGACCTTCAATGTGTTATTCAGGTCCAAAATAACCGTAGCGATGGTTTCCCATCTAGAAAATATGTACATCAGGGTGATGTACACTCCTGTCTATTATTTAATCCTTTTCTCTAGAAGGCGGTTAGAGACTCCGGGGTTCAGACGATGGCAACCATGATAAACAGATCAGTACAGCTCCTTGCCTATGCAGATGATATTGACATTATGGGAAGATTATCAAAGCAGGCAGTTGAAGAAGCCTTTCTCTCCCTGGCAGAAGCAGCGAGGAAACTTGGTCCAGTGGTTAACCAAGATAAGACCAAGTATATGGTAGCTAAACAGCACCCAAGACATCCTGGAGTAAGGTTGGATTTGGAACTTACCCCTTTGAGTGGGTCTCAGAATTCACCTGTCTTGGATCTCAAGTCACATGCTTTAACGCCATGGAGTAGAAACCAGGAGACCAATATTGTCTGCCAATCGCTACTATTTTGGGCTGAGACAACATCTAGCAAGTAGGGTAATAACAAGAAAAACTAAAATCGTTGTCTATAAGGCCCTGATTCGCCCAGTGCGGAAACATGAACAATGACGAAGGATGCAAACCGAAATTGTCTTGTATTCGAACACAGAATCCTCCGAAAAATATTTGGACCGGTCTCTGTTAATGGAAGGTGGAGACAAAGAAAAAAAGAAGAAATATATGATCTCTTTGGTGAGCCTAATGTGGCTAATGTCATTAAACGATCCCGACTAAGATGGGCTGGACATGTGGCCAGGATGTGCGAGGGGGAAATACCAAAACGTTTACTGATGGAGGTCATCCATGGATGGAGGCGAGTCGGCCGACCGCTACTGGTTGATTGACTGTGTGGCTGAGGATGCAAGGAAGCTGGGAGTCCACAACTGGATGGCAGCAGCACTCAATAAGGACTACTGGCGGATATTGATTGAGGAGGCCTGGACGTGTCCACGTGTTATTGTGCCGAATTAATAATAATCTTAAATTAATATTAACTGATTTCTATTACAGGGATTGGGTTTAGTATTGATCTATCATATTTTGATAGTTATTCGATGATGGTAAATGAAGTAAAACATATTACAATACATTACAATATAGCATGTAAAATGTGTAACATATTACAATCTATTAAAGTAAATGCTTAGCATTTGTATGTTTTTGTTTTAGGTATGGTCCAGGACTGGTTATTTATTGGTTTGGATTCGTCGAATCTATCAAGGGTATAAGAAATAAACTTTTGATAGCTGAAAAATTTCCCAGTGAAATTATAAAAATATGTTGATAAAAACTTTTTAAATGTTTAATTTTACCTTGTTACCATTTTATTTTTTTATTTGTATACAAAATATTTATATAAAATCTGTGTTAATATTTTAAGTTGTATCTATTGTTTGAATATCATCCTTCCCCGAAATGCTTTTACATACATTGTTTACAACTGAACCTCATTGACCTTATCCAAACAAATCATTTTAGGATATTTTAACAGTAGGAAAAGGCAAAATATATTTCCTAATTACTACTATTTAAACAACTTGGTAACCTTTAGATCCAAATATTCTGATTCCTCACTTTTTTTTTTGTGATGATTCATTTAGAATGTAAGTTAAAAAATTCTTTATTTCATCTCTTATTTGAAATTTGTTCCTCAGTTTTTATAGGTAAAAACAACAGTTTTTGACGAACTCCTTTCTAATGTATTTATTCCCAATTGCGTTATAAAATTCACATTAAACTTTATCTTCACTATCCTTGGTAGAAGAATGTATGTTTATCAATGGGATATTAAACAACACTCCTAACTATGGAGACTAATATCATATCACAGAAAAACTGTATATCACACAATGGGGAAAGCAGTTTATCTCTTATCAGAAACTCTAAAATTTAAATAATAATTATAGTCCCCATATCAAATAGAGTAAATAGCTATTTTCAACAAGCTCTCCCCTGGTCAGCAAACATTTTGCAATACCACAATATCTAACATACCCTTAGACCTCATTTATATTCATTCATTCATATTCATTAGTAGGGCCCGGATTTATATGTAATAAAAATCCTTAAACACGTATGTACTATAATATGCATTTATTTTTGGGAAATATGCAGGCAAAACAAAATAAAAAATGTATTACATACTTTTTGATTTATAATATTACACCCTTATAATATAAAAAATAGTTACAAAACGCTTATTCCTCTTACAAATTAATATTTGAAATTGTGTACATCCTTAGATTATCGAATGTGAAGCTCTGACGATCAGGTCGCAATATTTTTTTGTACCTACTAAATGATCTTTCCACGTCGACTGGTGCACGGGAGCTCATGGATGAACGGGAGCTCTTCTAAAGCATGATGCTTCACTAGGGCTGAATGGCTTATCTTTTTCTCCAAGTTTCCTTCTAGAATATCGCAAATGGATCGTAACAGTTTTAGCCTAGAGCTGTTTTCGAAAAGGTGTTGAACTTATTGTGTGGTTTTTGCAAGGAATCATCCACCATTTTCAGGCTTTCTGATAAAAGCAAATTTCGATTTTCAATTCTTTTTATTGTTTCAACTAAAAAAACAAAATTTGCCGAAATACTCTTCTAACTTAAATTTTGTTTTAAAGTGTTTTTTTCCATTAATTTCTTTGGTCTTGATATTGCGGACGCTGTGTAATCTATTTTGGAAAGAACGTCTTTGATCTTATACAAATGTTGATAGTAGTAGTGGGATGCATCTAGCCAGGTTTCATTTGGTCAGAGAAAAGTCATGGAATCATTAAAAAATCTAGCTGTGGTTTCGTGGTTACATTTGTCCAACAACTGCATGTTAGAAGAAAGGGTTTTGATAAGTCTTCTGACAGCTTTCCGACAAGAATATTGGCGCCGTACCTTCCCAGAGAATCAGTCGTCTCATCTATGGACACCCAAATTGGTACGTCTTTTATTGGTTGCGTATTTTATTCATGGTCTCCTGGTAAATATCAGGGAGATATTTTTTTCGAATAGTGCTTTCGTCTGGCATTTTGAGTCCGGTATACCTTTCAAAAAACTCTTTTAATTCAGAATTGTTGATCTTATAAATTGGAATATCTGTGCTGGAAGATGTAAATGATATAGAAATAAATGTCTGGATGAATTGTTTTTTCCTTTGTAGGTTTTCTTTATGTTTCGTTGTTTCATATGCTGCGTTACTAAAGATCTTCGGGATGTCGAAACCACTCTATCACAACTGTTACAAAATAAAACGCCTGAATCACTGCGAAAAGTTTAGTCAGGGAATTCGCGTAAATATTTGGTTATAATTTCACTAGCTTTAGCCTTAACTTTCGGCATGTTAACGGTGCAATATTTCGAGCCTAACAATCAATTTTTAGTTATAGAGGAGAAGCAGAACATAGACTGGAAATGGATTCTAACATGGAAGAATTTTAACATAGAAAGGGGAAGGGCCAATCTTCCTAGAAAAACAAGTATTATTACATATTAATTGTTTCCTGTTATTGAATTAAATGTTTTTATTGATTCATCGTTTTTAAAAAATTAACACATAAAACCTAAAATAGAATGTGCATTTTCCTTCAAATATGCAAAATAAAAGTTACCCTAATCGAATACTTTTGGCCCAAAACACGTTTTAAAAACTTCAAACGTGATGTACAAAGCATAGAAAAAAATATGCAAATGCATAAAAATCCGGTCCTTATTCATTAGACTTAGGGTGATAGAAATCCCCAAGTGACGAAGATCCTGTCCTACAGGATCCCTCCTTAGACCCTTTGGCCTACCACATGGACGCACACCTGGAATATTCTTGTACAACATATTGACCACTCTTTCATTACTCATCCTTATTACAATGTACAATGTCCAAGCCGTTTCTGCCTTTGTATCTTGATGTAGAATGAGATGCTTGATTCTTTATAGTTCGTTGTTTTTCCTTCGTCGCCTTTGACCATTATTGCATACAGTCCCTAAGATTCTCATCATAATCACTCTTTCAAACCTATCTAGCAGGTTGGTGCTTTTCTTGTTGAGGGTCCATTTCTTTCCACCGAATGTGACCACTGGTCTTACAAGTGTCTTGTAGAGCATAAACTTGGTAGAGAGGCTTACAAGTTTTCTTTTTATTAGCTTAGAGATGGAGAAATAGGCTCTATTTCCTACAGAAATTCTCCTTTCAAACTCCTCTTCCTCGTTCACGCTATCGTTGATTCCAGAGCGAAGATATGAAAAACTTTTGACCACCTCGAAACTGTAAGAGCCTATCTCACAGTGAGTCTGCATCCCCAGTACCATATTCTTGGTCTTACCTGCATTGATACGAAGGCCGATCTTTTTAGCTTCGAAATCCATCACTTCAAAGGCGATTCTGATGCTCTGAAGGGATATACCAATGATGACTATTTCATCTGCTTAGGCCAGGACCTGGGTCATCTTTGTGAAAATAGTTCCCTCCATGTTCAATCCTGCTCTATTGATGATTGCTTGTAGAGCGATATTGAAGAGAAGAGGAGCTATTGGGTCTCCTGTTTTAGGCCATTATCACCTCAAAAGGCTCTGACAGTCCACAACATTTAACTTGGCAGATAGTATTCGCCATTGTGCATCTTATTAAACGGATTACTTTACTTAGCCCCAGTTCATGCATGACTGCTATGAGCTTACTTCTGATAATTGTACATAGGCTGCTCTGAAATCAATAAACAGTATCCAAGTAGTCTGCTGATACTCCTTCATCTTCTCAGTGATGGAGTATGTTTAAGGGAGAAGATTTGATCAATAGTTGACCTATTGGGCTGGAAACCACCTTGATAGTCACCTAGTTTTGTTCCGCATATGGAAGGAGCCTGTTGTAAAGGGATGTGGAGAAATTCTTATATCCAGTGTTAAGCAAACTATTCTAACCTTGAGTTTTCAATTTTCTCAATTCGGTTTCTTAATGCTTCCTTCTTACCAACCTCTTCGCCTCCATTCTGGCATCCTTATAATCCTTGTAACTAAGGCGTGTCTTTCGCTTAATCCACTCCAATCTTCTTTCATTCCGTTTTCGGATTAGCCTGCTCGCATTCTTCATGGAACCAATAGTTGCGGGCATGTTTTCTCTTTTCTCCTCCCACTTCTTTTGCAGATTGGGCTAATCCTGACTTGATCCGCTTCCACTTGTTTCTATTCCTTCTTCAACCGATTCGCACATTATTACTTCGCGAATCTTCTCAGAAAGTCTATTCACTCCTTCTTTCGTCTTAAGGCATTCTATGTTCCACTTTTCACATTGGGGCGATTGTTTCTTTGCAGTGAAGTAACCCCAAATGTGTAGTTTGCATAGTCTTTCATTGATTGGTTGAAAGTCAAGGATTGCGGATTTTATTCTGTTTGCGACCAAGAAATGGTACTCCAAAATTATGTCTATCTTCACTTCCACTGTACAGCGTTATTCCTTTTCCTTAATATCATCTTTCCCGGTCCATCTCATCTCTTGTATGTCCAAGATGTCTAGACTGCTCTTCTGTAATACATCAGTAAGCTTCTTGAGTGCTCGAGCTCGGTATAAGGTTCGTACATCCATGTTCCAATTTTGTATTTCCGTTTCCAAAATCCGTGTCGTTGCCGAGAAATAGTCGTACATCTGAGGCTTCATTGAGTATTCGTAATAAGGTGTTTTTTAACGATTCATGGGGAGTCAGCCCATGAATCAACCCTCCTCCTTTATCCAGGCTTGGGACTGACAGTGGTCCCAGTATAACTATTTCCACTTGCAGGGATAATTGTTATTTATTAACTAAAATATGTGAGTAGAGAATTCAAATCTAAGTTCACCCTCCTACAAGCCTGGAGAAGGTGGTTCTCACTCCAAACCCATTTATCAAAAGGTTCATTTGACTTCACTTTAAATATTAGTAGACTCAGATACTGCTGAAAAAGACGAATCTTCTCTGACAATTAGTATAATAATGTAGAGATAGTAATAGGGAAAACAAATTATAATAGCAGAAAGTATGAAATAGGCAATGAATCACTGTGGGTTTTTGAACCCTGAATTCCGGAAAGGCATTTATTGTAGTTATTTATTAATTTTAAAGGGGAAAACATGGCAGTTTATCATTTTCTGCTATATATAGAATGTTTGGGACAGTTAAAATAAAATGTGATCATGCTATTTTAAAATAAAGATATGAATAGTTTAAAATTTAAAAAAGTTATTAGAGCCTAATAATATTTTAAAATGCCTATTATTTACTCTTTACCATGGTCACATTTTATTTTATTAGTTCTTAACATTCTATAATATAGCAGAAAATGATGAATAACTGCCTTTTTTTGCCCTTAAAAGTAATAAAATCTGGAAACGCACACTGGGTCAAAATGTCTCCATAAAGTTTGCAATGAAATGTTTGAAAGCTATTTTCGTTATAGTGACATTCTTAAATTTGTTATTTATTATTATTTTTATTTCTTTGAGTAGTAGGAAAAAATATAAGCGAAGACAAAGTTCGATTTGTAACTCTTTAGATCAAAGATTATAATTTGAAGAAAACATTGCAGATTGCAGAATAAAGCATTCTATTGTTTAAAGTAGAATTTTTAAATTTAAAATAGAGGTATCAAAAGACATTTGCTCTGAATACTAATTTAAGATAAAAGGTAAATAATCGAGATAAATTAGAAAAATAGTAACACAGTCCCATGGCACTGTTCAGTAAATTGTCAACTGTTATAAAGAAAATTAATGTTTAGAAATATGTCTCGTTATGGTAGTGTACGAAGAAATAAAACGTTGTTAAGCGAAGTTTACAAGAATAAACGTTTAGAATTTGCAAAAATTATGAAATTAAGCTACAAGCATTTTAGAATTCAATTATTTTCAGTTACTAATCAAAATTAGTATGTTCTCATCATATGGAAGTGTTTGTGTTCGGAGGAAATGGGATGAATATTTAAATACAAATAACATTATAAGAACTGTCAAACATGGGAGAGGAAATGTACTTGTGCGGGGAGCATAAGTGTTACAAGGGTGGGAAGCTTAGTATTTATATCTATTAACCATTTGGTAAAAAGGATCAACACGTTTAGTTTTTATTCAACAGGAAAATATAAAGCTAAGATAACTTCATACACTCCTTCCGTCCTGATCTAAACTCAATAGAGCATCTTTGGGGTATAACGTCCAGGGGTATAAGTAATATTAATTGTGTTTTTTTTTGTCCATTGCTGTATGTATGTCGTTGGTCATTTTGATTAGAACATTGTTTAGAGAAACCAGGTTGGGAACTGGATAGGAGAGGTTGGAATCTTCAAGAAAATGAGATAGATATTTGTAACTGTATTATGTTAGGTCTCTGGAAAGGTTGGAAAAGTTGTAGGTTGAGCGGTAGGTCTTTGAAGACGTAGTGTTGGGAATTCAGTTGACAGACTAGGCTACAGTTTTATACAAGAGATAGGGAATACTGAGTTGTGTAGTAAGAATTACAAATGAAAAGAAGAACCGACAGGGAGACATTTCAGGAAGACAAAATCATATCAATTTGAGGGGTATTCCGTTATATCCTGTAAAAACAATACGAGATTCCATGAAGAAGGAAACAGGTCAGTTGGAGAGATATGAAAAATAAAAATTATTACTAAATGAATATGATAAATGGTAATGACAGGAAAGGCGAAAAAAAGAGGGTAGTGAAAGGCTAGATGAGATAGATTGAAATAATGAATTATTTTATTAGATGGTTATGGCAAAACTGGAGAGGGAAAGGGTTTGCAGAGGCATAGTTAGCGGATGAATTACCATTTTGATTTAGAATCAAGAACAGAATAAAGGAATTCATGAAAGGAATTGGAATTTGCTCACCTACTAGGTACTACACTAAATTTGTATTATCATTATAAGACATTTTATAAAAGAATAAAATATCTACGTATGAAGAGTTAATAAATCAATGAAGTGTTGACTGAATGATGTTTTTCTTCTTACTTTATTATAATTATAGGTAATTAGTATTAAACACTTCGGATATACTTATATTATGGTAGAGCAGGACATAGTTGTAAAGGATTAAGGAAGCAAGGGATTAGTGGCTTAAGTCCGTCGGCGGGAGAAGTTAAAATAGGATTAGGACCTTCTCAGCATAGTAGATCCGCCTCTGCTTTGTCGGAAAAGGATTAAGAAGATTCCAGAACAGTCTCCACCCTTCCGTGTTCTAGAATGTTCGGCCTCACCTATTTAATTAAGGAATTGTTTAATTCATTTTAATACCCAGTAGCCCGTAACAGTATCTTGAACGGGAGAATGTGTAGTGGCCACACTGGCTGGTAGGAGGCAATATTTTCTATCCTTTTCTTTTTGCGTATTTCGTGCTTAATCCAAGAATATCTCAATGCCAATAGATATATACCTTATTATACAATATACCTTATTTCTAAACCTTTGTAGTTTTGACTACAATAACAAAACCATTAATTAAATTTAGAGAATATCATAGAAAAGAAGTTCAAATAATGATCAACGTTTAGTTTCATAGAATATTAAAAATTATACTTATCTAAGTTATGAAAATGCAATGCTCGAGATATGAAAACTAAGAACAATTGTACAAAAATGTTAACAATGTTACAAAAATTGTTTTTCAATTTACTATTATAAATTTCAAAGCTGGAAAAATAATTATATATGGCTTAACGATAAAAAGGGTTACTGAAATGCAATTTGTTTGGTTTTCATTTATTAAAATGTATTCCAAGAATAATATATCATTAGGTCATGCATTAAAAAACGACTTAATGAAAATTATGAATTTTCATGAAGTTATGAATTTAATTGAACGTAAATAAAAATAAAAATTCGAATTGAAATTTGAATTCTAGTCAATGAGTAATTATGAAAATAAAATTAGTAATAACAACTTGAATTACTAAACCTTCAACAAATTCATTGTTGCCAGCCTTAGTCAATATAGCTTAGTGCGTTGCTCTAAACCTCTATCATTTATTTTTCTTTTCCATCTAATACTATATTATAAATATATGACCGCAATTACCCTTCAGGGGCAGCATGGCTTTGGAAAAAATAAATGCACTTGCTTTGCATGCGCAATGGGATAAACATTTCCACTTAATTGTACGAAAAATAAAATGACCAATCTATCCTACCATTTTAAATGAATTTATCTGCGACAATTTATGTTATAATATTTTATTTAGCTCTTATTAAAATTTAAACATGTTTATGAATATGTATTTTTTTTTTATTTCCCTTTACAAAATTTTAAAATAAAGCCTATTTTTTCCAGGAGCAGCGTCCTCAATAATTTTATCTACGTGCCGCCACTGCTTTTCACCAATATAGTATTTTATTGTTTATTGTGGTTCGATTAATAGCGATCACTGAAACTGTGGAGGTAATGTAAAATTACACATATATTGAAATAATAAAGGAAGTATAAGAGAACTGTAGATTTCTTCAGGTCGAGTGACTTGACAAATTGGTTATTCAAGCCAATTAACGGTTTCAGTAGGGTCCAGAAGGTATTTGTGGAATTCTTCTTGAGATTGATGTCACATGGCTTCTCCTAAACGGGGTTGTAAAGAACTCCTGTCGGTAACTTCCTTACATTATAATATTAACTACAGCACACATTCAGAAACCAGAATTTTGATGATAGGTGTTAAAATCTAGGCGAAATTAATATACACACAGGAAAATATATACCACATAAATGGTGTTTTTCGAACTAAATGTATGGCATTTAAAACTTCATCACAACTTGCAGCAAGCCTAGTTGCTTCTCTCTCACTGCCGTTTAAAGAATCCATAGGACTTACCCGTGGGATCATACAAAAGAAAAGATACTTAATTATTCCTGGATGGTAAGTGAAAGTTTTGTGATGTGAGTACCAGATTTATTATGACATTTGTTCGGATTTATTTTACCTTTTTAAAGAATTTTATCCAACTTTCAGGGGTAGAAGCGGTGACACTCGATGAACCGTAGGACAAAAAAAAAAAAAAAAGAAAATACATTTTTAACACGCCCTTGGGACTTTATGTCTGCCTCTGGGTAGAGAAGAAGCAAATAAGAAGGATTAAAAAGAATAGAAGCTGAGAATTATTTTGATGAAGTTGGTCCTGGAAGACAATAAGGGCGGCACGGTGCGAAGGACAGATGAGTCATGAGTGGCTGTGGCGTGGACGTCGGGGGCAGGTAATGCCTTTGTCAATCAACAGATCCCGTCTGCTCCAGGCACATCTTCCGCCCTTACCTTTCATAATCACAACATTTCATTCTGACCGCTCCAAATCATCCCATGATTTTATTATTCGATGAGGATATGAATTACTGTACATAACAACATTTAATTTATGACTATACAATACATAACAGCAACACTGCAAACGTGTTTTGTTGAAGCTTTTTCGAGCAGGATTGGAAAAAAATCTTGTCAAGCTTAGGTTAGGCAATAGGCGATGAGAGAAAACCGTATTTGGAGAGCGAGCTGAAGAGTTGCGATGCCGAATGTTCCGGATTCGAATTCGACTATGGCAAATAATGTATTTGATCTGTTAATAGCCGTGGTTGGTCCCTCTGGGCTCTTACGACTCTTCTGGAGTTCACCAAGCCTCTATAAAGTTGTTATCCTTGATTGAGGAAAAAACTGGTGGTTGAGTGTGATCTCGGACAAATCACTTCCATGCACAGCTGTTGTCCTCGAAACAATACAATGTAATGGACCCTTGGTTGTAGTGGTAAAGGTCTGCATTTATGATTTTCGATTTATATTTTTTAGTAACAAATAAATATGTAAAATCGAAAACTTATGGTTTTTAATTGATAGATGAAATTATTTTATGGCGGAAATATTGGAGAAATCAATTTTGAAGAGCTTCATACGATTTTGAAGTAATTCCATGAAAAAACATCGATAAACAGAAAGACAATGTTGACGTAGTTACAGTATTTTGTTTTCGCCATCAACAGGATCTACTTCATCGAATATTTCTAACTTAATCAATTAGTGGCAAGAGAAGTACGGATCTCAGTTCCTCTGCAGGCGGAACGCGGAGTGGGTTAACAATGAAGGGACTGGAGTCCACTTCCTTGACCACCGTGCTGACATTCATTGAAATGTGCCTGGGGGGGGTCTTTCATTCATCATTTCAGAGTCTTTCAGCTTGGCTATTGCAACCTTTTCTGCCTTCTTTCATTAGAGATTCTAGCCCGGATCTTAGACACCACCAGATAGTGGTCAATTTCCATGTTTGCACCACAGTTCATCCTGCAAATCTACAGATGGGAACTATACCTTTTGCTGACAAGGGCGTGGTCTTTCTGGTTTACTTTGGGCCATCCGGTTAGCGCCATATCCTCTTATAAATCCTCATTCGAGGGAAAATGCCAGGGACCATAAATTTGCTATCAGTGATTGATTTATTGCCAAAATACTATTTAAATCACGATAATTGTTTAATTTTTTATATATTAGCTATTTAGGAAAGCTTTCTTTTATTTGAGGAAGAAAATGGTCCGAGTATAGGTAAATAAATTCTCTTAAATAAGGAGAATTTTTTATTTGGAAGCCGACGCACATTGGAACGAGCGTTAGGGAGGACTGGACATTCGTTAATATCTCCGCTTCTGGTTCTCCTAGAATAAGGCTATTGGTACTGTTGTAAAGCTTTTTGATTGGACTATTTATCTTTATGATAAACAGGATCAGATATTTTAGGGGAAACATGTAAAAATTCTCGATTTGATATTTCGATGTTAGATAATTTATTATCTATCATTGTACCATTTATTGTACCTATATACTACGAGAATAGGTACAATACAGTATTCTATGGAAAGACAGACATAGGTATTTAATAAAGTTAAACAAAGGAAAAATTAACAAACCAAAAAAATTAATCATTGAACAAAATTAATATAATAATTCATAATTACTTTGGTTAGTCAATAAACTAGGTATAATTGACACATAAAAATTATAATAAATATAGGTGCCTATATAAAATTGTTTTATTTAAATAACGATCACAATTAAACCAAAATTAACAACTTAATTTTAATTAGGATTTGTTTTTTTTCTATATTCTAAGTAACAATAAGTAGTTGTGCTTCTGGTAATAAATCACGTTTAATGTTTATTATTTTCGGTCTAAGAGTCGAAATTAAAGGATCCGAATTGTCATCAGATTTGAATATTTTTTTCATGAAAAAGCGAACATATCTTCTGAACATTTTCTAATACTTTCCGTTTGTCTCCGTCTTTGTCAATCGGATATTTGTTTGAATGACTGAGAACGAGATGGTATACTTGCGGCTGTTGATGATGACGATGAAGGTAGGTCCTGGCTAACATCTTCAGGAACAATGAAATCCAAATTCAACCAGTTTTCATGCTTCTCCAGAAAATAATTGATATTCCTGTGGGACGAAATCCAGCGAGACTACAAGCTACCACTGAACTTTCTTAATTTTTACCGTAAGCAGAACTTTGCGGTATTTGAAATTTGTTCCAGTCCAAACGAATTAATCCATGCTTCCAATGCCAGGTCATAATCTTTAAAACTTATATGATTAAATTAAAAAACTTGACCATTTGTTGTAGGAACCATTGCACCTATGTCGTTCAAATACTACACACAAACTGAGTTCCATTGTTAATACTATTATGTTTGATAAGGATTATTCGGATAAATGAGTGTAAACAAACATTGGTAAACAAAAGAAAACTTGCGTAAAGTAGACGCCAATATCAACAGAAATTATTTTCAATTAATTCTCAAGGCCCAGAAAAGAAAAGAAAAAAATTCTTTTCTCGGAAAATGGCACCAAGTAGCAGAATCCGACTAATGGAAAAAAAAAACTTCAAACATTCTAGTTATTTACTGTGAAGGTAGTTTTTTGGGCGATTTTAAGCGATTTACGCAATTAATTTTTTTAGTTTAATCCCCCAATTTTCACCGAAAAATCCCAGACGTTTGAAATAATCCCAAGTTTTATTTGCCTAAAATATCTTATTCTGGGTGAGTTTTTTTTCCAGTAGGTGCACGATTAATTTAAGGCACTCAAACAGGGGATTGCTTTAAAAATATGAGACTTTTTAGAAAAATTCATATTTCCATTCAGATTTTTTCATTTGATTTGATTTCAAATTAATTTATCTATGGATTTTGTTGAGAACAAGTATAAAGTATAATTTAAGATCAAAATAAAGGACAAATTTAGTTATTAGAGAATTGGTCCAATGTCCAACAAATGCGTTGATTTGTTCCACTGTGCGACGTTTCGACCCACATTGCAGGCCTCCTTCAGGGCTTTTTTAGTAGGATCACACTTGACGCTAGACTCTACTTTTTTTTATTTGATTATTTTGTTCTCCAAAAATCTTCTTATGGCCACATTGCCAGTTCATAAAACACGTCTACAGGAAAATATTAATATTAAGTTGAATAGGATGATGGTTTTTAAAAAGTAGGGTGTTTTAAAAAAGGAAGAAACTAGTCGGTTGGGTTGTAACCTCCGAGGCAACCTCTACCAGCTAATCCATCATTCACTCTCACGTTTCAAAGTAAATTGGCTTCTTTCAGCGTACAAGTCAATATGCTGAGGCATTTTCTTTCAAACAATACGACTAAATAATCTTCCCAGTAAAAAAATCGAAAAACGAAATATATTCTCCTAAATTTTAAAATGTACATTTTAATAAAAAAAGTTTTTGTACGGTTAGAAAAGTCATTCTGCTAGAGAATGACTCAAAAAAGATCAGTCACATTTTATGCTAAATATTACGATATCGTGACAAACCCTTCGACATTTTTCTCCAGTTCATGAAAAAATACCTCCCATGGCGTAATAAAACAAACTAACTTATTTAAATGAGTCGATATTCTATCTATTTATAATAGTAGGAAGATAATTGATGTAAATTAAAAAAGTGGAAATGGGTTTACTCAGGGGAAAAAATTGTATCATCTGTTTATCAGTTTGAATGAACATTTCATGTTATTTGTGTCAATTGGTTTCCATCATTTTCACCTTATTATTGTCTGACAATGTTCATTATTACTTTTTAGAATTTCGAAATTTAAAATGATTATAAAAAAAAATGATAACATTTCTAGCTTTCTATGTTATGTTATTTCATAGCTATAAACATTATTGAAATAGTATCAAAAATCAGTTGATTTAAAGCACTGATCTAGAATTTCGCCTTAGTAAAGCTGAGCAAGGCTTAGCATGCCGTTCGCAAATTTGGCTTGTCCCCATAATTTCAATGTGAAAATATGGTTTTCAGTCGAAACTTTAATTCTGATATATTTGTATATATCAGAATTAAAGTTTGGTAAAATTAAAATATTGGATATATATTTTCGCTACGAGGTAAATGTTGCATTTAATATCCACTTCGATATGGGAACTTATTCGCACCATAGTTTTCTTACACTGATTAACACCGAGAATGCGTGTTGCCGAAATACAAAAAAAAAATTGCCGAGACCTATAATAATGTGTGACTGTATCAATAATTCGTTTTAAGGCCTTGTTCAATTCTTGTCAAGTTTAAAAAAAAATATTTCTTGTCTAAAGCAGCTGTAAATAATTCATAACAGAAAGGGATTCTGTAACTATGGATGATTTCGCCTTGTTATTATTTTATATTAATTTTACTAGTGTAAAATAGTTTTAAAAAAAAATAAAATAAAATGGATGAGCCAAATTTTATTTCTCAAAGAGGTCGAATAAAACCAGTTAATAAACCCTCATATTTAATACTTAATAGGGGATATGGTGAGATAGTCCAAAATGTATCTTTTTTCTTAATAAATAAATTTATAACTAATTTAGTAAAAGACTTAAAAATATATGTAACGCAGATTTACTAATCGTTAGCAACATAGGAAATTTTTAGAAAGCAATAATTTTGAAGGAAAATTCAACATATCTGGTCTAGTGCATTCTATACTAAACATTTAAGGGGTATTCGTTGTTTTGGCAATACTTGATGTTAGTTTAAATCCCCTTTTAAAATCCAAATTTTTGTCTGAATGGATAAAAGTTATTATAAGTAAGTTACAATAATAATTGGGATGACGAGTGGTACTTCCACTAACCCACCTCCATCAGATACCATATTTTGGCCAAACACAAGTTCTTGTTATTCGACTGTTTGTTGTAAGTTTTTGAGATTCTGTCAATAAATGTTTTAATAAAACCTTTTGACCAATAATAATAGCTAATAATGAATTATGGTTAATATAAGTTCGGATAAAAGAATAAATTTAACTTATGGCATATGAATACATTAAATAACTTAAGATATACACACGTTTACACATAAAAATAAGAATTTTTAATAAGAAAGTGATTTCTTAAAAAATTGGTGGCGAACGGAGGAACGGGGTGCGAAGGCGAACGAAGCCGATACCAGGAGGACAATGTTTCTATGCAAAAGTTGTGCCCTTTAGGCACTGGTCGCTCAAGGAGTCCCCACCACCACCTCCCCACTCCCACTCTTTCCCCCTCTCTCTCCCTACTCCCACCTACTGCATCACAAACCATATTTCTGACACCTATAGGTAAAGGAGAGACTGTAGGCGGAGATCAAGAAGGCTCAGCAGACGCTTGAATCTTGTCTCATCTCAAATGGGGATAACTAAAAAAGAAAATTCTCACAACAAAGTAACAATATGTTTTCATTTTTTTCACATTATTGTTTTTTTTTCGTTTTTTAAAAATATTTTCTTCTTCCTTTTTTAATAAAACTGAACATGAACATTTTGCAATTTATATTTATCATAACAAATACCAATCTCTAAAAAAAAGTTAAATGGTATTTCCTCTCATTGTCCAGTTCCTGTATTTTTGGTGACTTCACAACGCCGATAAACCACTTTGGGATTAAAACTGTTAAATGAGCTAAAGGAAATAAATGTTACTAGAAAAATAGTTTATCTTATAAATATAGGAGAACCAATGTACTCAACACAGCCAGTGATACTATGAAAACAGTAATCTACGATCAGTTTTCTAGTGACCTTTTTCCCATTTTGACAAAAAATGGAGTAAGAAAGTCATACACCATGATAAGACAACGCTTGACAGAGTTGGCGAGCAGAGATTCGTCGATTTTGTGAATTTTGATTTCCCTCTTCGTGGAAAATTTCCTTTACTTTTTTTATCCTTGCGAAGGGACCAAAACTAAGGACCATATATTCATATCACTTCATTTCTTTCATATTGTTCTCTCTCCCTTCCTATTCTGACACATTTCCTTCATTTTTTCAGTGTGATACACGTATTTCTCTATTTCCTCCCCTGCGCTGTTTTTCTTGTTTCTACAAGTGCTGTTGTACCAAAGGCTTGGTTATCCTTGTCGGATCCATTCTGACCATTATTTTTTATCACTTACACTTTTAAAAAAATAGCTAATATTTCTATTTCTGATTACCTATCCCTTCCCAAATGTCGTTTTGAACCGAGGTTATTCCGAATGCAATGATGCTGTAGGTTGTTCATATAAGAAAGCATAACTAAGAACTTCCTATATGTGAAATTCCAAAACCTAATAACGTATAAAAAAAGCTACTAGCAAAAGAACTACTTGACAAAGTAAAAGTGCAACAAAGATAGCTTTTGTAGCCACAATCAAATCAAAAAATCTTGAAACAAATGCGGGTCATTGAGGGTAAAAATGTTTCAACCATTCTTTTTAAATACTTGACCATTTCCAAAAGAATTTTCTCTATACTATTATATTAACACCAATAGAGGAAGGATTTCTGATCAGTACCTATATGCAATATAATATAATATGGAACAGCAGCCACTCGAGTTTTGGTCACTAAACAATACTGATTTATATATACATTTATAACATAAAACTTATATTTATAACATAAAACATTTATAATATAAAACATATAACATACTGATTTATATATACATTTATAACATAAAACCCTATACCACTACAACCCATGGACTTGGATTCAGTACGTGGTAGAGACTGTGTTGTTTCAAGGACAGCTGTTGTATAGGCAGATGCGCTAGATCACGCTCCACCATCAGGTTTTTCCTCCAATTAAGGATACCCACTTATAGAGGCTGGGTGAGCCCCAGGAGGGTCTCCAGATATCACAGGGTCCATCCCCGGCATTTAAAATATTAAGTACAGATTAGATTATTGAAACATGCCTTTAAATAATTTAATCTAGAGCTCATAACAGCGCTCCAATATCAAAAAGGGAATCTTCAGATCCAGATGACCTGCAACATGTTTAGGTATCTTTCTGAGAAACCGATGAAACAACAGTATCCGTCCACCTACTGTCCCCTAAACTCTTTAACCAACTGCTTTTGTAAATCTATGGGAAAATGGCTAATGGAAGATTAATATGGTCGGTTTATGGTCGATAATTCATTTTTAACTGTTGAAGCTACTGTCGCGGCTTATACCGACGATATCGCAATTTACAGTAGCTCAATGAACGCTAAGAAAGTACTACGACAGGCAGAGGCGATAACTGACAAGCTGGAGAGATTAAATATTACAGCCAATCCCGAGAAGACCGACTGTATTCTATTTTCATTTCAGAAAAACAAGCGCTCTCTACCGACGGTCTATCCTATACAATTATACAATTATTATATACAATAGAGTGGGGGATAACGAGAACTATCCAGCCAATCAGATAGTGTATCTGGGCGTCACCCTAGACAGGCACCTGACGTTGACCCAGCACTGCATGAGAAAGATCAGATAGACTAGGACAAAGTCCTACAGGTTGAAACACCTGCTTACTTCCCCGAATTTATCATTACGTCTCAAACTAATGATATATAAGGGGGCCCTCATATGTAAATCGCAAAAATTGTGAGTGCTGGGGATGTGGGATCGGTGAAGAGAATGGATTTTTCTGGCCTGGCTACGAGCCCAGGTAGCTAAGTTGTTAGAGTACCGCGCTAGAGATGCGGAAGACCCGGGTTCGAATCCCGGCCAACACTAATCTTTTCTCTTCAAAATAAAAATAATATCAATATTACTCGTTGGTCTCAAATTTTGTTGATTTTATAAGAGCAAAATTTAACATGCTTTTCTCTTCAAAATAAAAATATTTAAATAATCAAAATAAATAAAATATACATTCGTTTATCAATAGACGGCTTTTCAAATTATTAGCTCTTTGTGAAATCGGGCTAAATCGATGATATAGGTAGAGTTCAGACAATGGCCAATTTCCGGCTTTCAAAACTATAGAAATATTTTTTTACTTAGATTTCTATGTTACAAACATTTGGCAGTCATAGATAATATGGGTTATTATCTTGAATGATAATAGTAGACCTTGTATATATCTCACGCAAAAAAACAAAACACGTTAGATAGTGATGTGAGTAGAGAGACTGACTGGGTTCTGGGAGTGAGATTGAGCAGAGTCCACAGAGAGGATCCTTCTGTGGAGGAGCATTGTTGAGGAGGTCAGGGTCCTCCATGGGGCATAGCGCCGTCAGAGAGATAGATTTTATCAATTTATGGTTGCTATGGTCAATCTTCCATCAAACATTCATAAAATATGATGTGCTCGTAGCAGCTCAAAACTTTTTATTCATTATACTGGGATATACTTATATATATATATATATATATATATATATATATATATATATATATATATATATATATATATATGTTCATATTTTTTCGCAGTTCACATCTCCTGATGGATGACAACAATTGCTGACCTTCATTCACTAATGAATAAGCTAGATGAGAAATAGGAAATGGCATGTCCACCACGTTAGTCGGGGGCAGTCATCAACAAGAGACATGATCAAACCAGGCTAAGGACATTAACTTTTAGTAGGGTGGTCGGCCTCTGTAGATCGAAATTTCATTTCCTTTGATAGGGTTTTATTTATCCCCGCCTAGAAGGGGTGGGAAGGGTAGAGGGGATGAGAGTGGAGGGGGAAGGGCCAATGGGGCGAGGCCACGCCCACTCACAGGAGGAACGAATTAATTGCCGGGGGCGTGGCGGAGGCGGCCTTTCACCTCTGCTAGCCGGTTGGCTGACTCCTAGCGGCAGGTCACCAGGATTACCGGACAGGTCGATATCATAGCAGATTAGTCCCAGCATGGCTCTAGAGCAGGACGGCAGAGGTAATTCAAAAACATTTTCCTTATTACATCTGATACACTGACTCCTAGCCCCTTTACCTCAGCGACCTTTCATAGGATGGCCAGCAACTATTTTCGGATCTCACATTTTGGACATTTCTGAAAAAAAAAAAAAAGATTATTGAATGAAGTGTTATAGTTTTTGTGTTGTATTGTTAAATGTAGCCGCTGTTTGGTGAAGTTTGATAAGTGAAAACTTGTTTTGAAAGTGCATTGATTGTGTATTACAGTTAGTATAACATTTTCATTAAGCTCGATGTCGGATTCTTAAGCTTATCCGAGGCCAAATCGACTCTCAGGGGCAGTGGAAAAGATCGGTAATGCTTTCCCTCGATGAAGTAATAAAAACTGTTAATGTGAGGGGTTACGAAAAAACTAATAACAAACTCTTTCTATTATATAATCTACAGTTGTATTTGTGGAACAATAATACGATGACATCTAAACATATTAATACTTCCACCAAAAAAACTTGGATACAATTTGAAACTTGATTTTGATGAGATTTGGATTAAAGAGCAGATTACATTTTGCAACCGTATAATACCTGAGTAAATGTTTTTTATCTTTTACTTTGATCTATTGAATTGAAGAAGTTATGATTGCTAAATTACTATCTAGTACTTCACCATTTAGTGTGGTAAGAAGTAATACAAATGTTTTTGTCTTTATTTTTTTTTGTTTACAGTAAGATGATACTGAATATTTTAATTGATCATAAATGATTTTTCTATTATTGAATTAGATTTTTATATGTTATTCTATTCATGGACAGCAAAAATGTCAATAAATTGAAACGAGAACTTAATATTGGTTTTTGTTATGATGGTGATGTGGAGATGTAATGTATTCTTTTGGATTGTAAGAAGACTTACATAATTTTTGTAAGGCGTTTCTCATTTGTGAGCGTGTAAAAGACTCATAGTATACGCTCAATTGAAACTTGTATTAAAACTGTTGGTTGTTATAATTTATATTCAATTAACTAATACTTCATGTTATGACAGTGGTAGTATTGCTCTCAAAAATTTGTTCTAGTGTGGCTTCATAAGTTGAATTTATTAATACAGTTTTTTTCATTTACTGCGGCTGCAGCATATTTTGAGCTTATAATAGTGATCTTTAAACAACTATTAAATTTTCTTCGCGATTTCATATTTTAAGCGGATCTAGCGAATTTTTTACATTATTAAAAATTCACTTTGATAATAAGACGTTACATTAATTTATAAAACCATTAGTTGTTATTAAACACTTGTTTCTGTTTAATAATATTGTTTCGAACTTATGTCCTGGTTTTATTTGTTTACTTAGACTCAGGGCAATAATCTAAAATTAAATATAATTACTTTGAGAATTAAAAGTATAGCCTGATAATTAAATTGGTGCTGGGTATGGCTGTTTCTCTGGGCAGGTGTATTTCATTCCCTTGTTTTCAATTCCTCTCCCAAAAATTGTTCAAAATAAAGCTTATTTTAAGAGTTTTCAATTTTCTCATGCAACTAAATAATATTCTTTTTTCTTAATTTATTATTTAATAAAGGGTTGTTGCAGCTTAACACAGAAGTTATTTCTGCCATTTAAGCACGAGTTATACTATACTGTGCTTATTTAAAGGAACATTAAATATACTTGCGAAGCATATTAAAACCTTTGTATTTTAAGCGATCTGGCATAACATTTTTCACTGGACACTGCTCGTGGTAATACTCTGTAGTAAAAGCATGAAAATTACAAGTATTATGATGTATTTTGATTTTCCATTTCGATAAGTGTTATGAAAATTAAATCATAATTGTACGTTAAAAAATTAATTTTTCCGTAACTGTAGAAATAAATGTATTTTCTAATTTTCTGTATATTTTCTTCTTGTTTTTCATGAACAAGAAATTTTCATGGAACTTTTGTTTGTTTTTTTGGGAAAAGTTTTTTTATGACCAAAACAACCTGATTTAGACATATTCATTACATAACACTGAATAATAATGGGAGTAATTATGTCATCATAAAAATGAGTACGCATAGCAGCTCTATGGTCAGATTGATTGTTAATATAATTGCTGTTATAAAATAATGAATATTGCATCACTTATCTGGTATGTGTTCGAAAAACATTATTTGAGACACAAATTAACTTAACCTAACATAAATTTATTTTCTCTAAAAAATTAACAATAAATTGTCTTTAAAAAAATAAACTTAAAAACAAATTGCAGCCTTTGTTGGGTTTAGTCTTATTTATGATTAAAACTAGACAAATTAACAACGAGTGAATATCAGGTGGGGGGGCGGATCAATCTTCCTCCCAATAATTACATTATAATTCTCTAATTCTTATTGTATAAACATTTTTAATTGTATTCAATTAATAATAATATAAAGTTTGAATAGAAAATAGTGTGTTACACAAATGTTAGGTCTTCCAATGTTGCGGTTGGTTTCTTAAAAGTGGATTCTCCCTTCACCTCCGAAGCGAAATTACTGACTAAAATTACAATTCTAGTTTAATTACAATTAAAAAGAATATTTTAATTGTATATTAAATTTTATACTTTATTTTTGAGAGAAGTATGAATGGATCACAATCCGTTAGTAATACAACCAGAAACTTAATTTATTTTCCAAATTGCTAAATGATTCTTTTTAATTTTTAGATAATTATTTTATAATTGATTTTTTTTACCATTTTACTCGTCTAATCATTCTCATTCGTTTTTTAAGTAAACATTTTCCCCAATAAATTAAACAGTTCTTAAAAGAACAAAGAGGGGTAAGGGGGCAAGAGGGTATTCAAATAATGTATCTATAATATAATTTTGGTTTATGATAAGTTAAAATATATAATCTTTAAATAGTCAAATGTTATTTTTTTTATTGTTTGTATTTTTCCGTTTTATAGAAAAAAATCTATGTAAACCGGATTGATATGTTTAATGCAGTTTTAAAGTTATTTTTATAATCAATTCATGCTGGATCGTCCCTATTGGTTGCATTAACCATTTTTAGAAAAATAAATTATAATAAAAAACGGTTTAATGACAGTATTTGTCCTCACCTTCCTTTAAATCGTTGTCCTACTCTGATGTTGAAGTCGTCCAAAGAATGAACATTCTTAGAGGAGAGGGGACCCTCGTGAAAAAACATTTGAAAACCAATGAATGAATGGTTCTTTCATTGGCGATCTCCCATCGCCGAAAGCTTGATTGGTATTCCAAGCTCCTTGGGCAACGGAATGGCCAAGTATGAACTCCTGAAAAAGTAAATCGTTTAAAACATAAATCGCCTGTTCCACTGTTGAAACGCCTTATTGAGTAAAAACAAGCATTGTCAGTAGATACGTGATTAGCAACGCTTCCACCCCCCTTAAACATAAAGATATAAAAAATGGGACTTTTCATTCCTAACGACCCAATCGTAAAAGAAAATCTTATAGTATTCATTTTAGTAGCATTATATTTACGGCAATGTTGTTTTGTTGAAACTCTTGATTTCCTTTTTTGGTTTTAATCATCATTGGAAGTCCAATTAAGTCAGATGTAGTTAAAGGCGATCAAAACGCAAGGAATAGACACAATTTATATCTGGTGGTAGTACCGTCCTCAATGAAATCGATGCCAATAAAAACCTGACTGGCGCATTGGCTCCTCCAGAATCTCAAGAAATTTTTAATCAATTCCTGCAGAAAATTTCGGATCTCCTCAGGGCAAATCCGATTTGTCTTTCCTTTGAGCAATAAGTATTCAAGTATATAAAATCTACTGTACATTCTCCATATCAATTTATTTCATAAAAAAAAATCTAGTTTAACTCATCACTTATAATTTAAGTCAATTTTTAAAGCTTTTATTTATTTTCCATCGAAACAACTTACTTTTAGTAAACAATATAAATGTAGAAATTATTAACTAGGATTAGTTTTCCAACTGAATATTACATAAATATTACTTCTCTTATTTCTACCTGTGATTTTTCAACTTCGCTAATAGTTGGGATTTATCCATTTTTATTACTGGTTCTAGTGAGACGTATAATAATTTCAAGTAAGTAAAATCAGGGCTCCCTTCATGAAATTCAAGTATAAAATACTCAGTAGTAAGAAGAAAAAAGTCAGAATTTTTCAATGACAAAATTATACATCTAATATTAAGGTTTATTTAAGTGTATTCGTTCTACACAGTAGATATTCTCAACACATTTGAGTCTGGTTAAAATTGTATTTATGACTAAGCATTAAATGATGCTAGTAGGCTAGAAAAGTATTATTACTCAATGATCATGTCATAGAAATTATTATTATAAATGATATATGATTAGTAGGCTATTTATGATCGCCATGAAACTGGATCATCATATGACTGATTATGCCAATTTATATATATATATATATATATATATATATATATATATATATATATTTATATATTTTTTTTTTTTTTTGAGTCTTAAAACAAACAATTACCCAGAATTCATTCATCTTGGTGAGCGAAATGACTTTATTAATGACCAATAATTATAATTATTTAAATAATGATTTTGAAGTGAAGTTGTGTCAATTCGAAGGCGCGTACTATCTATAAAAATAGATATTTAAAGATATATGAGAAATATTTTATGTTTGGCCCGCTTTAGACACGTAATTCGAGAGATGAATCAAATCAGATGAATAAAACAGTATGTGTTATATACGTGAGAATCTAAGTTGTTGCAAAATAATGTTCGGAACCATAACTCTAACATACAATTATTACAAACCATCACAAGTGTTTCGTTTAGTAGGAGCTAACTGAACAAAATTCATATAAAAATTCTAAAAAAATTTATTGGAATATTGTAAACGATTGTTCTAAACCTAGAAATCCAATATTTTTTTATGCTTGGCACACTTAATCTCGTCAATAATAGAGTCCAAAGTCATGAATTCATAGAAATAGACTAAATCAGTTGTAATCAAAGCTTCATTTCAACAGCCCAAAATTATGATGTTACTAATTATATATGAATCAATTTTTGAATATCGATAATATATGTACTCATAGATGCTATTTTTTTCAATTAAAAAAATCTTCTGATAAGCTAAGTGTATCAATTTTTTATTTTTTAAATGCATGACGGATTTTTCCTCATTTTGAAGCTTTCAAGATATGGGAATGACTTGTATCCGGTTGTATCCGGGCTAAAGTTTTTATATTTCATAGCTGCATCTCTCCCATTAATAATAAGATGAATTATAGCCTGCACACTCAAGTACAACATTATTTTTTTAATTTTAGAATACTTATTGTCGAGAAAGGTTTTTTTTTAAGAATGGTAAAAACACCCTTATTATTTTATTTTATAGTTCTTTTCAACCAAATTAAATGTTAGAAACTTGGTAGAGGACTCTGAAAAGAATATTAAAATAAGATCAGCTAACTATTCCTCCAAAATTTCTGATAAATGGCGGGAAAATCAAAGCAACGCGCTGTTTCGATTAGTACAAGCTAGGACAAAAGTCATGTTTAGAAATCTGAAATATGGTGTTGGAAACAACACTTCTTAACAGGGTAATCTAATATTTTTTAAGTCTGACACACTTTACAGCTTGAGGGTTAGGACCCAAAGTAATCATAGCAATAGAATAAATCATTGAAATTCAAGACATCATTTCAAGCTCAAAAATTTATTGCTCAACTACTTTTATCGAACCAATCGTTAAATATGGATTTTAATTGTACTGGTAAGTGCTATATTTTCGAATTAAAACAGTCTGTTGATAATCAAACTATATTAATTTTTTTTTAATTGGCCGAACTTTTTTTCCTTATTTTGAAACTTTGAAGTGATGAAAATGTCTTTTGCCCATTTGTATCCGGGCTAATTTTTCTACATTTAATAGCTACGCCTTTCCTATGAATAATAAGACACATTTTAGCCAGCTCACTCGAGTACAAAATTTTTTTTTAGAGTACTTTATTTCAAGAAGATATTTCGTTGAAGAATGGTTGATGCACCCAAAGAAAGAAAGAAACTCTCGTCTCTTAGAGTTTCTTTCCTCCAAAATTAATTTTGAAAACATTCCAGAGGACTCTGAAAGGAAATTAGAAAATGATATATATGTATATGTAAAGGAGAATATATATATATATTTTTTACAAAGCAGCCATAAATGGGGCATTAAGATCATTATGGATTACTTTAATCTTAACAAACTAAGGAGCATTGAGGATTTTCTGAAGGATTTTGGATTGTAAGGATTGGATACGGGATGAATTGGATGGTTTAGTAGAGCCCCAAAGCTCAACTCCGTATGTCCAAATAGGTGTGATAATTGTCATGTAAATGAGTCTTTTGTAGTTAATTGGGAGCTTAGAGCGTTTGTCCAGTATGCATGTACAAATATTGAAGTCGGCAAAAATGTCGAGCAGTTTCTTGTCTTTTCAGTCTTGTATGAGGATATAAATATAATTAATAGGGGAAAAGGAAAGGAAACAACGAAAAAACGAAGCGAAACCATAGTTCTTTGAAAAAAAATCTTAAAAGAACACGAAAAAAAAATGTACTCGTAAGGGAATCAGAGACAAAAACAACAGTATCCTGGTAGATCCGATGATCATGTAAGATACAGAGATAGAGTTAGAGAGAAAGTCTTTAATACTAAAAAAAAAAATTAGTGAAAATGAATTGTTAGGATATAATAGTAAGTTTGGAAAGACAAAGCCTCTGTGGTTTGGTACAGGTTTGGTTAAACAAGGCGATTACCTGGACACTTTTGAGTTCTTGCAATTGTGATAGTTAATTAACAATAATTTCCATTCTTTAAATGGGCATATGTCAATGAAAATGCCCAGTAATGTCAAAATTACACTTGGAAAATTAAAAGATAATGAAAAAGAAAAGTATTCGAAAACAAAATTGAAAATAGCACAAGGTATTTGGTTGGCACATTAGAAAAATATATAAAAATTACACGTACTGACCAATATTTTATTTTATTTTTAAATGCATATCTTCAACGCAGCTCTTATGAATTATCCTTCTCCCCCAAATATTGAATAATATATACATTTATTTTCATTATAATTATTGATTGTCAAAAAATATAAAAGACTAGAACATTAAAATAATTAAGGTTCTAGGTAAAAACAACAAGAACGAATATATATATTCACGTATAATTGCAATAGAGGAACTGTGCGTAGCTACTCTTACAATGTATAATTGAAAAAAAACTTAATGAATACGAGAGCGAGATGTTAAAAAACAACTGGTTTAACCAAGCAGTTAATTTGATTGCTCTTGCTTTGTCGATGACTTTTGCTTTTTCCACTTAGCTTATAGCTTTATGTCTGGGTGATTTTTTTGTATACACTTCTTTTTCTTCAAAAATAATATAACAATATTATAGACAGGCTGAATACTTGGGTTGTGCTTTGCTTGAATTAAGAGTTTGAAATAATCTGAAAAACAGAAACAAAATTACTACTGACATTAATTTTGGAATTCTATTGCCATTAAACCCTTTAATTATTTTAAATAAGTTTATACATGCACAAATACAAACGCACTCTCGTATGCGGGGGGGGGTCTTCTCATTTGTACATATGTTGCGTAAAGTCTAACTTGATATAAATATATTAATTTATCCAGTCTACATTGGCATACTTCATCCAGTCATTTTTATTGGCACTTACGTAATCTATATATCTATATCTTTTGTTAAATTTTATATTTTAACACACGGCAGCTATACCTTCTTATAATACTGCATTAAGTAATCTCGGTAAAAAAAAAAAATCAATCTGGTGCTGTAGTTGAATTGATCATCCCAAAAATAAATATATGTTTGCATTCACGCTTCGAACAAATGGTTGGAATTGAAATGGAACATCAAACGCATAAACTAACTAGGGGAAAGCAGTACAAAGAATTTTCCGAGTAAGGCACATCCAATGTTTGAGAAACCTATTGGACTTAGCCGACGGTGTATTTGGTCAAAATGGTGGACTGAGGAGGGTGGCTGCGTGTTTCCTGTCCTTCATTTTTAGTTAAATCACCAATCACAACATTGATGATTACTTATTTTAATTATATATGAGTACAATAGTGATACAACGCAATGTTTGCGATGAATATACTAGAACGAAAGTTCTTTTTGCGAGAACACGAGGACAAGGGATCGGATAAGAGAAAAGATTTGTCCTCTGCCGGCAGGCGGCCTTGGTAGCTCAAATGTTAGGGCACTGTCACGGAGAGACAGAGGTTCCGGGTTCGAATTCGGGCCGAGGGCCTATCTTTTCTCTTTAAAAATAAAAAAGTTTTTAAAATAGATTGAATTTATGGAAGCATAATGGTCGGCATTTTTATTTGATAGAGAAATATGGATGGGTACAACTTTGAATTCTTCTGACACTAAATAACAAGTATTCCTATCAATGGATATGCATTGAATCACGAATTCTTTCTCAGCTTTCTTAGTTACTTGAATATGAAGTAAATTAATGTAGGTTACTTGAGCAACCTTCAATCATCCGTGTTTATCTTTTGTTTCTGTTTATCTATGTTATTTACCTTTCAATCAACTGTGTATTATTATGTATCTTAAAAACCTTCTTAATTGGTTATGTACAAGTGTTAGCCTTAACTTAGTCTTCAATTTACGTGTAATTTAATTCTTTACTTTTACTGAATAAATCGCGTTTAAAAAGATCTTAGAAATTAAATTATACGCAAATTCAACTCTAAGTTAAGGCTAACACTTGTACTTAACCAATGAAGAAGGGTTTTAAGATAAATAATAATACATAGATGATTGAAAGATAAACAACATAGATAAACCCTTTTAACTAGTAATTAAACACTTTTAACAAAATTAATTTAACTAACCAAAGTTTAGCATATGTGTTTATCAAAAGTGTAACACACATTGAAGATTGCAACAGTGTTGTTATCACATGTAGCAAACTTACATATACAGGGTGTTTCAGGGTTAAATGGCCAAACTGAAAATTTGAACTAAGGACCTCAAAACAAGAAAAATATTTCCTATGAAGGTATGTCCACAAACGCATTATCATTATCAACGGGTACAAAATTTATTACCGCAAGATTTACGGCAAAGAAGAAATTTTCAGATTGGTTAAATACTCAAATTTAAATAATCAAGCTGATCACAATCCAAACTTTTCAGGAGAAATTTTATGAACAGATGAAGCTACATTCACAAGAAGAGGTATCATAATCAGAAAAATAATCATCTCTGGTTGCATGAAAATCCCCATGCAATTCATCACCATTATTTTCAGCACAAGTTTCAGTGCAATGTGTGGTTCGGGATAATAGACAATATTGTAATAGGCCCGCATTTCCTACCACCTCGACTCAATGCGGACACATTTTGGGAATTTCTTAATAATGATTACCACAATTTAGTTGAAGATATTTCACTATAACTGAGAAGGAACATCTGCTTTCAATTAGACGGTTGTCCTGAACATCACGGAAGTTATACGACAATGGCTAAATGCTAATTATCCTAATCAATGGATTGGCCGTGCAGGACCAGTGGCTTAGCCTGCTCGCTCTCCAGACCTGAGACCACTGGATTTTTTTGTTTGGGGTGACCTTAAACAAAAAGTCTATGCAAGGCCAGTGAATGACCTTAATTCTTTACGAATAACACATATCCAGTGCCTTTCTGCTACTGCTGCTCTTGAAGAAAGATGTCGAGCCTGTCTGAATGCTCAAGGAAATCACTTTGAACATTTAATATGAATATTAATGGTTTACATTTAATAAATAAAGTAGTTGGAACAAATAAAATAAGTTTTATTTATTTACTATGCCTAAATACAATGAAATCTTTAGATCTAAACAAAGCGTTTGCGGACATACCTTCATAGGAAATGTTTTTCTTGTTTTGAGGTCCTTAGTTCAAATTTTCAGTTTGGCCATTTAACCCTGAAACACCCTGTATATATATATATATATATATATATATATATATATATATATATATATATATATATATATATATATATATATATATATATATAATGAACTCCTACTTCGATATATTCGAAAACTACAATAAAATACCATTTGGATTGATTTATTTTTTCGATGTATACATCGCTATTATAAACTACTGCAGAAGATATAATTTACATTAATTTTTCAGTCCATTTGGTGTTGAAAATCCATATATAACTTTTATCCAAATACCTTTTTGTCATTTAGATTCAAATTTTCACATGTGTCCGTATTCCCTCTTTAACAAAACTTTTTTTGTTGAGATTGATAATTTAAAATCAAGTCATAAATATGGTTTTAAAGATGGCAGTTTAGCTACGCTTCTCAGTTTTGAGTTGACGTTTGCAAGTACCTCATCAATAATTACAGGGAATTTATTTTTGTTGTACTTAAATATTTTTATTCTTTAAATAAAAAAATCCATTCAATCTGAAATGTGGTCTCAATTATTATATACTCAATCCTTTAAGGACTGGTATCTTTTGATAGTGAATAAATTAAAAATTTGGTACTGCACCGCTGGAAACCTGTGTTACATAATATTGAATCATCCCGTTCACAAAGAAGGGATTGTACCCAGCTTACGCAGCTGTACTGCAATAGATTTGGCAATGTAGCCTCAAACAAGGGCGGATCCAGGATTTTTTTCTGGGGGGGCATAACGGGCAGATGGGCAAAAAAATCAACAATAACTTAAAGATAAACTTGTAGTATTTATAGAAAGGTTTCAAAGGTTTATTAAAATATCTAAATAATAGTTTTACTCATGTTATTTCTGTTTTAACATCACATGATTTTCCTATAAGTATGTACTGTAATGGACTCTCCACAGCAAACAAAAACCCGTCTGGGGGGGCACGTGCCTGGATCCGCCTATGGCCTCAAGTTTCACTTAAGAAAAAATATTCCATTCATTATCAAATTGACTAAATGAATTAGCCTTAAAATGGCAAGATACGGTAAAAAAATCACTAGGTTTCGAAACTTAGCTTACATACAGATTCGAAAAAGGTTTCAGATTATTTAAAGCGTGTAATTGTATTTATATATTTTATCTTATAAGTCTCAGGAGATTATATTATGTTTAATATTTATTTCATGTTTATTAATCTTAAGGGACTTACTCCCAGAATAAAGTTACTTTTCTATTCTATTCTTTAATAATAAAAATAATATACGGTAAATCATTTTCTATTTTCCTATTAATTTAAGGATTGATCATTAATTTTGAGTAAAATGCAGTGTTAATCATGTTTCATCAAGATATGAAATGGTACAAGAAATGAAATGATGTACTCCTCGTAGTAGGAGTAATTGGATTATTATTAACCCCGATGAAAAATGAGTGCTTGATTTATATTTAGTGTACAAATATTGTTTTTCTAATTTCAAATTTTAATAACAGCCTATCTACCCTCCCCCCCTGACTACATACCTGCTTCATATAACCATCATATAACCTTCTTAAATGCAATCTCAGCGACATAACACTTAATGCAAAAGTAATTAGAATTATAATAAAGCTACAAGAACCCTAAAATACAAACTAAGGTATGATCACTCCCATCTAAAATCAAATGCTTTATTTTAATTAAATGTATCATAGCTCCTTAAATAAATTTAAAAAAAATTGGCTTCTTATTATATATTTTATTTATCCTTCATTTCACCTCAATCCATTCTCAGAAAAAAAATTATTTTTATGACCTCTTTCGTAATTCTTAAATTTCTTCTCAATATTGATTAATTTAACAAAGGGAGGGCAAAGGGAGCTATTGTATTGCATTTAATATATACTTATTATTATAAACGAGTGTTTTAGGCGAAGAATATTAGAATAACGAGCAAAAGGAAAACGATGCGTACAAATATAAAGAAAATACTGTAATTATAGATTATAGAATATTTTCAGGAGACAATTTTCATCTCATTTATTGTCCTCTGTCGGGTAGAAAATCAGCCAAGTAATTATTCCGGAGGTTCTCGCTTCGAGTTGAGTCACAACTTTTCATTCGTCTCCCTTTTGATATTTTATAAAAATACAAGATATCATAAGCACTGTATGGATAAGAACATGTTTCAATGAACATATCATCTAAACTTCGATATGCCAGTTGAAACTATTATTTCTTGATGAAATGAAATTACCAAAATCTACTCATTATCCTTAATTACATTCTGTTTTCTATACTAAAGCTCACTAAAAGTTGTATTTTTAGAAAAATATTAAAAGTGAGACGAATGAAAAGTTAAAAATCAATTCACTTGAATTAGAAGCGACAAATCTCTTTTTTTAACTGCGTTATGACTTCATAAAAAATCAGTATTCTGCTTCCTTTACAGCTAAAATATCACCACTAATCACAGTTATATAAGACGGCCCAGTGCAGATAAAAAGTTTTTTTTTAATAATTGCTTTATTTAGGCTTATTGTTTGATTCAAACTTTTGGCCTGAACGTTAAATAAATGTGTATATATATTTCTGAAACAAAGAGACAATATTTTTCATAAAAGTATTTTGACATTAATTTATTGACCATGTATAAAATCGATAACCATTTCGTTACGAAGTATTAATCCAATGAACGAATGGATGTTTCGTTTCTGATCTTTCTTCCACTTGCGTCTGTTAATAAGACCATTGTTAAGGGAAGGAATATCTTTTTTATCAAGGAACCCTCGGAAAAGCGATGCCTTGTATTCGTTGCAAATTGTGATGGAGCTGTAGAAGAAGGGAGGGTGATGTATTCGCCATATTGGTTACAGTTGAGAGAGAGAGCGCGGATTTACTCCCCCCCCCCCAAAGCTAACCGTTTCCTTCGCCTCCTATTTCCTTTTATACCCCCCCCCCCTCCCCCCTTATGTAGAGTCTTTTATTCTTATATCGATTTTGTGTGTCTCTTCTCCCGCGTCTTAAACAAATTCCGAGCAGAGAAATTTCGGTAATCCAATCACCTCAGCTTCATTGTTGATTCATCTTTAAGCCAGTTGCGCTGACATTAGCTCTTTCCTTCAGGGAAACGTTTTATTGTTTCGATTTTTAATTAATTCGTTTTTTAGAATCGTTGCGTTACTAGACTGAAACGACAAGAAACAGCTCGCCGTTTCAGGCTACTTCAACATTTGCTAGACAAACGCTCTAAGCTCCCAATTAATTAAAAAAGACATAATATACATGACAATCAGACCCATCTGAACTTACGGAGTAGAACTTTGGGGCTCCACTAAGCCATCGAATTCCTCTCGTATTCAATCCTTACAATCCAAAATCCTTCATAAAATCCTCAATGCTTCTTAATTTGTTAAGAATAAAGTAATCCATGATGATCTTAATGCCCCATTTATTGCTGCTTTTGTACGAACCGGACATCAATCTTCTCATGACAAACTTTATATCCACTCAAACCCACCAGTTTCAAACCTCGCAACCTCTTCATTTCCTGATAATTCGAGATTGCTGTATTAGTATAATACAGTTGTAAATTTCATTGAATAATAAAAAAAAAGAATTGTTGTAGAAATAGGGATGCAGGAAAATTAAATCGATGTTTTTTGCTTTTAACAACATGACTTTTAGGGTTGGTCGTTTTTCTATAAATGAGGCTTATTTTTGTTATCGAGCCGATGTGGACTACATCTGTTTCAACCGTTCTTTCCTTTTTTCCCATAACTATTTCTCCGTGTTTTTGCTTTTTCTCCTAACTTCAAAATGCTCCCATTTTTCTCTTTGTTATTTTTTGAAAACTCGGAGCATTCTGAAGTTCCTGCCTAAGGGATGAATGCCCTTCAATACTATCCAGAGAGAGCTCGAGCTCTTGGATGTCCTTTTCAGTTTCCTTAATCCACGTAGTGGACATTTTCCACTTTTTAAGATACGTGATTACCCTTTTTGTCATTCCCCTCGGGCCCATTCACTGTAGGTGACCATAAAACTGAATTCTGCGATTTCTCGTTGCTGTATTGATCTGTAATTTTTTCAGTTTGCGTGTAGAGTTGTTCGTAGTTGCGTCATCTATAGTGGTCTCCTCCTTTTATCGGTCCCAAAAATTTTCTGACTATCTTATTATCCGTAATTTCTCGATCACACATCGACATTTTTTATTCACGATCAAATATTCTGTCGCATACAGAGCCTCTGGCCGGATTGATGTTGAGTAGTGTCTAAGTTTAGTGATTTATTTTAAATATATTTAGTGAAAGGCTGCTTTCTTCTTGTTAACTGATGATTTAATGGCTTCTTTTCCTGATATATTTTGTTCTAATATTTCATCTAAATATTTGAGTTTTTCAGTTATTGAGGCTTATATTAATGTTATAGTGTTAATCACATGGTTATGGATTAATGAAGTATAGGCAAACTTTAATAGAGTACTATAAACATATGCTTTTTTCGTCTATAATTTAGCGGAAATATTTAATTATATCTAATTATAGTACCCAAAAATCGGGACGTACTTTACAGATTTTTTTTAAGGATGAAGTTTTTAATTTTATAACGCAACGGTATAGTAACTATGAGCCACTTTACAATACTCGAATATTTCATATATTTTCGATTGGAAGAGAAAATATGGAGATTTTATCTTTCCAAGGTTACTTCACTTCCAGAGTTAAATTAGGACAGACTAGTTTCTCATTTTACAGGAAAACGGTTGGTCTTAGAGAAATTCTCTTTTGTAATATTGATAATTTAATAATTGCAGAAATTAATGTTATCATTAAGAATGTGCTCATTATTTGACTCTTAGGCGCATGACGAGGTTCTTAACAGCCTCGGTGATCTTCGGCTACAGGAATATGAAAAATGATTCCGACTTATTTTTGTATCTGATTTATCATAAAAATATCATCAATTTGGTTCAAATTGGATAAATTCAAAATAATTTATTTAAAATGCTTAAAGATATTAAAGGCCGACTTGCACCATTCATTT
This sequence comes from Arma custos, assembly GCA_037127475.1. Lineage (NCBI taxonomy): Eukaryota > Metazoa > Arthropoda > Insecta > Hemiptera > Pentatomidae > Arma > Arma custos. The sequence goes on along the minus strand of CM073761.1, from coordinate 117,725,405 downwards.
TGATTTTAATATTGATCTGGCCTTTAATACACAGGGCTAATTTGGATGCGTGCCAAGCTCTACTTGTAGATATATGGATATATGGATATAAAAGAGTTCATCCTGACTGAAAAGACCATCGCAGAGCCAAAATGACATAAGTTACAGACTTGAAATTCGGACAGTAGGTACGAGTACATTTTATAGGGCCAAGGCGCACTAAGAAAGGATTTTGGAAAATTCTTTCCCTAAGAGGGTGAAAAGGTTGACAAAACTTTGTAATAAAAATTAAAAAAAACGTAATTTTTAAAGGTAACAATATGAAATACGTGTTTTTTTATTTTTGAAAATCGATCGGTAAAAAAGGAAAATACGAGAAATCGTATCATACTGTCTATACTAATACATATTATGAATGAGAAAGTAACTCTGTGTCTGTCTGTTACGCTTTCACGCCTAAACTACTGAACCGATTTAAATGTAATTTGGTACAGAGATAGTATAGAGCCTGAGAAAGGACATAGGCTACTTTTTAATGCGAAAATGGTTGTAAGGAGTTGAAATAGGGGATGAAGTCATTTTGAGGCTAGAAGCTTGAAACTTATTTTTTAGGCTTTTGATTAGATATAAATAAATATGGCATTTAAAGTTTGTAAAACATTTACGCTTTAGGGAGTAAAATATAAATAGGGGATGAAAGTTTGAAAGGTTTATGTTCGTAGGTGGGGAAATATGCCTAAGTGTGCCCGAACGGGCAGACATTTGAGAGCATACTAAGGTGCGAAACGCATGCGAATATTGAATTTTTTTCAGCTGCAAATTCATTATTATCTACTGCAAATTCACTACAATGTGATTTTTTGTTTTACTTAATTTATGTTCTTCGTGAAAAAATACAATAATTGTAATGTTATTACGTCAGTATTATTTGTTGTACATTTGGATATTAGGTAGGTACCTAATAACGGTAAATCCTTTGTAATAACGAACAATCTCAGTACAATTTTTCGTTTTCTTAAGCTAATTTAAATAAAGTAACTAGATTTTTGTTTAGAATCGTTCGTAAAATACCATTGTTTTCGTCAATTTTGTAGTTGCTATGCGTGTGTATTTTCGTAATACGTAGTTTTCATAATCATTCTTTAATTTACTTAGATTTTAATATTACAAATCCTTTCTTACAACGATAATATATATAAATTTAATTATTCTCCTATTCCCCTCTACTGCGTGAACATTGAACCTGCACTTCGTACCCTAGCCTCTTAGTCATGTACCAGCTCCGAAACTGCGCACATCGCTGCAATTTTAAATTTAATTATTAAAACTGAAGTTTAACAATGTATACAGGCAACATAAAGTATTCAACTATAATATAAGGCATTGAACGGATTTTTACCACTTCATATTAGAAATGAGTTTGTTTCAAAATAATTTTATAAATTTTATGCCTGTTGAATTAACCATTCACTAATTTACTTATATTTTACTATTTAAAATACTTTCATATAACGTTAACACCTAACGTGTTAGGTGCTCACTAGCTTGAAACACATACTGTTTAACTGTATGTCGAAACGTTGGCTAATCAATAAAGTTTTTCTCCAATTCTACGAGAAATTCATTGTGACCTCTACCCGGACCACTTTCTTCCACATAGAAATGAGATAGTATTACAATAATTTAATAATTCTAATGTCTATTAAATTAACCATTCTTTTATTTACTTAGATTTTACTACATAAAATACCTTTTGGTAAAATTTCTATGTTTTGGCAAAATATGGGAAAACAATCAACGTTGTTTATACAAATGTGCTTAAATAAGTTATTTGCAGTAAAACACTTATTTTATTGTATGTGTGTATTTTATATGCAAGATAATTAGCCTAAAAAATTAAAAATACTGCCCAAAGTCACTAATCCACGCGGACGAAGTCGCGGGCATAGCTAGTATATATTTATATATATGCAATATACTTGGAATAAACCATACACTTAAATCTCAATAATACTCGAAAATAATAGTATATGTTTCTTGATCTTGTTTATCACCAGGAAATAAACTAATTTACATCTATGAAGATCTAATATATAACGTCTCACATAAATACTTCAAAAAAGTGTATCAAGCAGACACAATGCATCCGAAAAGAGTAATAAAATAAAATTTAAAAAAAATCTGATATTATTTTTCACACTCACACTTACGAACGTATTCTTTAAAAATATCCATTACAATGATGACTGCCAGATGTTTTACCGAGGTCACTCGTGTTAGCATTTTTGGTAGTTCCATGTTTGTTCCCGTATAAACAATTTAAAAAAAAATTAAAGCTTCTAACGCACCTCTTGGATCGCTGAAACTCTCTAAAGGCTGGCCTATTTGTAGAAGAACAATGAAACGATAAATAAAATAAGAGGGAATAAATATTTTATAGTACCGGGGCAAAAATAGATAAATTCAAGTTTATATATGTTCCTAATCCGCTGCATGACTGAAAAAATTATTCGCTAATTTTACGAAAAACCGTCATTTAAAAAACTATTTTATGGAAATAATAATTTATTCTTTTGAAATCCTTTAATAATTTTTTAAGATAAGATAACTGCAAATTACATTTCCTATCTCACTGGTGTTAGTAAATGCTTTGGATTTCCTTGAGAAAGTTTCTAGGAATTTCTAACATTTATTTTTCTTAAGCACCATTTTTTTATACATCTTTTATTTAATTTAATTTTTTTCAGATGCTACACGAGACATTGGAGACCAAGGGGAGCACAAATCGTGGCAGTATATTTATCAAGATCCCTCCGCAACAAAAGGTAAAAATAGTTATTACTTTCATGATAGCAAAACCATAAAGTTAGTTGTTAAAATTTAGAAGAATCCAGATGTAATAGTATACATATAAACATAAAATATTGGGCATTTTTATTAATGATGAGTTTATTCAACGTTTGTGATTTGGATGGGTTTTTGGAGAGTAAATTTTGATAATAAGGTCATAATCATTATTATTAGGGAAATATATTTTCAGTTTTACTTGTGGAAGGATCACAGAGGGTAAAAGCGAATTTGAGGCGCAGGCTTCAGAGTCGAATCTGTATAATTCTATTTAAAAATACAATATTTGCTTAATAGACTCCAGTTTTTCAAATAAAGGCAATATCAACTGTAATATTGAATGATAAAGACCTTGAAAGGTCCTAGAAAACTTTAACTGGTAATTAATTTCATGTTTTAAGATTAAAAAACTTAAAATATTTATAGAAAATAAAGGGTTCATCTGTAAAATATCATATATTCAATTTTCTAAAAAGAGTTTTTGCCACGCTTGCTAGCAAATTGGAATTATGAAAAACTTTAAAAAATTGAAATTATATTTTGACCCTGCAAGAATGGAGAAATCCATTGCCATAGCGTTTCCGGCTTGCCTTCAAATCATTTCATGCCCTAAAAACGGTATTCCCAATGATCGCTTGGAAATCCTCTGGACGCTATTTCTATTTCAAGCTCTCCTGTCATCATTTGCCTTGGTCGGCCTCTTTTTTTTTCTTCTTGGGGGGAATCCACTCCCTTATACGCTCCACTCCTTCTATTTACCCTAATTATCCTATCTCCAGCAGCCCCCTTTACTTCCATTTCTCTCCTAACTTCCTCATTTCTTCTTCAGTCCTCTATTGTTTTCAAAAATACATCTTCTCCAGAGATCCATCTTAACGGCCTCAAATCTCGAAAGTTTTCTGCTTGATGCTGTTCATGTCTCCGCTATGTGAAGATATCTTCTATAATTTTCTTCACGATAGAATGAAGTTTCTTTCCGAGCCTGTTCGCTTCTACTGTTTGCTTTTCGCTCAGAGCCCTCCCCCATCAGTCAGCCTAGAGCCTATGGATTTAAAATTTCAACGACTTCGCACATCTGGTCATCAATAGTTATTTCGCCAGAGTTGATATTAATTCTCCACTCTTTGTACAACTACTTCAAGTCTTTGTACCTTCCAACATACAGAAAATATCGTCTCTTTCTCATCGAACTCTTTTAATTATATCGAATTCTATCTCATCAAAATCTTTTTCATACATAACATCATCTCGTTCTAAAACAGCTATGAAGCCATTCAAATCAATCCAGTTTGCAAGAAATTCAAAAGCAATAATCGCTTCATTTTATGGTGATCAGGAAACAAACTACTTTTTTTCATGGTCGCTTGAAGAAAAATTAAGCCGCCCGTTACCAAAAGGGATTGCTCAAAGGTTTTACAAAGTTTATGTAGTACACGAAATGTATCTTTATGTACTTGTTGTTTCCAACATTATTCTAGATAAGATTGACATCAAAGTATTTTATATTCCTTCCATTAAATGTTTAAAAATAAAGAAGTTTGAATAACGAACACTTCGTAATCGTATGTCATTACATTCCAAACTTACTGAATGTTGTTCGAAACTGTATTTATTGTCTTAATAAGTTTATTTAGTGTCTCCAGGAGAATATTAATTTCACAATTCTGACAATGCATTTTGAATTATTGGTAGTTGAGGAGTCAATTCAATTATTGTTAAAATGTATGAGAGGAAAATAGTTGATTGGATGATAAAATGGAGAACGGAGATAGTTGGGGAGTGCAGTCAAAAAAACACCAAATAAGTACTAGAATTATATTTAGTTACTGCCGACGTTTCGACCTACAGTGTATGCCATGTTCAGGGCTATGAGAGAGAACAAACAGCACAAAAAATATATATAAAAACGTTACAGTAGCAAGTATATAGTGAGAGAATATAGTGACATGTAATGTAGACATTTAAAATAGTGACAGATATGAAAATTAAAGATAACGAATATTAAAATAGTGACAGAATATAATAACATTAAAATATTGACCGATATAATAAAATTGAAGATAATGAACAGAAATTAAAATAGTGACAGATATAATAATAAAAGATACTCTTGCTCCGTAACGTACTTTTCATTGTTGCTTAGCCGGTTCACCCAGCCACTTCTCCCAGTCGGTACAGCTTTTCTTAACATTTTATATATTATATCTTTTTCTCTTTAGCCTTTCTCCGTTCCTCAGACTATATATTTTCCTATTTCTCCCTTATCATTTTGGCATCCAACATATGTTGGTAATCAAAGAGTTTATATTTATAAGCACTATTTTTAATTTTTAATTTTTCAAATTTATTAATCCAATCAACTATTTTTATATTACATCCCAATCAATTTTTTATATTACATCCCATACTTATATTTTCAAATTTTTACATTTCTAACTGTCATTCTACGAGATACCTATTCATTTCTTTCTACATATTCTTGTATTACATTATTATATTATGTTTCACACATTTTACTTATGTAACCTCTAGAAGTCCATTATCTCACATTTATATCTTTAATTTACTAGTTTTTTCTAAATTCCTTCATGTTGCATCCTTCTTTTATATAATCTTATTTTGTATCTTTCTGTTTACCTCCTCATTTTTATTTCCCTTTATATTATTTTTACTTTTCTATCCTTTCCTTTGCATTTGGTTTCTGTATTTTATTTTATAATAGCATATGCCCGCGGCCTCGCTCGCGTGGAATTCGGTCTGCCACATAAAGTTTCGTGAAAGATCATTTTAAATAAATAATTAAATTATTTTTTTTAAATATAAGTTACTCGTACATCCAAAATTTCAAATGTCTAACATCAAAACTGACGGATTCTATACAACTTTTGAACCCCTATTATATTAAAGGGGAAACCCTTGGTGTGGAATTATCCAAATTTCTTTTTTAAACTATAAAAAGAACCTATCTACAAATTTCAAGATGCTAAGTTCCTGATTCCCCATTAATTATGTACTATGACGAGGGGGGGGGACGTGCCCCCGTGCCCCCAGATAAATCAGCCCTTGCTGTAGCCTATGATGAATAACCTATTTTACTCAATATGTTTCATCCAAATCCGTTCAGTAGTTTTTGCGTGAATGAGTAACAAACATTCGCATTTATAATATTAGTAGGATTCGTTATCTTTTATTATTATATCTGTCACTATTTTAATTTCTGTTCATTATCTTTAATTTTATTATATCTGTCAATATTTTAATTTTATTATATTCTGTCACTATTTTAATATTCGTTATCTTTAATTTTCATATCTGTCACTATTTTAATTTTCTACATTACATGCCACTATATTCTTGTTACTGTAACGTTTTTATATATATTTTTTGTTCTGTTTGTTCTCTAGCCCTGAAGATGGCCTACACTGTAGGTCGAAACGTCGGCACTAACTAAATATAAATCTAGTAGTTATTTGGTGTTTTTTTTTACTGCACCCCCCAACTATCTCCGTTCTCTATTGTTAAAATGAATTGATTGAATCATATATCATGAAAAATATTAATTTATATTGAAAATTAAGTATAAGTGTGTATATTAAACGATATATATAAATATAAATAGATTTATTTTTATATATATCGTTTATCGTATATCCATTCCACGTTACAGTTCAAAATTAAATGAATGTTTCTCATGGTGGTTTTTAAATGCTCTTGCATATTTTAACTGCAGATGTTCAAGCGAATTCGTAGATCCGTTCGGCTGGATTGATTCTTTTACGTTCCCGGCATTGCTTGACTCGGTCATTTTTTTTTTTTTTTTTTGTGTTCGATCGCTCTTGAGAAGCCCTTTCGAACCTTATACGATTTCTGTAGTTGGATTTGGCGTTTTGCCGCACATTGGCCGACATTATATAGTTTTGATAATATATTTGGTATTCTATATTTTATTATAATCACTGTCACTATTTTTCACACACGTTTTATATTCAATTGATATATTTTGACAACTTGAAAATTAAAAGAACGTCGTGGCTTCTCCGATTCAAAAGTTATATTGAATAGAAATCTCGATATTGAGCAAAATGAGCTGAAAATAGTGGCGCTTCCCCCTCCACCGCACATGATGCGTCACAGTCCTTATTTATCGTAATGAATTATTTGAATTTCCTTTACCTATCCAATGGTATAATTGATTTTTGGATGAAGATGATAGATTGTAGCTGTAACAACAACCTGTATCCCTAATTTTGTTGTCATTCGGTTTTTTTAATTGTCTCCCACGATTGAGGCAATTTTAAAGACGTATTCACCTGCTCTATTTATATGTGTTGATTTCAATAATTCTGATTTTAATATTGTTTGTAAAATGGATTCGCAAAGCTTTTGTCGACCGGTTACATACAGGGGATTAGAAGATTAATTCCATATAATTAATTATCAGATAATTTAGATGATACTATTTTAATCCGAGACGGATTGTAAAATAATTGTTTGAACTATAAAATTAGGTAGTAAGGTGTTTAAATATATGTCACACCCTCCAGCGAGTAAGTAGAAGTAGAACCATCCTGCGTGGAACTTAAAAAGAAGTGCCACCGACCTTCCTATCTCCATAACTTTGAGGGAGGGAAGATCTTGTAAAAAAATGTAAATACTCTTAAATAAAGAAATCTGGAACATTACAATTTTATGGATTAATCATTAGCTGGTTGTTATTTTAACATAAAATTTACAATAATTGGGATTAAAGAAAAATCAATGTTCGGATGGATGGCGATAAGACCCAGAAACTTCAAAATCGTAATCGCATAAGCAATGGACAAATAAACCAATTAAAGTAAGTTATATTCACTAATAAATATAGAACCTTTATGATAGTTGCATGAAAATATAAGGTCAAAAAAAGGAAATTATAATTCATGAATTAAGATACGTATCCCACCTATTAATTGCCGAGACGAGAATGTTCAGTTTCAATTCGGCCCACATACATCTGGCACTGTTATGAAGAAACCACACTTCAAAAAAAATTCAGGAAATATATAGTGTATCTATCACAGTGTTTCCCAACACATAGGGATTTGTTGCTCACCGAATCATTAACCAAAGAGCCGGAAGAAACTGAACTCTGTACGGACCCTCCCCGGTCCATGCATTTTGAAACCATGTCATAGTTCATACATTATAGCGAATATTCCCAACTTACACTCTTTTTCCAACTTCAGGAAGGATATTATAGAATCTTTTTAAATCATAAATCGAAAAATCGGAAGTGGCTTTATCTTCATGGATTAACTTATGATATTTATACTCACCAATATAAGATTTTATTTAAGTAATAATTTTGTAGCAAATATAATTAATAGATTGAAAATACTAACCATCAACACTTAAGCATAAAGGCATACCATAGATGACCAAGTTTTTTCAGGTCAATCTTTTAGATACTCATCACATGCCGAAACCACCTCTTTGTTTCGATTGTTTGGAGGGCGTTTGAAACCATTTGATCGCCGGCCTTTTAATAGTCCATTTTTTCATTGTATATTTTTTGTGTTTATATAATTGTATAGAGAAGGATACATTTTCCTGGAATATTTTAGTGGAAATGACATGTACCATATTTATATCCTGGTAAAGAATAAAAGTATAAAATAAAATAGCTCAGTAAAATAAAAAAGGGTAAATTATATCATTTGATGCGAAATGATAAGTAGGGTAGCCTGCGTACAGTTGTGATAATTTTGGTTTGTTCTCCAATAATTTTCTTAATTTATCAGTTAGCTGTGAAAAAAGTAACACGAATTGTAATTTGTTCATTTGTCTACGTAAAAATACTAATAAATTGTCCTTAAATACGCTGTATTAATCATAGGATGCAATTTAAAAAAAAAGGGAAGTTTCACAACCGACGACAAAGGACGGTTGTGACATTGGTTGGGGTCGGTACTGACAGGCATAAACATACAGCAAAATGGTTTATAGTTACTTTTATTGTTAGAAGTATGTACCATAACAAATCATAAACTTCTTCTAAACAAAGTTAACATTCATATAGCAAGTGAACTAAAATCTGACATCACTTTTGTTCTTATAATGTCTAATCAACATTGTATATATCCTATGGCTCATATGTGTGTCTGTCATAAACAGTTTCCATATTATCATAAAAAGCTTTCACATTTGTTTTGTTAAAACTTGTAGCTCTTGAATGGCTTGTAGCCTGTGCTACGCGTACAGACAGGGACGGGTTTCTATTCATGAATGAACGGAACCATTCCTCACCAGCCATCTGATTCTCATCCATTGTCAGGTCAAATGCCAGCCAGCTTCCGTACCTCTTTTGCAGGTACAACATCGATTGACTTGTTTCCGCAGATATCAGTAAAATAATGGTCTGTTATAATCGCAACATACAATGCGGATTGGAAGTTATATAAGAAGAAATAATGAAACATTAATAATTGTGTGTATCAATTGAGCCTTTTGTTATAGCTCTGAGAATGGCCCCAAAGACGGAATGGAAGGCTGTAAAATTGAAATCAGTGACGAGGTTATATTTTTCAATGTGGACATTTGTTGGATTCGGCCTAGGCTTAGAACTGAGGAGACATTAAAGTTGAAGGGGCTTAGGTTGAGCCGCCCCATCTGGCCACCAGGCCCGCCCGCAGCCCCTCCACAAACTCAAAATTAATTGCCTACTCCCCATAGGCTTCCAAACTTTTATTAATATCGCTTCCTTTTGCTATTATGGTCTTTGTTTGCTTTACTAGCTTTAACGCTGAACGGTTCCCAGGCGAGGGAGGAAGATCTTTTGAAGGAATTTCTATGATATAAAAACAGGTTATATCAACGATTTTAATTATTTAATATATATAGTACCAAGCGGTGTCATGGCCGTAACTGCAGTTCAATCTAAGTATCGAAGATACTCTGTCTTTGTCATCACCCTATTATTTAATATCTACTTTTCATCCTGTGCAAGAAGTAAGTGCATAGATAGTTGAACATTTTTTAATAAAAGTGAGATGAGTATCAGATTAATAAACACCTTATTGATTGGTGGCCGTTCGCTAAAGGTAGTACCGTAACAATTAATCCCACTTCTCGACGCATCTTATTTGGTTAGGCAAGTTCAAGCTCTAGGCTTGGCTTCTTGCCTCCTATGGGCTTCCGATCGAATCACGCAATTTCGATATATAATTTTTTATTTGTCTGTCTTCCTTGTTACGTGCCTGGCTAATTTTAAGTATATTTAGATAGGTAAATATATATATTTTTGAAAATAGTTTAGATTTAATAGTTGAGCATTTATTTCTAACTATTTTGTTATTTTATTTAGTTGGATATATTATTAGTTATAGATGTGGACAATGTTACGTGCTGTGAATTTTGGAGGAAAAAACTCCCATCTCAGAAATCAGAAAACGACGTCCGCTCCAAAAACGCCAGACAATATCTGCCCTAGGCTCGGGGGGCAACTCAAACAGTAACCCATAAGGTCACCTGTGGTCTAGTGGTTAGCGTAACAAACTACTAAACCCAAGATCGCGGGTTCGTAGCCCGGCAGGTGGCCCTAGGATTTTTTTAAGGGAGTAAAAAATCCTTAGTTACGCCGTCCTTCGGAAGGGACGTTAAACGGGGATCCCGAGCCTGTACGATGTCAGGTACTCGTTAAAAATCCCTATCCTAATTAAACCTGGATAGGCAAAATTTAGAGCTCCCACTGTAGCATCGTCCGATTAGCCATAGCAGCATAAAGTGACGTTAAATGAACAAACAAACAAACAAACAAACAGTAACAAAACAATAAATGAAATGGCAAGTTAAAAAGAACCACCCACGCAGAACAAGTAACTGAACCACCTACAAATCGCAGAACATCTACTTCAGCAACTAAATAACCAGCTGCCTGCTACCACTGATAACGTATCTAAAGCGAATCTGGAGCACCAAGGATTCACTGATCCAGATGCACCAATATTATTATTATTTTTTTATTTATTCATATTTACAACTGTATTACAATAATATAACAAGTAAATAGGCTAAGTGATACATAATGACATGAGATAATGACAAGTAGAGAAACTATCCACTGGTAGTACTCAAATCACAAGTTCAACTAAGAAGGTCACGTGGCCTTCTTCTTCTCAGACGCCTTGGAGGATTTTCGGGAATTGAATAGGAAGCTAGGTTTGAAACTAGAGGGTTTGAGTGGTAATGAAGTTTGTTATGAAAGGATAGATACCTGGTTCGGGCCAAATCAGCATCAAATGGGACATTAAGGTCGCTATGGATGACTTTATTCTTAACAAAATAAGGAGCATTGAGGATTTTACGAAGGATTTTGGATTGTAGGGATTGGATACGAGAGGAATTCGATGGCTTAGTGGAGCCCCAAAGCTCTACTCCGTTAGTCCAAATAGGTCGTATGATGTTCATGTAGATGAGTCTTTTGTAGTTAATTGGGAGCTTAGAGCGTTTGTCTGTCTAGTAAGTGTTGAAGTAGCCTGAAACGTCGAGCAGTTTCTTGTCTTTTCAGTCTTGTATGAGGATTCCAGGTTAATCGTTTGTCGAGATGCAACCCTAAGTATCGGATCTGTTCGACAGGCACCAGTGAGATATTATTAAAGGATACTGAAGGGAAGGAAGTTATTGGTTTACGACGTAAGGTAAAAGTGATTTGATGCGATTTTTGAGAATTTATTTTAATTCTCTAGTTTTGACACCATTCTTGAAGACCAAGGCTTGGAGGCTTTGGGATACAATAACTGGATAGGTGTTGACTGATAATACACATGTATCATCAGCAGACGTGGTAAGGATAGTATTAGGAGGAGTTGGGATGTCAGCTGTATAAACTGTATAAAGGATTAGGCCAAGGATACTTCCTTGAGGAATATTATTTAAAAAAATAAACTATTTCTACGGCTTTCGTCAGGAAATGCTAGAACAGATTCGACAGCCAAACTTTAGGTGGCTTTCTAGACTAAATGACAGCAAATAAATTCTACAAACAAAGAAACCTATACAAAGTTGATTCACTATTTAACGGTTGTAACTACGATTTTTATAGCTATCAACTAAAATAAGAAACGCGGCACAGAGTGGTTCTAATAGGGCTACATTCAGCCACGCCTACGAAAGCAATTAAAATGAACTAAAAGAAATAGTCACAACATTAGAAATAGCTCTTCTGTATTGCACCCCACCAAAAAATATCCTCTACCATTATTTGTCGTGGAAACGGAACCAGCCCGAAATAGTGCAGAAATATGTCTAGCCCCACGACTTCTATACTCCACTGTAAAATATGTCCAATGTTAGGTCAAACTACAGCTCATGAAGGTTCTTGAGTTCAGTACGTAGAGGTTGTTTGTCCTAAATCACACTCAATCACCAAGGTTTCCCCCCAATTAAGCGTACCCACTTTTTACAGGCATAGTGAGCACCAGGAAGGTCCTAGATCTCACAGAGTCCATCCCCGGCTGTAAACAGATTAAATAGATTGTCTGCCACAGCCGGATTTGAATCCGAGACCTCCCTACTCAGACCCAATCCAAGCCCTGAGAACCCCAATCCAAGTTCCAGAAGTCCATTCCTTAACCTCAGCCTCCACGTCAGCCAAATCCTCCCCATCGTTTTCCCTTACGGGCCAAATTACCGCCACAAAATCCAATTTCTGTTCCATTCTATCACAAAACCCGAACAAATTCCTTATTTCAACAACCATAGAAAGTATATCCGGCTTCTTGGATTCATCTCCCAACGCACCCTCCTTTCCTCATAAATTATCCATTCCAGACCTATATTCAATTCTAATCCAAAATCCAAGTGACATAAATTCTATCCTGTCATCCTTCTCAAGAGCTCAAGAAACTATCGAACTATTCATTGCGCTTATTGGTTAAGTATTACGAGTATTGGTTTACACAATACTTTGAGTACTATAAAAAAAGAAAGTGTCAAGCTTACAAGTTTTAGCAGAACATTACACTAAGTATTAACTAATCATTAGTGGTATAACTCGATAATCCGACGTTGATGGGCTATTGGGTTTTTGTACAATCAAAAGAAAATTCTAATAGATAACCCTATCTTTTAAGGCAAACGTTGTATTAGTTTGGTGATGGTCAGAGGAGGAGGATAGAGTAAGATTATAGGGCGTTGAAATGTTATAAGTGTAGGGGGTCCAAGAAAACTAGGGCAGGCCCCATATATTTATACGTGAGAATACTGTAGCCAAAGTCGCTATTGAGAAGCCTGGCCAATGATAGTACGCTGATAACCTTATTTATAATTTTTTTTTAAACAGGAGCAAAATAAAAATTCATTATTATTATGTAAAGGAGATAGTTGGGGGGTGCAGTCAATAAGAACACCGAATAAGTGAAGTACTTATATTATGTGCCGACGTTTCGACCTACAGTGTAGGTCATCTTCAGGGCGAATGTTGGGAAGCGTGGCCGTTACATATAGCGGCTGGAGCGAACTCTAATTTAAATCTAAACTATCAGTTCGCTCCAGCCGCTATATGTAACGGCCACGCTTCCCAACATTCGCCCTGAAGATGACCTACACTGTAGGTCGAAACGTCGGCACATAATATAAGTACTTCACTTATTCGGTGTTCTTATTGACTGCACCCCCCAACTATCTCCTTTACATAAGATCATCCAGTCAACCATTTTCATCTCATACATTATTATTATGATTCCATCGTAGACTTAACAAATCTATGTTTCGAATAATCCTTGTTCATATTATTGTTATATATTAATTTACTCGATACACCTTAAATTGCATTAAGTTTTTTAAAACAATATGCCTAAAAATACTTTTTATTTAAGAATGACAACGTACAAAGTTAAATGGAGGTTAGTAGAGACATATTTTACTATGCTACCTGACATGGAGCGACCCTGTGTGGTTAGTGCTCACCCACTCTCTTAGTCGGGAGAAGTATACTTTCAGTTGAGCATGATAATACGCCAAATTATCTCCCTGCCGTTAAGTTTGAAACGGTACTGAACATAGACATGAAGACCCTTCATGGCTTGTACTGATAGCTTTTGCTTTTATTTTTTTTTTAGTACCTACCAATATAAGTTTAACGAATATGGTAACTAATCCCATTCCTAAAAATATATATTAATTGAATGTTGAAAAACATCAAAAGAATTGACATGTTATAGGTGGATGGAATTACAGATCCAGTAACATGGACGCCAAATGCACACGGTGGAATGCACCGCCTTCACGGTCCTTTGATAATGTGGTGTGGAGGGACGAACATGCACCAGCGTTCGTACGCTTGAGGAATAACGGGCACGTGTAGGCTGCAGTCTCTCCGCTCCACAGTGACGTTTCCAATTGAGTGCTTGTTCGGCCAGGGATGCACCCTATTCCGCCCCGAATTTCGAGAGGCATTAATTGTTACGTTGCCGACACAGGTGGAACAAAACAGTTTCATTTTCAGTTCACAACACAAAGGCTAATAGACTTCATTCGCTACTTTGTTATCGAAGACCATTACACTTATTACACAGGATAACATTCGCCAATACGTGCAGCGTGAATAAATTGTTTAGATCCCAAGGCCATAAAAAGAACGGTCATTATCTGAAAAAATCCTTACAGAAAAATCGAAAGAGCCAACCAGTTGGATCACAGAGCATTCTATCGATAAAAGTTACACCATAGTAAATTAGAAAGTATTAGACTATGCTAATTAGTATCACAGCATCAACGTTTTTTTCTGACCTAGTTAAAATGAATATGCTGTTATGAGATTCTTTCTAGGCCCACCCGATAGAAGTCGGATTTCGATAGAAAACTATGAAAAGTTTTTCTGTAATTAGACGACTGAGAACACATGATAAAAAAAGGGATACACATGCATATTAGCTTACTTGAAAAAAATGTGACAAAAAAAATCGAAATTTTTATTGTTCTTTTTTCGCAATTTTGAGACCGTACATTCTATAGAAAACATAACGTTATACGAAATTAAAGATCCTTAAAAAATTATTTTAATAAGTAGCTTGAAATATTAATTTAGTAGAGTACGACATATGAATCTCCAGCTTGAGAATAAGTACTTCAAAAGAAAAAACAACCGAATAAAACTCGTAGAACAAGAAATTGAGTACAAAAACTTCGATCAAGCATTCCTCTAGAATTTATCGATTTCCGAATCTCCAACAATTGGCTTATCTACCTTGTATCAAGCTTTCTTGGAATAATGTTCATTTCATGGTAAATGTATAAATTGTATTTATTGTGAAAATGATAGCAATAAAAAAAAATGGGAAACAATGTTTTTTGCCATCATGGCAACGCTACAGTGTGTTTTTTTTAAGTAACTCGTTATTTTACAAATTCGAATGCATTTAAGACAAAAAACAACCTTCAAGAAAGATACGTCTCCTCCAAGTTTAATATGTAATTTATTTGATAATTTGGGATACAGAACATTATCAAAGACGGTGGAAATTTTATTAACAAATTCAAAATGTTAGATATTTCAGTACTTCATTAGATATGACGTATTCCAAACACGTACATCACTACAGACGACGACGATGATCAAAAACCTTGCCTGCCGACATCAGAAAGGGGTTCCCCACGGGCAAATAAAATTAAATTTCGCCAGGGTTGCGTTAAGGTGGAGGATCGTCACGAACATCACAATATGAATTTAAGCTAATGCCTAAACACTTGACCATCACCTCGAAAAAAACACACACACACACACAAAAACTTGACAATCACCTCGAAATACACACACACACACACACACACACATATATATATATATATATATATATATATATATATATATATATATATATATATATATAACCGTATAAATGGGTAAATAAAAAAAAACAGTGTTAAAAACATGATTTTTCCCCAATCACATGAGACCATACGCAAAGTTATAAACAATCCCGAAATTGTTAATAGGGGCCGGATAATTTTGTTATCACAAAAAAATGTAATATAACAATGTCGTAAATTTGTATTTTTTTTTTTTTTTTGCGCAAAAGTCAGTGGCAGCATATTGATGTTATTTAGTAGATTTTTGCACGGTTTGGCGTTTTTTTCGCAACGTTTAAATATTGTTATAGTGCTAAATTCGGGCTCCAGTAATTGGCATTTAGTAATTTTCAGACTTTTATTAAATTTGAGGTTTTGTTCTGTTAATGATGATTATGACTTTATTTTATAAACCTCTCATAATGTCTTGCGGTGAATTCCTGTGTAATCAAGCATTAACAAAAATAATAGGTTTTTTGAAGTTTTTGAAACAATTCCCGATCCGTTCTCTGTGTAAGATCGATGCCTAAGGGAATCGTAAAAAATACGAATATAAACCATCATTTACTAGTGGAGCCTACGCTTGCAAATCCTCTATACATTCAATCGCCCATCGCCCAACTTCCATCCGCCATTGTAAAATCAACTCGATGCGCTTTAATACAAAATATTGGCGAATATGTAAATGCTAATTATTTGATATTTAAATTCTGAAACTTCTCTAAAATCATTGTTTTTATTCAAATACAGTTTTATTTATAAATAATGATGATTAATTTATAAACAATATTTAAATATAACCTTCAAACTTAATAGGGTAATGATGAAGAATTTTATGGATATCCATGATTTTTATGGAAACATATTCCTGACGAGAGGTTAATATGTTTATTAAAAATGTTTAACTACTCCTACTCCCAGTGTTTGTGAGTTGTCTCCTGTAGGGCAATGGGTCTCACATACTCGTGTAGGAAAAGATAAGTCTTGGGCTTCCTGGTTTTCCCCCGGTGGGCGGTCACCCATCCAAGTGCTGAACATTCTCGATGTTGCTAAACTTTTAAACTTAGATAACTTCTCATGGCCTCTCAGTCACCCCATCCCTTATAAAATAAAATAAATATATAATGATAAAGAGGAACATTGTTTACTGGAATATCGTAATGAAGGATACGATTTGTCTGGGGATGTAGTCATTAAGTAACACTAAATAAGGTTAACTTATTTATTATATGTGCCGACGCTTCGGCCTACGATATAGGCTATATTCAGGGCTAAGAAGGAAAAACACATAAAAAATATATATATAAAATAAATAAATAGTATATATATAAATATTAATGAAAATAAATATATATAACAAATATAGTATATATATTAAAATATTGCATATTATACATATAATATTAATACGAGTATACCTACTGTGAATTTAACAACATGATTGGAACAGATTGTGGTAATATTGTTGAGACAGGAAGGGGAGTGACAACAAAGAAACTGAATCCTACAATTTCATTATATCTCAGAGCTTGATAATTGGGAATGAATAGGGAGAGGTTAAAGTTGGGAGGGTTGCCGATTGGTGGTGTGTATGCGAAGCTTCTGGTTCTGGTTCTGGTCAACAGTTGGTCATTAGAGGATCAGCTCCGGTCGGGGAATTGCTCTTTAATAGGATTACTCAACCGCCGATCCATACTCCCTTACACTAATTTACCTACTCTATTGACAAAAAGCTGGGATAGCTATAATTATGTAAAGGGTATACCGGATAAGAACAATCCACTTCAGGGGCCGATTTCGCATTTCATGAGCTACAAAAAAGTTAATATAGGCCTAGCTGGGTCATCAACTTATAGCACAAAAGGAAAAGGGGTACTTACTCCGAAACATCAAGATATTGAGAGCGGAAAAGTTATAAAAATCCATAACTTTTTATAGTTTTATTATAATTTTTGATAGTTTTCCTCTCAAATCTTTTAATACATTAGGTGAGTTATTGTTTATATACATCGTTATTTACCCGGAAAACTATTACCTATAGTACTTTTATAGGACTATTGATTTTTCTTGAATGGAGGGAGTATAAAAGAAGAGGTAAATCTAGGCATCCCCCCCCCATCCTCAACGAAATCCTAGTTGCTGTCCTGCCGTCCCGTGCTCTCCGCTTCTGAGGAAACACAATACCGAAAAATTATCGATCTGAGTAGGAAACGAACACCACTCTCCATCGTCACCTTTCCAGGCTGTGCCCTTGGGGACACTCTAACCACTCGTAACTTGTTAGCCGATCAAAGTCATTAGTGTCAATAGACACCCAAGGGTAAAAGTAGGCTGCTAATGGTTAGCCCATCTACAATTTACTGTACCTACTTTACGATAATCAACAGATTTCAACTACTTCAACAGATTTTATAATCAACAGATTTTAAACAACTATAGTTTCCTGAACTCCCCCCATGAAGAAAATATTTGAGAAAGAATTCCCCAAATTTTTTATTGATATCAATCAGTTTGGGGGTCCGCATATTCCAAAGTGTTGGATATTATCCAAAGGGTTTTAACCCTGGGGTTCTCATTGCTAAACTCTACGTATTTAGAGCTTCTTTATAGAAACTCTGTGTCTTGTTGTACCTAGGAACTATTTTTCCACTCATTAATTGAATAATCCATTAAATAGGGGGAAGGAATTAAAATATTGCAAAGTTGCGATAAAACTAACCATAATTAATTTACTAAGCACGCTATTATTAAATAAAATTCGATGGTATCTGCAAAAAAACTATAACTAGATAATAAAACTTAAATAACAAAGCTATTTTACTACGTGATGAAATTATTTATTTATATTTATAAAAAATGTATCAATATTTTTATATATTTGTATATATTGTTAAATAATATACATGCTTTACTTTATCTTTAATTGTCAATATACGAGCTAGTTTTTATATTTTCATTTTAATGAGGGTATTATATAATTTCATTGTTAAGATAAAATCGCAGAATACATATTTAACTGTAATTATAAATGTCCTGAATAAGTGAGTAAATAATAAATGATAGAACAAGAAAATGTACTCTGGCACAGCTAACAGAAGTTGTGTAATGGGACTTGACTTGCATTTCCTCTCATAGCCGATCCCCAAAATACTAAGCTTTCTCGATTGTAACTTTAACCGTAAAACCTGCTCCTATAAATCAAGCTAAGAGGGTGCAGGAACCACAGCACCGAGTCCTATACTCCCAACTTGAGCAAGCATGGATGAAGATATTGCTTGTTCCCCTTGAATTTTTTTTAAAGAATGTTGTACCTTAAACATTAAAATAAAATAAATTTGTTATTAAATCGAAAATTTATCCGTGTCATCTGATTAATATTTGAATAATGGAGAATATTGTATATCATTAAAATTGTATAAAAAACTAAGATGGTTTTACACCTTACTTTTTTGTTATTGAACTTTTATATTTAAGAATCAATGTTTTTTTTTTCTAAATACATTTCCGGATTATTTACAGCATCGCATACAAATCGTAATGAATTTCTGACATGTTTGATCTAGAGGATTACGGAGGGAGCAGGTGGTCTGGGACTGTGGTCCGTGCATCGAGATCTCCAGTGCAGCAACCCGCCAAGGTCAAGTCGTTGGGGCTATCCTGCGTCGTCTGTGGGGACACCAGCTCTGGGAAGCACTATGGCATCCTTGCCTGCAACGGGTGTTCAGGCTTCTTCAAGAGATCTGTTAGGAGGAAGCTCATATACAGGTTTGTTCACTATTTCATTATGTCGTCGATTCAAATGCATTGTATCGAATGTGAAAAAGGTACTTCTGAATTATCCGGTCTGAAGAGACTGCATTATTTATTACCTGAACACTGATAATTCAGACCCTGATTACACCTACCTTCTTATTCATCTTAATGGATATTGAAATATATGAAATGTAGTAATAAAATGGCAATTTCCCTAGCCAGGTTCCTCTTCTTTTATAAAGAAGCGTTTTTCCAACACTTGCGACGAAAACATCTCCCTTTCTATCCTTGTCAAAGTTGATTTGATGACCTTTTTCATATAATTTCATCTTTTAAATAGACAATGAACAAAATTACGAATACAAAACAATAACAAATAATACAGAAAACAATTTAATAACGCACACACAAATAACCCAAAACAGACGAGTGAGAAGATGAGGTAAGATGAGATAAGAGAATAGGGAAAACCCAACTTTTCATGTGAATGAAAAGCTTATTTAAGGTTCATTCAAAGCCAGTACGTATCGTTAAACGTATTTTACGTGGTTATTATAGTCATCTGTAAGGCATATAACCCTTTTTACATGACTCTATATTTAAATTTTATATCAAGTATTAACCCTAAATAAATTGTAATAGATCAAAAACGAAAAATGTATTTTTTTTCATATTCGATACTTCGCATTTGTGTCAACGATACTTTCAGGTTCAATACTATACATTTTTTTTTGCAAACCATAAAATAAACCTGTACCACTACAACCCATGAACGGGTCTGTGGTTCAGTAAGGTAAGTCCGGGAGAGTTGGACCACATTTTTTTGATTTTTTTGATTTTTTTGGACCAAATTGTATTGTTCAAGTTATTAACATTATTATTTCAGCATTTGTTAAAGAATTTAGTGTTATACCCTTAAACAGTTTATTTTCTAATTGGTAATTATTAATAAAGGCTACATCACATTTTTTCCAAAACATTACATGGTCCATCTCGGGCATGCCCGGGTGAGATGGGTCAGTGGCTTGGGAGAGATGGACCAGGGGTAAAATTTGGGAATAATTACTACAAAACAAGTATAAAGTAAAAAATATGAATATTTTACATAATAACACATTTTACATTATAAAATAATCAAAAAATAAACCTTTTAAATCCATCAGGTTAGCATAAGACTTAGTCTACTTACTTGTTTAGGTTAAATTACAAAATAAATCTACCAAACTGAAACGAAAAAAGCTCTTCTTGGCTGGTTAAATACAAGTATGATAAAAACAAAGTTTTTTTGATAAAGCAGTCATTATAAGCTTAAGGTCAATGGTTTCTGCACTGGAGGCAACAGGGTCAACTACGCCGGTTGGCGCACAAGCGATGGTGTGTTCTACTTCAACAATGGGCACTGTACCAGAGACATCGGGATCTAGGTAGGCGTAGTCTGGTATTACAGTTATATCTAGAGGCCAAAAGCTTTGAATCCACCGTTTTGTACACCTGCAGCTTTTGTCCATGCAGAGTTGAGAAGTTTTCCAAACTGCAGACGATTGATCTTTCTGGATGGGTTGTTTGTCATGAAAGAATTTTAAGCACTATAAAAGTAGGACTTGAAAAAAGAGTGGTCGAATGGTTGTAGCCAGTGCGAATTATGTGGTGGAATGCTCAGCAAAATGATCCCTTCTTGCTCCGTGTACACAACTACTTCAAAGGAACTGGTGTGAGAAGTGTGACCATCAAGTAAGAGAAGTACTTTCCCAGCTGGTTTTCTAGGTTGGAAATGAGTTTTTAACCAGTGCAGAAAAATTTCACTAGTGACATAAGAAGATTTTTGTGTCATTTTTACCACTGAACCCATGAACTCAACTTTCAAGTTATTTCCGTTCATTGTGCAGTATGGGGGAAGAAATGTACATTCAGCGTTAACACATGCTAGAACAGAAACAGTTTCAACCTTTTCTCCTGACGTAATGGAAGTTACATTTTTGGAACCTTTAACGGTAACAACATTTCCTGGCTTGTTATTAAGTTGGAGCCCGGATTCATCCATATTAAAAATAACCAACTAATCAGTTATTAAAACTACAATGAATTCGTTTTAATAAAAGTAACATTTGAAAACGTGTGTATTGGCCCATCTCTCCCAAAAGTCAGGGTGAGATGGACCACCTCATAATTCGCATTTTAAACGAAAGCTTGGCGGCCATTTAAGGTTATATTACTAACTACGTGTTTATTAGACATTGCTACAAGAACCCTATGTCGATATCACGTAAACTTAAGCTGAAAACTAAAACTACGTTACTACCTTAAAAAACTTTGGTACTTGCCAAAACAGACAAGGACGTTTTTCTCAACAAATATTAACAAAACCACGACAAAATTAACAGCACGTCTTCACTGTAACTGAAGCCAACACACAACAAACGATGATGACGCTAGAACATCACAGTTCGGAAATAATGGACTGGTCCATCTCTTCCGGTGGTCCAACTCTCCCAGATTTACCCTAGATAGCAGAGATTGTACTGTTTCATGGACAACGGTTCTGTAAGCAGGTGACTTGTCCTAGGTCACATTTAACCTGAGTGAGCCCCAGGAGGGTCCTAGATCCTATATGATCCATCTCCGGCTGCAAACAGACTATATAAAAGTCCTGCCCGCAGCGGGATTTGAACCAGGATTTCCGGCATGGCAAACATTTTGCATCTACAAAATATATATATCTATGTGGATATACAAATATTTTGTTAGAAATTAACAGACAAAGCTTAGTTCCTCCCTGAACATCAATATTAAAAAAAAAATGGATATTTCTTGGCAGACAACCCAAAACATTGTTAAAAGTAAATAATAGTACCCTATAAACTAAAATAAAATTATCTTAGGTAATACGTACCGAATATTATATATTATTAATATCGAGTTGTAGATCCTGCCAATAATTTGTCATATTAATTAATAGGGTATTATCACCATTTTTAAAACCAAATCACATCAGAGATTTTTCAGCTATAAGCCAATGAAATGTTACAGCTTTTTAGATTATTTTTATGGAAATTATTTTATTTAATTATTTTTATTTAGATGCAAATAAAATATATTAAGCGTTTTTAATTTTGGAAATGTAATTGTAAGGGTAGTAGTAAGTATCGCAAGCGCTAACCCTCAGCGTCATAATATAATAAAAAAATAAAGGACACATCAATATAAAAATTATCTAAATTTATTTATTATTAAAAAGCAAACGTTTTTCGGAAAGGTGGCTTGTGGGAATGGAGTCGCAGTTGAATAAGTTCGCTCCTACACTAAATTTTAATTTTCATCTAGAAAACCGTATTAATATTAATTTTATTTACAATGATATTGTCGATTAAAATAGCAACTATTTAATAAAACATCTTATGCGGCAATTTACTTTTTTTACATTTAAATTTGACTAAATAGACGGGCCGTTTGGAATGGAGTATTGGAGCGCGGAAAGATCAGAATCAATTAATAGGATGGGCCTAATCCGGTTGATGTAAGGAGCGGGGGTCAGGTGCGCCGGGGATCAGCCTTCGATTGATGGGGCAATTCCCCCTCCCCCTCCCCATCCCACCTCCATCCCCCCACCCCAATCAAAAACTAGCCCCGCCCTCCCGGGCCTTTAGTATTTAATTTCTTTCCTCCCCAAGGGCCCCAGCTTTCCCGCCTCCATCAAGTGGCTTTGGACCCTCTACTAAAATTGAATTTGGAATTCCCGCCTTTAAGTGAACAATATCTGTTCCCCGTGATTCCCTCTCTCTTAATCCATCTTTCTTATTCAAATTTTACATTGAATTACCGTCAACCCTCTTCATTTCTTCTTCTTCTAGATTGTTCGCTCGTAGTATTATTTTTTCATTTCACTTAAACGGTCTGTTTTTTCATTCCCTTCTTGAAATAATCCGAATCTGAGTTCCAATTTTAGCGATAAAATTGGAACTCAGATTCGGCGACTTTGTAAGAATACATAGGTACTTAATTAGAACTGTCTTTTGAATCATATGTAATGAGAAAAGATTGAAAACCCGACAAAAAATCGAGAGATAAAAATGAAACAGTTAAATATTACAGCTGTACACTGAGTTATGTGTGATGAAAAAATGTTTAGGTCTTCATCAACGTGTCCAAAAAAGCCGAAATCTGAGAAAACGAAGACGAGGCATACGAGTAAAAAAGGAACTGTGACTTTAAGCCTTAAAAATGTCTTAACTCTATAAAAACTCTTTCTGAACTATATACATTTTAATACTCTTTTAGGTTTCCACGGCCACTATTTTTACAGAAGACTATTGGTTTCTTCTGGTTTAGACCGTGTTGATAAATTTTTCGCCAGGCTGCTGACTTCTTCAGGGCTGAAATGAGAATGAGAAGCTCATTCAAGGCAGGCGAAACGTTGGCAATCAATTTATCAACACGGTCTAAACCAGAAGAAACCTATAAAGTCTTTTGCATATACATTTTTTCATGATGTTTTCATCATTATGATTTGTTGTCGTGTTATATGAAAATATAATAATTTATGGCGCATTTGATCTAAAAAGGTTATTAAGGTATCCATTTAAACATTATATATATGTATATATATATATATATATATATATATATATATATATATATATATATATATAAATATATATATATGATTGCTATATAACCAAATGGGTACTTGTGTCTTTACGCAGTCCTGGTTATTTTTGTCGACTTGTTCGCATGCGCGAGCAGTTACATTTCTAACAGTTACCTTCTATTTAATGGGGTTAAAAATTATCAACAATTAGAAATCAAAAGAATTTATTGAAAAATGGAATATAATAATAATGAATAATTAATTAAACAATAATGAACAAACAAAAATATTTAAAATGTGATATATGATGAACAATTAATTAAACAAGAGTGGACAATGAACAATTAAAAATACAAATAATAAAAAATCACAATAATTAAAACAAACAAGTTATGAAAAATCACAATAGTTAATTGACATAAAATTTGTTAATCGTATTTAGATGGAAAATGCGTCGAAATACACTTCAATATCAAGATTTAAATTGCATTTCCAAAAGAAACGTTCACCACAATACAATTTCATTTCATGGGAATTGCTACATTTTATTTGTTTTGGTAAAATATTTCGCTCCTGCAAAAAAATAATAGCCTGTTCTTCTGTTGTTGGCAAATCCCAAATACGCATTTTACACTAATTAAATAAATGACTAAAATAATAACAACGAAAAATCTATAACAAACTACCAAAGAAACAATAAACAACGAACAGTATATAAGAAACAATAAATCAGCAATAATCAAAACTCAGTAAACAAGAAGAAACATAGAACAAATCAGCTGTTTGAAATATAACTGTTACAAAATGTAACTGCTCGCGCATGAGAAGAAGTCGTCAAAAATAACCAGGGCTGCGTTAAAACACAAGTACCACCAAATGCATTATTTTTAAATATTTGTATATTTCCTTTCATCTCCTTTGAAATACAAATGATTTATTTATAAAACCAAGCTAATTACAGTTTCCAGATTCGAGATATAACTAAAGAAATTTCATTTTTGTTTTCATCTCCTGGGGCATATTGGACGAAACACGCACAAGCACGAGCCTTTTTTCTCAATTTAACCCCACCCACCCCAACGTTGATATTGATATTGACAACGGACACACCATCCATTCCTCTTATTATATTAAACATATTAAGAATCTGACTTGGTTACAAAACTCTCCTAAAAGAGGCACCTTGAAGGGGAGGATGAGGCGACAACAGGGTCCAGTTGATTTGCCCTAATCGGATCGATGAGGCGGGACCTGCAACCGTAGCGAATCAGTATTGTCAGCCAAAGTGGATTTGACAGATTCGAGTTGGTGTTAATCTGTGCGTCGAGATAAAAGCGATTGAAGGCCCAGCATTTGAATTAGAAGAAAAGGACCCCCGCTGCTAAACGGATTAGGGGCGGAACCAGCTGTCTCCTAGTTGACCCTAGTCAGGAACATTTCCTATGTCCATCTTACATCCAGATCTTCCTCTGCCGGCTCATTGTCTTTTTCACTCTCTCCAGTCATTCCTATGTCTCTCTGTGACCTTTCGTACTATAATGAATGTTCTTTTGGTTTTCCAACCTCAACTAATAATGCGTTATAACGTTACCAGCCTGCCTCGATATTGTAGTACTTCTTATGCTATTATGCTCTATAATTTAAAAAGTCAAGATCAAGCCTATTTTGCAGTAATAGTAACGGTGCAATGAGGCCCCTCCCCCCAAATACTGGTTACTTAAAAATAATGTTAGTTTTATATAAATATATGGGAGCGGAGTAGCTCAGAGGTAGAGCTGAGCTGCCATGCCGAAAATCTTGGTTCAAATCCCGCTGAGGGCAAGTCGTTTATTTAGTCTGTCAGCAGTCGGAGATGGATCATATAGGATTTAGGACCCTCCTGGGGCTCACCCAGCCTCTATAAAGTGGGGACCCAAAATAAGGAGGAAAAGCAGGACAAATCACCTCCCTGCACAACCGTTGTCCGTGAAACAGTACTGTCTCTACCAGATCCTTCACGGGTTGTAGTGGTACAAGTCTTTTTTATATAAATATATATATTTCTTTCGGTTGGCGCTATTGACCGTGAAGCGCTATCGACACTATAACAGCCATTTATAGCTTACGGAAGCATAATCAGCCTGGAGGGGTCCAAGCTCACCTTACTACCAACTACGTTTCACAGGCACTGCGGCAGAGTTAATGAATTTTCGACTTTGGTTGGGCCATATATTTTTCTCAGCATTTTCATCTCTCAAGCATCGATGATTGACTACATACTTTATACTTTATGATTACCTACCTCCTACATAATTTCTCATTATCCAATCCTATATCTCCTCCAGGTCATTTACAGTAAATCATAATAATGTCTACTCATCCCTCCTTCCTCAATCTGTTGGTTTTCCTCAAGGCAGTATACTCGTCTCAACAGTTTATACAGCTGACATCCCAACTGATCCTAATACTATCGATACGACTACTATCGTACTGCTATGTATTGTTGGCACTGATGCGGGCGGCAAACATGAAAGGGAATATGTTTTGGACAAAGAACAGACCTTTTGGTCCCTTTATGGGGCCTTTATGTTCAAGATGGTGGAGAAAGGAGGAAAGGGGGGGGCAAGCAAACTAGACTGAGAAGGACACTCTCTAGACACAGACCCCGAGCAGGAAGGCATGAGTAGAGCCGGCGTACAACGCGGACTAAGAAGATGACAAGACCCGGAGGCGGCAAGGCGAAGACCGACTAGCAACCCAATCTACTCCTGTTCAGAGATAAGTGTAATTTATTCCTGTAAGGTATTTTATGGCAATCCTCTTTATATAGCAACATCTGAATCATTAACCTTGTTTAAAATTGAATAAATAAACGATCTTTATTTATTTTATTTTTTGGAGTTCCAACCATAGGTCATTAACGCCAGTGGATACTGGGATTGTTGATATTTAATCCTTTACACCTAATTTTCGTTTAATTTATATATCTTTCAACAGGCCTGTTGATTTTAGGAAGTCAAATAAGGAAGCTAAGTTCTGTTCATGGTTGCATATCATCTCATCCAAGTTTCCTAAAACTCCTGATTATTCTCTTTGAAGATGATATCGTCTGCATTCCGTGAGAAGATGTTTTATATTCATCGGAAGTCCACACGTTTCACACATAGGGGGTTCTTCTTTAGCCATGAGGTAAGAGTGAGTCAGACGAGTGTGACCTATTCGTAGCCTTGTGAGAACGACTTCTTCTCTTCTGTTTTCACGTACCGAAGTACTCCAGCTTCTGGCGTCTGCTTTTATCTCACGCAGTTTATTATTTGTGGTATTTTGCCAAACTAATCCCCACTTTTCATTTATTTTTTCTTTAATGAAGCAAGCTACATCTCCCTTTGTAACTTTATTATACTGATCGCCTTTTTTAATTGCTTCCTTAGCAGCGTTGTCAGCAATTTCATTGCCCAATATACCGCAATGACTAGGTACCCACACAAACGTCACACCAATGTTGTTTATTTTTAAATGGTAAAGAGCCTCAAATATTTAAATTATTATTGGATGTCTTGAAAAGATATTTTAATTGCAAGAAGAGCAGAGAGGGAGTTCGTGTTAATCGTAATGGTGCTTGTAGTTGGTATTACGTCTAATGCTTTGGCGATAGCTGCTAGTTCTGCTGTGTAATTTGAACTGATTGCATTCATTGAGTATTGCTGTTTCCTGGACCCACAAACAAAGGCAGCACCAACACTGTTCTTGTCTTTTGAACCATCTGTGAAAATGTGAGTAGCTGATGGGAAATCATTGCAAAGCCTGAGGTATTCATTTCTAAACGCTATGGGGTTAGTTTCTTTTTTTAACCATCTTTGCTAATGTAAGATCGAATCTTCGGAGATATGCAATCCATCCACGGTTCTTTTGATGTCAAACTGTGAGGTAAAATATTAGGTATCGTAATATTTATCGTGTCTATTATTGCAATTACTCGGTGTTTAAAAACGATTTTTTCCTGTTGTTTAAGTAATTTGGAGGTGTAGATTTTATAAAATCGTGTGATGGATGCAATGGGGATGCTAATATTGAGAGATAATAGTTCATGGTGAGGTACCCCCTGCGGTATTTTAAAGGTGGCTCTCCACTTTCAGAAAGTATACTAATAACAGAGCTGGAACGGAAGGCACTGGTTGCTATCCTAATGCCTGCGTGATGAACACTGTCTAACATTTGTAGAATTATCTCTGAAGCCGAACTGTATGCCATACAACCATAGTCAAGTTTAGATCTAACTAGATTTCTATATAGCATGAGCATGCTAGTGCGGTCTCTCCCCCAAGAAGTACTACATAACATTTTTAATATGTTAATAGAACGCTGGCATGATGTTTTAAGATGCTGTAAGTGTGTGTTCCAGTTGAGTCTAGAATCAAAATGTAAGCCCAAATATTTAACCGCATCTTTATATGGAATTTCTTCGTTATTGATATAAAGAGGTGGAAGTTGAAGTGATTTTCTAAGGGAAAAGAGTGAAGAAATATTCATAGAATTATGAGTAGTGGGTTGAGTCACTGGTTGTGTAGATTGAGATACTAGATTGTCACCTGTTATTTCAATATTTTCTGAATTAATATTATTATTTAAATTACCACGTGGTTTGGGTTGGTTAGGTTTTTTAAATAATGTTTTAACTTTAGAATCTTTAGTATTCATCCTTTTTTTGTCAATTTGACCCTCAGTTAAAGAAATACTGGAGTTACTCCTTACCTTTCTTTTCAAAAGAGTAGAAATAACGGCTTCATCGTCTTTCCTACTTGTTCCAGCAATTTTATTGTCTTTCATCAGAAAAGTGTCCTTTTTCACTAAATTATACTATAAGTCACTTCAAAAAAACATTAAAACAACACACATCAAAAATAAATGAATTCAATAAATCCAAAAACTTAAAGATAACTTAAGCAAGTTCACAGTTCGAGGCCTAACAGCTAGCAACATAAAAGTACGCAGATGACAGATGTTGATTATCAGTCAACACTGATCATAGGCATCCCGTACTCTTCAATCCCATCTCACTGAACTTGAAAATTGGTGTCAAAACTGGAGGATTAAAATAAATTCCCACAAATCTCATCAAATCACCTTTACCCTCGGTCGTAAGCCAACGACTTCCTGTCCTCCTGTATCGTTTAATAACATCCCATTGATTCCTGTAGAACAGGTCCAGTACTTAGGACTACAGCTTGACAAACGCTTAACTTGGAATCCTCATACTAGACTGAAACAACAAGAAACAGCTCGCCATTTCAGGCTACTTCAACATTTAGGAGATCAACGCTCTAAGTTCCCAATTTATTACAAAAGACTCATATACATGAGGATCATTAGACCCATCTGTACATACGGAATAGAGCTTTGGGGCTCCACTAAGCCATCGAATTCTTCTCGTATTCAATCCTTACAATCCAAAATCCTTCGTAAAATCCTCAATGGTCCTTACTTTGCTACGAACAAAGTAGTCCATAATGACCTTAATGTCCCGTTTTTTGCTGATTTGGCCCGAATCCGATATCAATCTTTTCATGACAAACTTCATTTCCACTCAAACCCACCAGTTTCTCTTCAATTCCTGATAATCCTTCGAGGCGTCTGAAAAGAAGATGGCCTCGTGATATTTTAAGTTGAAATTTTTATTTGAGTACTACCACTGGGTAGTTTTTATTTTATACCTTACCTCGGGACATGATTTATATTTCATTATATTTACTGGATGTATTCTATATACAGTTGTAAATTTCAATAAATATATTTAATGAAAAATAAATAGATAACAGATACGAACATAGTTGCGTATACCTTGGATTATAAAAAAATAAAAATGATAACAAGTAAAATACATATATTAAAGCGGGGTAGAAAAAATAGACTAAATATTATTTTTTTAAAATATATCGTTTAGTAAGTTATATCAACACATTTTTTTTATTCCTACGATTTCTCAAATAAGAAAAGAACACTAATATTAATTTTATAGGGAGCAGAGTGGTAAAAAAAATCTTAAAACCTTTAATTATTATATTATTGCATTTAAATACGACTAATTCAATGTATAATGTTAGTATTATAATCTATCGTTTTGACAGGAATATAAATTGTACTCTAAATATATGAACAGGGCCTTTAATTCATAATGTTGATTATATTATATATATATATATATATATATATATATATATATATATATATATATATATATATATATATATAATATAATATTTAAATCTTGAGTTTCAGTTAGCACACTAAAATAGATGTAAAATGACCTGTGTAAGATAGGGTGTACTTACATGTTCTAAAGAATGAATCAGTTTTTCATTAATCTGTTGCCTCTTAAAACAGCATAAATTGTTTGTATTGTAATTGCTGTGATCAATGAACAAGTAATCCATTTTTTAGGAACAGCAGTTTATTTAATTGTTGAACCATATTAGATTATTGTTATTTTTATATATTAATTAATAAAGAAATAAAAGACTGAAACTCAAGATTTAAATATTATATTATTTCCATAACAGTCAAGAAAAGTAAAAAACCAATATTCATATATATATATATATATATATATATATATATATCTATATATATTAATTTATAATATTATTTTTATTTATGAATTTATGCATCTATGGACCGCATACAACTTAAGATTTATGGTGTTTCTTCTTCTTCCTTTCCTCCCAGTACCTCTTCATTTTCTTTACAACTGTTTGTCGCTGATCACCTGCCCACACTCCCTTTGGTCGAGACTTTAGCTTGTCTTCTTCATAGGTTGCGTTTTCTATCAGTAGACTGAAGCGGTTCCTTTCACGTATTATTTCATCAGTAACACTTATTTTGTTGGCATCTTTCATCACTGCTTCTATCCATCCAACTGTTTTCTTCAGTTTAAGGTAATTAAAAATATTCTTTGTTATCTGTGTTTCTTCAAATCTTTTTAAATGTCTATACAGTTTTAACCGTCTCTTCCTTATTGTATCTGTGATTTTTTCTATGTTTTTATACAAATCTTCGTTTCTCCTTTTAATCCATATATTTTCATTGTTTTTCTCAGTCCCAAGTGAAATTTGTTTACAAAATGTATATATTTCCTGTGAAGCTGCATAATATATGTTTAAGATGTTCGATTTGTATTTCTAGTTACTTTAAAATATGGCACTGGAATCGAGTTTACATTCAAATAATTTAGAAATTATATGGTTCATTTGAAGATGAGTTAGATGAAATCCATTACTTTGTTTTCTTTTGTAAATATTTTATTCCCTGTAGGGGTCTATTTTTCTCCTAACGTTGCAAAACGTTTTATTAATCGGATCTTTGTATTTTAGATATATGAGATAACTTTTGAGCGTCATGTTACTCAGGATAGGGCTAAGATTTAGAAGCAGATTCCTTCAGCTTTTGAAAGATGGAGTAATAAAAGGAAAATGTGGTATAGGCAGAAAGTTTCTTCAGAAACTTCAGGAGTTTGGAATTAGTGGTGCCCTGGGATTAATCTGAATCGCAATAGCCGAGCAGTTCCATCAAATAGCCGCCAAAGTCCTTTGAAGATTATAGCCGAAAGAAAAGATCGATAGGGAGCTTCTAATCGCACAGAATTACTTCCGTTTCCATTCCTAAACAATAATAAATAAATATCGGGAACCAGCATTAAAAATAAATAAATAAAATTTCGTTCCAAGAATAGAGGTATTCCTATTGGTCACAAATTTCACGATGGGACAACAGAATAGCCTAAGGGATTAATTTGATAATCAAATAATGATAGCGGGTGGGTTAGGGTATATAAAAATTATGGGTAAAACGTATTTTACTGATATTAGGGATTAATACAAAGTTCATAACGTATGCAATGCATTTTGTATTGAAGTTTGGCGATTCTTTGTTAATGGTCTATCTGTTGCAAGTAGATAGCCCCAACAACCTGTTTTAATATTCTTTAACTCAACACGTTATTATAATCAGAGTTGGCCTAATTACTGGGCATCAATGTCAAAAGTGACTTCAATCATCATCATAACTAATTATGTTAAGAACGGTGTGCCATAGTATATGCACATACTCATACACACATATATGTTTCCTCTCGTGCTGGATTTAGTATTTTCTAAATCTTCTGGTCTAAGTATTTTTCAATTGGGGCACAAGGAATCTAATAATTTATTATATGAAAATATTCAACCATATCAAGAGCCCGACGTGGTGCATCATGTGAGAATTAGCAGAAGGCTAAGATGGGCTGGACGCATGGCCGGAATGGAGGACGACTTTACTAACAAAATACTTTTGTTTGAGTACCTTGATGGAAAACGGAAACGTAGTTGATCACGACTAAGATGGGCAGACCAGGTCGAGAGGAATGCTGGTGGCATTGTTGGATCCAAAACTTGGAGGACCTCGGCACAAGACAGAGAAGATTGGAGGCGACGCCTTGATGCAACCAAGACCCGTAAAGGGTTGTTGAGCCAGTGTTAGTATCATATGATTAGAATACCCTGATTTACTACAAAATTCAAGCTTTTTTGATACTGTGGTAGTATTATACGCAAATAATGTTTTTGTCATAACTTTCTTACATTTATTTGTTCGGTGATATGAAGTTTCATGAAAATCTTTGAACGGCGTTACAAAAAGGTGAAAAATGGATAATATGAAATGACAATTCCGGTAAATCGATTATAGCAAAAACGTTTCTGCGGTCTAATAGGTATATTTACTTCAATTATCAATTAATAATTATTAGTTATATTGAATAAAACCAAACGCACTGTACATTTTTCATTTAACCGAGAACTCAAGAGACCTTATAATGTGCATTTCCATTTAATCGCAATTAATTATTATAATCGCAGTGCATTCCCTTACTGTATGTTTTGATGATGTAGATAAGAGAGAATTAAATTTTGATCATAACGCTGATAATGGATACCGGTCTATACAAGGGGAAAGCTCTGTTAATTTAGGAGATACTGACTTCCGTAAAGACAATATAGGTAACTGAATATTGATAATTTATTCTAGACTGATAATATTCACCGTAGAAACCTTTAAAAAACAAAACAAATTATGATTGGAATAGAAGTATTACTAAATTATAATGATTTTGAGAGATAAATTTAATGGAAACTGCAACTTAATTGGCCATCTGTTAGGTATACCTGATAAGGGGCTCATCACTATGGTTCCATATTCCAAGCAGTAAGTTCAGCTCATTTGAAGCTGGAAGCTCTTCCTTTTTGGAATTGAACGAGCACTATCCCTGAACCATAATATTATTGCAGCAAGTTATGGGAATGATTCCTTGGCCAGTAGAATTCGTGGCAATCAGGCTAAAACGTCTTGGAGGAATAAATATGATTAGTTATCACTAGCCAAGAGGGAGGACGATAAAGTGTTGGCGACCTTCTTATAATGGGAGGGATTGTGTAAGTCGATATGAGGGAGCGGAGCTGTTTGTTATTCCGCCGGCCTCCCTCCCTCCCTCCCTCCCCAGTTCATCGACCATCAGTGGTCAATAGCCTTCCGGGCTCATTAGAACATCAGAAACAGTCTACCATCCTTCCAAACCAAAT
Organism: Arma custos; assembly: GCA_037127475.1. Lineage (NCBI taxonomy): Eukaryota > Metazoa > Arthropoda > Insecta > Hemiptera > Pentatomidae > Arma > Arma custos. The sequence continues at coordinate 117,691,826 of CM073761.1, read as the reverse complement.
GTTTTTCTCAATTTTATAAACTATTTATTCACCAGAATGCAATCAAAGTTGTTGGGTTTTCATCTATGGCAACAAAAGTTTAATTATCCAGGAAAGGAAGGTACTCCTCAAAATGTATGTCGTGCTTTTCAACGATTTGAAATCGTCAGTGAAACAAACATTCCAAACCCCTTTCCAATTCGATATATTGCGCTTCTTTTCTAATATTTTTTAAGAATCATATTCGTTTCACTTCCATAAAAACTGAGTCTGCCTCCTCCGATTCATCGATTTTCTAAACGACATTTGTGACGTTTCAGTTTTATATTTTAAGTATAGATAGATGATTCACGAAATGTAGGAATTCAAACCGCCATTCCATCAACATTTAATTCAAATGATATCTTTCCTCAATCCATTAGATGCCGAATCCATAAAGACATGCAAGACTAAATAAAAAGTTGTTTTTATTGAAAATGTCTTTACCGTAGTTTCGTCGTCTTTTACACTTAGTAAGGAAACATCATTGCATTTTCATTCTTTCGATTTAGATGTCTAATAATGATTAGAAACTGTAAACATATAGGAGCAATTATCTTAAAGGACCTTTTCATTAATTATCTACTCAAGTAGTTGACCAAGTAAGAGAGAAAGGGTGATGGGAGGAGAGGGATTTGATGTTGTGCCTGATGGAGGTGATGTTGTGTTGCAGGTGCCAGGCAGGTACAGGGAGGTGCGTGGTCGACAAGGCTCACAGGAACCAATGCCAGGCCTGCCGGCTCAAGAAGTGCCTTAGCATGGGGATGAACAAAGACGGTAAGTGCCAGGGCTAACCTCCTTATTCTGAGTGCTCTATCCCCCTCTCCATTTAATTCTCTCAATTGCTACCTCCCCTCTTATACAAATTACCTCGCTAACCTTGTTTGAATTTATCAAGCTGCTCTTTTTAGTTCTCCTTCATCCCATTCAGCAGGCATTGGTTTCAGCGATATTAAATGTGTATATGTACCAATAGATTGTTTATTTTGGAAGGAGGCATTTTCAGGTTCCGATTTCTTCTTTAATTCATGTCGAATCTTCAAGACCCTCATCCATCTCCACCGACGTGTAACGCGGATAATCTTGATCAATTTAACCTTGTTAATCATCAGAATTTCTCTCTTACATTAAAATTTTCTTGAATACTTCCTTTCATATTTTATACCAACGAAAATGTTGGTTATGCTGCGGTTGTTTGAAGATGGTTGATTTCGACGAAGTACGATTATTTCAGAATTTAGAAATCCAGAGATGTATTTTTATTTTATTTTATGAGCTCCATGGACCATTTCTGTGATGGTAAACTTCAAATTACATATCATAATAGAACTTTATATTTCAGTAATCCTATTAATAGTTAGCTCAGCTAAAATATCAAATCGGTTTATAGAAGAAAAATCTTGGTGTGTTCTAATATGTTAACTAATTTGCTTGCTTAAACGGAACATTATGTAAAATAATGTACTCGTCGAATCTGATTTAAATATGACATTCTCAGAGCCATTGAACAAAGGTCCAGAACAATTTACGCCTATCGTACTCTGCCAATTCTAATTAAGATGCCATTACTTCATATTAATAGATTAATAGCATCTTAAATGGTGTCGGTGAAATTTCGAGATATATGCCTCATTAAAAAAAAAAATAAAAATAAATGTTTGAAAAATTCTTTATCTCAGGATAATTCCTTGTTTACTTGGCATCTACAACAGACCAGTAATCAGTTTTATATTGTTCGGATGCCTTTAAAACGGAGTTTAGCAGAGATTTTTAGCCTGACAAGTGCTCCGACAATCACTTTTTCTAAAATCTTTGGTGTGCTAGCGTCCACTGCCTGCGCTGCTGGAAACAGCAACTGCAACGATGGTTATTCCTTGCGCAAGCGCTGTCCCCCTCCCTCCCTCACCTGCACAAAACCAATAACCAGGACCACCATGGCAACACCCCCCCCTACCACCCTCTTTGCTTCCGAAAACATCGCCTACACTATCGTTCACCCAATGAAAACGTAATCCTCGATGTCTTTGGAAGGGTCTTTTATCCCTGACCAACTCTCCTCTATCTTCCAAGTTCGAAATATTGCTTGATCCATACTATTTATGAAATGTTGATGCTATACTTGAATATTTTTATTATCTAATAATATAACAAACAACGTATGAATAACACTAACAATAATCATAAATTCCAAAAAATATAACACTAATTTCTCAAATTCTGATTAAGGACAGGCGATCATGAAAAATATCATTTAAAAGAGTTACAGTAGTTGATATAGCTAATTATTTGGAGGAATTTATTTTTTAATGCATTCTTTATATTTTCTTTTCCAACTATAGATCTTGCGATTCGGTTTTAACACATTGTGTTAAATAAATAGGCAATTTACGGAGGATAAAAAATGGAGCTTACACCATTTTTCAATTCGTTGGTTAAATTGTTCAAATTATCTATTATAGGTTACGAGTTGCACGGAATACAATAACTCTCCAATTAGAGATTCCAGAGCATGTTAGTGTCCAGGTTCCAGTTAATATTTTCCCGTTGATGTTTAAAAGCAGAATGTTCTTAATTTATGTTGAGTGATTTGTATGTTGTAGCTAAATCTGAGGATAACGTGAAAAACTCGATAAAAACTACTTCACCTAATTGAATACCGTGTAAATTCTATCGTACGAACTATATCATATTACCTCAATGGTTATTTGCTAAATATACTTTTGAAATACTAAACAAATTTAGGATTAAGTTAGAATTTCGTTTATGAAATTTAAAATTTTAGAACAAAATACTAGTTCTTCAAAATTAAGGGTTCCTTATTTATAAATAAATGTTATGACGTGTAACATAATGCATTATATTGAGCATAGCAATTAAATTGTTGAGTAGTTTTATAAATCGGTTATCGGCTAGTTTTATAGCGGCTAGCAAATAATGTTTACTACCAGATCTGCAACACTATTGTAGGCAAAAGAGAAGTAGGAAACGGCGTGAAACTCCATATATTCAAAAGCGTATATTTGCCAGTTCTCTTATATGGGGCTGAGAGTTGGATACTCCTGGATAAATACTGGAGTCGTTTAACAGCTGCCGAAATGAAATTTCTCAGACGAGTAACTTCCAAGACAAGAAGAGATAGGATCCGGAACGATACTATTAGAGAGGAGCTATGCATTGCCTCCCTGAAAGAAACCCTGGAGAAGCGTCAGCACAAATGGTTTGGGCATACCCACAGAATGAGTCAAGACAGGGATCCAAGCAAGTTAATGGAAGCCAAACCCGTGGGCACTAGACCTAGAGGGAGACCAAGGCAGACGTACTCCAACTACACTTCCAAGTTGGGACAAGCAAGAGGGAAGAACATGCAGGATCTGAGGATTATGGCGAGAGATAGAGATAGATGGAGATCCTGGGTTGATGCGGTACCTCGACGCTGAAAGGCACAAGAGGAAGAGAAAGAAGAAGAAGGTTATCGGCTAGTTGAATAATTTTTATAATTAGTTTCATTTTAGATTAATGTTTATTATGATGTGCTGTATGATATAATTGCTTTGAGCAGTTTTTAAATAAAGAGACAATACTTCATTTCAATGGCGATTTTTGTTTCTTTCATATTAAGATTATAGAACCTGATTGTCTTGCCATTAATAATAACAGCTGCATGATTATATCACAATATTAGTTACTCTTCCAATTAACACTCCCTAAAATTTCCCGAATTTTCAGTAATTGCACTTACCTTATTTCTACTAAACTGTGAGTCGTGGATTCGAAACTGGATACATTGTTTACCCTGAGGGATCTACAGACAAGGGGCTCACTCAGGCTCTATAAACAGGGTATTCTCAATAGGATGAAAATCTAGCGTTTAAACGTGATTTCGGCCTTATCTCCTTCATAACCGTTGGCTTATGCTGACTGGATCAGTCCGGTCCGTATCAACTTTTGAATCTTCCTTTAATGCATTGTTATGCTAGATATCCCTTATTTTATTATTATTTTTTATTGAAATAAAAAAGACTAATTTTAGGCATGTGTCAAGTTTAAATTAGAGTTTACAGTGTAGTAGCATGTATATATAGTATAGCAATGATTATATTATATTGTTATATTACTTGTATATGTATAGCAATACTTATATAGTATAGGAATACAAATCTTATATTAAAACATTCCCTATCTAAGAACAAAACCAAGGGAAATTGTAATGCGGAAGAAGATGGAAGACGGTTCTCAAATGGATTGGTGGAGTGAAGATAATTTGAGAGTGGCCTAGAGTAAAAATTATAAGGTGACCCCGGGGTGGTTGTGACTGTCGGGGACCAGATGCGCCAGGGATTACCAACTCAGGCCCCACCCCTCATTTTCATAATTGAAGTGTTTTTGATTTGCCTCTAAATGGTTCCATTACCCAGCTGGTCGGCATTGACTCCCTCCAGTATAATAAAATAGTCCCTGGCCACATTTGATATTTTTCAATATCCGATCCTTCCCCTATCAATCCCCCCCCCCCACGGCCCTTCACGAGCAATTACTTTTGCGGCCGACATCTGATACCCGACTGAGGATCACTCTTGAGGTTTCACACATGCTAACCCTCTTCAATTAGGAAAATCTTCAAGGCGAATCATTCAATAAATTCATTATTCTGAAACTTGTTGATTCAGACTGCCAATCACTTAAATATACATAGCAAAGTAACTATAAAGGAAACAAAAATATATAAATTATATTTTGTATTTATATATATTTTTTTAAATCACCCATCACATGATCTATTTAAAATATGTATGTGTATATATATCATCACATGGCGCTATGGTCCAAGGAGGATCTTGGCCTCCTCGCCAATATTCCTCCACTCTGAACGATCTCCCGCTGCTCTTCTCCATGTTGTTACCCCCAGGAGCTTCCACATCGTCCAGCCATCGCATTCTAGGCCTTCCTCTTTCTCTTTCTCCATCTGGATGCCTCTCCAGAATCAGCTTTGGGAGCCTTTTTTTGTCTATTCTGTGAACGTGCCCCAACCATCTCAAACTTGCTTTTCTAATACAAGAAATTATATCTGGTTCTCCATATAGGCCCTTAAGTTCCTGGTTCCTTTTCATGCGGAAACAATTTCCTTCCTTGGTTGGGCCATACACTCTTCTAAGAATCTTTCTCTCCCATGTGTTCAATAATTTTTTTAGTCCTTTTCATGCCGAGTCGTTTACTATAAATCAGTCCAAATCCGAGGATTTTTTAGCAATATAGTTCATACATGTTGTGTCGCCAGCCCATCTCTGTGCCCCTTTTAGTCGCCTTTTATGACAGGCAGGAGATACCCCAGGATTATTTTGATCCGATACTGGACGGATGTATCTGAAATTTATTAAATTATTATTGTATTAAAGATTTCATTTTTTTGAAAAGTGGGGCCGACATTCGGTTCCTTAACCCAAATTGGTTAAAAGAATCTCGAAGTAAATGTTTTCGGTAATTTTGAATATTTTTAGTGCTTAACCACCAACTTTCAAATAATGCCTGGTTGAAAACCTGTACAACCCGTGAACGGGTCTAGGGTTCAGAACATAGTAGAGACTGTACAGTTTAAAGGAAAACGGTTGTGCAGGGAGGTGATTCTGGCAGATAAAGCAATAAAAAAGTAAACTTTACTCAGTCACACTTAAACTTAAGAATTAAAATGGTAAGGCACGAAAAAAGTTGTAATGCTTAAAAAATTGCTAATGCTTCTGTAATACGCGTTAAGCCAAAAAGTAATGGCACAGTGACCATTAATGGGAGACAAAATTGTTCTGCAATTTTCTCATTTTCCGCTTATACTGTAAAGTACTGAAAGATAGAACCGACTTTAAAACTTTTGAAGTTGCAAACTTTGAAACTCACATTATGGAAATTATTTCCTCTAAAGTCAGCTTAACAGGGATTTCAACTAATAATAGCTTGCCTCATTTGCCCTTGATATTTTATTGGAACTCAAAGAGAAACATAATTTGTCATACATATTTATATGCACATATGTTTTAATAAACAATACTTTTCTAAAAATGTAGTCGATCTTTTATTACGAAATTTGTCAAAGATGATGGGTAATAGGTAGGCGAGAAAATTTGTTAGGATTGATATGCCAATCCAGCACTCCAATGTTTTCGTAGAAATTGATAAGGCAACAGTAAGCCTAACCTAATGTCGAGGTCAGTGTTTCATTTAAAAATATCCATAACGTAAAAGACAAGGGATGAACAAAGAGGAGCCTCAACCAAACTCAGCCAAACAAAAATAAGCTGCAACTAGGTTGGCCCAAATAGCAACTAAATTTCTAATTAGCACTCCACTAAATTAGAAAAATAAAAGTTAAAATAACAATAAATAAAACCAATATTTATACTCAGCCAATGAAAAAAAATAACAAATAACAGAATTTTTATAATTCAAGAAGCAATTATGTAATTTATTAATCATAACATATTATGTGTAAAGGAGATAGTTGGGGGGTGCAGTCAATAAGAACACAGAATAGGTAATGAACTTATATTATGTGCCGACGTTTCGACCTACAGTGTAGGTCATCTTCAGGGCGATTTTGGAGAGCGATGCCGTTAGATTTAACGGCTGGCTAGTATTCATACATTACATTAGATCATCCAGTCAACTATTTTCATCTCATACATAACATATTATGCATGTTGATCAATGATCAAAGACGTACATCTTGAATAGGAGAATGAAGATGAAAAAGGAATGTTGAATTTTTCGAATTGAAAATAAGTTAGCTCTGAAAGATTACTCACTGAATTGTTCACATCGATGATTTATTAAAACTTGCTTCATTTGATACAGCACAACGGATTAGAATTAAAGTTCTGTTTACTCGTTTGATAAACTTTTTGATGTTGCTGTTTGAGTAGATTAATAAACGTCACCTCTTTTAGATTGTAAACATTAACAAATATTTCGTTCATGGGAGCAAGTATGGTGCAATGCGATTACTTTTTATTCTATGGAGAAATTCTCTCTTAAAAAATTTCATATGTCTGTGCTTATTGAATAACAGTGGCCGTGGAAACCTAAAAGAGTACTTTTATGTTTGTTTTTAAATCGAAAAAAGAAAATTTTTAACCTCAGTATTTGGGAGTTGGGGACTCTCTGCTCCATGATAAGGTAGGGTAGCAATCGATTCTTTGTAATTAATGACATGTAAAATCACATCTCACATGCCCTCGATGAATTTTCATTTTTGAGAGTCGACTTTGACTATCAATTATATAATAGAATAAAGATTTTGGGGTGCTAAATTAAGTATTTATATTTAGTTCAACATCTAAAAAGTTATCTATTTTTGGAAGGTTTTATTTTTTAATATTATTAAAAAATGCTATTTTTTCCTATGTTAATTAAGCTTCTTGCAGTGGAGGAGAATGTGAAGAAAAATAAGATTGCTTGGTTGCAGTATTCTTTCGTCTTAACTGCTAACTCCTGTTTACAACAAAAAAGTGGAACCAATGATTAAAATTGGAATATTCAGTAGCAGCTTTCATCTACCTTTAGTGAATATGTAAGCCTTCGTGTGCCTTTTTTTTTCGTTATGGCGGTACAATAATTTCAGCACCTTAATTCTGGAGATTTTTTGATGCTCTTTAAACTTCTAAGGGTTTAAAGCCAGAAAATGTTTTTTGGGGTAATTCTTCAGCATCATAAGAATGCACTTGCCTCCGAGTTCATCAATCCTAATGTAATTACAAGTAATAGATTCAGTACTTTGTGGTTGACATCATCGCTAACGCCACACGTACTTGCGAATACCAAACGCAAAAAGCGAAAAATCTGTCCAATATTATATTGATTTTATCTAAACAATATTATATTATTTTTATTTGTGTATTTACGTTATCGTACAGTTTATTTAGTGTTCATATTTCCTCGTACGGCCAGCGAAAACAGGTTATGTCACATTGTTAGTTAGCCGGTGCACCCAACGGCTTCTTCTCTCTCCAAATCGCCCTGAAGATGACCTACACTGTAGGTCGAAACGTCGGCACATAAATATAAGTTCAGTACTTATTTAGTGTTTTGTTTGACTGCACCCCCCAACTATCTCCGTTCTACAATATATGTCACATTAGGTTTTGAATAACCGAATTGAAAGTTTTCATTAGATCAATAAACTATGCAGAAAGAATGCTATCTTCAGTTTCGTTTCAAATTCGTTCATAATTTGCTATTAATACATTAATACATTTCGAAGACTCGAAAGTATATACCACATCAATAAATTTTCTACCACTCTTAATGCCAGCTTGTTATTTGGAATAACACTCTATAGGCGATAACATGACATCTAGATATACATATCAATATCTATTACCACATATTAACTTTAAAAATAAACTCTAGCTAAATGATTTTTATAGGATGCTATTAAATAATCTAGTGGTTAGACTGTTAGACTTGAATTCAATTCCGTATAAACAAGCTAGCATTCGTGAGAGCCTTAATCCATCCGAAAGCTATTGAGTTGTTTGTAGGAGATGAACTTAAACACCGCCTTCTTCACCCCTTTTTGTCTCCGAAACCCTTTCGTTCAAATCAATACTCCCTTTCGGTAATTGTTTTCACTGTTTACAGGTTTGCCTCACCTTAAAACGGAATAAGAGGTATTAAGTCCCAAATAGTTGGATGAGTAAGTTTATAATTTCAAAAAGCAATCGCTTATCCTTATTTAACCATCGCACAAAAGAAACTTTCAACTGCATATAGAGTAGTTAAGGTTGACTCAATAAATGAAGTGGGATTGGGAGCATCAAATTTTCCCCAGGCAGGGGCAACAACTAAAGGGTAATAAGTCAAATATCACTTTATATTGAAAAATTATTATTGAGTACTTCCGGGTGCATAGTAAATTATTTAGCTTAACAAATTCGATGTTGTTGTGCATATAATATAATTGGTGAAAATAAATTCGGGAAGTTAGTTTGAAAATAACCAAAAATGGATCATCGAAACGTCACAACTTATATTATGTATGGTTGGTTGTAAAATAATATTTTTAGGTAGATGGTATTAATAAAGTTATATATGTTCCTTTGGGACGAAAGTAGTTTAATAAATAATTAAAATAATATTTATTTATTTAAGTAAGGAATTAGCGGTTGGAAGTTAGTGAAGGTGCCGAGCAGGGAATCAGCTCAACTAGTAGGCTTCAATGAAAAGAACGTACTCTTTTATTGATAATTGATTTAGAGTAAAAAATAATGTTTCACCTCTAATTTGTCTATTCTCACTTGAGGAGAGACCAATAAGCGCGAATGAGGTGTTTACTTTGAGATAATGGCTCAAACGCCTCTCCGGTCTACTTTCGTACCCCTCTGTGTTTATATTACCACAACCTCTTACACACTCACAACCCCTATTTATGTTTATATATATATATATATATATATATATATATATATATAAATATTATTTACTTTGATTATTTTATTACAATATAAAGTATAGAAAAAAAGAACAACCCCAATGAGGATCTTTTAAGATAAGAGTAAGTATTCTGTGAAAAAACATCGCTTCTTTTCATTGTACCTTTTTTTTTTTTAATATTGAAGGTAAATCAAAACTTAAATGATTTCCAATTTTGTATTAAATTTTTAGAAAATTGGCAAAGGAACTCGACGATAGAAGAGAAAAAATCGTTTGAATTATTTGATAACGGTTCAATGTAAACTTACGATTTTTTAGCACCATCCGTTTCAATGCGCATTTTATTCTAATTTGCTTAGTTCATTTTTATGAAACTAAATTATTGAAGGCACACCGGTTGCTCATTAGCTCTAATGAATGAATGGACTTTATTAGCATGATTAGTACAATATACTGATGGAAATACATGTTTAATTGTTAGTATTGAAAGATAATTGATGTTTTAGGAGTGCGTGATGCCACTCCTAATCCTAATGGTCGTGGATCCCCAAACCTCAATAAGCAATCAGAAAAATACCGGAGTAAAGGTATGTTAGATTATTATATAAATTTAAATAAATAATTCATGACATGCGCGGTGTTAACATGATGTCTCTGTAGATTTAAAATATACATTAGTCATTCAATGATTCGGATTATGATCATATGTAATTAAAATTATTCCTTCGGAAATTCGAAGAAAGATGTGACAAACAATTTCGTTGGAAGTTCGGATATTGAATTAAGGGATAGAGGAGAAACTGCCGACATGACGAAGTCTCTATCAGCCATAGATGCATCCAGTTGATGATAAAACACAACAAAGTCAAGACAGAGAACAATTCTTTGATTTTCTTTAAAAATGTCCATTAAAGTCTATGGAGTTATTGAAGAATTAGGAGCAACTGTATGAATCTGTACATTTTAAGTGGGCTCTCTTAAGGTAATGGTCAGTCGGGCCGTGTCGTGTAAGGATTTGGGTCAGTTAAGGCTAAGTATATTGTGGTACATTGTAGTTTTGTGGGGGTGGGGGGGATATATTTGTGGAATTTATATTATTTATTTTTTATTTTGGGTAAGAGAAAATAAAAACCATTTTCCAGTTGTTGTTTATTCAGTTATTTTCCCTCCTTAGAGACGTTATGACACTATGGTGTCATTCTCAATCCTTTCTTCTCCTGCATTTTTTAACTTTAAATAAATAAATTAACGATAATTACAATACTATAAATAATTTAACATAAATGTCCAAAGATAATATACTATAAGTATAAATACCTGGAAAGTCATACTTTTAAAAAATTCTTAGGAGATCACTAGTCCTCCATGGTCAATAAATAATATTGCATTACAAAACCAAATTTTGATCTTTGAACCATCAGATCCTTTTTCTCATTTCTATGAGTCATTAGACTTTAGTATAAAATAACAAATTATGTTCTAACTGAATGAAGAATAAATCCAGTTTAAAAAAAGAAAAAAAAATTATAAGAATGAATTATTTATTTTTTAACATAGATAAAAGGGTCCAAATTATGTGGGTTTTTAAGTCTAGCGTAAAACATTTAATGAATATATTCACAATTCGTACTGTAAACTGGTATTGACTTTATTTAATATATTACTATTTTATTGTCTGTATGAATATTGAATATTGATATTGTGTTATCTGAGTAAGTAAGTTGTAAAATGTAATCTGTAGATTTTAATATTGCCAATTTTTCTGTTTGGTTCTACGAACAATTATGATCCAATATATATATGTAATTCTTTATTGCAATATTATTTATCCTTTCCTCCGGATCCAATATTTCCAATCCAATATTTATCCCTTCCTTCCGGGAAAATTTCCACAATATCTGGTCCGGAGGGGTTCTATTACATCGTGCAGGTACTTTATAAGCTCGCCGTGTAATGTTCGCTATAACTGTTTTCGTTGTAGCTTGTCGTGAATTATATATTTGTATTCTTTTGCACGTTTTTTATTTTTTTATATTTAATTCAGTCCTGTTATTTTTTAATTTTTGGATTGATTGGTTATTGGAAATATACCTTTCAGAACGCGAGAAGCATCATAAAAAAAGTTTTTAGAAGCTTTGCTTATTTTGAGCGCCATTAACCTCCCCGACTGAAAAAAAAATATATATAATATAATTATATAATTAATATATATAATTATAATGAATCAAGAGCCTAAACTCAATCATCCCGTGAAATTGGAAAGAACTTTTTTAAAGTAATCAGTATTTAAAACTGGAAAATGCTTTTTGAAGTGAATAGGAGTTAAAGATCCTTAGTAAATGATGGCAGAAAATATATAGAGCCTATGAACCAGATTGACTATCTTGTCAAAGAAGCGAAAAGGTCAGCGCTGCCTTAGGTAATCGGCGGATCCTTAACGCAAGCTGACGCGTCTAACCTATTTCAAGATCGGCGGCACGTCGCTAAATTGCTTTTCCTTTGGTGCTTCTCCTCTATTTTTAGAAAGTGACTAAAAAGGGACCACAAAAACGAAATTTAGCTTTTAAAATAACTTACTTATTCTTGTTATCCAAAAAGGGTAAATAAAAAACGTTAACAATTTTAATATGTTGTTATTATATTTAGAATAGCCCTTTTTGTACATTATTTAATTTATATTCACTGCCTATCAATACACCAATATATATATATCCCTTTTTAAAGTATTTATAATTCCATTCCTAGTGTATATGTACGTTCATTAGGAATGGATGCAATATTACACGCGGTCCTTATACCGCGATGAGGTAGAGGCGAAAGAAAGACAAGTTTCATTTAAAATAGTTTTCAAGTTGTCAGAATACTCAAAAAGTTATGATCACCAACATTCCAACTCTACCAAGGTATCACTGATAATTATCTGATGATAATCAGAGATAGATACTTCGAACTAATTCTCTAGAGTTTGACCAAGTTTCCTCGCAGTTGATCTGGGGAAGTTTTTCTTTCGGGCGTAGGATCTTGTCGTTAAATAGTTAAATTGTCGTTAAATATTTTATAGTTGAAGGGGTTTGGGATTTGGTAGCTTTGGAGGTGATTAGTTTCTGTTATTAATATGATTTCTATGCAGGGGGACTTGACCAGACTTCGCTACGGTCCGTATCTAAATGATGAAGTGGAAAACAGGTATGACCGAATATTGTTGATAGATAAACATCGAGGAAGCAAAGTTCTGCAGCAATGTTATGTTAAATTGTTAAAATTTGCATTTTTCTGGGAACATTCGAGTGAGGCAAGTAAATAGCCGAATGACAGAATTGTGGTTCTGAAGTTCAATATAGCTATAAAACGCATTTCTTTATTTATCATCTATAAAACATAGTTTTATTCTTATCTGAGGATAATGATTTCCCCCTGAATAATGTTGCTCGTATTTTGTAAAAACCTGCGTGTCTTGAGTGTCAGGAGGGTAACATTTCGCAGCTCTGCGCCTTACGGTCGATTATTGCAAGATGTACCCGGTCACTTAAGTATCACTTCTGAAGTTTTTAAATTTGTATTTCATAAATTTGTTTATATATATATATATATATATATATATATATATATATATATATATATATATATATATATAAATATATATGTATAATTATCAACGTTTTCATTATTTGTTTTATTTTCTTTAATTTCAATTGGACAATATAATTTTTTATGGAACTCAATGATTTATATAATTATTGTAGGCAAAACCTTCTAAATTTTGTTTTCTAAGCCTTGCACTTTCATATCCAAACCTTTGCAAGTATATTATGTTTATATACTACTTTGAATTAAAAATTCCCACAAAAAAACTAAATCAATTAATCTGTCTCAGATTAAGCCCTGAGGAAGCTTGCAGCGTGGGCAGCGAAACATCGACAAAGAACTTGACTACACGGACAACCAGAAGAAACACCAGATGAATCGATCAAAAATATTGGTCGTGGCAATTTAAGAGAGTATTGAACTCTAATCAAATTACGGTATTTTAGAGTGAAAGGAAATAGGAAAACCTGCTTCATTTTATGTGAATTTCCGTGGAAGGAAGAGCATGATAACTCGTACAGCTGCAAGGGTGCTCCGATTTCGATGCCTTGTTAAAGAACGGAGAAGGAATAATCCTCTATGAATCTCTAGCATGGTAATGGGCCATTCTGGGCGTAACAATCCAATGCAGCGTTATTATTTGCCCATGAGGGTTAATAGTGGGGGCAGGTAGTGGTGGGGTATTAGTGAAGAAGCGGCTATTGATGAGACAATGACTCAATTGTGGTAGGAGATATTTTAATGAGGGCGACGTGTAAGTTGCGGGCGGCGTAAATAATGGGCGGGTTAGTTTAAAGCGGTGCCTGGGCCATTAGTCGTCGTCGCGTGCCCTCGAACCATTTGAATACTCTCAAAGTGTTTCGCCGCCCGTTCGTTACTTTGATCGCCCCGGGCCAACCTTACCGCTCTTTTAAATAACCTCAGGCAACTGTTGATAGCTAAGCTTTTAAGAATACAAATTGGGGATGAATCCTCCTCAGAACTTGTCATATTTCAATCCTTCTGTCAAAAGGAATAATATATATAATAACGATAATAACAATGAAGAGATGATCAGGGGAAACTATGATTCGATGTTATTATTACAATCGGCGGTCCATGGATTATCGTCCAAGCCCATATCCATAAAGAATTAACCAGCTAAGTAGTGAAATATTAACCATTATACCTTTAACGTAGTTTTCCCAACTACCATCTCGATTTACAAAGGTAGGTTTACGAATCGGTCCAATGCTTAGTCCAAGAGCTCTTAATTATCTTCCATTATTAATTGAGCCGTTGGTTTTGAAAGTGATACAACTCCATTTTATGTTATTACTTGATATTTACTATCAAATTCACCAGAAATATTATTCACCAAATAAATTACTAATAACAAATTTATACTGATATTGATTGTTAATTGATTAAAAATGTAAAATTATGTTAATTTGTAATAGGATTCAGATTTAATTTTTTTTTTTACAAAATGGCGGTGTCTCTTTTTCAAAATCAACGGTTCAATATATTAATTTCAAATATGACAGATACTCTTAAATAAAGACCGTACAAAACAATGTTCATTATTCGAAGAAAGCATTGATTGCTATAATTTTAACCTTGTAGTATTCATTGTTAAAAAAAGTTTGGTGAATTGATTACTTAAGCAAGTTTTAGGACTTGAGTTATTCACTTATAATTCCTAAATGAATATTATTCCAACAAAACACTATTAAAATATTTCTATTGAAAAAAAATATCAATAATGAAAGGTTTTATAACCCAATTTTCAATGCCGATGCCACCAATCACTGTTTGCTAACCTCCGTTGACGGATTACTGCCTAAACCCAGATCCATCAATCATATCAGCCTTAATGCAATCCTCTCACCTACGCCTCGGTCTATCCCTTGGACGTTTGCCTGTCGGTTCACCGCTAATTATTTTAGGGATTCGTTATTTTTAATACCCATAACTTTAGTAGCCCACCTCGATGTCATCACTTTAGTTATATTAATACATTTAGATTTATATGTATAGAACAGGATAGGGGAGTGGAGTGGCTCAGTTGCCATGCCCAAGGTCCTGGGTTAAAATCCCGCCGCTGGCAAAGACTCTCCTGGGACACACCCCACTCTATAAAGTGGGTACTTAAAATAAGAAGAAAAAATCTGGCGGGTGAGCGTGATCTAGAACAAATCACCTCCCTGAACAACCATTGTCCAAGAAACAGTACAGTCTTTATCAAGTATTGAACCTCAGATCTTCCACGGTTAGTAGTGGAACAGGTTTAAACATGATTAGATTATCAGAAATCAAGTTTTTTTTTATGTGAATAAAGAATTATTTAAGAGTATCTGTCATATATAAAATCAATGAATTAATGGGAGATTATTAATATTTTCGACGAAGTTTGTCCATTATAAATGAGAAAATGCAGTATTTAGAATGGTATAATCTTGACTTTATTATCCGAAATTTTACATCAGTCGGAAATTTATAATTATTTTACTTCTAGAAATATTTCAAAACAAAATTTCTTAGAGAATCTTCCTGTAAAATATGTATTTAACTAACGTAGTACACCCGGGTCAGATCTGAAATCTTGCCTCTTGTTTTCAAGCTCATCAATGTGTTAAGGGACATGAAGTGACAAATTCAACCTAATGAACATTAAATTTAATTTACTTGATTGCTTTGTTTAATTTTACCTTTAAATTTTATCATATAAAATTGTGAAGAGTTCGTTAATGTTGTGTTTTATCTTAATTGTTCATTTAGGTGTTATTTGACGGTTAAATAGTTTAAACGTTTCTTTTTCAGCTGTTCAAAACGAGCGTCAACCTAGAAACACTGCGACCATTCGGCCGGAAGCACTTGTGGATATGGACCATGAGCGAGCACTGAGAGAAGCGGCTGTAGCGGTTGGTGTTTTTGGGTAAGCTTTATAAAAATATTATGTTTTTCACAGTATATTTGCTATACATATAAACTAAACAGCAAAAAAATCGGCGCACCTGGAATTTTGTCGGTTTTTTCTTCCTAGTGCAAATAATTTAATTTTTTCTGCATGTGCCAAGTAAAGTATACATCATATGAAATAACAGATGGAAACAGATTGAAAACAAGAAATATCTGAATATAAAAACAAAAAAAAATAGAAACAAATTTTATTCACAAAACTCCTAACTCGTATAAAATAAGAAAATATTCTTCGACAATTTTTCTGCATTAAATTTCTGTTATTATTTTTTTAATAACGGGTGATTCCTCCCCTTGCTTGTATCACAGCTTGGATTCTCCTAGGCATGCTGCTGATTAAGCTGGCAACTTTTCCTGTTCGATGCCGTCCCATTCTTCCACTAGAGCGGTTCTGAGCCGGTGAAAGGCGATGAAAGTCCATTGGAAGATCGAATCGCCTTCGGATGCACCTCCCTATCTCATTCCATAGGTGTTCCATGGCATTAAGGTCGGGGCTGCGGGCTGGCCACTGTAGGGTGAGTATACCGACTTCATTAAGATAGTAGGTAACCACATTTGGAACATGTGGCCGTGAGTTGTCATGCATTAACATGAAATCATCCCCTATGAAGGGGGCGAATGGCACTACATACTCTTCCAGAATTTCGAATATGTACCTATGTGCAGTTAGATTCCCTCTCTGGAACACTTGGAGATCAGTCTTCGCCACTAAAGTGATCCCACCCCAAACTATTACAGACCCACCACCATGGTGCAAATCGCTGTCCTGGCCTTCTCCACACTCTAACCCGATGAACTGAAGCAAATATTGAAAATCTCGATTCGTCTGAAAACAGTACTTGAGCCCAGTCGTTTACTGTACACGCTGAGTGTTCCCGAGCAAACTTAAGACGAGATGCCCGGTGTGCTGGGGTGAGCTGAACTCCCATAGCGGGGGCCCTTGATTGAAGGTGAACTTCATGAAGCCGCCTCCGCACCGTATCCACACTGATATTCACATTTCGGGCAATTCGAAGCCTTTGATTGGTCTGCATGGCTGTCTGAAAGTGATTTCTTAACGTCTGCATCACAATAAATCTATCGTTAGCGGGAAGAGTCGCTCTGGGCCGATCTGGCCTCCTGGTTAAGTTACCAGTCTCCCTGTACCTCTGGACTGCCCTGCAAACGTTGGTTTCTGGTAGCCCTAAGGGCCTAGCCACATAACGCTGGCTTCTCCCATCCTCTACCAAAGCGACGATCCTCGCGACCGTTTCGGTGGGTAAAACCTTCTGAACAGCAAACAGGATAAAAATAAGAAAAAAATGGCTTTAAAAAAAAAAAGGTGCGAAAATTAACGTGAATGTAAAAATGAAACGTAACTACACAATAACTGCAGATGAACTAATGTGGTAATCATTATTATTCCTAGGGCAATAAAGGACTTTGTACGGGACTATTGATATGAAGGTATTTCTCTAGTCGTTATCTAACCAGACCAAAACAAACAATAACGCTCAGATTGTAATTTAAATACATACTTATAGAAAAAATAGGGTGCGCCGTTTTTTTTGCTGTTTAGTTTATATAACTCCCGCTTGGACATATTTAAGTAAATATTTACTTTATGAGATTTAATTAATATAGAAGAGAAAATAATCTCCCTCTCTTCCCTTATAATCATCCGGGAACTAATTTGCACTTGCTTCTTGATGGTTTAAAGCACTTACCCCTCAAGTTAGTTCTATGTACGACTGTTGAATTATAAATCTAATCTAGTTAGATTTATAATTCAACAGTCCAACAAATATAATTCAACAGTCTAATATAATAGTTTATATATATATATATATATATATATATATATATATATATGAAGTGATTGAAACGTGGAGTTTGTTGTAATATTTAAAAATAAATGTCCAAGATTTTTTTTTTAATCTAGCTGCAAAATATAATGAAATCACATTAATTTAAAGTAGAGCAATGTGAAATATTTCCCTCTTTAAACATTGGCTGACGGACGTAAGTATTGCTACTAATGTTGAAAATTTTTCATCTCAACTTCATCAAAACACATCCTGTACTTTATTTAAGTTCGCCCCTCATTCCGAATGATTTTCTACAAATTTTAGCTACAAAGCTATGTTTTTTATTCGAGAATGATGTGCCATTGACTATGATTTCATATAAATATAGATTGATAACGTACAGACGAAAAAACTATCAACAGACGTACTACAAATTATGCGTAAATGAAGCAACCACATTTTTTGGGAATTTGACACCAAATCCGAAACGAACTCTTGACTTCAATTATAAAGAATTGTAGGTTAATAAAATTAAAAGTTACCCTAGAAGAGGGACATATGGAGCCCGCCTGGGTATTGAAATAATAATCTATAAAATAAAACAAGATAAGTGAGATTTACTAAAAAATTAACTAAAAAAATAAAAATTATATTTTACTATTGGACTACCCAAAAGTCCCCTTATAATGGATCAAGTTAATTTATTTAAAGGTTACATTTCTGAGTGTTGGGTATTCTAAGAGGATGGAATCGGAACTTAATTCCGTTGAAAAGTTTTTAAGCAATCATTCGCTATAAATAAAAAGAACATGACTAAAAAAAAAGATAAAAGTAAAAACTAAAAATAATTTTTTTTTTAAGTGGAATCACGGCGGTCCATATGAAAATTTTAGTTGCACTTGAAACCTATTAATAATAAGTTTCAAGTTCAATTATTTTTAAATTCAGTCGAAAGAGTTTTTTTACGTTTTAACATTTTATTTTTGTCTACCAAATTCGCTATGTTAAAAATGGTAAGCTAATGCTATCTAGCGACGCTTTGACTAACTACACAACCCCTATCTTCTACTGTTAGTACTCCTGGCTCCCACAATATCTGTTTTCATATTTTAGTTAAAAAATAAATTTTATTTGTATATGTCTGCTCTTAGTACTAAATGGAAACTAATTTAATAATTATACAATTTGCATATTTTTTAGGAAAGATACTTCATTATTTCACTATTTTTAATTATTGGTTGATGAATTGAAGTTCTGTTAAGTATTAATTTCAAAATAAACATTTTTATTTTATCGAAAACTAAAAATTATAGTTAAACAAAGAATAGGCTGCTTATTACTGAAGTTATTTTTTAAACTATTTTCATCTTGGGGAATTTTACTAATAGTATAAAAAAACCAATAAACCAGAAAATATGGCAAATATTTTAATATATATAATGTACATAAATTGTAACTTATACACTAAATTTAATAGAAACAAAAATATTAAAATTGAATTAATTAAGTTAAAATCACATTCTTGTTATCAAAAGCTTATTATCAAATCATGAATTTTATTTATCAATTTGAAAAAATAGTCCATTTAACTTTACTATCAGTGATATATATATCATCAAAGAAATGTAATTTAAATCTTGTAAACTGTAGGTATATTTTTCAATGCACTTTAAAATTCCACGCTAACTGAGGATCACTGAAGTGTGATGTTATGCTTGAATATTTTTTTATATATTTCAAACAACCATGCCTTCAGTAGTTTCAATTTTTATGTTGTAAAATCAAAGAAACCTTTAATTACTTTGGTATAATCCTCATAGTATATGAAATTGTCATTTGTATGCCAGGTAGATCATTGGTTCAATCAATTGCTCATTTATGAAACTTGGCAGGGGTGTATAAAAGGGGGGCCCAGCCCCCTCGAAAATTTTTTTGTTTCTAACTAGGAAAAAGTTCCTGCCAAAACAAAAATGAGAGTATGTAATATAACAGTTATTGTGGAATAAAGAAACTCACATACAATAAATTCCTACAGACGTACTCACATGAACCCTGAAAACATACCACTCCTCTTTTGGGCAGTCGTATAATAAATTTTTAGCATTTTTACATTACCTGGACACCCCAAAAATATTTTTTATATACGCCACTGAAACTTGGCAATTTATCTATTGCAACGATGGAATGACAAAATCAAAAAGAAATATAAAAGTATTTAAGTGTAAAAATATTTTATTTAATAATTGAAAATAAATTCACTATTTTTCCTGCTTTAAATACTCATATAAGGCATCATGTTTGAACATGGAATAAAATAAAATTACCATTTTCTGTTCTGTAGCTTAATATTTCAATTTTCTTCAAACCTGAACCTTCCTCGATTCTATGTGTATGTGGGTGTATATATATATATATATATATATATATATATATATATATATATATATATATACTCACCTAGTCAACTTCATTTCTCCTTTAATAGTGCTTATTTCCAAACAACTAAACTTTCTGAACAAACTACATATCTGGGGCATAAATATCGTGAGCTGAGATTGCTCCCAGCTGTTAGGTGAGAAAAGCTGCACAAGCTCATGCCATAGTTTTGTCCCGTTAGTTACACTGCCACTTCATTTTCAAACAGTGGTTTAATGTTAAACAACTTTTTTTTAAGTAATGATATGGTATATATAGAATTATGTGATACTTGAAAGGGGCAATAATACTTCAAGATTAAGGATGTAATATCTAAGAAAAACACTTGTTCACAGATTTGTCAAATTAGTTGCATCACATTATTTATTAGTTACACGCATTAGTTATTGATGGTGTGGCAATACTATTTCAATCAAATGACCCAAGAAAAACTAGGACTCACCATGTTAGTTTATTTTTCCATCTCCATTATTATTTTTAAACAATCAGACTCCTGTGATTGTCTCCTTGAACTATTTCCTAAAAACATGTTTGTTTTTCTTAATCTATGTTACATTGTTTGTGGCTCCCTTGACACTGGTTAACGTAACAGGTAGAAAATGACATTTTTTTTAATGACCCATTGGGCTCATTTCACGGACCTGTTTCTAACCCAAGGTTGTGAAGGGAGGTGATGTGTCTGAGAGCACACTCAACTGATATAAAAACCATTAAGAAATATTCTCAGAATGCATAAAAAATAAAAATTGCATACACGGTTTATGTTTTCGACATAAATGAACTCAATTCGTTTTCATATCTATCATTCTTCATGTCCATTTGTCCAGCTGTAGTCGAATGCATGCTTGACTCATGACTGTCGAATGACAGACATAAAACCATCTATAGTTGCTCTTTTTTAATCAAGTTGTTCTGAAAACAGTTTAAAAAATAATTGATAGATATAGAATTTTTAACTCTATTGAAAAAATATTCTATAAATGTTCATGGAAAATAAAAAAGAACAGTTATGTTTAGTTTAGTTTTTTCATAACTGTACATAACATATCGTAAGAGATGAACAGATTTTGAACATCTCTCACAAATTCAAAATCGTCATTTGAAAGAAAATTTAAATATCTTCAAAAAGATTTTTTTTTAAATAAAAAAATTAATAAGAATTTAAAATTGAATCACTTAAATTAATTAATTTCTTTCATGAAGGGATCAATCGAAAATCTGATCTTTAACTATAATTTTGTCCGTGTAATTTCCCTAACTGTATACAAAAATAACATTTGAAATATTGATTTTTTTTGTGGCATGCACTCGTGTACCTAATGTTCCTTGTAGATAGAGGGAAGAAACTACTGATCAGCTTGATAGACACATTTTACTTTATTAACGATTAATTTATAGAAATTGTACAATTGATAAAGTTCATATTTGTTTTCTTAACGACGAAGTTTTAGGTCTTCCTTTTCCTCTTTTAAGCAATTATAACTTGATAGCTTATTATATTGACTCACAGTGGTGTTATGGATATTATTTATTTTTGTTATGGTGGCTGACTAAGATAATAAAACATAAAAGTCACTTAGTGGACAATAATTATTATTTTTCTCTTTTTTTCAATTATGTTATCCATTTACAGTTATTCATTGTTAACCATATGATGATTCTTCAATATTTCGTTTTATAAAATTCCCAATACTTGTAATCTTGATTGATTCCTCTTCTTCAGAGTTTTCATTACTGCCACTTTCGTCGTCGATTTTGCCTCTGTCCCGTTCAGGAAATTCTTTCGAACAACTTTCTTGCTGCAGCTCCAATTTCTTCGTCCATATTTTCATATAGGTTTGCTCTCAAGTACCTTAACCTCTTTAAAGGTTTTTTTTTTTTGTCAACTCTAGCTACATGATATATATTTACACTATGAATTTTGTATTGGTCCAAAATCATATTTTAAAAGTTAATTTTTGTTCCAGTTGCCTAATTCCTCTCAGGTATTTTTTTGAAGTGCAAGAGATTGTTAATGCAATAACATGAAATTAAAATATTTACTAATAATATGGAATTTACTTTTTTATATATAGATGTAAGCATAATAAATATAAAATAAAGGGAATGCTATGAAGCATTTGGAGTGGACTGGGTGTTGGGTTAGATGTGAGCTGTTAATTGAGCGGGAAGGAGGTGTTGGTGCGGGACGACGAGGTGGAGATATTGATCAACCGGTTCCTGTGCCGCCCTTCCTCTGTCCTAACCTACACCCCCCCCACCCCGGCACTCCCCCCAATTCGATATAATAACTCTATATCCTATCGCTTTCCCTAAAATCCCGTAAGTATTTATATGGCTTTTAATTAGATTTAATTTTATTGCATAAACTGTGTAGTGAAAATCATTGATGTTCAAACAAATAAAACCAATCAGTACTGCACTAAAACCTGAAAAAAAAAACCTGCACCACAATAAAAGGTCTTGGGTTCAGTACATGGTAGAGACTGTACTGTTTATTGGACAAAGGTTGTGCAAGGAAGTGATTTGTCCTACATCACACTCAACCGCCAGATTTCCCCCCTTATTTTGGGTACCAACTTTATAGAGGCAGGGTAAGCCCCAGAATGGTCCTAGACCCCATATGATCCATTTCCTCTCTTCGCTCATAAATTAAATAAAAGTCTGCCAGCGAGAGGGATTTGATTCCAGGACTTCTGTCTTGGGCACTCAGCGCTCTACCACTGAGCAACTCCGCCGCAGTGATGGGCTACCGCAGCAAAAGTTCAAACTACTTATGGATATTTACCGAATAATTGGTGATAACAGTAGATTCTTTCAAAATGCATTGTTTTTGACAGAACTGGCATCAAATAAACCTGAAATAATTTATCCTGAGGGAAACTTTAAGCAGTCGGATTGGATAAAGTTAATCGTCCGTATGTTGTAAAAAAAATGTGCAAAACGTAAAGGAAAACAGATATATTTCGTAAACTACCAAAGCATTATACATCGATACTATATATAGAAATATAGAAATATATTGAATGATGTAAAATATAACTTATTTCTCATTGTTTCTACAATACCCCGAACCACTTATTATTTCGAAATTTGTTTGCATAACTAATGAAATGATATAATGGCCATCATATTGTGCTTTTTTTTACTAGTATCATTCATTTTAACGTTGATTGAAGCATAACCAAGGCTTTCCTGTATATTTTTAATCAAATTAAAATGTCAAATACAGGAGGCATTATCATTTACTCGTTTATCTGTATGTTGAAGAGCCACCTGCACTTTTTCTTCTTTCTATAATGCATTATAGATCTTTATTCTTTCGGTGATTTTGGTTTGCCGATGACATACCTTTATTAGGAGAACACTAGCAGCTACGAAGGATGGCTTTGTAGCATTACAAGAATCAGCAACGAGATTTGGCTTGAAGATCAATGAAAAAAAAAAGCATATGCGGGTCGGCCCAATTAGTGTGGGCCAAAGAGAAGCAAATGTGCTAATCATATTTAATCTTATCATATTTGAGGGTGTCTCTGGATTCATATACTTAAGATCCCAGGTGAATATAGATAATGACATGAATGCAGAAATCCCGAGACGCATCATAGCAAACAGAGCATATTTTAATCTTCAGAGATACTTCAAATGTAAAGAGAGTGATTTCACGCACAACCAAGCTATACCTATGTAAAACCCTGTACAGACCAGTACTGACATAGGGGTCGCACAGTGGAACGAATCAACGCATTTGTTGGACATTGGACCATTTCTCTAATAACTAAATTTGTCCTTTATTTTGATCTTAAATTATACTTTATACTTCTTCTCAACAAAATCCGTAGATAAATTAATTGTGAAATCAAATCAAATGACAAAATCTGAATTGAAACATAATTTTTTTCTAAAAAGTCTCATATTTTTAAAGCAATCCATTGTTTGAGGTAATGCCTTAAATTAACTGTGCACCTACTGGAAAACAACTCACTCATAATAAGATAGAAAGAAAAAATAAAGTTTTATTCCTTAAATTTGCTAATTTACAATTTTGTAACAATTATTTAATACATGTTGAAGTATAACAATTTACACTGCAAGTTGAATAACATAATAAATAAAAGCTGTAATATATTTATAACAGTAGGAAAAAGAAGAAAAAACCTACACAAAATAGAAAAATAAATAAATAAAAAGAAGTATAATATTTTGTAGTAAAAATAAACAATTTTAGTACAAAACAATTTTAGTACAATTTTTTTTTTCCATTTAAGGAATAAATTGGCTTATGATTGATAACTTATTATAATGTATTAAATTAATTATATTTATTCTAATAGTATATGTCTAGTTCGTCTATGTATGTATCGTCTTAAGGTTTGTTTGTTATAATTGCCTATTGATTGCATTAATGGATTTCCTAAGTTTTTTGTTAAGTTGAAAAAGTTCCATCTCGTTCTCAGTCATTCAAACAATTATCCGATTGACAAAGACGGAGACAAACGGAAAATATTAGAAAATGTTCAGAGGATATGTTCGCTTTTATCAAGAAAAAAAGATTCAAATCTGATGAAAATTCGGATCCTTTAATTTAGACTCTTAGACCGAAAATAATTAAACGTGATTTATTACTAGAAGCACAATCACTTATTGTTACTTAGAATATAGAAAAACAAATCCTAATTAAAATTAAGTTGTTAATTTTGGTTTAATTGTGATCGTTGTTTAAATAAAACAATTTTATATAGGCACCTACATTTATTATAATTTTGATGCATCAAATTATACCTAGTATATTGACTAACAAAAGTAATTATCAATTACTATTTTAATTTTGTTCAATGATTAAATTTTTTGATTTGTTACTTTTTCCTTTGTATAACTTTATTTAATATCTATGTATCTGTCTTTCCATAGAATGCTGTATTGTACCTATTCTCGTAGTATATAGGTACAATAAATGGTACAATGATAGATAATAAATTATCTAACATCGAAATATCAAATCGAGAATTTTTACATGTTTCCCCTAAATGATCTGATCCTGTTTATCATATAATAAAATAGTCCATTCAAAAAGCTTTAAAACCGCACCAATAGCCTTATTCTAGGAGAACCAGAAGCGGAGATATTAATGAATGTCCAGTCCTCCCTAACGCTCGTTCCACTGTGGGTCGGGGTACTGGGCGATTTCAAGAGCCCGAGAAGCAGCCCTTCTACGATTCGAGCTTCGGATCTTAAGACGGATTTTTTGTCCAATGCTAGGAATAAACCGATAGAGGCGAAAGCGAAAAAAACAATAAGCTGAGGGAGCTATATAGAGATGTTGACGTCGTGAGATGTTAAGAATTGGGAGATCTATGTATAATATCTCTAGATGGCCTGGGCCCATTCTTCGAATATCGTAAGACCACATAATTACAACTGGAGAGCAGCAGCACTACTTAAGATGACTAGCGGTTGAAACTACGGGAGGCTTTGACTTTGCAAGAGTTGATAAGCCACCCATGAGGATGATGATATAATGCATTATAATTATACATCTACATATTATCCATGCTAAATATATTTTAGTGGTACGTTATATGTAAATACTTTAAAATGGAACAAAGCATCTACTCTGGGTCTCATTATGTGACAACTAGTACACCAAGACGATATTTTTATCTTCAGAGAGGTTTTCTGTACAGCAAAGGTTCCTGATTATTTTTTCACAACTTTCTGCATATGAGGAAAAAATAAATAAACTGCGATTTTTAGTTTTGTTTATTTAGTGTTTTAGAGATAGTGAGCAAATGTTGAGGTGAAAGAGACAGTAGACTAATTGGAAGGTGTCGGGTCGGGCGAATGAAGGTGTCGGGGCGGGCGGAGGCGGCGGCGCGGAAGGAGGCGCCAGGGTGGAATGGCCCGGACAGAATCGGAGCAAGGGTCAGGAGGTCGCACTCAGCCCTACCTCCCAGACCTGTCTGTCTCAATATCATCCTTCATTTCTTTTATTACAATCTTATCTCATCACGCGGGAAAACATGTATTAGGTAATAATGAGAAACGGTTGATTCATTTCTCACTTTTCTTCTCTTAACTAACGAATAATGTTTCAAAGGCGACTCCCGTTACATTTTTCTCAAAATATACGAATTTAAAGGCATGACTGAAGGCATGAAGTAAAACTCAACACTTTTGAAAAACTGTGAATTTCTAAATCAATTATAGCCTGAATTATTCGAATTTCAAATTTGTAAATTTAAATGATTAAAATTAGTCTGGTTTTCCCATATTCTTACACTCCAAACAATAATTATATACATTTTCAAATAGTTTATTTATTGATCAAAACTTGCTGCTCAAGCTCAACACAAATTATCAATAGTTTAATTGAAATATTAGATCTAAACCATTTTATTTGTAAGATTTTTGAAATAATATTACATACTTTTGCATGCGGATGGTGGTCCACTATAAATAAGTAAATTACTGTGTATTATCGGTAATTTAAACCAAAGATTGACGAAGCCAGTCTTCTTTTTCGTCAATGCATGGATTCCCGCGATTCGGTATACCATTCGTCTCTGTTGGCTCCTGAATCCATCCTTCACAGCCGAGTTCTTCCAACATTTCGGGTGGAATAGAATCCTGTATGATGAAATGTCTTCCTTGCAATAGAACCAGCCCACTGGTTTCGACCAACCTTTATAAATTAAATATAAATATACCTATGCATTCACAATTTGGTGAGATTTAGAATGATTTTACAATTAGCTCATTGATCATGAGGAAGACATTACGCAAGTGACTCATTGTTTGTTCCTGTTTCAGACCAGCGCCTGTGGGACTTGGGCTAGGACCTCTCCAATACAGCTTAGGCCTACCCTCGCCACAGAAGAAGGAGGATGAACCGAGTAGCATGTCCAGCTACCAACCTGTCTCAACCCCGCAACCCTCTTCTAAAGAAGACGAGGACGATGGTATGGAATAGTACAAATTATTCTTATAATTTTCCTTCGTGATTATGACATGAAATAACTGTTACTCCAACAACAGTTATTAGGCTGATATAATTAATAATTATTTGAAGAGGACGAACTTTAATTTTATTATGATCACATTAACAGTCATTATCATGCTTATTTACTTTACATTTGTAAGAACCCTGAGTCTCAGTTATCTGCTAACTACGATACAAGTTAGATTATTTTTATTTAATTTTACTTTCCTTTTGTTACCGCATGTATATATTTTATTACATTCACTTATTTTATTTTTTTATATCATGTTTTGTTTTGTTATGGAATGGTTGTAGCTACTTAGCACCACTACTTATTTCCCACAAGTGGCAGACTGTAATACTTCAATAAAGTGTTTAATAAAAAAATAATTTATTAATTATATACTCAATATTAAAAATATTCAATGCACGTCAAATATCAACCTAGAAACGATGAGGTAACCGAAAAAAACTAGGAGAGTGAGCTCTCCTATTTCTTCATAGCTCGGTTGCGCTGAGAAGAAATACAATGGATCTGACAGTTTGCTTCACGCATCTCGCTTTGATTAGAGTACAGACAACGCTATGGATAATTAATTAAATTATTTTAATCCTGACAACTGAAGTTTAAATTAAACTTCATACAAGAAAAATGTTATATAATTAAATTTTCTGTAACATCCTTTTACCTTCCCCTCCCTTTTTAATCTATACATCTATACTGATATTACTTCATTGTAGCTATCGCTACGCACTTGTAGAATAAATTTAAGGCAATCGATGGGTTTATTTTATGTTGCAGAAGATAGCATAGATGTTACCAATGAGGAACCACCGGTGGAACCAGCCCTGTACCCACCTCCTCCTCACGAGACTGTCTACGAAACCTCAGCTCGCCTCCTTTTCATGGCTGTTAAATGGGCCAAAAACCTTCCTTCATTCGCCTCTCTACCCTTCAGGGATCAGGTATGTCATTTAACAGTATGATGCAAATACGTCTGCCATTAAATGTAATTATAACATCTATTTATATCAGCAATAATTTTAAAGTTTAAATGTGTGCAACTTTTGAATAAGGTGATTCTACTGGAGGAGTGTTGGTCAGAATTATTCCTGCTGAACGCTGTGCAATGGTGCCTACCCCTTGAGTCCAGCCCTCTCTTCAACGTTTCTGATCATCTCTCCGGCCTCCCCAACGGAAAAGCTTCCCAAATCGCCGCAGAAGTTCGCACTCTCAACGACACTCTTCTCAGGTTCCGCACTGTTGGAGTCGATCCTGCCGAATTCGCTTGTCTGAAAGCTATCGTATTATTCAGAGCTGGTAAGAACGCCATCATGTATTATCTTCATTATTGATAAGTGAATAACACATCAAGATATTTATCTTCATATTCATCACTCATCCTAACATAGGTCATTACTTTGTCGATCCCGTACCTGAAGCAATGATATGATGGTCTATCCAAGTTAGATGATGTAGGATGACATGAATGAGACTTTACTTTACCTGGAGAAAATAAAAAAACAATTCAAATGAGGCCAAGAGCATGGGCTTTTCTTCGGAGAGGGCTAATAACTTCTCGATTCTATGCTCACCCCAAAAATATACATTGCAATTAATAACTCATTCGACCAGAATCCACAGTTTCTGCATTTAGTCTGATTTTGAGAACGAGACAATTGATATTCAAAAGTACAAAACCCTTTTTTATAATGAAAAGTTCGTTTATTGTTTTTACAGGTACTGGTTTTATAAAGAAAAATAAGTCAGGAAGGGCTGAAGCCCCACAAATCCCTTTCTTGGCTTCGTTCATGATTTATAATGTGACTATGAATAAGAAGTTTGCAATACTTATAATAAGTGTATTCATATTTTGCAGAGACACGGGGTTTGAAAGACCCCCTTCAAGTAGAAAATCTTCAAGATCAAGCACAAGTGATGCTGTGCCAGCACACGAGAGGGAGGCACCCAGGGCAGAGCCCGCGCTTCGGAAGGTTGCTCCTTATGCTTCCCCTCCTGAGGACAGTCCCCACGCACAGAGTAGAGTTCATCTTCTTCCAGCGGACCATCGGTAACACGCCTATGGAGAAGGTCCTCTGCGACATGTACAAGAACTGAACCTCTCCAGTCTACAGATCAATTCATCTTTTTTTCCTTACTTGTAGCTCTCTACCTCCTACTGCGTCAGATGTTATATTATGACCTATTTCTATAATAGTTCATTTGACCACAATTTACAGTTTTCAAGTTCAAAATGAAATAAACATAGATCGAAACAATAGAACGTAGATCCGTCTGTCATACCCATATAATTTTTGATATTACGCAAATAATTTTGTCGAAATTGATTAATATACACACCTTCAATAATGGGTTTTAAATTGGTAATATTATAATGAAAGAGCGGTAGCTAACCTCGAAAGAAGCAGCAAGAAAGAGGTAAATACTGTCAAGAGCGTAATAATAGCGGAATCACCTCTTTCCTTCTTCCTTTTCACACTAAAGCTTTTTATTATCTTTCTGTTTTTTCGTATGTCTCCTTCTTTAAGTAATAAAATTTTCCTTGTGTAACATTTCGACATTTGTTAAAATTGTGAAATCGCCATGTTAACTAAAATTGCTTTAACAGCATTATTTATGCCTATAAATTATAAGAATAACATTAATATGTTTTAAATATAACAATTGCATATTGAGTCAAACATTTGAAATTGAAATTGAGCCAACCTATGAAAGAAATTTATAATTTTAAAAGTAGCATCCACGGGAAGAAGAAAGCCTTCAAACTCCTTTGTTGACTAAAGTGGCCACATTGTTCTCGGGTCTAAAAATGATCATAACTAACAGAACATTGTTGACAGTTATAGCAGGAAAAAGTACCAAACATTATGTAATCGAATAAATAATTTTATAAGATAATTAAATTTCAATTTTGTCCACAACCTTTTTCGGTAAAAAAATTGAAAAATAAACAAAAGTTTGTCACTAAAAAATTTTCTTATATTTGCATATCATGTGCTAAGTCTTCATCCGGTTATGAATTATTGTCATAGTTGTTTTATTTTTTTGGTTAGTCAATAATGAAGAATTTTGAATTGTTAAAACAATATTTTAATTTTAATTGATTGTATCGCCATTCGTACATATTTCTGCGCTATAAATTCATTTTAATGTCTTCATATGTAAAATAACATACAAACGAAAACGCAAGTAGTAAAATTTAAAAACAAAAAACAGGTATATATTTGGGTTATTTTAAATACCATCTATATTAGAGTAAAAAATCCTGCCGTGAATTGTTTATGGTGGATTATATTTAAATAATGAAAATTTAAAAAAAAAATACATACTACAAAAGGTAGGAAGAAATAGGTTCTTCTACAAATAGGTTATGGGGATATTAAAACAATGATTGAAGCAATATATCTCTGAGATTTCGCTCAAAAATCGATGACCAAAACTTTCATAGTTTCTCTGGCTAATATCCTTTAGGCCCTTAGTAAGATATGATTTATCTAGAATTTGCTTTTTGTTATGATAAATAACTGTTTGTTCATTTTCTTCTTCACAAAAGCACTTCGAAAATACAAATGTTCTACGAAATGCCAGCTTATGATAATCGGTTATATTTCCTAAAATGTTGGCCCCAAATAGTGAGTTGCAGCTTTTACTGTTAATATTTTTGTAAAGTATAAGAAAGAACTCCTGAACGTTTAAGTATCTTAGCAATCATTAGATCCCAAATGTGACTTTCATTGTTGAGCTTGAAAACTTTTGCACCTGTAATATCTCTTGTTTGTCATTCCCAACTTTTCTAACTGGTAAACTGTTTTCCACAAAACGTGTATATAAATACTTTAATAATTTGTATATTTTTGTGTATTGTGATTTCAATTGCGCTATAGTCTAATGATTTGTGTCCCTAGGATAAATTTCTAATTATTAATAATATTTGAGCAATGTATCTCTGGTAGTAAGCTATTCAATCGATGTCTGTCTAGTTATTGATTATATTTTTAAGCATAAATGTGATTTTTATTCATAGTTAAATATAAGAAAACTGAAAAGAATTGTTATTGGAAAATTATTACCAGATGGAAGTACAATTGCAATGACATGAAGCAACTTTTTGTTACGACTTAGATGCTGTGCGAAACGTTACGCTCAATAAAAATAATAAAGAATCATTAAAATAATTTGTTTGTACCGGATTATATTCGTATTTATATTTGTATAATAGATATTATCTTGTGTACCAATTTTTCCCCTTCATGAAATATTCACTGGAGCAGTGGGGTAGGAGTGCGACAGCTTAATGGTCAATGTATATACACGCTTTGATCTGAAATTATCACATGTCAAGTGATGAGTCCCGCAATATTTAATATAATGTTATTGAAATGATAAATAGCTCTTAGGAGGGCTTATTGTCATTGTTAAGCCTCATTTCAATAAAGAGCCAATGTCTTTAAAATCATCTGTATAAATATTACTAAAAATCTTTTATCTCGTGAGTCAGAGAAAGCAATATTCTTTCATATCATTTAATCTTTCAATTCATAATTCTAATCGTCATAATAATGTTGTTTATTTAGGTTTTAATGTATAATGCTTTCTTACAACGATGTTTATAGCTGTAATTAAATAAATAATCATACATTCAAAATTCATGTAAGACCTTTGTTTAAGATGTCAACTGGGCATCAAGTTTGTACAAAGCTTTTTATTCCTATGCATCATCTGTTAGTATTGTGTGTCATAAAGATTTTGTCGTTGAAAAGAAAAAAAATGTGACTATATCAGTAATAACATTGAATAAATACATTGTTTCTAACTTAGATTTCCATTTAATTTATCGTTACAAACACGATAACTTATACAATGGGTTGTTTAATATTTTATACTTAATATTTAGCTCACTGTGTATATGTGTACATAAATAATGTTAGACTATCAATTTATATTGTTGTTTGGTGTTGAAATGTATGTTATATGTGTCAGCTGCTTTAAAGCCTATTGATGAGATTCCTCCTTGTTCCATGTAATTATAGAGGACGATTGTGAAGGGACTTAGCTCGCTAGACCAACAGACCTAACTATAATATCTCTGTGCTACTATGAATAATAAATTTTTTAAATCGAAAAGTAATTTTTAATAATACATTACCTTCACATCTATGAATATGCAGTTAAATTGAAATTTTAGATAACTAATAGCAACCTTATCGAAATCCTCATCTTAGACGGTTCCCCCACTTAAATTTGCACCTGTTTAAGTCGGGGACTGAAGGAGAAAATAAAAATGGTGAGCTATAAATTTTGTAAATCTGTAATGTTTGGTTTCCCTAAACTAAATTCTTCAGTTTCTGAGATTATGGAGACTTTCAGAAAATATTACATAGAATTTAATAAATAATAAATCACATTATATAAAATAAAGTTATAAACATCACTTAGAATTTTTATTTGAAAAGATAACGTATGCCTTCAATTATGGCATTAAATGGTCATAAATAATATTAAAGAAGCGGTAAAGTGTCATGATTAATTTGTTAAGACTTCACTTACCAAACTTATCTAAAAATACACTTTAAGAAATTGTTTCACGAATGCCGCTGCTAGCATCTTTTATCCTTGATCTGATATTCCTCCCAGGAAAGTATATGCACATAGCTGATTTATTATCAAGGAATCTGGGATACACATGAGAACCTGATGACTATACTGTGAATGATATGGTTTATACCTTGTCAGCCAATATTAAATTATCTGAAAATAAATATTTTTAGATTTTCACTTTCTAAAGAATATGGTCCTGCTTCGGCAAATATCTTTGGAAATATTGGTCGAAAACGGCTTAGTGTCTAGCAATGAGAAGTTAATCATAGCAATAACATTAAGAAAATAGTAAATGAATTTTCTAAATGAAACCCACTTAAGGATTGAAAAAAAAATAAAGATTATTTTAATTGGCCTGGAATATCAGTAAATAACCTGATCATTGTACCTATTGCATGAGGTACAAGTGCCTATATAACTTCCGAGACTATTATTGAAGCATAAAAAATCTATATTTTCAAGGTTAAAAAAATGCTGATAATAATCCCTTCGAATCCTTGGTGTTCCGAGAATTTACCCAAGCCTGGCATGTAGAAATTAAAAATGATAGCTCATATTATACTAGAATCAATAGGTTAGCTGAAAAACTTGCGGGTATTATGAATAGACTATTATGGATAGTATGTTTAGAAAATGCCAAAACAACAATGGGAAATTTAACTTGTAAATGATAAATTACAGGAATTGCGGTACTACCATCTCACTGTCACAACTCCTGATTTTCAGGACCATAGGACAATGATACTTATTCCAATGTGTGCCTTTAAGCCCTAAATAGTGAACGAAACGTCACCGGTAAAAGTTCTCATGCTCGCCATTACAATAAAAGAAGCAGACTTCGAGGCTAGTCAACGGATTCCGGAGCCAAACACATCTTCCAACTTAGAGGCAGGATATGTGGCCACAAAAAAACTTCATTATAGATGCAAGACCCCTTCCCTTTGCAGAACAGGAGCTAGGATAGTATCAATGTGGCTTCAGGAGAAATAAATGAACATCTGACCAAATATTTTCCCTCCGGATGATTCTAGAGAAATGTAGAGGATTCAATTTAAAGCAGCTTATGTCGTTTTCCGGCGTGATAAGGTATATTAGGCCTTATTAGAAATTAATGTCCCTTGTAAACTGGTTAGGATAATCAGGATGACGATGAAAAAATCGGAGTATATAGTGAGAGTGCAAGGAAAACTCTCCAGAGGAAGCTGAAAACACCCTACGGCAAGGAGATGCTCTAGCTTGCCTCCTTTTCAATTTGACTCTTGTGAAAGTTATAGGAAATTCAGGGGTAAAGTTAACAGGCACTATTTTAAAAGGTCCGTACAAGTGTTGGCAAACGCTGACGACATCATTGATCGCTCGTCTGTGAAAACTTCATTCCTCGAAATTGAAAAAGACAGCTAAGGAACATGAGTTAGTGGTAAACGAACAAAAAAACAAAATGTATACATGTAGGGGGGCCGAACAGAGAGGATGTTTCAGATAGGTCTCTATGCTTTTGAAAAAGTAAAATCGTTCACTTACTTAGGGTCACGACAGCGATACCGATAAACCGATAAAGAAAAGAGACGTTTCAGTTGGTGTGCATTTTAACGAAATATCCTCTGATGGATTTATAGAGCTGTAAAGGATCCCTCATGCTGGAGAAGGCGCACCAACTAGGAAATTGTATACATGTATTGGGAACCCGATGTAGTTAAGGTGACTAACCATGGTATATTATGCTTGGCAGGTCACGTAGCCTGAATGTACATCTACCGAGCCCTACTCCATGATGGAAATTGGAAGCATGCAGCGCTGAATAGGGACGACAAAGGGGAGCGATTGAGAGAGGCCGAGGCTCTTTAAAAGGGCTGTAGCGCCAGATATCATTATTATTTATTTATGTTATTAATTTGTAACTGGAGTAAAATACCATACTGAAGGTTATAAACAGCCGGGTGATCAATGAGGTTTTCGTGTGAAATGGATTTGCCACTGCCTCGACCATTTAATTTATTTTATTGCATTCAATAATTATTACTTGACCAACATTAATTAATATTAATTTTTTAGTTCACTATTGCATAGTTTTTATTTATTTGTATTACAGTGGCAAATCCATGCGTAACCTGCGCCCAGCTGTTGATAACCTCATATATATATATATATATATATATATATATATATATATATATATATATATATATTTCATTTCAGAATCATATATATATATATATATATATATATATATATATATATGATATATGATTCTGAAATTTGTAAAAAGACACATTGTGTGATATAAATTGACGATTGTTATTAATCCTAAAATAAAGAGTTTTATTTGAAACTTAGCTCTTTAAAGTGGTGACCCCGACGTGATCGACGTAATAGACGTGATTGAAGTAATCTGGTGAGTAGAAATACGTATTTTTTTCTCCTTGCTTTGTGTTTCCCTTAACCTCCGTTTGAAATAATAAGGTTAAGAGAATGAACAGTAGAGGAAATATAGGCGATCTATTGTCATTCGATGTGGAGACGATAGAAGAAAAGGCGGAGGTGGAGTCGGCGTCTATGCAAAATGTTTTAACCCGGCTACCTAGTTTTTTTAAAGAAGCACCGGACCTATGGTTCATCCAGGTCGAAGCGGTGTTCAGGACCTGCAAAATAACTAAATCGACGACGAAATTTGACATGGTGATCGCCCAACTAGACGTTGCCACGGTCCTACAAGTTGCTGATCTGGCTCGTAATCCGCCAGAAGATCCCTACCAAAGGCTTAAAGAGCGCCTACTGGCAGATTTCGGCCAATCCGATAACGCGATCAAAAAGTTACTCGAAGAAAAGTGGTTAGACGATCAGAATTCATCCATGTTTCTCCGGGAGATGCAAAAGCTAGCCGGAGAACAGGTCCAAGAAGTGATGCTCAGCACTTTATGGCTTCGCGGACTACCTGAGGGCATGCAAGCCGCTTTAGCCGCCACGGAGCATACGGATGTGACGAAGCTTGCTCGAATAGCGGACAAGATCGCCGAGATACAGCCCTCTTGTAACCCTATCATGGCTAATCACCCAGTTGCTCCGCAAACTAGACCGGGGCCTTCTACTCTCGGACCAAGCGACATTGGAGAGGTAATTAATCGACTGACCGCGGAGATAGCGCATATGGGGGCCAGGTCAAGTCGGCCAAGAAATAGGACGCCCAGCCAGGATCGTGGGCACAGAAGTAAAAGCGGTCGGCGGCTTTGCTTTTACCACGCACGGTTTAAGGAAAAAGCAACCAAGTGCCGTCAACCCTGCGACTGGAAGCCGGCTGCAGCGTTAAACTAGTCGCAGCGACGAATGAGGCGGATTCAATCGCTGAGATCTCCAACCGCCGACTTTTCATTGCCGACAAGAAGTCCGGGGTCAGATATCTGGTGGATACTGGAGCCACCTTATCTGTCTTCCCGGTGAAGACTTGCAGAGCGAAGCCTTCCCAAGAGTATAGGCTTTATGCAGCTAACGGAACGCCCATTCCGTCATACGGGACCATTGTCTTAAACCTCGACCTAGGGCTCCGTAGGAAGATGACGTGGAGGTTTGTGGTGGCTGAAGTGAGTCACCCCATCATCGGCGCAGATCTACTTTATCATTATAATGTGATGGTAGATCTGGCCGGATGTCAGCTAGTAGACCAGCGGACGGGGCTCACTACGCGTGGAAGGTTAGCGAAGGTGCCAGTGCCCACAGTTTGTTCGGTACCAGCCGGGGAGTGGTACACTACTTTGTTGCGCAAGTACCTCGATGTAACCCAACCAACATCTTTTGTTAAGCAGCCAAAACATGAAGTAGTTCACCACATAGAGACAAGTGGAGCCCCAGTCACAGCGAAAGCACGCCGCCTGCCACCAGATAGGTACAATGCAGCCAAGAATAAGTTTATGCAGATGATGGAAGAAGGTATCTGCAGGCCGTCTAACGGCACCTGGGCCAGCCCACTGCACATCGTGGAGAAGAAGGATGGCGGCATAAGGCCCTGTGGAGACTACAGGCAACTAAATGCAAAGACGGTCTCCGATAGATATGCGGTGCCTAACTTGGCTGACTTTAATGTTTATATGCACGGAAAAAATATCTTTACAACGCTTGACCTCAACCGTGCATATTACCAAATCCCGGTTAAGTCAACGCTCAAGAATTTGCGCGACTCAATGAAAAATTTGCGGCCAGAGCCACACCGCAGCAGCTCAGCCAAGTACTTCGTTCACCGAGACCTAAAAGATTGCACCCACGTGTTCCTGAGGGATGATAAGGTGAGGAAGCCGCTTACACCGCCATATACAGGACCCTACAAGGTAATATCCCGACAGGAGAAAACCTATAAGGTGGAGTTGCCTTCAGGACCGAAGACCATTACAATGGACCGTCTGAAGCCAGCGCATCTCCTGACGGAGTCGACTGTGAATGGCGAAAACAGGGAGCGACTTTCTACATCGCCTGCAACTGTGACCAGCGCCAACAGGGATCAACCCAATCCTTCACCTGCGGCAGACGACCCTTCGAATGACCTCGACGCAGAACAGAAGCAACCGAAGCCGGTTTACCAGACCCGCTCCGGTCGTGTAGTGAAACCCAAGGTTAGGTTCTGTGCCGATGCCATTGGGGGGAGTGATGTAACGGGAGTAAAATACCATAGTGAAGGTTATAAACAGCCGGGTGATCAATGAGTTTTCGTGTGAAATGGATTTACCACTGCCTCAACCATTTAATTTATTTTATTGCATTCAATAATTATTACTTGACCAACATTAATTAATATTAATTTTTTAGTTCACTATTGCATAGTTTTTATTTATTTGTATTACAGTGGCAAATCCATGCGTAACCTGCACCCAGCTGTTGATAACCTCATATATATATATGATTCTGAAATTTGTAAAAAGACACATTGTGTGATATAAATTGACGATTGTTATTAATCCTAAAATAAAGAGTTATATTTGAAGCTTAGCTCTTTAAAAAATCATCCTTTTTACTTGGCGTAATTGTTTGTTTTTAAAAAATACATTTCAACTTTCTTATTATTGATTTTTTAAAAGTTGTTCGGACAGGTGAGGTGTTCAGTTACCACTTATGTCATAAAAACACGTTTATAACCTGTTATGCATTTAAAAAAAAGTTTTTTGTTAGCGAATCTCTATACAACATTTTAATTGTATTACAATTGTAATTTTTAATTCAATACAAAAAAGATAACTAGATAACTATCGTATCCTCACAATTGGTCACTGCATTACAAAGTGGTGAAATGTTATGTTAAAAAAATTTAAATACTAAAGAGTATTCAATAATAATAATATTGTTCCCAAAAAAATCACAAAATTATTTATGAGTCATGATATAAGAAAAGGAGATGTAAAACTTCACATCTTCAAGAATGCTGTCTCTTTGGCGTGCACTTGGCTCGAGCTTATATGCAGTAGTAGGTTACAGTATAAACAACTTTTCATAAAAGAATGCTGAGAGTACAGTTACAGTAAAAAAATATTCTCTGAATTAAGGCTCTAAACACTTATCTTAGTGAAAAGAAAGTATCGGTTAAATTTTACACTTTCTCTGTCTTCTGGATTTGTCAATGGATGTCTACTCTAAATCATTTAAATTCCGTTTCCATTCCTGGCTTTTAAGAAATGAGAATGGAGCATAAATTCTAATTATTAGATTTAAAAAAGGGTTCATTAGCCCTTAAGGTAAAAGCTTATAGTAATAGGTTAATATTAAGGAATTTGTGATTGTAAATAATTAATAAATTTTTAATCCTATCTAAATTGAGTTAAACATTAATTTGGTAATTATTCCATAGGTTGTCCCTTCCTGTTGATTCACAGCAAGTTATAACTTTTCATTTGCTTCCCTTTTAATATTTTCCAAAAATACATGACATCTTGAGCTTTAGTATGGAAAAGAGAATGTATTTATGTGAAATGTGTATACTTCAGTTATCATTTCATTTAGAAATGAACGTTTGATGTATTTCCAATAGTCTGGTTCAAATGAAAAATCACCAAGTAACGTTGAATTCCACCAAATTTTTTACAATCATAAGGTGAATGTTCGTTTGAATTCTCTGGATTCATTCAAAAAGAAATACTTTTTCTTTTTTCTTCATACTAATTTTTAGT
Organism: Arma custos; assembly: GCA_037127475.1. NCBI lineage: Eukaryota > Metazoa > Arthropoda > Insecta > Hemiptera > Pentatomidae > Arma > Arma custos. The sequence goes on along the minus strand of CM073761.1, from coordinate 117,652,880 downwards.
AAAAAAAAATGTATATGTATGAAAATTTGTGATTTAGCTAGAACTGGAAAAGATAGAAATTGCAAAGAATTCAACATGCAATCAGAATCATGAAATGAAACTGTCTTTTTGTGACGGAGTAAGTTGGCGGTGCTAAGAGATGACATCAGTCAAATGGTGTAAAAAACAACTGGATATGAATCATAATACAGTTGTATCTTGGAACAGCTACTTAATAGTTTCTGTAGAAGTATTAGCAGAAGGTAAGCAAAAAAAGTGTTGGTGGTCCTGAAAAAATAGTTTTAATTTCATGATTCTGATCACATGTTGCATTCTTTGACATTATATCTTTCTCTTGAAAATGAGAGACTGCATCTTTTTCAGTTCTAGCTAAATCCCAAATTTTTTTTACAAAAATTAAGACGGAAGAAAAAAAAAACGTTGTTTATTTTGAATTAACTCAGAGAATAGAACACATGGCCCCAAACATTTGTGCCCAGCTTACGGAAAAGTACCGAACATTTCAACAAACATATTATCTATAATTAGAAATGTTAGTTGAAACTTTTATTTCTTTATGAAATGATCACCTAAATCTACTCATTACCCATAATTACATTCTCTTTTCCATGCAAAAGCTCACAATAACTTGTAATTTTGGAAAATATTAAAAATGAAAAGTTAAAACTTGTTGTGATTCAACTCGGAGCGACAAACTGCAGAAGATAATATTAGTTTTCTGTAATTGTGTTATGCCTATACATATGTTGAAATGATTTGATGAAATAAACAAATATCCTTTTCTGTTAAACTTATAGTTTTATTTATACAGAATACATTTTGTTACAACTGACAATCATAAACTTAAAATTGTTCTACTGCTGATACTTCCTCAACACTTCAACAGGAGGCGCTAGTGTATCATTTACATATCCAATTTATAAGATTATAAAATTTACCTAATTATAACAACATATATAATCTGTTTACAGGATGATTTCTGCCATTACTAGTAATTTTCGCCTCCGAAGATCGAAGAAGGTCCTTTGTTATAAACACCTTATACTCATAAAAATGATTTCTTGGTAATGTATTATTACTGAAATTTTTTCTGTAATTGATATCAATAGTTAATATTAGTACATTTTTGAATCAGTAAAACCTCACTAAAATTTTTATCATAAATAACTGGGTGTTATTTAAGAATAATAATGCTTGATGAAAATAATTTCTTAAAATAATATTTTGAATGGCAAGTTTTTAATCAACATTTATCAATGACAGTAATCTAAGGTATTGATGACAGTAAGGAAAGGTATGGGATGAAACCAGAAAGATTAGAGTTAAATACATAGGGGAGCAAGATTAATATATGATTGTCAATTCCAGCAACAGCCCTATGTCATAGGAGTGCATTATTTGATGTGCTTTGTATTTACCAATATTTCTGCTAATTTATCAATGATAACTAGACTAAAGCAAATCTTTAGAACAATTCTGGTTGGAAATATTGTATAATTTATCATTTTCAACTTATTTAGAAGTTATTTGTTTTTAATGATGAACCAGAATAAAATAACGGCAAAAAGAGTGTATTGGAACATCTCTGTTGGATTAAATCCTGGAGGAAACTCAGTGAGCTGATGAAGAGACATTAGAATATATTTTCTTCTCTTCTTCTTTTCCTTCCTCCTGGTACCTTTCAGTGTGGAGGAAGAATGTATTTTCAATTTGTGAAAATTAATGTGGTTAATTGTTTTGTTATGATCTGTTTCTTAAAATTTTCCATTTTTTATTGCAAAGTAATCTGGTACCAAGATATTTTTCTAATATCATTATTATATTTATGATTTACTAATATTCACTTATTACTATCTGTGTATATTTGTTTTTGTTTTTTTAGTATATTCATGCTTTTTTTTTTTAGAAATAAGAATTTATTTCTTTATCCCTGATCTGATATTCCTCCCAGGAAAATAAAAGCACATAGCTGATTTATTATTCTTAGAAAAATGACTTGAAAATAGGCAGTGGTGAGTTTGAAATATCTTAAATAACTGATGAATGAGTTAAAAAGGTATTTCAAAGCGTTATATTATTTATTCTGTTTTTAATTAAGTTTTGCTGTTGTATCCTTTTAAAGTTAGCTTCAGAAGGTTCTTTAAAAAAATATAAAAAAAATTAATTAAGTAAGAGTTAAGAAACAATTAAAAATAAAATGTTTATAGTTTAGTTAATTTTGATTGTGTATTTAAAACTGAAGTGATCTTGTTGCATGTTATTATGTACATTGATAAAATTATAATTTTAATTTTAAAACTCGTAATAAACCAAAATGGATTATAAATTCCATTTTAGAATTAGGCCTAAGTTTTTTTTAATTCCTCCCACTTTTCTCTAATCCTTTCTGAGTTACCATTTTTTTTTTGTTTTCTCTCTTTTTCACTTTTTGAAATGGCCATTATCAATATTTATGCTATAAACCTAGTAAATGATACAGCCATAATTTGTTTTTAGGATTTTAATGAAATTAATATCTAATGAATTTCTTTAATCTTTAAAAATTTATTTCAATGATTAATTATTTAAAATACTAACCAACATTAAAATTGCATTAATAAAAAGTATAATTACCCTGTTAACCGGGTGGGACGTATAAGCACTTCAAACGTAATTTTGTATTTTCCTTTGTGTTATATATATAAATAAACGAAAACGTATATATTTCATAGTATTTTCATTTATTTTAAGCGTAAATAAAAAAAAATAATATGAACTTTATATATATATATATATGTTTGACGTATTTATATGTCCCACCCGGTTAACAGCTTAATAAAACTACATCAATGATAAAAAGTGCTTTAAATAAAATAATATTAAATTATATCTTGTTTTTACATTATCTATGTTTTACTATAGATTATATCTTGTTTCAACATTATCTAATAGTTGCTTTATATTTATTAGATTATAACTTGTTTTTTTTTCCAGATTCTCTTTCCATTATGGTAGATAAACTAACTAAATGCTAAAACATACCTCATAGCAGAATTGAAATGTGAAGAAATATATAGGTTATTTGAGGAAATTTGTTTTGAGAATAAAGAGATTTAGATGGAAGATAGTGAGTGGTACTTCATACTCTTTACTCTCAGGTATTCCTGTACTCGAAGGCAGTTTATATAATTATCCTGTAAATGAACCATCCGTTTATATAACCTAAAATCCCTCCTGATATACTTACACATCTAACAGTAACAATTTCTGAAATAGATTAATTTCTTTTGTCTGCTGGAATTCATCTGAACCTCCTTGCCAAAATTTCCATAAAATTCAAATCATACAAGTCCAGAAGTGTCTTCTTTGTTACTTTTTCCTTAATAACTAAACCCATTCCTTCCCAACCGGTCAATGGACCTCTAATTCATCTAAGTTTAAAAAACATCAATTGTTTAATTTGTATGCCTGAACTATGAATATTCCTGGTTAAAGAATATTTGTAGAAGGGAATCAGGGTTCGTTTATGTATTGTTCATTATATTTTATTTTTTCCCAGAGCACATTTTATTTTCATAGTTTTGAATAGATAGCTATTATTTTAACTAAAATACAGTGATTTCATAAAAATATAAGAATGTTATACAAGTTGGTCCTACTCCATCCTTTAAAGAATAGTGTTTAATTAATTTACTAAACTTTTAAGTTATTATTATTTATAATTTAAATTATTGTGCTATAATATATTTTATAATTTCAGTATTCTGTGGTGTCAGCCGGGCTAATCGATACATGCTTAGTGTGATTTGGAGAATAGATAGCCCACACTTGAAAAATCCCCTGCTCTCTCCTTGGAGGATATGCCCAATGGCATGAAGCACATTAACTCGAGATCAGACAGTATGTATGATGTTGGATGACCTAGCTTCGTTTAGATATTAGATGTAAATGATCTCTTTCTTTTGCTTCCCCACCACCAAAGGTAGGATAAATTTCAATTCCTCATAAAGGAATTGAAAAATAATTATATCCTCAAAATCGTAAATTTTCATCCTCATTTTACATTTAAGATATTAAGGAATAAGTTTAATTTGTGTCGGTTTGTTGTGAAATTCATGTTTTCAGTATAACACCTACTATTGTCTAACCACCTTTGATGAAATTTTCAGTAATGGCTGTATGTATCAGGTCAATAATGGGGTATATATCAGATCAGTCCAAAAGTTCGTGCGCATTTTGGCGAAATTATTAAATGGTGTAAATAAAACACAATTTAACATTTTAATCTATAATATATTTTCCTCCGCTATCTGCAATATCTGGCCATCTTTCTGGTAGCTTTTTTATTCCATAGGTGTAAAAAGATTCTGGTTTTGAAGCAAAAAAACTTCTGAGTTTATTTTGTATATCCTGTTTAGAATTGAACTTTTTGACTTGGAAAATATTTTGTAAGGCACCAAATAACTGAAAATCACTTGGGGAAATATCCGGGGAGTATGCAGAATGTGGCAAAAGCTCCCAATTCAGTTCATTAATTTTTTGCAGCGTTTATAATGAAAAAAAAACCGCATATAAAAAAATAACAGCACGTTTATATGCGTTATTGATATTCATTTTTTATCGGTGCTAATATGCGTCTGATCTTTACAATGTTTGGTGACAAACTGACGAATACGAATAAGTTTGGAATCTTATCGATCTGGTAATGAGTCATCGCTAATCCCGTACATGCTACTAATGACTGAACTTTTCGACTGATACTTAAATGGTCCTATTTCACTTTTATCAAATTCCATCAGCTACTTTTGCTTAGGTAAGTTGAGACGTATTTTCCTTGACTATATGTTTTGAAAATAATGAGTTTGATTGGCCACTATTTGGTGTAATTGAAGATAAGATTTAAATAGTTTTGTAACAATCTTATCAAATGCTAATGAATTTTTCTTCATACAACTATATTTCATAACAGCTAGTCCAATTCTGTCTGAAATGATAGAAGCTTCTTAAGGCCCAATATCTTTTATTAGCCTCAATTATTTTGCTTTATGTTATTTCTTCTTTATCTGTTTAATGAAGTGATAACTGACTTCTCGCTGAAACTAATGGGTCTTAGTGGGAAAGAAGTTTGTCATGAAAGATTGATATCAGATTTGGGCTAAATCAGTAACAAATGTGACATTAAGGCAATTAAGGATGATTTAATTTGTAACAAAATAAGAAGCATTGAGAATTTTACAGAGGCCCAAAGGTCTAGATATTTCCAAATAGGTTTTATAATAATCATGTATTATGAGTCTTTTATAATTAATTGAAAGCGTTGGTCTAATAAGTGCTGAATTAGCCTTCTTCTTCTCCTTGTTCTTTCACTCACCATTATAGTCCTCTCAGCTTAGGGAAGCATTTAGTCATGATTGCCATTCTTCCCTGATTCTAGCCAGATTTCGATGTTCCTTGATGTTTTTTGCCTTTTTTACTGCATAGGCGTTCAGCATACTCTAGGTACGACGCTCTTCGGCGTCCTCAGTGCCTTCTACCCTCATGGATGTAGTCCCTCGGTGATTCTGATTGCAAATTTTCACAGGAGCTTAGTCTTCTTTGTAAGATGCTAAGAGAAACGCAGATGGTCGGTGACAGCTATTTTGAAAATGTGGAGTTTCACTTATCTACTAACCTCTTGTTTCCCAATAACAGTATTACAGATCTGCTTGTAGACCATGTTTGCTTTACTTATTTTGTTTGAAATTTCCAAGTCTACTAGATGGATTATCACAAGCTGGAGGTTTCTTAGTCCTGGGAACATCCTTTCTGTTCACCTTTTACATACTGTTGCTGTCTCATCCTGTATTATATATATATATAACTTGAGTACTTCACCTCACAAAACATAAACAAAAGAATAAGTAGGAAGATAAACAAATTGAGAGAGCAAAAATAAATATTAAAATGAAAGTAAAATAGATCAATAATGAACTCGCTGTAGTCTTTAGTGTCCTTGAGAAAAAAAAAATATATTCTCACTGAACTGCTAAAACGTTTTCCCTGGTTTCGGCACCACTTAAGCACTTCACCTCACAAAACATAAACAAAAGAATAAGTAGGAAGATAAACAACACACTTGACGGCTGGTTAAACACTGACTTTATTGCCATCTTGAACCTCTATTTATAGATTCCAACAGCTGATTACAATGCTAGCTTGATTAGCGACTTTGCGATCATCGTCTTGTCTTAACTCCCCCCTGCCAGTTTACGAACATCCTCGTAAACTCAAAACAAAAATTGCAGAGAAAGAGCACACAAACCAAAGAAATTATCAATTACATGAATCATATTCTACTTACATAAAAATAAAAATAAAATACCTTACTACTAGCTTAATCTACATTACTATCATTCGTAATTAACAAAAAATATTTATATACAAATAAGTTACTTTACAAAAACTATATATAAAAGAAATGAAAATCCCCTGTTCCACTACACCTCCAAAAGTACGAAATAAAGTACACGGTTATGGGCTGGCTTCTCCGGCTGGAATCTTGAGCTGTTCGATATGAACTGTCCTATGTTTTCTTGGCTCAACCACATTCTGAATAGTGACTAGGTTATGCTCTCTGGTAGCAATCACTCTGAATGGACCCTCGTACCTCAGAACCTCCTTTGCACAATTCGATATAATTTTTTTGTACACAATTGTACCGATTTTGATATCTCCCATAATGTCCTTCACGCCCTCGTTTTCCCGTGCCACTCTCCTACTCTTTTCCGCTACCATCCGGCCATGTGCTTTCCCCCACATTTTCTCGAGATCTACGCTATTTATGGCTAGTTGTTCTGCCATGTTTTCGTCTACAGCCGTATCACCCTCGTCTCTTCTTCGCGCTCGTAAACCAAAAAGGGCCTCGAACGGGGAAAATCCGGTGGCCATGTGTATGGAGTGGTTGTACGCTGCTATGGCTCGGGGCATCGCCTCATCTGCTTCCAACCCTTTATCTGCGTGGAATACTCGGAGATGTTCTCCCAAGGTATTATGGAGCCTTTCGATTCCCCCCCTACTTTTAGGATGTCCGGGCGTATTCCAGTGCCATGTAATTCCTAGCCATTTCATCTCCTGTCGCAAGTACGCGTTATCGAATTCCCTGCCCCCATCTGAGGAGATCGTATTTGGCACCCCATAGAATTGGAACCATGTTTGAAGGGCGCTATTCACCGCCGCTGCCGATTTCTCCTTCACTGGGTGGGCTATGGCCGTTTTGCTAAATGTATCTACTATTGTTACCCATTTAAACCCCCTCCAAGTAAAGGTGTCTACTTGAAGATCTGTCAATGGTATCGTAGGCGTCATCGTCTCGGTTTGTAATCCTACGGGAGGATGGCGGTCATACTTAGCCGTATGACAAATGTGGCAGTTCCTTGTTATCTCCTCTACTGTCTTCCGCATCCATACCCAATAATACTTTCTTTTTAGTGCCGCCAACGTCTCATTGATTCCCCGGTGGTTCGTCTTCCCTTGATGGTACGCCATCGTTACATCCTTTTGCTGTTCTTGATCACGAATGGTCTCTACCATAGATCGGCATCGGATAAACGTCCTGTCTATCCCTATTTTTTCGAATCTCCACAAGTTACGTATCTTGTCCCACACCGTCGCATTGCCAACATACAGATAGTGGGTCGCACCTGCTTTAGAGGCGTCCTTTAACGCTCGGCAGATTTGCTCTTCCTGGACTCCAGGTTGGGACCAAATAGTAACAATATTATGCCTCTCGTATCTGGAAAATTCAGTTTTCAGTAACCCCGTGGTCTTTGTTTTCCATATTATCTGCCGAGTCTTATCGTTTATTACCTCATCCATCTCAGTCGATCTCTAGTCTTGTGATTCCTCCTGGTCGGGAGATTCCCCGTTGTCCCGGCGGTCTGTTTCTCCTTCTCCTTCCACATCTGGCGTCCATTCCCGTACGAACCTCTGGAGCTCCCCGGAAGGTCCCCCTTCACCTGATTCGATAGCGTTGACCTGCAGGGCACGAGATAACCAATCTGCCACCACATTATCCTTTCCCGGCTTGTATGCTATTTCGATATTGTATTGGCTCAAGATCTCCTTCCAACGCGTCACCCTAGCCGACGATTCTTTCAAATTACCCACCCAGAAGTGGCCTGTGATCGGTATGAACTTTGAACCGCTTTCCAAATATATAGGGCCGGAAGTGTTGGACTGCCCGTACAATCCCTAATAACTCTCTCTCGAGCGCGCTATGTCGGGTCTACGCGTCTGTAAGCTTTCTGCTTGCGAATGCCACAGGCCGTTACCCCTTATCATAATCCTGTGACAAAATCGCCCCCAGTGCATATTCACTAGCGTCGGTGGTGATCGCAAATGGTTTTGAAAAATTAGGGAATGCGAGGACCGGTTCCGATTGTAGCCAACACATGCATTTCCTGATGTTCCCCTCGATCTCTGGAGTAATCCGAATCGTGCGTCCCTTCCTTAACATTGCATTCAGAGGACTCAGATGCTCGGCCATCTCTGGGACGAATCGACGATAATAATTTAGGGTTCCTAGCAATCTCCTGATTCCCTTGATATTGGTTGGCATCGCCATTTTCCCTATGGCTTCCACCTTCTTACCGTCAGGCCGCACCCCTTCTGCCAATATCGAATGCCCGAGGAAGTTGATTTGCTTTTGCCCCAATATTGATTTTTCCGCTGATAATTTTAAACCAAATTGACGTATTCTGGCAAAGACTCGTTTCAAATCCTCTATATGGCCCAACTCCGTCTTACTAAAAACGAGGAGATCATCCATATAGACCTGGCACATGTTTTCGTCTAAGCCCCTCAAGAACTCGTCCATCAGCCTCTGGAACGTTATCGGCGCATTTTTTAAACCGAATGGCATACGGGTAAACTCGTAATGGCCCCTTTCAAACGTAAACGCTGTTTTACATTGGTCTCTGGGATGCTTGCGAATTTGGTGGTATCCAGATTTCAAATCTAGTGTGCTGAACACAGTTGCTCCACCCAGTCTGTCCAAAATGTCCTCCAATCTGGGAATAGGGTATTTCTCATCCAACGTATTTTCGTTGAGTTGCCGGAAATCTACCACCACCCTGTAGCGCTCCCTTGGATCCCCGTTAACAGGTTTCTTCTTGACCGCCCATAGAGGACTGTTAAAGGGTGATGTGCTGTCAACGATAATGCCTTGCCGTTTTAGCTTCGCGATCTCCTCCCTAATGTGTTCCTGCAACGCCTGTGGGTACCGCCGCTCCTTCAAGTAAGTACTTTTCTCAGATTTCAGATGAATTTCATGAACCGTTTCTCCTGTCATGCTCAGCGGATCCCCCTTGCGAAAAAAAATATCCCCGTATTCTTCCCTTATGCCCATCCTCCAATCCTTGCCTTGGGTAATTGCATCCCTTTTCGCGTTCTCCATCGTTCTATATGTCTTCCTCCCAATTCTAATCACCCATTGACCTTCTACATTACTGAGTTTAGCCCCTAGTTTCCCGAGCACGTCACACCCCAAAATCCCACCATAATCGTGCGGCATGGTCTCTACCACATGCAGAGTTGCTACGTCGCCCTTTTTGCCCCATTTACTTAATGCCAGTTCCACTTCCCCATCCACCGTATAGGGACCACTCAAAGTGACTAGCTGACATAAACACTTTCTAATTTCTGGGTCACACTTTCCTTTAAATATAGGGTGTAGAGTATCTCTACCTACTAGAGTCTAGAGTACACGAGCTCCCTGTGTCCACAAGACACCTCCACCCCTTGCAAAACTCGATAATAGGCAACCTGTCACACTTCTTTACCACACTATTCACAAAAAATAGGTTGCCCCTCCGTTTACACAATCCTCATTCTTTTCTCATCTGCTCACTACGCATCCTTGTGCTCCGTTGCTTGCTTCTTCCTCCGGGGGTTCCTCTGCGGCTAGGTTCGCTTCCTTCCGTCTCGGACCCTGAAGCCCCCGAAGATCTAGTTGATTCCGACGATATCCTGTTTCTCCGCCACATTCTTTGAGCATTGATCTCCATAGGTTCGCCTCGATCGTGCTCCCGGCGCCTTATATATGGGCATTGTCTGGCCATATGTCCCTCACTGTGGCATTCGAAACACCGCGCACGTGGGCACTGAGCCACCAAGTGCCCTATCTTGCCACATTCGTGGCACCTCCTTTCCTCTCTTCTCCCATTCTTCCTCTCCACAATTGGCCTTCTTTCTCTAGGTAATTTTTCTCTTCTCCCAAACTCTCCATCTCTTCTTCTTCCCATGTCCTGTCTCACTTTATTCCTTCCTGCCTCGTTCCTCCGGTACGACACTCTTTTCCACCCTGGTTCGATCTCTTCTCTCTCTTCCTCGTCGCGAGCACTCGCATCTACCATGTCCTGTGCGCATTCCATGATGACCTATCCCTGGGTAATCCGTCTTTCTTTTCAGTATCCCTGGCTAGTTGTACCTTCAGGACTGTGGTCATAAACAACATCCACGCTTCGACCGCACTGGTATCCATTACTTCTCGTAATTTTTCGTTAATCTTATTCAGCTTCACGAGCAGGCCTGCAGCTTATCCTCTTCTGGGGCCCATCGCCCCCCTCCATACGCTTTTTTTAGTCTTTCCTTGATCACCTGCCACGAGGTATCCTCATCTGCTTGGATTAGATTTAATACGCTCCTTCTTACCCGTTGTGCTAAGGCTACCCGTAGCCTTTTGGCATCCGCTTCCTCTAAAAAGTCTGCTGTGACCTGGGATTGAATGCTGCTCATAATACCATACCCGCCCTTGAGGAAATGATTTAGTTCACCCACATCACCGTTAAATTTCTCCAAGTCTGATATCTCCCTTCTTAAATCTTGTGCATTGGCCTTCCTTAACTTCATTTTCTCCAATTCGTTCGTTTCCTGTGCAATTCTGTTTGCTTCCTGGGCAGCTAAGTCTGCCCGCGCCATTGCTAGAGTTGTTGATGGTAATGGCGGAAACTGGGGATTCGCCTGTTCTGGCTGTGAAGGCTCTAACGTTAATGTTGCCGGCCTCAGGATTTCTCTTTGTTCATTCATACTGGCAAGACTAGTTATTTTTCAAATTGAGAGAGCAAAAATAAATATTAAAATGAAAGTAAAATAGATCAATAATGAACTCGCTGTAGTCTTTAGTGTCCTTGAGAAAAAAAAAAATATATTCTCACTGAACTGCTAAAACGTTTTCCCTGGTTTCGGCACCACTTAAGCACTTCACCTCACAAAACATAAACAAAAGAATAAGTAGGAAGATAAACAACACACTTGACGGCTGGTTAAACACTGACTTTATTGCCATCTTGAACCTCTATTTATAGATTCCAACAGCTGTTTACAATGCCAGCTTGATTAGCGACTTTGCGATCATCGTCTTGTCTTAACTTATATATATATATATATATATATAGCAACGGACTTAAATTGTCACCTTGTTTGACTACCCTTGCTATATTAAAGGACTCACACTCCTGACCATTCAGCCTAACGATTCCTTTTAGTTTTTGATATGGTTACTTTATTCCATCCTCCAGACCCTTTTGGATATTTTTAACTCTGAGGGGCTCCCATGTTTCATTTCTTGGGACAGAATCAAATTCTGCTTTAAGAACAAGGAAGGCAAAGTAATATTCCTATTTCATCCCAGGTTTTCTGTAAGACATTTCTTAAGAAGAAAACATAAGCTTGGGTTTGCCGTCCGTGCTGTTCAACTATTGATCTTAATCTAGTTTCTAATAAGGATGTACAGGGTGTCCCGAATTTAAATGGCAAAATTTCAGGAACTTATAGGGGACTGAAAAACTAAGACAAAATGTCCTTTAGAGATTTGCTCGTTTTTGCTTAGTTTTAGAGAAAATCGCAAAAAAAGAAACAAAACAAAAATGTTACAGGTAGCGATTATCACCTTTCAAAGTTCGTCAGGCTAGGCAGTGAGATGTGTAAACACTTAATGTTATCCTTTACATTCTTTTATTTGTTTAAATTTTGGCTTCCTTCTAGGATTATAATTTCTAAATCAGTCTTCAGTCAGTTACTCAGATATTTTTGTGTGAATAGCATCAGCCACAATGCTGCATACATATTCTAATGTTGAATACGCTGATATGATTTCTGTATCAGTGTATGGTTTCTGTAACGGTAATGCTTTAGAAGCGGTGCTGGAGTATGCGTGCTGATTTCCAAATAGAAGAGTGCCTAATCGACGAGTCATTTTGTTAACTTTTAATAGACTACGAGAGACTGGGTCATTCTTAATATGTAATGAAGGCGACCAATTCCAGGCAGCAGTAAGAGCAGATTATCGGAGGAGAAATTGTGTTCAGCGCCACTTCGAGAGCAATCCTGAGACTAGCATCCGAAAAGCATCCGCTGCATTAGCAATATCGCGGCAAGCAATATGGCGAACTTTGAAAGGCGATAATCGCTACCCATACCATCTTCAAAAAGTTCAGAATTTATTACCTCAAGATTATGTCACGGGATTGAATTTTAGTAACTGGTTTCTTGAAAAAATTCGCGATGATAATTTATTTCCATTAAAAATTATATGGACCGATGAAGCTACCTTTACAAGAGGAGGAATTGTTAATCAAAGAAATTATCATGTATGGGCTCTTGAAAATCCCAGAGCTATTAGAGAGAATAGGTTTCAGCATGAATTTGCTATTAACATTTGGCTTGGAATTTGGAAGGGATTACTGGTGGGACCATATTTTTTACCTGGAAGATTGATTGGTATCACATTTACACATTTTTTGGAGAACGACTTTTCTAATTATTTAGATGACATTCCCTTACAACAGCGGATTGAAATGTGGTTCCAACTCGATGGATGTCCTACTCATTATAGCAGAGTTGCTCGAACTTGGCTGGATATAAATTATTCACAACGATGGATTGGACGTGGAGGAGTAGTACCTTGGTCACCCAGATCACCTGATATGACACCCATGGATTTCTTCGTATGGGGAACCTTGAAGCAGAAAGTTTATTCGGTGTCAATCAACTCAAGAGAGCAATTAAGAGACTGAATCGTAGATGCAGTGCACCAAATATCATCAGAACAATGTTTAGCTGCAATTTATTCTAGTGAGTGCTAGATGTAATGCTTGCATTGGTGCAAGAGGACAACATTTTGAGCAATATTTACATTAAAAAGAACATAACATAAATATAAATGTAAATAAATAAGTATAAAAATAAAAACTTGTTTTGTTCTTTTTTTGTGATTTTCTAACTAAGCAAAAACGAGCAAATCAAGGACTTTTTGTCTTAGTTTTTCGGTTCCCTATAAGTTCCTGAAGTTTTGCCATTTAAATTCGGGACACCCTGTATACAGTTTGTAAATGACTGGTGAGACATATCGGTCTATAGTTGAAATATTCAGTCTGGCTGCCAGTCTGGGTTCTTGCATATGAGAATTATAACGTTATATTCCCATTCTTTTAGTATTTTCTTTTCCTCCAGGCTTTTAGAAAAGTCATTTGGAGATACCTGACTAGTTTTATGCAAAATTGACCAACTATTTTGTCCCGTCCTGGAGCTTTCCCATTTTTCTTCATTTTTATAGCTTGTTCAATTTCCTCTTTCCTTATCTCCTCACTCAATTCTATTTCATCCCAGCGTCCTTGATTTGCTGGAGGGTTAATAAAATCATCGAATTTCTTTTCATAATGGTTTTTTCCAGACCTCTAGAATGGATTTATCATCAGAACCCATTTCACCTGCTCATTTTTAATATTTCTAATTCCTTTTCATCTATGACCTCTTTGTATTTTTTATTTTATTCCTGATGAGCTTTATGTTTTCCCTGTGATCCTGGTTTAACTTGTTTCTTAATTCCTCCGAGGATTGGCCTCCTTTGCAACTTTCTTTGCTCTCTTTCTGGTCATTATGTGCGTTTGTCTTTTTTCTGGGGACTTTTTTTGATAGTATTGCTTGCAGACTACTTCTTTTCCTTAACCTATGCCTTCAAATCTTTGTTCCACCATGAGGTACATTTGCTTTTTTTGGTTATCTTTTTCACTCCACATACTAGTATGATAGATGTAGCTGCCTCTAGGATGTTATTTTTGATGTTTGTTGTTTTCCACTCATCATCTAGGTTTTCATCCACAACTAAATCCTGGAGTCTTTTTCGCAGTTCTTCATATCTGAATTTATTATCTAGGTCTTGCAGGCATTTTATCTATATCCTGTCATAAAGTTTTGACTTCAACTTTTATTCCTTTAGTACTTTAGCATTAGCTATTAGTAACATATGATCACTTCCTATCTCTGCTCCTCGAATAACTTTTATGGTCTGTAAAATATCTCTTGAGATTTTTCCCATGTATGAAGTAGTTAGTATTACTATTTATATTCCTTTCAGGGACTGAGAAGGTTATTTTCTATACCCTACAACAGTACTAGTTTGTGCAAAAAGTAGGAATTTCCTATAAGCAAGTTATTGTTTAAGAAGAATTCTATCAAGCGCTGTTATCATTCCTAGTGCTCTGACTTCCATGTGGACCCATCACTCCCACCTGGGCTGACATCACTGGCTCCCATTCTACCACTTTTCTGAAGAGTTCCTCTGTCATTACTATTCCTACTCCTTCTACTGCCCTGATTCCAGGAAGGATTCCTCAGTATACCGAAGTGTGGTCTCGGTCCAGCTTAATTCCCCCCAGTCCCTTTCTTTTTCACTTTGCTGATCCCTGGAATGTCCAACTTGTATGTTATCATTGCCATTGAGGTAATGATAACATAAAAGTTCAAACAATGAACTCAATGACTTATACTTTTTTACCTGTGAAAGATCTAATATTCCAGGTTCCTGAACAAATGTCCTCTTCCATGCCGGGTCATTGCCTTATTGTACATCCAAATCCGAGGCTATTCATCGAGTTTCTTTGAATCAAATATATTTTATTATAGGTGATTAGCCTCAGCAAGAAAGGCCCTGTATTCTCGGGACATCTGGTTGTTTGATTGTACCCTCCTAACTTGGGGGGTTTTCCAGGATTTTGTCCATAAAAGATAAAGGATAGGGGGATAGGTATTCTGTTTTTTTTTGTTTTGTTTTTTATCAGTTTTAGGATATATAATTTTTAGAGGTCTGGAAAGTTTGTGGAACAGAGTACAGATTTATATATGTAGGTTAGAAATAGAATGTCTTTTCTTGGAAGATAGATAATTTAAAATGTGAATCGTGATGAACTCATGCCCAAGAGCTTTGTGGGAAGGTAATCAATCAATATTGTTGGAAATTCCGGAATAATGGAATGCTTTGGGTGGAAGGGTCATTTAGAGGGGAGCATTTAACTCTACTTTTATATATACAAGGTGAGTTGGATTAATGATTTTAGGAAGTGGATTAGAAGTTTTAGAAAGGTATTTACCGAATAACTGCTTTTTCTTTGTCTGATCTTGATCAGACTTTGGATTCAGTTTGGAGTGAATGGTTATAATCTTTGAACTTTTATAACAATTTGGTTAGTGATCATCCATAATAATTTGTCGGTAGTTGTAAGTTAATTAAATTTTGAATTTTCTAATTTGTGCTTTTAGTTGGTTAGTAAATCTAGTATAGATTTATAATAGTTTTATCTGTTGATGTTGCTCTGCGTTTTTCTCCTAATAAGACACAAACATACTGTGGCAAAACAGTCTGCTAAGAATTATTAGTTTTATAATTTGCAGAGCCATCTTGTAAACTAATTACTGATATAAGTTTTTCTATAACTCTATGTAACTTTCTATAACTGTTTGGTTTTGTCAAAATGAACATTTTTAAGTCTAGTTTGTTCTCCAAATCATAACACATTTTATCCCAGTTAACACATCCTATAAACAATGTAGGAGGGGAAGGCTTGGGAGCAAAACATTATGTTATAAAACGAGAATTGGAGTATGATCTGATGATGATGAAAAGTCGTTTAAGGATTTGATATATCTTAAGTAGGGGAATTTGGATGTGTAGTTTGAGGGATGTAGGCCCAATAGGTGGGAATATTTGAGGAAAGGAGAGTAACTCCTAGAGGCCGTGCTCCCGTGGGCCCCCCCTTAATCCGCGCTTGCTATAGCCTATGTGTTATTCTGATGTATAAACAAAATTTTTTTTGTTTACATTCACATTTATAGTACTAGTAGGATATCAAAACAATAGTTTCACTCATGTTCTTTCTGTTATTTTAAAAATATGATCATGTGATTTGCCTTTAATTATGTACTATAATGGCTTCTCCACAGTCTAAAAAACTGTAGGGGGGCACGTACACCCGTGCGCCTCCCATAAATGCGCGCTTGCTATAGTCTACGTGTTATTCTGATGTATAAAATATATTACTGTAATGTTTCATCCAAATCCGTTCAGTAGTTTTTGCATGAAAGAGAGTAAAACATACAAACTTTCACATTTATAATATTAGTAAGATTAGTAGGACATCAAAACAAATAGTTTCGCTCATCTTCTTTCTGTAATTTTAACCACTATTATCATGTGATTTGCCTTTAATTATGTACTATAATGGCTTCTCCACAGTCTAAAAAACTGTAGGGGGGCACGTACACCCGTGCGCCTCCCATAAATGCGCGCTTGCTATAGTCTACGTGTCATTCTGATGTATAACCTATATTACTTCAAAGTTTTATCCAAATCCA
Source organism: Arma custos (assembly GCA_037127475.1). NCBI lineage: Eukaryota > Metazoa > Arthropoda > Insecta > Hemiptera > Pentatomidae > Arma > Arma custos. The sequence goes on along the minus strand of CM073761.1, from coordinate 117,636,236 downwards.
TTCAGTAGTTTTTGCGTGAAAGAGAGACAAACATACAAACTTTCACATTTATAATATTAGTAAGAAGTAAGATATGTATGATGAGTGGAAGTGAGTTTCATTCAGCAAAGCAATATCTACTTGTTTTTTGTATTTAGGCCATTACCATTCCACAAAACAATAGCTAGAAGCTTACTGTTCATTGAGTATAATTAAGCAGAACTTCAGTAAGAAGTCTTGTTTGTAGGTCAATGATTGATTTGATAGTTTCTCAAAGTTCTCTCCGGAAGGATGACAGGATATAATTTATGTTGGTTGGATTTAGAATTGGATAAAGAAATGAAGGTTCTCTTCTTCTTTATCTTCCTCCTCTGTGCCAATTCAGCGTGGAGGAGCCTCAATCCAACGCTGCCAGGCTTCACGATCCCTGCAGTGCTGCTTCAGTTCCTGGAAAGTTTTTCCTCCAATCCTCTAGACATATCCTTCATATAAAATCCTAGGCCTCTTGCCAGTGGGTCGAACTTCCATCACCTTTCTAGGTTTCCGGTCCTCACTCATGCGACAAACATAGCCAAACCATTTTAGCTGTTGTTTCTCTAGGATGGTTTTCAGCGCAGGAATCTTTAGCTCCACTCTAATCCTTTCATTTCTTACACGGTCTCTTCTCGTTTTCCTGCAACCCTACGTAAGTATTCCATCTCGGCTCCAGTTATTCGGCTCTCGCGCCCGTAGGTAAGAGTAGGGAGGTATACTGATTTGTAAATGTGGAGTTTCTCTCTCTACCCCCACATTGAGCCCAAGTAGAGAAAGTTCTTAACTACTTCGAGAACCTCACCATTACAAATCACCTCCACTGTCTCCTCCTCATCTCGGAACAGGACCAGTATCTTGCTCTTTGAGTCATTAATGGTCATTCCTTTTCACTGAAGTTCTTCCTGCCATTCCAGTAGAGCTTGCTGTAGTTTTTCTTTTGTGTCACAAATGAGAACGATATCATCTGCATATAAGAATGACTGGCTCAGTATCGTCCTCAAGCTCCACTTACCTATAACTGTTCGTGCAGTTCGCCTTTTACAAATTTTGTGGATCTCATCCATAAACACTGCAAATAGAAGTGGGCTCAGGCTTTTCTCCTCTGTCAATGGGAAAAGAAGCAGATTCTGTTCCGTTAATCCTTACAACTCCTTTTGAATTCATGTAAACAGATTTTACAGTGGTAATGAGGTATCTTGGTACATTTTTTGCTGCAAGGGCGTTCCATATTTCTTGACATGGGACCGAGTCGAAAGCAGCCTTAAGGTCAGAAATGAAATGAAATATGTGTTCTTATCTCTGTCCCATGATTTTTGTAATATATTTCTTATGGCAAAGATATCATCTTTGGTCGGCCTCCCAGGGCGAAAACCTGCTTGCTCCTCTTCCAGCTGTTTCTTCACAATTCGTCTTAGCCTTTTCTCCAGAATGTGTGTGTACAATTTGTATGCCACAGACAAGAGGCTAATTGGTCTATAATTGACACATTATATTTATATTACAGAATCTTTCGGGATTCTCATGGTATCCCATACATTCTGAAATAGCCCTTGCAACGCTTTAATGAGCTCTTGTCCACCATATTTCAGGAACTCAGGGGCAATCTTATCTCTGCCTTGCCTGTCTTCATCTGTTCAATAGCCAGTTCTACTTCTTCTTCATTAATGGATTCTTCGCTGACTTGGTAGATCATCTGTTCCCTTTGTTCTCTAGCTGCTTCTTCATTAGCGAAAAGATCTAGGTAGTATCTACACCATCTATCTAATATTTTGCCTGTTTCAGTCAGCAATTTACTGTTATTACAGTAAATTTCTCTGTGATTGTCATCTATGCTCTTCCCGAATTCTTCCCATGATATCCTTTTTTTGTGCTGCCTTGTCTTCATTTCTTGCTCTTCTATACTCAGCAAAGTTATCAGGTGTCATATGCCGTTGGTAGGACTTCCATGCTTGCTTCTTCCGGTTTATAACCTTTTTTTTTTTTCCCCTACCTGCCATTGCTGGCATACGGGGTTTCGGCAGTGGCGGATGGATACGTTGGGTTTACGCACACCCACCACGGCCAAAAAAAAACTCTTTATTTAAAAAAACTTTCTTATTATACATTATCTGGAGGGGGATATATATAATTTTGGGAAACAATAAATTAAAATACTAATCTGGTGTGCTGCCCGGTGCACCTTAATGATGGGGCAGCACCTTTTAAGCCTCCTGGCCGGTCTGCATCCATCCGGGTGCCGTCCAGCCATCCTGGTCCGCCGCATCCGTCCGGTCCGCGTCCGGCCAGTCTGCATCCCTCCTGCCTTCCTCTCTCTCCTCCTGTGTTGACCTGTCATCTGGTTGCTCGCCAGGTGGCCGTATTCTGCTGATGGTGAAGTGCACATGACCGACCACCTCCTTCCACCCGTAGACAAACTCCCTGAAATGGGGGTAATTGTCCTCCTCCATGTGGCGGGGGAAGTCTTCCTCGGCGAGGGCGAAGATCCCGGTTTTCCTCGACAACCTGGCACGGTGTCCTTCCATCGCGGTGTAGGAGAGCACCATGTGCTCTGCCGTCTCTGGAACTCCACAGGTGGGGCTCCGGGGGTCCATTCCTCTTCTGTGCTCACTCAGCTTTCCTTGGAACCCACCGTGTCCCGTCAGCATCTGCGAGACCCAGTAGTCCGGGAGGACCCATGTGGCTTCCAATCTCGACTGGACGGTGGGGAAGAACTTCCTCAACGTAGAGCCCTTCTGGCTCGTCACCTTCCGTCTGTTCCACTCCTCTATCGAGTCCTCCCTCACTATCTTCTTCCACATGTTCGGGGTCTCGCCGATCCTCTGACGGAGTCCCTCCAGCAGCGCCCATAGCCCCTGCCTCTTCGCCTCGTACTTCACGGTGTCCTCCTTAAGGACGAGGTCCAGGGGCATCGCTCCGGCAAGCACCTGCACCGCCTCATGTGACACCGTTCGATAAGTCTTCGTGACTCGTAGCAGAGCCAATCTCTGGATCGTCGCCAGTCTCCTCTTCTGCAGCTGCGTGAGGTTGCGGCTCCACACCAGGGATGCATGCCGGGTACCTGAGGCCCCAAAATGCACCCCCTATTCTTCCGAGTCCATTCAGTGACAGGGTCACCCTATCCTTCAGGTATCCCAGGTGAGGAGTGGCGTCGAAGCCTCTCCTAAACTTAACACCTAGGTACGTCACCTCCTCACCCAGTCTGACTCTTTCTCCTTGAATGTCAAAAATGATAGGGTGAGCCCTGTCTGTGGAGCCTCTGAGGAGTATGGCCTGGGTCTGGGCGGTGGCCATACTCAGCTTCCTCCTCACGCACCATTCTGCTACGAGACTGGCGCACCTCTCAGCTTGCATCTTCAGTCTGGCTCTGCTGTTCCCTGCCAGGTCGTCGACGTAGGCCAAGGCAAGTAACCGTTCCTCTTCTAGCTCCTCCAGCAACTGGTCGAACACGAGCTTCCACAGGGCTGGCCCAAGGACCGACCCTTGTGGGCATCCTCTCTCGATCTTCCTCTCGACATCGAGCTACCTCTATTCCTGACAGTCCTGTCACTGAGGTAGCCACTTATGAGGGAGTACAAGTTGCTGGGGGTATCGAACTCCTGCAGCCGCTGGAGTACTCAGGGCCACCATACACTGTCAAAGGCGGAGGATATGTCAAACTGTGCAGCATGACATATTTCTCCGCCTTCTCATCCACGTCCCTGTGCACTCTCAGTAGTGCATCTGTGGTTCCCTTGCCACGGGTCGAGCCGAACTGCCGTGGATGACTCGCTGCATCGAGGACCGGCCTTAGGCTAGTAACGATGAGACTCTCCAGGTCTTTACTGACGACAGGGAGGAGGCATATCGGTCTGTACGCCTTAGGGGACTCCTTATCCTTGCCCCCTCCTTTGTAGAGCAGTCTCAAGTCCGCGATCTTCCACCTACTCGGAAACCGCCCCTGGTCCAGACACTCATTGAAGATACCATGAAGCTTATGCTCAATGAGGGGGCGCTGTTCTTCAAGATTGCGGTGTCTATTCCGTCGAGTCCTGGAGCTCTGCCTATCCACGGCAAGACGAAGGTCCCATATATTCCATGGTGGACACAGTGCGGTACCTGGAGGGCACACCGTGGTGCATCTTACCATTTTATCATCTTCCATATCCTGGGACGGATCATCCCTGGGGTATGTATAGTCTATATACATCGAAGGTGTCTCCTCCAAGGTGGTTGCCTGGGCATCTCCCTCTCTGATTGCCGCCATCATAGTCAGCGGCTTCACCTTGCCCAGTGCCACCCTATACGGGATACCCCAGGGATTCTTCTCTGACTCCTTGACGATGAACTCGTCCCAGGATACCTTCTTCTGGTGATGCACGGGCATACCGAAACGCCCTATACCTCACTTTGGATTCCTCTCGGAGTGCTGGTCTCCTCTCCTCATCCCTGCACTCCTGGTACCTGCGCCTGGCCCTGTAGTACTCCCTCTTGAGGAGCGTCAGGGCAGGCGTCCACCATGGGACCGGACGCGCTCTCGCTCTACGGTGCTGGAGGGTCATATTGGCCACGTCTGTGATGGCGCCCATCAGCTCCGCCACTCTGCGGTCAATGGCTGACTCGCCTTCCATCGGCGCCATCTCTTCCCATTCTCTATTGACCAATATTCCCGCCAGTTCACTGGACAAGGCCTTCCTAGTTCGCCGTTCGGGTCACATAGCCTTTCTCTGCCGGCAAGGCTCCGCCTTCCTCCTCTACCACACTGCAGGCTAAGACCCGGTGGTCGGAGCTCATGTCAGACCTTAGGGTCCAGTACACAATGCGCCTCGCCATGGTGGCCATGGCGAGTGTCACGTCGATCCAGCTCTGGCCCCTGGCTCCAACGGATGTTGGGCCAGAGGGCTCATTCATCACCAAGAGCTGACACCTTCCCACGGTTTCGTCCACCACTTTTCCTATGGCGTCTGTGCGCACCGAACCCCAGGCCGTGCTCCACGAATTGGTGTTGGAACAGACCACCACACTCCTGTAACATTGTGCGATCGCCTCCACGGCGGACACGTTCTCCTCTATCCTTTGCTTCAGCGGCATGTATGACGACACTAGGGCGAAGGATATCCTCCCCCATCTGACATAACATACCGCCTGATCAGCCGTGGTGAATTGCTTCAGTTCCATAACGTCAAGGTTTGGATTCACTATCACAATAGCCGCTCTAGGCCTCCTCTCTACACTGCCCATAGCGACTCCCTCGATGTGACACCGAATCCGGCAACCACATTTCCTTGACACCACGGCTCCTGAATAGCCATGATGTCAACTTTCCTTGCGAGAGCTCTTAGCTCGTCCACGACCACTCGTCTTTGGCCCATGTTGACCTGCAGGATCTGCAGCCTACGCATACCGGGTTCTCTTCGCCTGCTTGACCATGAGCTCCAAGTACGTCGGGCACTCCCTGCTGCCCGCGCAGTGATTTAGCTCCTTCCCCTCTCTGCCGTTCGCCACTTGCGGGTGTGGAAAAGCAGGGTCTCAACCACACCCTCCTGGCACTCTCTTCCTCTGGCTTTCCCACCGCCACCTTGCTCCAGAGATACCTCTCCAATTCGCTCCCATCCCAATGGTTGAGGACCCCTCCCAACTCTAGGCGAGGCCTTCTCGCCATTGCTAGCCTCGCCTCAAGTCCCTTCTCCTTCAGGGTGTTCCATTCAATAATCTTCTTGGCCTGGTCAGCCCCTCCAGTCCTGACAAGGATGGTCCCGGTCTTCCTCACTCTGACTACTCCAACACTGGCGCCGATCTCCTTCAGTTTCTCCTGGGATGGGAGCTGTTCAAGGATTTTCCTGGCCTCCCACCCTGCCGTACTTCCTTTCAATGTGACGAACGTCAACTTCTTTTTCCTCATCCTTTCTTCCGGCAAAGGAGAGGGCAGAGACTCTCCTTCATCCTGGGAGGTTGGCTGTTTCTTCTTCTTCTTCTAAACCAACTCCCAGTTTGGTTCTTCCTCTTCGCTGGAGTCCTCCTCCATGTTCCTCCCGTGGCATATCGCTGTGGCACTTCGCCTCTGGGGCATTGGGGCCGGCATGAGGCCTTCATACTTGCCTCGGGGCGGGATCACCCCGGAAGGTCCTGCGACCGCCTTCTCGGGCTCCTTGGGGGCCTTCGCCACCTTCCGGTTTATAACCAACTTCACATTATCGTTCCACCATTTGCTGCTTTTGCCTTTATAGGTGAATTTTTGTAGGCCACATATCTCCTTAGCAGTTCTTCAGATGGTAGTTTTGGGAGCGCTCCATTGTTTCTCTGCATCTCCGTCCAAATCCAGTACTCTGAGGCTTTCTTCCAATTTGGCAGAATATAGTTTTCTCATATCTGGATCATCCAAAGCTCGAACTTTTATTGCTTTGTAAACTTTCAATTGGGACTTGCGGTTTCGTACAAAATGAAGGTTGAGATGGGCTGGGAGTTGAACCCAATGAGCTGGATCTACTTTCAATAAATGTTGAACTAATGAATTTTTTTGAGTGTTGTGATAGGATGTGACAGGATTTGGATGTTGTGGCAGTAATTTGACTGGTAAGGGGTGGTGATTTGATGGGGAAGAATTTGCTAATGTGGAAACTCAGATTTGGTAGTAAGGGAAGTCTGGAACTTGAGTTGGGAGGATTGAGGCGCCTGAATATGAGGCTGCTGCTGATTGAGGTTCTTGATTTTCTGTTTTCTTGACCTTGCTCTGTGGACGTTGTGGTTGAAAACTGTTGTAAGATGAGGTATGTTTTTGGCAATTCAGGAAAAACCAGCTGAGTTATAGACTTCATGTGCCTGAAGTGCAATTTTTGTACACCAAACAGTCTCTATTATAGGCAGGGTGGTCTCCATGCCAAAGAGCTCATTTTTCAGGCTCATTTCTAGATTTCTGTTATGTGCTAGATGGATTGAGGTGTTGTGATAGGATGGGACAGGATTTGGATGTTGTGGCAGCTGTTTTTTGTTTTATTGGCTACACTATTCACACACCTGTGTGTGTGACTTTAATAATAACAGTAGTTCTTGGCATGAATTAAGTTTTGCGTTTAATGCATTGTACTATTGTTGTTTTATGCTTAGGCTCCTCAGGTTTTACAGTGGAGTGTACAGGTGTTGTACAGGTTTTACAGTGGAGTGTACAGCCCTCCTAGGGCTCACTCAACCTCTCCAAGTGGATGCCCAAAATAAGGGGGAAAATCTGGCTGAGCATGACCTAAGACAATCACCTCCTTGCACAGCCTTTGTTCATGAAACTGTACAGTGTCTACCATGTACTGAACCTCAGACCCATTTAAGGGTTGCAGTTTTTTTTAATTATAGAAAAGAATCTTAAGTCCAGCTTCAACTAAAATTCCACTATTTCCTGACTGAATGTGTAGAAATCATTTATTTTGAAAACAAATAATGATGTTGGCTCTGAATTAGTGTGTCCTTGGTGTTCCAGATTCTCAGTAGGAATGTTATTGGTTGTACCATAATTGCCGCTAGTTGTGGTAATTGGTGTTTTGTTTTCTGTTTTATTGGCTGTAGTAGATTTACTACAAGTTTTAGGTGGTTCAGTTACTGACTTGTTCAGAGCAAGTGGCTGTTTTGAATTTGTCGATTTATTTTTTGTTTCTTTGGTGAGTTTCCCACTGAGCCGGGGGCAGGCTTCCTCTGACGTTTTGGAGCATACATTATTTTAAATATTGTGAAGCTGTTTCGCTGATTTCGTAAAAGGGAGCTTCTTCCTCCGAGACCTCACTACACAAAATATTTTTTACCTCCTACACATTTTATTTTTGACATCCATGGGAAGGAAAAAAAAAAAGACAAAAGTCTAGGATTCCAAGTCTGGAAGTTTAAGTCCTGTACTGGAATTATTTGCCACATTCCTGCCTTCTTTATTTTTTATTTGCCAATCAATAACCTGTCTATTATAATGAGAGCCATTCACCTCACGTTTTTTTGTCCAACTGTTTATTGATTTTTTTTTTTGTACAACTAACATTGAACTGCAGTTGTGACCTTATTCAGAAATTTAATTTTTTTTTTTTCATTTCATACTTTGAATGCTTCTTTACATTAGACTTCAAATCACTTATTGCTAAAGTTTTTATCTCACTATTTCTTAAAGGCATGGTTGGTCCAGGAGTTGACTTAAATGTTGTATAAGGCAGCAAAAATTTAACTTCCATTTATTTAAGGTTGACTTCTCCCATAGGCGGGGGGATGTATAGATGCATTGAAATATTGAATAAATGAATACTGAAATCAAGGTTTTAATAGTATTTTTTCAAAATTAGTCATTCAACATGAAATGAATGCACACTAGAATGAACTGGTTAAACTTATATATTTTTTTTAAATCCACAAATAGTCTTATCCGCAATTCATGTTCGTGGAAGTTTTTTTTATTTTTGCATAATCAAAACTTGTGGATGACAAAATCACAAATCTAGAAGGATCACTGTGCCTGTAGGTTTGTGAATAACATGTTAGGTTTAACTTGAAATTACCCAAATAAAAATAAAATTAAGATGGTTTTATTTTAAAGAGGGTTACTTTAAAAACAAGAGACTGAAAAATTTGAATTAAAAATATTCAAATTAGTCAAGTTTGATTTTATTATGAATTCTTTAAGAAGTTAGCTGCAATTATATCTGATGATTATTATTTTTTTTCAGGTGAGGAATTCTGATCCAACATCATACTGAACTAAGCTAGACAGACTAATTCACAAGGCAGTACATTATAATCTAACAGAAAGTCTGCTGTAATTACTGAAAAAGGTGTTATTATGATGATCATTGTTCTTTGTAATAATATTTGTTATTCTCATCGTCTCCTGGGTCTTGAAGGTTATTGAAGGGCCAGTTCTTCTTATAGTCGATATAGAAGCAATTAAAAATCTCAGGAGATGAGGAGAATTTCTTGTTATAAAATGACCCTGTATTGCTCTGAGTCTGTTAATAAAAAATAAAAATAATGTTTCTAATAATTATTTTGTTATCAACTTGGCCAATTCTGTTATATTTAAAACAACAAATAACTTTATTCGACTTATATTTGAGTGGAAAATAGTTGACTGGTTAGTTATAATGATGGATTGAATTGGTCAGGGGGTGGAGTCAATGATAACACAAAGTAAGTTCTGCTTATTTTATGTTATTGACTGCACCCCTTGACCAATTCAATCCATCATCTATTTGACCCAAAACCCATTTCATTTAGTTTATGAGAAGTTGAAACTATTGTATCACAGTAATTTCAATAGGCTTGAAGTTTCAAAATTTAGTTGTAACAAGCATTCTAAGCAAACTAACTTTTCTTGTTAATCCTGAATCTTCGAAAGCCCTTCCAAGTGATTGCCAACCATCTTTTGCAGGCAAAATTTTTAATAGGTTAATTTATCCACAGATAAAGTTATTTGAGTAAAGCTATTTAATTCATCTCATAATCACTTACAGTATAATCAACAACTCCCCATAAATAATCTAATTGTAAGTAAGCTTTCATAACAAATTTTGAACCATTCTTCAGGAATGCACTTCTATACCCAGATGTCTAAAATCATGTGCATGACTTTAGTGGTTGCTTCTCCTCCATATAGAATGGCGTTACTTTCACAAGTACAAAAGACTCACCAGTGTTACCACACTACTTTTAATTTACAAATAAGGAACAATATAAAATATATCAATAATTTTCTTCATTATTGAACTGTGATTGATGTACAATCCTTTGGCTTACCTGTTCTCCAGAACCCAGTACTACCACCAAAAACTGCACTCCTTTTTTTCATTATTTTATTCTGACATCAGGTAGGTAAAGGTATTAATGTTTTCAAAAGTATTTTCATCCATAATTTAAGATTATGGGTAACTCTTAGATTATCTGTAGCAGTGCACATATACTTGTTTTTTGAATCATTTATTTAAGCCCCATATTCTTACCCTCAGTATCAAGGTTATTGAAAATTCCAGTAACGGTTTGAACACTTGTAGCCACAAGACCTGTGTCATCTGCATATGCACAGATTTTAATACTGGAAGATGTTATATTTCCCTGTATATTTATACTATTTACTACTGAATGTAATGCTAGATTGAACAGTATGGAGGACAAAATATCTTGCCCTATACCAGTTGATGCTGAAAACAATGACTTATATTACCACTGGCAAGCACTCGGGCGTTGCTATTGTTTGGACTCATCTGTATCAATCTTATAAACTTTTTTGGCATATTCTATTCTATCAGTACCCTAATTAAGTTGGTCCTGAGAGCTTGGCAACAGTCGATGAAAAGAATATGAAGGGTAATTTTATGCTCCCACCATTTCTTTAATATTTGTCTCATTGTAATACGATTGATTCACTATTACTTTACCTTTCCGCAACCTGACTGATATTCTCCTAGAATGCTTTCAGCAAAAAAATTAATTCAAGAGTATTTTGTATGCTACTCATATTCCTCTGTAATTAATACATTGTAATTTATCTTTTTTTTAAAATATGAGTCAAATCAAACTAGTTCTCCAATCTTGAAGCATGATATCATTCATTCATATGTCAAAAACTGACACATCGCGCACGGTGGAAGGGGAAGCACTACCATTTCGAGGTCATTTTGCTGCGTATCGAGATTTCCAATACGTATAACTTTTGACTCGGAGAAGCTACGAGGTTCATTTAAGTTTCGATCGTCAGCTGTCGTCAAAATCTATCGATTGTGTATAAATTAAAATTAGTGTAAAATAATAACAGTGAATATATTGAGGTGTTACAATAAAAACAAAATAGCCAACGGCCATACCACGTTGAACACACCGGTTCCCGTCAGATCACCGAAGTTAAGCAACGTCGTGCGTGGTTAGCACTTGGATGGGTGACCGCCTGGGAAAAACAGGCGGTAACCATCTGGGGAAAAACCGCGTGCTGTTGGCATTACAGTGCACCAAATAATAATACATAGCCGGCTGTATGGATGAAAGAAGAATCCAATGCCATAAAAAAAAAAAAAATTGTCAAAAATATCTAATGTCTGCCTAAACGCGTCAAAAAAGCCAAATCCAAATACAGGTATCGTATACGGTTGGAAAGGGCTTCTCAAGAGCGATTGAATGGTAGCTATATACCACCATATGACCGTGTCAAGCAGTGCCGGGAACGTAAAAGAATGAGTCCGGATCAACGATGGTGCTAGTACATCTGCATCTGGGGCGGTTGCAAGTATGCAAGTGGATGATGAAATCGCTTTTATATTGACAACGGACTCGATTGAGTGCGATGATCGATTATGAAGTCACATTGAGCAGCAGCTAGTGCACGTTTCACTACGACTTTTTTCAGCAATCCATTCGGGCATAAGTGTGATGTGTGTCATCTTTATGGTTTCTGCGCTCGTAGAAACCCACAAAAGAAAAACACTTACCCCTGCTTAATAATACTTTCCTTGAAGAGACAGTAGCGGACTTTCAACTTTGTGGTATGTGTAAAAATCACTGTATTCAGACAAAGTTCCCACGTTGTCAGGTTCGAATGGATTTGTGTACCTACCTAAGCAACACGGGTTGCGCGCATTAGATCCAATAAGTGCACGTCTAGTATCGCTGCATTCATGCAGATACGTAGGTTACGTTACAGCGGCAGCTATGGTATCATCGGAAAAGTCATTAATGTACCCGTGAATGTTGATACAATGGTGCAATAGCACTACGTCAATTAGACAATGAACAGGCGTTCAATGTTAACATAAAGAAGAACGTGATACATAAATCTACGTATCTGAGCGGTATGGCCAAAAAGCTTGGCTACAATTCTTACCTGGTCAACCATTGTATAAGCATTACAAGATTACAGTCCAGTGGAATTCATTTGATGCTAACGTGATAACCAGTTGTATGCCAGCTAACGCCACGGATGATGATCCGATCAAGCATCTACATTGTAACAGAAGTGCTCCGGAGTGGAAGGTTCTGCTTGCAAGGCATCACACTACGCTTTAGAATGAAGAACATTGTCTCAACATTAATCCGAGCCAGCATTCAATACCACTGAACATTATTTACGACTTGTATGCCGAAGAACTATCGTTTCCTTTGATATAATACATAAATAATAATATTTTTTATAAAAAATATTACCCGTTATGTAAACGTATTCATGTACACGTACAACACATGGCCGTGTCCATGCACACACAGCCAAACCCCATTTTTTATATCAATTCAAGAATGGATTTAATTTATTGTTGGGGAGAGCGATATCATAAAGAAAGACGGAACTGGCATAAGTCTCTGAACTTTTTCAAAATGCTGGTCATTTTCGAGCACATAGGGTAATAAAGGAAAAATATTAATTGTGGGTTTAAAAAGTAATTAAAATATTACTAGAGGGAACAAAGTTAAAAAAATAAAAGAGAAATTGTGAAACTTGACAACGTGAATTTAATGAAACGAGAGAATTACGTTGTTGTTTTCATTAAAAAAAAAAAATACAACCTTGTAATTAGTATCAACATCAAGTTATTTAATAGTTTATTTCTTCAATAAGAAACAAAGTGGCAAATTAATTTTCCGTAATCGTAATAAAAAATTAGCTTGAACGTAACTTAAATTAATTACTGAAATACAATTTAAGCAATAATTTATAATGGTTTTAATAACAAACTACCTTTATTTATTGATGATGGGTACCCAATTAATCATTCCGAAGATATTACATGACCAAAACGCAAAGGATCCTGCAAGAAAAGAAACTCATAAGAAGGCCTTTTAGTGCCGTGAATAAGAAATTATCTCGGGTGTCTTTAACTCAACATTAAGTCCGCCTTTGATTAGCATTAGTTGAATTTCCAATGTTGATTTGGTGACGAGTAAGGTGAAGGTTACTTGATAACAGTGATGATCGGAGCAGTTCAAATCGGTGACTTTCGATGAGGCGCTGAATCGTTGATAAGAATAACGGATACATCACAGTGAACTGAAGCAGTTTCAAAAGTTCTTTGTTTTCATTACCATATAATTACAACCAAAATTAATCAACACGTTAAAATGTTGCGGTTTTAAACGTCCACAAGACTACATCGCATCTTTCACTTTTAATTAAATCTTATTTCCTCCAGACAAAAATCATCTATTACTAAAAAAAAATACTAATAAAATAAAATAAAACTTTTATACTAAAAAATCTTTAAGAAAATAGCTAAGCCAAACAGGTTGAAGGTATAATGCCAGTACTGAACTTGTAGTTAGCTAGTATTATTCAGTAAACCTGTGAACAAAAATGAAGAATGAACTCTGTTGAAGAATGTTCAATTGGCGTCAACTATGAGGAACATATATGAGAGGAAAATAGTTGACTGGATGATAAAATGGAGAACGGAGATAGTTGGGGGGGGGTGCAGTAAAAAAAAAACACTAAATAAGTACTAGACTTATATTTACGTGCCGACGTTTCGACCTACAGTGTAGGTCATCTTCAGGGCTATGAGAGAGAAACAAACAGAACAAAAAATATATAAAAACGTTACTGTAACAATAATATGGTGACATGTAAAGTAGAAAATTAAAATAGTGACATATATAATAATTAAAGATAACGAATATAAAATAAAATACAGAAAATAAATGTACAGAAAGGATAGAAAAGTAAAAATAATATAAAGGGAAATAAAAAAGAGGAGGTAAAACAAAGATACAAAATGAGAAGATTAACATATAAAAAAAGGTTGGAACATGAAGGATTTAGAAAAAACTAGTAAATTAAAGATATATAATGTATGATAACGGACTTCTAGAGGTTACATAAGTAAATTGAGACATAATAATACAAGAATATGTAGACAGAAATGAAAAGTATCTCGTAGAATGACAGTTAGAAATGTAAACAAAATGAAAATATAAGTATGGAACTGTATGTACAATAACTATTGTGTATAATAGTATTACTATTGTACAGTAACTATTGTGTACAATAACTATTTGAAAAATAGTTGATAGGATTAATAAATTTGAAAAATTAAAAATAGTGCTTATAAATATGAACTCTTGATTACCAACATATGATGGATACCAAAATGAAAAGGGGGAAATAGGAAAATATGTAGTGTGAAGAATGGAGAAAGGCTAAAGAGAAAAGGATATAATAAATAAAATATTAAGAAAAGACGTATCGATTTGGAGATAGAAGCCGTTGGGTGCACCGGCTAACTAACAATGAAAAATACATTACGAAGCAAGGCGGAAGAGCTAGCAGCGATCTCTAGCGGCCAAAAAAGGTAACTATAGAAAAATGAGGGGAAATGAAGAAATGGATAAAATTATATTGACAAGTTAAAAAATGAGTAAAAATATTAAAGATGATGATGAAAGAGAGATAGTAAAGAGTAACAATGAATGAATAAATGAGAAAAGTGAAATGAATAAATGAATGAATAATGGAAAGATAATACCAATAAAAAAATATAAATGTCAATAGTGCGATAACAAAGGAAACATCAGTGACGAAGTAACAGAATTTAAGGTTTTTTGAGTAAATTAAAAATATGGGAGTAGGTAGAGGAAAGGTGATGTGAGTCAGTCTTAAGATTGATAGTGGAGGAATCTAAATTTATGTGGATAGTTTCAGAGAGGATGCGTTTATCATGGTTAGGAACAGTAGCTAGGATAGACGTATTATCGAAATCAAAAGTGTGGTTTAAAGAAAGGGCATGTTCGGAGAGTTTAGAGGAGGTATGATTATGGGAGGAAATGGCATATTTGTGTTGGGTAATACGATCTTTAAGGAAGTTTTTAGTTTCACCGATATAGGAAGAGTTACAATTAGGAGTAGAACAGGGGATACGATAGATGACATGGGAACGTAGTTTGAGGGGAATAGGATCTTTGATACGGGTATAAATATGGGAAAGTTTGTTATGAGATTTAAAGGCAATACGTAAATTGGGGATAAATGAACGTAAGGATTTTTGAATGTTATAAGAGAGGGAGGGTATATATGGCAAGGATCTGTGTATAGGGATAGATGGTGGATGTGGCGATCAGGTGGGGGTGGGGGGGTTATAGTAGTCATGGATGAGTTTATGAACAATATAGGGAGGAAAATTGTTTTTTAAAAGGATTTCTTTGATACGGTGGGTGTTGGTTTTATGGAAGCAGGGCTCAGAGAGGGATAGGCCACGGTGAATGATATTTTTAGCGACGTTAATTTTAAGGTGGTGCGGATGTTGGGAGTAATAATTAAGAAGTCTGCCAGTATGAGAAACATACTTCGAACGGGTAAACATGAACCCTACGTATGTAAACATACGTTTGATGATTTGAATTGTAAGCGAATCCGAAAGGAGATGCACGGCAAGAATACTCGTACCTTCAACTTTGATGGTGCTGATAAGAGGAAGGCAAAATCAGCAAAATCACCGGTAGCTACTTTACGTAATGGGAACACCTACCTTCGAGGTGGTAAACAGCTTCCAATACCTTGGCTCTGTCATCAACGACAAACTAGATGAAACAGAAGAAATCAGAGGAAGAGTACGGGCTGGGAATCTAGCATACTTTGCCATTGCCAGTTTTCTGAAAAGCAAAAATATCAACCTCAAAACTAAGATCACTCTCTATAAATCGCGGATTCGGCCAATAGTGACGTATGCTTGCGAGACATGGACCCTAAACAAGAAGGATGCACATCTGGTGGATAGATTCGAAAGGCTTTTCCTCAGACGCATCGTAGGGCCCGTTCAGGAAAACGGTGTATGGCACGGAAGAAAAAAGAGAGAGTTATATGAATGCTATAATGGCATGACGATCTCCTCTTTTGCCAGGTTACAGTGGATGTAGTAGCTGGGTCACTTGCTGAGAATGGGAGAAGACAGAACTGCTAGAAGAATGTATGAAAACTGCCCTGATGGAGTGAGGCGTAGAGGGAGACCCAGGGGCAGATGGAAGGATAGCATCCTGGGAGATCTCAAGAAAGTGAGAATAACTTCCTCATATGCACAGGACCGAAGCAGATTGCGCAGGTCAAGGATCGCTTTAAGCATCTGTCGCGCAACTAAAAGAAGAAGAAGAAGTTCAAATCAATCTAATATTGGACAGACTGCAGCCTCAACTTTTAAAATGAGAATGGTATTTCGATGGCATAGTCTGATTTCACGGATATGAGGCTACAGACACGATTTTCTCTAATGTCTTTAAACCTTGCAACCTTTCTTGTAAAAAATACTTTCTTCAAACTAAAAAAATTAATTTAAAAAGAAATAAAAATTTTTAGCCAATAATGATGAGCCCCGCACTTACAAAGATGAAATGGGCTCGGTTTCGAACAACTCCAGGAGACTTTAAGGATTCTGATTGAACGACAACTCCCTAGCGCACCAGTACTCAAAGTACACGATAAACAGCTGATCAGGTCAGTCAGCGATTTTATTTTAGGGCAAGTTTCTTTTTTTTTTATTTCACGAAAAACAGTGTTACAAACTTTAAAATTAAACTTTTGTTACTTATCTACTTCTCAAATTAAGAACATTGAAAAGCAACGCTTGCAATAAGTGAGACATATTATGATTGTAAATCTTATTAATTTTTTTTATATATGGCTACATGCAAATAAATATTCCTTTGTTTTTAATCTTCCAGAAAATGGTCCCTTCCTTTCTTTAATGCCACATGGGTAAAGTTTATTTCGTATTTATGTTTAAATCTAAAATCATAATCATTTTATTTTATTTGATCTATGTACTTCTAAAATAGGTTTTATTAACAATAAGTAACTGGCGCATATAATCAGGACAGATTCAAATTTTTTAATGCTAAAAATTATCATGCCTGAACACAAATTTTAATTCAATATTACCATCTATTTATTTGAAAAAATCTATATATATATATATATATATATATATATATATATATATATAT
Source organism: Arma custos (assembly GCA_037127475.1). Classification (NCBI taxonomy): domain Eukaryota; kingdom Metazoa; phylum Arthropoda; class Insecta; order Hemiptera; family Pentatomidae; genus Arma; species Arma custos. The sequence continues at coordinate 117,619,322 of CM073761.1, read as the reverse complement.
ATATATATATATATATGTATATATATACATATACTAAAATATTGACATTTTATCCAAATCCCTATAACATTTTATTGAAGGGACTTAGTAAATTAAAAATATTATTTTTATTTTAAAGCTTGATAAAATTTACATCTTTTACAATATTCATGCCCTTAGCCTAAAGACTTCTGTGTTTGTCTATTCTATGTCTAATTTTTCCATCATTCAAAAAGACTTCCCTTCCCCAAAATAATGCATGAATTAACAAATAAAAAACGGCCAATCGAAACTGATGAACATTTTTGGCAGTAATTACATAGATTCCTTTATTACACAATCTGTGTGTTATTACTGGATCTTCTTCACAGAACTCATTATTTTGTATAAAAAGGCTGTTGAGAAAGGCAAACAAAAGAGGACAGATGTGTTACCGATCTAATAAAAGCTATGGACATTAAGCAATACTGTAACGGCTAAGTTCGGGGTCGGTTCCGATTCTCCGGCTGGCAGAAGAGGAGGGACTTAAACTGTTTTTAATAGAAGGGATATCGGAAGGTGGGGGGCTGAGGGAGGAGGCTTAAAACATTGCCGGGTGAGAGCCTTGCCATTATTAGCAGTGACGGGGCACGCGGCACCCACGCGCCTCCAGCGATACGCTTTCATTGTTGCCCTAATCCACATCTCAATCACCATCTGAAATCTCAATAACGTTTCTCCAGTTAGTTTCACCCTACTGCGTCAATTTGTCCTCTCATCTCTTCTTCACGCATATTGGTTAAGCTAGCTGGTATCGTTGAGTCAACAGACATAAAATTGCCGCATGTCGCCAAGTATTGGGTGTTTATTTATCCCTCTTTTCCCCTATTAAGGGATATTTATTTTTGGACAATACCTCATCAATAGAGACAGCAATTTGACTATAAAAATTTCTAAATTTTTGATATCTAGAAAATTTCTTAAATTTTTTAACTTCACATTTTGATTTTTTATATATTAAGAAAATGAAACTATAGACAGCGGCGGATATTTAGAGTAACAAAGGGTGTTTACAAGTAAAGTAACCTTCAATGGTAAGTAAAAAGTTTGCAAGTAGAGTAACCTCCAATGGTGTTTACAAATAGTGAACAGTAAATTAAATAAATAAAAAATACATTAGAGACAATTATTCAAAAAAAATAAGAAAGTATGGACATATAGTGTTTAACCGCACAAAGTTAAACCTTGTAGTTACAAATGGCATAAATTTTCATCGAATTTGTCAATTTTGAATAATTTATGTTGTGTCCTGCTTAAAAGCGGATCCAATCTCAAACCTTTCAAAATAAAAATTGAATATTCTGCATTATTTAAGATTCGCATGTATTATTTGGGATTCCCTCTCCGGTCGAAGTATTGATTAAATGCATTTGACTAGTGATTTATACCCGTGTTTTATAAATAATTTTATAATCTTTACGGAAAATAAAATTCATTATTAATCATCATCATAATCACAGTCCATCCTCTCTACCCCACTCATGGAGTGTGCGGTTTCCTTCTGTGCAGCCTGGACCACACCTTCCATCCTCTAATCTATTCCACACCATTTCTCTTCTTCTATTCCATTCCAGGTTTCTCTACGTGTAGCTTTCCTTAATACCTTCTTCCCAGGTGCATCGGAGTCTCCCTCTGGACCTTCTTCCATAAACCTTAGTCTAGTATGTTATCTTGGCCAGCCTGTTATTTTCCATTCTTAGAACAGATCCAAAAGATCTTAGACAGTTTTCATCGATGACTTTTTCTGCTGAATCCACTGCGAGGTTTGATCTAATGATCGAATTCCGAATCAGGTCTTGTCTTGTTTTCCCCTCTATTTTCCCAAGGAATCTCTTTTCTGAAAGCTGGATCCTGCTTTTATGCCTTGTCGTTTTATATTTGATTTTATATTATTTATATTATGATCAATATTTTATATTTTATATTGATGGTATAATTCGATCAATATTTTCTACAATATATTGTGGGTGATCGGTTTCTTCTGGAACTAAGTCGATAATTGCCTTGACCTTTTAGTTATTCCGTTAGTTTTAATTAGTATACATGACCAATTAAATTCAAATACTTTATAACACTTGAAAGGAGTGTGAGATAGCTGGGGCACGGTTATGAATAAATCATTGTTCTTTCTATTGCTCGATTTTTTTTTTTTTTTACATTTTTCCGAATTTCATTTGATGGCAATTTTTATCCATATTAATGTATTACCAAAGTTTTGGTTTCCTGAAACTTTTTCCACGAGAAAATGAGGGAATAAATGTTAATCTATCAATTTGAGAACTAAAGCTTAAAATTTTCATTCAATTAGTTTAAGTAAACTTTATTTCTTTAAAAAAAGTAATTGTAAAAACTATTTATTAATTATAATCGCATTTTTCGCTTATGAAATCTATGAACTGCATTTGAAAATCAAAAGCTTATAGTGACTTGTGAGCAAAGTTAACATTATGAGACAAATACTAAAAGTACACCAAGAGAAGCACCGCAGCAGTCGGTCATTATCTGTAGTTACGTTATGACAACGACCTGAAGTAAATTGTTTATAAATTATATTTGTAACAAGGAAGTTTCATCAATGGTTCCGTGTAGTCTGCAATGTAATCTTCCTTGTCCTCCCCTCTTCTTTTACATTGTATATTACTAGCTCTAATATTAGGATAGAAGAAAAGGTAGAAGGTAGGAGAGTAGGGAGTAAAGAGATGTAGTAGTTAGTACATAAGAGAGTTGTGACTAAAGCAGATGTAGTCCATAGTCAATAAGTTATAATATAGTCAATAAGTTGTAAAGTCCATAGTCAATAAGTTATAATATAGCCAACAGTCAATAAGTTAAAATATAGTCAACAGCCAATAAGTTATAATATAGCCAATAGTCAATAAGTTATAATACAGTCAATAGTCAATAAGTTATAATACAGTCAACAGCCAATAAATTATAATATATTCAACAGTCAATAAGTTATAATATAGTCCATAGTAAATAAGTTATAATATAATCAACAGTCAATAAGTTATAATATAGTCAATAGTCAATAAGTTATAATACAGTCAATAGTCAATAAGTTATAATACAGTCAACAGCCAATAAATTATAATATATTCAATAGTCAATAAATTATAATATATTCAACAGTCAATAAGTTATAATATAGTCCATAGTAAATAAGTTATAATATAATCAACAGTCAATAAGTTAAAATATAGTCAATAGTCAATAAATCACTTAGTCAGTTTATAAGAATGTCTCTTGTATATCCATATTTTATCTGTTCAATATCTCAATAATTCTGTATATTTCTTAATAGTCGTCCACCGCTTGTTTCATATCATCAACATCTAATTAAATCTTTACTGTTTGACTCAATTTTAATGTTTAACTTTAAATATGATTTTCAGCTTACCTATGACTGCTATGAACTGTTAAATAAATAATGTGCAAGTGGAAGTTGGTTACTGTAGCTGAGGGCCTGTGCCCCGCCGTCGCTCAAAGTTGATCTTGATAAGCAATATGGATGGAACCTCTTGAGCCGGGCTCAATCTATTTGTCACTTTGGAGAGACCAATCAAGTTGCGAGTTATGAAAGCACTCATGACCCTTTCTTGTCAACAACTTCACACTAAATGTCAATTCGCCTCCCATCAATGGTCCTGATTTCTAGATTGTTATTTAATTATTTTGGCATTTCATTTCGGTGATAATAGTTTACAGTATGAATAAACATGACGAGAGATGTATGAAATATTTTTAGTAGGAGTACGAGTGAGACAAACCACCTGTTAATATTAACTAGTTTAGATAATATTGTGATTTTTTTGAACAGCTCGAACATTACTTTAATTCTATAGTATTTATATAGAAATATAAAAAAAAAAAAACACAATCTTTTTGCTAACTTTAATTATAGATTATACAATTATAGATACAAACCTATAATACAATGCATATTATAAGCATACTTAATGCAGTAAAAATATTTATTTCTAGAAACTGTATCACATAGTGGTAGACATGAGACAATTATAGAACTAATTTTGAGTTGCGAAAAAAAAATGTATTTTCATACTCCAAAGTGTATTCTTCAGCTATCCCTTTTTATTAAAACACGAATACTCAACATAAAAACCTCTGTGTAATCTCAATATAGCACATACGAGATCCCGCGATGAAATATATGAGGAGATTATGACTTTTTCCAGTGAATTTTATATTTTTTTCAACCAATTTCATAATTGTTTCAACCAATTTCATATTTTTTTTCAATCAATTTTTTTTCATAATAATAAAACTTGGAAGAGGTAATCTCCTGTATATACAGGGTGTCCCGAATTTAAATGGCAAAACTTCAGGAACTTACAGGGTACCGAAAAACTAAGACAAATAGTCATTTAGAGATTTGCTCGTTTTTGCTTAGTTTTAGAGAAAATCGCAAAAAAAGAAACAAAACAAAAATGTTACAGGTAGCGATTATCACCTTTCAAAGTTCGTCAGGCTAGGCAGTGAGATATGTAAACACTTAATGTTATCCTTTACATTCTTTTATTTGTTTTCATTTTGGCTTCCTTCTAGGATTATAATTCCTAAATCAGTCTTCAGTCAGTTACTCAGATATTTTTGTGTGAATAGCATCAGCCACAATGCCGCATACATATTCTAATGTTGAATACGCTGATATGATTTTTGTGTATGGTTTATGTAACGGTAATGCTTTAGAAGCGGTGCGGGAGTATGCGCGCCGATTTCCAAATAGAAGAGTGCCTAATCGACGAGTCTTTTCGTTAACTTTTAATAGACTACGAGAGACTAGATCATTCTTAGTACGTAATGAAGGCGACCAATGCCAGGCAGCAGTAAGAGCAAATTATCGGAGAAGAAATTGTGTCCAACGCCACTTCGATAACAATCCTGAGACTAGCATCCGAAGAGCATCTGCTGCATTAGCAATATCGCGGCAAGCAATATGGCGAACTTTGAAAGGTGAAAATCGCTACCCATACCATCTTCAAAAAGTTAAAAATTTATTACCTCAAGATTAAGTCAAGAGTTTGAATTTTAGTAACTGGTTTCTTGAAAAAATTCGCGATGATAATTTATTTCCATTAAAAATTATATGGACCGATGAAGCTACCTTTACAAGAGAAGGAATTGTTAATCAAAGAAATTATCATGTATGGGCTCTTGAAAATCCCAGAGCTATTAGAGAGAATAGATTTCAGCATGAATTTGCTATTAACGTTTGGCTTGGAATTTGGAACGGATTACTGGTGGGACCATATATTTTACCTGGAAGATTGAATGGTATCACATTTACTACTTGGAGAACGACTTTTCTAATTATTTAGATGACATTCCCTTACAACAGTGGATTGAAATGTGGTTCCAACTCGATGGATGTCCAGCTCATTATAGCAGAGTTGCTCGAGCTTGGCTGGATATAAATTATCCACAACGATCGATTGGACGTGGAGGAGTAGTACCTTGGCCACCCAGATCACCTGATATGACACCCATGGATTTCTTCGTATGGGGAACCTTGAAGCAGAAAGTTTATTCGGTGTCAATCAACTCAAGAGAGCAATTAAGAGACCGAATCATAGATGCCGTGCACCAAATATCATCAGAACAATGTTTAGTTGCAATTTATCAAGTGAGTGCTAGATGTAATGCTTGCATTGGTGCAAGACAACAACATTTTGAACAATATTTAAATTAAAAAGAACATAACATAAATATAGATGTAAGTAAATAGGTATAAAAGTGAAAACTTGTTTTGTTTCTTTTTTTGCGACTTACTCTAAAACTGAGCAAAAACGAGCAAATCTCTAAAGGACTTTTTGTCTTAGTTTTTCGGTCCCCTATAAGTTCCTGAAGTTTTGCCATTTAAATTCGGGACATCCTATATATCTCGAGGAATACTATAAATAAAAGAAAGGACTGAAACTCAAGAAAATGAAACATAGAGTATGTATATATATATTTATATAAAAGATATATAATTATATTCAATGCTTTATTTCATCAATTTATAAGTATATCGCCAGAATATGTAATAATTAATACATCCAAATATGTTTCCAGATATATGTGTTATATCCAAATATGTGTTGTATGATTTCCTGACAACCACACCGCAACATCTTACAAATTATGAAATCGGTTGAAAAAATTATGAATTCGATTGGTAAAATTATTAAATTGGTTGAAACAATTATGAAATTGGTTGAAAAAATTATGAAATTGGTTGAAAAAATTATGAAATTGGTTGAAAAAAAATGAAATTGGTTGAAAAAAATTATGAAATTCACTGAAAAAAGATATATGAACATTTGTTCTGCAAAAACTTCGGAAAGTGAAATTTTAATGTTATTATTCCTAAACGTTTATAATTTTAATATTTTATTTCTTTTGAGATTAATTTAGACAAGAAAATATGTTAATATAATACCTTGCTTGCTTTTAAATGCATTGGATAAATTGTAATTATAAAACATTTGGCTTCTATTAGCGGGAGGGAATAAAAAAAATTGTTAAGAATCTCAATTTAAGTTATTAGAACGCAGATGATATTAGACCGTTATAATTAAATTTATTTTTGTTGTTCCATGATTTTAATTAGTAATTGTTACGTTTAATTAATTAATGCCGGTCGTTTTATTATACGATTTTCTTTACATTGTTCCAGAACATATATTAAAATCAGCAGTAATTATCATTTTAATTTCTTGCAATCAGAGTGCTGCCAGTGGGTAGTGTCTCTACATGTCCTGTCATGTATTATTCATTCTTATAGCCATTGTACTAGACGTATATATTACAGTTGTACAATTCAATAAAATAATTTTAAAAAAATAATTTTCTTGCAAAATATCTCTTATAAATAGCGATTGGCCGACGAATTCAAGAAGATGTGCGGTAGCTCTCTCTGGATGCGACAGCGCGGGACAGGGACCTATGGAAGAGTATACGCCAGCAACTTCACCTCTAAGGTTCGGCTAGTCTCGGTCAAAAGACTCTAATCTCTCTAAAGGGAAGGTCTATATGTAAATACATAATGTTGTATATAAATATTGTAAATAATGAAGAAGTTAAATCTGTATATACGTATAAATAAACACTATTATTATTATTATTATTACTATTATAAATAATGGAAAGAAATAGAATTGAATAAGGGAATGCTTTTATTTACTGATATAAGAAATATATGATCTGTATATTTTAAATTGGTATAAGCCTATTTATCATATTCCCGATATGTTAAAGTTTCCATTTGAATTACTTTAAAAATATTGGCAAACGTGAAAATGTTTATTTCCTGCAACCATTGAGTATGCTATCCATTACTCGACTAAAACTGGTGTGGAAAGTCCCACTTTCCCCCACTAGTGAGGGAAAACCTTTTTCCCTCACTAGTGAGGAAAAGTAACAGCCACCTAGATCGAATTCGACAATCAGCACTCTGTTATTTTAAATGTTAAATGGCGGTATTATAATATTAATCATTTTATATTCCTAAAATGTTAAAATAAATAATTTTAGAACTATTTTATATTTAATTCAAAGTAGATTTTATTTATTTTTAGAGATGTAGCATTAAAACAGTGATCAGACCACAAACAAAATAAAACATGGAAATAGATAGTGATGAATTCATAGAATTTACTCCTCCATTCAATGATGTTTCAATGAGTAAACCATCCTAGAGTTATAATTTGCATGGTTGGTAATAGAAAATTGTAAGAGATAGCGCTAGTGTAGTTTTAACAAATCTAAAGTTTCACCTTTGATTTCTTAATTTTCAAACGGTTGCAGGAAAAATGTAACATTAATTTTGAAGCCGCGTTTTAACTGGAAATACACATTCCCTGGTCTCCAAATTGGTCCAGAGTAAAAATCAACAAGTCTCGCAATATCAGTATCAAAAAATACTCAAATAATTTCGTTTTAGAATAGTTTTGTTTTTATACGATCAAATAATTATTTATAATAGCTACGAATATTATAGTAGCGGTGCACAGGGGCGCAGTGTATCAGGGGGCGCAGCGAGGCGTCTCAGGATCTCAAAAATTTCATTTAAGTTGATCCCATAGCAAAAGTTGTTTAGTTTGATGAGCACATTCACCTCCTTAGCAGTTTTGCCGTTTTTTGTAACACTTTGTATAACTGTAAGTGTTCAATTTTAATCGCGTGCCTACTAGAGGGCGCCTAGGACACGATTGAATGTTACTGTATGCAATTTTTCTTTTCGAAACATTGCGACTAAAGCTGTCGTGTTATTCTTTTAAATCCTTGTTACATCTTGTTTTTTCATTCAAATGTTAAAATCTTATTTAAAACAAGCTTACAATATTCTTTTTAATATCATTATAACATTAACTTAAAAAAATCCTTTTATTCACTATTAAAATTAATAAATATTAATTTATTAAAGTTCTTCCTCAGGACCTTTTTAATGGCCATACACTTGATTTTTTTTCAGTAGAGGAAACCTACATACCAAGTCATGCGAAAAATAGTACAACTCGCTCACTTGCTTTGATAACATTAATTTTCCAAGCTTTTCTTTTATTCTGGTCTGCTCCCTTTGTACTAAGCAGTCGTGTGGAAAATTCCCATTTGATTAATTAAAAAACATAATAATATTGAAAAGTAAAAAATAGACCTTACATAAATGTTGAGACCGTGGAAAAATTCCAACGAAAAGCCTTAAGTCTCCAAACTAAAGCAGAAATAGAAATTATCTGTCCAATATTTCGCCCATTCAGGCATCCTCAGGGTAGAAAGAGAATAACAGCAAAACAAAACATGAATAATGCACCCAAGAAACATCCCACCACCTCGAAGGCTCAAATGCAACTAATGAATCATAAGGAAGGGTACTCGACCCCGGCTGGTTAAGGTTAGATAAAAACAGCTGATAGATACTTCAGAAATTCAAAATTCAATATACACTCACCAAATTTCAAAAAGCACCACAGGAAAAATAAATAATAGCAAACATCACAAAACTTAAGACGAAAGACCATATGAAAAAATGAAAGTAAAAATGCAAGAAAAAAAAAAGAAATTATCATTATCAAGAAACCAGTGGACCTACGGCTACTCCACAAATTATATTATATTGAAAAGTAAAAAAGAGACCTTACATAAATGTTAAGACCGTGGAAAAATTCCAACGATAAGCCTTAAGTCTACAAACTAAAACAGAAATAGAAATTATCTGTCCAATATTTCGCCCATTCAGGCATCCTCAGGGTAGAAAGAGAATAACAGCTAAACAAAATAAAAAACATAATTTTTTTCTCCTGACACAAATTTTAATCAAGCATTAAAGATTAATTGAGGGCTCTAACGCGTTGCGCCGAATCCTGGGAAGAAATTTTTTGAATAACAAAAGAGGAGAGATTGGACAGGCCTGCCTCCCCCCCCTCCCTCGGCCATGACTCAAATATCATGATCGATGGCCCGGCGTCTGTTTATAGTTTAAGCGCAGTAACAATGTGTCATTGCATCCCCTATTTGTGAGGGGCTGTAAACGATCATCAAAACCTATTGTCACCCTCCCCACCCCCTACTTCACCCTTCCATGATATGAATTTAAAGTACGCATCTTAATATCATATTATACAGATCCAACATTATCACCTTATAACAATCTATTCATTATTCAAAGCGGATGTTATCTCATCCCCTACATATTCCATTGTTCCCCAGTGTATTTTTCATGAAAAGTAGTCTGCTAGATACTTGAGGAGAAAGAAAATTGTTTTACAGAAACAGAATATGGCCTTTGATAAAACCTTAATTATAATTTCTTTACAAAAAAGAACAAGGACATGGTCTTTAAAAACGCATTGAGGATTAATCCATGTTGGTTAACAGTTTTTTTTCTAGGTTTCGGTGTATCGCATTTCAGCCCTCAATTATTCTTTAATACTCGGCAAAACTTTGCCTCTACCGAACAAAAAGTATTCTCTCTAATTATTGACCAATAAAGTTTCCGTAAGACCCTAAAAGAGCAGAGCAGGAAATAAAAAGAAACCTAAAAAATTGTGTCATTAATGCAGGCAAGGTACTCGTTATCGACCCCTATCCTAATTACACCTGGATAGGCAAAATTTAGGATTCCCACTGTAGCAGCGTCCGATTAGCCGTAGAACTATAAAGTGACGCTAAATGAATAAACAGTAATGGAGGTAAGGGAGTGGTATTATTTTTCACATGATTTGGCACACTCTAAGTTTTCTTCTCAGCATAGTATATACTATTCTTCTCATATTCATAAGTCATTTTATAATTTTTAACATCCTCCAGTTCAAGTCTTCAAGTATATTCACTCCCAAACAGCAAGATTCCGATCCCCTGATCTCTAGACACCTTTCCATAGCATCTGCATCTTTTTAGCATTCCCTTAACGCCTGTTTTGTAGCTCTCTATAATCCGCTTCCCCCTTGTATCTGGTGCATCTTCCTTATAAACATTTAAATCTCTCCTGTTAAAATTCCTGCTCATATTTCAATGAGACGCAGGTTAAAGTTGTGTGATAAATAATTTATTTAAAATTTTGTTATGTTCGGTTTTATTTCCTGATATTTTTTTAGACAAAATAATGCACACAACATTTCTGTTTGTGTATCGATTTCTACTCTATTTGAAAAAACAGTACTTATTATTATATATTTCTATAAATTTGTTTAAGCTTTGAAGCCTAATCTTTATATACAATAAAATATGTCAATCTGTTTGTACCGATATTAAGCGGGAACGACTGAACAAAGAAAGCTGGGGGGTTTGAATATTAGAGACATTGTTTCTTCGGGAAGGTTGAGGAAAAACTCAAATTACAAAAATATTTCTAAAGATTCTATACATTATTAGTGAGCGAATCTAATTTATCACAATTTTTTAGAAATATATTTTTTATTATAGCTTCTGGATCGTGGTAAGTGTATTAGATTGAAACTTCATTGGAATCAGCTTGGCGTGATCCCATAATAAAGGCCACTGTAGATTTCATAATTTAGAGATATAATACAAAAACTGGGCGTTTTTTCTTATATTTGGTTTACAATGGTGGTTTTTAAGACCAATCTGAGACCCATCCACAACTTTCATATCAAACAACTACAACGTGATTAAGTGGAGAAAAATGCTAAAACCGATATAAACTTCAACACTTAGAGTTCTGCTCAATATTTTTTTTTATTTGTAACTTTTAAGCCTTTATTTGGTGAAAGTTTTGGACAAAAATCTTGTTTGTGTTAGGTCTTGAAAATGGTTAATGGGTTGATAAGCAAATGCAAATAAGCAAATGAAAGCCTTTTTCATTCTCAATCTTACCTACATAGTTACAATGAATATATGTTTACAATGAAATATGATTTTTTATTGGACGTGGCAAAGTCACTGCTATGTTATAGTTGTAGTTTCAGAAAATGTTGACCTCTCTTTGCTGGTGTAGCAGTGAAGCTTTAAACAATCTAATCAACCTAGTAGGGATGAGCCGAAATTGTCTTACCGGATGATTCATTACTGGTTTTATTATTGCATTGTTTTCATAGGTTTTCTATAGTCTTGTTGAGATAATTGAAGTAGAGACCAGATGATGAAAGGTTTTGGACAAGGAGGGCTTGGCCAGGTTTCTTTTTGATTGTGGCTCCTTCTGCTAGATGAATAGCTTCTCCTCTATTCCTCTTTCCTCACTTAAGACCGGGCTGCCACTCTTTCTTGGAGGTTCGGCTCTGCAACGGGACTTCCTATTACATATTTTTAACGAGATTCAAATGATGGCCGGACGAGAGTTGGCTACGGGTCAAAGGTCGATCTAGTTCAAAGGCCCCCCCCCCCCCCTCAAAAAGGGCGAGTGAAAGCATTGAGAGGAGGCGGAGCGGAAACACGCCTCTTTACACTTATTTTAATTAATTTCCGGGAGCGGTTCACTAAGGACACACTCATATCTACTTTGAAGTTATAGCCTGTCTTTGGCGGTTCTAGAGCTCTCGTCTTCTTCTTTGATCCTGGCTACAACCAGGCAAACGGATACAGCCGACCTCTTTACACTTTTATATTTAACAAGTGCTACATTTTCTTTATTAATGTGACTTCAAAAGATGTGCACCACTCATTAGTTTAAAAAAAAAAATTTGTAATTTAATAGGAGGACCCATTCGGTGCCTGTGAAGTACAGTGTTACCAAGCTGCAGCCTAATTGTTGGATTAATTAATTCAGCCCGTTTTGAATTGATTAATGCATCAATTAATTATATAGGTATATTATTTTCACATATACAAATATCAATTATGAATTAATGATGTATAGGTCTGCCATTTCAAATACCTCTGCGGAATTATACAGTCCTTAGATGTAAACCAAATTGCTAATGAACAGTTACGATGATCCCGCTAATTCAAACTCATGATCCCGCGTTCATTCATTTCGATTAATGAAAAATTAAGGGTGATAAGGATGAAGGGCGATCTGATTAACAGTGTTACGCATCTTTAACAATGTTAATCGACAGTCAATAAAAAATAAATAAACAGGAACGGAAAATTCATCAAGGCCAATCAATAAGTACGGCTTTTGACTGAAGGGAACTCAGGACGAATTCTATCAGAAAGCTAACACAGGAAGAGAAGAAAGTAGAAAACTCCAAACGAAGTTTCACATTCACGTTTATAGGACGAAAAACCCAAAAACGGCGATGAAGCAACTCATTATAACACAGTATAGAAAAGTCTGAAGAGCGCAGCGAATGCTGAAATAAAATTAAAAATTTGAATTGCGGAATCCTGGAAAAAAATTGACAAATGGAAGGAAAAAGTAGCATTCTGGGACGATGAAGGGAAAGGCGAAGAAAAAACATTCGCTGAGGAAATCGTGAATTCAAGATCAATCGCTCTCCTCAAGAAGAACAATCGCTTAATACATACACTCACACACACACACACACACACACACACACACACACACACACACACACACACACACACACACACACACACACACACACACACACAGACACACATATATATATATATTAAATAATCAATACATATATATACATGATTTTGTACCCATCTGATTGAGTAAAAGTGAAACTAATTTATTTTGTGCCAACGTTTGGGTCTAACTTTTTGCCGGTCATCGGAGCTGGGGGATCCAGGAAGTTAATAAAATTTATTTCTTCAGGCGCTAACACTTTTGGTGCTTGAAATTCTTTGCTTGTTGTAAACAAAAAAAATAGAAATGTAAAATATTGTTTGTGTTTCTTCCTCCTATTTAAAAAACAATGATCGCAAACAGTAATTCTCATGTTTTATATCTATAAATTATTAAACATTTTCCTGAACTTTAAGTAATGTTTTCTACGAGCGTGAATTTGGTGCATTCTCCTCGGATGTGACGTTGGCATTTCAAATAAATAATTTATTGCCTTTCCACTTGAATGATAAAATCTACTTCCTTTGACCTTTTGTCCAGTCTTCCACTACCTGGTCATATTACCATATATCGTGTTCAGACAGTCCACTTTAATAAGTGGAGAAGATAATTTCAACATTAAATTCTGCATTATATATTAATTTTATCAGCGTTTTCGGTTTTCAGATTCGTACTAAAATAAGAATTTCAATATAAAAATATTGAAAAAAACAAAACATAAACACACTGAAACATTAACATTTTACTGAATGTATTAAAACATTAATTGTTATTTTGTAACAATTAATACTTTTTTATGAATATTAATGAAGTCCTAATACTTAATGCTTTTATACGAATGAAAATACTTTATACTTTATTAATAATTAAATCTAAATTAAGATAATACCGTTTTAAATTTGTCTCAGTGACGAAATTACCACTTCCACCCAAATATATCGTAAGAGGAAGTATTAATATTATTCCATTTTACCCTTATATTAAATTAATACTAAAATCTGTTCGTACAAACAACTCATGTAGGCTTTCTGTCATCTAAAAACGCATTTGTCCAAATAAATTTGAGTTGTTTTTGACAAATAAATAATTTTTTTTCAACCGAATTAATCAATTTGCAAATTTCTTTAGTATTTTATTCTGTAGGATTCATTAGTCCCTATATCATAAACCTTTGTTGTTGGGTTCAGCATTTAGTTTCGACCCTACTTTCTCTAGACCAACAGTTGAGCAAGAGAGTGATTTGTTTGAGATCAATCGTCAGGTTTTCCTTCGCTTCATAGATGCTCGGTATCCTCGGGAAGTGTCTCCCGATTTCACATATGACTTTTTGGCAATAACTCATGAAATATATAGTTAGTAAAGGACCGTATGAAAAGTTGTTGGAAACTGAAATTACATATTTGTGGATTTTACAGGAGCTTCTAAATCAAAATCAACTTTCTAATTAGATTTTAAGTGAATGCTTTGTAATTCACAAGCCAGATATTTGAGTATCATAACTATATTTTCGGGTATGAATGCTCAATTAAAGGGATATATACCTATGATGTACCTATTTTTTTAAAAAACAATTATGAACATTTTTACTGAATTTTATTACCTTGTGTTAGTAACATATATGCACATTTTAAAAATAAATATGATTTATAGTTAAGCTCGTGGTTTGATTTTATCATCGGAGTGGGGGTTGGATAGGAAGATATGGAGGGCGTTGCTACCCTTAAAGCTCTTGGCGATCATTACTAGTGGTGGGGGCTTTCCTGTCCCTCCCCCTCTTAAATTGAATATTACATCTTGGTATAATTTAAACAATACATTTTTGAATAAATTGGATAAATCCACAAATACATAAATTGACAATTATAAAAGAGCTCTCCGTGAGGTTTATTCAAAATTGACTTTTCTAAATTTTTTTCATTAACCCTTATCAACAGATTGGATAAGTGAGAATGATTAATTTGGTGAAATAAACTTAGTTTAATGAAATAAATTTAAAATCGGAGTATTTTAAAAAGGGGAAGGCATAATATTATTTTTTAAATTAAAATATTATTTTTGAATCTTTAACATTATACCTTATATAGGTTAGTAATTTTCTGAGACTTCTTAGTTTTGAAAGGGTTGAGATACTTAATAACAGGAAGGATGCTGCTAGGATCTATAGTACCTTGAGGGTTTAGAATATAATAGGGGAATATAACAAGTTATCCACTGTTCCACTTCCACTGTTCAAGATTTTTCTTATAATATTAATACGTTGTAAAATAAAAACGAGCAGTATGAGCAATGTTATTTCCTTCCCTTACAGTTTATTTGTCCAACATTTTCAACTGACATCAATCAGAAAGAGTAATTAAAATAATGAGTAGAAAAAATAAGGGAACTTAAATATATTGAAATTAATTTTTAAAAAGATTGAGAGTGGCCTAAAAGTTATTGCCATTTTTAAAATAGGATATTTCGCTGCTTTATTCTCTGCTTTATTGTTTAACTCTCTAGTTAAAATATGGTGGCACTGAGCTATGGGAAGAAATTTACGAGCTTATTTGGGACATATGAACGGAAGAAAGAATGCCTGAAGATTGGACAAAAGCAGCAACGCAAAAGAAAGGAGATAAGCTCGAATGTAATAATTACAGAAGCATTTCCCTATTAAGTACGACCTATAAGATATTTGCAGTGCTACTATATAAAAGGTTAACAGAATTCTCTGAAAATATTATTGGAGAAAACCAAGGAGGCGTCAGAACAGGAAGGTCAACAATAGACCAAATATTCTCTCTTAGGCAAGCAATGGAAAAATGCCAGGAATACAACTTAGACATGCATTTCCTCTTTGTTGATTTCAAACAAGCATATGATAGTCTAGATAGAGAAAGACTTTTTAAAGTCCTGATAAATGTGGGCATACCCAAGAAATTAGTCAGGCCAACAAGAATGACTCTATTTAAGACTGTCAATCGAGTTAAACTAGGAAATGCACGGTCAGAAAAGTTCGAGCAAACATTGGTTTAAGACCAGGGTGATCCTCAAGCCCCCTCCTTTTTAATTTAACCCTCGAAGCAGCCATCAGTACATTAAAAACAAATCCTGGAGGAACTATTTACAACCGAATTTCCCAACATCTAGCATATGCTGATGAGGTCGTCATTACCGCTAGAACCCAAGCAACATTATCAGAAACATCACAAGAATTTGAAGAGGCAGCCATTCAGCTGGGCCAAGTGAATGAAGATTAAACTGTATATACGAAAAACCCAAAATTGGAAAAGTTGGCAAATGGAAAAGTGAGTTACAGAAAGTTTTAGAGCTGTAACCCAATCCAAGTACTTGGGAAGTGTGGTTACAATTGATAACAAAATAGAAAGTGAAATGGGATAAAAGAATAGCTTCAGGAAATGGGTTTAATTTCTAACTACAAAGAGTGTTTCAGTTTAAACCACTCTCTGAAATAATGCAAATCCAACTATAAAAACCTATAGTCCCCCTGACCAAAAATTCAGAACTTATGGTCAACTCATGCGAAAGGAAAATATTAAAAAGAATCTAGGGCGGTGTGGCTGAAAACGGTGTATGGAGAAGAAGACAGAATGAGGAGCTGATGGAGCTGTATGGGGAGCCGGTCATGGTGGCATTGATAAAGAAAGCCTGAATGAGATGGATGGAACATGTGGAAAGAATGGCAGACCACAGGATAGCAAAGAGAATGCTCAATGAGAAACCGGACGGTAAATGAAGCAGATGGCTGTCGAAGAGGACTTATAACTGCTAGATTTACAAAACTGGAGGATATATTATATATTCATCATTTTAAGAAAGCATATGATAGTGTTGATAGGGAAATGCTATATAAAGAGCTACTGGAAATGGGCATCCCAGCAAAACTGGTGCGACTGATCAAGGTAACAATGAAACAAGTGAATTGTAATGTCAGACAAGGCGGCCTCTCAGAAGGTTTCGATACACATAAAGGCCTCAGAGAAGGTGACTGTCTGGCATGTCTTTTGTTTAATTTAGCCTTGGAGGGTGCAATCAGAAGGTCGGAATACAAATCGGAGGAACTATATTTAATAATACTTGGAAAATTCTTGGATTTGCTGATGATATAGACATCATAGGGAGAAGTTTCAATACTGTGAGGGATGGATTCCTGGGTCTAACTAATGCAGCCGCTAAAATAGGACTCGGTGTCAACAAATCCAAAACAAAATACATGGTTGCGAGGCAAAGAAATGAGCAAGAGCACAGGGAAACAACCATCAAAGTAGGAAACTACACCTTCCAAACTGTGAACAAATTTGTATATCTAGGTACCCAGATAAATGTCGACAATTAAGCGACCGGAAATTTAAAGAAGAATAATGGCGGCAAATAGATGCTTTTTTGGGTTGCAAAAGCACCTCAGAAGTAAAGCCTTACCTCGGGCCACAACGATAAGAATATATAAAACTCTGATAAGGCCTGTCCTGACATATGCTTCGGAGTGTTGGACTCTCACAAAGGCACAAGAGCTCGCTATCATGAGGTTTGGACGAAAAATATTACGTAGAATCTATGGAGCAGTGTTTCATAATAACACGTGCAGGCAACGGTCGAACTTAGAAATAGCTGGTCTATACAAGGATACCATTATCACATAATCAGGTTTATAAAGGTGAACAGGCTACGATGGGCAGGCCACATCGCACGTATGGGAACAGATGAAGTCCCTAAAAAGTTACTTCAAGAAAAAGTGCATGGAACAAGAAGGGTTGGAAGACCGAGGCTCTGATGGGCGGATAGTGTGGCTGCGGGTGTTCGGGTCATCTTAAGCATTCGTAACTGGAGAGCAGCAGCTATGAACAGAGATGACTGGTGGTTGATGTTGCGGGAGGCCTTGTCCCCACGTGGGATGTAGAACCATCTATATATGTGTATGTACTATATGTATGTATGGAGGAGGATAGGAAAGGATCGCAGAGATTGGTTGGCTGTGGTGGAGGATGCCCGGGTTCTTGTGTTGGTGCAGGACCGCAGAGCCAAAATAATACTAGTAATAATAATTCACTAGCTCATTATATTTTCTTTTAATAACGTTTTGAATTTTAATCAGTTCTTTCATAAAGTACCTTTTTTTATTTTTAATATTTAATCATTATCCGTTTAATTCAGTCGATGTTTATTTTATTTAATTTCAAAATTATTGTGATTAAGTTTCAGTTTTGTACTTCACAAAGAACCTTTACATTGTGTATTTTCATTTAATTTCATTGAAGGGAACATAGGCGAAGTTTAAATTTGAAGTACACTTTTTGGAATATTAGATCAACCCTAGAAGTAGCGATCATATAAGAAATTTATAATGAATTTACTTTAACCAAAATAATCGAGGTTCAAAATTTGCCACTGTAGAGCTTCTTCACTTACATGTATATGTATGTCAGCACTTATGTTTGTAATATAAACTCATTACCTACTTTTGCTCAGGCACAACAGTCTACGATGGAGAGATAAAGGAGTAGCCGATGTTACCTTTCAATTTTCAACAGCAGTTTTGTTGTTATCAATATATGCATTCATCACTAATTCCGTTTTACTACCATCTACCCATCGAGAAAAACAAAATATATCTTCACAGAAGTAGGCACAGAGTCGTTAGAGCGAATTGTGACTATCAGATCCTGCATGTTTCAGAGAGTAATGGAGTTTACATACCTCATAGCACAGGTCATTGCAACAAATGCTATATGTGCAGAAATTAAGAAGGATAGTAACAGCAAATAAGCGCTATTTTGGCCTGCATAATTACATGCAGGGCAAGCACATCACGAAGCAGATCAAGTCTCGTCAGTATAAAACTCTTATAAGGTCATTCCTTACTTATGCATCACAGACTTAGATTATGACGAGAAACGATGAGAGGGATCTCCTTGTATTTGAGAGGAAGATCCTAAGTAAATATTCGGCCCTGTGAAGGATGAAGATTCGTGGAGAAGTAGGGAGAATCGGGAGGTTGTTGCTCTGTTCGCTGATATCGATATGGTGAGATTCATTAAGCCCGGGAGACTGAGTTGGTCAGGCCATGCCTCAAGGATGTGCAAAACAGTGATCCCGAGAAAAGTCTTCAGTCGAGTTCTGCAGAGCCTCCTTGGGACCAGAGTTGACTGGAGAACGGCTGCACAAGATAGAGCCCAATTGCGGAGAATTATTGAGGAGGTCAGGACCCATCACGGGTTGTAGTGCCACGAAAATAGTAAGTAAAATCGATTTCTGGTAGGATTGCCTGAGAACATGACAACTGTCGATCCGTCCTGTCGATCAATTTAAGTTTATAACTTAATTTAGCGTTTTTGCAATTTAAGTCTTTATAATATGCACTTCAATATTTCGCCTGTCTTACTTTCATAGGAGGGTGGGTGTATTTTATTCGGTTACCGCCTACACAATAAATGTTATTGATATTTTAGTTTTTTTTTCTTGATTGTGCCCTCAGTACAATTTTTCCGTAAGGAGTTAATGAGTTCATCTTCCGTAAACATAAAGCGGGGGAGGGCGGGTGAGGGTTTCGATGAGCAGCAGTTTTTATAAATGCTTGACTCCGCGAAGGGGTTCTGGCACCACCCCTTTTCGTGCAGCTGCATTTCGTCATCAACTTCAACATTCCCATTCGTTTTGGTCACATGTTTTGGTTTCGCTCATGTTTGATTTATAGATCAAGTTCTTTTGTGTTTTGTCGGAATGGTCCAAGAGGGCTGAATCAAGTTATGACATCAACCACTTCATGTTTAACTCAACAACAGAGCCTCATTTGTGACTAAAAAAAAGTCTTTTCTGCCCCAACCATAAATAGGAAAAAAAATAACAAAAGAAAAATATAAATTATCAATCAATGGTTCATATATTCACTTTTCAATAAAATTGAGCATTTGACATTTTAGATTTTTTCATTCAAAACTGAATCTATAGGTTATTCAGATTCTGTTCAAAGCTTCTATGCCAGTCAGCTTTCTTCTTGAAATTGTTCGATTGAAATATTTTTTCAATGGAAATAATTCCATCACTTTTTTATCAAAAAGGATTCACTTAAAGTTCATACTTTTAAAAACAAATTGTTTGCTCATTTCTGCTCTGAAGTTCTTTCAAAACCTTCAGGGGTTGTGTATTAATTTAGTGAGGTTTGATTTGTCATTTTATTTCGAACCGAGAAATGTACCCCACTACCACGAATAGTATCTTCATGAATTAATATATTTTGCAGCCTCTGTGCCATTGGTATGGATGTAGAAAGCCTACCCAATCACTTATGCCTTTACTCGACTAACTTGATCGGGGCAATACTCACCTAACGAGGTGATATCAATGGTATTTATTAGCGTATCCAGCAGAAAGTGGGACTCAAAACCAAAGCTATATTCTTAGGCTAATAGTTAATTAATTTCCCTCATCGCCTTCTCCTTCTCTACCTATATGATATACCTGCTTAGCCTTTCATCTCTACAAAAAACTGTTGTCCATTATTAATAACATTGTGTCGCGAATATCGCAAACGTTTTTTGTTTTTCTCTTTCAATTTATTTATTTATTGACAACATCTACAGCGATTATAATGGTAAAACATGATTTGATCATAGAAAGTTATAAGGTGAGAAATAATGATTTTTGAAACTTTAAAATGTTTATTGATGCCAGGGAAAAGATTGAAAACATATCTTCAGAATTCATCGGTGTTTTTGAAAATTGAAACTCATTATTTAGAAAACATAGGTGTTTTTTTGGGAGTACCTCTACAGTCCTTGAAGGGTCTCGCGTTCAGAACATGCTGGGGATTGTACCATTTCTAAACCAACAGTTTTGAGTGATCCTCTTACTTGAGGCTGGGTAAGCCCTAGGGGAATCTCCAGTTCCCACCAGCTTCATTCACAGATGGTAACATAATAATTAACTTGTCTGCTCCAGCTGGTCTTGAAGCTTTACCTGCGACCGTATAAATACCAAAATTATATTAAAAATTTACTAAAAGACTGTAGATCAACCAGTTGAGGTAGCTAGTAAATAGCCCGAATCAAAAAGGCTTATTCGTGTGTAATAAATATAGTCGGGTAGACGAAAAACGGCAGAAATAAAAATTACTTTGTGTAAAATATTGCTAAAGTATAAACATACTCTTATAATTATTTACTCCTAATCAACTCTTAGCTACGACTGAGAAAATTCTAGAAAAACGCATTTTCACTAAACAAGATACCAGTATTGAATTTTCTTCTACTGCAGCCTTTTTATAGTGATTAAAAGTAGTAAGTCTTTGACCTGGTTTCAGCAAGTCAATCTAGAGATTGAGACTCGCCAGGAAGAAAAGCTTTTAATTTAGAGTTTGGAAGGAAAATGGAAGGCTGCAAAAAATACATTTTTTTTTTTAAGGCTGAGAGATATCCGAGGTCTGAGGATGAAAAGGAGCAGCCGAGCGAGAGAGAGACAAGAGAAGCGGCGGCCCGTGAGCCCAGATCGACCCCAGTCCGAAAAAATCCATCTTTAGCACAAACCCCTTGTTATCTAATCTCACTAACGGGGAGACAGGTCGTACATATTTTCAGTTTTTCACCGCGTTGGTTCCTGTTGTCACAATTACTTCTTGAAGTCAAGTCTTTACACCAAATGATAATATAACTGCTAATAATCTAAAAAAGATACAACAAAAGTATTAAATATTTATTTATATGTCGGTTATAAACACACACGCACGCACAAATATATATGTATATATATATTGAATGAATATGTTGAATTTTGAAAAGAAGTATGCACTTATTATGGTGTTTTAATTGACTGCACCCCCAACTATCTCCAACCTTATTTTACATTTTTATTTTTATCCATTCTATCAGTCTTAAATATTTATTATTTGAGTATCAACACGATTATTTTCGATTATTTTACATATTAAGGTCCATTATTAATTCATCGCTAAATTTAATATCGCTCATTATCTATTTATTTTAACATTTCATACGTCCTCAATATTGATGAGTTATTGAAGATGATGCTTATGAAAATAATATCGATTTGAATTATTACCTTTTAAGAACTTACGTTAGTTACGTGCTAATAATGATACAGAAGACTAAGGGACAAAATAGACTCGTATTGTGAGTTAAATAAAAAATTAAAAAAAAATAATGACCCGAAAATGTAAAAAGATAAGGTGAGGAATATAAACCTTATTTAAATAGGAATGCCTTAATTGATGAACCACTCATATTTTATTTTCATAAATATAATCATAAAAAAAAAAAAATTATCAATTTTAAATTCACTCATGTTTCGATTTATTTATATGTTCTGTTATTTTCGATGTTGAGGTCAATTATTGAGTTGCCGATGGTTCTTACAAAAAAAATTATAAAAATATCCGTATATCGATTTTTTTCTCTGCATCCATACTATACTTTAGATGAGTGAAAGTTAATATGGCTTTTTAGATTGATTATCGTTTCCCCATATTTTGGAGGTTGAGTCTTTTGGTACATTAAGAGTAAAATCACTAAAATAGAGCCAAAAACTCAAAAAGAAACACCATTATTTATTATAATGCAATTGGGAAAAACCACAATGCAAAGCCTTATGTTTCAAAAATACACCCACTTACCAGTCGACGTTTCGACTATTCACGTTTCGGCTGTTGATCGTTGGGATGTATTGCACCTTTTTCTTCGAGATGTGATTCACATAACCCCCTTTTTGTTTTTGGTGTCTTGATAATGCCTGAATAGGCGAAACGTCGACTGGTAAGTGGGTGTATTTTTGAAACATAAGGCTTTGCATTGTGGTTTTTCCCAATTGCATTATAATTAAGAGTAAAATGTTTATGATCAATATATTTATCAATTATAGTCTGAATTTGTGTAGGGATACAGAATGATTTGGGCTGGAGAGATGAGGAAGGGGGTGCTCTGAGATAACTGGCTAGATGTGATGCTCGTCCCTGCCTCTGCCGCTAAGCCTTCGTTTCCTGCTTCCTCCCGGCCTCGCCCCAGCTATCCACTTCCATTGTCGGACTTTTTTTCCAGTTGGGGAGCCCCTTTTGTCCCCCATCCCCACCGTATTGTCTCCAGACGACGTCTGAAATTTCCGGCATTTCCAATTTTAATTGATACGGCACTTGTGATACTTTTTCAAAGCTCTTTATAGGCCCGCCGGTCATCAATAGGGGGTGAGTTGTAATGCCTTCCTCTAAGGGTGGGATCTGTTCGACGGCGGTCGTGTCCCAATAGCTACATAATAATAAGAAGGGCGCATTCAGTCTTTTGGTAGACATGATAGCTGTATTTTTGTTCTCTATCAACACCTAAGCTTTTAAATTGCCTTTAATTTATTTCTTCTTGAATATTAGTTGACTTTATATTATTGGAAGATATCGGTACAGGAGGAGGTCAGGACATTTTCTATTAAATAGGAACTATTTATTTCAAAGACTAAATTTCGACACTTCTTCAGGGCTTACAATGGGGTTTTAAGTGAAATGTCATTTTACAAGGGTTGAAAGTGAAATGTTATTTCCACTACCATTTTTTCCCCTTTTAGTTTTTCTAAAGGTTCGTAAATAAATCTGCTTTATTCCAAGACCATTTATTTACACTTTACAACTCACATGTTTCGGCGTTTTGGTGTATCTTCATGCGATGCGAACCATAACCTTTTTCCCTAGCGGCTACAAAGGTTTTCACTAAAAAAATGATATCATGAATTAAATATGAATGTAGACTATGATTTTGAAGGTGGAAGGAAAATAACTCCTAACTAATAATAGGTACTTGTATATAAGCCTGTCTACAGGGACTCCTATTCGCTATTATTTATGACCAGAACACCGATAATTACAAAATGTAATAATAAAATTGTAATTGTGGATCCCCCTAGCCACGCCTCTCTTCTTACATAAATATTTTCCCAACACTTTCGACAAAAAAATATCTATTTCTATCCTTGTCAATATCCATTTGATGACCTTTTTCACATAATTTCGTCTTTGGAATTATTCTGAACTTTTGGAATTATTTCACAGCTTCCTGATTTAAAGATGGCTATTCTCAAGGTGTTATTCTGTTCATTTTAAATAAGCAATAGAAAAAGGAATAAGAAAAAACACCGAATTAAATGAAATGAACAATACAGAAATTTCAATAGACAATAAACAAAATGAATGAAATCAAACAGTAAAAAAACAGAAAAAAAAGGGAACAATATATATATATATATATATATATATATATATATTAATACATTTTCTTATTAAGTCAAGAAAACATTTTTTTTAATTAACTACTTTTACTGCTATTGGTAATACTTCAAAGCAATTATTGTTTATATATTTTTTATCTACATAGTTTGTGATTGTAATATTAAAAATATCACATTGAGGCCAATAATTGTGAGCTAGATTGCAAGCCCTGAAGAAGACCTGCAACCTGGGTCGAAACGTCGGTTTCTAATAAATTGTTTCACTATTTAAGGAATTTTTTATTGGTGATGGACCCGGACCATTGATTTTTTATGTCTATTATTATTTTTATATAATTTTTCCCCTGCATATATTACCTACCATAACTAAATCAGTTATATTAACAGCAATTAGAAAATTAGAGAATGTTTTGTTTACTATTAAGGGAATTTTATGACAATGAGGCTGGTGCACGTACTGGATATTATTAGCATGTTATCTTTATCGTTGAATGCAAGCCAGAAAGTATTCATGTAATATACCATATGTCCGTATTTTTTATTATCTTAATAACTGTTTGAACTGTAATTCTGGGAAAACCTATTTGTCCCCTATTTTAATTGAGTTTTCAATAATCCTACGATTATCAGTACTATTAATTTATTTTTCACTTCTAGTGTAATTGCAAGTCATTTCATCCTGGAAGTACAGTAATATTAAAAACAAGTTGTTGACTTGGAAAATATATGAGCAAAATTTTACTGTATTGACAATCGAATTAAACCTAAGTGTAGAGGTCCTATGTTGGATGTATCGGAGGCATAATTATCTTTTTCTCACGGTGTTCTTGGGTTATTTTATCTTCTTGTCAGAAGCTATGGAACTTTGTTCAAGTTGACTAAGTGCATATGTAAAATTTAAGAAGGGCTTAGGTGGAAGTTGGAAGTAGTCGAGAGAGGAGGAGGCGAGCCGGAAGAGCGAAGAGCGGGGAGGGACGCCCCTAATGAATTGTCACCGCCAGCCTTCTTCCTCCCCTTCTCCTATATCATCCTTTCCTCCAACTTTTATTCCTGTATAATGCCTCTTTATGCGGCGTCAACAATTAGGAGGGTTACAGCGGTCGATCGCTTCAAACGGAAATTTCAATCGAGTTGAAATTATTCTTAGATGTTTCGATTTTGCCCAAAAGAAGGCAATAACTAGATTGAATTGGC
The DNA here is from genome assembly GCA_037127475.1 of Arma custos. NCBI lineage: Eukaryota > Metazoa > Arthropoda > Insecta > Hemiptera > Pentatomidae > Arma > Arma custos. The sequence goes on along the minus strand of CM073761.1, from coordinate 117,593,956 downwards.
TGCGTGAGAATGAACAGCTGAGAAGCGTGCCATTGTAATCTCCAGCGAATGAATACTTTCCCGCTTATTCTATCAGAGGAGAGATCTACAAGGCCTTGGCTGATTCTGACAGGGGTGTTGCGGGAAGGGCGTGGGGGAAGTTATAACATTTTTTTTTCGGAGATTGTTCACTATTACTAATACAACAGATAAATTAAATAAACTTCGAACAATTTATGGGAATTTTAAAACGCCAACAAAGTTAGGCCTCCATTCCAGGATATGCAACCCTAACTCTGCTGTTGCAGCTGTTTGGCGTAGGTGAAAATCAGCTTATTTAAGACATCAATCCTCCCCACTGGTTAAGAAGTCGGTGGAGGAAAAGTCAAAAGTCGAATAACTATTTTGATGTAGTTTAAAATTTTAGTGGGTGGATCAGTTCTAAATTAATTAATATATAAAATCCATCATAACACTTGTCAAAATATGAAAAGGTTAAGCTCTTTATATTGACACTTCTTAAAGCCGGATAGTATTATTTTTTGTCAACTGTACATCTATGGTGATTTGGCCGAGATCAAGACCAACAGCTAGGTTTTCCCCCGATTTCGGAAACTCTCTTAATAAAGGCTTGGTTAGCGCCAGGAGGGTCAACAAATCCACATATTTCATTCATGGTTTCCAAAAGAAACTGGCTCTTTAAAAGACTTAAGGGAGCGGATTGGCTTAGTGGTAGAAGCTATGGTATAGGATTTTTTAAATCTTTTGACAGCCTAGGGTGGATCCTTAGAGAAATTGAGACCTTCCTTGGGCTCACCCAGCCCCTATAAATTGGGTACCCTTAGTTGGGTTTAAACCTGGCATTTTAGCGTGATCTCGGACTAACCACCTCCTAGTATAACCTTTGCCCTAGAAACAGTATAAACAGTGCTACTTTCTCTCAGCACAGGACCCTTCATGGATGGTTTTTTTTAGTGGTACAGGTAATTTATTTTTATTTTAATCGGCATTGTTTCAATTGAAATGTATACTTCAAATTACGAAAAAACATTTTTTGAGTATATGAACACTAATGGAAACAATGACACACGCAGAGAGGGACTAATATACCTGTCCACAATCGGTATTTATGAAAAATATATGATTTTATTACCCGCCAATAATGAGATTCGTATGATGAACAATGCTTTAGAATAGAACAAGTAATAAAAAATAAATCAATTGAATTTAAAAAATAAAGCATTAAAATGATTTGGCCACTGCCATAGAAAACGATAACTTCTTACCAAACAAAACAAAAACCGTATTTGCAACTACTTTTGCACTAATACACAACTAATAAGACTATTATTGTACGTATAGAGCCTTTGTACCCACTTATCTCATAAAACACTCCATCCTTACATATCTTAACTTATTTTTTTCTTTGTAATGAAGTCACTTTGTAATGAAGTCACTGGGCAGAACATCAAAGTACGAGTATATCGTAAAAAAATCCTCGTAGTATAGGAATCGTAAAAAAATCTTTTACTTGTGTTCTATTCGCGGATTGATTTAATTTTGCTCGACTTTGAGCAGTTCCCATTACATTATAAATCTATCCTTGCTGCCAATGACCCAGTCCTCTGCAGTGTTAGGCTCCAATTCAGTGTCTGTTTGGATCATAACCTACTCTGGCTAGTGAATCTGCAAAATCAGCTCTTTCCTTGCCTTGGATACCGGAACAATAAGTAACCAGATAAGTGGCTTGTTAATTGGAGGCTAAATTATATCATTTATTTGCTCAATTATTGCAAATCTTCCATTGTTGCTTGTAACAGCCATAAATATGCTGAATGATGTATTACTAAACAGTAAATGCTAAAAGTTAAAATAAATTTTATTCTTCGTCTTTTGCTATTATTTTTACAAAGTACAAACCAAATAAAACATAAACATATTTCAATTGTTATTTATCTCTAAGCAGTTTTATTTTCAATGAAGAGAGCTCGGTGTTACGAAAATTGTAGAAGCGTAACACAGATGGCAAAAGTTTAAGAGACACTAATATATTTTTTCACTGCGGCAACGACGATAACATACGTACAAATATTGTAACATCATTAACAAATAACTCATGTAACGAGGGATAATTGTAAAAAATAAAATATTATTAATCTATGACAGAGTCAACAATTTTTAACAGCAAAATTATAAAGTTTAAAAAAACAAAACAAATTTCCGTGTATGTCACTGAAATGATGATTAGACATTTTTTTAATGTTATATTTATATAAAAAATCATAATGAAACAATATTAATAGCAAAGAGCGAGCAACTTCTGGTTGAAGTTTTACATTTAATGAAATGGCTATGCTTAATGAAAGGACTTTTAAACTGTGCGAACTGGGACTCGGTTGAGATATATTTATTTAATAACGACGCCGGGACGACATGAATAAGAACTAAAGAATTAATAGAGAGCCTTAGGGAGCACTCGCCTCTGTTTGTGGTCTTTTCAGTTTTAATTGCTGACCCTCAAGCGGTTGGAGTAATGACTTGTTTGAAGCGGCTAAATGCTCGGCGAGGGCCCTTCCAGGTTGCCCAGTGAATTCCTTCCCTTCAAGGGCCCTCCTTCCTCCCACCGAGCCCATTGCGCAGCTTTGTCCATCTCCTCTCGGTGGTCGGCGCTGTCTATTTCAACAGGCCTCACGGGTTAGTTCGCCAGTTCTTCGATATTGCCACTTTCCTAGCAGTGAAGTAAATTTGAATGTATTTTAAAGCAATGTAGTGTCGAAAAGATTGCAATGAGAACACTCATGTGTTCTTAATGCAATGAATGAATGTCACAAATAATAAGTGACAAATGGATGTGAAAAACTGGGTTGGGTAGACTAACTGATAAGACACAAACATGTGGGAAAATACTTCACTATAAATTTACAGGAAACTCGAGTTTATAGATGTTTTCATGGTTTTGCACTATAGACAGGTCCCAGAAAAACTAGTGGAAAATGCGTTTGCTCAACATTTTTAGACATGAAAACATATGAGGATAACCCATCACCGACCATAAATTTTAGTCATATGAAAAAATAAGATGGCCAACGTATTAGATATTAGACATAGCAGTCCTGTGTTAATCCATCTTACTGACGACGAGGGCCCAAAAATGAGGAAACGCCAGAAACTTGGCTTAATAACTATTAAGTCCTTTATAGCTGAGTATTTGTATCTTCAACTGGCTCATATTACACATTAAAGGCGGGAGTCGTATTAGTACGGTTGCGGGGCGGTCGCCGCGTACCCTAGCATGCCTCATACCCCCGCCTTTAATGTGTTAAGAACTAATAAACGGATTATAGAGAAACTTGATCTTGATCTGCAGAGCTCGAAAATAACTCAAAATTGACTGCACTGCTTAGTCAATACTTGCAAGGTAGTAAAAAAGTGTTAAGGAGAACAATGATGTGAATATAATCTTAATCCCCTTGAACTAATATCCATGAAAAAGCCAATGATTCAGAATTCTGAGAACAATTACTGCAAAAAATAAATATTCGAAATATACTAAGTTCTGTAAATAACGTAATATTATTGAATAGCAATAATAAACATGGTGTGAACGTATATTTTGCTGAATATAAAATTAGCATTTACCGATATAGATGGCATAATAGCACTGAGCTGTTGTTTTTTTCTTCTACAACAATGTAGCCTTCATCAGGCTCTGAGTCTTCGATAATGTGCGTATACAGAGTATTAAGCCCAGAGGTGTGAGCCCCCTTTAAAGGTTATGAAAATGATTTTCATGCCAACAAAAGTTAAAATTTTAAGAAATACTTTTGAAATAAAATAAACATAATGCTATAACCAAAAGTTGGTCAATTTAATATAATAAAAATTATTAAATTAATTAATTATTCTCACGAAAAGGCCTTAAAGACCACGCGAATATCATAACTAATGCTTCTTCTTCATCTGTTTCCTCTTTTCCCGTATGTCCTTCATGAGCTTCGAGTGCCAGAGTTTTCTCTCCTCAGACCACGCAAGACCCTTTTTCCCCACAAGAACCTTTATTCCCTTGAGCGTTTATTTTTAGCGATTATTTTATTATTAATTGTTATTATTTTTAAATATTTTTGTATTGAAGAGAAAAGATTTGCCCTGGCCGGGATTCGAACCCGGGTCGTTTGCTTCTCCATAGCAGTGCTCTAAACCTCTGAGCTACCAGGGGTCTTATCCAAGTCAGACAAATCCGTTCTCTTCACCGGTCCTATACCCCCTTGTTCTCGCAATTTTGCGATGTATACAAGGGGAAGAATGTTCATTGAACTATTCTTTAATTAGGATCTTGTTGACTTAAGTCAATATAATATTTATAATTTTTATTAATTGTTATTATTTTTAAATATTTTTGTTTTGAAGAGAAAAGATTTGCTCTGCCGGGTGGGTCGCCTGCTTCGCCGTAGGAGTGCTCTAAACCTCTGAGCTAGCAGGGTATTTGGGATTATCTAGAAACAGAAAGGAAATGTTGTAAGGGGGAAACTTGAAAAAAGAAATACTTTTTCATATACGGACTTTTATTGTAATCTTAGAATCAAATAACTAAATACAACCTAGGCATGAAATCAGAGTAGCAACCATATATAAATTTTAAAATTTAATTACACAAAAAAAATTGTAGAAATCTTTTAACAGTACCATAGATACTAGCCATATAGATGTGATGGAGTATATACATTAAAACATAATTTATAAAATAATTTGCATATAATTGAAATTTTAATTTTTAACGTGGCATTCTCAGTGCCAACAACTTTATAAAATATTTTTTTTAAACTTTGTAACACAACTGTATGTATTAAATGCTGCTGATTTCAATAATATTGCTCAAGCGAGCGCATACATACACGCACAACCTTCTCACGTATTTTACACAGCCCTACTGCTGTTTCAGCAGTATAACATAGGCTTCCATGCAAAAAAGCAAGCTATTTACATAAAAATAATAAACATTATAAATTTTCATTTTAAATATAATAAATTATAAAACTTTTGGTAATTAATGAGAATATAAGTATGAAAGCACAACGTTACTTTTTAAAATAATTTAACGTTTTCTTAGACATAGATAACCACTGATTTCCAAATATTTAACAAATAAAAAAATTAAAAAGAAGATGATAAATACCAACTTCCATGGCACGATATTTAGCATTTAAATAGATTATTATTTTATATTGAAAAAAAAAATGAGGAAAACAAAAATATAGAACATATGTAAATATAGAACAAAAAATATATTTCATATGTTTACTAAAGGGAAGAATTTAATATCAATTTTAAAAGATGTGTTTTGAATTATCACATGGATTAAAAATATATATTTTTAAACTGCCTAACACTAAATTATTTTACAATTAAAATTAAAGTGGTGTTTTCATTGTGACATTCCCCATAAAAAACAAGAAGTAATTATTTAACCAAGTTTCCTCATAAACAAATGAACAATCTACAACTACTTCACAAATTAGACTGCTGACAAAAGTTAGGCACAATTAAATAATAATTAAAAATCTTCACAAATAATATGCACACAGTATCTGACATAACTATTTATAAAGGCTTAAACATTCTTACAAATGTAGACTCAACATCAACACATTGAAATGGAAGCATGTGAAAAACGTAATACTATAATCACTATTGTACAATCAGCAAAAGCCATAGGTACATAGATATATACTCCTAGCAACTTACAAATATACATTTATACAGCATCAAAAACATCAAACAGTAAAATCCACATGATAATTCTAGTGGTTCATATTTATTATATTTATATTGGAGGACTTAAAATAACTATAAAAAAATATTAATATCTCATTAAACCATTTTTCAGTGATGCTACATATCCGAGCAATAATAATATCACCATAAAGCATGCATTTATAATTTCAATCTAAGGATATGCATTTGTGTTATTATTTATTTTTATCACTCATATTTGGAAAATGTTAACACTATCATAACAAAACAACAATAATATTAATGAAAAATAAAAGAAGTAACAAACACTAATATCATGTGTAAAATAATTTAAAAAAAAAATACACAAAGGACATTTCTAAATTTAAGGTAACATTAAAAATTAGAATATCATTAACAAACTAAAACACTAACAAAAAAGATCTATATTTATGATAATGACTTATGTATATATCTATGTAATATACAAACATGAAAAGGTAGCAAATGGGTTAAATATTAAAATTATTTCTTCAATAACAGTAAATTCTACTTCAATTTAATTATTACTGCAATATGAAATCAGAATATTAAGGTATCCACATTATATAAAACAATCATATCAATTCGCTAATGTTCTATTAATAAAATGTGAGAAATAAACCTGGCTTTGGATACATCTTTAGCAAGTTTTCAACAATATAAAATACCGATATGCCTAAAATTCAGTTAGTCTAAGGATACTTATTTGATATTGTTTTTAATTATAAAATATCTATATACTTTGTACGATTAAAAAATTCATTACATTTACGGGTGTTATTCTAGAATAATTATTTTTGTATTGGTACATTTGATTTTTTAAATATATTCATTTAATAACATTCACAGATTGCAAATACATAAAGAATGTGTGCGAAAAGAATTTTTAAAATTCTTAATACAAAATACTAATACTAATCAAATATTTAATAAATATATAGGAACTAAATTCAACACAGTTCCCATAAAACTGCATAAACTATCACATATTCAATTAAGTAGATAATTAATATAATCAGACTTATTTCGAAGTCCATAAATTATACAAAATATTTTTCACTTCACAAATCAATTCAAGACAATTACAGACAAAAGTAAACTAATTATAAGAAATCTTATAACTTTGAAAAGGCCTTGTTAAGGTAAATGCTTTAAACTACTTATGCATACCTATTTAAATCTCATTCAGAGTTGACACGATTGTTTAACAATAAAAATATATAAGATTCAGTCAGATATGTAAGAAATTATTGATGTAACAACCAGGTCTGTGAATGTTTGGACCAAATATCCTTTTATCAATATTTTGTAATTATACTTAATGATTAACATTTAACCGATGACAAACACTAATTTCAGTAAATGCTTCAACAGTAGACATATTGCACAACTTAATAGCATAACAATTTATACATCTTCAGACACTAGTACAGGTGGAGTTGAAGTGTGTCCATTCGAAATGCTTTCTCCATTCAATTTAATTTCGTTAACCGAATGTGAACGATTATGGTTTGGTTGAGTAGTAATTGGAGCTAAATTGGCAGAATAAGACCTTGTATGACCGTTACCTTTGCTATTGTTAGCTTCTCTTAAAGCCATTTGGTAAGCTACTTCAAAAGCTTGTCCTAATGTCAAAATAACTTCTGTTGCTTGGTCCTAAAAAAAAAAAAAAAATATTCAATATATGTTTACCTAAACATATTTTTATCATGATTTTATAATCCTCTTATCAAGTTGCTTAAGAAAGAAATCTGGTCTAAGTAATTAAACTGCAGCTAAAAGTTTCAAGGATTGGAGCAGTGTTACCGATTTAGCGATTTAGCGGTTAACTGGCAACTGATTCCTCTCTGGCTATGAAACACAGACTTCCATTCTACTTCTTCTATGAACTCTGTGTTTCATAGCCAGAGAGGACCCCCCCCCCCCAGCCCTGAAGAAGACCTAACCTACAACGTAGGTCGAAACGTTGGCTATCAATAAAGATTTTCTCAAATTACACGAGAAATTCATTCAGTGACCTCTACCCGGACCAATTTCTTCAACATATTAATTTATTCACTATAAATTAATGTTTAGATTTATTTTTTCTTCAAATAAAAGAAGAGAATGACAATCATTTTCCGTTGTATATATTTACCCGTTTTCACCTTTTTTTATATTGTTTTTACAATATGTTTACCGAATCCGGGCGAAAAAAATCACGAAATATTTTAAGTTGACCCAGGTGGGAACTGAGCCACCACTCTAGGCGGGGCTCTCAGAACATTCATCCCAAAACATCCATAGTACCATAAAGAAGTAAAATATATAGTCGGTAGGAAAATTGATCAATGCACCATGATTCTAGAGCGAAATAAAAATAAACAAATAAAATCAAAATGAATACCATAGTTTGAACGGAGAAAACATGGCAGTAATGGGATTTTGTAGCTCTATCTTTGGTAATATACGCAAAATGCGTCAAATCTTCAGCATCCTGGCAGGCTAGATGAATATTTCTGATTTCATGCTCACAAACCAGTTCCTGAAACATGGGAAAAGTCTCAAGATACCATTCAACTTCAGGACGTCAAGATAGGAATTGCTAATGAAGAGGTTACCTTTGTATCTCCGCTGAGAAATTTGACACCATGATATGAAATGGCCAGATAAATATCAGGAGAAGAGCTTTGTTCACTCACAGGCTTTTTAAGCTTTTGAATAGATTTTTTAGTAGATTCTGCTCCCCTCAGTACTTTCACCACAGTGGATCCCAAGTACTAAATATCAAAAGGAAAACATATTAAAATTGCAAAAAGTAAATAATCAAAATGGAGATGGCCATTTTAGTTGAACATACCCTAGCGTGATAGGTAAGAGTGCCAGTCAACAATGCATGGGGCTGGTGCCTCCATTGGGCAGTTATAGTCGATGGGACTCCAACCAGAAGTTGCGAGGGATCTCGGATCTGTAAATCGGGTTGTGGCTTGCCAGGTGGTGGAGGTGCTGGCCTTGTCTTCTTGTGGCTGTGCCGCAGGGTACCAGTCCCGGTGGCACAAGCGTTAGAACTGCTTACAACCTTACCTTCCAGTTCTTGCATTGAGTTTTTCTAAACACAAACATTCGAAATAACAAGGGCTTTTTTACACTAAAAAAAAATCCGTAAAATGAAAAGTTTGGGAAAGTTGCTTACCAGCTGAGAGAGTTCAGCATTGATATCTTGAATACTCGGTTGGTTGGGTGATCGTGGGAGCGAGGCCATGATCCTGTGACGATGCCCAGGTTTACTTATTTCCAAAACAGCTGTTAATTCCACTTCCCATACACTCTTCACCCTATCCATGTCCGTGTAAAGGTGCTTCCTGAAGGTGTCCCAATAAGCAGACAAGTCCAACCTTTCCAGCCAATCCTCTACCGACTCTTTACTTTTTTCCTCATTATTGTTATTATTAATAGTTTCGTTACGGGTTTGTGCAACTTTGTTGTTCAACGATTTTGAAGATTCCAGTATTGCTTTTCGATCCAGTTCAGATATACCCATTTCTTTCATATCGTTGTCATCTAGAACTCCATTCTAAAATTTGATTTTGATTTAGAGATTTAAAATGAATTGATTAATTACTATCAACTATGTCAACAAAGTTGAATAATACTAACGAAAATTCGTCTTACAATGAATACTTTATAAATCTTTATGTATTTTGAATCAAAGAAGACAGGCGGAGAGGGATCGAATTCTTAAAAATGTATTTATATTACATTAAATTGATTTAAAGCTAATACCGTAATAAACGTGATACTATTACGTAGCATTATTGGTAGGTAATAGTAATATAGCAACCAAATATAGCCATTCAACTATTCTTAGGCAAGTTAAAACTGTTATTTGTAAAAAATTATCTACGTGTATATATCTACAGTCCCGGTGAATAAGTGGCTAAGTCGGATTTTGTCCAGAGTGAGTTAACTACTTTCAGATAAGCGGAATCGTATCATTCTCGTAGTTATTGGCTTGAAATGGAGTTGTAATATAAACAATAACTCCTTTTCAAGCATAGGATTTACTAAGCATATATAATTAAAGGCATTGGCCTTACTAAGCCCCTTATTCACTACGAAAATAACTCCATTCCGCTTACTAAAGTAGCTACTAAAGTAAAAAACAACTCATATCTATGGATTTCTTAATAAATATTAAGTTCCAGATATTACCATTGGTGGATCTGATATATGAAAACATCCGTATTAGGTATTACCAAGATCTTTAAAACGTTTTAGAAGTATATATAAATAAAAAACTATTGTTTCAACACTGGCTCTAGGATCAATTGACGTAACCAAACGAAAATATAAAATGGCTTCAATGTAACTTCATTTAAGGGACTCACTCTAGTAAGGTTACACACAAAATAAAAATATTTGTTTGGATAATATTCTTTAATCGAATTCATGAGATACAATTTCAATGTATTAAGATACAGAATTAAGCGCATTTAAAAACATACAAAGTGATGCAGTGATACACATTTTATATGTTTTGTTTGAATAGAGATATAAATTATGAATATTCTAATATGTAATTATTTTAAATCTGTATGACAGCTCTATTTTTGTAGAACTAACACAAACCATCAGTTCATATCAATCAAATCAATCAGTTGATATCAATACTTCAATTATATTTACCATATCTTTCTATTTCTTATTCTTATCTTATTCTATTATCCAATGAATATTTAAGAATCATTTATCCTAATCATTTCAAAGAAGTATGATTTATACTGAGCATACATAAGTACACACATCATTTATTCTTTATTAAGACTAACAATCCCCTTTAATACCAACAGTTTTTGTTCATTTATACTATAGAAGGTTTCAAAAAACGATATACTTACTATGAAGTCCAAGTTATCATATCCAAAACTGATGAAGGTTTGTTCATATTGTGACATATTAATAGAATTTAACCAAGTTCCGAGTGTTGTTATTCCAGCCCCAACGGATGTTGAGGAATCGCTCAAGTTGAGTCCTATAAAAGCAATTGTAAAATTATCAGAAAAAAACAGTTTAGTTAGTACTTATAAAGGGTGTCCCCTTTCTTACAATTAGTGGCCAAAATCTGGAAATCGATTGCACAGCAATTACTTAAAAATTGAGCCAAAATCAATCCAAATAAGCAGAACTCATTAGCGAACACATCGCAGGTCATGTGAACCAGTAGACAAACTTAACACAATCCATAGAAGGCCACACGCAGTACTCATCCTAGTGTGTACCTCCCATTCCCCGATATCTTCCCTAATTAGTCTTCACGGATGAGGATGCAGGTTCGCATGGATAAAGATGCCAGACGCATCGGGTTATATCCTGAAACTTCAAATAATCTCAGATCATATGAGCCAGCCATAAAAACCATACAACCCTAATAGGAATCTTAAGGATGATGGTAGGTGTTATCACTGCACAGACCCCAAACAGCTCTTAGACCAACACAATAGATATAAAATAGAAGTGCCACCATTGATGGCAACAAGAGTGATGATGGCATACTCGAAAAGAAATATCATTCGATGTAAATATAAACATCGATGGTTCGACGAATCACATTGTGAGTCCAGTCCACCTTTAAGAGTCTCCGCAAGATGGCAGGATATACTAAAACTCCAGAAAAAGATAGTATTCATACTCGTAAACGCATGAAGATCAAATAGACGTAGCTTTGGCGGGGAAGTGAATACAATTAGTCTTTTCGGCGTTAATGCATCTACTGAACTCTCGGAAGGAAATAAGACTTCCTAGACTTCTCAATGAGATAAGCAATGGGAATGAAATGAGACTAAGGATGCTGCAGTAGAAGACATGGCGATAAGGCGAGAAGAAGGAACTTAACACCCAAACAAGGTCCGTAAAGAAACGTGAGTATCACCAGCGAGATCTAAGGTACATCACGATGTTCACATTTTTATGTAGAAAAATCTGACATGCTTATTTTTGTTATGCAGGTAATTCTTACTAACAACTCCCTAAAAACAACTCCCTCCTCATAACACGCCGACACCATAGGATCAAACACGAATTAATGAGGCTCCTAAAGGAAAAAGACTTCGCCTGCTTTGAGGAGGTCTATTGTATAGACACTGAGGGATCATCCACAAGATATGCAGATATTGTCGCATTTCCGAAGGCCGGAAAGATAGCATGGGTGTTGGATCCGACGGTGAGATTCGAAAATAATGACCTTGACCAGGCGGATGGAGTGGAAAGGGAAAAGAAGGAAATATATGAAAAATGCACCCCTTTCCTAAAGGAGAAATTCCGCGAGACCTTCGGAGAGAGAGAGTTCACCGTGAGAGGCCTCTGGTTTGGGTCTCGCGGAACGATTCCGAAAAGAACATGGAGCTTCCTCGATGACCTGGGTGTCAATGGCAGGGTAGTGCTCGCTGAGAATATTATTCTTGACTCCCTGGGAATAATTCATCATCATATATGTAGTAGCTGATGCCCCACATGCTAATATTTAATATATTTTCTTGTATATAAAGACAAAAAAAAAGGGGGGGGGAGAAGAAGGAAAGAAGGAAGGAGGAAGAAAAAAAAATAAAGAAAAAAATATATTGATCAATCCATATCGGACATACTGTAGTTTTTTAAGTATGCATTTAAAACAAATAAATTGTAATGTTAAACAAACAAATTCTTCTCTAAAATTGTAATGTACAATATGTCCGATATGGATTGATCAATATGCTGTGTATTGCGGCAATCCAATATAGTTGGACAGCATTGCTGAAAATAAAGCATTTCTCTCTCTCTCTGTCATTGATACATTAATAATAATTACTATATATGAGCAAAATATAATAATAAGATGAAGCATCTATAAAATTATGGATGAATCGTAAAATAGGATACATGAAAAAAGAGAAGATTGAAAAAGGTACATACATGCATTTTACAAGCAATGGCTATTAACACAATCAAATTATTAAAACTTAATACAGATAAATTAATACTTGATACCTTTCGCCTTAACGAATTACAAAAGTATTTTCTCATTATACAATAAAAAAAATGGTTATTTCCTTAACTTAATTTTGTAAATTTTGAAAATATAAGTCCCAACAATGACTTAAGTTAGGTAGCCATTACGATGAGTTTGCACGAAAAGTTATTAAAAAAATCAGTAAAATTTATTATATTGTTGGCAAATGTAATATATTAAAAGTCTAATAAATATTCAACAAATAATTTTGTTTTTAATTTCAACAGTCCTTAATTTTAAGAATCGAAGAAAGTGATTAATGAAACGACTGCAGATGACCTCAGAGGATTCGAACATTTTTTCAAGGACCTTGGAATTCAGTTATCTAATACGTTGTGAAAGATGACACCCAACAACTTGTTCCCGATAGCTTTGTAGATAGATATTTGTTTTCATTCCTCATGTTATCGTTTATTTTTATTTAAATAATTCCACAAGTATTACTCCAATTATGAGATCACATTGTACATTCATCATAAAATATTTAAAACATCGAAAGAATTTTTTTTCCATCATATCGTAGGAAGTTTATCTCCCTGATTTTTTCCAGCATCTCCCCACCTTTTAAAGGGCATATTAATTCAAATAAGTTTTAAATAACAATAACTCCATTACGAAGAAATAAAATTAAACAAAAACCAGAGTTTGGTAGATTGTGGCTTTTATGTTAAATTATAAATAAACTAGATCAAATGTAGTGAAGTGAATAACGGAAAATAAATAAAGATATCGATACTTTTCGAATATATCGAAATATGGATACTTGGAGAAATTGATCTCGATATTCTTAAAAGCTCTCCTTGAAAATACCCTAAAGGTGTTGGAGAAATACCGGCATTTGTAGGTTATATACGAACATATATGTACAATAGTTTCAACTCGATACATTGTATTATAAAATATTATCGAGTAGATAGTTGAAAAATTAAATTAATACTTCAAAAAATTATATTGTTTGCCAGAAGTTGTTTATGGACAATGAATTGTTGCTATAATATTATTAAAAAATAAGATTCAATGTAAAAACCTCTTTATCTTTTTTTTCAATAAAATATCGAAAATTTTCATTAATTTATGGAACTTATTTGATATATTTAAAAACACCGGATAAGATATTTCCACATTTTTGGGCCCGTCAAGGCTTACTTGTTACTCAATACTATTTCAAGGAAGTTGTTTTGTTACGCTACCATGCGCAGTTTATTATCAGTAGATTTTTATTACAATACAATAATAAAAAAAAAATGGAACGTGCCCTAGCAAAATAGGACGTTGGGAATCGGAAAAGGAATGAAAATAATAGGGAAAGGTGCATCGATAGCGGAAGGAAGGGTTGGAGGAGATATGTATCGAAATGTGCAACTTACCAAGCCGTTCTTGAAACTCTTTCTCCAGCTCTGTTATGAATACAGACTCTCGAACGAGGTTGCCAAAAGATGCCATGATCTCGGAAATTTTGGCCCACTCTTCCTGTTCGTCGAAAGGGCTGAGGACGCCCTTTTCGGGGAGCTTTATATCATCTTGTGCGTCTTCCTGTTCTCCAGACATTTTAGCGCTCTCATAGACGTTCCTCAACTTCCGAAGAGTCTTCGGTCTTTCAGCTTTGTTTTCTGATGTAACTGAACCTTTCATTAAGCCTATAAAAAAGGGTAAAATACAGTACTCCTAAAAAATGAATTATCTGTTCCGCAGGTTGTCGCATAAAATAAAAGTTTCAACTAGCATTTCGAAGTATAGATGTTATATGTTTGTTGAAACGTTCATTTCAAGATGAAATTATTACCGAAGTATACTCATTTCCAATAATTACATTATCTTTTCCACACTAAAGCTCATGTATGATGACTTGTATTTTTGGAAAATATTAAAAAGAAAATTAATGAAAAGTCAAAACTTGTTGTGACTCAACTCGAAGCGAAAACTTGCGGAATAATTTTCAAAAATGACATTCCAGAGACATTTATATAAATTAAAATTGTTGTTATATTTAATTTACTTATAAAAATAATTTTCTCTCTCAAGAAAACGTAATGCTAATTAAAACTGAAATTACCGAAGAAATTATAACTCTTCTGGTAATGAGAGAAGTTGAGAGGCAACGCGAATGAAATGAAGGCAAGGTCGGAGAAGGAAAATGCTGTTCATTCTTTATTAGTTTTTTATTACTTAATATCAACTACAATGAAAAGATTTAATGCCTGGACGACACCAACGCTGTTTGCGCTCCGAGCAATGTCTGCGATACACCACGTCCTTATCTATTACCTTCTTCAACTATCTCCTTGGGCGACTAAATCCGAATCTGAGAAGGCTTCGGCCTGACCTGGAACGGGGTTATCGCCAATGTGACGACATGGAAACTGCGATACGTTTCTTGTGTGGCCTCTCAGATGGTAGCCATATTTGAGCTGCAGGTTCACAAAAATTTCACATTTACTAAAATTGAGGGTAGAAACATTTTCATTAACTGAGTAACCTTTTTTCCGATTAATTAAAAAATAGGAATGGTTTATTTGATATAATTTGTAAATAAATTCGTATTCGTATATTTGTAAACGGACCTTACAAACCCACAATTTACTACCCAATATTTCTGGAAGTCTCTTAGAGGTGAGAATATTAGATGAATGGACTGGTATGAAGGTTTAAGGAGTAAAAAAAAAACAAAAAACCTGTACCACTACAACCTGTGAATGGGTCCGGGGTTCAGTACATGGTAGAGACTGTACTGTTTCTTAAAGAGTAAACCAGCTCAAAATATAACATGAGTCATAGTTCGATCTATGGGCCTATATCTCAGAAGCAAATAAATATTTGCAGTAAGCACTTCCCTAAAACTCTTTTGATTGAGTAGTATTCTACATGTTTCTAACTGCTTACTCCATCAAGCAAAACTTATAAAAATAAGTATAATCGAAATAATAAAATCAACAAAAACGTACAATAATACCAGATATTGGCCTGCCTTACAATATACTGGGACTTAAGTCAAAATGTTGATGATGAATATTTTTGTAAAAAAGGACATGAAACGTGTGTTAATGAGTTTGTGAAGTGAAGCAGAGGATACTATTTGAATCCAAAAGTAAACAACATGAGTAAACATTACGAAAACATTTGAGTTGAGAACCAATTCGTCATTCAAACATTCAGCAGTTTAAATCTAAACAATATTAGTTCAATTATTAATTATACTAATTGATATATTACATATCATTGTATAATTTATTAATTAATATTGGAGAAACAGACAACTACATACAAATGCACATAGGTTTATAACAGTATAGAATCACCCAACAAGAAAGAAATATTACTTGACTCGTTTTATGAAATTATCATTTCTACGTCTAGGATTATGAAGAAAGTAAATTATTAAAATTAGTTAGTTGAAATCCAGAAATAATTGTATTCGTAATAAAATGTTATGCAATAATACGCCAGAGATGAGAGAGTAGCCGAGGGCGCAGGGAGTACAAGGAGTAACCACTTGTGTTTGCTTTATTAATCTACTGTTCACACATTACGCATTAACTGCCCGATTTTTCTATATATGGAGTTCCCTACGACTGAACTTACCCTCTGGGAATTCGTATTGGTCTTACGAAGGGATATTGTGCAACTAGAGATTTTTTTTTAATTACGGATTAATTATTAATTAACAATTTAAAAATACGTTGTCCAAAGTGTGAAATCTCATTTCATAACTATGTGAATAGCGTCACTTACGTGTTGATAGAAACAACTAATCGCTGGAAATCGATTCCTTTATAATATATTTTTTTTAAAATTTATTTATTGATATCTACAACTGTATTACAATAATACAACAAGTAAATAGGCTAAGTGATATATAATCACATGATAATGACAAGTAGAGAAACTACCCACTGGTAGTACTCAAATCAAAGTTCAAGTAAGGAGGTCACGTGGCCATATTCTTTTCAGAAGCCTCGGAGGATTATCGGGAATTGAAGAGGAAGCTAGGTTTGAAACTAGAGGGTTTGAGTGGTAATGAAGTTTGTTATGAAAGGATAGATACCGGGTTCGGGTCAAATCAGCAACAAAAGGGACATTAAGGTCGTTATGGATGAGTTTATTCTTAACAAAATAAGGAGCATTGAGGATTTTACGAAGAATTGTGGACTGTAAGTATTGGATACGAGAGGAATTCGATGGCTTAGTGGAGCCCCAAAGCTCTACTCCGTAAATCCATATAGGTCGTATGATGGTCATGTAGATGAGCCTTTTGTAGTTAATTGGGAGCTTAGAGCGTTTGTCTAGTAAGTGTTGAAGTAGCCTGAAACGTCGTGCGGTTTCTTGTCTTTTCAGTCTTGTATGAGGATTCCAGGTTAATCGTTTGTCAAGGTGCAACCCTAAGTATCGGATCTGTTCTACAGGCACCAGAGGGATATTATTAAAGGATACTGAAGGGCAGGAAGTCATTGGTTTACGACGTAAGGTAGAAGTGATTTGATGCGATTTTTGAGAATTTATTTTAATTCTCCAGTTTTGACACCATTTTTCAAGATCAGTGATATGGGATTGGAGGCTTTGGGATGCAATAACTGGATTGGTGTTGACTGATAATACACATGTATCATCAGCATACGTGGTAAGGATAGTATTAGGATGAGTTAGGATGTCAGCTGTATAAACTGTATATAGGATTGGACCAAGGATCCTTTATAATATGAAAATTAATGGTCTTCCTGAGAATATTTTGCTTTTCATTTTTTTTTTTTTGGCAGTTGAGCGTGATCTCTGACCGATTGCCTCCCTGCACAACCCTTGGCCTTCAACAGTTCAGTGTCCACCATGCACTAAAACTAAGACCCTTCGTGGGTTGTAGTGTTACAGTTTTATAGCACTTTTAAGTAGTTTATAGAACTGATACAGAGAAATAAAAAACAAAACAAATTTTGTATTTTAGCAGTAGAAAAGCATTATTTATTAATTGGCGCTTCAATTTTTTTTTATTTTTTCATCAACATGACAACATCAACATTGAACTTAGATAAAAATCTCCCCTTGACCTCCCGCATTTTGTTTACCATAAAAATTTTGCGATTTAGGCAGCCTACCAGGGCATATTCTTTCTAGGCTTTCGTTCTCAATAATAAATGGTAAGTGTTAGTTCTTGATTTATGATGAAAGACGAATGGCACAATTTCAGGTAGAGAACTTTGATTTGAGTGCTCAACGTTCCGAACATTGTGGATTTGATTCCCTCCTGGGTCATTTAATATTTATTTCGCTGTTCCAAATCTTAATAATCCCACTCTAGATAGTGCTCGGGGGCAACATAAATGTAAGTAGAGCTTTCATTGCCACACCGAAGCAACTAGGCCTAATGATGTCTGGCAAGTTTGGGCGGAATCCTCGACTTTTATTGTTGATTACATCCCGATGACTAATTCCATATTTCATAGTTATGTGAATAATATTTAAAAATTGAAGCATTATCGATGAAACATATATGCATCGGCTCGTTGTGGATGGTTAGGAATCGAAATATTTTCGAAAGTTATATTATAGTAGATAGCCTCCCTGACCGAATTATAAGTCATAGACTACATTGTGTAGTCTGACTTGCCTAAATTGAAACTGATCCAATGGATATTGTACAGTTCTCCCAGTATCTAATGTATTAAATTGGTTTTACAATCTTAATTGGTTTTATTATTGTTTCCTATTTCGAAATTGAATCCTCCAACGATCAGAAATATTTTAGACATCGGTAGTTTTGCAAAGAGATAAGCAATGTTCATTGACCATGGCCGAACCACTTGACTCAATCTATGTTTAATTACTGTCATTTCAATTATTTTTATAATATATCAGTCAAGAAATTAATAAAACAATATTCCATCAATTATTCACTGTATAAATTAATCCAATATTACAATGCGTCATCACTAGTTCCAAAACAATTAATTGTATGCACAATATATCAATTGGTAGACGGTGCATAGGAAAATTAAATTATAGTTTTATAATAATGGAGCATATAGTGTAAGAAAAATATGTAAGTTATTTTCTAGTAAATATAGTTTATGTTTATTGTAATACATATAAATTATATAATAATAGTAATCATCGAAGAAACATGTTGTTAACATAACAAATGTGTAAATAAATGCAATAAAATGAGATTCACGAGAAACGATTAAGGGCAGTTTGTTATCTCAATAAAAGTGTAAAATTACCCCAAGATCCGTTTTGTTTTATGACTGAATGTTTTGTTATAGACAAGACACTGTATAACCGCCTCAATTCCCTTGCCAAATCTTACTTTAATACTTTAATTTCAAAAACCTTGAGGCCTTGTTGTCCTTATAAGTAAGTGCCCGCGTTTAAGAACATCAGGCAATATAACAATATAGAAAAAAAAAATATTAATGGAGGGATCTCATCAGGTATTTTTCGTTATAATTTATTATGATATTTAATAACAACACGATAGATGGAACCAATGGGGTTAACACTGAATAATTCATATATATATATATATATATATATATATATATATATATATATGTATGTATATATATTATCATATTATATTATTCATTATCATCATAATAGCATGTCTGGAATCGTAGAGCTTTGTACTCTGCAGAAATATTATTGAAAATGAGTAAACATTTTTTTTTTAAATATCAGAAAGTAATGGTTTAAACCAAAAATAATATTTTTTTTTTAAAATTATTTTATTGAGTTGTACAACTGTAATACATACATCTAGTACAATTGCTATAAGAGTAAATAATACATGATAGGACATGTAGAGATACTACCCACTGGCAGCACTCTAAAAAAATAATATTTAAAAGTAATTTGTTAGAAACAAACGCTAAAATATGCCCTCTATGCATTCAAGACAAAACCGTTGTCTTTATTTTACAGAAAGGAATACTATTCCGATCTGAAAAAAATCGAAATACACATCTTCAGCTGACAAATATGTTTTCAAATCTCCTGAGTCTAAATAATCAAGCCTTGCAAAATTTTGTGTTTCAGTGAAAAATTGCATGAAATTGAACGTACGAAATCAAAATAGTATTTGCCAAAGACAATTACAATTACAGCAAATCGACCTTTAAAGTAACTTTGATAATGCCGATTATGTTAGTAATAATCAACCCTAACATATTGTTACTGGTGACAAAAAATGGTTAAATTCGTTCAAACTATGAACTATTACTAAAGGAAGAATATTTCCTTTACACAAGGCAACTATTAAATTATACCATTGGAAAGCTAAAGATTTTTAAAAAATGTCTAAGAAGAGCCGTGAGAGTTAGGAAAAATGCGTGAACATAAATGATTTTATAGCTTTTAATTTTTATAAACTCAATGGAATTTTTTTTCCTCAAAATTATGGCGGTAAGTAAAAATTATTAGATGTACATAACGTTTTTTCAATCATATTAAAACGTCAACGTCTATGCCTAATATACGTTGGACAACAATATTAACATTTGTATGAATAAAAGCAGTTTAAGATGAAAATAAACTCACCACTGATGAATTAAGGACTAATGGGGATGTTGAAGAGGCGAAGACTCAGAACAAACTGAGTCCGCCGGCGAGTGATATCATTACCTTCAAGTCTTATCTGAAAATTTCTATTGCGTATTTGATGTAATACTTTTGAACGATCGAACGTGCCCAGACATGAAGGTGCCTCTGACGGAGTAATCTTATACAATTGCAGTTCGGAGAATACACACACTAATAATAAAATTACACGAAATAATCAGAAAGAGCTCACCTTCTAAATTCTCCTTAAGAGAATGTGAGTTTTTTATTATAGAAATCTGTGGTTTTAATAACTTATTGAACCTGCTCTATATTTAACATACGGGCGTGATATCACGCAGTCTAGATAATTATCCCTCTATTACATTGTGATGTGTAAAATACGTGTAGGAGCTACTGTAATGTATGACAGGAGATTTCGTGAGTAGGTTTATGGATTTAGAGCGATCATTTGGAAGTAGAGATTGTTTAGTGTACCTTGAAAACTTCTTGTACAATTAAAATTATTTATTACTGTAATTTATAACAATTACATTTATTAATAAAACATGTGGGGCACCAAAAAGTAACTAAAAGTAATGTATATATGTTTTAAGTGTGTTATTATTATTATTATTTTCAGATAACCATCCATAATAAATCGAACACGAAAGATCTCTGGTGATTTATAAAATATTTATATCTTAAACCAATTATGCACCATAACATAAATATACTAAAATTATTACAAATATTTATGAAATCAAACTAGGAATACATTGACCTTAATTTCATAACTATTAGTCAAGTTTATTTTAATTTATAACTAGAAGTACTCCCGGCTACAACTATAACTACAACACGTTCAACCCGGCGCATGTTTTCGCCTAATATATAATGTAGTAATGTAGTAATATAGTAATGTAGTAATGTAGTAATGTAGTATAATAATAAGTAATTGGAAATTGAAAGTAGAAAAATATGGGAGAGCTTAGTAGATTTTTCACTCGTCAATGATGAATAGAAGAGAAGTAATGAATGAACTACGGCACTAGTGAAGTAGAAATATTCGGTAGTGACTCTATCGGCAATGGATGTTTCAGTTACACAGTTCACACAACTGAGTTCACCCAGCCACCTCTCCCCTTAGCCCTGAAGATGACCTACAAAGTAGGCCAAAACGTCGGCACAAATAAAAATATGTCTTGACTTATTTGGTGTTTTTTTTACTGCAGCCTCCCCAAACTATCTCCATTCTCCATTCTCCATTATATCATCCAGTCAACTATTTCCCTCTCTAACAAAAATACATTAACGCGATAAAAACCGGCAATGAAGCGGGGATAGCGGTAAATTCGGATAAAACGAAGCGCATGATTAGTAACAAAAATGGCAGTGGCAATAAAGATGTAGAAGGGGATAATTTTAAACATATCGAAGAATTTGAAGCACTTCAGTTTTATGATAACTAGGAAATAAAATAAAAACACGAGGAAGAAAAGGCAGGAAACGCTTTTTATTGCTTGGGCTCGATATTATTTAGCTCGTGCCTATTGTCCCGAAACGTAAGAAATAGAAGCTATAAAAATATAATCCTTCCAGATGTTCCGTGTAGGTATAAAACGCAGCTCCTAAATTCCACGGATGAACAATGCCTTGAGGTATAAAAAGATATCTTATTGTGTATTTTAGGATAGTATAAAATAAAAATATTAGGATCGAAAACGTACACTGGAGAATATAGGTTACCCAACACGGAATCGTATAGCACGGGAAGTTTGGTATCGGCATTGAACCTTCGGGTTTGGTAAGTTGATTATCATTCTTTGATTTTACCATCCCAAATTATCCAAATTAAATAATAACTCAATTAAAAAAACAGAAAAATATCTTATGAACTAAAACGAAAAAAAAAAATCGCCAATGCTATAATAAATTGTGAAGTAAAATTATTGGACGCTTTATAAATACAAATTATTGGATTATCATATAGATGCATCCTACGTCAGTAATGGTAAAATATTATTTTAAGGTTTACTTTTAGTGTTGTTTAAGTTCTAGAATCTGATTTTAGTTATATGTACTAGCATTTTAAACAATAGGTGGTGCGTTTACTGGGATAGCTTCATTGGTATTTGACTTTTTTTTTTCTCTATCCCACTAAATCGTTGCTCACTCGCTGAGAGGCTGGGGCTAGCACCCTAGGCTTCCTCCTTCTTCCATCCATCTCAACCGTCGCCTCCTGTGTTTTCTTCTCCTCCAGGATTCTCATAAGCAATTTTTCGTAGCCTCTTCGGATCCATGCGTTGTATATGGCATAATCAGCCAAGCATTCTCTGCTTTATGATTTTGATGAGGTCTCGCTCCGGTAAAAATGACATTAGTTACGATGTGAAAACTCGAAAGAATAAACAAGGAATGTTTTAAAAAGCAGTACATTTTTTTCTCATAAGAAGAATGAGTCGTTAAATCGCTGATGAGTACATGAGGTATTTTAATTGGATGTTGACATGATTGAATGTTGTACACGTAACAAATTAGTTTATTAATAATGTTCGTTTAATTGTTTGAAAACAGGAAAATATAATAAAATAAAAATAAAATGAGAACAATATCACAAAATATTTCGTGGACCTACCTTCATCGTCATCATCAACAGCTGCAAATATACCACCTCGTTCTCAGTCATTCAAACAATTAACCGATTGACAAAGACGGAGACAAACGGAAAGTGTTAGAAAATGTTCAGAGGATATGTGACACTTATTATGGTGTTTTCATTGACTGCACCCCCAACTATTTTTTCCTTACGTTCAGAGGATCTGTCCTCGTTTTTCATGAAAAAAAAATTCAAATTTGAGGAAAATTCGGATCCTTTAATTTCGACTCTTAGACCGAAAATAATAAACATTAAACGTGATTTATTACCAGAAGCACAATCACTTATTGCTTCTTAGAATATAGAAAAACAAACCCTAATTAAAATTAAGTTGTTAATTTTGGTTTAATTGTGATCGTTATTTAAATAAAACAATTTTATATAGGCACCTACATTTATTATAATTTTGATGTATCAATTATACCTAGTATATATTGACTAACAGAAGTAATTATCAATAATTATATTAATTTTGTTCAATGATTAATTTTTTTGGTTTGTTACTTTTTCCTTTGTATAACTTTATTTAATACCTATGTATCTGTCTTTCCATAGAATACTGTATTGTACCTATTCTCGTAGTATATAGGTACAATAAATGGTACAATGATAGATAATAAATTATCTAATATGGAAATATCAAATCGAGAATTTTTACATGTTTCCCCTAAATGATATGATCCTGTTTATCATATAATTAAATATTCAATTCAAAAAGCTTTAAAACCGCACCAATAGCCTTATTCTAGGAGAACCAGAAGCGTAGATATTAATGAATATCCAGTCCTCCCTAACGCTCGTTCCAATGTGCGACTTGTTGAGTAGGTCACTGCCTGCAATAATCCCTGTTTCGATATAGTTTCAATATCAAGCAAATAAATTTTATGGTTAATTGCTTCACATTATTTTATTTTTAGATTTTATTTGTATTATCATTTTCGCATTTTTATTTTATTTTGTTATCTTACCGCATTTATATATTTTCATTACATTTATTTATTTTATTTTTGTTTATGTTATTTTTGTTTTGTTTTTATGGAATGATTGTATAGCTACTTAGCACTATTACTTATTGCCCACAAGTGGCAGATTGTAATAATTCAATAAAGTATTTTAAAAAAAAAATTGATTCATGTTCTGCATAACCAAATAAACACAGCCCTATTGGAAGTAAACATTCCTTTTACATAGCGCTATAAGCATGCTTATAAAAAACGTCATATTACAACTCATACATTCATTTAGTTTTATATTTCTTATCATAATATTTATTTTTTAAACTACTTAGTATATTTAGAATTTACTTAATTAATTTAGTGGTCAACCGCTTACCATCTGAACTGTCCACGTCTGCCTCATACCCTTCTTCCAATAAACGAAGACGAGCTCTCAATTCTCGGGAATCAAAAAGAAGTTCTGAAATCATGGGATAATCCGACAAGGAACCATTCATAAGAACATAATCAATGTTATCCCAAAATTGATCTGAAAGGTCATCTCGATCTTCTAAATCGATTTCATTTTGGAACTGAACGGCAGCCTCACTTGGTTCATCTTCCCGGTGAACGAGGACTTCAGTAGTTATCACTTGTAAATCCCGACTCTTTCCGACGTTTTCATATGAAGACAAACTGATATCACTGGAATAATTGGATAGCTGGTCGCCAGCAGTAGAATCTTCCTCGCCAGTTTGGATGAAGGAGACCAATTCTGGCATGTCGGCAAAAGTAACCGTGCCTCCTCCTCGCTTCGATTTGATACATGTAAAATGTTCAAAATGCGGACAAAAACGAAAAGGGCAGGGGTGCTTTCCTGTGTTGTGGAGAGGCGGAGACCCTTCCCTGCTAGAGGAAGAGCTACAAGGGGTAACCTTCTTCCAACACTTTAGCCATTTTCTCTTATCACGCCTCTTCTTGAGAAGCCGAATCTGTCTGTTGATGACATCCATCGTACGGCAGATTTCTAAGGCAGAATAGATATCAGTTATAGTCGTTCGAAGCAATTCGTCACGCACATCTTTTTCCCTCACACCGCTAATAAACATATCTTTTACTAGACTATCCCTCAAGTAGCCGAAATCGCAAGACTCACTCAAAATTTGAAGTTCCGACCAAAAATCTTCGTAAGATTCCCCTAGTAGTTGCTTTCTACTGAAAAACAGATGCCGCTCGTGTGTAGTAGATGTTAAAAAATAACTGTCAAACGCAGCAATTACCTCTCCCAAGTTCCTTCTCTGATGTTTGGTCAAGATTAAGGATTGGAAGACATCGTTGACTATGTCACCACCAGCGTTTAGGAGTATGGCAATCTTCTTTTCGTCAGAGGCGCTGTGATTATATGCTCTAATGAAAGCTTCGTAATTTCTCTTAAATCTTCTCCAATTGTTGGCCATGTTGCCGGTGGCACACATTGGTAAAAGGCAGACCGGAAGCTGAGACATACTTCTAGTGACGTCAGTAGACCCGCTAAACTTTGACAGGAAAAACATGAAGCGATTTGTCAAATAATCGCGACAAGACGCGGTGACTCCCGAATGAGCTCTAACGCCGGAGGATGACTGGAAGGTAACCTAACCTAACTTATCGCACTCCAGCGACTACTGGAACACTGGAGAGGGGCTTCCCATTCCAAGAATAAACCCATATATTCAAACTCTGCCCGATTTTTATAATTCATATTTTAAATTACTAAAACAAAACCATCAATAACTTAAGAAATATCAATTACACTATAGAATTTATAACACGAAAAAGTGTTTATTAGCAATATAAACTTCTTAAATAACTCGATTAAAAAGAATCTAATTTAAGACACGCTTATTTATAAATTTATTTGAAACAACAAAAATTTAACTTTCGTAAACATACTCATAGATCAAATAAGTGAATCATAAGCTATTAAGAGTATAATTTAAAAAACAATTAAAACTTTCCAGATTTCGAATTCAAAACAATAGTAAAACCCAATGAAAAGATATAACTAAAATCTGATAATATTTTATTGCAATGTTAAATACGTACCTTTCCCAACACACATTTTTTTTTTAACTAGTAGAATGCATTGTCAATGAGTGGTATAATTATCTGACTAAGATATTTTAATAATGACACCTTTAAATAAGGAAAAAAATAATATAATTCACACTTCGAAATTTAAAGAAATCACAATCACCAAATTTAAATTTATTTTTAAAAAGAAACTACACAGCTGAAATTGATAGAAGTAAAGTTATTTCACAATTGCAAGTTTCCTATTGCTCACTTAGTGAAAGATACAGGACTACCATTGGCTTCTATTGGCCGCTGAGGCTGTGTAGAAAACGAATTTAACTCGATTCAACTTCTATTCGTCTTAATTGTCATAAATAAAAACCGTTGTCATTGACATTTTATATGCAGTCTATCAAACCAGTTACCAAGCATTTCTTTTCAATACAACCATTATCTTAACTATGTATTTCTAAGGCGGATTATTTATGTACAAATTATTCATATAATATGACAGAACTAAAAAATCTCCCATATCGCGAGGATAAAAAAAGAAGAAAGAAACGAGTACCAACAGAAGGAATCAAATACTCATATAATGGCTCTCTCTTCTGCCAAAATATGATATTTTTTTTTTTTTGAAAAGATAAAATATTGGTTAACTCGGTACATTGATCATAACTGAATTACAACTAAAATAACTGAGCATTAAAACCGAATCTTTGGTGGGGAAATGATATAGCGAAAAAAAAAAAATAACAAGAGTCCAACGAAATTTCTAATCAGAGGCCTGCCTTTATGACCCCATTTCTGGAATTTTGCCCGATTATGCGCCAAGCGTCAGTTTGAATAACTGTCAAATAATTCATATGTTTTATACATCCATATGAAAATATATCTATCCGAAACTTTTTATCTGATATTTAATAATATTGATATTAAAATTTGAGTATCTATTACAGAATATGTTTCATAAACAAATTTGTGAGGATAGGGGGGTAGGACAAACAAAGAACCGATAAAATTGTTGGCGTGGTTACCTACATATAGTGAGTGGATTTAGTGACTATAGATAGCGGTTTTTTTTTTTTCCTGGGGGATATAATTATCCAACAAAAAATCGGTATATATCTTGTCCAGAGTTTTAAAATACATCAAAGTAGTTCGATGTATTAAGGAAAAATATCGATGTTCTTTTGAAAAAAAAGTCTTAGATTTTTAATAGTTTTCATTTTCATGGCGGAAGTATTCCATTTTCATATGCACCTAATCTATCTATCACCTAATCTTTCTCATTATTGTTCATTTCCTACACAACACCGGAAGCTTTGGCTGAATGTGCTAGTAATCTGAACAAAACAATATATAATATTTAACTGTATTGTATTTGTAATCATCTAGGATGGGCCTCTTACACAAAATGGATTGTATTCCAGGCAACGAAGACCAAAAAATGCCAAATGGCGGAAATAATTCATGTAGAAGCCAATTTTGGCACACTTGTAGGGAAAGGTGTCCTGAAAAACATACTAAAAGTACTGAGGGGTGGGGGTGGAGCTAAGGGTGGGGGGCCCACTAAATGTCCCTTTTTTCAGTTTTTTGTTAATAACTAGAAAAATACTACCTCTAGCGAAAGAATATTTATATAATAAATTAATCTACATAAAAGTTTCTATAAAAAAGGTTCTATACACTTTTTTGCTAGGATCAATGCTTACGGAGATATGGAGGGGGGGGGAGATGGAAAATGAAAAAAAAAATGTTTTATTGTTAAAAATGAAATTTTTGTAGTTAAAAATAATATGTTTATTGTTGAAATTTAAGTAATTAATGTTTAATGATGTATTTTGAACATTAAATTTCGTCGAAATCTAAACTTTCATCTTCGAATCTCGAAGTATCTCGAAAAATACTGCCTAGCGAAAAAATGTTCATATATTAAATTAATATACATAAAATTCTCCTTAAAAAGGTTTTATACACTTTTGCACACTTTAGAAATAAGATTGATTTATGGACGGCCTTTGTTTGTCTGTTTTGCAACTTCTCTTCTCCCCAGGAAACTCCGTCGATCCATATTAAAAATATTCCCTGCTGGTCCAATTCTACGGACCACTTCTTCGACAATGTAGCCACTTTCATGGAGATTTTATTTTAAATATTTAAAAATCTCGACCTGATCTGTCCTCTATCTAGCCCCCAACATTCTCATTATCCTTCGGGGTCTCTTTCTTATTCACATGCATATAGTCTTTACCGGGTTATTTTACATATTTATTGTCAATAATTCCTCTTGGAGTACATTTATTGGTCATTGGCAGAAATGTTTTTATAAACCAACAAAAGTAATTTATATCCGGAGAAAATGACGAACGAAGCCAAACAACTTTGCCAGATGCTATAATTGAGATCTGTAAATATGTGCAGTCGTAAAAACCAAATCTAACTATTATTTTCAGTAAAAATGTGTATAAATAAAAATGATTTTTTACATGTCCTAACTTTAATTTGTCAATAAATTCGCACTTAATTTACTTTCAGTGCAGAATCAGTGTATCTTCTTTTTTAATTGTGACAGTAAATCTTAATATAGAAAATTATTTTCTAGCCTAGATATTAAATAGAATCATGAATAGTAATATAAAGTTTGTTTTCTGGTTTATAAACTACCCTCATGTATTTGTAAGTATATCTAGTACATGTGGCTTCTTCCTATATTCTGACATGAATATATTTCTTTTACAAACTGATAGGACCCAAAACCCGCCTACATGTTAACATGTTAATATCATCCTAAGTTCTCTTTGCCATAGCTTAGGCAAGGTTTCTTCCTTTCATATTTGTCAATATTCCCTACCTCCTACAAAACTATTCCTTCTGCTAATCTTTATTCAAGCTAATTCCTTCTGGAACTAATTAGTCGTCGATATTCGCCAATCCTCTTCCATATTCTCCCATAAACAACACACGTTCCTTCACCTACTTATAATCAAATAAATGAATCGCAGTAATATATATTTTATATATATATATTGTATATTGGGAATGAGTGTGAGTACTTTAAAGAAGAAAATCATAATTACAACCATGTAATATTACTTCCTGAGATTTAACAAATTACCAACACCTTCCGGGATATGGGGCCTTTTATACGGGGGCATGTGAGGAAACAATGGGTTTAGAAACATTTGAATTCTATTTGAAGGAGGAGTATCATTCACAGATGTAGCTGTGGGCCAGGTGTGCTATTCTCGTGTTTTATGAACTTAAGATATTTTATAAACTATATACTCCGTCATGATCCCTTGTTATAAAATCTATCTTTGTTCTCTGCGCTGTGGATTCATTTTTCGAAACAAGCAAATCTCCATCGATAAAAGTAATACAAATAAAAATGAGAGGGAAACCTGCAGGTGAACTTGATGATCTGTCAAGACAATAATAATATCAACATAGATTTTCAACCGGATGATCATTAAAAAAAAATTGTGAGTAAAATAATTTCAAAATTTTCTATTAATACTGTCAGACTTTAACAATAAAATTGTATCAATCAATGTGTTTTTAAATACATTATCATGGCTATTGTATTTATCTAGTTAAAATATATTGTCAAAATTAAAAAAAAATAGATTTTTAAAAAGATGGAATTAGTCATTAACTTGGTTTCTTTTTTAGTAAAATGAATTAGTTTTGAAAAAATTACTTGTTCTTTACTTTTACACATCCTAAACACATTTTAACGATTCTGCATACAAGTGTTAATTCATATTCTAGCATTAATTTCATTTTCGTTTACTTTAAGGTCTAGACGAAACTTCAGATATAGCAGAAAAGGCAGGAATTTACAATTAAAATTATGTTGTTTTACATAAAATTGTTTAAAAATGAATTATATAGAGAAAAATGAAAAAATTGCAAAGGAAAAATTGAAATATGAAATTAATGTAAAATTTATTGTATTAATATTATTATAAAATAATGATTAAAAAAAGAAAAATATACAACGATTAAATCCACGGATGGTTTCTATAAAGTATGCAATTTTTGGCAGAAAATTGAAAAAAAGAAGTTTCTAAACGGTTCTTTCTATTGAAAAAGTTAAAAAATAACGATTTATAAGGCATTAACCTGTACCTAAACATAATTATTGGCTTAAGTGTTCCGGTTGAAAACAGATATTTTTTCTCGAATTTCCAACATCCGGGAGTTGGAATATTAGAACTATAGAGATATAATTACGGATTAAAAAGGTTGGAGCACTGTTTTCTATTTATGTGTATTTAAAGTAAAAATAAATCATTGCTAATTTTATAGAACGTCGAAATACTTCCGAGTTGAATAATGATAAGATGTTTGCTAATTACTTTGGTTATGATAAAATGAAAAATTCTCCGAGAACTAAAATCAAGTCATCAAACGTAGTGAAATACTAGTAAATTGAGTTTTGGACAAATAAAAATAATCCTAAAAAATAAAAAAAAAAAATGGAAAACACCAAGCTAACACCCTGCAGACACCATGCAGCAAGTCGCCATCATTTTTTTTTACTTCCAAATTTTACACCAGAAAAAGTAAAAATATAAAAGTTTATGGAATAATTTTGTATTTATAACAATTCGTGGAAGCAACAACTAAGGCAGAAACTTTGGATAAGGCAATACATTTTAAAACATATTCTGATAATATCAATACATCCTATGCAGAATTATTTAGTAAATTAAATAAATAAAAAAGTGTCACAAAAACTCAGAAAGTGTAATAGTTATAAATGTATAATAAATAATCAATGCAATTGTTATAAATGTTTTCAAGAAAGTGATAAAATACCCATTAATAAATAACAATAAATAATAATGTTTAAAACTGAATGAATTCATTTGACATAGGGTAATTTTTGTTGAATTATATCCTAATAGTATTTAAAAATAAAGAAAAAAAGACATTTTGGTTCATAATAAACATTGTAACGAATAGCTTTTAGTTATTATATTTTACAAAAATTTAAAGATAGTTACCACTACCTGATCTTTAACAGCTACAATTTTTTAAATTTTAGATGATAACGAGTAGCTCCTAATATAAAGTAATGTATTTAAATTTGACAACAGTTTATATTAAGCGTTAGTAAATTGTAAACTCAGGAGATTAGTGTCATTATGACCAATAACCAATAGCGTACTGGTAGCGTGCAATAACTATGGAATAAAGATGAATAATAAGTAAACAAAAACTCAAAAACAATAATTACCAGTAAAAAACAACAAATGGGCAAGTTAAAAATCACCCACTGATAGAACTACCTATCGTGGATGTAAGATAACTGACAACTGGAAAAACTCGAATCAAATATAGAGATGACAGAAATGTCTTTAAAAAAATCAGAAAGGTGCTATGCAACCTAAATTTGAACCTGCAGACTCGAATTCGAGCAATTAGGTGTAACGTGTTCTCCGTGTTGTCAGACGTATCATAAAAATATACACTTACGGATGCGAGTAAACGTCTACAAGCATTTCAGTTGAGCTGTTATCGTCGTATACTCAGAGTTTAATGGACACACTATAAAAATTGGCGTACTTTGGTACATGTCCAGGTCGCAGGCGTCAATACATGTAGAAAAACCTGAGGCGATGGATAAGGGTTCACATCGATAGGCTTCTTTCGTGCAGCGGTCAGTAAAATAAGATAATCGCCAAAATCCAAAGAGGATAACCACTTTTAGAAAAATAATGACCAAAAAATTACATAATATTTTATATAATTTAAATTAAAAAGATATTTTAATGCAGACTTAATTAATATAATTAAATATGGCTTGTTTGAGCTTAAAAGACGTTTAACTTAATTATTGATTGCTTTATTGTACCAAAAAAACAAAACAAACACAACTTTTACAAAAATTGTAGTGAGATATTTTTGTATAATATTGTATACAATGTAAATGTATTAATAATATATTAAAGAGAAAGCAACTTTGAAATGCATGTTGTTGCCAATCGCGATCATTTTTATGAAAATTGTAAAGGTGCTGATACTTTTAATTACATTACAAATATTTTAATATATTTTAAACATAAAAAAAATCGCCAACGTTTCTCGCCAGACATGCTGTAGAAATTTGATTCTCTTTTCTGCCCTGAAGAAGTCAGCAGCATGTCCGGCGAAACGATGGCGAAACATTTAGCGACACGGTCTAAACTAGAAGATACCACTGAAGTCTTGTATAAACAGTGGCCGTGGAAACCTAATAGAGTATAAAAAAATCTTTCAAAATGATATAAAAACTGTGAATAATAAAATTATAGGTTTATTGTGAAAAAACTTTTGTTATTTTGTTACTAAGGCTAAATATTATATCGATATTACCCTTTTTGACCATTTTATAGCTTACAGTCATTACTATTAGTACTGCGTAGTATTATTTTCATGTCATATTTCAATTTTTGTATGGCGTAGGGAATTGGCGACGCCATCGCCCAGTCTTCAGACTGCAATCACCCACTGGTTGGGGGTTGGGCATAGGGTCAATAGCCCTACCCCGTAAAAAAATAAATATTATGAAACCTAATATCAGCCTCGGAAAATCGGACCGTCTCAACATGGCAAAGACTTCGGCTTTGTGTAACGGACTCTACATTGGATCATGGAACATTCGGAGTCTATACAGACCAGGTGCCGCCCAAACGGTAGTAAATGAAGTAAAAAGGTATAATATACCAATAACAGCAATACAGGAGGTAAGATGACCAGAAGGTGGAGAAACCAAAATTGATAGTCACACAATGTTCTACACCGGGAGAAACATCAAAAACGGAACAGCTGGCACTGGGTTTATAGTTAGCCCAGTTGCAAGGAAATCAGTGATAAACTTCACTCCTATTAACGAAAGAATCAGTGTTTTACGAATAAGAGGACGCTGGTTTAACCCTACAATTATCAACGTTTATGATCCAACGGAAGACAAGAGTGATGAGGTGAAGGACGATTTCTACGATCAGCTAGAAAAAGCAGTGGACCAGACTCAAAAACATGACATAAAATTAGTCTTAGGAGACTTCAACGCTAAAATAGGCCGCGAACCACATTTTAGGCCCGTTATCGGCCGCCAAAGTTTCCACGAAACAAGTAACGACAATGGAGTGCGATGTATTAGTCTGGCAGCAAGCAAAGGCTTAGTGATCAGTAGCACGATGTTCCCGCACAAAGACATCCACAAATATACATGGATTAGCCCGAAAGGGGCTAGAAACCAAATTGATCACGTGCTGATAGATAAGCTCAATCCAAGACGTAAGAAGCTATCGTGGAGCAGACTGTGATTCGGACCATTCTCTGATCAGGATCAAAATATGCCAGAGACTGAAGCAAATCCATAAAATAGGGGACCAAATAAAAAGGGTAAAGTTTGAAGTCCAAAACCTGAAAAATCCTAAGGTAAAATACAAATTCCAAATCGAGCTGAAAAATACATTTGAGCCCTTAGAATTAAAGAATCTCACAATTGATCAACATTGGGAGACAATAGAGTCCGAGTTAAAAGAAACAGCTAAGGAAATAATAGGAACTCAGGAAAAAAGGAAACCCAAAATATGGTTCACGGAGGAATGCGAAAAAGCAGTAGAGGAAAGAAGAAAATTGAAGGTCCTTTACTCAGTCAAAGCTGATCCAGCTATATTGGAAAAATACTCAGCCGCCAGATCGAAAGCAAATAAAATAATAAGAACAACAAAAAGGGAATTCCTCAAGGAAAGACTTAGAAACATTGAGGATAATTGGCAGGCTGGAAATATAAGCGAACTATATGCAGATATTACGAAGGAAAGGACTGGATTTAGAGCGAGAAGTACTCAAATTCGAGGAAAAGATGGAAAACTGACGGCATCCAAGGTAGAAGTATTAAACATCTGGAAAGAACATTTCCAGAATCTGCTAAACCAAGGGAACCACACGGACGAAGAGGATATGGACAACGAGGAGGACCTTGACCAACAAGAGGTTGAAAAACCTGATATTCTGGATTTAGAAATAGCTATAGACAGGCTTAAAAGAAGAAAGGCCCCTGGGTTAGACAACCTACCATCAGAGTTGTTCAAAGATGGGGGAGAAACGGTAAGAGTCAAACTATTAGAACTAATCCAGAAGATATGGGATAAAGAGAAGATACCCGAAGCTTGGAAATCAGGTCTAATATGCCCTATTCTAAAGAAGGGGTCCATATACGAGTGTGGGAATTACAGAGGCATAGCGCTCCTTCCCATCGCCTATAAGATAATGACCAACATATTACATAATCGGATATACCCGTATTACGAAAAAATAGCAGGTGACCAGCAAGCAGGATTCAGGAAGGGGAGGAGTACGCTAGACCACATATTCATACTGAAACAGGTACTCGAAAAACGATGGGAAGTAGGCCGGGATTCATGGAACTGTCTATGGAAGATCATGGCTGGGTATTCCCGGTAAACTAGTGAGATTGACTAAGGCGTGTGCAGACGACCCCCGATGCAGATTCCTGATACAGGGAGATGTGTCTGAGGCTTTTGAAGTTGGAACCGGCCTAAGGCAGGGAGACGGACTCTCACCTTTACTGTTCAACATAGCCCTTGAAAAGGTAATAAGAACAACATCAAGAGTGAAGGGCGGGGTGCACGTCGGGGTGGAGCATAAAATTCTTGCTTACGCCGATGATATAGCAATCCTCGGAAAAAATGAAAAGTATATTGAGAGACTCGCCAAGACGCTGATGAGAGAAGCAGTCCAAATCGGCTTACAAATAAACGAGGAAAAAAACAAATACATGACAGTGAGCCGTAAAGTCCACCCCAGAAAAAACATCTGCGTGGATCGCAAATCGTTCCCGAAAGTGGATAACTTTAATTATCTTGGCTCCACAATAACCTCAACCAATGAACAATTAACTGAAATAGACCAGCGTATATCAAGCACAAATAGAGCATTCTTCGCTCTTTCAAGAGTATTGAAATCCCGAAGCATCTCTAGAAACTTAAAACTAAGGGTTTATAATGCGGTAATAAAGCCGATTCTGATATACGGCTGTGAGACGTGGGCTCTCACTGGCACTCTGGAAAGCAGAATAGAGAGATGCGATAGGAAAGTCCTTCGCACGATAACCGGAGCGGTATGGGATGAGAGTCTGCACTCTTGGAGGAGAAGGACCAATAAGGAATTGCTCACGGAAACTGGTCAGGCGATATCTCAGGACATGAAATCAAGAAGATTAAGATGGGCGGGGCATGTAGCTCGAAGCAATCCGTCAGGACGCCTCTACGCAACAATGAATGCCACAATAGTTGGCAAGAGACCACGTGGGAGGCCAAAGACCAGATGGATAGATAGGGTCAACAAAGATGCTGAGGAGCTACATGTGGCAGATTGGAAATCAGCGGCCCAGGATAGACAGAGGTGGAGAAGGCTGGTAAAGGCGGTCAAAGATCTACAAGGTCTGTAGAGCCAACAGAAAAAAAAAAAATCAATTTTTGTATTCCAGCTAAATGCCTTAATAACACGCAGAGATACAACTACACAACTTGCTACTTTTAAAACTGGCCTAATTGCTCGAATAATGTGTATGTACAAATAAATTGTTTAACACATTTTTTATTTTTTTTTATAACTTTCGCTTTTACATTTACCGACATTATTTCCGTATTAAGTTAATTAAATTACGCATTACACTCATTGCAGGAAGAATCTTCAATGAAATAATAAAATATAGAATGATTAGAGACACTATAATATTTAAAATGCGCTAATATTGATAAATAAAGATATTCATAGAGTGTTGTATGGAATTATTTATAACTAACTTGCAGGAAAGCCGTATGACTAGCCCGCCATTCGTATGCGAGGAGGTTCCGCTGATGTCACAGTCATCATTAACATTCCTCATCCGTCCAGTTGAAAGCTGTCAAGAAATAAAAGGGCCAATAAAATAATTCGTAACCATTCTTCGACCTATTTTTCTCATAAATCATATCAGATAATAATAAATCACGGAATGACATTAATTGTAAATAGGTAATTATTTGAAACAGTATCTGCTATTTATAATATTAAATAATTGTAAAAATATTAAAACTAGTAACCAACAAAACTACCAACTAAGGTGCTCGGAAATTAAACGTTAATCAATAAATGACCTAAAAAGGTAAATATTCAGTTATGTACACACTTATCTTTTTTAAACAATGCCTCATTTGATGTAATTTGTTGGAGAATTTAGACCCAAAAGTATAATAATAGATGTTTTTAGACATGGTTTTCTAAGAAACATCAAAAAATGTAAATTAAATTAAAAATTCCTTGGTAGTAAAGCGGTGGGCATCGTAAAATAGGGCTAAATCTGGAATCCTCACTTAAAATTAGAAGGACCAGAAAATGTTCGTCTTTTCTGGCAAGTTTTTAGAAATAAACTAATCCAGTACCGTACCCAGGATTTAATGTTTTAGGGAGGGGGCTAACACTGGGGGGGGGGTATACATTATGTCAACTGAGCATCCTAACACAATTTTTGAAGGTCGCGTTTTTTTATTTACAGTATTAACTACAGAAGCAATGATTGTACATATTTTTAAAGTCAAACATTTTAATATATTTTCTCGAAACCTGATACATTTAGTAGTTGATGAATGGATTTTCAAAACATTATTTAGATAGGCACCATCCCCTCATTATATTGTTTACTTTTTGTGCCTTTAAAAATTGGTATTCCTTCGAGCAAGTTATAGACACATAAGAAACGCGCGAGGAATCGACGTATGGAAAAAGCGAATACCGGCGGCGTTTGATAGCAAATGATCAACAGGATAGTTACAAGACGAAAAATATAATGTAGTTTTAATAGAAAATTAAGAAAGTTTTTTGTTTTGTTTATGCTTTACGATATAAAGAGACAAAGAAAACGTAGTTTATTTGTTTAAATATTTGGCCTTTTAATAAAAATAGAAATGGGAATTTTTTTTTTGAAATCCATTAACTAAAAAAATAGCAATAATAATGATCTAAATATACAAATAAAAAGGATAGAGTAGACAGATAAACAAATTTTAATGTAATTATATTATATAATATGAGAAGCAAATCTTTGAAAACACTACGATAAATTGATTAAAAAATAAAAATGTTTATCAGTACATAAATTAAATCTTATTTAAACATTATATTTAGATTAAGTGTATTAAGAGTTTTTAGTGATAGGGAACATCCGGAAAACATGTATATAGGGTACAAAATTAATAAGTGTTTTATCAAACTAATAACAAAAAAAAAATTATTTAAGAAATAGACATAAATGATGTATTATAAAAAACGATACTAACTCGATTTTTGAAGATCACGTATTTTATTTAAATTATTAAGTAATAATTATATAATAAAAGCTAATTATAATCATAAATATATGGCGTATTTATTACCAAAGCGATGACTGCGCAGACTCGAGCTGTTAAGAGAGTAGCAAGCGAAGAGCGACTGAGGCCCCCCTCCACCAGCTTCCGCTAAGCACAAAAGACTTCCGGCTATTCTTGAGCAGGTACTCACTGCACCACAAATCCCACCACTTCCAACTTTCGAGACTCTATTAGCAAAACAACCTTTCCTCTGGCAAGGGATAATAAACTGCAGTCGGGTTCAAGTCAGATCTCACGAGATCAAAAACCTATCTCACCATCAGTATGCAAATCCATCTAATACCCATCATTCGCTACAAGCTTCTAGAAAATGGCAGAAGTGCAACGAAACCTCCTTAGAGGAATCTGTTGTACCGAATCTTTGCCGAACAAACTTCGTCATACATCATAAAAAGAGGGAGTCTATTTATTTATTACCGAGTGACGCGGCTGGATGTGATGCGCTGGATATTCTAGAGACCCGCTTTGCATCTACATGTGGGAGGGGGCAGTCTTGCTTTGGAGTTCTCTTGGTAGTTTGTACACCTTTTAAATATGGATAAATATGCTCAAAGTGATTTATTTCAATAGTAGCTAACTTTATAAGGTGTGTTTAATTATTAATTTTTATCTCGAATGTAAAACCCTTTTATCGTTTCTATGCTCATGTTATGTAAGATAATTTGTGCAAATATCGGAAATGCGGGGTTTCTTTTCTCATGGGTTGTAACTTGAGCGGAAAAAGATTTACTAGGAACTGCAAGAAAAGTTTTTTTTAATTTACTGTAACCGAAAGCAAGGTAAGTAGGATTATCGATTCAATTCTTTATTATTCGGGTTTCAACGGATATTTAAATGTTTGAGTCTTTTAATTTAAAAAAATTTTTTGGTCAGAGGCCTGTGTGCCTATGCTATTATCTATTGAAGGCAGCGATGCTTGTGTACCAAATCGGGTACGGAGTAGAGAAAGCTCATTTTTCTTTCTAAATTTCTGATAACTAACTTTCATATAGCCACGTGAAAATTAGTTATCATATCATAACATCATCTAAATCAAACAATTATTAACAAAGAAGCGGTGTCGAATGACCTATATTTAATTAAAAATAAATAAGGGTGAAAATGATGCTGGTGAAGGTGAGGGAAAGAATTCCTTAAGTAGGGTTAAATTATTTATTTGAAAGCCAAGGTTTCGAAATCTTCAGAATACAAGATACAAACAAATTAAAATGATCCATAAAAATTGTAAAGATTTTTATTCTTTTAATGTTTACAGTTGTTGTGTATCATTTTAATTAGTTTGTATCTTGTATATCTAAATTACGGCGTATAGTTCTTCGGGTAAACCAAGTAAAGACTAAGTATATGGTGGCTAACACTTTAAGACAATCGGATCCTACCATCACGTTTGGTGCCTACACATTCGAAAGTGTTGACAGTTTTGTCTACCTCGGTTCTCTGGTCAAAGCAGATAGCACAACCTGCCCAGAAGTTCAAAGAAGAATATTGGCCGCTAATAGATGTTATTTTGGGATGGCAAAAAATTTACGAAGTCGTCTGATATCAAGAAGAGCCAAGGTCATGCTGTACAAAACAATCATCAGGCCTGTTTTAACTTATGGATCGGAAACCTGGCCTCTGTCCTGGGCAGATGCCAACAGTTTACTTCTTCGAAAGAAAACTATTAAGAAGAATGTTTGGAGCTGTAAGAGTTGGCGATCAATTTAGACTCAGACAAAATGCAGAGCTGTATCTTTTGTATCGGGAGCCTGACTTGGTGAAGCAAATAAGAATAGCTAGCCTGAGATGGGCTGGACATATGGCCAGAATGGAGGACAACGCTATCCTGAAAAGACTGCTGCTTGGATTCGTTGATGGAAAAAGAAAACGTAGGCGTCCACGGTTTAGATGGTCGGATGAAGTCGAGAGTGATGCGGGCAGCATCATTGGATCCAGAGCTTGGAAGACCTTGGCCAAGGACAGAGAAGATTGGAGGCGACGCCTTGATGCAGCCAGGACCCGTGCTGGGTTGTAGAGCCAGTGATAATAATAATAATAATATCTAAATTATCTTAAATACTATAAGAAACAAATAAATAATCACAAGGGTTTTGCATGCTTTGGATGTATTGATAAGTGAAAAATCTTCTCAGGCGTAAAATTTGAAAGCAAAGTTCTTGTTTTGATGTTCATTAGTAGGTTTATTAATCCGTATTAATAGGGAATTTTTGCGTATTGTCTGCACTATCGCTTTCCAATAGACATCAATATCCATATA
Organism: Arma custos; assembly: GCA_037127475.1. Lineage (NCBI taxonomy): Eukaryota > Metazoa > Arthropoda > Insecta > Hemiptera > Pentatomidae > Arma > Arma custos. Next base: position 117,554,319 of record CM073761.1, on the reverse strand, counting down.
TTTGGCCCTAGGTACTTTATGCTACGCGTGTTTGAGAAGTCAAATTACATGGTTTTAACTGCTGGTTTTCAAATAAAATTTCCTGTAAGAAAGTAATAAATATAATGAATGGATATAAGTGCAACTTACCTGCAAATGGTGCATCTCCCACGTACTCTTCAATGACGTAGTCTGCCGGACTTGCAGTTCCCTGGGACGGGGCGGTCGGACTCGGATAAACCAAGAGCAGCAGTTCTTCCTCCGTCTCTGTCTCCATGTCCCTCGATCTCCTCTTCATCATGTTGCAGTACTCCTACCAACAATAAACCACCCCAGCTCCTTTACCTCATACCGTTAACATCATTCAGAGTTAAAGTGTGTCAAAACACTGACAAATGGAATGGTTTGGTGCCGCGAAGCTTTCTGAATTTGATGGTTTTAGGAAATACGATTATACATTAGCCAAAACAGAAAAGGAATCAAAAGTATTTAGTCATAAATTTACTACTAACAAACCGACAATTGAAATGCAAAAAATATTAAAAGGACGTACGTACATTCACAGGTATATGATATGTATAGATGATTCAATACGTACATACTATGTATTGTCTCATTCTATATTTTTTATTTCTATTACTTTATTGTATCATAAGAAATTGTTCCATTTGTCTTTTTTAGGTTTAGTGTTTTTTAATACCTTGCTTGTCTACTCAGGTACTGTTAACAATAATCCATTTGTTTAGTGTAGCAGATCGTACTTATTGCTATTCAATAAAAATTATAAATAAAAATAATTTTTGTTTTTTGTAGATGCTATTATGGAAAATTAGATGGAGAATGTCAACATGATGGAAGACTACTGTAGGATGTTTAAAAGGGAAAATTCACAAGAACACAGCCGAAAACAGTACCAATAGAAGCTTTGATGGAAAAAGAAAAGGTTTTTACAAAGAATTATAATAACTTTACAACACATGCGCATCAGTTTTATGCTCATTTTAGGTAGGTATCGTTGCTTTTGTTTTGCTTTTACTTCATGTTAAAAAAATAAAAAAAATCCAAAATCTTCGGGGTTTTTTTCTTTTTCCAAAAACTTCAACTTTATTTTGTATGCAAGCTTTACATGATTGAAAAAAACCAATGCCATTTTTGAAATCAGCGCAAAAATTACATAAAGATTAGTTAACTAAATCAAAGGAATTTTTAAAAAGTTTTTTCGCAGACGTGGGGGAAGGTCTAACCAAACAAGTACGACATTCAACTGGCAGGTCAGGTTCAAATCTAGCCAGATTAGAGAAATATTTATTTATTTTATTGGCCAAGATCCTGATGGGGTTTACGCAAATGTCAACAAACTTAAATCTTTGATAGCTTGAAAAAAAAAAATCTAAATGTTGCCACCACACCATTTAGTACAGTAGTTGATCAACAACGAGGTTTTGCATATTAAGTAAAAAAAACTAGACTCTACAAAGACTGAATCAGCATATTTTTTATTTTTTTCCAAACATAATCTCAAAGTCATAAATAAAATATTGGAGGTGAGGTTGCAATAACAAATGAACGAGTAACGAGCTCATTCCGTGACCTGCAAACTCAACACAAAAGAATTTCAGGAAGTCAATTCTCAGAAGATGTGTCGTGGTCACCGACGCGTAGCACTGGTGAGGAGTGAGTTCATCTTCTCCGGTCACACTGTTTATTACTTCTCTAATGAAAACATTACTTATATTTCAATTAATTTGTTTTTAATTTACAATGTTTTTTAGTCATTGGTAAGAAAATTAAAAATAATTAATGTAATGATTTTGTACATCGAGGGTAGCTTTCAACTAAACTTCTAAAAATAACTGTTGGGGGTGATAAAATGCGGCTAACAGTTGCTACTGATGGGGTCATCCTGCAACTGCTACACTAGTGGTAGAGGCACAGGTTAGGGTTGAGGAGTAATTAAATTTCTAACTAACTGCCATTGATATCCATGTTTTCAAATTTGCAAACAGGGCTTATTGAACATTTATTTATAATGATATGGTTTTGAGGAAAAAAAATACTTGTTTTCGACTTCTCGACCCGTTATTTTCTTACACGAAAAGCAAGAAACTCATCTATCAACTATTACGTGGATCATTTATCCTTGAACAAAAACATAGTAAAAACTAATGTTCAAAGTCCACTCCTTTGCCTCTCTCTGGGGCCTCATGAATACCAATGATCATTCCTCGACTTCCGACCCTGTCGCTGGTGAAATTTATTTTTCTGGATAGGAGCGTGAGCATCGACTCCCTAGAGAGCTCTTAAACTAATTATGTCTGATGCAGAGAACTTTTTAGGCCGGCTACGCTCTAATAAACGAAGTAAAAAGGAAATCCAAACCATCTCGATACCCCGTACCTCTTCGTCCGAGGAAGGGAGAGGCTCAGGTTGGGCGAGGACTTGGTACCACGGCGCTTCTCCACTCCAGGGTTCTGGGCTCTCGGAGGTACCGCTGCTGGAACTCGTCATGCAGACCAATTTCTGCACTACGTTCCCGCAGGTTTCCATGCTAGGAAACATCTCTTGATAGCTGAAATCTGCGGACATCTTCTTGTCATATGAGTATCCCGACATGTGTCAGCGTTGGTTTGTAGCGATCAACTGCAGCGAGTGCGGCCGGGTTCGGCCAGATAAAGGCAATGTAACATTTAAAGGTCAGAAGTGGCGCACTCTCCGGGAAATGCCAATAAATATCACCGCCGTGAGGCTTAGGCTGTCTCATTGTCACTTATGAAGAAGAAGTGCTAATGGTTTGATTGGAATAGTGCTTAATGTTTTATAATTCAAGATTGTCGGTTTTTTTCAGAGTGTTTTAATTATATAATTCTTTCATTTAAAAAAATACCGAAAGTTAATACGATTCGTCAATTCTTTCCGTTTAAGTACCAACATTGTAAATTTTAGATTTATTTTGCCTATCTGAACCATCAGTGTAAAAAAATTCAGCTACTCAGAAGAATAATGTCGGTATTTCTATTCCAGTCCTAAGTTGACGGCCATGAAACTTGTACAATTCTCATTCTCATTGCAACACTACCTCCATCCTGATCATTCCATGTGCCTAGCAGGTGAGTTTAAAAAGAATTTAAATATAGTTTCAAAAAGCATGTTGATTTTTAACATACAGCAGAATCTCTCGACGTTTCCAAAATTGATTATCAGTTTAGTAATTAATGTTTAATGTTTAGGTTAATAATTTAACAATGAATATTGGATTCTTAAGTAAGAGGACATTTAAGCTTGAAAGTTATAAGTTAATATTTATGAAACTCATAGTGAATGATATTATTGCGCCCTAGTTTTCTTTATACATTTTTTGTTTGTTTATAGTTTCATCATATCAGAACATTATATGTTATATGTTATAATACACTTAGAAGTAAACTAGTAGAGCCCTTTTTGACAAGATATATATTTGAAATCCTAAAAAAAAACACTAAACTAGTTGCACTAAAGGTTTGCTGAAAATAGAAAATGTATAAATAAAAATAAGAAACTCACAATGAATATAATGCAATTATTTTACATTTTTAATAGACATTTCGTTCACATCATTTTGTTCATTTGTAGATTACTGAGCCATTTATATGAGTCTGATCATGACCAGAAAGGTAACAGATAATTTCTGATATAAACGAAAAACTGATAATACGAAATGAAACGAACATTAAAAAGAAAGTTTATTTAAAATAATATTTTTCTGTTTAAGGAATATTCTTAATTTGTGTGAAATATTAACATTACAGATGGTTAGAGTGCTGCAGATATAAAATTGGAAGGGGTAGGCAGAAACTGGGAGGACAGCCAGTACGTTCATGCCTATGCTTTCAACACGTTTTTCTCAAGAATGCCCAGTCGCTGGACCAAGTTCACCAATATCCATGTGAGTAATATTGGTTTAATTATAACATTAAGGAGTATATTAGTTCATTATACATTTATTTACAATTTAAATAAATAGGGATTTTATAATGCTCGGGTTTTTCCAAATACGGTGAAATTTGGGACGGCTTACAGAAATAGCTAGCTAGCACGATCATTGCCTCAATATCTTCCAAATATTTAAAGATAGCTAGGCTATCTTGATGTACGTGTTAATCACTTAAATTGCAACAAATACTAATACAATATAAATAAAAAATACAATGCTTAAGGAGTTTCCAAATGGTCCAGTAAATATTGGAGTAGGATTACCTCATGTTTATTTGAAACAGAAATTTTAAATTGCGAAAATTTACAGATTCCTTGCAGGCACTATATGGGAATAGATAGAGCAAACCTCCTCAACTATTTTAACCTCCGTGGCTTATTTAAAAGACATATTTGTCCAACACTTATCTAAAGCAACAATGATATCGAATTTCAAAATTTTCTAATGCCGTTTTTTTAACATAAATACATTAAGTATTGAAGAAAGGTTAAAAAAAAAAGTTAAATATTTAAACCATTAGTCGAGAATTAAATACATGTGCGTTTAATTTGCAACAAAAAAATGAAATCATTTACATTTACTACATTAACCTAAAAAATCATTCGGAAACCCCGTATAGTTGCGTTTGAAATGAAACCAAAAACAAGCATTTGAGTAAATAACACCTAAAGATTGACAATTGTTTATTACTGATGATAGAAATTTTACTGGGAATACTTTAATTCTTTTTAAACATTTAAGTATAATTTTGTAACAAATACACTACATTTCAAACAGTTTTATAGCACGACAATCGTATGTTTGATCTGGTTTGGCAAATTGTCAGTTTTTTAATTTTCTGACTTAAACTATTTTCATCCAATATTTTATTAAACTATTTTCATCCACGTGTTCCACAATATTTATTCTGTTTATTTATTTTTTAAATAATGTGTTGAAATTCAATCATTATTTGGTATTTATGTTTTACCATAACATTAATGTTTACTCCAGAAATATTTAAACATCTAGTCTATTTTTTATACAGCACCTAACAGGAGAATTTTTTTCGATCATGTTCTGATTATTAACAATAACTACAATACATATCTATATTCTAATTCATTTGTTCAACACTTACTAGACAAAAAAGGTTTAAGCTCTGAAATAATTACAACAGACTCATATACATGACCGTTATAAGACCAATTTTTACTTACGGGGAAGACTTTTGGGTCTAAGCCATCGAATTCCTCTCGTAGAATCCGAAATCCACCGTAACATCCTCAATGCTCCTCACTTTTTTACTAAATCATATGATCATTCATAGTGAGCTTAACGTCTCATTAGTTGCTTGTTTGGCCAGAACCCGATATCAATCCTTTCATGGCAAACTTTATTTCCACTCGAATCCACTTGTTCCAATCCTAGCATCCTCTTCAAACACTGATAGCTCTTGGAGGCATCTAACCTCGTGAATGAACTTTTGTGTACTACTTGAGTAATGCTAGTGGGTAGTAATTGCTCCATATGTCATTAACTACCATCGAGAATATTTACTCGTAGTATTATTATAATAAAGTTTATATTTCTATATTCTAAAATAACTTCTTGTGAAGTTTCGGAAACCTTTTCAATGTCAAGATAAATTTGGGAATGGATTTTAAGAATAATCACGTCAAAAATATTAACGGGAAAACTATAATGCATTTTAATTTAATTATTTTAAGGTTAAGATTTCACAAGAACACGGCATAAATTGAAACTAAAATTATTTAAGGAGATGATATTAAGTAATAACTATACCATTATTGATGTAAAAAACATAATTTATGTCAATAATTAATGTTACTATGTTAAATATGAATGTATGTTTTCCATATCATAACATTCAATCAAACGACGATTATACAGGTAATAAACATCCTAATGCAGCGTATACTTCATTATTAATATGCTAGTCAGATACTAAAAAGGTAAAGCAGACGAACTCATAAAACTAAAATTAATGTTTAAAAGTGCATAAACATTTAAAAATTGTGGTATAAAATTAAAATTAGAAGTAGTTTGTGCAACAATATAAAAATTAGTAAAACCATTAAGCAGTGCTAACTATAACATGCCAAATCAGAAATGTTTTATGTGACGATTTTACGATCAGCTACATGCAGCATAAATATAATAAAACACAACACAATGTTAACTAGTCATAATAAAAAAAATAAAATAACATCTTAAAATACGATGCGAATAAAATATTGCAGTCGTATTTTATGTTCAATGAATTACTCAAAAGTCAAGTTTCTATATAATAAAATATTATTAACTTTAACAGATATATTAAAATTTAAGCAAGAGAAAACATTTATTAAGAATTTAATAAAGAAACGTCATAACACTCAAGAAACCGAGAACAATGATATGTCACAAAGTTGATCTAAAAAGACAATTTGGTAAACAAGATCAGGTAATCACGAAATATGTAAAGGAATGGCTATCTTTTAAAGTATCAACAAAATAAATAAAACTTTGAAAAAATAATTTCTGCTTCGTTAATAAGTAACAATTAAATGTTAATAGACTATATTACTTTTTGACAAAATAAATAAAAGGAAAATGGAGGGGGGATAATATTTTTAAACTAAAATTATAACACATACAAAAATACGTAATTTTAATAGCTTTATTAACACCATAATATAAAGTTAACGATGAAAAATAAAATAAAATAAAAGTAACTTAGAAAAAGCTTTGTAACATCAATAGTCTATAAAATCACTACAAAAAAAAAAATAAAAAAAAATAATAATAATGAAATTTTAAAATAATAAATATACATTATTCTGTTACAAAGAAACAGCATTTAAACATACAAACAGTCTTATAAACAAATTTAACAATTTTTTTCAATTGTCAGAATATCCTTATTTCATAAAAGAATAAGCAATATATACGATTAATATAATTATAAAACATAAAATGGTGTATGATAAAATAAAGAAATAATAAAATGAATAAACTTTCAATACAGCAACTTTAAATAACATACATGAATATATAATATACAAACAATATTTTTAATATCAAACAATAGAATAAGTTCCATTTATAATAAAATAAAAATATGACTCCATTAACATTAAAATAAAAGGTAACGAAATTAATTAGAAAGTATTTAAATTTTTTATGAATAACAATAAATGATTTAATATATTCTGAAAATAAATTCCTTATTGCTAAAAAGAAAAGAATAAAAAAATAAAATTAGTGATGTATGGGAAACATACTAACTCTAAATTAAAAATAGTCAATACTAATTTACATAACTCAATTCCTTATTATCGATGAATGGCCTTTCGATAACAAGACCAACAATTAATCAGGATCTTTGTTCATTTGAAATCAATTAATGTTTCGATAAAAAATAAGCCATCGTATTTATTTATGTATTGTGTACGAACAAAATACTAAATAAAGGGGAAAGGTGCATGCATACGAATTTGATTTTAGCACACTTTTGATTTTGAAAACATACGCAGAAGCATATAAAATATTTTCAGTCATTAAATATAGGGAAAAAGCGTAATATTCAGCAATCTGTAGTAGTTAACAATAAAGTTTCATGAAATTATTATAGAAGAAAGAAATTGCCAATTTGGGTATTATATTTTCCAAAGCGAGCCACATCCTGGCCAGCAACGCTAATCTCTAACTTAATTATTTTTCTAAATAGTTTTTAACCGTGTGGCACTTTATCGGTAGCTATACGAATATAGAATAGTTCTGTGAGTATTCAAACATTTGAAATTTAAAACATAAAAAATAAAATTTTAGTTTTGTTTTTTTTGGCGTGCCAACCTTTAGGTCATTAACGCCAGTGGATACTGGTCTTGTTGATATTTAATCCAATTTTTTAGAGTTTAATTATAATTTATTAAAACAGAATGGGGGATCTGTTTTTATTTACTCGAGAATGTTTTTTTAAATAAATCCACGCACATTCGAAAAAGGGTAAAAACACGTTCGTATTGGAGACTAAAAACCAACAGAGCCCTTTCAAACTGTTAAATAAGTTTTTTTTGTTTTTTGAACCTTCTTAAATTTAATTTAAGTTAAAGTCTAAAATCTGGATGCGTTAGTATTGATTAACTGACGGATTTAAGCCTTATTTAAAAATTAAGTCAATTAAACAATTATTTAAGTTGAAATTTTACTATCGTGTTATTTGGTTTTAATTTTACATACTACATCATTAATGTGGGGTAGTGCTCAAAAGTAGATATGAGATGTACAGTAAATCATAAATTTATTTTTGAATAACAGCTTCTCAAGTTTCAATTACCTAAATAAAAAAAATAAAATAAACATATCATCGTTGTATAAACAACTATTATTGGATTTAACTATAATAAGTACGTGGCCATAAACACGTTAGGTAAGCAGGTGCGACACAAGGATACTTTATTCCGAAAACTTAAGAGTAACACGAAAAGCAAAGGAAAATTAAATAATGACTAATAAAATGAGCCAAGGTTAGAATGCTTATGCAATAGCTAAACATATAAACAGCTCAAATGAGCCGAAAAGGATGCCAATAAGAACATAGCATGTTAGGTGTTAGTTTCTTATCGGCAATAACATAATATGGATCATGCAAACAATTACAATTAAAGCTAAGCTGACGTTTAGACCCCGTCATATCATGCAATTATAAACCCTGGGAATGAAAATGATAGTAAAGCACTTCAAAATTTACGGGTCATTGTCATTGTTTCTTAGTGTCTCACAGAAGAAAAAAGTACAAGAATTACAATTGTGATCTACTATCAGGAACAGGTTTCAATGGTTTGGTAGTTTTTTCGATTTATTTTAAAGCATCTATGGGATTATTAAACCCATTTTGCACAATTATCGAACATAAACATTGTAGGTTCTCAAATTTTAAATTTGATTAAATTCAACTTCCTGAGTTCCATAATTAACACGAGGGAGGCTAATTATACCCCAGATTGATATCTTTAATAATGGACGTTTATTTGCGAAATTTTGAAATATTTAAAATGTTTTTCCAACTATGGATCTAGCTATTCTAGCCTTGGATCTATCTAGGTTTAACCGTTTAACTGGGCCCACTTTTCTGTTTTCGTACACAATTTTATGCATGACAAAATAATTAAGTACTTTCAGTCCAAGCGATATATTAATGTTAAATTTAAATCACGAACGATTGAAATTCAAAAAGAAAATTTTATGATACTTTCAATCTTTTTTTTTTTTTAAATAAGTCTATCTGAAACAGTTTAAAATCCTTTTCAAACTGCGATGAAATTATATTCGACAGCAATATGAATATATTGATATAATTATTATGTAAGCATATTTTGGTAACAAAAAAGGTATGTTTTCTTGAGATTATTAAGTACCATATACTAGGTAAAAATCGATTATAAAAAAAGTTATTCATGGTCCAAATAATCATACAATCTTAAACAACTACAATGATAGCAGGCTACTCTACCATTCCAAAAAAAAAATTAACATATTTTGAGAATACAAAAGCAGACAAAAAAACAATTACAAAATTAAAAACATTTACGAAACAGACATAACATGGAGAGAGACTAAATATTAGCTTACTTGACTTAGAGGTCTTATCCTCTCGTGAATACTGAGCTCGGCTTGACTAGCGGAGGGTGGGGGATGGTCGGGCGTCGGAGGCTGCTGGTAGTTGGTCGGGCTCAGCGGGCAGCTCACTCCGTCTTCGCAGTTAGCTTTTCTCCTGTCCAGTTGGTACTCACTCGTCACGAAACCTGCCGGGTTAGCGTTCACGATCTGCAGCTGAGTCATGTTCGACACTGAAACCGAAGTCGTCTCCACTTTCTTGAAGGGGAGGTCGCCCCTGGAGAGGATCACAGATGGGTCATAGTTTTCATAGCTCTTGTCCGCTTGGAGTCGGCGGAGTTTTCTTTTCGGGTTGGTCGTCCTGAATGGAATGTTTTCGTAGACGGACGTGATCGCTATCGGCTGGAATTTCGGATCGTCCTCAGTGCTGAACTCCTCGCCCATTATGCTGTAGCGAAGCTTCATGTCGACGTACTGGTCAGCAGATTTGCCACGCCTCAGCATTTCCCGATGAGGCCGACTACCGACGTTGATATCGTCAAGATCTCCATGGCTACGTACCCCACTTCGAGCGAGAAATAAATATTCGTAAGCTCCCATTCCCGAAGGGGTCAAGTGTGTCGGTGAAACAGAGAGATTCCTTCTAGGCGGTTTCTTCGGAGGGGTCGGCTGCAAAATATGAGAAAGTTGTAACTGAAATCAATAAGGTTTTATACAGTTTGGGAAGAATTGTTTTAACTGTGAGCGTACATAATTATATAGCTGGGTGCAAACTACATTACATGAACTGCAAATGGTGCAATCATGACTTGGAGTAAGCACTCGCGACCTGGCGGTAATGAAAGTATATTCGCGAAAATTCAGATAAATAGGGCAACAATTGGAGAAAAGTTCATGACTGATCTCTAATGAATATTGCGAATGGTAACGGTACAAACGCCTGACGAACCCTGATCGATACTTGTATTAAATTCAATGTTGTAGATTAACTTTGTAACGCGAATTCATCAATCAATTATCAAGACGAATCAAATAGAAAGGTATTAGTGTAAACAACAATGTCCACAACGAATAGATATCTAAAACTTTTATAGGGAATATTTATAGATAAGCGAGAAAAGGCCTAAGATGCTCCTAGAGGAGGTGTACATAAATAGCATCTGCAATTCTTCAAAAATACAACAGTAATTGAGATTTTTTATATTAAAGGAATATATAAATAATTTTAAGCAGGTACGTTCACAGTTAAACAATAATTGGGAAAAAAGGGGTAAGGCTCACCGATACTTTGTTATTCGAGCCGGGACTCGGTGTCATAGGAAGGTAGATGTCAGCAGAGCGGCGGTCTCTCGACGTGGGCCCACCAACGCTGGAAGTTGAGGACACTGAAATCTGGTCCACGTCCCTTCCATGGCTGCAGCAAGAATCTTCCGACAAGAAGCTCCCTTCCATCATAGACTTGGACAAACCGCAGGAGTTCCACTGCTGCCTGCTGTCGATGCTCCTGCACACTTCAGAGTCCCTACAACAGTTGCCCAATCTTTTTGAAACCTCACCTGTCGGTCAAGAATTTGCCGATAGTATACAGAATAAGATTACCTAAAGTTGATCGGCCCCAGGTTATATTAAATTTATAAATCAACTTTTGGCGAATTATTGGTAAAATATTAAAATTAATATTATAAATGATCTATTAATTGACCTAAGTCCAGTTCCAACTAGAGCATTTGTCATTTTGTTAACGGACTGTAACGCTATTACAAACCCATAGTTAGATTTTCTATAATTTCATAACATAATTTTCTAAAATCTATAACAAATATTCATTAAAGTTAGGAAGCTGATTTCAAGGTTCATTAAAATGAAACTATAGTATTTTTACAAAAAACATCAGTTGTTTCTTCTGGTTTAGACCGCGTCGGTGAATTTTTGTCCAACGGTTCGCCAGGCATGCTGCTGACTTCCTCAAGCTATATCGTATACGTATAATGATAAAAACTAAAAAATTGAAATAGAAACTTTCGAATTTCTCCAAGCCATGTTTTCACACATTATGCTATGTCTGTTAAGATTAAAATCTGTTGACAAAGAAGCAAAGATATCAGTCTCAATCAAGCCTTGAGGAAGTGAGCAGCATGCCTGGCGAAACGTTGGCAGAAAATTCACCGACGCGGCCTAAACCAGAAGAAACAACTCAAGTTTTTTGTATAAATAGTGGCCGTGGAAATTTAAAAGAGTATAGTATTTTTATATGACAAAGTTGTCAACTGCTTTGATGTACCACGCTTTAATTTTGTTCAATCCCTGGGTATATTGAATTTTACAATTATATTACTGCTGCTGGGAATATTACTAGAGGGCAGTGTGCAGCAGGACTTAAACGGAAAACGATTTATTTTCCAATATATTACATAAATATATGTACAAATTAAGCGACTTGGCCAGTTTCTTGATAAAAAAATTCGAAATATCATTTTTTTTTTTTTTTATTCACATCGCTAACAAATGGGAACGGGCGTGAAAATGTAACTCTGATGGGAACATGAGAGAGCCCTAAAAGCTTGAATGATCAACTCACGAGGATCTATCTATATAAACGATTTTAAATTCAATACCTGTAAACAAGCATCAAACTAAATAAGGTGTTAATACTTACTGTGAGACGGCGGAAGACTGGGACACCCTGCGAAGGTCGTGCCAAAGTGTCGGGGATGAGGGAGATGAAGTGTGCCTAGCGGGGAGCCTCACGTTCTCGTAAGGAGAACCCAGGGAGGGCACTGGGATCGGGGGCAGATCGTCGGTACTACCTTCTTGCCGGTGCCCTGTGTCAGTCCAAATGAAAAGCTTCTTTTAGATGTAAATGAGTAAAATAATGCATTGAAAAATATTTAAACCTTTTAACTCTAATTACCAAAGCGATATTCTAATTTCATATCCAGTTTGGAAGATCTTGGAAATTATAAAAATGATTCATAACCAGAATGTGCATTGAAAATAAGAATACTATCTAGATTGATTGGAGGCTTGTACACTAAAATAAACTTGCGTATAATGATAAAAAATAAAAAATTTAAATAGAAACTTTCGAATTTCTCCAAGCCATCTTTCCACACATTATGCTATGTCTGTTAAGATTAAAATCTGTTCACAAAGAAGCAAAGATATCAGTAATAAAAGCTAAACCGTACCGGAGGGTATCCACACAGGACATACACTGATTTACAAATAGGATAGGATCTGAGTGACGCAGCAATAAATCTGCTTGTTTTCATAAAATATATTGTTCTGAAGTTCGTCTTAGTTATATTAACAATAAAACAATTACTAGTATTAATGAGTTTATTAGCAAGAAGAGAGAATTTGCATTAGTTCAATTTTTCCCGAGATGGGCAAGACAATCATCCCTCTTGGCCCTCGAATCAGTCTGTGCCCTAAGTTTCAAAACTCGTAAAATTATTCTTCGTATCGAACGATTATAAGGCTAAATTGATCCGACTATTTATTATAGTAAGAGAGTTGTTTGAAATAACCGTACCGCAGTAAGGCACAGCAAAATCTGTAATATATGACAAGAGCAGTACCGCTGAGTATGGTTGCGGTGCCAACAGAATAATATTATACGTATGTAGTTTTTGACGAGATAGTAACGCTACTGAACTCTTTGTAAACCAAGGTTTAACATTATATTAAGGAGAAAAAGTATTCATTTAATATAGGAAAACCAGAATGAAAATAGGAAACATGCAATAAACAAACATAAAACCTTTATTTCGAAAAATAAATAAAAACTACTCACTCTTGATGAGACTGGTGATGTCGTGGACAACGTGTGAAGGAAACTGCTGTAGGAGGTCGGAGACAGTGTTATTGTGAGCATCCCTAATGGACAAATCGGCGCCGTTGTCCAGCAAGGTCTTCACCACTTCCGTCTTCCCACAGAGGGCAGCTTCGTGAAGAGCGGTTCCAGAGCAAGTCCTCACGTTGACCTCGAGACCAGAAGCCAGGAGGACCTCCACCACGCCCCTGAGCAAAACTAACTTTGTCTTTCTCCCTTCTCTTTTATATACTGAGTAATTTCTAACAGAAATAGATTCAACTAAGACTATCAAGGACAATTAAAAATAATTAGTCCATTGTCGCTTGGGGTATTCCTCAATTACATACTCCTCTTTCTTACAAAATACGCGTCGAATTGAATGAAAATCATATAATAATATATGATTATTATAAACAAAAGTTATTGAGTTTTGTAGGATAAGTCGTTTTTAAAGGGAAAAAAATAACTTACTGAAATTTATTTATTCGCCTCTACTCTTGAGGGTTATCAGTATTATGATTTTCATTCAAATCTCTTGCTATATACCGATTTTCTCACTAACTTGATGAATTTTTTAAAGGTATTTTTGTTATCTTGGAGCATATATTGGGAATTGTCTGAGATGTTCATTTCGGAACGTAACATTTCAAAATTATTATAAACTACAAGAAAATATTTGTCGGTCACGCACACTGTGCAACCTTTGCAAATGGTCGTGATTCATGCAAAAGGAACTCAAGCCGGATTTAACATTGATCTAGAGGGATAAATCATAAAACAATTTCCTCCCTCCCCTTCAGCCCATTGAAAGCAAATTATTAAATGAAAATTATAACAAATTTTCGCTTTGTGAAAGTGAAATTCTACTAACTCGATTTATATCTGAAATTTATTAATTGAGATTCAGTTTGGTCAGAACATTATTGATTCGATTTCGAAAAATGTTTCTTTATCAAAATCGAACCTAAAATATATGAAACAGTTGAGAAAAAAACACGGGTTTTTGAATTTTGAGCGCCATCGTTCTAACACATGTTTTTTGAATGGAATAAGCTAGAAAACACATTCTGTAGCCATCGAAATAAAAAAAAATCAACACTGACAACATATGTATGTAGGAGCTACTAGGCTAAGATCAAATCTCTAAGAGTGCAACAAAAATGACGTGGTGAAATAATGAAAAAAATATGGACACATCTGATTTTATTTTTTCATGCATAAAAACGAAGTGGTATATATATAAATTTATTTTTAATTTGATTAGAAGCTCATGTAATCTGAAACGTTTGTGTTAACAATACAAAGATAGAGTTTATCATGCACAATAAACGATACAAATAAAATAAAGCAAATAAAACTCACTTGTGGCCATTTCGGCTGGCCAGGTGCAATGGCGTGTGTGGTATAGGAAGGGCGGCGCTACTGCTGCGATTGGAGTAAGCAGCAACTAATTCCGGGTGAGTCCTAACTAATGTTTCAACTGTTTCTAACCTAAAACAAAATGTATAGAAAAAACATAATGATGAAAAGCATAATGGAAAAGCTATAGATATAAAAAGAGATATATCTGTTCTCTCGACAATAGTGTAGCTCGGATCACACGTTAAATTGTTGGCATCGGATGCTATCTAAGCAACAAAACTGAGGTAAGATAAGTAAGGAAGAAATAGTTGGGGGTGCAGTCAATAAAAACACCTAAATAAGCGTAACTTATTTATTATGTGCCGACGTTTCGGCCTACAATGTAGGCCATCTTCAGGGCTAAGAGAGAGAAACAAACAGAAATATATAAAAACGTAGCAGTAACAAGAATATATAAAGTAGTACAAGAGTGGAAATTAAAATAGTGACTAGATATGATGAAATAGTGAATAGATATATGATAAATAAAGAATGAATATAAGAGTGGTTACAGAATATAATAAACTTAAAATAGTGATAGATAAAAATAAAAATGTAGATGATGAACAGAAATTCTAATAGTGACAGATATAATAATGAAATAATACGAATATAAAATAGAAAAAATACATGTCAAGAAAGGATAAAATGTAAACAATAATATAAAGGGAAAGAAAAATGAGGAGGTAAACGGAAAGATACAAAATGAGAAGATTAAAATATAGAAAAAGGGGAGTTGAGTAAGAAGGATTTAGAAAAAACTAGTTTAATTATAGATATGGATAAGATGCCAGACATGAGGGGTTACATAGGTAAAATGTAATAATACAAGCATATATAGAAAGATTTTTATTTTTATTTTTATCTATCACTATTTTAAGTTTATTATATTCTGTAACCACTCTTATATTCATTCTTTATTTATCATATATCTATTCACTATTTCATCATATCTAGTCACTATTTTAATTTCCACTCTTGTACCACTTTATATATTCTTGTTACTGCTACGTTTTTATATATTTCTGTTTGTTTCTCTCTCTTAGCCCTGAAGATGGCCTACATTGTAGGCCGAAACGTCGGCACATAATAAATAAGTTACGCTTATTTAAGTGTTTTGATTGACTGCACCTCCAACTATTTCTTCCTTACATAAGAAGATACAGTCGACCAATTCTTCTCTAAGAGGTAAAATAAGATTTAACTTTGTAAGCAAGCGGCAGTGTGATTGTCCATCTGTTATCGTTTCTGAGAAAATAATAAAAGTATCTGCCAGGGTACCGAGACTAGGACGAATAACTAATGCCGAAATTAGGGAGCGAATACAAACTCAACAAAACGTTCTCCAAAATATAGATGAAAAAAGAATCGAACGGTATGGTCATCTCAGAAGAATGAAGGAAAAAAGATTGCCCAACTTAATTTTCAAATGGAGTTCTGAAGGGAGGAAACGGCGAGGAAGGCCAAGAAAAAGACGGATAGAAGGCATTGAGGAAAGTATGGACGGCCATGCTCTGAGTGATGAAGATATACAAGATGGAACAAAATAGAAAAAAAAATTAAAGGAAATTTCAATTTGAGGAAACCCTTAGGCAAAAGAATTGTTATTCTGTTTTAAATAATATTTTTCTTGGAACTACAGTCAATCCATATTTTTCTGTCATTAGAAATATTGTAAAGCAGGTCCAAGTATACTGTCTGTCTTGTTTGCTTACCTCCGGAAAAATAGCCAGAATTTTTTATGTTTTAAATCTACCATAGTTTATTTTAATTATCTTGTTTTTATTACTCGAGTACATCTTTCTTAGTCAAACATTCAAGTGAGTAAAATAAAACCTTTTTCCAGTCATATATTTTTTTCTTTATTTTAATTGATTGCAAAAATTGTGATAAACAATATATAGGACATACCAGTACACATCTAAAAAATAGATTCTATCATCACAAAAATAATCTGAAACCAAATTCAAAGACAAGCACTGCATTATCAGCCCATTGCAAAAAAGAATCACACACATTTAATTTCGATAAACCACACATTTTACACAGAGAAAAAAATAAGATAAAAAGGAGATTTTTAGAAGCATTATACATCAATGATAAAATAGATAAAGTGGTAAATGATAGGAAGGAATCTAACGAAATAAGTAAATTGTACTCATCAGTGATTTTAAAGTTAAAAATGAAATAAAGAAATATAGAAGTCTACACTTATTAGATAACACAGATAACATAACCTTCTCAGGAACCTCATAACATTGTTTTCATTTTTCCAATTTCTCAATTCATACAATTAACTTTTTAAAATAAATAAAATATATAAAATAGATCAATATAGATAAAAAATTACTAATTTATATTAATGGACCATTCATGATGACTATATATTGAAGAAGAAAATAAATTAAAATACTATTTTAATAATAATAATCAAAAACAGTCCAAAGTGCAAATTTCAAAAATTGTTAATGATGACCATGGAGTACACTGTAACTCTAAGCTTTATAAGAAATATTTTAAATTATATGACAATCAACTAAAAAGGAATCTATGCTTTTTATCCAGTATTTTTGGGACAAGTTTGTCTGTAAAATTATGTATTTATTTGAATTGTCTTTTATTTTAGGTTGAAAATGTACAAATTTTATATAAAAAATTTTTTTAAGAATAGTTGTAGATTAAATAACATTAAAGGGACTTGTAAGAAATGTAAAATTGATAATGACATATAAATGTTGAAACGTTTTTAAAATAAAGAAAAAAATATATGACTGGAAAAAGGTTTTATTTTACTCACTTGAATCTACCATAGTTTTATTGTTACCTACAACTCAATATTGTTATGTCCAATTTTTATATAGCCCTGATTTTGTTATTTTGAAAATTTAATACTAGTCATCAGTTCCTTAATTTCGTTTTCATTGGTATTTTGCCCGCTAATATTCTAACATACTTCATGGAATAAGTGTCCGTAAGCGAGAGAGTTTTAAAATTAGTTGAGTATTAAATTTTGTTTCTTAATCATTGTTGTTGTCTAATCTGATTTGGCAGTAGATACAATAGCGCGATGAGCTCACCAGTAACAGGAAGTAATACGTTATGATAAGAAAAAAATATCCTTCCATCGTTTGGTATTTTTAAACTAAACACTGAATTTATCAGGTAGATAACATTTACAATGTAATATTAATAATTCAATAGTATCCAATTCATGTAAAATGAAACATAAAAGTAAATGTGCTTAAATTAATAGGCATGGAAATGTAAAACGTTAATCAATAAACTCTCCAGCTTTTGATTAGCATTTGATGTTAGAGGGAATGCATATACTATTCTTCTACTTCATTCTTTCCTTCGATGGCAGGGTCAGGGGTTAAAATGAGGAATTCTATGGTCCTCCTCGGTTCTTCCAGGTTTCCAAATAGCTTTTTCCACACCTCAGTCAGAGAGGGCATAATAATATATTTTCCACATACCAATAATATATATGTGTGTCCATGTGTATGTACACCAATATTCATTTAGATACATCACAGTTTTCGACTTCCGTCAGGCCTTAGACACAACTAGTGGTCACCGAATCATGATGGTATTTCAATCAATGGAGGCCGAACTCATAGACGTAAAGCTACATGAAAAGCCTGACAGTGACAGATAGCAACTTTAATGATATCGAAAAGGAAACTCAGGATTTGAGTCGGTCAGTTGTCTATTTCTAATAATAGATAATAATAATTGAGAACCCTTGAATCTGGATTCAAGCACTTTTTTTTTTTTAACACGGTCACTGATTCCTTTCTGGATGACATCAAAAGCTCTAAAAACTAACAGTAAAGTGTTTTTACTATATATATGTATATATATATATATATATATATATATATATATATATATATATATATATATATATATATATATGAACCAAGGAAACTTATCAACCATGTGACGCAGAAGGACAGTTGGCCAATCAGTGTTAAGGACTTATACGGGAAGTATCCAGCAATTCAAGGTGTTTGCTAAAGCAGTGTGGTTAATCATCACTACACGAAATCAATATTATAGGTGAACAAGAATTTTAGTTTTGTTTTCAATGACTTTGTTGTAATTTTGTGTTTTTTCCTATTTTTTTTTTTTTTCAACTGGCTTAATATTTACTATGATCAATATTTTTATGTTTAAGTTTTGTTTTTTAATGATGTATTTTCAATTTACCGTTTAGATTTATATATAAATAATACAAAAAAAAATGTTAATAATAGAAAAAAACAACAACATGAAAGTACAATTGTATGTAATGTACTATAAATGTACGGAACATGCAGAAAAATAAACGTCCTTCGCGTAGGGGTAGTGCGTGAAGGGAAAAAAAAAATATGTATATATTTTATATATATATATATATATATATATATATATATATATATATATATATATATATTTCTAATTATAGACAAAACAGAGCACTAACGAGGCTATTAATGGATCTGTTTTGGCCAACATAACGGGAACCCTTAGTCAGCAACCTTGATTTCGCAACAATGCGGATCTTGAAGGAGAGTGCTGTCTCAACAGGAAATTGTACCTTGGAGAATGGCTGAGGTATTGTCAGCCTATCTTAAGCGTGACTGGTTCATAAATGGTGACAATTTTTATGATCACGCTTAGACCATACCTCCCCTAAAATGTATGTATATGTACCTAAAATTAAATTGGAATCGATTGCTCAAAACTTACGACAATAACAAAACTGCTTAATCACTAGTCATCTTATTCCCAACTCTCCTGTTTTTTTACTAGGCTATGAAACTTCTTAGTGGTTTTAAAAACTTGAGGTCTTGAGCTCCTGCACCCAATCACCTCGCAAATCTGACAAGGGTTGGACAATAGTGTGGACGTCTAAGTAAACAACATTTCAATCTATTCTTTGAGTTTCCTTCTACCAATTGTTTTTTTCATGTTCTTTCTTTCAAGGAAACTGTCATTGTTTATTGAAAATTATGATTATAGCTATTGTTATCACTATAGAGAGTGGAGAAGCTCAGTATAAAGAGTGATAAAGTACTGAACTATAGGTTCCGGATTCGAAGCTTCTTCTTTGACTTCCTCTTATGCCATTGCTAGCGTCGAGGAGCGGATTCGAAACCGGCTGTCATAAATTATTTATTCTGTTGACAGCCTTGATTCGACCCTGTGATGGGTACCCTATTGGGGATCACCAAGCCTCTAAAAGTGGGTACTCTTCATAAGAGAAAAAACTGATCCCCACCAAATCATGTCCTTGCACCACCATTCCGAAAACAGTAGAGCCTCAACCATGCGCCCAAGAGTTTCAGTACGTGGGCTGAAGTGCTACAGCTTTTTTTTTACATTATTATATTGATATTATTTTATTCTTACACTTTCAAACTTAAAATGTATATTTAGAAAAATAGATGAATTGCTTTGAGTACATAAAATAAAATATCGTTAAACTCGTGAGTGTATAATAGCTGCATTTAGTTAACTAATTGAGGGGCACGTATAATGACGTAGAGGATGATGTTGGCAGTATTTTACCTAATAAAGTAAGAGTTTTTAAACATAAACGTTAATTTAGAAATCGTAGAAACATTAAATAAATATTGCACGGTGACACCAGTTTAACAGAAAGCATTTTCGAAATGAATATAAGCTCTCCATCCTAACACTTGAGATGAAAATTGATGCTTATTTGATACAGAATTGAACATTTTCACCTCTTTATACGAAATATTTGGCGTACATCGCTATAATTTTATTTTTATCAAGTAAACAAAAAATGTTAAGAATAATAAAATATCGTAACCATGAAGAATATAAGAGTGGAGGCAATTTAAAAGGATAACAACGACAGCTGGTAATTTTTTATATTTATATATTATTATAATGTATGGGGTTAAACTCTTTAATCATTCATATATACACCACGAGGATACATAAGTAACAGAAACTGTGTTATTGTGAAATAAAAAACCGTTTGTTCTTTTTACGTATTCTGGCTCAGTGTTTTATAATTATTACTAATTTTGACGATTTAATGGGATACTATACTGTGCATTAGCTTGTTTTGTATGACATTTCAATGTTGTTGTTTTGTCTAAAAAACATTATATATATATATATATATATATATATATATATATATATATATATATATATATATATATATATATATATTATTCTCATTCATAAATTGCAAATATTATTACAAAAAATAAAATAATAATAAGCATATTTTATATTTCAAAAATTTACCTTCCATACTGAGCAGCGAGGTCGAGGGCAGTCTCTTGCCTAATATTCCTTATTGTCGGATCACAACCATGCTCTAAGAGCAGATTCACAACCCCTGTATGACCGTATTGAGCAGAACAATGGAGAGCCGTTTCTTTATCCTTATTCTAAAATAAAAAATAAAAACATAATTAACACAATAATAGTTAGTAGGAGTGAGAGGCGGAATTGAGAACAGTAAATATGCGCATAGCTAAACGAATTACCAATAAAACTTAGACCTACCCAGTTTGTGCTACAACACATGAGAAAAAATAAACGATCCAACCGCAGTTGTTTCGCGTCAAATATTCCATCTTGTGGACCAAGGAAAGGCTAATGTTAACACTAATTGACTTGTAAAGTAAGAGGTTAGGCCTTCTACAATTTTTATAGCATCTTCTCACATCAGTTCTTTCCCCGCACGAATACCGTATGAGCACAACTACACAACATTCGGAAAAACCGTGAGATAACAGACATATAGAAGCTATGAGCAGAGACCAGGGATAAACTTCAAAGAGTAAGATAAAAGGATAATATCAATGAGGCACAAGTAATTAGTAGGCATAAGGAAAAGGTAGAGTAAAAACGACAACTTTGGTTTGATAATGATCGTTCCAATACATTAGAGTGATGGAGGATAATTATCTTACGTGAGGGTATACAATTTTATCAGCACAGCAATAGATAATAAGCCAGATAAATAATTAAAGGTATACAATTTTATCAGCACAGCAATAGATAATAAGGCAGATAAATAATTAAAGGTATACAATTTTTTCATTCACATTTGACATTTTTGGCCTTGGCCATTCTCTTCTCCATTCATTCGATTGCCACCTCTTCCTAGATTTTGCTGCCGTGCTATTAACTATATATCAGTTTAAAGGAGTTGCATCTTCTCCCTTTAACATAGTTATTCTTTCCGTACACAAATACCTTACAGTAGCACGGCTACACACCTGCTGGAAAACCGTGCGAAAACGCATACTAGTTTTTGGAATTATGTACTAATAACCGTCGATTGAATTTTCTTTTAACCTAAGAAACTAAACTAAATGGGAAAGAGTTTAATACATTTATTATTATTTTTGTATACGACATTATAACATTTTTTCTCTAGGGCGCACAATCCCTTCACTATATATTATAACTAAAAACGAAGATACCCAAGAAAATGTCAGTAAGTAATAACATTCCACTAAGTAAATCTTTATATAGTAACATGAATTTCAACAAAGTGCCTCAAAATTCCATACCAAACCGGAAAATATTCTCACTAAACAAACAAAATGTGGGCAGTATCGATCAGCCTAGGAAAATACAGAGCCAAAACTACGAACAACTGAAAAATAAAAACGACACTGTTTTCTTGGATCTCGATTGATTTAGGAAAACTCGCTCCTTTTAATTCGTTTTCGATAAAACTTGTATTTACCGCTAACTACAACACGAACTTTCAAGATAAGAAGTTTCAAGCGCGAATAAATTGGCAGTGAAAATCCAATTCATTGTAAAATGAAAATTTAACTCCGTAATTAGAATAATCTACTACTAATCTATTTCTGGTAGACAGAAGCATACGTGAAAATATAAACATAATTGAAAATACTTTATATGATAATCATATAAAAACATTATTTAGAAGCGAAATTATAAAAATAAGAAACATTAACACATTGCGGAGTCACCTGTGGTCTGGTGATTAGCCTACTATGCCCAAGATCGCGGGTTCGCAGCCGCCCTTCTGGGTGATAAATTGGGGAGCGGCCCCGTGCCTGTGCAATGTTAGGTACTTGTTGAAAATCCCTATCCTAATTAAAAATGAATAGGCAAAATTTAGAGCACCTTCGGCCTAGCAGCACGGAGTGACGTAATACGAAACAGACGAAGAAACATACAACATGGATCAAGAAAAATACAAATACCAATTTATTAATATATATATATATATATATATATATATATATATATATATATATATATATATATATATATATATATATATATATACTACTATGTATAAGGACTGCAAACGGAAAATATTTTACTATCTAAAGTAATAGGCATCAGCATTTTATTACATTTATTACAAAAATAAAAGTTTGTACATTCATCGTATGAATAGTGAATAAAATGCAACATAATAGTACTTAAAATTTGGAAGTCAGCTGATGTGGGTCCATAGGCACCTGAATGGTTAGGCAACATGAGTGGCAGGATCGCGATATACTACATTAATTGGAAAGTCATTAATGAATTTGTTTCATAACTCATTTCGCAGTCTCAAGTACTGCAAAATAATACTTAGTGGTCTGAATCCGGTGGGCTCAAAATCGCCTAAAAATGAAAAGAAAAAAAAACACACACTAGATATATATTGGGAGAAAAAAAAAAAGCAGTTCGGAAAACTCGAGATGCAGGCGACAGTAGAGAATAGCTTATATGCTAAGTATTGTCCAACCCGGAGACCTAGAGTTTTTTACTTCTCACTAATAGCAGAAAAGATAGCTTGTAAACAAATCTTTATGGCCATCCCTTCACAACAGGAACGCCATAACCCAAAAAATAGTCAGCCCCACAGCAATCTATTACTCTAATGACTAAATATAGTATTCCTAAATGAAATTTTCATTAAAAGATTTTGTGTAATTCGATTTGATTGATTAAATGGTGCATTTTTGGTTGTCTTCACGAAACAGTGGGATTATCTCGTCTTCTCAAATTTAAATCAAATATTGGAAGAGGAAAACTATATTTATATGAAAACCTGGACAACAACTAACTTCCTTTTAATTACCTTCAATACTTTATAGAGTCCATGTATTCGGGCCCTTTGAGTCTTCCACCCTTTGAGCATTTACTATCATGTTTTTCTTATATCTCATTATCATTATTATAACATTACTTATTATTTAAATAAGATATGGTATAACAGCCGTACTTCTGGGAATATATGTCATATTCTAACATCCTCTAAAAAAATCAGAGAATTACGAGAGTATTCCTCCAAACGTTAACTATATTAGGATACGAATAAAATATTTTACATATTTGAAAAGTGCTTTAAAACAGATGAGAATACCTACTTACCAATACACCTCTATTTATACAACAAAAATATATTTATTTATTCGCATCATATACGCTTATCTTAAAGATTGATTACTAATTTTGTTTTCGTTTTCAGAAAAGAAACAACATAACAATGCCTAAAATCGACCTCCAAAATAATGTGCAGGCTCCATGAAGCATTGACTGTAAGCATAGCAGTAAACCTGGGAGCTTTACTTCATCAGAGATAAAAATAAGAAATTAAAAGTATTATTGGAAAATGGAAGAGACTCGTCGAAAGTGGATGAAGATGAAATACCACCAGATAGAGAAAAAATAATGGAAATAATTGGAGCACTCCATAACAACAGAGCACCTGGAATCCCGAATGAGGTCCTGAAATATGGGGGTGAGGCGGTGGTGGAGGAAATATATAACCTCGTATTTGATGTACGGATGGAGATGAGGATGGCACAGGACTGGAATATGGCAGGTTGTGCCCAATACATAAGAAGGGAGACAGATTAAACTGCCAAAACCACCACACATTTAAGAAAGTGGACAGCTTCAAGTATCTGGGGGCTTTAGTGACACGAAAGAATGACATCACTGCAGAAATTGAAGCAAGAATTTCAGCAGGCAACAGACGTCTCTTTGCATTGCAAAAAGTATTAAGATTTCGGAACTAGTCACGGAAAGCAAAATTATTGATTTATAAAACAATCTTAAGACCGATTGTCACGTACGCTGGTGAAACGTGGGTCCTGACCCTGTGAAAAGATGCTGCAGATCTGGGAGAGGAAGGTACTTCGGCAGATATTTGGGCCAGTATGTAATGAAGGCCAATGGAGGTCAAGAAATAATAGAGAGCTTCAGGAACTATACAATGAACCAGACCTAGTCACCTATGTCAAATCAACCTGTATAAGATGGCTTGGGCACGTAGAAACAATGGAAGAAGATAGGTACCCGAAGAAACTATTATATGGCAAACCAGGAGCCAACAGAAGAAGCGGAAGGCCCAGGCTGCGATGGCTGGGTGATGTGGAGAACGATCTGCAGAGGATGGGAATCGGACAGTGGAGAGGTCGAGCTGCTGACAGGGAAGACTGGAGAGGCGTTGTTGTGGAGGCCAAGGCCCTACAAGGGTTGTAGAGCCATGGAAAAAAAAAGTATCTTTTTATACATTAAACAATAAATTGCGCTTCGTTAGATACTTCAGCATAACATGTACCGTTTAAGAAATATAAGGTATTTAAAAAATGGTATTCACTACTTATTTTTAAAACCCAACCATTAACCAAGTAAAAAATGAAAATCAATATAATTGTTTTCTCAGTTAAGCATTTACATATTAAAGCCCGTACCAATACGCCGAGGTTATGAATGAGAATATAGAATTTTATCAATTCGTTCAATTAAGATTTTCTATAAGTTTTTTGTTTTTTTTACGTAAAACCTTACCATTCATCTCTTTTCCAAGAAACCTCGACATTTTTCATTGATTAATAATCTTTTCGATATATTTGAAAAATTTAGATAAGGTACGATTATATACAATTATTTTTGTAACGTCAATAATCATAAACCGATAGGATGATAAGAAGACTTGAGCGTAGCCAATAAAGTGTAGAACTAACACACATCAGTATTTTTGGTTCCTTATAAATCGGTTATCGATACTCAAATTTTAATTTTGATATTAAGATAAATCGAATAACTACTAACAGTCAAAACTAATGCTTATCTCTATTATATCGAAAATTTAAAATATATTAATATTTTTTCCACATCATGAAATCATAGATAGGGACAGTAATAAGCCTCGGAAGATTTATTTTGTTCTTTTTATATCGATCCATATTTCAATATCAAAATTATCGATTATGTTGAAAATATCGATATTTTTTTTAAAATCCGTCCTATATTTATTCCCGATAAATCCAACATTTTGGTGTGAGTTCGTGACAATATCTTTAGTAGATAATTGCCTACGGCCCTATTGCCGCGTATATGTGCTTACGTATGTTTGGCGAAAACGCTGGTCTCAACTTATATTCGTGTCGCGTCATTTCAGGCTTTTATTTTCGCTATATTTAACATATAGAGTAGAATAATGGCCAAAATGTATAACTGTTTAAATTTTGAAAAAACGTTTAACTAAAATAAGTTATAAAATTATTATTATGGTAACAACCCCTTTTTAGTGAAATTACTAAAGAAAAATATTGAAAATAAAAATTACCAGCATATCCAGTATGAGGTAACTATCCATAAACAAAAAACCCACTAGAATATGGTCAAATAACAGATTTAGGTAGGTAACGACACTTGTCTCTGTAGCTTAATTAAGCCGTTTAATTCTCTCTGGTTAAGTAACAATACGAAATCTATTCATGTTTTAATTTAATTATTATTATTCATAATTAATTAATTTTTTGATCAAGATATCCAAGTAGTTTTCAATATAAACTACACAAACACCTTATTTTGCTTTTTTATCGCATACATCTTGTCAATGGTTGTTATAACAATGTATTGAGGGCATATAAATTATTTTTTTTTTATTTATGATGGCTGAGTTACTAATTTTGAAAGACCATAAAACAAAGACTATGATTTCATATGATATAATTGTAGATATTTTGAGACTGGTCTATTTGGTACAGCATGTAATTTTGTGAATTGTAGCAAATTATACAAGAAATAAAAAAACAAAAATTGTAGATATAGCCTTAAAACCCTGAAAAGTTATATTACCTTTATTATAACTTACTATTACTATATTATTTCTTGAATCTTATTACCAGGTAGGAGAGCATCCCACGATTATCATATTTTGGGATGAGGAAATTCCTTGGAAGTTGATACCAACTAAGTTTGATCGATTTCCTGACCAGTAATTAAAACTACTTCCTTTAAATATGTATTCAATTTTATCAGTACAAAAATAAATAATAAGCCAACTAAATAATTAAAGATCTAAAATTGTATGAATCCCTCAACAGCGAGCCTAGAGCGGCTGGAACATTTTCTTTACTGGCAGATGTAGAGGGAAGATGGGGTTCTCCATGACAGCCAGTTATTCTGCATGACCGGCTACAGCCAGCAGCAGCCTTTATGTGTAATCATCAACTACAGCATAAGAGCATAAGGGTCACCTCAATATAATCTATACTGTTCTAGGTATTTTAAAAATATTTCATTCAATTCAATTATCAATAGCATCGAAGAATAAGTTTAAATGAAAGGAAGGTACAATGATGTGTAGAGAAGAGAAAAGCGAAAAAATCAGGAAGACCAAACACAGCTCCAGTATTCAATCAAAAGGCATAAAACACGAAATTGTGAAAAAAAATTAATAAGCTAACGAATTAACATGATCAAGGATCGAGATGAAAAATAAGTCAATCTTAACCAGATCGAGGATGTTCGAGGGCGGTTCATTTTGAAAATAAACATGGATCAATTCAAAATAAAATCTTTAGATGTTTACAATGTCACGCTAGACTGTTAATGTCACACTGGACCGTTGTAGAAACTGATGACATTGGACCCCCTGGAACCCCAATCAGGTACTCACTGATAGGACGATTTCTCGTTTCGGGAAAACTGAAGCTAACAGACGCCACAGTTAGTCGGGCCAAATAAAAGTTAATTGCATTGATGAGGAGTTCCCTCCCAAGCGGTGATGATATCCTGCTACTCGCTTATTAGAGGGGTCGAGTGGTGCAGAGACCCAACCAGCCAATTACAGGAGCCCCCCTTTCCACTCAAACCTTTAATTAGTAAATAGCTTATTACACTCCTACAACGCTTTCAATTGCCATCTCGATCCTATTATGAATAGGATAACGAAAACTAAGATTCTTAAGAGCAACTTAACATTACAAAAAGACGAATTCAAGCCAGGAGGAGGGCAAACGTGATAACTGGTTGTAGATTGTGCAAACACTCCTCGACAGTTTAGTGTTACTAAGTTCAGCTACTGGAAAATTACAACAATCGCTATAAATATGAAGTACTTAAGACTTAGGTACCTTATCAAGCATTACAGATTGATAGAAAATCCTTAAAAAGCTGCGAACAAGAAATTGTCCCACAATTGTCAATGAAGCTTGAAAACAAATTCAAATTTGATTGTTTTGGTTCTTCACTACCCAAAGTAGGAAACCTTCATTCATGCAGTTAAATAAAAAAAATAAAGTTACCCTCACAATCAATAATTTTCACCAGTGTTTTACGTTTTAGGTATCAAGGCACAACTTTCGTGTCTGTATATCAGTAGATATAGGCACGAAACCGAAGTTGTCACTTGAGGCCTAATGCATTCATTAAACATGGGTGATAACTATTGATTAAACGGGTAACATTTTTTTAAATCAATTTGATGAGCATAACACATATTATTGTTAATCCGATATTGATGATCAAGAACTACTGGTTTCGCTTACCCATTTTCCGTAACACGCCTGGCCGATATAAATATATTTCAAAATGGCTAATCAGATTTTTGCCTTAGTTGAACAAAATGTAGGGACTAGTACAACAATTTCTGTCATTAATTTGATCAAATTGCATTTAATATTTTCGATAACACATCCTCAAATATAATTTTTATGACAATAAATAAATCAAATATAATTTTTATCCAAAATTGAAGACAAGGTAGGAATTGGTGTTAAAATGGCCGCCAAGTTATCGAATTTGTCAAAAAAAACATCGGCGATTTTTACTCAAGCATATGCAAACATATTTTGATTGGAAAGCCTATATTTGAAAAATGATTCGTCACGGATATTTTATTGATTGAAACAAATGTAAAAATCCAAACCTATTGGCAGACATTTTTTTCTATATTCAATATCAAATACAAACTGGAAAAAGCTGAGTCTTATCAAATAAATATATATTCTGTTTTACCGAAAACTCCCAAATAGATCGTGGCCATATCAACTATGCGAAAATGGAACACGAACATGTTCCAATATTACATTTATGCGATAACTGAAAACAGATTTTAGGGTGCATGCAAGAGGGTATTCGGATCCTAATAGGAATTCTTCGTTATCCTGAATATAATTTGTGTATAAGAGGTTGTGGGCATATGTTTTAATTTCGTTTAATTCGAAAACTACTCTGTAATAAAAATTAATATAATTATATGAAAATTATAATCCATAAAACACTTCAAACCATTACATATTAATAAAAGATAAAAGCGATGTTATTGAAATTCAAAATAATTCATAAATCATGGTGATCAAAATGCGATTGACACCTACTTAAAAACCCGCATTTGGGCATATCAGTGACAAAAATGGGATTCAACTTTGTCGCTTGAAGATTCCTTTAAGCTTAAATTCAACCACTTACCTTTCTCCAGGAGCTTTCCAGCGCACATAACTGGAATTTCCAATTTAATAGGGTGTACTTTGTAACGAATTAGGAGAGGTAATCCAATTCTAAAGCGATTTAATACAGATGAAAACACAGAGCCGAAGGTTCTACAGGGTGTCCCGAATTTAAATGGCAAAACTTCAGGAACTTATAGGGGACCGAAAAACTAAGACAAAAAGTCCTTTAGAGATTTGCTCGTTTTTGCTCAGTTTTAGAGAAAATCGCAAAAAAAGAAACAAAACAAAAATGTTACAGGTAGCGATTATCACCTTTCAAAGTTCGTCAGGCTAAGCAGTGAGATATGTAAACACTTAATGTTATCCTTTACATTATTTTATTTGTTTACATTTTGGCTTCCTTCTAGGATTATAATTCCTAAATCAGTCTTCAGTCAATTACTCAGATATTTTTGTGTGAATAGCATCAGTCAATGCCGCATACATATTCTAATGTTGAATACGCTGATCTGATTTTTGTGTACGGTTTCTGTAACGGTAATGCTTTAGACGCGGTGCGGGAGTATGCGCGCCGATTTCCATACAGAAGAGTGCCTAATCGACGAGTCTTTTCGTTATCTTTTAATAGACTACGAGAGACTGGGTCATTATTTATAGGTAATGAAGGCGACCAACTCCAGGCAGCAGTAAGAGCAGATTATCGGAGAAGAAATTGTGTCCAACGCTTCTTCGATAACAATCCTGAGACTAGCATCCGAAGAGCATCTGCTGCATTAGCAATATCGCGAACTTTGAAAGGTGATAATCGCTACCCATACCATCTTCAAGAAGTTCAGAATTTATTACCTCGAGATTATGTCAAGAGATTGAATTTTAATAACTGGTTTCTTGAAAAAATTCGCGATGATAATTTATTTCCATTAAAAATTATATGGACCGATGATGAAGCTACCTTTACAAGAGGAGGAATTGTCAATCAAAGAAATTATCATGTATGGGCTCTTGAAAATCCCAGAGCTATTAGAGAGAATAGGTTTCAGCATGAATTTTCTATTAACGTTTGGCTTGGAATTTGGAACAGATTACTGGTGGGACCATATTTTTTACCTGCAAGATTGAATGGTATCACATTTAAACATTTTTTGGAGAACGACTTTTCTAATTATTTAGATGACATTCCCTTACAACAGCGGATTGAAATGTGGTTCCAACTCGATGGATGTCCAGCTCATTATAGCAGAGTTGCTCGAGCTTGGCTGGATATAAATTATCCACAACGATGGATTGGAGGTGTAGTACCTTGACCACCCAGATCACCTGATATGACACCCATGGATTTCTTCGTATGGGGAACCTTGAAGCAGAAAGTTTGTTCGGTGTCAATCAACTCAAGAGAGCAATTAAGAGACCGAATCATAGATGCAGTGCACCAAATATCATCAGAACAATGTTTAGCTGCAATTTATCAAGTGAGTGCTAGATGTAATGCTTGCATTGGTGCAAGAGGACAACATTTTGAGCAATATTTACATTAAAAAGAACATAACATAAATATAAATGTAAATAAGTATAGAAATGAAAACTAGTTTTGTTTCTTTTTTTGCGATTTTCTCTAAAACTAGCAAATCTCTAAAGGACTTCTTGTCTTAGCTTTTCGGTCCCCTATAAGTTCCTGAAGTTTTGCCATTTAAATTCGGGACACCCTGTATAAGGCACCAATTAGTATTAAGTTGTATAATTTATAACTTTATTATAAGTTGTATAACTTATTTATATATATTTATTACTTATTAACTTTATTTATATGTATTTATTTTATATTTATTTATATATATTTATTATTTATTTACTTATTTATTTATTTATAACTTATTTATTTATAACTCTCATAGAAAATTTTGTTCCAAGAATGAATGACTTAACCACAGATAACTGAACTTAATAAAATTATTAATATAACAGGTTCAAATTTTAGAAAAATTGTAAAAGATCAGGACAACTTTTTGAAATTTTGCTCTTTTATATCAACAAATTACCTATTATTTTCATTCAATAAAACCTAATTTTGCTTTGCAGCTTTACTTCCTATTCACTTTAATTTAATTTTTGAATTAAAGTATTTATTTTTGTTCATTAAATTTTGTTTTATCTCAATTTTGTATTCACCCAGGGAGTAAACATTATTCATTTTCCTCAAAATGTGTATTTCATTCTATTTTTACACAT
Organism: Arma custos; assembly: GCA_037127475.1. Taxonomy (NCBI): domain Eukaryota; kingdom Metazoa; phylum Arthropoda; class Insecta; order Hemiptera; family Pentatomidae; genus Arma; species Arma custos. Next base: position 117,522,620 of record CM073761.1, on the reverse strand, counting down.
TATCATATAACTCATAAAAGAATGACATTGGTATTTTTTTTTTTTAAAGTAAGTTTATAGGTTCATTACACAGACATGCAATTTTAAATTACTGATACAATAAATCAGAATAATGGCAATAATTGGTTGTTGAAATTCCAATTACTTTAATAAACTTACCATCAAGTTGACATTGGGTACAGAAGGCCCATGTGAAAGGAGAAGTTTAACAATATTTACATTTCCAGTCCAAGCAGCTAAGTGAAGTGGTGAACAACCTTTATCATCAATTATATTTGGTGATGCCTCATGGGTGAGCAAAAGTTGTACAATCTCTCTAAAAATAAACATATATAATATAATACAAAAAAAAAAATAGTATGAGTAAATAAATATAAGTAAATGTCTCACTGATGGCCATTAAGCGCTGCATGGTGAAGCGCTGAATATCCGCAGGCATCTTGGACATTAGCTCCAGGACCTCGTCTTAAACTGGAAAAAAAAAGAAATTTTAAACTGTTCATGATTAATTTTTTTTAAAGAGTAATTTATTGATATTTAAAACTGTAATAATATTACATCAAGTAAATTTGCTGATATGAACAAATGACATGAAAACAAAAAACACTTGTTGAAAAACTACCCATCGGTAGCACTCCAATAAAGTTCTATAGTAGAAGGTCTCGAGGCCATCTTCTTTTCAGACGCCTCAGAGGGTTATCAGGAATAGTATGGGAAGCAAGTTGAGAGACTAGCAGATTGAAGTTTGTATGGAGCTTGTCATGGAAGGATAGATATCTAGTTTGGGCCAAATCAGCAACATATGGGATATTAAGATCATGATGGATGAGTTTGTTTGTGACATAATAAGGAGCATTGAGGATTTTGGATTGTAAGGATTGGATACGAGATGAATTGGATGGTTTAGTAGAGCCCCAAAGCTCAACTCCATGAAGCTGTCGAAATAGGTCTGATAACTGTCATGTAAATGAGTCTTTTGTAATTAATTGAGAGCTTAGAACGTTTGTCCAGTAAATGTTGAAGTGGGCGAAAACATCGAGCAGTTTCTTGTCTTTTCAGTCTTGTATGAGGATTCCGAGGGAGAAGTTTGTCCAGATGGAGTCCTAGGTAATGTATCTGTTCAACAGGGATCAGTGGAATATTATTAAAAGATACAGTAGGGCAGGAATTCGTAGGTTTACGACGAAGAGTGAAGGTAATTTGATGGGATTTGTGAGGATTTATTTTAATTCTCCAATTTTGACACCATTCTTGAAGGTTTGAGATATGAGATTGAAGAGATTGGGATGCAACAAATGGATTCTGATTCTTATTTACTGATAACACACATGTGTCATCAGCGTACGTAGTGAGGACAGTGCTTGGATACTACCTTGAGGAACACCGGCAGACTGGGTAAAGAGGGAAGAGTAGGAAAAATTATGGTTTACTTTAAAGGTTCTATTGCTGAGGTAGGAACTGATAATAAGGAAGTAAGTAGAAGGTAAGAATTTACGGAGTTTGTATAGCAGACCCAGATGCCAGACTCGATCAAAAGCCTGCTCTACATTGAGAAAAGCTCCCGTGCAGTACATACAGCGTTCTAATGCAGATGAGACAACGTCCACCACACGATGACATTGCTGGATTGTGGAGTGCGATGTTCTGAAACCAAATTGGTGATCTGGGATTGTTTGGTTGGATTCTATGATAGGATGAAGAAGTTTCAGAATGAGTTTTTCAAGTATTTTGCCCATTATGGGCAGGTGAGATATAGGACGATAAGATGGGAGTTCTGGTGGTTTTTTAGGTTTTGGTACCATGATTAATTCAATTTTAAATTTTGCTTAATAATATTTTAATATTTAATTATTTAAACTTTGTTTTCTGGTAATAATAGTATAGTATATGCAGTTGGAATAATGTGTTCCTTAGATGGCCAAGACGCAAGAAGAAGAAGTATAGTATATAGTTTTTAATAATCGGTAAAAAAAGTAACTTTAAATTAGAAATTACTTAAGATAGTATCCTTGGCCCAATCCTTTATACAGTGTATACAGCTGACATCCCAACTCATCCTAATACTATCCTTACCTCGTATGCTGATGATACATGGGCATTATCAGTCAACACCAATCCAGTTATAGCATCCCAAAACCTCTAATTCCATATCACTGATCTTGAAGAATGGTGTCAAAACTGGAGAATTAAAATAAATTCTCAAAAAATCGCATCAAATAACTTTTACTTTACGTCGTAAACCAATGACTTCCTGCCCTTCAGTATCCTTTAATAATATCCCACTGGTTCCTGTAGAACAGATCCTATACTTAGAGTTGCATCTCGACAAACGATTAACCAGGAATCCTCATAGAAGACTGAAAACACAAGAAACCACTTGACGTTTCAGGCTACTTCAACATTTACTGGACAAACGTTCTAAGCTCCCAATTAACTACATAAGACTCATCTACATGACCATCATACCGACCTATTTGGACTTACGGAGTAGAGCTTTGGGGCTCCACTAAGCCATTGAATTCCTCTTGTATCCAATCGCTACAATCCAAAATCCTTCGTAAAATCCTCAATGCTCCTTATTTTGTTAAGAATAAAGTCATCCATAACGACCTTAATGTCCCATTTGTTGCTGATTTGGCCCGAACCCGGTATCTATCCTTTCATAACAAACTTCATTACTCAAACCCTGTAGTTTCAAACTTAGCTTCCTCTTCAATTCCCAATAATCCTCCAAGGCGTCTGAAAAGAAGATGGCCATGTGACCTTCTTAGTTGAATTTTGATTTGAGTACTACCAGTGGGTAGTTTCTCTACTTGTCATTATGTAACACTTGTCCTATTTACTTTTTGTATAATTGTAATACAGTTGTAAATATCAATAAATAAATTTTTAAAAAAAATTAGAAATTATAATTTACTGTTTGAAAACTATTAGTTAAAGTAAAATAAAAAGATTAGTTAAAGTAAAATAAAAACAAATGAAGTCTTCAAGAGGATGAATATATCACTATAAACCCAGGGTCTTGGGTTTAGTAATTGGTAAGAACCATAATGTTTCTAGGTCAGCGATTGTGCAGGTAAGTGCTTTGGCCAAGATCACGCTAAACTGCCCTAATTAAGGGTAGCCACTTTTTGAGATTGGATAGGCCCAACAAGGGTCTCCTGACCCCAATGAGTCGATTCTTGGTAGATAACAGAATAACTAGCTAACTACAGTAGCCGATCTTAAGCTTGGGTTCAGGAGAACAGGAGCCAGGGCCTTACCAGTGAGCCAAACTACTCCCCAAAATATTGAGCAACTGACATAAATTCAGTATTTCTTTCCTCAACCCAATATTATGTATCCATTATAATTGTCTGTACGCTAAGTTATAATCAAAATCAATGTAAATACTATACATAATTATTAATACTACATATCAAAGTACTGGCATTAGTTAATCATAAAGAACACTAAACTAATTTAACTGCAACGAACTCAAAGACATGAATAATCTGTTGAAAATCAGAATGGATATGATGAGGTTAAGTTATAGTAAGCATTGGTATATATGCATTAATTTTTCACAATCCTCTCTGGATGGTTGATGGGATATTTGAAGAAGGCATACTTCTGAGAAGGATGATGGGCTATAAGTGGCCCCATGAACCAACAGTCATGCAGTACAGAGGAGGGGGGGATAACCAGGCTACCCTTCCTTCTGAGTCAATATCTGCCTTAATAGTTTTGGGAATGTTTATAGTATACTCTGAAAAGTATTTCTTGTACACTAAGGAATGAAGAAGATATTTTTCTGATATGAAGTTAGCTGTTAATTGGCAACAACCAAAGAGACTTTGAACAAATTTTGCTAGAGAGGAAGGCTAGTAATAACACATTTGAGCGTGTTGAGTATATAAATGGAGATGAGGTCAAGATTAGGCCGTAGGAATTGAATTTAGATAAGGAAATAGATGATTTTTGGCTTGATCTCAAAACAGCTGAGGTAGAATCTACATCCTCAGTTAGTGGATTGAAGACAATATTGACCAGAGGGAGTTTCTTTGATTGTTAGTAGAGGAATTTTGAGTGATTAAAAAGAGAAAAAGACTGCCTGGAAAAAGATTTGCATTGGTAGAAGTTGTGAGGACTATTTACTAAAGAGAACTGGAATAGAGCAACAACTGCAGTTAATGAAGCTAAAAACAAGTCCTGGGAAGACTGTAGCGGAATATTAAACATGGACAGAAAAATAATTGAATTATTTTGAAGGAAGATAAATACTCCTTTCTGTTTTTAAAGAAACATTAAAAACAAAAGGGAGGAGATTGTCTCCATAATATAAATATATAATCCTCTACCTCTTCTTCTTAATCTCTAATTATTAGGTAATAATCTAAATAATAGGTAATAATCTCTAATTTTTAGGTTAGAGATTATTATCTCTAAACTAAAAATTGCAAAATCAGCCAGGTTATAACAAGTGGTCCCTCAATTCATCAAGTATGTAGTGAACAAACAAGTGAAAGTACTATGAAATATGAAAAAGTGAGTCCAAGTCAATTTTCCAAATATAGAGCTGAAGAGTTTGTTTGTTCATTCAACGTCCACTTTATGCTGCTATGGCTAATCGGACGATGCTACAGAGGGAGCTCTAAATTTTGCCTGAAACAGAAAGGAGTATTTATCTTCCTTCAAAATAATTTAATTATTTTTCTGTCCATGTTTAATGTTCCGCTACAGTCTTCCCAGGACTTGTTCTTAGCTTCATTAACTGCAATTGTTGCTCTATTCCAGTCCTCTAGTAAATAATCCTCACAACTTCTACCCATGCAAATCTTTTTCCAGGCAGTCTTTTTCTCTTTTTAATCACTCAAATTCCTCTACTAACAATCAAAGAAACTCCTTCTGGTCAATATTGTCTTCAATCCACTAACTGAGGATGTAGATTCTACCACAGCTGTTTTGAGATCAAGCCAAAAATGATCTATTTCCTTATCTAAATTCAATCCCTACGGCCTAATCTTGACCTCATCTCCATTTATATACTCAACAGGGGGCGGGGGGAGGGGGGTGATGTTGGGCTACACTTCCATGATAGTCTCCATGTGAAAATCCTCTTTCTATTTCCTCCAACCAACTCACCTCGCCTCGAATACCCATTTGCTGAAGTTTCAACTGTTTCCTCTCCTATGATGTATGCTCTCGTTAATTATCCTCCTCACATATACCTTTAAACGACCTCCTTGAATCATCCCTTATCCAACTTGTATCTGCCTATTCAAATATTATAATCTCCAGCGACTTTAACATCAACAGGCTATCAGCCTGGAGATAAAACCTACCTTTCTAAATTAATATTTTAACTTAATCTTTACCTGGTCCCTTACTTAAGGCTCGATCTCCAAATTTAAGATTCTTCAAAAAAATCCTTTCTTCTTTATAACATCAGGTTATATTCCTTTGATCACAAGACTTCATCCAAAACACTTACAACATTCCTGTAAATTACTACAGTTGTATCTTCCCGTAATCTGGACCTCTGATCCTATGAATCCTTGCAGTCCTATCTTTATTCACTTCAATAGAAAGAAATATTCACTTGTTCCTCCATTGAGCCTGTCATTTACATCCTCATCTCAAATCTCCAATCCATACTGGATGTCCACACATACCTCTTAAAAACTGTCATGTTCATGTTCCTGTTCTCTGCCATATTTATAACTTTTCCTTACGAAATTCCATTTTCCATTCTTCCTGGAAAACTGCTTCAGTCTGAATATTAAATAAAATCTCAAACCCTTCTTTTCCACTTGACTTCCACCCTATTTTCTTACTCTTCAATCTGTCTAAACCACTTGAACACAACAAAAATCCCGATTGCCAACCTTCTTGGAAGAACATTACATCCTCAACTCTTTCCAATCTGGTTTCCGACCAAGTTACTCGGCATAATCTGCTCTCCTTAAGATATCTCAGGACCTGCAATCTAATATGAAACATCAAAAGTTAACCATACTCGTCTTGCTAGATTTATCCCAAGCTTTTAACAACTTTGATCACAGTATCCTGCCTACCAAATTACATAACCAATCATTATCCAAATCTGTCATACGATGGTCCAATCATTCCTTTCCGACAATCATCCAATCATTCCTTTCCAGATAAGCCTTCTTCAAAAACTCTACCCCATTCCTATTATTATCAGGGGTCATTTCTCTCCCCTACCTTGTTTGCCGTCTATATCAATGACCTGCCTCTTGTCATACATCACTCCCAATAGCACCTCTATGCTGATGACCTCCAAATATACCTGTCTGTATATTTAGTTAACTAATTAACAAATAGGCAACTAATTATATATTTTAGTAACTTATTTCAGCCAAGGTTTAATCTGAATATAAATTGAATAATCCACAACTTGAGTTCACCCAGATTGGAATCAAAAGCTTATATATCATGCTATAAAGGCTTGAATCAGTTTCCTTATCTTCATAACTTGGAAATATTCAGTACTATTGAAGACATTCTTGAAGACATTTTAATGTAAGAAATGAAAGAACTTTTCAGAAAATGTAATAAGAATCACACAAAGACATGTTAAACATCAAGAACAAGACAAAACATCTGATTCTAGGTGAGAATCAAGTTTGATATAAATCTAAAAACTTAAAACAAAAAAAAAATGATAGAACTGTATGGAACATCTTTACTCAACTCGTCTGCGTAGAAATGCCAAAAGGGATAATTAGATCCACAAATAAAATAATATATCTGTAAATATTTTAACCAAATTATATGAATAAGAGATAAGTAATTATTTGATCTTCTTATGACTTTATATTGATAAATTTTATTCAAGTATGGACAGTTAATATTTCTGGTATATCTTGAAAAAATACATAACCCCTTTGGATGTAGGAGATTATAAGGACTCATCTTATTTTCCAGACCAATGCACGAAACAAGTTCGATGTTAATCATGCCCATTGCCAGAGGTTTTTCAACCAGGAGTGACGCCTGCAACCTGCAACCTCTCTTTCTTTCAATCTTGCCCTGTATGATTAACTGCAGCAGATGATACTTTTTATTTTGCATCACATGACCAAAGTATGCCAATTTACATCCTCTAATGCTATATGATATCTTGACAAGCTTCTGTATTCATAGTAGTATGCTTTCGTTGCTGACATGGCACACCCATGAAACTCTGAGCATACGAAAATAACACCACATTTTGAATGCCTGTAGATGTTTACTTGAAACATCCGTAAGTGTCCATGCCTCTGATCCATATGATAACACTAAGAGCACGTAACATCAGTTCTTTGATTGGAGTCTGCAGGTTTAAATTTACGTTACATAGCCTAGGACTCCATCTGGGCAAATTGGAATCCTCATACAAGTCTGAAAAGACAAGAAAGTTTTCGCCTACTTCAACATTTACAGGACAAACGCTCTAAGCTCCCAATTAATTACAAAAGATTCATTTACATGACAGTAATCAGACCTATTTGGACACATGGAGTTGAGTTTTACCCCTGTGGGTAGGGGATAGAATTTACCCACGGAATATCCGCCTGTCGTAAAAGGCGACTAAAGGGGCCTGTTGTCCCGAGGTTACAGGGCCTCTTGCGTTGGGCCAATCACCCACGCGAGAGTAAATCTGATTCAAAGAAATCAAAATGGCCTCGGAAATGGACTGTCTCAACGGCAACGACATGGAACGGAAAAGGACTTAAGAATTGCAACGTGGAACATCGGGACTCTGACTGGGAAAGAAGCCGAGCTTGCCTTGAAAATGAAGAAGTTCAGATTGCACATACTCGGAATAGCGGAGGTTAAGAAAAAAGGAAACGGAGAGATGAAGCTGGATAATGATTATATACTTTTGTACTCTGGAGTGCCTAATGGGGAATTCGCTAAAGAGGGCGTTGGAATCGTTATGTCTCCTGCAGCATATTGTAAACTAGAAGACTGGGAACCAATATCCTCTAGAATAATAGTGGCTGACCTAAACCTAAGTATAGGAAAAGTAACGCACATCCAAGTCTATGCACCAACAGAGAATTATTCAGTCTTGGACAAGGAATTATTCTACTCAGAGCTACATAGAACCGTAGACAGGTGCAGGGCCAAGCAAAGGTCCATAATCTTGAGTGGGGACCTTAATGGTCGAATTGGATGGAACTATAGAACAGGACATGGATCTATATGGAAGATACGGTGGAGAGAGCACCAAGAACGAGAATGGCCAGCGACTGATCGACTTTTGTGTTGATAACAATCTCATTATCGGCAACTCATTCTACCCACACAAGGCAGTACATAAGATCACATTCTCCAGCGAAGGCCGAAACAGCATCATAGATTATATAATATACGATCGCTGTATCAGAAGATACTTCACAGATGTGAAAGTTATCCGAGGAGCGGAGTTAGGAACCGACCATCTGTTATTAGTAGCAGATACCAGAATTATAAAAGGACGCTGCCCTCAACCCAAAAAGTATGAAAACATCAAGGTTCATGCACTGGATGACCGTGTGAAAAGAATGGAATATGCAGAAAAACTGGGGGAAAGGATCAGTGATTTAAACCTAGAAGATAACGTTGAGACCCAGTGGGGTAACTTGAAACAAGCAATCTTAGAAACAGCTAAGGAAATCTGCGGCATGCATAGGGTGACAGGAAAAGGTAAACGTACCAAGTGGTGGGATGACAGCATAAAGGAATTGTCGGCAAGAAGAAACAAGCCTGGAAATCATATCTCCAAGATAAATCCCGGGAAAACCTCATCGAGTATCGCAGGGTAAGATCTGAATGTAGCAGCAGTTCAAGCGGCCAAAAAGAAGACTTGGGAAGAATTCGGTAGAAGTTTGGATGAAGACCATCGGGATAATATTAAGAAGTTCTGGAGAACAGTTAAGGTCCTAAAAGGTAAATATAAAAAGCCTTTAAGAAACATCAAAGACCATAATGGGAGCATACTCTCGGAGACGGAAGGAATCCTCGACAGATGGAAAACCCACTTTGAAGAACTCTTTAAGAAAGAGGAATATGTGGTCCCTCAAATTATTGCCAATGGTAACACAAGCCAGGAGTCAATAGAAGAAGAAGAGATAGCCGATGCCATTGAGAAAATGAAGGTTGGAAAAGCTCCAGGAAGAGATGGCATTGCCCCAGAGTTTATCAAATACGGTGGCCAAGAACTGGTGAAGGCCCTTCAAGGGCTATTTCAAGAAATATGGGATTCCGGGAGAGTACCAGAGGATTGGAACTTCAGTGTAATTATTCCGATACATAAGAAGGGCAACACTACAGAATGTAAAAACTATAGGCCGATTAGTCTACTCTCTGTCGTATATACATTCTCGAAAAGAGACTACGGCGAATCGTGGAGAAACAGCTCGAACCGGAGCAAGCTGGATTTAGACCTGGAAGACAGACGCAGGACCATATTTTTGTTCTTAGAAAAGTATTAGAGGGAGCATGGGACCAAGACAAAGACATTTTCCTAGCCTTTCTTGACTTGAAGGCTGCTTTCGACTCTGTTCCACACCAGGAGATATGGAATGCTTTGGTAAATAAAAACGTCCCAGGGGATCTTATCAATGCAATAAAAGCAATTTATAAAAATGCAAAAGGGGTAGTTCGGATCAATGGGGGAGAGACCGATGCATTCCACATGGATAAAGGAGTTAGGCAGGGTGATAGCCTCAGCCCCCTACTATTCATAGTTTTTATGGATGAGATCCATAAAATATGTAAGAGGAGAACATCACCAACTCTAATCGGTAGATGGAATATGCGTCCTGTCGTCGTCCAGAGCCTTCTCTACGCTGATGACATCGTTCTTCTGGCGGACTCTAAGGAGAAGCTGCAGCAAGCTCTTGTGGAATGGAAAGAGGAGCTCCAACGTAAGGGAATGGCAATAAATATTGCCAAAAGCAAAGTTCTTGTTATATCTAGGCAGGAACAGGAAGATGTGCGTTTGCAATGCAACGGTGAAGTTCTCGAAGTGGTGAACCACTTTCCCTACTTAGGAATCATCATTAGCAGGTCTGGTAAAGTTGACCAAGAAGTAAGTAATAGAATCAATAAAGCGAATCAGATATATTACCAGATCTGTAATAGCATAGTTGGCCACCGAAATGTAGGGAAGGCGACGAAACTACGTATATTTAAAGCAATATACCTCCCAACACTTACATATGGCAGTGAAAGTTGGGTCATGCTTGACAAGCACATCAGCCGCACAACAGGAGCTGAAATGAGGTACCTTCGCAGAATGGTCGGTAAAACAAGGAGGGACCGAGTGCGGAATACAAACATAAGGGATCAACTGCAGGTAACAGAACTGAAGACCTCCATTGAAAAAAGACAGCTCAAATGGTTCGGCCATGTCTGTCGCATGGACGAAGAATGGCTTCCTAAAAAGGTTATGGAAGCCCGCCCGATAGGCAAAAGACCCCGTGGACGCCCGAGAATCCTCTATGAGGATTATGTCCAAAGAATAGGAGGAAAAAGAGGTAAAACCCTGGCTCAGATGAAGAGGAGTTGTCGGGACCGGGAGGAATGGCTCCATTGGATTGAGGCCCCTCTACGCTGAATGGCACAAAAGAGGTAGCGAAAGAAGAAGGAGTTGAGTTTTGGGGCTCTACTAAACCATCCAATTTATCTCGTATCCTTACAATCTAAAATCCCTAATGCTCCTTATCATGTCACAAACAAACTCATCCATCATGATCTTAATATCCCATATATTGCTGATTTGGCCCAAACTAGATACCTATCCTTCCATGACAAGCTCCATACACACTTGAATCCGCTAGTCTCTTAACTTGCTTCCCATACTATTTCTGATAACCCTCCGAGGCGTCTGAAAAGAAGATGGCCTCGAGATCTTCTACTATAGGACTTTATTGGAGTGCTACTGATGGGTGGTTTCTCCACAAGTGGTTTTTTTTTCATGTCATTTGTTCATATTAGCAGATTTACTTGTAATATTATCACAGTTGTAAATATCAATAAATTAATCTAAAAAAAAAAGTTACATAGCACCTTTCTGAGTTGGTTAAAGGTACTTCTTGCATTCTATATACCAGACCTGATTTCATTTGAGTGACCCCAGTTGTTTGTTATGTTACAACCCAGATAAAAAATTCTATCGATTCTTTTTAGATGATGATAATTTGCATGGAATTCACCATCATGTATGTAAATCAAATTATTAGTTTCATGAAAGTAGTACCCGGATTGCTGATATAGTGAATAATATTTGTTTACATCTTATTTAACAGTCAGACAGAATGAGGACTACCAAATTTATCATTTACTTTTTATGAAAACTAATTTTTAATTAAAAATTGTTCATAACAATAAACGTACAGATATGGCTTGAAACATTCTAATACACATTTTGATTAACCAGATGCACCCAGAGATAGATTTACACGAGACGAAAAACCCCATCCGTCCTCCCGCAATGAAAGGGTTAAGGTATATAAAGCTGAAACTGGATTTTTCTTAATTTTTTAAAAACTATAAATAACTATATCATATTAAAATTGCATGTTATTGTGCAGATTGCTAAAATAATAAGAAAAGTTGTTTAAAAATGTTAGCTGATTGAAGATGTAGTTGAGGTTTTGTAAAAGTCTCTAACTATTGTTCATATATTGATCAATTTCAGCATGCTCAGGTACTCTATAAATGGAAGGGTTGTGTTAGCCTTAAGCTGGAATTTTGTAGAGAATTTTGGTTCGAAGATGTATCCGTAAGTGTTATGGGTAATTTTTGGGAATAATTTAATGATGTAGTTGTTGGACAATTTATAAAATAATAGTAATAACCACTTATAAATACTGGCATATGCCTAACAGCAATCGACTGAAACATAAGGATTATTATAAGAGTGAGTTATTACACCAATATAGGGGGGCTGAAAGTCGATCTAGGAGGACAACAACTTTCGAAATATGATAAATATTATGAAACATCCTTCCTATAAGTAAACAGTGATCTAAAAAGTACCATAGCATGGTAAAGTTTCAAATTTATTAAGTCATGAGATTCTATGTTGATTTTTTTAGCATCAACAAATTCATGATAAATTCTACAAATTTAATACAATAACTTGATAACAATCACTTTTTAAAGCTGCTATGATCGAACCTTTAAAAAACATAAGCAGTTCTTTTATAATATATAGGAATAATAAACTTCCCTGTTACTTTCCTATCACTTCTGCATAGTTTATTACTTAATAACCAATAATGATTATAAATAAAACTTTATTTATAAATTAATAATATTTTTTTTTATTAATAACTGTTTCTTAATTCCATTTGAATAAATGGGGGTTTGGTATATCTGTTCAACAAGCGAAGCAAATTGAAATTGACAGATGTGACATTTTAAAGTAATAATAAATTTTAAAAATCTGAAAGAATGGTAATTTTTAATGAGTGTACATAGATTTTAATTTTCAGGATTATTTCTTCTTTTTTAAAAATATAAATTGATAGGATGAATGTAATTAAAATGAAATACTTTATTTGCAATAACCTTTTTGAACATTAACACCAATTTCTAAAAATAAAAAAGCAAAATTAACACTATACGTGTTAAAAAACCTGACAAAATGCAAACAAAAACCACTATCTTATAAAATATTAATTAATACTCATTAGATTTTCTTCCTCGACATTAAAAATTAAATTTTTAATGCATACTACGAGAGAATGTAGATGTGGTAGAATAAAAATTGTACAAAAGCAGAAAAATTAGGCATAGCCAACCATCCAAAGCAATATCAAGTGAAGACAGCAAAATATAACATTAAATACCATTGTCAATATTTATAACTTACAACAATATAGAAATTAAAATCAAGCTACATGTTATAAACCTTTTGTGATGGAGACTGAAATGATTTATGTTGCAAGTACAGAAGAGTTTGTTCGAATTCGAAGGTGAAGGGACAACTAAAAAGACAAAACCTTTACCACAACTCATGAAGAGCCTTGGGTTCAGTATATGGTAAAGACAGTTTCTAGGGCAATGGTTGTGCAGGAAGGTGATTTGTCCGAGATCACGCTCAACTGCAAGATTTTTCTTCACAAGTGAAGGGATCACGAAAAAATTCAAAATAAACAATTTTTTATTTAAACCTACCCTGGAGAAATGTTTATTGATATCTATAAAAGATATATTTAGTCTATTCTAAAACATAATCTGCATCAATACAGCTCATAGAAGATCTAGAAATTATCAATTAATATGGAACTGTCTAGACCAACAGTTATAGAATAAGATGATTCTCCCAGAATGACAAGGTGTTTCCAAAATGAAGAACACAAACTTTAGTAAAAGCATGGTGAGCTCTAACAGAGTGTCCAGACTCTATATCGATCCATGGCTAATACAGATCAAATATTTATCTGTCATAGCTAATTCCAAACCTTGGAATGGTTGATTTCCATTTGATTTATTGAAATATTAATGATTAAGGGATCAACAGAAAGTTCCAATAATCCAGGAATTTTAATTAAAATGATTCAAATTAGCCAAGTTTTGATGAAGTAATTGAATAACTAAAACCTGGCTGGTTAATAAAAAGTTTCCAAAGAATAAACAAATATTTGAATCAAACAATTGTGAATTATTTTATTTCATAATAACATAGCTTATTAAAACATACATTATAACATCTTCCTCAAATAATTCCCTTGCATTTGACTCAAAACCTCCTTTACTGTGTCGATGCATGGCTAATACAGATTGAATATTTATCAGCCACAGCCAATTCCAGTCCTTGGAATGGTAGAATAGGAGTGCAGTGCTCGATCACAGGGCAATCCCAATCCCACAGAAAAACTAATCTTTACCATTCATTCAGGCATTTTAACAGTTTATACTGCATTTAAAGTAAATATGTAAATTAATATTCAGGTTAGATACAATCACATTCGGTATTAAAAACATATAAAGAATTTGTAATTTATTTTTTAACTGTTTTAAGAATATTTGTTATACGAGTATGTCACCTCATGCTGGTTGCTTTGGATGACTACTCATGTATTGTGCAAATTCATTTGGACAATTTTTTTTATTCTCAGACTTAATATATATTGGAGGATGATTGAATTCGAACTTATAACCCTAGACTAGTTTTATTAATACTTGAATGTGAATTAGAACAAATAAACTTTTAACATTTAAAAATCCCTTTTCCTCCTTGATACATTAATTACGTAAGATATATGTACTCGCCATTTCCTTATGAGAATAACATATTACATTTAACTTTGATTTATCGAAATACAAATTGAATAACATACTGTATCCGTAAATTGGTTTGAATAGAAGAAAAAGAAGGGACCAACGGTATTTGAATTAAAAAGGTACAAATTAGCCAAGTTTGATCAAGTAATTGAATAACTAAAAACTGGTTGGTTACTATAAAGTTTCCAAAGAACAAACAATTTATATATTGTAAAAAATCATTTACAAATTAGACACAACATATACAATAACATCCTCTAATAATCCCCTAACATGTGACTCAAAAATACAACATTCAAATTCATCTTCAAAAAGAATTAACGGGAAACTTACTATGTTTCAACAAGCCTTATGTTTTTACCGGAATCCATAAAAGATTAACATAACGATTTTGCTATGTTAATAATTATATTTGTATAATCACATAAGTGTGCCTAAATCAAGTGACCAAGAGATAGAAAAAGAGCAATTAAAGATTGTATGATAATTAACTGAACTAAATAACCATAAATATGAGATAAATAAACAATAACTGATCAACAAGTCTATTGGTAAGAATCTAAACACAGAATTAACATAACACAAAATTTAAGGATAGTGGAAAACAAACAATAAAAGACGTTTAAGACCAGAAAACATCGAGGAATGTGTACAAATTCAAATAATTCTTTATCTATTATCAGTTACCTGGCTAATGGGCCACTCCTTTTAGCTCTTTGACCCAATATTTTGTCAACAACAAGAATGTTTCCGCTTCTAGCAGCTTCCAACAGTTCTTGGTCCTTCCCCATATCACTTACACCCACTACTTTAAAGAACGATCACTTAAAAAATTAAAATAATCACATTTTTTAATCACTATAACAATCATTGATCGAGCAACACAGAGGCTACCTCAGCGCTTCCAACGTCTGGCTCAAGCAGGGAGGATCAGCTGGTGCCGTGGAGGTAGGTAATCAATAACAAACTGTTCAACATGTGAAGTCGTAACAATTTTCGCTTTCTTTCTTTTATTTTCCATATTTTGCATTATCATTGATGCGAAATGAATCTGATATCTCTTCTTACTCTTATTATTACTGCTTTTGTAAATAACATCTTTGTATCAGGTAAAATTATTTATTATTTTATTTTTACTACTAATTTGTCCAAGTAAACATACATTACTTTGTTTTTTGGATTTTCTAGTTTTATTTTAACGTATATAACAAAATAAGAATTTAATACTGAATAAACGATGTTCTTGACGTTTTCATATTTGTTCCTCCATTTCTCATAATATTGCTGATTATGTAACTGATTCAATCTTAAATACTAATGTCTATTATGGGTTTCACTGGTTTTTTTCTCCTTTATTTATTTAAATTTTGATGTTAGTTACTTCTAATCTAAGGATGAGAAGTTTCTCTATAAATGTTGGTATCCCTAAATTTCAAGGAATATCAACATATTTTTTTGCTTAAAAGAGTTCAAAGCATTTGGCTCTGATTGATTCATTTTATAGTTTTCATTTGTATGTAAACGTTTCTATTGTTTTGAATGTCATTATGGATCTTGGAACTTGATATATACTGATCTCAAGTGGATGGAGAATGTTTGATTATCATTAGAATTGTTTTCTTAATATTATTTATTTTCTTGGTCATTCTGAAGTTTTGATTGATCTCGGAATTGACAATGATTTTGTCTAAGGGTTTTGATAAACATACTAGTGTTTATATTAATATACATTGTATTCTATATTTAGTAAAATTTAATCAAAGTTTTGTGTTTAAAATTAATGAATTATTCATTAGTTTTAAAAATCATAGTGTTCTGGTTGGTTGTTTTAAATTTGAGGCATAAAACTAATTGGTCATCAACGCTTATGTTTTACTAATTTGGAAGCTAAAACAATGAAATAATAATATTACTTTGGTAAGACTTATTTTTAGAAAATCTTGTAATTATTCCGCAGGTTGTCTCTTCAAGTTGAGATACAAGTTTTAACTTTTCATTCCTTACCCCTTTAATATTTAAATACAGTTGGGCTTTACCATGGCAAAGAAAATGTAATTATGGGAAATGTGTATACTTTGGTAATCATTTAATCTAGAATTAAATAGAACATTTCAACTAATATATATCATCCATACTTTGAAATGTTAGTTGAAACTTTTATTTCTTGACGAAATGATTACCGAAATCTACTCATTACCCATAATTACATTCTCTTCTCCATGAATGTAATTATGGGAAAGGTGTATATTTCGGTAATCATTTCTTGATGAAAAATGTTTCAACAAACATATATCATCATCTATAGAAGTGTTGATTGTAACCTTTATTTCTTGATTATCATTTATTTTTTAGAATATTAAATATTAAGAATATTAAGATTTGTTTTTACTAAAGGAGAATAATTTTTTTAATTTAAAAAAAAAAAACAATTGTCATTTTCAAAAATAAGTTTCTAACAACATTATTAGTTAGGGGCATTCTACATCAAAATATATTTTTCTCTTTGGGGTGTAAAAAAACCTTTAGTCCAAAAATTCATTTCATCTCATCTATTTGTTATACATTTCGACCCAATTTGGTCATTTTCAAAACATAATTTTCTCATTATTTTAACTGTATAAAACTTATCTGCAAAAAACATTAAAATGAAAAATTCAACTTTATATATAAAATTACATTAACACAACAAATTTTTGCACCTTAAATTAGTTACACAACTATACAAGGTACCGCAAAAATGTATTCTATAAGCGTTATAATTTTTATATCATTATTATAATATATTTTTCCTATATCTAATTTAATGAACTTCCAAATTCCCGTCCTGAACGATCCTCTAAAAGTTTCAGAATAGAGTAAAAAATTAATAATGAACATTGAGATTTCATTTTATTTTTTGTTTTTTTTAATTTGTATTTTTATATAAATGTCAACAGTAAAAATATTAATCAATTGATATATTTTCACTTACTTTCACACAAATAAATCAACCTGTGCATGTGTGTGATATAGCAAATATTTTATTATCATTAACATAAATTATATTGAAATGTTTTTAATAATTTGTCTATGTCTATTTGTCTGTGTGATGCTATTAGACATAAGTGTAAAAGAAATTGCATAAATGTTATTAACAAATTATCACTTCAAAGCTAATATTTGAAGTGGTAATTCTGCAAATTTTGGGGATTTGTTATGTGTAATTATCTACTCTCTTTGCAATACCATAAATGGCATAATAATATTGATGCTATATTTAAAAACAAATGAAACAAAAAATACATGTGTGACCATTGTGCATGTATATATTTAATTTTGAAGAGAAAAGATTATGTCTTGGCCAGGATTCAAATCCAGATTGCCCGCGTCTCTAGTGTGGTACTCTAACCATTAAGCTACTCTTTTTAATTATTTAAATATGTAAATAATTAAAAAGAACCATAAATAATATATATATATATATATATATATATATATATATATATATCCATTCATTCATTGCTGGGCTTTATCTACAGTCTTTGAAGAACCATGGTCTCTCCTAACTTCTTCCTCAATTTGCCTCTGTCCACCAAAAAGCGCTTCCAGCAGGCTATTGTCGGTTTCCTTCTCAATCTTAATATCTTATTACATCATTTGGTATTTCATAAAGAATTCTTGTTGGGTCTATCTTCTCCACGTGTCCCAACCATTGCATTCTTTTGAGCTGGATGGCTCTCACTATATCTGGCTCATCATGTAAGTCCCTTAATTCTTTTTTGGGCTGGTCCTCTACTCTGATATGCCAAAACATTTTGCACAGTACTTTTCTCTCCCATACTTGAAGTCTCCTATTGCTATTTTATGTTGAGTACCTGGTCTCACATCCACAAGTAACAATTGGTCTCACATCCATAAGTTACAATTGGTCTCACAATCGTTTTATATATTTTGGACAGCCATCTACAACGCTACAGTTTCGGTATCCCTTACAGACATCTACTTCACGCCACTTTACAGGTTTGATATCCTTTTCTTCTCTGTTCTGATATGTAATTAAACTGCCCAGGTAATTTTATTCATCACAAATCCTGAAGCCCCAGTTCCCTATATGTATATCTTCTCCTTTCATTCGGCCAGCTCTTGATGTTCCTTTGTAAATACTCTTTTTTTTTTTCACTAATTTCCAAGCCCAGGTTTCTTGCTTCCCTGAGAAATTCTAGAGCAACTACTAGTCCTGGTACCATCTGTGCTGTAGTTAGCACGTCATTGGCATATGCTAGATGTTGTGTCATACAGTTGTTATGTGCCTCCACCATTTGTTTTTATTTTTCTTATAGCTACTTATAAGGCTAGATTGAACAACACTGTTGACAGTGGATCTCCTTGCCTAAGTTCTTTTCCTATTTTGAATTTTCTTGAGGATCTCATTACTCTATATATTTGCCAGAATCTTTTTGACCAGCTTTATTATTTTCTTTGGGCCTCCCAACTTCTCAATGCACTCATACATTTTTTCATTTTTTACGGAATCATATATTTATTGGATGTCCACGAACAAATGGTGCAATTAACATTGTTTTCGTATGTTTTCTCCAACATTTGCTTCACTAAACAAATCTGGTGGGTGGTTGAGCTTTCTGGTCGAAATCCACACTGGTGATCACCCAGAACAGTTTCTGACGAGTTGTTCAGTCTTCTACTAATTGTGATCGATAAGACTTTGTATACCAAATTCAGCAATGAAATGGCCCTATAATTGTTGCTCTCGGTTCTATCGCCCTTTTGGTATATTGCACAGATAAAGGGCTCGTACCATTCTTCAGACATTTTTTCACACCTCCATACATCAAAAATTATATTTTAGATATCCTTCTTTATTTCTTCCACAGCGTTTTTAAGCATTTTGTTCTGGATAACATCTGATAGATACTTTTTCTTTATTATTTTTAGTTGAAAAAAAAACTTTCAATAATCTCTTCCTATTTACGGAGGTTATCTACCTCTTTTAAGTCCTCCTCTTTTTGTGCATTGGTAATCATCCTTTCCTTCCTTGTCATCCTAATTTTTTCCTGTATTTGTTTCTCACTTCATCCTTTTTTAGCTTTTCTCTGGCCTAGGCGTCCTGGCTAACCTCTGTCTTTACTTCATCAAAACCAGATAGTGGTCTTGATATTGCTGCTTGCTTCTTTTTATAGCTTCACAAATCTAAGGTGTGTGATGCATGTCTTATATCTATTAGTACATGGTCTATCTGATTTTTGGTTGCTTGATCAGGGAGCCTACATGTAGCCCTATGTGCTACTTTGTCTGGGAAATACATACTCATATAATTTGATTTTTCATGCTTACTGTGTAGTCCTATTGTTGTTCTAAACACACACACACACACACACACACACATCTACACACACACACACACCCACATATATACCCACATACATATATCAGGTACATAGTTCTTGTGCATGAGCACAATTCTTTATTCTAACTCTCATAATTAATCCATAATATTTTTATTCCAACCATTTATGTTAATGTTTATTTGAACTAATCCTTTAATTTCTTGTTGCTTGAGTTGCCTTTATGGGGTTATTTACAATTTTGAAATCCCAGTGAAAGCCAGTAGAAGAAATCATAATGGACCGACTTTTAAAGCATTACTTGAATAAAGGTCTAAGTACAAAGACAGCTGCCGAAGAACTTAGTGCAGTTGTAAGAGAGTCTGTTATCCATCCAAAGACTACAGCCCTTTGGTTCAGACTGTTCAACATATGAGCCTTGCAGATGAATCCAGATCAGATTGGCCCTAATGGTCAGGCAGTTAATTCAAACCTTTACTGTGATAGAATAGCTTGTTCTTATGCAGTTTTGGGTGCAAAGTAACCTGTTTCGGCCAACAACCTGTTTCCTTATCATTCTCTTTTGACCAAGGAAAATTATTAGAATTTTGCAATCCTACTCATCCTGCAAAAAAGCCAAGAAATTGCAGAATCAGATTTAAAAGGTTGTTTTATATCAGATCTTTGATAATTATTCATTCATTCATCCTTGGCTCTGCAGCACTGTGCGGGCCTTAGCCTCAGGTAGAAAATTTTCCCTTTCCTATCAGTTCAGTGCTCTGATCCACCAGCTCCTTGCACCGAATCATCCGGCCTCTCTGCCTATCTGATCCATTCATCAGGATTTTGTTTTTCCAATCTCCTACTTTTCCATGGGTGTGTGGTTAGCAATCCTAATGAGTATTTGGTCTTGCCTCATTCATTTTAGGTGCTCTGCACAGCGAAGTCTGTTGCTATTGACAGAATCCACCAAAAGTGTGTCTCGGAATTCGGCATAAAGCTATCTGTTGTGATGCCTTCTCCAGACACCATTCTCTCGTACTGATCGATAGGTTGTTTTTAATGTATTCATTTTGCCTTTGGTCATCAATCCTGGTAACTACCCAGGGTTCAAATCAGTGGGTGAGTATGGGCCGGACCAGTGTCTTATAAAGGGTGACTTCTTTATTTCTAATTATTAGACTCGATTAGAAATCCTTGACATGACCTTAGTAGCTCCTGTTTGCTGCCTGTGTACTTCTTTTGATCTCTTCAGAGGAATGGTTATTGACATCTATAAGATCACCCAAATACACAAAATCCTGTATAATTTCAAAGACATAATCTCCTAATTGTAAGTATGGGCATCTGTCTTTCCGACAGCCATATATATATATATATATATATATATATATATATATATATATATATATATATATATATATGTACACATACCAAGTTTTATGGGGGTTAATGACTAAGCCCATGTTTCTGGCAGAAGACTCCAGGGCAATAAATACTTCTTTAGGCTTGCTGTTTGTGAAACATGGTCTAATCATTGGAGTAGGGCAGGACTTGGATCTGCCTTCTAAATATGTGTCTCCCCAAACTGTATAGGCCAGAGTTGGAGATCTTCGATAATTACAAGAACATAAATTTGAATGTGAAGAGATTTTTGCTTCAAAACCTTGGGTTCTCGAGATTCACTCAATTCTTTCAACTTCTTTTTTGTGACGTTTGAAGACTTTGTTGGTCTCATATTCATTCCCTAACAGTGAAAAGTTGACTCTTGTTTATACTCATACAACTAGACAGCTATACTCATTCTTTGTGAGTACAAGTTTCAATTGGGCTATTTCTGCTTAACTCATTTTTGTCCAGATATAGAAAAAATATATTTTTCTGCTGTCTACATTATTTAGGTTTCAATTAATGATTTCTTGAACAATAAAAGTTGAGCTCACTTGTATCATTATTTCATATTGCAGCTTAAATAATTAGTGGGTAGTACAGGGATGATTTTTTAAAAAATATTATAATTATTAATAAAATTATAGGTTTAATAATAATGCAATCATGTTGAACATATCATTTTAATGTTATATACAAAACTGTTTATTTGTTGTACAAAATGTATGTTTTCATGATTCTTCTCAAAACAATTTGTGTGTATTACCTAGTCACAGTTTCTGCGAATATAACTAGTATGTGATGTACAACTATTGCATTGTTTGTTTTGTTATTTTCAGTTCTTTTGATAATGTGTACTTGATTAAAAGCAAATGGAAATTGGATAATCTTAAATGTTTTCCTTGAAAAATCCTGCATCATATTTGTACTAAAAATGAGCTAAACAATGTTAATTTTTTTGTTATGTTTTAAATGTCTATGCATTTATGCTAGTTGGGTAAATGCAGTTTGTAAATAATGACTGTCACAATTTTTTATCACTAATTTAATTCTAAAAAGCTTTCTTACACACTCAAAACAATTTTGTATTGCTTTAAATCGTAGTCGTAGTTGTCTTGCCAAAACATGACAGTAGGGGTAAATGTAGATAGCTGTTGTGAGACTATTATGTATAGTGTAAAATTAATCCTACTATCAAGCTTGGCTAGTGTAACTCCGGACTTGTGGGTTTAGTAAAACCCTTTTTTTTTTTAAATACATTAATTCAATAATGTTTCATATTCCACTTTCATTGCTGTAACTTTAATTAATTGATTAATTAGTGTAAAAAATGTTCTCAGAAAAGGTGTTGCTTTACTAGGTGTGTTACTGATATAGGGGCTTGATATACTCCTAAAAATGTTAGTTTTTTAGTACTGAAATAATTCAAGCCAGTGCTTATTCAAAGAGAATCCATTTCGGGATAATAGTTAATGATATTCTTGTACTAATTATTTAGTGAAATTATTGGGGGAATAACAGTTAAAAAAAATAACCAATAAGTTTGTGTGTGTTATGTATATATATATATATATATATATATATATATATATATATATATATATATATATATATAATTCAAAAAACATACTTATACAATGACAGGCAAAATAGTCTACCCACTGTCCAAAAATATCCACTAACTTGTTATATGGTTTTATTTGTGTATTAAACAGTTTAGTTTTAAAAATTTATTTCCCTAGAATTTCTATTATTTAACTTTGGCCATTTTGATAAATACAATGATATGTTTAATTATTCAGTACATAATTTTACGCTCAGCTTGTAGTAAAAACATCTCGATTTACAGCAGCCTCAAATTATAAACATTCATTCGGGTTAAAGTAAATCTGACTCATAAATTTTATCAACAGTTAATATATTGTATTAAAATATATTTTAATTTATTTCAATATTGCTAAGTATTCTTTATATGTTTTAGGCTCAGAAATTGAAATATCTTTCAAGAATTTTTCATCCTCCGACAAAGACCATCTGGATATTGAAATCGAATTGTTACCATTTTCTGAAACCAAAGCTGTTTTGAGCAACATACCTCAATATGTAGACTTTGTTATTTTTCAAGTCCATTCTTTTATTCATGATGTTATTTTGAGTTATGATTCTATACTGTCAACGCATAATTATGTGAACGGGACAAATGTTGGCTTGTACTCAAATGCCTCTAACACAGCTTTCTTTTACATCAAAAACTTTCATGATTTCAATGTTTCATGCTTGATTGCGGTTGTTCCATACACAAATGAAAGTACGTATCTGTTGATTAATGTTGTAGTTTTATATTACTGTTACAATATATATTTTATGAATAGTTACCATGATTTGCTATTACAGGTCCTGTACCAGGAGGTTGTAATATGGAAATGCCCCTCCCTATTTCTCCATATCTTAATGTGGAATCAAATGATATCATGATTACTATTGATGGACCCCCTGCATCTTTATCCATGAAGTGTGACATAGGCAGTCTATCATATGTATCTTATGTTATGTTTTATAAATTCCTTCATCAGAATGAATTTTCAGTGCAATCCTATTATGAATCTATAAGAAGTATGTTGACATACCCAAGAATTTTGAAAAGTTCTTATGTGGTAATCTTTTTCATCAGTATAATAATTCTTAGTTTCAATATTTATCTGTTCAATTATTTGAAATGATTGAGAAATGAACTATGGACAATTATTTTATATTTTAAAAAAGAAAGGACCTCTTTTAATCTGTTATTGTTCATGGAAGGAGAATTTTTGGTTTTCATTGTGTTGCATGATCAGTTATTTTTAATTATACCTTAATATATCTTTCATCTAAATTATAGCATTGTTACCATTCTTAAATTGTAAGTTCAATTATTAATTTATTTTAGTGTAATTTTTTTTCTCCCACCATTTAACATATTGTTTATCAAAACGCTTTTGAGCAGAAGAGAATAAAGTTGGTGTAAGTCAATTAATTTTGAGAAATAAGTGGTTTTACTAAAATTATTGTTATAAATTCTAGCTTTATATGGAGAACTAATTGAATATTGATATGGGCTTTGATTAAAGTTTTTAACATATTGAATTTTTGAACTTCAATCGAAGTAGTTGTAAATGTGACTTATACATCTTTCATCCTCACCTCATTTGTCATTCGGAGTATATCGTTCAAAATGTACCAAATAAATATTGAATTGAGAAAATAGTTTTTCTTGTAATCTTTGATGATCATAATTATATATAGAGCTATCATATATAAGTACATTAGTATTATCTCATAAAATCAGAAGGTTCATAGTGTAATTCTACTTCTATTGTAAATAATTCCATTGCAGCACTTTTTATTGTTAAAATTTTAAAATCAATGTAATTATCTGTGTTGTTTATTCCATTTTTTTGATAATATATACATATTTTAAGTAATATGCAAAATTGGATAAATAAGTAATATGTATTACTTATTAATTCTCATTTTTTTTTACTTGAAGCGATTTCCTAATTTTCTTACTGTCCTTTGTGTTTATAACATAACATGATTTATAATTATTTTATGTGTTTTATTTTATTATTATATATTTACTCCATAACATTGTGCATTATTATATTGTTTATAGGCTCCTAAACCAATTGAAGGGCCTATATCAAGAAGAATTTTCAGCCGTTATAATGGTGTTGGATCATTATATTCTTTAATAGCTTTCAGCAAGTTTGGAAACGTGGCAGTATATACACCATCAGTTCTGTTTCCTTATGATAGCCTCAATAGCTCAGAACCATGTATGTTTAAATGAATGCAGTGCAGTGTCTTCTATATTTTATATTCATACATTATGTAATAATTTGTTTTATTTAGATTCAGTGGCGCTCAAAATACAGTTAGCATCATTTGTGATACTATGTGTATTTTTATGTTTTGGTGGACATCGCTATTTTATGGGTGAACTATTTGTCTTAGGGGCAGTTTTTGGTTTTTTGCTGTCATACATTCTTTTGTTTCATCAAACATCATCTCCTGGTGGTTTGTATTACATTTTATCATATTGCATATGTATCAAGATCATTTTGATGAACATTACTTGTTGGAAATTATTACTTTTTTCTTATTATCTTATTTATTTAATAAATCCTATCAAAATTATTTTTTTTTTGGAATATTAAGATATTGTTGAGTATTTGTTAATCCGTGCAAGAACTATCAGTTGTTAAAAATAGAATTTAAATGGAATTTTTTTCCAGACTGATACAGTTGTATTATTATTTGTTGAAGTTTTTAATGAAAAAAAATTGTTTATTTGTATTATAAATTAACTACTACTATAGAACATTTATTTCCTGTTTCTTATTAATTTGTTTCTTGATCCTTTTAATTTTTAGTAGAAACAAAAAATTCATTATGGTCTTTTATTTACTAAATTGCATACTGGTTAGCAGTAGATATACTATGAAAATTTACCTTTTACTGTTTATTTGCTTTAGATCTCTTATTAATGTGCAATGGAATTGGGTTTATTTGTGGAATATTATGGACAAGTTTGTGGTGGTGTATTAATAGCCCTATATTATCTGTTGGATTGTCATTTGTTATGAATGGACTTCTAATTTCTTCTTTAACATTCCACATTTCGTCAATTTTTATGGGTATGATATTATATTGAAATTTTAAATTAATAGAATAATTTTATTTTAATCATTCAGCAGCTATTTTATGTATTTTCTTTTTTTGGCAGGTGATGTGACCCTTTTCCAAAATGATTTGAACTACTGGCTTACATACTTTACAATCTCTATGCTTATTGTCTTAGCTTCTACTACTGATCCTGTGAAATATAACATAATTTCATGCGCTACAATTGGCGCGTATGGAATAATATTACCTTTTGACTTTTATTTTGAAACAACCTTGAAATATATTGTATTAAATGTTATTAATAGAGCTACTGTTGAAGGATTCAATTTAGCATTAACTAAGCCTCCTCTTCAAATAGCAGGTTTGTTTGATTATTATTCAGAATGTATATATATATTTATGGTGCTTATATTTTATATATATATTAATTAATAGTATAATATAGAAGAATATTCGTTTCTTACATTCATCCGGATTAAAGTAATGTTTTTTTATTGTTTAGGTTAATTAAAAATAATGAAATTTGTTATGATAATAATCCTTTGTGTTTTGTGCATATCATTTATTCCAGTTGTCTATGTTTAATGCTCAGTTGCAATCCCTTTTTATTTTTTGTATTCTAGTTTTTACTCATTGTTTATGAATTTGTCTTTGGATATAAGCATTTATTAAAAAGGAGTTGCCAGAAGCATATATATATTTGTTTAATACATTGTTTCAGATTTCATTATTGGACTTGTTTGGCTTTTAATCATTCGAGCAGGAGTTGTGTGCCAGAAAAAACTAACATCTCATCGACCACCTTTCCCTCCTGTTTGCTTTATTTTAAGGGAACACATGTATGAAGCGACTCCTATACTCTCATCATCTAGATTTCCTTCATATTCATAGCTTTGTTGTGTATTACAGAATAATAGTACCAATACAGTGCATAAAATTAGAATGAATACAACAAACAAATATATTACCAATTTCTTTATTCATTTGTTTTGATCCCTCTACCCAGGAGTTACATTGTCATTGTGTTTCTCCTTCCAATGAATAATATATAAATACTTGGCTTATGTGAAATTTATATTATTTATTTTTAAAAGAACATAAAACAATAAGGCAGTTCAATTGCTATAAAAATAAATATAATATTTGTTTAATGTGACATTGTTGTATTAACTCAAAATATGCATTATTTTGTGTGTTACACTTATTTCTTATAATATTATAAGAATAAGATTTATAAAAAAAAACAACTAAGTTTCTTAGTTTTTTTTTTTACTATAAGTTGTGATCTTTTTGACAATATTATTTAATTTAATATGAATTTTGTGCTGTGAGAACATAATATTTGAATAGTGAATTGAGCTTGTATATATATATATATATATATATATATATATATATATATATATATATATATATATATATATACATATATACAATATATGGTAAATGCTATTAAGCTAGCACAGATATGTTTTAACAGGCCATTCAAACACCATTCTTCAATTATGTGTGTAGATTTTTATATAACCTATATTTTGTTTATTTTTTTAAAGAAAATAAAGCGTAACATTGATATAGAATTATGTGCCTTTGCTATTTAAATTTATTTTTCCTTAGCCCTCTGTATCTCTATAAAAATATTTGAAAGTTAATTGTTTGTAATCCTTTTATCAACCATTGACGATGATTTTTTTATCATCTGTAATATAATACACATCATATCCTCCATTATCATGATGTTTTGTAACATGAATCACTGGTGATTTGATAGTAAATAACTAAAATATTTTTAATTCCGTTTGAATACTAGTAGTACTATTTTTTATTTTGTTTCATTATTATTTTTTTCATGCATAGTTAATATATATTTATTGAAGTTGTACGTATACAATTGGATGAGGGATCTGTCAAACATGAAAATGAGCTAAGTTATTGGTTCATAAACTTTACATAATTTTTTTTTATATTTCATTCTAAATAATCATAGATGGTAATAATAATCCTACATGGCCATGATTCTTGCTATTTATAATTGCTATATAATGCCAGGATTGTCGCTACTTAACAAGTGATTAAAAAAAGCAATAAGTAAACAAATAAATGTCAAGGGTAAGGATTGCACCAATCTAGTTTTAAACATTTTATTTTCAAATTTGAATCTTAATGACTATCACAAATAATCATATGAAACTATAACGGATTTATAATAAATAAATGAATAGAAGTTGAATATAACAAAATAAACCAGCATTAATGTTTCTAACACTTTAAAACTCACTATTTTAATTTAATTTAAATGTTTTTATGGTCCTTAATGTGAGCCCATGATATTCTTTCTATTGTTTATATCAAAACTGTTTTCGAAATAGAGCTGAGTGGGTATGGCTCAGTTCTCGGCTATTGTAGAATGCACCATCTAGGGACATACTGACAATTTATTTATGGAGGTGGATAGAAGGTAAATATTCTGCCAATACTGTAATCACCAAATACGTTGTATTACCTTTTTATTGATCAATTGAATTATTTTACTTCAATTGTTATATTATCGAAATATTACTTAAAATACAAATTTGTTTTTTTGTTTTTTTTATGGGTATGAAAATATTTTAAGAAAATAAACACCTTCTGACTTCCTTTTTGCGTAGGGTAATGTTAAATACATTCTAGGGAGGGGGGGCAGTGAAAATTCATCCTCACTGTTCAACAAATAGCCAGCTCAACTTTACGTTACTCGTTACTGGAGTTGGCTGAATGATGCGTGTCTAGTGGCAAGCAAGGCCAAATATGTGAGGAGAAGATGGGCGTGGTCGAACCTAAGATACAAAGGATTCAATCTGTCTCGTAAATCTAATTTGTTTAAAAAATATCATCAAATCGTATAAACTATCTACTATCGTGATATATCTCACATAGAAGGTAACTCGGACTCTTTATACGTACTTGGGCCTGGCCTAAGCATGTGGCTGCCTTCTAAGCATTATGGAACATTAGAACTGTGTTGATAAAAAAAAATATTTCGACCAAGGCTAACAGTTTGAAAATACAGCTAGGCTAAAACTGTTTGGGTGAGTTGGTAAGCTTAAAATTGTAGAAAAGTTTGTTCGAAATCTTACCTTAATTACCTTTTAATTTTGCTGATACAAGTACATTTTTATAAAATATATACTATGTTTCATATTCATTCTTGGAAAATATAAAATATTTACCTGGTCACCTTCAGATTTTTATGAATGAGAGAACACGTTGACAATAAATATATATTACTTCTGAAGAAATTGTACAACCAACCTGAAATTTAAAACCATTTTTCAAAAACCAGACTGATATTTTTATTGGACTAAAATGCCCAGTTTCGGTATGTCTATGGCCGCTATTTTCTATACATCTGGCTATAAGTAGACAAAAGTGAATTTTTTATGTACGGCTGACAAGATCATTTTAAATGCCCAATGTTTTTTTTTGGGGGGGGCATTTAATGAGTCTTGTGGTTTTTGGGAAAGAACTGCACGCTACTGCAGTATGCATAAGACTGAACTTTATTTACATAAAATAAACATCATATTATATAAGATTAGTAAAAGAAAAATATGGCGGTTTTGTGGTTAATAGTCATCTGACACTGCCAAAAAGGGCGGTGTATTTCAACTCTTAGTAGTTCTAACAACTGCCACTTTACAACAACATTATGTATATCGCATTGTTTTTTGTCTCGGTCCTTTGTGCTGTAATAGTTGCTCCTGTCAACCACGAAACATTTGTTGCTGAGATACGTATGTAATTGCGTAAGTTGACATGACTTCCAAGAGAGTTTGAATTACGGGTCAGTTACAATTATAGACTAAGTCATTTTCATTTCAAGATAGCTGAAACATTGCTATACGCAGTGACTTCCTACCAAACATTGCTAGCCGCATAAAACAAATAAGAAGAACTTTATTGACAAAAGGATTTTCGTCTTGAGTACTTGCATACTCCAGACGAAAATCCAACTTTCTTTGCATCTACAGAGGCGACATCCAAGTCAGATCCTGTACCAATTCATTCAACAAATGCCTTAAATGTGAATTTCTCTCTTTGCTCTACCACTGGAACTTTCGGCCACAGAATGTTACTGATTAATGAAAAATAGTTCATCTCAAAATCTTGCCGACCGACTTATATTAAAACAGAAATTTGCCCTTATGAAGAGTGGTATAACTACCCAAAAAATCCATCTTTAGAAGTTCATCTTCATAATCTTTAATCCCCTTTTTGCAAAATGGGGTTACCTTTAGAAGTTTCTAACAGCAATTGAATTTTTAAAGATATAGTATTATAGCACGCTGGTATACCTCTCGATTTAACAATGATTCTCTTCCTCGGAAAAATCCTATTAAAAAGGGAAGTTAGCATAACTTCTAAATGTGGTGTTAATTTGTAAACAATACACACATGCAAACTATTTTTATCTATGGACAAAGGCTAAATACCCCAAACAAATTGATATCCACACATTTTTGTGTTAGTTATCGTATTAAAAGTCAAAAAGGAGATGATCCTAGTATCGGTTTAAAAACAAAGTCATATAGGATATAACGATTTATTTGTTGCTGATGTATCGCATTGCAAGTATTGACCAGGTCTCAATATTCTATGACAATGACAATGTCGACGACACGAGGGTTCGGGTCCACTAGGTAGCATTTCGAAATGATTAGCACAATTTGCAGCATTGTCTGTTAACTGCCTTTTTAATTTTCTAAACACTCCATATGGTGTGTTATTTTAAGTAGGAATGCAATGCAGATGCAAGTAAAAGTAAAAAATTAATAGCAAATTCCGTCGGAAAGAAGCCGTTGTAAAGGGGAATAGATCCCTCTTCCATTAAATCCTGTTTGCGGCGTTTCACCAGAGCAATGATCGGAAGAAATGATCCTTAGGTTTATGACCCTGCTTACCTAAATGGCAAATACCAAACTAGATCTGGTACGTGAGTCCCAGAGAACGATAAAAGTGTGCTTGGATTTACGACTTGGAGTGTAACGGCTAATCCCACTTGCCTCTTCAGCCCCACCTTTCGAATAATTAGAAACTCGTGATTATTAGTATTTTCATACTGCGAAAATTGTGGTAGTACTTAAACCATTTTACTCAAAATGTTGTACAAAGAAATGGTAGTGGTAGTGGTATATCTGGTGGAACATGATGGGCAAGTGGTCCTTGCTGCCCTTGTCATCGACCCCTGACCAATACCTTCAAGCTCCTTTCATATCCCAATCAAGCCTTGGTAAGTCAGGCGTGTAAAGGGAGTAGTTGTATTGGGGTCTGCCTGGGGCCAATTCCTTGTGCGACATACAAGCTAGTGTTGCCTACACGCATTTCTTATTTACATAAATTATATTACTTATATGTTTTATTTTATAATTTGTATTCTATTTTTATAGTTAATAAAATAGTTAGAACTGAAGTTACCGTATCTAGCTGAGGGTTAACTATTTGTAATAGTTTATGGTTTACGGGAGTAAACATAAAATCACTTTCAAAAGTCTCAGAAATTTAATTAGTAAATCATTTATTGGAAAATAATATTGTGAAAAATGGCTAAGAAAGTGCTATGATATGAATTACGAATTTTGAACTTGCACGATCTGAAATTGAAGCACGCTAGACAAGATTAAGCCTTTTGTGCAGAATATTAGATCAATTAATACTTACCTTAATCGTAATCGTTTATATGCCCTAGGAATTATATTATTTGTGACCCATTTAAATTTTAAGTTTTGTTCAATTAAATTTATTTAACTTATATTAACAGTAAGAATGAGAATTATCATCTTACTCTTTCGTTTATCCATTTATAATATTCAAAATACGCCGATTTTAAATATGTAAACAAAATAATTAACATTAAAAAACTGCTTAGTTATGAGGTTACACATTATCATTAACACTGCTCTGCATTATGAAATAATTATTTATGTTTTGGTAGTGAATGCTCTCCCACTGAATGCTGTTTTATATAAAACAAATATTTCACATTCACCCATTAATAATGAATGTATTTATTAATGTATGTTTGTACCCTACAACAAGAAGGAAGTGCTTAAGAACATGAATTATATCAAGATTTTTTTTATCTTGTGATTATAAATAAAATGAGCATTTATTTCACAAATATACCAACTGTTGATAAACGAACTAGGTAGAGATTATTTTCCTTTTGCATTTCTTCCATTCTTTCCATTCCAAGGAAACTGCTGTAGTCAACCAACATCTTAACATATCAACCTTAGTTATGTTCTGGAGAGATGTCGTAGGGCACCTCCTATGAGACGCCTGCATCCTAAAAGATGAGTTCTAACTCAGTTGCATATATTTTCAAAATTTAAATGTTTGGTTTGATTTTAATAAAAAAATGTTTAGTACAGTTTTTCCTCAAGTGGTACTATGGTGATTCGTGCTCTCTTTTGTGAGTTCCAAAGGAGTATATACCTAATAATATTTGTTTTGTGTGTTGTATGGTTGGCTGCCTTTGCCTATGACAATCATTTTGGATTAATGTAGTTTAGGCTATAACCATTTCATATCCTTCTTTGGTTTATAAACCGGACTTCTATAAAGCACAAATTCGTGATTCATTTTGGTTAATATTTTTTCTAATTTTTCGGATATTGATTTCCGTAACTTGGTTGACGAAGACGCAGTTTTTGAAAATACCAACATGGAGGATTTTTTTGGAGGAGAGAAATTGTAGATGTAACCGATCTAATGATCTTTCATTAGATTTTCCAAGATGGGTCTCAAGTATTACGATTAATGTTTACATACATTGAAATCTTCGATACTGAGATAAATTATCTATAAGGTTTTCAAGAGCCCATTGTCTCAGTAGATTAATGCGCTAAAAGTTCAGACTAGAAAAAAATCGATCTCTTAGTCATAATTAGTCTAGATTGAGTTTGTTTCTTAAAATTATAATTTAAATTTTGTAATATGAATAGGTCTATATTTTTGAGCTATAAGTTGTTCTTGTAGCTTATAAGATTGGTGGTATTTAGATTCACCATGGTTTCCTATGAGACGGAGGAGGATTATGAATTGGGTATGTTTGAACATATTTAAATTGGATTGTATGGATTGGATGAATGATTTGAACAAAAACAACTCGGGGATTGGAAGAGGGCCTTGGATTCAGTGCTTTGCCACAACTTACCAATCCACCGTACCAAAAAACCCAACGTGATGGTCAAACATAAATGGAATTTATAACTTGGAGAGCCGAGTAAGGGGACAATGCTTTTTGATAAATACAATTTTATTTGAAAATATTTTGTAAACGTTATAAGGTATAGAAAATCTACATAGATCAAAAGATAAATTTTATATCTGAAATATCCTAAATTTATTTAATACTTTTACTTAATTTTTTAGTATCTATTCTAGGATATACAGTTACATAGTATTAAATATATTACTGGTTTTTAATACTAAAAATAGAAAGATCATAAAATATGGCGTTAAATAAATCACAGAAATAAAATTATAAATTACATACTACTTCTATGTTAGTATTTCACAGAACATTGTGGATGAAGACACTAAAACATTTTATTACATAACAATCAACAGCGAGTAAAAGTTTGCACTTTGGCCCTTTGTATTTAAATATTTAAAAACATGTTTCATTCATACATTTTAACGGATATATTTATTTTATACCTTTGACTTTAGAAGCTCTTCAGAGGATATCCGTGACATATTCATGACAGAAATATTCTAAAAATGCAGGGAGGCTTTTATATTTTTTGATTAGGGCTTATCCCTTTTATCTTTATCAGGTAGATTATTTGTCATTTCACTTGTATAAAAATATCCATGCCAATTTTTCAATTATTAAGCAGTATATTTCAAAAGCTCTTGCTAACGTGCTGTTTTGATATAATACAAGTATGTTTTTTTTGTTGTTTTTTTAACAGAGCAGAACGTAAAAATAAATTAAATGAAGTTAAGTAAAGAAGTAAAAAACAAAACAAAAAACATTTTATCCCTGAAAATAAATAAGATGAAATGACAATTGTTTAATCGCCTCAAGTCTGAAGAAATGCCAAAACAAAAGTAAACAAAAAAGTTTCATGTGTTACATTACATATATTTAAAATTTAACTATTATCTAAATCCAATTTGTTTCACAAATATTCCTGTGACACATATTCAAACGCAAATATAACGACGTATTTCTAAAAACTTGAATGAAAGAATCATTACTATACTGTAGAACTTCCAAACTAGGTAATAATCCACATAATTCATGCAAACTTATTTTTTTAAATTCGAGTACTTATAAACATACTTTAAATTTTTATAAAATCACATTAATATGATTGCTATGTTATAAAAAAACAACTAAATATATGAACAGAAAAATCAAATGTATGATACATTATAATTCCATAATACTTAAAATACAGAACAATAATTTAAAGCAGATTTAATTTATCTTTACTAACAGGCATTTCTCCAGTAATGATTCATCCACGTTATTTACACTGACAAAAACGCCTTCATTGATACAACTTTACAGAAACTAATGAAATCTTATAATAAAGGAACATCGACTCGCATTTTTATAAATAAGCATAAAAGAAACACATCAACTAAGCGCCTAAATAATATACACCATAGAATAGACCAAAAATACACAACATCTGACATTACAAAGGTTTTTGCTACGCTTTGTAATTTGTATATATATTTTTTTTAAATTACAATATTAAGCATACTTATATTCATATTAATGTTTTCAATTGCAAAAAAATATACATACTTACACTCTTCATGGAACCCTATTTTAATTTTAATAAATAAATGAACATAGATGATTGATAACTTATAGATAGTTAACAAATCGAAGCCCTTATCGAATTGAAGTAAAAGAAATAGCTGAACTACACAACAAAGAAATATGACATCTACGGTTCACTAAAATTTTAATATTTTCTAGTTGACAGTAATTACATTATTGGAACAGGAATTAACAGAAATATTAACTCTAATTCAGAAAGTTTGACATTTACGAACTGTCAGTGAAATTTGGTTTATTGGTTATACTCATATTATATATTCAAATTTGTGTTTGAATTTAACAATGATTTACATTTCACGATTTTGGCCAGGGACAACAAGTAATAAAGCTGAATAATTTACCAAATCAGTTTTAAATAAACGTCTCGCATAAAAGCTAACATTTTTCGTATAGGTTCTTCTTAATAAGAGGCACATAGACACACACGCATTTGTTGGTGTTGTCGCTTCTGGCCCGTGATTTTTATAACCAACCCATGTTAGTTGTATATGCCTCATTAACATTTAAGCTAGTTGTAAGTAAGGACGAAAAATAGATAATTCACCAGTCATTATTTTCGTTTTTTAAATGAAATTATTGTTGCTTTATCAATATATTTTTTGAGGAATTAAAATCATCATTGAATTAAGATGATGCCAAGTTAAATATAATATAATGCGATGAAGTCGTAAATTCCAGTTGAAAAGGATATATATTCTACGGGAACTATGTCAATCTTTTACTGAATTTCTTCTTTCAGTTCACTTTAGCAATATTACTGGGAACTCATAGCGATATTATCGTATATTTATATGTCGTCATAGCGATATATAAACCTAATCAAGGAAATTACCGTTAGTATCGCCGTCAGGAATTTAAAAAAATTGAAAACCGCGATTTTTTTCGGACAGCCAACTTGGTCATCTATTCCTTAGATACTAACCCGGTCAAGAAATAACTTTAGAAGGCTCAGCCAGTGTGTAATTAAAAATTAAATAAACTGGTCTCTCGAATGTTAATGGCTAAAAACCTCAACTGATGCCCCTACATAATTTAAAATTGCTGAAAACAGATGTCGTATCGTGTTTTTTAATCAATCAAATTTAGCTAAATATGAAACTTTGGTAAAAAAAAAATCATAATTGATATAAAAAAAAAAGAATAAAAATTGTTAATGGATAGACCATGAAAAAATCTTCTTTATATTGCTGCCCCCTGAGTTCTCAGTTCTCAAGTTTGAACGATATACTATGAAGTAAAATGCCTGGGAGTGAAAGGTGAATCTCATCAACTCTTTATTACATACAAGAATCTGCTATAAACATTATTTCTATGATCCAGAAACGATGGTTGAGTCAAATCTAGCAGTTAACAGTTGAGTGGTTAAAAATATCTGTTGTGATTTCACCAGCCTTACAATTACTAAGCCGTTTTCAACCAACTGCACGAATAAAACAAGTCAACATTTCTGTTATTTCTACGAATATTAAACTATACTTGATAATTCAACTTTACACTACTTCACGCTATCAAAGATCACTTATCACTGGAAAATAGAAATGATCATTGCAAAGATTAATCTTCTAGAACACCCCAAAAAGAGATGGCAAACGTTTTATGTCCAATTGCAACAAATATGTCGCAACGATTCACAGCTTTATATATTATTATTGCTCTTTCTGTTCGCTCATGGCAAGGATGAGACTTATATTTATTGTAAATATTAAACAAAATAGAATCCTCAACTGTGTGTTTGGTGACTGACACCCTGTTACCGATCTAGTTACCGCACTATAGTACCGGGATATTGATGTTTGGAAAAACTGTACACAACACTTCACTCATTCTGGGCCTCCTCCATGAGGATGTGGTGGTGGAAGCCGAAGAGCTGGGATCACTGAAGCCTCGGCCAGTAGCCAGGTGGGAGCTCCGGCCCCTGGCTTGGGATCTGCACTGGGACGGACACACCCGCTGAGATCACACCTGCGTCAAAGGATACCCGTTAATAAAACATCCGCTACACAACATTATATAATATAATCAATAGATTTAATCTAATACTACACACGTTAGAGAATGCATTGATTCCATTTGTTACTTGAAGATTGACTTCTGTACACCATCGAGTTCGTAAGATTGGCAGTATTGTCGATTTTGAATTTATTTTACTCCATTAATACGGAAATATTTCCAAAAATTCTATCCTTTCTAATAATAGTTAGTTATGCCCCTCAATCTGAGTTTTACAATGTTTACTTGTAGCAAGTCACAAGCCAAATTATTGAGAACAAATGAACTACGGGGAATTTCACAAAGTACAATCTGAAATTTGCAGCATTATTTCACCCTTTTACATCGATATTTCAACCATTTTATTCCAATCAACGCTTTTTTACACTTTGGGTATTTCAGATATCTCGAAAAGTGTATTCAATATCTCGACTTGTCGAAAAAAATATGACAATCTTTGTGAAGAAAGATATAAACTGGCCATTGTCTCAGGTAAAACTAAACCCTTTTCCAGAAGAGGGGGAGAGAAGAGAAGACAGCTATAGGCTGAGTGCGGAGGATGATAAAGCCGCCCAATCGGCCAGGGATTGCCGACTTAAACACCACTAAAGCTCCTTAGCCGAAACAATAACCCCCGCAACCTCACCTTGTTTCCGATAAATTCGATTCGCTTACTTTGTTGAAAAATGCAGTCTTATGGATTGTTTCATTTGTTTTACAATTTATCTGTGAATACCAACCCTTAAGTTTAGTTTGACTGTATTTCTTCCAGAAATTAAAGCATTGTTACACTTGTTCACATTTTTGTTAAGGTATTTCACCCGATTGGAGAGACCAATAGATACTTGATAGATCCATTTGTACATTCATATACATTTAATTCTTCGAAACAATCAAATATATTCACCATGAAACGAAAAACTCGACACCTTTTGAACGCTAATATGCGATTTTAGTGAGCACCCGATATTGGATTTGATAATTGGTGAGCCGAGGGAACTTGGCAACGAGACGGTAGGTGAATGATTACCTGTACCAGTTGTAGGTGTAGCGGGTGCGGGGGTGGTCGAGTAGGGCGGAGCCTGATTGCAGGAGACTCGACTGTTGTAGCTCGTCGACAGCGAGTGGAGCGGGTCGTGGAACATGTAAGGGTAGCCCTCCCTCGCCTGCTGCAGGCACGAGCTGCTCATCGAGGAGAGGCTGGAGCTGCAACAAAAACAAAAAAAAGTCATATTTAGAAATGGTCATACCTCCAAGTAGCACCTTCAATCTTCTCATCCTATCATTATTTGGACTTAAATGAGCCTAATTATCCACCTCAAAATCAAAACTATATTCAAACATAATGATGATAGTGACTTGCCATGATAATTACGTCCCTGAGCAAGCTTTGAACGAAGCAACTACCACCTTCCAATAGTAGCTACAGCTTGATAGGCTACTCCACTTATACAATTCACATTGCATTCATAAGTAATTTTTGCCTTGTGGCATTAGAAGGTTTTATATATGGTCCACTGTATGCAGCAGTGATTTGTGGTTTGTGCCATTATCAGCACAATAAGTGTTAATTGACTTTCGTTAATTGACTTAGGCTAACTAGTGACCAACTTCCTTGTTCGCCTAAATCTAACACACTTTTAATCCAACTTTTGACAAAACGTAATTAGAACGTTTCTAACCAGCTTTAGCGAAGGCTTCACTTAAAAACATATTTAATGAACTTAGATTCCAAAATAATTTCATTTGTTTGTTATTGCTTTATACAATCTATATGTATTGATTAATTCTTTGTTGAGTGAGTAGGTCAGGTTGATGGTTGAGCTTCCACTGGTCGTTTTTAAATATAAATTTATTCTACGAGCAATGATGGTTGCCTTCGAATCTGCTCAATCTCTTGCACAAAAAAAATATACAATGATTTAAATACATATTTTGACAGTCATCTTCGGGACAAAGAAAGTGAACGTCTTTGGATCAAGCTGTAATAAACAGTGATTTTTTATATTTTGGTATCATTCGATTTGTTGAATACAAGAGTATGTGCTATCATACCAGTTGTTGACGTTGAAACAACAATACAAATATTACCTGTGCTGGATGAATGTTTCCGAAAAGTTCGTAAATAACACCATATTCAGTATATGATTTCCCCATATCATGAATTCATCATGGAATTGGATCGATTATCTCTGAGTGAGTATCTCTAAAGTTGGTGCTTTTTACCGGTCACTTAATTTATCCTAAAGTTGATGAATTTAAATAAAATAAAAAATGGATTTAAGATGGAGGCATAATATATGGATATAATAAATATTTTGGATAGGTATTAACCTGTAGGAGTCAGCGGACACGGTGGTTATAGGCTGCCCGATGGAGGAGTACATGCTGTTGAACCCTGCCGGGTTGAGCCGCGGAGGGCTCGAA
Source organism: Arma custos (assembly GCA_037127475.1). Classification (NCBI taxonomy): domain Eukaryota; kingdom Metazoa; phylum Arthropoda; class Insecta; order Hemiptera; family Pentatomidae; genus Arma; species Arma custos. The sequence continues at coordinate 117,483,716 of CM073761.1, read as the reverse complement.
GATGGTCCCACTCCCGGCTCACCAGCCCTTCGCTGGTTCCTTAGTTTTTCTTCCCGCCGCCATTTTGCTCTTCTATTCGAAAACCATACCTGAAATACCATATCAAATGATTTTTAAAACAAAAGATTCAAAATAATATTTTTATATAAATAACCTGAGGTGTAACTATAAATGCAGCTGCATAGCTAAGTAGAACGCTGAGTTCCCGGGTTCAAATCCGGCTCTGGTAGATAATGAATATAACCTTTTGACAGCCGGAGATGGGCTCAGTGGGATCTGAAGACCCTCCTGGAGATCACCCATCCTCTACAAAGTGCGTACTCTTAACTGGAGGAAACCTGACGGTTGAACGTTACGAGTATCTAGGAAAAATCAGCTCTCTACACAACCGTTGTCCAATAAATTGTACAGTCTCTACCTCGTACTGAATCCAAGACTCTTCATGGGCTGTAGTCTACAGTTTTCTATTTATTAGCACATTATTTCATGATGACTTTTTTTTTTTTTGGGACCCAAGTTTGGGTTTGGGACCCTTTTGCGCCACTGTTAGTTACGATATTCTCTATTATTATGGTAGGTATCCAACAATATCTTCATGGAATTATATGACCTGTTATTTTTGAATGTGGTGTAAGTCCATTTGGATAAACAAAAAATCATTTAATGTTTTATATGTTTTTAATAATTATTTTTCAAAATAAAATGTAAAAGGCGTATAGGGTTTAATACGTCACTCTTTGATAAATGCTAAGTGATAAAACCATTTGCCCGTTAGCCCGTATTTTTAAAGTAATTCAAATGGAAACCTTTAAATATCTATATATGAATTTGAATAAACATGAATATGAATAAATATCTAGAACATAAATATGAAAAAAATTGGCTGATACCAATTTCAAAAATAACAGGTCATATAATCGTTAGTTCATACAACAGACTTTTTCGTTAAGAAAGACAAAGATATTCAGGATTTATTGTATTATTTTAAGTTACTGAGCATGTTTTATTTATTATTTCTTCATCAGATTTTTCGCAAAATCAATCAGATATCTTTTATTTTTCCTAGCATTCATAAGCATTTCTACAAAGACATAGGAAATCCGACGTCTGTTAGGATCGAGAATGAGAAAACGGTGGAAAACAGATAAGATGTAAGGTTTTGTTTATATCAAGTTAGAGTTACATTGAAAGGTTGGGGCTATATATAGGGGAGTAGGAGGAGAACGGAGGTGGAAATCTGTATAATTTCGTTCTGGGGGGGGGGGCTAGTTAATTGGGGAGAGCGGCTGCCATTGGCCTGGACGGGGGTGGGTGGGGCCAACCCCTACACGCCCTGGCTATGACAGTTTCAGGGGAAAAAGTTGGTTTTCCCTTTCGTCGGTGCCGCCGAACTAGCCCCGCTAACTTAAACGGAAAATCAATACCGCCCCTTTCCGCTCACCCACCCCGCGCCTCTGCACGGAGGCTTTTCCTTCCCTAACTGCTTTTCGTATTTGTCCAATACCTCAGGAGGAAGTCTTCTTTTCATCCGGATCAAGTAATTAACACTCAATGCGGTATAATGCTCTAACATCATGCCTATTCTAAGTCGGATCCACGATCCACGATTCTCACAACGGATCCACTCCATTCAGATTATTATTATTCACTCTGCCCTTCTCAGAAAGAAGAAGAAAAACAAGAAAACTAGAAATGTCGGAGCACACACACATACGAACTATCATTATGGTTCCATGTCTTCTGTAAACAAATTTATGGAGAGCGATATGAAGCCCTTTCCGGTTGCTCTCCATCATCGTGCTGGTTCCTGATAGCTAAAAAAAAAAAAAAAAAAAAAAAAAAAAAAAAAAAAAAAAAAAGGTTCCTGATAGCTAATAAACGGTTGAGGATTTGTCCATATGGCTGTCTTTTCCTATTATTTAGGATTACCTGATCATGTGTTATTGTATTGAGCTGTCCGGAAAATAATGCAGGGCTTTATGTTTTCTTTAAAATACCTCCCCCCAAATATTAAACTGTTCATGTTTTTTGGACTTTTGACTTTTAAAAATATAAACACTTATTAATCCTCTTTCAAATTGATATGTTTTGTTTACATTTGTAACATTTCGCATCTTGGAAATAATTCTTTACTAAGATGACATAAGCGTGATATTCTCATAATTTCTAAACGGCCAGAAATATCAGCTAAATATGAGGCGAAGGCGGTATAAGTGAGTGCATTGTTCCAGAGGGAGACTAGTGGCTTGAAGACAAAGATGGCCGTGGAACAAGTTCTGCCCTCGATGACAATGCTCTCCGAGATTTGGAGGAAGAAAATCCCAGAATAACTGTTCGAGAATTGGCAGGGAAACTGGGAGTCAGTGAATCAACCGCCAATGACCATCTCAAGTCAATTGTGAAGGTGAAAAAGCTTGAAAGTTGGGATCCTCACTCATTAAACGACCTCCAAAAAGATCAGCGGTATGACCTTTTTTCATAACAGGTCCTACAGTTTCTAGATAACAGATCTAACTTTTTCTTGATAACAGATCTTACTTTTTCTTCATGTGGCGGCCCCTCAACCAATCGGACGTATTTGTTATTTTGTTTTGGCTCGTTGTTAAGTACTTGTGATGAGGGAATCCGAGTTCCTATTATTTTAGTAAATGGGGAATTTCATCATTTTCCATAAATGATCAAACCCATCTTTTCCTCAGTAACAACATTATTTAAACAAATATATACATGGATTTCTTCATGATGATGAGCATACCGAAATCAAAAAACTGCTGTCACGCACAAAATTACAATAATATAATAAGAACAAAACAAGTCGATTGGTGCAAGCAACCAGTCATAAGTGAGGATAATTGTTTAAATGGTAATAAAAACGAATAATGCGGACTATGGTGGCTAAACTTATCATACAGTTTTTCAGTAAATTAAAAAGTCACTCTCGGCTTATATGTATGTGTTAATACAAGTAAGAATTTAATTTAATCAAAACGTACCTGTATGTAATGTATAAAACTTTTTTTTTTATTAGGAGGCAAACCCAATTATGTTAGCATGTTATAGGATTGTCATAAGACGCGGTGCAACGAGTATCCCATGAATGTTGTTCATGGGATACTCGTTGCACCGCGTCTTATAATGCTAAATAAACAAAATACATCCTAGCTACTCCAACCGCCCCCTAAACCGCCCCTGTTCGGCTTATATGTATGTGTTAATACAAGTAAGAATTTAATTTAATCAAAACGTACCTGTATGTAATGTATAAAACTTTTTTTTTTATTAGGAGGCAAACCCAATTATGTTAGCATGTTATAGGATTGTCATAAGACGCGGTGCAACGAGTATCCCATGAATGTTGTTCATGGGATACTCGTTGCACCGCGTCTTATAATGCTAAATAAACAAAATACATCCTAGCTACTCCAACCGCCCCCTCCCCCGTTAACCATTTCTAAACCGCCGATTATCCCAACCCCTCACGACAGGGCTTAATTTGCCCTCAAAGGATTATTTACTTATCAATTAATTATTGCCGATAAGGGCTCCTAGCAACAAATGCCTGCTTACTCACACTTATGTGCACCGTCACAAGAAATTGCTATTGTGTCAATACGTCTTATGTAAAAATGTTGTTTGCCCGGTTCAGGTCATATACTGACCGAGCCTCAAAGTCGATTCACTTAGTCCTCAAGGCAAGTGAAAAAAAAAACATATACACTTTCATCAATACCTAAGCGAAATAAAGAGGCACGATGTGCCATATTCAGTAAACGATATTTAGTAAACAAAAAGATTAAAAATAAAAACAAAGACCAGTTCTGTTGAACGAGGTGTGCATATTTTTTTTAGACGTCTGCTTATTAATGCTGACAAATAATTTCCAGTTTAATCTAAGACATTCCCTTGTGAACAAGCGATTTTATTTATTTCTCCTTTTTGTATATACAAAAGCTCACACTGCAGGGGCGGTAGAGAGAAGGGACTATGATGATGTTTATTTATACAAAAGGCTGCTTGTATGAATGCCTTGTGCATATCAAGAATCGTTATTAGTTTATTCGTTTCAAATCAAACGTTACCGGGCCTAACTTTCCAATCAGTAATGGACATTTCAAAGTTTTGTGTGACGTCCCTTTTTTACTGTAATTTTATTGGATGATGGACTCTATAAATACAGCATTCACTCTCCAGTTTCGCCTTACTTGGTTGTTGCGTTTTTAGGAGACATGATGGCGGGTAAGTACCTTATTCTATTGCACAATTATTTCCTCCCTTGGATCGGTTAATATTTAATATATAGTGTTTATTACTACTGTGTATAACTTTAGAAAACTACTATGGCCTACTTAAAACACGGTTGAATCATAATAAATGTGGTTAATCATAATAAATTAACAACATAGTGTAAAGGACTATAGTATTAAGAAAATTATTTACCGAATCTCGCTGGTCTCGATAATAATATTAAAAATAGTTCTTCGGTTGAATTTTCCATTTGAATTATATTTTCATGTCTTTACTAGGATAATCGGATCCCTTTTACTGTTGTTTATCATATCATTATGATTCTGAGGACAAACTCTATATTAGTTGAAGAAAACGAGGAGTATTTCTTTCGGGAACAGTAAAATTATAATTATTCAAAAGAAATGAAAATCAGATACCTTGATTTTGTTAAAAAAACTTGAATTATTTTATCATATTTTTTAACTTAGGCCCAATGTTAAGATGGAGGGTGTTTCACCATATTGGCTAAATATTCAATTAAACTAAAACTCTACAAGAAGAATCAATTTTTTTTACTGTATTTTTAAATTTAGTTATATGTAATGTGTTGACTTATTCCAATTAGTAACATTATGTGTGTTTTTTGTTCAGATGGGCTAATATTTATCTACATTATTTTCGCTATTTTGGTGACGCTTGCTACGTACTTTGGAATACGTTACATCATGAGAAGGCGCAAAGAAAATTTTTCGAGAACAGGGTTTGAATTAATGGAGAGGTCTCGATTGCCAGAGAATCCAGAAATCAGAGTGGATTTTGATTTGAACAATATTCTAGTGTATTGAAAGGGTTCACCCTGAGGAGGTTATTGTAACCAATTATGATCAATAAAGTCTGATTTGCAGCAATAAACATTGTTTTTGTGATTCACTTTACCTAAGATTCTACCATTTATTATTTTATTACATTTCGATAATAAAAAATTTAATTTCTGAAGTTGGTGAAATAAGGATTTTCAAAGGAGTAATTACATTTTCGAAACAGGAAAAATATATAGGTAGTTAAAGTTAAAACTTCATAACAGGAAGAATTATTTGTCACAACAGTTAATAAATGAGAACCTATAGTATGGTAGTATGGTTAAAAAATATATAGTAAAATAAATTAAACTTCTGGCATTATTATTACTATTTATCTATGCAACTGAACAAAAATTAGTAAATCATTTCTATTAAAAGATTGTTTTTTATAATTTTTTATTAACCTTATGATAATATGGTCATCTAAAAATTAAAATTGAAATTACTAGAACTAAATTTTATGTTATACTTCCAATGTTTACTTTTACTCTCATTTGGTATATATATATATATATATATATATATATATATATATATATATATATATATATATATATATATATATATATATAATTAAAAGAAAGTTGTGATTTTATGTTATCATTATCTAAATATGAAGAGAGGGATATATGTTATACCTTTATTTATGACATTAGTCATATTTCTCCCTTTGTAATATACTTCCAATGCTCAGTTTTAGACTCATTTACTATGTTTAAAAGAATATTCTGGGGATAAGTGTTATCTTATGTTACCATTACCTAAAATTGTAAATATTAAGAGAGGAATATTATTTGTTAAATGGTAATATTTGTTATACCTGTGAATATAATATACATAATATTTTGTATATTTCTACCATATTAATATACTTCCAATGCTCAGTTTTAGACTCATTTACTATGTTTAAAAGAATATTCTGGGGAAAGGTGTTATGTTATGTTATCACTACCTACATATGAAAATATGGAGAGTGGAACATTATTTGTTACACGGTAATACTTGATAATTATTACATCTTAAGTTACTTCTATCCTTTTAAATAATCCAAAATTTTAACAAAACTTAATACACAAGAAAGTCAGGTAATGGTTAATATTTTCTGATTTATTTTTGTTATTATTCATGTCTTAATGCTCAGATAGGATTAGTTTATGCAAATATTTGAGGTTATCCTTGGTAAATAAGTATTATCAACCGCCATCTTGAGGCAAACAGTTGAAAAACGGAGGGGTAGATGTCACCACTTGCTAAGATCAGATGCGCTTATGTTGTACCTTGTTTAGGCGCCAAATGAAACCGAGATACATAAGAAATTAGTCAACATTTAAGCTTATATATGTGTTTGTTTGTTTCGATTTTCTAGCTTTGTTTATTATCACCGTATTACTTAAATCAGACAAAAATATTTGAGTATGAGATGAAAATAGTTGACTGGATGATCTAATGTAAAGGAGATAGTTGGGGGGTGCAGTCAATAAGAACACAGAATAAGTAATAAACTTATATTATGTGCCGACGTTTTCACTTATTTTAACTTTTCAAATTCATTAATCCTATCAACTATTTCTTCAAAACAGTCATTGCACACTGTTGTTACTGTACAATAGTATTTCTATTAGGTATTCACATTTGTTATTGTACATATAGTTCCATACTTTTCTGTAACATGTAACATCATCAAGTCCGTTATCATACATTTTATACCTTTATTTTACTAGTTTTTCTTTATTCTTCATATTCCAACCTTTCTGTATATGTAAATATCCTCATTTTGGTTTCTTTTGTTTAACTCCTCCTTTTGATTTTTCTTTATATTATTATTTTGTACTGTACTATCCATTCTGTACATTTATTTTCTATTTTTTATTTTATATGCTTTATTTATAATTTATCATTTCTGCTCATTTTCTTTAATTTTATTAAATCTGTCTTACTTTATTATATCTGCTATTATTTTCATTTTCTTTTCATTATCAATAATTTTGTTATATCTGTCTTTATCTTAATTTTATTATATCTGTCACTATTTCAATAATTATATATGTCACTATTTCAATAATTTTGTTATATTTGTCTTTATCTTAATTTTATTATATCTGTCACTATTTTAATTCCTTTTCATTATCATTAATTTTTTAAATCTGTCTATATCTTTATTTTATTATAATCTGGCTCTTTTTTTAATATTCGTTATCTTCTATCTTCATATCTGCCACTATTTTATTTTTCTACATTACTTGTCACCATATTATTGTTACTGTACATTTTTATATTTTTTGTTCTGTTTGTTTCTCTGTTAGCCCTGAAGATGACCTACACTGTAGGTCGAAACGTCGGCACATAATATAAGTTCATTACTTATTCTGTGTTATTGACTTATTGACTGCACCCCCCAACTATCTCCTTTACACAAAAAATATTTGAGGTTTATCGTTGGTAAAGAAGTATTATCAACCGTTATCTAGGGGAAATTAGTTAGAAAACAGAGAGATAGATGCCACCACCTGCTAATTTCAGAACAGATGCGATTGCGTTTTATCAGAAATTGATAAGAACGACTGAATTTATTTAAGCACCTAATCGGACCAAGTTATATTAGAAATAAGCTAACATTTAATCTTATATATGTGTTTCTTTGTTTCGATATTCGTGCTATGTTTATTATCGCCGTATTACTTAAATAAGAAAAAAATATTTGAGGTTATCATTGGTAAAGAAGTATTATCAACCTTTATCAATGGGGAAATAGTTAAAAAACGGAACGATAGATGTCACCACCTGTTGAGATCAGAACAGAATCGATTGTGTTTTATCAGAAATTGAAAAGAACAACCGACTTCATTTAGGCTGCCAATATAGGCAAACATTTAATCTTATATATGTGTTTGTTTGTTTCGTTATTCGGGCATTGTTTATTATCGCCGTATTAATTGAATAAGAAAAAAAAAGTTTAGGTTATCGTTGAAAAATAAGAGCTCTCAAGCGCCATCTTGGGGAAAATACTTAAGAAACAGAAGGATAGATCTCAGCACCTCCTATGCTTAGAACAGTGTAAATAGCCCTGAATCAACTTTTTTAAATATTTTATTTAATATTGTCCTCAGCAACATGCATTCGGTAATAACTTATCGTTAGAATTAAGAAAGTCCTATTGTAGTAATCAGCTTATCATTTATAACGGTATCCCATGGAATTGTTCTATCAAAAACAAATTTTTGTCGGAGCTCATATACATATGCCAAATGAATATACTGAAGTTTATGTTCTCTTCAGTATGAAAAAAATAATGGCTTCAAAATGTAAGGTTTTTTTGGAGAAATTAACCATCAAAAAATCACTATTACCATCACAGATACTATCTATCTAACAGCTGTTTTTATCTAACCTTACCCAGCTGGGGTCGAGTAACCTTCTTAATGATTCATTAGTTGCATTTGAGCCTTCGAGGTGGAGGAATGTTTCTTGGGTGCATTATTCATGTTTTGTTTTGCTGTTATTCTCTTTCTACCCTGAGGATGCCTGAATGGGCGAAATATTGGACAGATAATTTCTATTTCTGTTTTAGTTTGGAGACTTAAGGGCTTTTCGTTGGGATTTTTTCTACGGTCTTAACATTTATGTAAGGTCTCTTTTTACTTTTCAATATTAATTTATTTTGCGGAATAACCATAGGTCCACTGGTTTCTTGATAATGTTATTATTTTTTTTCTTGCATTTTTACTATCATTTTTTCATATGGTCTTTTTCTTAAGTTTTTGTTGTTTGCTATTATTTATTTTTTCCTGTTGTGCTTTTTGAAGTTTGGTGAGTGTATATGGAATTTTTAATTTCTGAAGTATCTATTAGCTGTTTTTATCTAACCTTATCCAGCTGGGGTCGAGTAACCTTCCTATGATTCATTAGTAGCATTTGACCCTTCGAGGTGGTGGGATGTTTCTTGGGTGCATTATTCAGGTTTTGTTTTGCTGTTATTCTCTTTCTACCCTGAGGAAGCCTGAATGGGTGAAATATTGGACAGATAATTTCTATTTCTGTTTTAGTTTGGAGACTTAAGGGCTTTTCGTTGGGATTTTTTTCACGGTCTTAACATTTATGTAAGGTCTTTTTTTACTTTTGAATATTAATATATATATTTTATTTATTGTTCTTTTTAAATATTTTTATTTTTAATTTTGAAGCGAAAAGATTATGTCTTGGCCGGGATTCGCACCATTGAGCTGCCAAGGCACGCATTCCAGCCAATTATGAATGATGACAAATCCCAGCCAAGACATAATCTTTTCTCTTAAAAAAAAAAAAAAATATATATATATATATATAAAAAAAAAAATATAAATATATATATATATATATATATATATATATATATATATATATATATATATATATAAGTTATGTGTATGTAAATATACTAGTAGGATTAGTTTAAGAGTTAAGCATATGTTTTTTTTTCTCTCTGATAAAATTATGATATAAGAGCTGTATAATCAATAAAGGTTAACTGATGTGATTATTTCAGTCTAATGTTAACTGGTGCCGAAACACCGGAGTTTGTTCGCGTTTCGTTAAAAACTAAGAAGTTAAAGCACTCGTATGATGGGTGAATCAGACGAGCTAATTAAGGAACGCGCCAAGTTCGAATTCCAGTTGGCCAAGGCGGTGGAAGAACATGCGCAATTGATGGCTCAGCTCACGGAGGCGAAAAAGTCGGCGCAAATAGAGTTAGTAAAGGTACGTACTCAAAATTCTGCCTCTATACACTAGATCATCGGGCAATTAGGCCATTCGCAGGTACGGTTGGTGATCTGGATCACTTCATAAAAGGCGCCGACCAGATTATGGCTCTTATTGTATATTAGCAGGTGGTGGCATCTATCTCTCTGTTTTCTAACTATTTCCCCCTAGATAACGGTTGATAATACTTCTTTACCGACGATAAACTCAAATATTTCTGTTTGATTTTATAAAATAATGTATCTTGCAGCTAATAAATTTTTTAAATAAATAAATAATTAACTTACCGATTTGACTCTATGGCATGGTGTAGAATCATCTTGAAAAATTAAATCTCCGTATTGTGTAAGATGGGAATTCATTAAGGGAATCAAATCTCTTCCAAAATTGTTTTATATTTTTCTGCATTAACCGTCCCATCTGTGTAATTTATTTTGCCAGTTCCAAAGTAGAATAAAGATCCTCAGACCATCACACTTGCCGGATGTTTCTCTATTTTTATAGTACAGGATTCGTCAAATCCTTCGTTTAGCCGACATCTTACGTATGGAGCACCGTTAGAACTGAAGATATTGAATTTACTCTCATCTGAAAACATCACATTCCTCCAGTCATCAGTTGTCGAATTATTGAAATTCCGCGCCCAATTTAGGCGAGATCGCTTCATTTTTTTTGTCAAGAAATGGCTTTTTGGCTGGTTTTCTTGCCCATAAACCTTTTTCTCTGAATCTTCTGCCAACTGTTTCTCGACTTACTTTTGTTAAATTGCTATGTGCTAGATCTCTAGATATTTCTTTAGCAGTTTTGAAGCGATTTTCTAAAGATAATCTCATCATCGTGCGATCTAAACGCTCATCTGTCTTCCTTTTCCTTCCAGTCCCTTTCTTTCGCTCGATAGGTCAATGGGAAAGATTTTTGTTTATTATTCTCAACACAGTGGATTGTTTGCACCTCACCCTCCTTCCTATCTCACGCGAAGAAAGTCCAGCTTCAGAAAACGTCACTACTTTAAATTTTTCCTCATTAGACATTTGTTTGAAACTCAGTCTATTGGAGGAATACATGCTTAATATTAGAAACTCTAGGCACAACTAAACTATGAGTCACTGATTCCATCTCGCTCTAATACTAGTAGGTAGACAAATACAATCCTACTATTTGTTTACACATTTAGGTTAAAAAAGGTAACAATCATAGGTATATCATCATCATAGGTAATATTTCTATGACCACGACTGTATATATATTGTTCTACTTCTTGTGGTAGCTGGCCGCATTATAGCACTGTTATGAGTGTACCTCAAATAATTCATAGCATAATGTACGATGGTATTTCACTATGTAATTATAATACAGACAGTTAATGACATATATGTATGTTTACATATGGTCAATAAATGGACCAATTAGCACTGCCCCTGAGGCTGTTTACACGAGAGCACCGATATATTGCACCTCTAGGGCATTCCAATGCATAATTACTATTCCCAATTAATTACCTCATTATCCCAATTAATATCGTAACTAATCAATTAATTAGGTTAAGAAAGGGCAACGTGCCTGTGGAATGTGGGTATTATTACATAACTAGTTGCCTGTGTCTAATGTGAGTATGAAGATATATTAAAGATGAAAGCTCTCATCAACAGTCAGCAGAATATATATTATATATATATTGTCCAAACTCTGAAGAGAAGCCAATGGTGGATTCAGGGGCTAACGCCGAGAGCGCCGAATTTTCAATAAAATGAAGATTTATGGGATAGATTTTAAGTTGATCCACCATTGGCACCTGTAATAAATAAGTACCGGAGCAGCTCAAAACAATATAAACTTATTCGTTCCTACGATTAGCCTAGGGATTACAGTAATTTTTCCGTGAAGAATTTAATCACTTTAGAGACAGTATTCCTCCTGTCCTCAAGGCAATAGTCCTGGGCACTAGAGTATTTTATTAGAATGAAGATGTATCTATGTGTCTTCCTGGTAATTGTAAACTAATATGCGTGTTTCCCCATTATCATCTATATATCTGCCGCCCTCAGTAAGTTGTGAAGTTGAATTTTGTCTAGAGTGAGTTAATTGTATTTAGGGAAGTGGAATCGCGCCATTCTCGTAGTTTTTGGCTTGAAATGGAGTTGTAATATAAGCAATAACTAAATTTCAAGGCAGTGTCTCACACTGCCCCTTGTTCCCTAAAAAAAAAAAAAATACGATTCTGCTTTCCCAAGTACAAGAAATTCATTTGTATATATATATATATATATATATATATATATATATATCAACTAGGAACGAACTATTTAACAGCCATAGCAACGCAGCCAACAAACCCAGCATTTAAATACACATTTAGATCGAAATATCAACAAATTTACTGCAATAATCCAAGAAAGCCAGCCCCTCTAACAATAAGATACATAAGAATTATAGAAGAAATAGAACAAAAAATTATGCAAAGCCAAGATACCCTTACCCCACCATGGACATACGCAATTCCCGATATTAATATGACATTACATAAATTCAGAAAGAAAACCACACTAAATTTAATAAATAACAAATTCTTAGAAATACATACTAAATAAAAATAAAGGAATGCAACATTCATCTATACGGACGGCTCCAAAACGAATGACAAAATTGGGTCGGCTGTTGTCACACCTGAAGAAGCATTCAAATACAAATTACCACCTCATTGCAGTATATTAACAGCAGAACTAGCTGCCATAACATATGCCCTCCCCAATATAATGACAAGAGAGAGAGATACAAACAACTGGAAGACCTCAGTGAGTTCAACGCGAAGAGAAGAAACTGCGCTTACAAGATTAATAGTTGGCCACTCACGACTGACTCATATTTATCTGATAACAAAAGACGTACAGCCTATATGCAATAGATGGCAGACACCCATCACAAGAAAACACATTATAGAAGAATGCCCAGACTACAATAAACTCATGTTGAAATACAATCTCAATAGATCTCTTAAACAATCACTAAATGATTGTGAAGATACCATAAGTAGACTACTCAAGTTCCTGAAGGAATCCAATCTACTGAAAACATTATAATATAACCACTACAATGTAAGTTAGTCACATTTAAAAATGTGTACTACGAATATCTCTACAAAGAAAATGACTTCAGAATATTAAATTTATATTTATTATTTATAATTAATATATAACAAATTAAATAATTTAAGCTTGTATTCCACATTATTTAGGTTATCTCTTTTTATATATTTATAATTATATTAGAGAAATACTACCAAATTCTTATTTCATAATTTAATCATTACCAAGTACGTGTCTGCGTGTGTATGTACATATATATAAATAGGAAAATGGCGTACAAAACCGTGCAGTTGAAGCGCCTTACCGAAAAACCCTGAATTTGAAGAGTACTTAGAAGTTGATAACTATGTTTTAATTTGGACAGCGTCCAATATCATTATATTGAAAATTTATAAATTTATAATGAAACTATTAAAAAATCTAAAATAAACTTATTCAACTACAAATAAATATAGATAAAATCTATCATTTTCATAATTTTTTCGGATGAAGGAGAAGATAGCCTTAGAAAAGACAGGTAGAGTAGCCTATGTAAGGACACTATTAGAGAGAGAGAGTGAGTGAGTGAATGACTGAGTGAGAGAGAGAGAGAGAGAGGGAGAGAGAGAGAGAGAGAGAGAGAGAGAGAGAGAGAGTGAGAGAGAGAGAGAAAGAGAGTGAGAGAGAGTGAGAGCGAGTGAGAGGATGGGTTTTTTATGCTTTCTAATCAAAGGAGAGGGTTCGCTTAATCTCGGTAAGTAAGGCCACAACCATTTAGATAATATCCACCATTCACCTCTACCAATCCGCCTTTCTTTACTTTTACTTTTATTCCGCTTTCCGTCTAATGGCGGCTCCTTCATTCACCGCCCCCAGTTTCCTCTTTCCAATCATCTCCGGCCCTTTTCAACCGCTTTTTTAATTAGTCCCATTGCAAATATCCGGCGGGCCCAGTTAGGGGAGGGATTGATGCAAGACTTGCTCCATTGTCCAATCCTTTTCTCTATCTCTGCCCGAGGGACAGCTTGATACAGCAATGTAAGCGATTGAAAATGAAAGAGCGGGTCATTAGGGTCCCTTCCTTAATATGCCTTTCATGTCCTCAATACATTTAATACATTTGTGTATAGCTAATATTTTTATCACATTATTATGAGCCCAACTTTGTCTCGAAACGTTGACATAATCAAGTTAAAGAATTGAGGGAATCTCGTAGGTAGTGCGAGGTGGCTGATCGGTGATGGGTTCGTCTATTTTTTGGAACTCGGCATGAGTTGAGACAAACCTGGTCTCGAAACGTTGCCTTAAGAATTTTAATTAAAGAAGGACTGAAACTCAAGAAATAAAAACATATAATTTACATATCAGTCGAGAGAAGTAGAAACCAAGATATATATATATATATATATATATATATATATATATATATAAAGGATCTCGAGTTTCAATATACAACTTTCCAAGGAGTCCTCAGTTGATAGTGTTTATATATTGTTGTTATCTTATCACGAATAAATGTTATTAATATAAATCACTAAATATCAGCTGATCTCATCTTCGTATCGCCGAAAGCGTGGAAAACCCCCTAAAAAAACTTGCTTATTAGCTGGAACATGTTTGGAACAGATAGGTTGTGTAATGTAGTGTGATATATTTTCTCACAAACTTGTAAGTAAAATGTATAGATATATGTACGCTTTAAACATATATAAATAAGTTTTATTTTTATATTTAATTAGTAAGTTTTCTTAATTTTACGGTAAATTTGCTGAGTGTGTTTTTCTCTTTAAGCCACGAATAAGTTTTTTTCCTATTTATTTCTATATATTCTTAATATATTATCATTCCTCTCTGAACTAGATTAACAAATTCAAGATGAGCTAACACTTTGAAGGTGAGAAACATAAAGGAATTGCTGGACGAACTGTTCTATGGAAAACGTGTGGTGAGGCCTAAGATGAGGTGGATAGATGGAGTTGACGGTGATACAAGATCGCTTATGGGTGTCAGGGACTGGAAAATGACAGCTAAAATCAGAGAATGCTTGCTTACTATGCTGGAGGAGGCCATAGCCCGCACAAGGGTTGTAGCGCCACGTAGATAGACAGAATATTATCATTTCTCTTTGCACTAGATATCTTCTACTTCTTCTTAACATTTTACTTAGCATTTCCCATTTTCTTAAGTCGTGATCAGCGTTGAGATTCCGTTTGTAAAAGCTGATACCCTGATCCTAGCATTTCGGCCCTGGAGCAACTGACTCTACCTGCTCCATTCCATGCCACTCCTCTCGAATGCCTTCCTGACTTTACTTACCCACGTGTTTCTGCCTTCCTCTTGTCCTTCTTCCCATCACTTTCGCCTCGTAGACTATCCTGGCTAATTTTATTTTATACAATTATGTAATATCAACATTTATAATTATTAACTACCACCTTCCATTTCGTCACACACAGTTATTTCTGTAATCAGGGCCGTAACTAGGAAGTGGCAAGATGTGCGCCCGCATGGGTTACAAAGTGATATTACCATTTTCTTTGCCTCTAGCCTATTTATTTTTTAAAAATATATAGTATGTATAATATATATACTCAAAATATAATTCGACAGGTAATGTAAACATACAATTTTTCTAAATTTCCGGGGAAGGTCCTCCGGACTCTCTTTTCCGTTGGGGTATGGAATAGAATTGTGGGGGGGGGGAAACGCAAATTGTAAATCCCGCCAAGGGCGCTAGCATACCCTAGTTACCAGTACATAATATTTAAGTTTGGTAAACTTGAGTAACTTTAGTTTGTGTACTTCAAAACTTGAACGATAACCGAATTTCAGGTGAATTCTAATCGCACTGATGTTCAGTAGTTAAGGTATTGATGCCTATGTTACGGTACTTTACGCTATTTTTCGTAGAGTATTAAGTTCGTTTTTTAAACCGTAGGTTCGTTAAGTGGTGCTTATCATTTAGGAATAGTTCATTTAAATAGGTGAAGATCGATCCATTTTTAAAACAATGTAGAGGTGATAGATAATGTACGTAACGGCCTTCACGGTGGTATATGACGAGGCGGACAGGAGACACAAGCAATAACAATAACCGTCAACGAATGCGCAAGAGATGTAAGACGCGTTGACATTAGTAGCCGGGCCGTTTGTCAAAGGACCCCATTTGACTGGCTGACCCTCCGAGTCGTTTTTCAACATGGCCAGATATAGCCTTCATCGGAGCACCCCCACTCTGTCACCCCGGCACCACATCCCCTCTCATATCCTACCCAGGCCTCCAATTGCCTCAGTCCTCCGTCACTCTCCAAAAATCTCATTCCTAATATTTTCTAATATGGCTGGCGAGTGATTTATGTTCGGTTCCTCTTTTTATTGCATGCATGAATATCCTTCCATTCGGTTTTATTTCTTCCTTTACTCATTTTCGAAACCTTAATGGTTCTGTAAAGGATAAAACTGGATTCATTGTTTATTCCTGTGAACGGACTGTTTGTCTATGAATCATTATTGACAAAATAAATAACAGCATAACAGCGTAACTATTTCTTCTTGATATTATTATTAACATTCAATACAATGAGTCATTTTTTTCTTTAATTCTATTTTTAAACATGCACAAAATATAACATTCAAGTAAAATGTAAAACAGCTGCCATACACTGTACCACCACAACTCATGAAGGGCCTTGGGTTCAGTACGTGCTGAGGCAGCACTGTTTCTTGGACAACTGTTGTGCAGGTAGATCACGTTCAACCGGCAGATATTTCCCCCTAATTTTGAGACACCCACTTTATAGAGACTGGGTGATCCCAATTAAGATCCCCAACCGCTAATAGATTAATAAAAAATCTGCCACGGCCAACTCAGCGTTCTATCACTGAGCCACTCTGCTCCACCAAACTATTACTCAAGATATGAAATAATTAATAAAATAAAAATGAATAATAGTGAAATAAAAATGAAAAATAAAATTTTAGCTCGAAAAGCATTATATTTTGATTTATTATTTCAGAATACTATCTATCCTTCGGATATGAGGGTGAAGTTATTGTTTTGGATATCGTATCATCGATAGATGAACCATTAGAATAGGTTGATCTAAAAAAAAAATGGTCATAATTGAACTGGATATATTTCAATATTTCACAGCAGATATATTACAAAACAAATAAAGAAATAAAAGTTCTCCTTAGAGCAAGGTGGTTACGGTATCCTGGCAATTGAAGGTAGGATCGATCATGTGCTCCAGCCGGATCGACAATCGATCATCAGCAGTCGGACCTTCCCATCGTCTCTTCATATCGATTATTAAATCTGCAATTTTCTACTCGTCAGCTCTTTGCAATATTCTACTCATTAATCGATAAGTATTCTAAAATACAGTTTTCCGCCAGTAAGACAGCATAAGATATTCGAAAACAATAATCCCCAATAATAGTTTACACATTTTATTCGGAGAGTGTCCGTTTTGCGCAGCCATACGATTTATATTTATATAAGTCTTTTCAAAGTCTCTTCTTTAACAAACTTCTATGGAATGGAGCCATTAAATAAATACAGTTAAGATGAAAAACAAAGTCATTATTTTGACTAAAAAAATCTAAATAAATAACTTAAAGGAGTAGAAACGAAATCTGTTGTACAGTCTGAAACAGACACGAATTCAACTAGTGCTTTCCAAAACACAATCCAACCCGATCTGATGGATATTACAATGATATTATTTAACAAATATACTAAAAAAAAAAGCTTAAAATTTTTTCTTTTCCTATTGTAATGTCATTTTCTCAGTTACTTCTGGTACTTGTGAATCGTGATATTAGTAAGGGATGTTGGATAGAAAAATAAATCATAATAATATTTTTTGTAGGTACGCAAATTTAAATTTTATGATCTTTTATTACAAAATTAATAAATAAAACACGTAATGAATATGTTTGGAATTTAATTGTTTCTTG
Organism: Arma custos; assembly: GCA_037127475.1. Lineage (NCBI taxonomy): Eukaryota > Metazoa > Arthropoda > Insecta > Hemiptera > Pentatomidae > Arma > Arma custos. Next base: position 117,465,868 of record CM073761.1, on the reverse strand, counting down.
ACTGCTTAAACAGATTTGATTATTTTTAAATACAGAAGATTACATTAGGCTTAGAAGTCTCGTTGAAGGTCAAATTTACGAAGTGCATTCTTTGACATTATTTTATGAGTTGTTCATAATTTTCAAAATATGTTTGTATATTAAATTATATAAACTATCTTCCATATCAACAATACGAATTAGTTCACTACGCAATTTTTTGCCTGACTGATATGCGATTATGAAATGCGTCACTGTGTTGCTGATGGCAGGCTCAACATGATTCAGGCGCAACTGTCAATTTACCACAACGTTTCCTCCGCCTAAAAAAGGATTCCCAACTTGACCTTTTCTGTGCCAGGAGTCCCTTTGATAGGAAAGTTCAGAGCGTTGACCTCTTTCTCAAAATAAATAAGTTAAAATCATTAACTAAATTTTAAGTTGACTCTGGAACCAGGAAGAAGTTATGATTGATTGACTATGTATGTTTTATTTTTCTGCAAAACTCGGTTATTTTTTATTAGAACATAAATGTGCGTTTTTCCTCTTTTGCTACGTATATTTATAGTACATTTAAAATTTAAAAAGTATGATATCAAAGATAATGTATCATACCTTGATGTTGTATGAAATTTGGATTAAGCCATGAGAGGACAGAAACGGAATAGGCTGGGAACCAATATAACATTTATCATATTTATTATTTTTTACTATAACATATAAAAATAACCAGGTGTCTGATCGAAGAGCCTGATGTGTAAGAGATAATGGACACAGTGTAGAAGACTTTCCTGATTTAACCTATCATTGGATTAAATAAGGTGATCAGAACTAAAACCGCCGGAACTTTTAGGAACACGATTGTAAAGGATAGAAAGAGGGCGAGGGGGTGATGGTGAGGGGGTGCAGGGGGGGGGGGATGTCTGTGGCTGCAAAGTTATCAAAAAGCTAATCTATATAAGGAAATTCAGATCCGAGAGAGATTTCTTGGATACGAGATTTTAGCCATGTTTCGGAGACCCAAATGGCTTACTAACGGCGTATGTAAAATGTTGATAGAATTCGTCTAATTGATCAGGTATGTATTGGGAGTTAACATCGTCAGAATTTGGGGTAAGATGCTGTAAAAAATTAATTTCATTAGATGAAGAACTCGAAAAAGTAAGTAATCGACAGAATAATTTTAAAAAAGTGAGGCATAACAAAAAGTGTTTGAAAATAAGAGTATTGCTACAACAAAAATGTCACTACTTTCAAAATGAAAATAAAAATATATCTATGCTTGTAAATAAGGGGAATTTAGTTATGATCCCTATTACTAAGTTGAAATGCTAGAAGTCCATATTATTAAGGTGTAAAAAAAAAAGAATCCATGGTGAGTGCCGAAATTTAGCGTGACACTTGAGGGTATAAGAGATTCAAGCAGTCAGCCGAAGACGTCTAGGCCCTTGGTCAATGACTACATGATGCCCTGTTTCCTTCCGACAGCGCACCAGGCATATCTCATTTTACCCACCGCCCTCTTCTGTCTGGCCAACCAGTACAAGAGGTACCTCGAAGTTGCGTTTATCTCCTCGCTAAGATAAATCTGGCAGTAATTTCCCTGCGGTCCAAAATCACGAGTCGAGAAGTCCCTCTTCACTTATCATTTCTGTACCAGATCGCCTGGTTTTACACATTTACTGCCTGGCGAAGTGCGCGTTGACAGGTGGGGTTAGCGGGTCGTTGCAATTACCGTTATTGCACAAACCGAGGGCAATTGAAAAAATCTAACAATTTTCTCGTATTTGGAAGACCGGTATTATTCACGCTTAACCCTGAATCCTTGCCACCCGCAGTCTTCCCACTTATTACCAAATAGGCTTGTAATGGAACCTCGCTTATCTCCAGATTATCCTGATCAGATTTTTAGTTACTTTTTTATTTTATTTAATATTCACTATATTAGATATTGTTTAGAATATTCAGTCCGAAGAAGGATTATTCCACTGGAGAATTTATAAGATTCCACAAGGCGGGGTAGCAGCACGTGCATATAATTAATTTAATTGTAGTGATACGATAGCCAAAACTAGTAAAACATTTAGTAAGGAACGAATTCCTTAAAACAAAATAATTGCTAAACCGACTACTAGACTTTCTAGGGTTAGACCAAAGTGTGCTAAGGGTTGATAGCGCAAAGAGCGGCCTTACAAATATGGATTTGAGCGGCAATTGTAAACAGCGATTGCTCATATCGCCACCGAGCTTACCGGTTCCCTATCCATATTATTATTACTATTATTAATATTCACAATAAACAGAAATTTTTAAGTTTCCAGCAACAAATAACTAATTTACTCAAATGTTCGCTTTTTATGTTAATTGATTGTACAGTTCCTGGAAAGATAGGCAAAATAAATTATGACAGTATAATAATTGTTAATTGTAAACAATTGTAAAAAAGAATTACACACTTTTGACTTTGATAAGCCTAAAGTTCTACATAGAGAGGATAATACTATTAAAAGAAAAAATTTAGAGGCTTTATTTATAAATGATAAATTAGAAAATGCTGTAAACGATAGAAAAGAAGCAGGAGAAATTAGTAAATTATATTCATCCATAATTTTGAAATTAAAAAATAATAATTTTATAAATTTTTTTTTTAATTTTTTTTTTAATTGATTTGATAAAATATTTTTTTTTTAAATTATATAGTAAAATAAATAAATAAATTAAATTAAAAAAAAAAATTACTTTGTAATTTGTATTATTTTGTTAATGTGCGTTTTAGAACATAATTTGTTATTTTATACTAAAGTCTAAAGACTAATAGAAATAAAAAAAGGATCTGATGGTTCAAAGATCAAAGTTTGGTTTTGTAATGCAATATAATTTTTGACCATGGAGGACTATAGATCTCCTTAAGAATTATTTAAAAGTATTGACTTTCCAGGTATTTATACTTATAGTATGTTATCTTTGGACATTTATGTTAAATTATTTATAGTATTGTAATTATTGTTATTTTATTTAAAGTTTAAAAAATGCAGAAAAGGAAATGATTGAGAATGACACCATAGTGTCGAAACGTTTTGTTTATAAAGAATAAAATAATTGACTGGAAGCAGATTTTTTTTTTTTTTCTCGAAGATGAAATTTACAATAAATCCAGTTTAAAAAAAGAAAAAAAAGGAAATTATAAGAATAATTGTTAATTTAAAACGCTCACTAGCGTGTCAGTGACGTCGATTGACTCATTAATTAGAAATCACTCTAACATATCAGTTCAGTTTCAAATTGACATAAAAAAAGCATTGTTTTGCAAAATGGTCCTATAAAACTATATACATATTTCTTAGTTGTTTGTGTACTGAAAATTATTTCATCTACCATTGAGAGGAGGCTTTACAGTTTTTGGGTTACATAATATCCTCATCTATTATCTTTTTACTTTCAATTTTCATTAATTTTAAATATACTTTGAATATTCGACGAAGTAACCGAAAATACATATATAGAATATAAACTATTTGTATAAGAACTTCAATTCCAAGTACAAGATGCTCAGAGATAAAAAAAAAAAAAAGTAGATATAATATTTATAATGAAAACTCTTCAATAGATAAAGTGCCTGTAGCATCAATGTTGAAAATCTACCATTGGGCTAGATGAGAAGCTAATTTGTGGAGACACAACTACGACACTAAGATTAACACTAAAAATATTTAAAAAAATAATACAATGATTGTAATCTTTGCCGCAGGGTGTCGCTTCCAGTTGAGTTACTTTTAATATTTTCCAACAATAGCAGTTACCCAGAGCTCTAATATCGAAAAGAGAATTTAATCGTGGGAAATGTATATACTTCGGTACCCATCTCATCTAGAAATCAACGTTTCAAAAAATATTTATCATCTATACTTTACTTCTCTTTTCCAAACTAAAGCTCACGATATTTATTTTTAGAAAATATTAAAAACGAAACAAGTAAATAGTTAAAACTTGTAACTCAATTCGAAGCGACTACTTGCGAAATAATTAATTAAAGATTATTTTTTTACTGTTCGAGCCCGATTAATTTATTCCTACGACATATCCAATACATTTAGCATGAAGATAGTAGCCAAGAATAGTGCGAATCGGCTCATTCTCTTAGCAGGTGTATACGCATTAATTATTAATTAAATACAACGAATTAAATTACCTATGACAAGGACGAGGAGAGAATCCACTTTTACCATGAAATTAAAAAAAACTCCTTCAAAGCACGACCAACTTTGCCGTCACCTTACACGGGCGGTATTAATTCCTAATTAAATTCTCCCCCCTCGGTAATAAACCGTGCTTTATAACAGATGAGGTAATAAAGAAAAGGAGTGGGGTGAGGGACCCTCCTCGAATCTAATAGGTTTTTATCGTGCTTCAGTTGGATACCTGCTTGCTCTTTGATCTGCGGCTCCCAATGAGAAAGGAATTCGCTAAAGCAGGGGCAGGAGTGAGATGGGCATTAGCTACTGAGGCCAAATCAGCTTCTATTTAGCCTTGCTGCCTCTTCCCCAATAGAGATATTAGGCACGGGGCAGCTTGTGCTACACCATGAGCAATCCCTTAGTTTCATGATTCGTTCATCTATTGATGTAAATGAAAGTCAGAGCACTTATACAAATTAAGACATTCTGGAGTTAGGTCTTTGATATATGGAATTAATTTTTATAAATAATCAAAGGTGAGACAAATTATAATGAGCTGAATTATGTTCCAGAAGTCCTTACAACACCAAAATCTTTATTCTTAGGAAGATACATAAAAATCTTGCTGACGTAAGAGATATTGGAGCTAAATATGTCCCTACATAAATCTTCTGAAAACGTTAATCGGTATTCGTTTTTTTTTACGATTCCGTTAGCAGAAATTCTAAACACAGCAGGATGAGCTTAGATACTTCTCAGGTTCTTTTGCTACCCGAAGAAGTATCATCTGTTTGCCGCTATTATTCAGCTTTGGATTTCATTGTTGGCATTTATCTCGGTTCCAAGATATACATATTCGTCCAATCTCTGAAAGGTGTAGTTTCTTTCTTTTAAGGTTGTTTCTAAAACTATTCCTGTGTCCTTCTTCATTTTATTTCCTCGTAAAGATATATTTTGTTTTGGATTCGTTGACAACGAGTCCTATTTCAGCGGCTGCATTAGTTAGAGCCAGGAACCCATCTCTCACAGTATCGAATCTTCTCCCAATGATATCTATATTGGGTTTGCCAATGAATTGGCACCGTCTTATTAAAAATAGTGCCTACGACTTGTATAACTATTGAGTGACAAATCCCATGTACAATTTTTAAACCAACGGTTGTGCAGGTTATTTGTCTGCAATCACACTCAGCCACCAGTATTTTATATCCAATTAATAGTGCACTCTTTATCGACGCTGGGTGAACCTCAGGAGGGTTCGCGGATTCCACAAGATATATATTTACCTTTTAACAGATTAAATAATTTATCAACCACAGCCGGATTTATAACTCAGCGCTATATACAGTTACCCTGATCCCATATAATTATATACTCTTATTATAATAATTATTATTGTTTTTAGTGTTTTTTGTACTTGCACCATTGTTTATTTTTAACATTGGTTCTATATTTCGCTATCACTTAATTAGTAAATATATTTATTTTATAATTATATTTATTATATATATAATTATAAATTTATATATATTTATATTTATTATAATTATTTGAAAATATTTTTATTTTGAAGAGAAAAGATTTGTCAAGAACCGGGATTCGAACCCGGGTCTCCCACGCATCCGTCGTGGTACTCTTCCACTTGAGCTATCCTGGCGCTTACCTCGCTCAGGCAAATCTATTCTCTTCACCGATCCCATATCCCCATGTTCTCGCAATTTGCGATGTATACAAGGGGAAGAATGTTAATTGAACATTACATTAATTAGGATCTTGTTGACTTACGACATTATATTATTTATAATTTATTTTATTTTTTTATAATTTTTAAATATTTTTATTTTGAAGAGAAAACATTTGTCTGACCGAAGTACGTGCCAGGATAGCTCAAGTGGCAGAGTATGTAAGATGCTTGGGAGAAACGGGTTCGAATCCAGGTCCTGGACAAATCTTTTCTCTATATATTTTATGGTAATTTTATTCTTCTATTTATTTAAAAAAATATATTTCATTATGTTCGTTTGTCTTAATTTCTACTAGAGTGTATTAGTTATTCTTTCATTTTGAATGCACGGAATGGTTGTATACTTACAGCCCTTACTGAGCTTGATCGCCAGCCTTTGAGTGTGGCAGCTTGTCCTATTTCTATTATTATTTTATTTTTTTAAATAGTAGTTAGATTCTGTACATTTATTATTATTTATAAACAAGTATTCCTTTATGATTATGAGATGATGAACCTTCTCATATCACACAAGACGGCCTGATGAACTAATAAAATATAGTATATTGTGATAGGGATGTAATAAGACTCGACTGACCTGTATCCGAGCTTCTGGTAGACCAATCTTCTCAGCGAGGCGCTCCCTGGCGAACACATCTGGGTAGTGGGTTCTCTCGAACTCTGTAACAAGAGACCAACCTGAAATCAATACAGCAGATAACCTCAACCTCCGTCCCCTTAGGTTGACGTTCAAATTTTTTTCCAAACATTTTTCCCCTTTTAACTTACTCTTCATTTCTACCTGACGGTTGATCGGCGGATAAGGTATCTTCTAAACCTTTACAATATTGGTGACTTTAACTAATTGATTTTATTGTACGGGTGGAAATGGTTAGATCGAATATCATGATGACCATTCCGATAATTAGAGTTAAATGGAAATATTTTTCATTTTTGGAGGGAATGGCATAAAAAGAATAGGAGATTTCGAACAAGATATATTGCACTTTTCTTCCAGGATGCTATTTTTGAACCTCACTCACAACTTGGTGGAAGCTACCCGACACCTGTAGCAAACGAGTCATTCCTACCATTTCTTCATTTACGCCAGCATAGACTATTCTAAAGTATTGATGCAAAATTTGATGAGCCCGCAAAACTGACCCGATCTCGTAAAGCTTTTGGAATTTGAATATATAACTGATATCGTAATATGTAAATCCGCAAGAGAAAGATAATAATTTGTTAATAACGGATGGATTATGGGTTTTAAGGACTTTTTGTCAAAAACGAGCAAAAATTTAGATTAGTGAAGGTAAGGTTAGAGGATAATTTCAGGAGGTAGAGGAGAAACTGTATTTGCATCATTCTTTCCCACAGCCTGGATTTTGTTGCGGCGGCCACCGGGGTTGGACCACCTGGCTAGGATTAGAGTTGGGCTGTCAGTCTTAGAGTGACTCATGTCAAACTTGTGGAATATTTTCATGAGATCTTATCGACCGCAACGGATCTTTCTAAACCAAAACCGATCTTTTGTTCCCTCAAACAAACATCTTCTAACCGGATTACTCGCTTCCAGTTTTGAAGTGTGTATAAACAAACAATCATGTTAGAATATGTAATAAAAGTCAATCCACAAATTATCAACCTTTTCCGGTATCGTGTGAACTATCCATATAATTAAATGGGGTGGTGATTAAGACATTCCAAGGTTAAATAGGTTTATTTTGTTATGTATACGTTTCGATGACGATTCCCATCATCATAACATTATTTATAAATTCAAGTAGTAATAACAAAAATTGTAGTTTTTTTTGGACCACCAACCGACGTAATGAAGTATATCCATTACAATTCAAATTACAGAAAAATCTAATATAATCTCTACTCTATTCATATAACGACATTATATGATTATATTATATTAGTCAACTTGATATAACAATCTTCTTTGGTGTGCTCATCTTCCAATGGAGCGTGTATATAAAACACATTCGGTATATATTTGATCATCACACTATCGACTGAAGTTTTCTTTATCTTATTTACAACCGGAAATAGCTTATGCAAAACTAGTAGCGGAAATCGAAAACTAGAAATGCCGCCAAAGATTCTGATTCATTCTCCGAGTGGAGCGGTGTGGCCATTGAGAGGCGCCACTCAGGAAGAAGAGATGAAGGATTTGAGATAAGCTACCGATTCACAACACCTAGCTCAAATTAATTTTTTAGATCTATTAGAGCACGCGGGAGGGCTGCTAGGCCAGGGAAGCGATATCTTTTTTTGTTCTGGGAGAGTCGGCTGTCATCGTCCGCTGATGGCTGGGGGGAATTAATAAGAATGAAACGGCTTCTTGTAACTGAGCGGCACATTCCGTTCCCTCGCCTCACGCAGCTCAATCATTCGGGAATCTTCTCTTCATCAGTATCAATCCAATGTCCCGAACCAAGAAATATCATCGTTGAGAACGGCACGCTTTAACTCGAACTGGAATTTATGGTATATTACGGCATACCAACGAATAAACCGATTGAAACGAATAAGTTCGCAATTGAGAAATCGTTGTTTATACTTAGTGAATGCGCAACCGGCTGAACCATGTAACTTTGAAATTTATTCCTTATGTATTTTCCTTTACCTGAGCCAGAATATACATTGCTATTTCACATATACTCGGAACTGGTAAAATTTCGAGGCGTTTCCTTAAATTTAAATCAATTTACTAGCTTACATAACAATACTATAAACTAGTAGAGCATTTGTTTCGGAAATCTCCAAAATATAAGTCGGTTACTTTACCCTTAGATTATGCTCCATTCTTTGAAGCCCCGATTACTCGTTTCGTTGAAAATTCGGGCCGGCTATTTCAAAATCACACTATATTTCCTTACTTTAGATAAGTGATTATAAAATAAAAATACGCTAATCGGATTATTATGAGAGTGTAATTCATAATATTTTCCGATCCGATATCGTACACAACACTTCATAAGTTGGACACCTCTGACTTATGTAAGTGATAAATTTTCTTTTTATCTTCAGTTAGATTATCCCCGTAACGGCTAATCACGGTAACAAATCATTGCAAAGTTTTTACCGCCAACTGTGACTGCTCTCGTACAGCCAATATATCAAGGTGTGAAAAATCAGCGAAAATAAAGAAACTTTCCAGGTCAAACGTCATAGATCAATAGTTTTGACGAAATTCGAACTGCTCTCGAGTGTTGATTTAAACAATAATGATTCTACAAGGTCCATGCTTCTCAATTTCGGATTGTATAACCTTCTTGCTAAGGCCACTTTTCACACTCAAATAGAGCTGTAGGAAGGATAATGGTTTTATAATTTTAATTTGTAATGGTAAAGTCGAGACCTAAAAGTAATGGGCTTTTTCATAACAAACTAGTTCAAATCAGTTACAAATAGTCCAGTTTCTTTTTTCTTTTTTTGTTCAGATGGATTGAGCGCGGCAGTACTGGCGCTTGTAAAAAATATAGTGATCCAGCTGCCTCAAATGTGGTAAGGTCGAAGCTGGTTGAGGTTAAAGTGATACCGAACCTGCCATTGTTGTTAGGAGAGAGTCCATTTGCAGTTATTGTAGCAGGCCATTGTATACTTCACCTGGCTAATCTCTGGTTAATGGATCCCTCCTACCTGGATTTTTTATTTGCTGTGAATGTTTGTTTGCCTGGAGTCCCTGGAGGAGGCTATCACAACACCGGTTTCTTCAAATAGCCGCTGTAGGCGCCTCCATCCTCACTCATCAATAAGGAATCCTTTCCCACCTCCTATGGCTAAATAATGTACCCGCAGATCTTTCAAACTTTGGAATCATTATTCTAACAATTATTTTATGTATCTTCTTCCACTTTTACTATGTACCACATTGTGTATTAATACATAGTAAACCGGATTCTCGCGCGATTCCTCATTTTCGCCGATTTGAAAATACCCGATGATTTTATTTACAACAACAATCTACAGAAGAAAGATATTTATTTCAGGCACAATTTTCGGTAAAATACGTTTTTAACAATTTAACATCATTCAATAACATGCTATAAGGTGTGAATCACTTGAAAAAAAAATAAAATGACTGCTGTATAATATATACTTAAATATTTACACTGTTTTCGCGATTTTTATTAAATATATAGGTTATAATAATAATTGTACTTTTATCGTAATCGTACGATTATCGTAATTAAGACGTACAATAATCTTTAATGCATAATTGTTGAACGGAAGCCGAAGCTCCAGAAATTCAAACGCTCCTCGGCTCCAAGCAAATTAAGATATCTATAAAGCAAACAGGATTACGTAGCTGCAGATGATTTGAAATATCGGATTGTCTGGAAATTGCCGATACTGACGGAACATTTGTAACAGGCAATCGGACTTGAGTAATGCAATCAGTCTCAGCACGTGTGAATTCTTCGAGCGGAAAATCTGCTACAGCTGTGTTTGGACGCGCCCTGCTCCATTCATTCTTGTCCCTTTGCAGGCAGCATATCTTGATTTTTTTTTTGTTAATCAATCCCTGTTAAAAATATCAATGCAATTCGAAATGTCCATTGCCAAGGCTTGCTTCCGAACTGATAGCTAATGAATTGTTTCAATGGACTGCTACCGGTAGTCTCCTGATAATGATCACGTCATGTTTACCATAAATGAGGAGGAATGTAAACGGAAAAAATGTTTGAAGAAAAGGATTGATATATTCGAAAGTAAGCGTAGTATACTTTTTTGTCGTTTTTAATTTGTACTTGTTAATTCTTAACAATTTGAAGAAGTATAAAGCCTTAAATTAATGTTTTGACTGACATCATCATTATTATTATGTGCTTCTTATTAAACTTTAATCGATGTTTAGATCGTGTGCTCATATATCGATTTCTTTTCTTTTACCAATATTATTATTTATTTATATATTTTTATGTATTTACAGAAAGAAATTAAACAAATAACTATTTTAATTATCTTGTTTTTGTAACTGGAGTTCATCTTTCTTAGTCAATCATTCATGTGAGTAAATTAAAACCTTTTTCCAGTCATATATTATTTTTCTTTATTTTAAAAACGTTTCAACAATTCCATGTCATTCTCAATTTACATTATTTTTAAGTCCTTCAACATTATTTAATTTTAAAAATATTCTCTAAAATTTTTTTATAAATTTTTACATTTTCAACCTAAAAATAAAAGACAAATCAAATAAATACATAATTTTACATACAAACATGTCCCAAAAATACTGAATAAAAATATAGATACCTTTTTGGTTGATTGTCATATAATTTTAAAATATTTCTTACAAAGCTTAGAGTTATATTGTACTCCATGGTCAATTAACAATTTTTGAAATTTGTACTTTGGACTGTTTTTGATTATTATTATTAAAATAGTATTTTAATTTATTTTCTTCTTCAATATATAGTCATCATGAATGGTCCATTAATATAAATTAGTAATTTTTTATCTATATTGATCTATTTTATATATTTTATTTATTTTAAAAAGTTAATTGTATGAATTGAGAAATTGGAAAAATGAAAACAATGCTATGAGGTTCCTGAGAAGGTTATGTTATCTGTGTTATCTAATAAGTGTAGACTTCTATATTTCTTTATTTCATTTTTAACTTTAAAATCACTGATGAGTATAGTTTGCTTATTTCGTTAGATTCCTTCCTATCATTTACCACCTTATCTATTTTGTCATTTATGTATAATGCTTCTAAAAATCTCCTTTTAGACAAATAACTATGCTCCCAGTTATTGTTTTATCAAACTTTGAAATCAGTTCAAATACATTTGCCGTTCCGTTATGAAATCAAAATGCAACATATCTCTTCAGCAATCTAAAAAGAAGGATAGATTACTTGGCCTAAATTTCTACAGTTGCAGAGGTTAACATGATAACTGTATAATCTGTATCTCTGTCCATACTCATCTGGTTCACCTTAAGATTATCATGGAATTCTAAAACCCAGAGCTGACAGGAATATATTGGTAGATATCCCTTCTATTAACACACCTTGTCTTATAACTATAATTATTAAAGCTTAAGGGTTCTAAATATGTTACAAATGAAGAGACCCGTCGTTTTTTTCAATATTCAACCTCTAAATGTATTTACAGTTAACAGTTTTATATTTCAAGATTATCTTTTCGATGTATTTTGTGTAAATTTGTAATTTTCAAATGTTTAATTTTGAAAAATACACTAAATTTACCTTTCTCAAGGCTGTCAATCTGCTCGTTAGTGAAAGAAGTTCTGTTCCTCTGAAGCTTCCTCTTTAGCCTCAATCGTAGCTGGGAATCCTCGTCTGCCGAAGAGTTGTGCTCGGAGTTGACGTCAGAGCTGGTCTCTTGGCTCATTTCACCTGTAATAAAAAATCAATCTTAATAGATTTTATATATACCGATAAAAGGTTGTTGCAACATCTGATAATGGTGCACTACAGATATCCAGTTAGTTTTTAGTGTTAAAGTTTACCAAAGAACAGGAGAATGTTTGTCCATGTGCTGTTGTTTTTCGGTTAAACAAAAACATTTTTTAGTTTTCTATTTATTTTTTACATGTTTACGGCTGTTTTTGGTGATTTACATCACATTCTAGTTTAAAATCTGTAAAACCCCGAGTAATTCGTTGTACCTTATTTCAGTACTAGTCCATGTTGAGAAGATTTAATTCGGAAACAAAGGCAACTTAATATACAGAAAGCGAGATTTACAAAGATGTTGATCTGTAAAACACTTTAAAAAAAGATGAGCTGCACGACATTGTTTTTGAAAGAAGAATTCTCAAAAAACTTTAGAGTCCAGTAAGGGAGCCGAGAGAATGGATAGTTTGGAATAATTATGAGTTTTACTCTATGTTTAAAGGAATAAATATCGTAACAATTACGAAAACAAACCTATTGCAATGAACTGGGCATACAGCGAGGATAGACCACGGAGACTCCTAGGAGTTTAACCCCTTACTGTAAGCAAGACTGGAAGAACCAAGAAGAGATGGAATGATCAGATTGACAAGGTTCCCGATTGGAAAGAAAGGGCACAATACAGGGAATGGTGGAAGAATCATGGGAATGGTTGAAGGAGGCCAAGGCCGCTGACAGGTCGTAGTCCGAAGAAAGAGGAAGATGAAGAAGTTTCAGTCTGGTTATTATTATTAAGATTATTAATCAGCTTGACTTCTGACTCTTATTTTCGGTTGAATGTCAATTCTATTTTCCTTTTAAATTAAAAAAATAACGATATATTATTGGTTTTGTGTATATATAGGTGTTTCTATTCCTATAAAGAGGTCTACTATTGCGGGACATATCAAAAAAATCAATACGAAAATATCGAATACGACATATATCGATACTTTGTTTCGATATCGTTAATCCCAGGTCTTGTATCGGTAAGGGAACCGGAGGAGATGAGGAAGATACCGGGGGGGGGGGGATAGTGTGGGGGGAGGGCGTTTAGGCAGGCTGCCCTCGCGATGAGTGATGAATGGTTCTGTTGGTACGCCTGTCGCTCCCACGCTACCCATACTTCCAGCCTTCTCTCTCAGGAACACCGTCATAAAACATAATGACTCTATTTTTATAATTAATAGAATAGAACCTAGAATTATTTAACAAGACGGGAATATGAATGAATTAATTTGCAACATGCATTAGCTAAGGGTGGAATTCGATAAATTGTACAACAAAGTCGAAATTATAAAAAATGTTCTTTTTTAAATTTTAACTTTGTAGACCATCTCTCATTTTGTACAAAACTCCGCCTAACCGGTTTTGACTAAAACAGATCCCCTGAGTGCCTAGTGGTATGTAAACAAAAATTGCAATCTTGATTCGGAATTTTCGCTGAAAAATAGATTAGGTTATAGGTTAGCTGAATTCAGGTATTTTCCGGTGAATATCATTGAACTCATTATATGTACGTGTACGAAGAGATAAATATCTGTTATCGTTTAAATATGTATAACGCCAGCTACTTACTTCATTGCATTGTATAGAGGATAATATTATTTCGGCAGCCGGGGATAATGCTTGTCATATTGTAAATAAATATAAAAGGGGATTAGACACAAATCGATGAGGGGGTAGCGTGCGAGATTGTACAGACTGGGCCACTTGATAGGAGGTGACCTCTACGAAGGGGAGGCTCAAGTATTTAGTTAAAACATATTATGAAATAAAGCCTGGATTATCTTACATTTTACTATTTAAAAGTCCAAACTTTTAAAATGGGTTACTATAAAATTACTTTCTATTTCAACATTTTTCTTGCTCATTTTTCAAAAGTATTATACTTGCATATGATATACAGGACTTTTTCGAAGAACTCCTAACTAACCTTTAAACGCCATCAACATTTCATAACAGTCGTTTTACCTAAAAGTTTAGTACGCTCTAGAAAATGTAATCAGTTATGATAATTAATTGAGATATTCGATCATGGAATTAAAATAAAAAATAATCACTTGTTAACTTTCATTCAATGCTTATATGTATATATCTCAGGAAAAAATATTTGCTGGTAATTAACATATAGGGGCTGGATGCACAATGGATAAGAATCGTGTAACTTATCCGCTTAGAACTTCGAACTTCGAACTTAGAACTACTCCATTATCATTAATGGAGGAAAGGAAAGATTTTTTTGAAGGGACTCTGAAGAAAGCAATTGGTTAGAAATCTGTTTTTTCCCTTCTGCTACTGGCTAATTTATTTTGATATTTTTTGTTTATGTTAACTTCTAGACTGAAAAGACAAGAAACTGCTTGACGTTTTCGCCTACTTCAACATTTACAGGACAAAAGCTCCCAATTAATTACAAAAGTCTCATTTACGTGACAGTTATCAGACCTATTTGGACATAGCTTTGGGGGTCTACAAAACCATCCAATTCATCTCGTATGCAATCATTACAACCCAAAATCCTTCGGAAAATCCTCAATGCTCCTTATTATGTCACAAACAAACTCATCCATCATGAACTTAATATCCCTTATGTTCCTGATTTGGTCCAAACTAGATACCTATCCTTCCATGAAATGCTCCATACACACTTGAATCCGCTAGTCTCTCAACTTGCTTCACATAATATTCCCGATAACCCTCCGAGGCGACTGAAAATAAGATGGTCTCGAGACCTTCTACTATAGAACTTTATTGGAGTGCTATCAATGGGTAGTTTCTCCACAAGTGTTTTTTTTTTTCATGTCCTTTGTTCATACAGCAGATTTACTTGATGTAATATAATTACAGTTGTAAATATCAATAAATTATTCTTTAAAAAAAAAAAAACTTCTGGGTTATGAGTCTTACGCTGCCTCAATTCCTCAATGCCTCAATCAATACGAAACGTCGGCACATAATAAATAAGTTATGCTTATTTTGGTGTTTTCTTTGACTGCACCCCCAACTATTTCTTCCTTAAATTAGAAGATACAGTCGACCAATTCTTCTCTAACAAAAATTGTGTTCGTATGGTATTGGCTTTTTATAAGTTAGATTACAATATATCTTAGTCAATAGATCTTGGATTTAAGCCTAAACGATATTTTTATTGCTCATTTTTCTATTATTTAATGGCCTGTATTCTATTTGTGATGGACTTAAGTATATTTTTAATTATTGTTATCTCAATTTTATACGGTTATTATTCTTCTTTTTCTTTTCACTTGTATGTATATATAGTATGAATGGATTCCTACAACACTAATGCAAATATAGAGTGAGGCAGATCCTTTGATTACTCGATAAAAAAAATGATTAAGAAAAAGAACTTTTTTTAAGATAAAGAAATTTTTTCGATTACCTCATTATGAATATGAATCAAACTCAGGTGCTGTGGGTCGTAGGAAGATGGGTGATGAAGAAATATTTTGGTGGGGAGCTGAGCCGCTACCGCCCGATAAGAGATCAACTTGTCTCAGCTGTCACTACGATATTAGCTATGTCCTCGGATCGGGTATCAGTTTTTTCCACGGTAACAGCTGACAGCCGAACCTTTCTTTTACCTTTTTATCTCCTCCTCTAATAAAAACCAGGGCAGGATCTTATAACGGCGAGTATAAAAACGTTCCGGCGGAGGAAAAACAAACCGTTTGACTGGCGCCGACTATGGCCAAGGCTGCCTCTTCAAGCCTTTTTCCTTCTGCGAAAGCCATCGTTCAAACACCTTAAGTACTACTCTTTGAGTGTAATATCTTCATCGTAATACCTCGCGTTACTTATTATTATTATATTGATTATTAAAATAACTATAGCTATAACCTTAATGCGTCCAAATTTCACACTTTTTAATCGGGTACGGTTGCAGTGCATTGGATAACGCTTAACAAGAAGAAATTGCGAATTTGTGTATTGGTGAATTTGATAAGTTTACTAACTTATAGTTCAGAATAAGCTCGGAATTGAAAGTTGGAATTTGCTCACACCCAAACAGATCAGTCTCATAATATATCTCGTCATAGTCATTGTGATATTTTTACATAGGTTAGTTATAACAGAAAAACCGATATACTTAGACAAATAATGAAAAAAAATAGTCATGTCAACGAATTAAAACTACGCTAAACGAATTACGTATGTATAGAAATTCAATGGAGGAGACTGGAGCTTGTTGCATAACAGAAAAACGTTGTTTATTGTAGTACATATAAGGTATCATGGAATTTGTGTTATATACTTAAGGTTGAATTGTCTTTAATTTATTCCTGATGATTAAAAATTAATTGATCAAAGGTCAATATGAGGTGTGGAACATTACAGAAGAAATGGGTAACTGGACGAAATGCCGATATCACATTGTCTATTTGCTAATTGATTTATTTTTTTTTTGCCTAGTAGTTATCTCGAAAAGTTCTCATAAAAGGCGGAAGCGCGATAAGACGGAAGGAATGTGGAAGGATTTAGTGGAACCGAAGATGGTGGTAAAGGAAGGAGTGCGGGAGGGCGGGCCGTGGCAAACAGATTAGAGCAGGAACCGCTTAGCTCCAAGCTCCTCACTAAGCTGCAAAACTGTTTTGCTTTCTCCACACCTCCGCACCTCCTGTCCTCCCGTCCCCCCTTAGTATCCTCTTCCACAAATTTAATATTCAAATCTTTAGCGAATTTGCGTTTTCTTGTTCAAACAGAAATAATTCAACAAAATATCTGAATACTCTAATTCGGTAACCTGTGCTTAAACACACTATGCCTCAGGTTCCATGAATTTTACTCCAGCAGAATCCCGATTATCAAACCAAATAGAGATACGGGCATCATTGGGAATGTTTTATAATTCGACTCCCATCATACCTCAGATAACAATTTTTGTTCAATAAAAACATTGCCACATACAACGTTCGCGCTTTTCCCCATCTTCAGAATAAACCTTGTCCCTACTAGCCTACAGTTATTTTATTGTTATTCCACGGCTAATTTTCTACATTAAATATAACAGTAGTATGAATGTCTCTGATTCAGAAGTAAGTTATTAATTTAAACATCATACTAGCCCTAAAGAAGACCTGCAATGTGGATCGAAACGTTGGCTTAATAATGAACTGTTCTCCGTATATAAGAGAATTTTCTTGGCCGCCACCTTACCATTTTCTCCCTTTTATTAATGTAAACCCTATATCCTAATCAGGGTGGAGACAGTTTTAAATGGAAGTATATTGACAAGGGAGTTGGAACAACGAATAATTTGTCGTTGGTTTCTTGATTAATGGGATATTCTGTGAGGAAGAGGTTCTGACCGGCCCCGACATCCCCCGCGATCCTTGAAACGGTATGATTTCAGTTATATCGTTGTAAGGGAGAACAGCTTTGATCGTTTACTTTTAAGTACGTGATGAATAGAGGAAGAAAACGACGAAAAAGATTCGAGGGAAAACAAAGGCACAGTTAAAGGAAGGAAATTATGGTTATTTGTCGGTATAGATATTACTCGATCGAAGTTCGCGTGTTGTATTGATATTTGAAAATAGAATTTATAAATCTATCATCCATCCAACTGTTACGTATTTGAAGCGTGGCCCTTAATGAAGAATGAACAAAGGCTTGGTGTTGAATTCCAAAAATAAAATATTGCGTAGAATATTCGGTCCGGAAGAAGGATGAGACTACTAGAGAAATGAGGAGATAAGGCGTAGAATGTAGAAGGTAGAAATGCAGAGGATGGGCCCAGGGAATGTGATCCAAGTGAGTTGGTGTGCAAGTTGTTGGCCGGGAGTTGATAAGCTCTGAGCAGGCTGGCGATCCTCCGGAGGGTAGATCCAGGTGTAGGCGTAGCTGGAAGGGCTGCGTCAAGAGTGGTATAGCGGATTTATGTTTGGGAGGTGCTCTGCCGATGGGAGTCAGTAAGCTGCCAAGATTGCTGGTGTCGGTATTGAATCTTGGGTCCTTTGGGATTCATATTCATATTTAAATTAAATTCTCAAAAAAGCATCGACAAAAAGTCGCTTGAACCTCCATCAATATACAGCATGATTTATTTACATGTGCTTATTTCATATAATTATAAAGCAATAAACATTTTTATGAATAAACAGTTATTTTTGTCAAGAGTTAACACTAATTTTATATTACCACGTAAACGTAAAAAACAAAATCACAGTCATGAATGAGTAACATTCATTCAAAATTCATTACACTCAAATTTATGTCTATAACATATTTAGAATTCATTAATGATAAAACTATTAAAACCTAACTATTATTAAATTTAAAGTTTTGATAAATGCCAAATAAAAGGTGTTACAACATATGAAACTATAACAAACATTTTCCGGGAAAGCCATAGCCTTTACAGCAGTCACAAAGGATTGTTTAATAAAAACGTTTTCATCTCCATGCCTGTTTTAGAGTAAATTCAGTGACAATTACACTTTATCAATGCTCCATCCTAACGAACCATTCTACAATTCTGATTTAGGTAAGCGAAAAATTGGCGCCCGAACAAAAGGCTATTAATCCCTTCCAACGATTCTATAATAGTTAAATAACTTATATATGTTTTTATACATCACGGATATAAAAAGTGACCAAGCCTTTATCTTCCGGACCCTCGTTTTATTATAATTCAATACAGCTTGATATGTAATATGTAAGCATTACGTTAACATCTATTAAACCATGATACTCTATTTTTGAACATAGTTGTGATGCCTTAAGTAGCACCATAGCAATAGAACAATATTTTTTCATATTTAATACTCTGTATCCAGAAAAAAATTCATATTCCGGTACAATTATATCACAAATTAAAAAAAAAGTGTGGATATTTATCGTATCGAAATTCTAGTTCGTTATATAAAGGACTAGCTTATGCCCGCGGCTTCGCTCGCGTGGAATCTGCCACATAAAGTTTCGTGAAAGATCATTTAAAATGAATAATTTAATTATTTTTTTAAAATATAAGTTGCTCGTACATCCAAAATTTTAGATGTCTAACTTCAAAACTGGTGGATTCTATACAACCTTTGAACCCCTATTATATTAAAGGGGAAACCCTTGGGGCGGAATTATCCAAATTTCTTTCTTCAACTATACAAAGAACCTATCTACAAATTTCAAGAAGCTAAGTTCCTGATTTGCCTTTAATTATGTACTATAACGGGGGGCACATGCCCCCGTGCCCCCACATAAATCTGCCCTTGCTGTAGCCTATGATGTATAACCTATTTTACTCTATAATTTTCATCCAAATCCGTCCAGTAGTTTTTGCGTGAAAGAGAGACAAACATACAAACTTTCACATTTATAATATTAGTAAGAAATAAGATTACCTTTATTTGTTTATTTTTCTAAGTAGACCCATAAATACTACTTATAGTACTACTTGGTACTACTTCATCAAAATAAAATACGATAAAACCTAAAACTCAAAATATCGGAATAAAATTAATTTCAATGATCATTAGCATTGAGTCTCTTAAAAATTATTCAACAGGTAACCAGTCTACATTTCATTAATGTGCCATCAGATCAGAAAAACGAGATCACATCTATACAGACAAACTTCATTGCATCTCACATCATAAAAAGACAATAATTTATCCCAAGACCAAGAATGATTTGATTGGATATAGCCGATCTTGCTCTTTCAGAGTGCTGGTTTCTCCATGATTTCTCTTCAGAAGCTCTCAATTTCGGGTCCACATATCGCGATGTTTATACATGATGATTAACTTTAGTTATAGTGGGGTCATGTTAATCCATTCTACAATAATCAGAATTTCCAAAAATCTAGGCTTCCATTTACAATTTATTTTCTATGAAGATCCTTTTCATTTTATGAAAACATTTCGTAAGGGCATAGTTTATTTGTCACACATAAACAATTTTACGAAAATCTACTGAGAAGAGTAGGAGGAGCAGTGCGAGAGGTAAGGGAGGACCTGATGCTGAAATTAGCAATGAATTTAATCAAGCTTTATTACACTTGATACTCGGCTATGATCAAGATTCGAAAAAGATTACGAATGATGGCACTGGAGAATTATCTGAAGCCATTGTAGGTGAATTAGTTAACCGAGAATATGGATCGGAGACCAGCAACGCCGGAAGATTTAGTCGTTTGGAATGCATAGAAAAATAAATGAAATTATTTGTTTTTTTGGTGAGCATGAGAGCAAGTACCGAAAGAGAAATCAGGAGTCGATAGGATTATTTTTACGTATGAAGTATGAATTTAATCTATTCACACGCGCTTAAAAATTATGAATATGCACACCAAAATCTGAAATTTTATGACAGTCTGAGGGAAGGGGCGGTTTCAGATTGCAACTATCGATGTTCTCCTCAATTTACCGATATTTTAGATAAACCTAGTTTTGTGTTTGGCATCATCTTAGAGAATATATTACATCGAGTTTACTCGTAATCAATAAATTCACCGACTAAAGAATAACTGTCTAGTCTTTTTTTCTAGTATATCACATAAATAGAGATATTTTTTACTAAATATGGAGAGTCCTGGTTGAAAAGAGAGAGATATTGTTTAGTATCAGGAAGAGGAGAGAAGGAAATAATAAGAGGGTGGGGGACCTCTTCACGGAAGAGCGACCTCAACTGGACGCTCCCCAGATTGGACCATTCGACCCCGCCCCTATATTACGACAAAATTGATAACGTATTGGCACCCCCTCCCTGTCTTATTTATCCACCAATAGGAAAGAATATTTTCCTTCTTCCCAGTTCACCACTCTCATTCAGCCTTTCCCAACTAATCTCCCGACCTTCGGGGGATCAGATTATTGGAAAACATGGTTTGATGGGAAAACTCCAATTGAAAAAGATGATTTTTACCACGGTTTATCTCATGAATTTTAAAGGCAATTGATTGGGTAATTGCAAAATAAATTAATACATAATTCATTAATACATAATGAGCTGAATCCTTTACATTTGCGCAGATAAGACGCAGTTAACATCCTCACCTCCATAATCATTCACAAAAATATTTAAAATATATTATAATGCAATTGGGAAAAACCACAATGCAAAGCCTTATGTTTCAAAAAATACACTTACTTACCAGTCGACGTTTCGCCTATTCAGGCATTATCAAGACACCAAAATCAAAAAGGGGTTATGTAAATCACATCTCGAAGAAAAAGGTGCAATACATCGCAACGATCATCAGCCCAAACAGGCTCCAAACATGAGACAGCACCCCACCACCAAGACGTTCAACATACAACTGAACGAATGTAATACGCAACCAGCTGGGAAGGTTATAGAATCAGCTGATCCACAAAACATAAAAAGTAATATTAGCCTATAAAAATTTATACATATTAGCAAAGTTAGCCAAATTTTTCTTTTAAAATATTCAACGTTTCCGAATAATATTGGTTCAAATTTCTGCAATCTGTTTTATAATTTACCGAAATGTCAATCTTTTGTGCAATCTGCATGGCCTCGAACAACTTCCTTCTAGAGCCATCACTCTCTTTGTAAATAACTTTAGCATTCTCAAAATCAAATTGATGCTTACAAGTTTTGGTATGCTGGGCCAATGCTGTGTTAGGTTCCTTGCCACCAATATTTTTACAATCATATTGATGCTGATACATTCTTTTGTGCAACAATTGTGATGTTCCACCAATGTATATTTTAGGGCATTGCAAACAGCTAATCTCATACACTACATCTGATTGTTGCTGTGTAAGTATTTTATCTTTCAATGGAGTGTAAAATTTACTCATCTTGTTTGTAATCTTATTCGCAAGCCTAATCTCGTAAACATCATACACTTTAAATATATCTCTAACACATTCTGACAGGCCCTTAATATAAGTGCACGCAAAAAAGACACCATTCATATTATTTCTCTCGGCACCACCACTATCCGACAATGCAAGATTCCCAACACTAGAAATACATTTCATATTATTGTGAATCTTGTTGTAGTTCAAATTCCAATATTTTTTAATGAGGAATGAAGGGTACAAGTTAATTTCGAACATCGTGCAGATGGTCTCTTTCACGGAGCTTATATATTTTATATCAGTCAGTTTAATGGCTTTAAATATGCTGTTTTTAAGGTTATTTATTAACATATGTCTAGGGTGATTAGATATAAAACTCAATATACGTTGACTACTGTTTTCATTTCTCGTCCACATGGTTCTCAAAATTGCACTATCGTTGTTAACATACATACCCAAGAATCTAATCCTATTATTAGTTTCCAGTTCATAAGTGAATTTGATATTATTATGAAAACCATTAAGACCCTCATAAAACCTGTCAATACTGCATTGTGGTTTTTCCCAATTGCATTATAATAAATAATAGTGTTTCTTTTTGAGTTTTTGGCTCTATTTTAGTATTTAAAATATATTTTTTCAAATAAAAAATCAGAATTAAGAGGAAATATTAACTGATTGGGCTGTTAAGTGAAAACAGCAGAACACACGCCATTTAATATCACCGTTATTTTAAGGGTATTTTCATTTCCCAAAATAATTAACTTCAATGAACCAAAATGAATGTTTACATTAATTCAGCTTTATTTTCAAGCAAATTTTTTTTATTCTGGATCAATCCAACCATAAACACATACATTAATATATATATATATATATATATATATATATATATATATATATATATATATATTTTTAAACTTTTGATTTGGGGGGGGGTAAAGAAATTAAGGGAGCAGCGCCGTCAAATATATATTCAAGGTATTATATTAGTTTAGAAAGGATATTCACCCAAAATCTTAAAATACTATTTCAATACCTATTCAAAATCTTCAAACAAGATTACTCAGATATCTTGTTTCTTCTTATTTTTGATCATAGGTTTTACATATTTCTGCACGTGAGCGAACGAAAAAAATTCATATTCACGTGGTCTAAATATTAATTAATTCTGACAAATCACTCCTGTAATATAATGGAGATCTTGTATGTTATACTAACGTAAAAATCAAAATGGGTTAAGCGGAGATGTATTCCAGAAAGTTGGAAGGAATATGAAGAGGGAGTTTCATGAATAATTCTATCGTTGAGTGTAGAAGGACATTTACTTATGCAAGGTTAACTCACTTACTGAAGAAAGGCTGCCTTCTCTTAACTTAATTACTAACTCAAAATACAGTAATGGTGTTTAATTCGCGATGCTAAGACTTGTTCAAGAGTTTGAGATGAATTTGAAACTCAATAACTTCCAAGTTTGAAAACGTAAATATAAGCAGTAATCGCATACGACATTGCTTGTTCACTTGTATGCAATATCAGATGGTTTTTCAGCCCCAGGGATCTCGGTATCCAGCTAATACGACCCAAGCTTACCTATCAGATAAACAAATGAAATGCCAAACGGATGGGTTGAAACAACAACTTGCTTACGATCTGTCAATTATGTAGCGAATTGAGCGTACAGTAGATATTTTTGTTTTATGTCAGGACTCTTTGGATCACATAGAATCTCATTGGGGGAACCATGGGATATATTTCATAACAATCTTGCATTTTTGACACATATTCAAAAATATTCCTATAGCGGCCAGGTACCGAAAAAGGCCTTTAGGTCGCAAAAAATTGAAGAGAGTTGCATTTTTGAAATGTTGTAAGGGCATGTCTGAGTAGTGTAAATCCAAGTTTGCAACAGAAAAAACGGATGGGAAAACTTTGGGTGGCCAAAAAACATCGACATTTTCGGAATTATTTCAGTTTTTGGCCTGTATCTACTAATCGGTGCGTTTTTGAAAAACAAATACGAGTAACCATTTTTAAAGTAGATTTAATTTACTACGTTTGAAACCCAATCGCAGCTCTGTAGGTCTTATAGATTCTGAGTTACGCCCCTTTGAAAATTTGTATTTTTTTCCAAAAAGTCCAAATTTTAAGATTTGGCCGATTTCGTAAGGAACACCGGCCGAAGAAGTGATCCTACGATCAAAGTTAAGTGGAATGGAGTTGTAAAACATTTAATTAGCTTTAATTTAAGCACAGAACGAGGCCTGTAAGTGTTGTAGTTCTCTTGTTAATTAAATAAAAGGTAAATCAGGTAAAGTGGGTGTTTTAAGAAAATGACCTTGTACGCCACGAATCGATCTAAAACAGCTTTTTTATTTTAAAGTATAAATATTTACTTGTAAATTATCTATACAAAAAATAATGGTAGTGCTTGCAGATACTGCTATCTAGAGGAGGGGGAGTCACCCAGTCTCTCCGGGGTTTTTCGGCCACCATACGTTTTCCCATCCGTTTTTTTTCGGTTGCAAACTTGAATTTACACTACTCAGACATGTCCTTACAACATATCAAAAATAAAACTCTCTTCAATTTTTGCGACCTACAGCCCTTTTTTGTTACCTGGCCAGTGGCCAAATAAGAGATTGTTCGGTTGCAATCAGCTTATTTAAAAACAACTGCTCAAACTAGAAGCTGTAAAGTATATGAGCAATTATGGCTAGCTATCAATGAATTGTTAAGAATATAAAGATTATCTGCTATTCACGATCTGCTAAACAGAGTTATATTTACGGCAAACAGCATTACACTACAGGAAGTAACACTATTCAGCGTATAGGATATTGCTAAACGCAAATCTCGAGAGACATGAATGGCATTCACCCTACCAGGAAGTGGTAAATCATTGGATCCTTAAATGGTAGACCATAGAGACTAATGCAGGAGAGGAGACAAGAGAGAGGAAGCAATTGGAAGGAGAAGGCGAGGGTGCCGCCGGCATCTGGAGTGTTCTGGAGCTCTGGAGAGGCTCCATTGGCGGCGGCACCGCGGGCCGTTGCTTCTTCCGTCGCGGTTCATCAACCCCTCCCGACCGTCCCGACCGTAAGGGTCGCAAGTTCCTCGCCATCCGGGCCATCGGCTTCAAGTGGACCATTACGTATTTCAGCTACTAATCCGGCTATTAAATATTCGTTCTTGCGGTTTTCAACAAACGCGGAAAGAAATCCGCATGTCAACAGTATAACTTGAATCTGAGTTGGCCCTTCTATCCCATAATGAGTCCTCATTCTTTGCGAAACATTTGACAACTCAATTTTGTCTTTCAAGGAATTCTTTGTGTACTCAGGATGAAAGTAGACCAATACCGGATTTCGTAATTTGTACGAAAGAACTTGTTTCTTTGGAATCCATGAAAAAAATCGATATTGCAGTCATTTATAGATAGTATTCTCTGATTTCAGAAAAATAGCGAACCGTGACCCAAATAAAAATGTGTTCAGAAAGTCCTTCCACATTTGAATTCCCAGTTAAGGATAAGTCGAAATTGGATTAATTAGGATACAGGAATAAAAAATCGACAAAATTCTTCTAAATTTATGATAAATATTGAATTATTAATTTATTACACATTTTTTCTCATTCCATAGTTATCATTTCTTTAATTTATGAAAAAACAGTATGTTTAGCTAATTCATCTCTTATGTTGTTGAGTGAATGCTGTAAAACTTTTTTATAAGAAAAATAATAACCGGTCAATAATGGTATTGATGGCATAATGTGTGCTTAAGATACACTGGTCATTACTCATCCTGGTTCGTACATCCAGACTAAAACTGTCACAGTTAGAAAAAAGGAAAGCTAATGAGAAATGTTTTTATTAAACTGAAAATAACATTCGTAATTGTTCTCCCATTAAAGCTCGTACCGCTCTCATACTTAAGATAAAAGAAGTTGAGAACCAAGGCCTATCTCCATCCACCCACCCTATCCCCTACGTAAAATATTCAACCCATGGGCCCGAAGACCGCACACCACTTTTAAGTATCTATAATACTTTTTATGAAATCGATCCCTTCCTCACGAAACCTGATACCTATTAGGAACAATATGCCCAATATATAGGTTTCTCATTTTTCCAAAAAATCTCTCTCTACTCCCTATCCCCCCTATCTCTCTCTCTCTCTCTGTCTCTCTGTCTCTCTCTCTCTCTCTCTCTCTCTCTCTCTCTCTCTCTCTCTCTCTCTCGAGATATGTTTGTCATATTCACGTCCCTACATCCAGCCCATAATTATACTAATTGCTGGCCTAATTACAAAAAAAACACAAAAAAGTTTATAGGGTGAATCAAGCACTCGACAATTCTGAATTGTACATCATACAAATATTACTTAAAGCATTTTCTTAAATGAAATACTGCAATCAGATACTTTCATTTTGTTATGTCATAATAGTCCGAAGCATTCGCCTGGAGATTATTATAAATGTCAATTCTGCAATTAAATGACCTATCTTTAAAACTCATAATGGATCCTCTTTGGAAATTAGGTTATTTTCTAAAAATAAATGTCTGAAAAGATCACTAATTAAAACCCAGTCTAAAAAGAATGAAAAAAAAAACGACGGAGGTTAGATAGGATGTTACGTAAGCCGATTGAAAGCTATTGTGGACGAGGAGCTTCATTTATCGGAGTTCATTCATTCCCGACTGTCTTTGTCACCGCCCATCCAATTTACAATTCTTTCTGCCTAAATTCTCTACCAAATTTATTACTTTTTCGGTTTTTACTTTCAATTTCGTATACATGAAATAGTAACATTGTCAACTGATTTGGCATTCTATAACGAATTTTGAGCTCAGAAAATGGAAGAGACGGATTCCTATTTTGATCCTAAGTAGATTACTATTACATATATATGTACCAGCATTAAGGTCCTTGTCAGTACAAGGCTGAATCTCGAAGATCGATAAGAAATTCATAGAATGTTCCATCATTGAATAGGGATAGAATATTGAGAAGGGGTAGAGATATTAAGCAACCGGTGTGAATGATATGATTTAAGGAGGCATTGATTACATTTACCAAACGTTAATTCAAAAGACCACTAATACTACCTTTAGAACTAATGGGGTGTATAAAAAAAAATGACCGTTTTTTAACTAAATATTTGTATTATTATTTCTTTGATAAAACATACAATTAATACTCAAAGTATAGTCCATTGTTATTTTTGTCCATTGCAAAGCATGGATTTTTTTTTTCAAATTGCCCTCTTGCAGCAACCGATAAAGCAGTTTGACCGCGATCTAGCCATTGCTTATGGGTATTCGGATTCGCCAGTAAACCAACTTTTCATCACAGGTAACAATCTTCCGATAAAATCTCATATTAGAAGGGTTTTTCAATAAATTTTCACAAATTTCTAGCCTTTTAGCTGATTGTTGAGGAGTAAGTTCGTGAGGGACCAGTCTACTGCCTTTTTTCACCTTCCCCATGGAGAGAAGATGGCGACTAACAGTATCTTTCGACACAGCACACTCCCTGGCAAGTTCGCGAGTACTTGTGGACGTATTTGACTCAACAGCTTCCTTCAGAACCTCATCAATATCCATTAATGGTCTCTCGGAGCCCTTCTTCCTTTCCAACGTCGTATCTCCACTGCTAAATTTTTCAAACCGACGCCCCGCATTGCGCTGGTCAAGGACACTTTCCCCTTCATATTTAATAATTTCATATATTCAATAATTAGGTGTTGGTATATTATAAATAGCATTAAAATATTTATAGACTTTTGAATTCTGGAATTTGATAAAACGGTCATTTTTTTGGTGTACACCCTATTAATAAAAGTTTTATTGTCTCCTCCCTAACATCTAGAAATTGTCTATCATTAAAGTTTAAATGAATGCAACCAAAACAGTAACATTCAACATTTTCGACGTATCGAACGTTACAAGATTAGGAATAACGATAATATCCGACGATACTGGACATAAAACATTTGTTTATGTAAGAAACTGAAACTCTGCTTGGAGACAGAGACTTAAGAGGAGGGAAAAATCCATTTCAATATACAGAGAGTCGTTTGGTAATATTTATGGTCTGGTTGGGGAGGAGGTAAAGCAATTACTAGGGGGAGGTGCAGCGAGGCGTTATAAAACTCCAAATTCTGCCGGGAATCGATACGGACCAACCCCCAGAGCCACCCCAACAACCGCCCCCAACTCTACACCTAACCCGTACATCCTTATATCCAGGGAATGAAAACGACAAATATTCAAGATACAATAGAAGTGAAACAAAAATTAGAAGAGGCGATACCTCGAATGATTTAGAGCCCCGACAATTATTACTTGAATTTTCGAAGTATTGCATATCATGTCAATGCCGAAAAAGTAAATTTAATTTTAGAATTATTTATATTTCATAATTAACAAGACTTCATCTGTGCCTGCAAAACAAAGAATTGCCGGTTCCTCAAGTATTTTTATGGAAGATAAAACTCTGAAAAAGAGACCTGAGAATCTTGCCTCATGGAAGTGATTGTGGTGATATAGATACAGGTAGAAATAAGTTTGAACACGTAGAATAATTTAATTTAAATAGAATAATTTAAGTATTTGGGTTCAATTATATCAAAAAGAAAGGAAATACAAGAGAAAAAATAAAGATGAAGTAAAACAGCAGGAAATGCTTACTTTTCAGGCCATGCTTACATTACGTAGGCCATTTGTGTTTATAGAAATACAAAAACTAGAATATGTTAAATTATCATCCTTTCAACTATATGAGTCTGAAACTTGGCCGCATTTTCGAAAGAAGAACAATAACGTAAGTTCTCCGAAAATAAAATATTTCTAAAAATTTATTCCGAAGTATGACGATTCCACTAGAGAATCTAAAAGGTTATACTAATCCTGTTGATATATTTGAACCGATAGCATCGTGACAAGTTTAAAGGGGGTCGTAAGAGAATGGATTCTTAAAATATTATTAAGCGCTGAGCTGACTGCTAAACGTCCAAGGGCTTTAGGTTTAGACCTTGCTGCAAGAGGATTGCGTTGACGGATTTGGAAGGTAACCTGTGGACTGGTGAACTTACCTGCGATTGGTTAAGTTTGGATGAATTTTCATCATTATTGTATTATTATTAAATATTTAAAAAATATAGTAGACTTCATTCGACGCTTAGAACTTGGAAACCAGGTGTCTTTCATTTAGCGTCCCTAGAACTGTTTCCTCACAAAAACGTCTAAAGTATACATTTATCTTTGCATCAAATTATTTTTTTTTTTTATAATCATAACTCTCGGTTATTCATTAGTTTGGGATTTCAGTCAAATTAGAAAACACCATTTTGACAATGAAGGTATTGATTTTTTGAAATCATAACTATAATGTGGCATATTGCAAAAAATCTTTTTTTTATTCCATCTATTAACTATTTTGATTAATCATTGAAAAATTAATTTGATTGATCAAAATATTCCGATACCTGTACCTACTTATTATTAAGTTAATAATTTAATTTGCTATTTTTTAAAAAGATAAGTATCATATATTAATAGTTAAATTTTAATACTGTTATGTTAAGATAGGTAATATAAATCAAAGTTATGGACATTTTAAAACTTAATACAATATCTTTTTTACATCACTCCACTTTAAGTACATCAGTCATCAGTACAGCCACTGTAGATACATATAAAATACCAGCTTCAATTTTTTTATCTTCTTTGTTTGTCGCACCAGGCGTCCTTTCGGTGAAAGAATTCGATATATTTATGTATTGGGCGATAAAATCGAAATATTTTTTTAATATACCTGTACCAGTCTTGTTAAAATAGAATCCTAATTTTGCGAAAATATCAAATTACTTTCGGGTTGTATTGGATTTTAATTTCTATCAAACAAAATTATTATTCCTTCATTAAAGCCATTACAAGGCCTAACTTGATCATAAAGTCCAATTACAACTGCCAACAAGGACCCAGCAAACAAGTTTTGTTTTGCAAACTGTCATTGGCCCCGGCTGCGGAGGACATAAGGACATAGGTAGTCAAGTGCCGTGACTCAGATGCCAGGGCCCCTTCGCTTTTAACGACTGTAAAATTGCCTCCTTTATACTTCAATGTTTATCACTACCCCCCCCCCCAATCTCATCGGCTTCAATGAATTTCACCAAGTCCTCTCTGAACTTTATAAGTTTGTAGAAATTTTATTTAATATTTACTAGAAATATTTGTAATATTAAAAAAAGGAAGAAAACTGTAGCTATGAAGGGTCTTGGGCTCGTACAAGGTTTATACTGTTTCTAGGACAACGGTTGTGCAGGTAAATGATTTCACGCTCAATCATCAGGTTTTTTCCCGAATTCATAGAGGCTAAGTGAGCCCCAGGGGGGTTCAATGGTCATACAGGGTCCATCTATGGCTGTTAACAGATTAAATAATTTATCTGCCACAACTGGATTTGAGCCCCGAGAACTTCGGTACAGCAACTTAGCACTCTCAAACTGAGCTAACCTAATCGATATAATACTATATCGATTAAACTGAACTACTTACATATAAGATGTGTTCGGAATAAATTCTAAAATTACTCGAGGAAATGAGAAAGCTCTGTTTGGCAATACTCAAATGATTTATTTCAAACTACTGCTATATAAGATCCCGCCTTAAACTTGGCAGTTTGCTAAAATGTATATAAAAACGTGACATTTTTTTATTCAGTTATTCTCATGATTCATATTTGATAAGGGTTTCTGCTTATTTTAGGGCTAAGCCCAAGTAAAAAAAAAAAATGTATGAGATGAAAATAGTTGACTGGATGATCTAATGTAAAGGAGATAGTTGGGGGGTGCAGTCAATAAGTACACAGAATAAGTGATGAACTTATATTATGTGCCGACGTTTCGACCTACAATGTAGGCCATCTTCAGGGCTTTTTCAATATTTTCACATTAACTCCTTTGAAAAGAGAAGCTTCCAGTAGCTGAACAATGGAAGATACATAGTTAAGTAAAGCCCGACAAATATATAGCTGTTAATACCTCTTCGGCACATAATATAAGTTCATCACTTATTCTGTGTACTTATTGACTGCACCCCCCAACTATCTCCTTTACATTAGATCATCCAGTCAACTATTTTCATCTCATACATGCATTAACATGAAGAACAATAAACGGGGCCACCGACAGAACTTCTCCTCCCAACCTTTACGTCGCAGTGCACGAAAAGGTATTAACAACTATATATTTGTCGGGCTTTACTTAACTATGTATCTTCCATTGTTCAGCTACTGGAAGCTTCTCTTTTCAAAGGAGTTAATGTGAAAATATTGAAAAAGCCCTGAAGATGACCTACACTGTAGGTCGAAACGTCGGCACATAATATAAGTTCACCACTTATTCTGTGTACTTATTGACTGCACCCCCCAACTATCTCCTTTACACATAAAAAAAAAATGGTTTATGGATTCTTATCTAAAATTCATATTGAATATATTTAATACCCCTGTACTGAGTTAAAGTTTGCTTTTTGGAGTTAAATTTCCTGTATAATAATGCAAAATAAATTAAAAATACATAGAATGGGAGTGCGGAGATGGAGGAGATTTGCTTCGGATAGAGCGGAGTGGAGGAGGCCCAGGTCCTGCAAGGACTGTAGCGCCAGTCTGTGAGTGAGTGAATAAATTAAAAATATCTTAATGATGAAACATAAAAATTTGGAAATCGGATGGTTCTTCTTTGAACCTATGATGTATAAAACATCTTATCTTATTTAATAACATTTTACACAATCCCCTATAATTTAATTCTGCAATTTACAATTTTCTAAATCAATACCATTTTATTTAATCATAAGCAATTGATAGAGTTAATAAAGCTATAATAGTTTCATCTTACGGTTTAATTTAGTGATAATTTTGATTTTTTATATGATAATTATCAAAACACGAAAAAAAGTTTTAAAAAACAACCAAAGAAAACACGTTTTGTAAGCATTTGGTTGTAATTATGTTATTAATTACATTATTTTTTTTTATTCCTATCGCTTGATATTCTAAAATTTTTATTATTGCATAGTTATTATTTTATATCTTAAAAACGGACGATATATAATTTTTCTTCATTGTACAGCATTATTGATTCGGAGCACATGTTGAGAAGGAATCTTTCAGGTTCCATTTCTATGGTAATATCCAGGACTTTCAAAGGATCTTTTTTTATTTTCAGAAATAACTCTTCATTTTTATTTTGTTTATATTACTTTGTTACTAACAGTAACATTTTGCATTACTTTTCATGATTATTAAGCTTATTCATTATGAATATTAAGACATGATCATTTAAAGCGGCCGAACCTAATAAAAAATGATCTGTTTTATGATATTTAAAAAAATAAATAAGTACCCCACATGTAATACTATTTGTCCTACATGATGAACTTTGCGTATCTAGTAGAACGTGTTAGTGGGTTTGTTGGAGGCGCCTATGTATGTTCAGACTTAGTGCTGTCATCAGGTGTCTTTTTAAGAACAACGAAACGTTAAAATATTCAGACAATCAATGATTTATTTATTGGAACAGAAATTAAATTACGCTATAGTCGTAAGAATCTTGAGTTTTGTTCGGCTCTATAAGGCATATGGTTACTACACCAATTATTCAGTACATATTCTCAACTTCACTAACAATCCAACAATTTGTGTTCTTTTTTGCTTGTTTTGTTTTTTGAGTCTACTCATAGTTTATTTTCTGTGTAAAATTTAGCTATAACTGTTAAACAATAAACGTTTTCACTTCATTTGCTGTTTTAGAAGTAGGTAACTTAAAAAATTATAAATATTTACAAAAAAATTTAAAAAAGAGGCTCTATAGATCGCAGGCCTGGGGCCCGAGCTCAGTGAGCATGTGGGATAAAAAATGACACTGCTTGTAAATAAATGTGGTTGTAAATAAAAAAGAGGATAAGATATAGATTAGTGTTATTAGGAACTCTTTATATATGTACTAGATTTTGCCCGCGGCTTCGCTCGCTTAGAATTTGAACTACCGCATAAAGTTTCTTGACAGAGCTTTTTAACAATAATTTAAAATAATAAATAATTTAATTTTTTTCACTATAGGTTAATCGTACAAAATTTCAGATGTCTAACTTCAAAACTGAGGGATTCCATACAACCTTTGAACCCTTATTATAATAAGGGTGGAATTATCCAAACTTCTTTATTAAATTATACAAAGAACCTACCTGCAAATTTCAAGATGCCAAGTTCCTGATTTGCCTTTAATTGTGTACTATTATAGATTCTCTACAGAACACAAAGAACTGCCTAGGGGGCTATGCGCCCGTGCCCCCCCCCCTAAATCCGCGCTTGCTATAGCCCATGTGTTATTCTGATGTATAACCTATATTACTGTAAAGTTTCATCCAAATCCGTTCAGTAGTTTTTGCGTGAAAGAGAGACAAACATACAAACTTTCACATTTATAATATTAGTAAGATTTATTGTTTAGTTTTGTAAAATGTATTTTTTTGTGTTAATTAAGTAATGGTAATTTTCGATTCAATAAGACCTTAATACATATTTCAATATCATTGACAAAAAAAATGTTTACGTTATTTATTGGCACCTATACACATCGCGACTACAATACCTGTAAGATATGCATACATATTTCAATTATCCATTATTCCATAAGTATATTCCAATGATGTAGCCGCCTGGCCAGTATATTTCTATTAATTTATTTACAATATTGTTATTCTTAAGGGACCTGGTCCCAGAATAAAATTACTATTCTATTCTATATTAAATTCCCGAATCGTTAGAAATATGAATTTATCACTGAGAGAGGAATGAGGATCCGACTGATGAGTAGAAGCCGGCCCCCCTCCAAGTTCATTACACCTCTTTCCCACTCCTTCCTAGCATCAATCCTCATCTTTTTTTTTAAGTCAGATTAGACCTGCCCTCACTATGCATTTACAAAGTGCCGAGTCCTAATAAGAAACATAAGTAGTTTAGGAAAATAATGAAAGTAATATTAAGCCTGAATAAGCGAAATGAAATTTGTTTCTACCTTCATCTTGGTTTTAAGCCACCCGTCGTTATAAAGTTTAGCTATAGCCAACTCAAAATATTTCCTAAAGGCTTTATCGATTTTGTCATTGGCTGGAAATATGGGAAAATGTCTAGTTTATGAAGTCGTTGAGTAACTTCGATCGACATTCTCTATACTTGCAATCACGTGAAATTTTTATTTCATATTGTTTTTCAGGTCTAGCCATATAAAAAGAGTTACCTGTACCTCACATTTCTATTTTTTTCAACTCTAATACTATCATTATTCAATTCAGACCAAATCATTATATGTATATGCATTATCTATCTATCTATATATATATATACGAACATATCAAAGGCGAAAACAGTTTTTTCCTATTAACAGGATATAAAATAATCAACGGGATTAAATGGCTGCAAAAAAATATATCAATCAAAAAATCGGTTTTTATTTAAGTGTTTTTGTTAAGTCATTCAGACCCCTTCTGAAAATCAGTCCTAGCAATAAAAATAGCATGAAATAAAATAACATTACTAGGGCTCTGTAGTGAAATGTACTTCAATAAATATTCGTTAGGTTTTTTCGTGTTTATTTGAAATATATTTATAGTTTTTTGAATAAATGAATCCGATTCTATAAATAAATTCTTAAATGAATCCGAATTTAAGAATTAATATTTGTGGAGTAAGATGTCAAAATGTCTTTTATCATGCTATTAACAATCACTAGGCGTATTTGTTGTATAAAGTTGCATACAATAAATATATATATTTTTTAATTCCACATCGTCACCCACCAGCATCAAACCGAAAATAGAAACCTGTTGAATTTTATTTCAGTGTTTCGCTCATAGCGACAAAACTCTGATTTTTTAAAAGATGAACATTAGTTTAGCAGATACAACTTCACGCTTTAAAATATAAATGAATACGAAAGCATGTACACGATTACCTAAAACTATCTTTAGGAACTAAAACCCGTTTTGTAGACAAATTGTGGATAACAATTTGGACCGTTAACAGATTGCCTTTGGTGGCAGAGATAGGAAGGGTGATTCGATCCTTATCTGCCCTGCAGCCCTTGGGGTGTACCAAACAAACCCCACCGTTTTCGCCCTCAAAACATTCTCTGAGTCATTATCGAGGGCCAATTACCTAATTAGTTCTTCATTGCTTCACTTCACAAGGTCGAGTTGAGTACATCTTTGAGGGAACGTCTCATTATTCACTCATTCCCTGTTCATTAAATAAAATAAAAAACTGAATCCGCTTGTTTTTTGTTTGTTTGTTTTCTTATACTACTAGTTCCCGAGTGGAATTAGATTCTGATGAAAGAATTAGGTCCAGATTAAACTGGGAAGACAATGTGAAAGCAGTTTGAAACATGGATGAAACAACACAATAACTGAGCAAAAAAACTCGAAAGAAAGAATATAAAAAAATAACCTAGTAAGATATTGTTTGGGTGTGGACTTCGAACCCCAGAAATACCCGATATTGTATTTTTATTGCTTTTTAATAATTAATAAGTATTTTTTCTTTTGAAATTCTTTTCGTTATACTACTCCAAAGCGTTTCAGCCATTTAGACGATTATCTGGTAAAATAATGAGCAAAAATTTTTTTTTATTAAATATATGACTCTATAACTATATAGTAAATTCTTTATTAAATATATATATATATATATATATATATATATATATATATATATATATATATATATATATATATATAAAGTGGATGAGAGACATTTAGATTGATATATTGGTGTGCTTGGAAAATAATGAGTTTTATGTTTTCTTTAAAATACCCCTCCAAATAGTAAACTGTTTATGCTTGTTAGACTTTTATTAGTGTAAACAATTATTAAGCCCTTATAAGTGTTTGTTTACCTCTCTAAGACTTTGCTACTTGGAAATAATTCCGTCTTTACTAAGATGTCAAAGCGTGATTTTAGCATAGTTTTGTTTTACGAGTTTAAATTCAGCCGTAACGTTGCCCAAACTGCCAGTAATATTACGAAGTATGTGGCGAAGGCAGTATACTCGTAAGTGTAAAGTTCAACATCAGTTGATCACTGTTCAACACTGGTTCCAGAGATTTAAAGACTTACTGGGATTGAGACTTGAAGACAAAGAAAGGGTCTTCCAACTTTCAAGTTTTTCACCTTCCCAATTGCCTTGAGATGGTCATCGACG
Source organism: Arma custos (assembly GCA_037127475.1). Lineage (NCBI taxonomy): Eukaryota > Metazoa > Arthropoda > Insecta > Hemiptera > Pentatomidae > Arma > Arma custos. The sequence goes on along the minus strand of CM073761.1, from coordinate 117,429,508 downwards.
GTTGATATGCCGACTTCGAGTTTCCCTGCCAGTTCTTGAACAGTTGTTCCGAGATTTTTTTCCACCAAAATACTGAGAACATTGTCATCAAGGGCAGAACTTTATCCACGGCCTTTGTAAAGACTGAATTATTTCCAATTAGCAATATTTTATAGAGGTACACAAACATTTATGTTTGAAACAAAGTGTTTGCATTTGTAAAAGTAAAAGTTCAACAAACAACAGTTTCCTGTCTTAAAGAAAATATAACATAACATAAAAAGCACATCGTCCAGCAATTTTCTAATTTCTGGACCAATAAAAATTCCTTCTTTAAGTTTTCCGTCACTTATTTAAGTTTTACTTAAGGGAAAGAGTTGCCTTAGCTATTTAAATCCTTCGCCCTCTATACTCACAGCTTTCACAAGGTTTTTCATGAGCCCAAGTTTAATGTGCAAAGGTGGCAAAATAACACTTTTTGGGTCTACAAGAGGCACATATTTAACATTTTTACTTCCTGGTTGAAATTCTATCCTTTCCGGCCAAATCTTCTTTACACACTGCTCATTTACTGCACGACTGTCCCACAAACACAGAAAACAGCAATATTTGTAAAACCTCCCTGAAGTCCTACTAAAATTGCTATTACTTTTAGATCCCCACATATCTGCCTTTGTACCGGTCGTAGCTGATTCTCTCTAAAACGGTACGTATAGCTTCATAGTCCTCTTTCAATTTCACTTTGAGCCACTGTATATGCATACATATATACATCGTTATCATTTAAGATTTATATAGCGTTATTTTAAAGGCAGTTCTCTAAGATAGTGTAGTCACTTACCAGCCTTGTCGGGGGTGAGGTGGATGGGGGGCGGCTGGGCGAGGGGCAGGTGGGGGCCGGGGGCTGCGGCCGGGTACCAGGCACCGACCCAGCCCGCTGCCGCCGCCGGGCCGTTGAACATCCTCAGCTTGTCGTAGATGGCCTCGGGTTGTGCCGCCGCGTTGGCCGCCTGCTGCTGTTCCTTCTGCGCCGCCAGGTTTCTCAGCACTCGGTTTATCGACGACACCTGTCTTGCAGAAAATCGTAGGACTCAGAAAGTTACATAACACAGATAAACAATAAATAATTTTCATGCTGAAACATACTGTATGCTTCTAATCACCTCATTATTGCCATGAACAATTTTTGTATTTTAGGACGAGTATTGGACAACTGGGAGAAAAAGAAGCACCTCTCCACAATCGTTTAATTTTTTTTTTTCTCAAAAGAAGTTAATAATGATTTCTGAAAGAAAAAAAAAAAAAGAATGTCCGTAAACGGGAAATCTAGTTTATCTGTTTATCTAAAGCCTAGTCCACACCATGAGACATTTGCCTGCCAATAGACGAGACAAACTTTAGTCCGTCTAAGCAACGGTCTAAGAGCAGTGGGATTAGTCTCGTCTAGCGTCCACACTACTACTTGAGTTTCTAGACCAATCTTCGTCAATACACCATGGAGAACATTGCTGTGTGCGGAATGAGTTCTTGCTTTATGCTTATTAAAAATGAAAGAACGCGAAATCGTAAACGTTGATGGTCGCGCCAACTTCTCGCTGAAGTAACATCATAAGATTCCAAATAATACTAGTAATCGTAAGATTCCTTCGGCAATACGTTATTAACCCACAACTACTGACGGTTTTTTAAATTGTTTACTACAGTTTATACATACAGTTCCTCAAGGAACTCAGAAAAAATACAACATTACATTTTAAAAATGACAAGATATATAAAATTATACTTAGGTATTATTTCTAGGACTGTCGCTTTATTTTGAACAATCTCATAATCGCTATCACACATAATTGCATTTAGCACAGCATTCACGTCCAAAGCATTATTCACATTTAATAACTTTTTTCGGCTATAATGACATAAAAGAAGATAGCACACTGTAATAAAATAAAAATGTGCAAGAAATAGAAAAGTAAAAACTGATGATTAAAAGTTGCGCTTTTTTGGCATATAATAATCTAACTTCAGAATTAGTTTAAATAAAGTGCCAATTTAATTTTTTTCAAATAAAATATATAAAAAATGGCTTGAATGGACGCGCGTATTCCTGAGATACAAACACTTTTTTATTTTTACCTAACTATTTACTGTACAAATTTTCCGTCAAGACTGTCGTAGGGTTGGGTCGAAAGAAGAGGTAAATAAACATTTATTCTCAAGGAACTCAGAAAAAATACTAATTTACATTTTAAAAACGACAAGCTATGTCAAATTATATTTGGGTCGAAAGAAGAAGGTAATATTAAAACCGGCAAGGATCGAATAAAATTAAACGAACATTTCCACTGCATATCAGAGCGATACGCCCGCCTATCGTAATGTTAAATAAATTAAGACTGATCATTTTAATTATTTTATAATCAACATAATTGAATTATTATAATCATTTTAATTATACAAGTGATAATTATGATCCATAATTACAACAATTATTATTAAAACGTATAATCGCAATTTATAATGACAATAAAAGTGCTGAACACTGCTCAGACTGGGCCGTGTCTCGCCTCGTTGCATGAAGTCTCCCATTCGGATCGGGAGACCTTAGACCAGCGATTTTGGTCTCAGCAACGGCTCCGCAACCACCTAGCGAGACAAGCTCAGACCACGTCTCTGAGACCATGTCCAAGCAACGGTCTAGTAGTGAGGACGTAGCTTAACAGTGCCTGGGAAAGATCGAGGTAAGGTGGCTTCCCTAATTTGGCCTTCCAGCCCTTTAAACATCTTCATCTTCATTCATATATGGCAGCATCTACTATCCTATAAGCGTAAATTAAAACAATAATAATGATTCCGGCTTAATTTCGCAGTCCTGAACATTTAGGAAAATTTTATTAAATAAGGTTTATATACTAGGATAAAATTGCATTGGAAAAAATTCTGATTACAACTGAAACTGTTTTTTATAAAATAAAGATATCTCGTTTATTTCTATATTGTCCAGTCGGTTTTCCTTATCTAGAGTTAAACTGAATTAAATTCCAGCCGCCCGATAGACTCCTTCTACGTCAAGTAATGTAATTTATTTGAATGGTTAGAAATTGAATAATCTCTCTCTTTACATATATATATATATATATATATATATATATATATATATATATATATTACATAAGTGTGTGGATGTGTATAGGTTTTTGGCTGTTTATTATCTTGAAGGTCAATCATGGATATGGAGCACATCCATGGGCTAAGTCAGAAAAGCGGGAAGTCCCTGGTTTAAATGAAGGATCTGGCGAGAGACCAAGATGTGTGGACGAAGTTGCTGGAGTCTCCTCCACGCTGAAAGGCACAAAAACAGGGAGAGAAAGAAGAACAAGTTCAGTCGATAAATACAATACAGTGTTAAAGCGTTGTTTCGAGATTTTATTGTTGTCAATAAAAATATTACTTTATATTCGAAAAACAGGCTTTTAGCAAATTAATCTTAAATTATTATTTGGCATTAAAATTACAAATCTAATTGGATCCCACAAAGGCCTTCGACAGAATCAGAAAGGAAGATATTACAAAGGCTCTCAGGGAGAAACAGGTCAATCTGGGACTCCAGAAAGAAATCCTAAGTCTTTTTAAAATACAGAGAAATGTTGTGAAGACATGTAATGAGACATCACAAGAATTTGTAACAACTCAGGGGATCAGACAAGGATGTAGCCTAAGCCCATTACTTTTTATTTTGACACTGGGCATGGCCCTGAAAAGAGCTAAGTCAAAAATGAAACCATACCATCTAGGGTATAGAAACCTCAGGCCAACCCATCGCAGTATCATCGCATTTGCTGATGACATAATTGTTTTTGCAAACAATTGCAGGAACCTCCAGTTCAATTTACGCAGCCTACAAGAAGAGTTGGACGTGATTAACATGAAAATAAATGTAGGGAAAACCAAAATCATGAGAATAGGAAGAAAAAGCGAGCATGGGGACCAAGCCGTAAGACTGAACAACACGAGGTTAGAGCAAGTAAGGGATTGTAAATATCTCGGCGCACACCTTAGCCAACGCGGCTGGGCAGGTGGCGAAATAAATGAACGAATAAAAGCTGCCAGCAGGTCTTTTAATTACCTCAAGAAAGGATTCATCAGAAAAAGAAGTGTCAAAAAACACAAAAAAGTAGTTTATAAAAACACTTTTATACCGATTCTCACCTATTCAAATGAATCTTTGACTCTGACCAAAAAGCACAAGAGCCAAGGAGATGCGATATTTAAGAAGAATGGACCGGGACTTCGGCCGGCTGGGGATATTATCGAAGAGCATCAGCTGAGATGGTTCGGCCATGTTTCCAGAATGCTGGAAACCATAGTGTCGAAGGACATATATGTGACAAAGGTGGAGGGTATGAGACCGAAAGGAAGACCAAGACTTGGGAAGGCGCAATCCACGAGGCCTTTGACAGAAGAGATTTGGAATTGGGAAGGAGAAGACGATTGGTACAGGAAAGAGATTCATGGATCAAGCTCTACAGAACGGATCCATGCCGTTGGCGGTAGAAGAGGAGAAGATTAAATAAATAAATTGGGTATAAAATAAACAATTATTTATAGAACATAATTAAATATTGTTGAAATGATAATATAAATACATAAATTATACTTATACTTTTTCTTATAAATTTGGTGAACTACGTCGTACAAAGAATTAATAATAAGATATTTTTAATAATAATTGGATCTTTAAAGAGCTTCAATATATGCTATAATCATGAAAAAATTAATTGAACATAAAAGCAAAACCATTACTTTCAGAATATACTGAATTCAATATTATAGTTTGCAAAGATAGTTCTTTAATTCTATTTTTAGACGTTAAATAAAAATAGCATTACATAGAGTTAGCTACTTTTCAGGTTTCCTTGCCATTATTGTCGAAAAATAAAATCGCCGAACTCAATATTTTCCTCAAAGGGATATCACAAAATGGCGCTGGATAAAGCAAATTGATTTCTCCCCCCTTCCAACCACCTGGCTTTGTACCAAGCCATTAGAAACAGAGTTTCATTACAAAGCATAATTAACTTTTCAATGTAATTTCCAACCTGACGTGAATCCTAATAAACTCACTATTATAATTGTTTCTCTTCTGCAAACTTCATTTGTCTCCAACCTTAATTGTCACTATTTGCAGTTTACATTAAAAGCTGTCCAATCAAGAGTTTGATTTCAGTTATGAAATTGGGAATTAATGTAGTACGGGTTGGGCAGTTGAAAATTGTCTCATTAAACGTTTGCACTGAATTCATCCTTTTTGTAATTTATAGTTATATTACGAATTCAGCTAGCAGAGGCTATTAAATTTTCGAGAAATGTATTTACACGTGTGAAATTAAATTCGATATCTTCTCAAGCAGACTCGCCGTCGTATAAATGCGCCGTAAAGAGCTAAAGTTATATTCAATTTATTATTAAAAAACCTAGTGCTCTATCTGAAGGTAGAACCCCCAACATAAAATTATATTATATTTACTTGCAGATGAGCCATTAACTGTTGCTAGATTTAATTGAAAATAGAAAATATAATAAGTATTTAAATTTTAGTCACTATACTTCCAAGATGAAAATGACAACTATTACATAAAATAAAAACGAAGAAAATTCCGAACATTAAAAATAACGATATTTATATTAGAGTAATAAAAAATAAAATATAAAATAAATAAGAAAAAAACAAGAAAAATTGATGCCTTGTTATGTTTGTTGTTTGTCGAGCTGGAAGGGCTGGTAGATTGAGAAGGCGGAGGGGGAACTCGAGTGCTCTTTGCCGCTTCACTTAGACATAATTGAGTGCTCTTATTCATTCTAGAGGCCTGATTGAAGAAATTGTATGCACTATGACTTGTAGGGGAAACACTGGTCAACAACTCGTCATCCATCTGCCAGGTACCATTCTCTTGTCGCGTCAACATCTACTCCAAGTAGCGTCTGTACTCCATCCCGGGATTCCTTACTTTTGCTCATTTCGTATGGAGGAGTGTACTTTATTTCATTGGGAAATCAATTCCTACACACTCCGAAAACGGATGGGCTTTTTAAAACCAGTGTAAATAACCAATTATACTAAGCGAAGTGCCACTTGATAACATCGGCTTGAAAACGACTCTCAACAATTTTTATGAATATCGTCATTTTAAACTAAATTGACTTTCATGGTTCTTCATTGCTAAAGTTTGACCGGATTTAACTGCAGTATTTCGAAAAAGCTTCATATAAGCTATCTTTATTTGAAGTATTTAACGGGGAATGTGTTGAGGTGTCGTTCCCTTGTTGTGAAAGATAACCTATTTATTATGTTAACGGTCATGGAACGACACTCAGATCTTCCTGTGGTTCATTCAGCCTCTATTTGTAAATTAAAATATGATAAATAAAATTTATTATCTAACATTTAATGAAAACTAAGTGGTATTAATATACCATATTAATATAACGTTAATTTTACAACTTGTTTCGTATTAGAAGGTAGATAAACATTTTGCGACCCGCGCGTCATATTTGTATATTAATGTCTGTTGCTCATTGCTACTAAATGTTGTAAGGTTACAATAATCATAACGACTTTTCAACGATTGAGAGGGAAATATTTTCAATGACTTGGGTTAATATAGTGCTTAAGGATTTTTTCCGCATTGAGTGGCCTTTTTGTGGAGCTTAAGGAGATGCGCGGTGGAGGAAGCGGCACAATTTCCCGCTCAGCCGCTAGCCTCATCTCCCAGCCCCAATCGAATTTCCATTTCATTAATGATCCTTTATTCTCCACCCCAACTGGAACTTAACCAATCAGCTTTGGCAGTATGACAACATCCCCGCCGTCTCTATTACTCTATAATCCAATTCTAGTTTGGAAGCGACGTTGTAGAGATTTTTCCCTCAGATAATTGCCTCCTGAACCGTTCCAAAATACATTTGCCCCCGTCTTCAATTTCATTTTTTTTCCCCTTCCCAAAACCTGATTGGATGAAGGATAATTACTATTTCTTTATTCATATATATTATTTATTTATAAGGTATTGATGAAAAAGTTTTACATGGCAAAAAAATAATTCTTGTTCGTAGTAACATTATTAGACAAAAGAAATATTTTCATTATTATTGGGTTGTCCGGAAAATAATGCAGGATTTATCACTTCTTCAAAATACCTCTCCTAAGAGAAAACTGACTATGTTTGTTGGACTTTTGACTTTTATAAATGTAGACACTTATTAATACTCTTCGAACAAAAATGTTCGTTTACCTCTGTAAAAATTTGCTGCTTGGGAATAATTCAGTCTTTACTAAGAAATCCAAGAATTACTTTTCGAGAACTGGCTGGGGAACTCGAAGTCAGCAATCCAACTGTTATATGAAAGAGAATTACCAAGTTTTTACATTTATAAAAGCCAAAAAGTCGAGCAAACATTAACAGTTTACTATTTGGAGGGGTGGTTTAGAGAAAACATGAAGTGCTGCTTTATTTTTCGGACATCCCAATACGACATAGGTATGTGCTGCCCAAGTGCATTGGGTTGCTGTACGCACATCATAGCGCATCATGTTTTTTTGTTTAATTCTTATAATAATAATAAAATGAAATGAAAAGGTGAAAATGGATTCGCGAAGGATGGATAAGTAAATTTTTTATAACCTGCCCATGGGGAGGGCCGAAGTAGGGAACATGGCCATGGCAGGGCCTAATTGTGGCGATGCAGGGCAGGTAGGTCCCGCCTACTCTCCGCTCACGACCCCCCCCCCCCACCCCCCCGCCAGTTGAGGAAATGTCAGCTCACCTATTGTAGTCATTCGTTTCTCTTTTGTCGATCTGATTTTTTCGAGAGGCTACATTTTCTTGTGTCCATTTAACATCGTAAGAGCTTTTGCCTTAGATCCTTTTTGTAACCTGTTCTCGAGGACAATATCATCGGAAGAGCAGCGATGGGTGCTTCCGGACAATATTGCACTTATTCACCAATCTGGTCGGTTAAAATGTGGTTTTCTATATTGGAGGCAGTAAATAGTACTAATGATACGTTCAATACTGTAATGATAAAACCGCTGGATAGTACTTTATTCTCCAGTTTTTCTATTTTTCTACTCGGTCTTATTCTTTACTAACAACTTTACGCACTTCATTTAAAGTTGTACTTCAATTCGGGATATATCTTATACAATGTTCTATTAGTGTGAAACATGCATTGTTTTTATCAAGTTGATAGTATTTGGGTACCTCATATTTTACGTAAGCTTTTGGATATTACTGAATTACCATATGTTTACCTATTTTATTGTAATTCTACAATTTATTTATATTATTTCTACTAACTCCACAAATGGTTCAACAATCATATACTTTGTTAAATATAATCAAGCTCACTTTCCGTGTAATTTTCAGGGTCTGTTACACAATTGATACTGTAAATAAAAGATTCCTAGTATCCTATGCAGTGCACCAATCGACCTTCCACAGGATTCCTTCGGAATTCCTGACATAAGGCGTCAACCTCCAAACGGATTTCGGGCAAGTCAAACCACCCCCGGAATTGGTAGTTGAACACACGATCGCCTACTAACGACTATGTATAAAGTTGGCCAACTGTGATATATTTCGATACAACAAAGGTTTATGGGGCGTGAAGAGAGCGGCATTGTTATCGGCTCGTGTGAATAGGCACGTGACCATCAGAGACGGCGTTGCGATCGAGGCGTCCGCTGGAGTGCTCCCCCCTCCCCCCCTAAATACGGTACTAATCGCCCTATCACATGTCTTACTTGATGGAGCTGGACCGTGGCCAACCGATAATAGAGCTTTCTTCAAAACAACACATCTGCCTTGACAATCCACTCAACAGACGGAGGAAGGAAGGATTGTCTCACACAAACAATCTAATCACAGAAGTACCAACAATAGGAAAAGCTTTTTTTTTTTTTTAATTTATTTATTAGAACTTACAACTATATAATTAAAATAATAAGAAGAATGGAGGATAGATAACGGCATGAGATGAAGGCAGGTACTCGAATAATAAATTCAACGGCATCGAATAATCAGGAATTGAAATTAGGTTTGAAACTGGTAGATTTGTGTGTAAATTCTTTCATGAAAAAGTTATGAAAGGATTTACGGGCCAAATCAGTACTAAATGGGACATTAAGGCCTTCATGGATAAGGCTAGTAACAGAGTAAGAAGGATTCAGGATTTTCCAAAGGATTTTAAATACGAGAAAAAAATCGATGGCTTAGTGAAGCGCCAAACTCTGCTCCTAAGTCCAGATGGATCATATATCAGTCAAATATTTGAGCCTTTTGTAATTAATTGGGACCTTAAGCGTTTGTTTAGTGTTTACTATACTACAGTGATCAAAAAGTAAGGTGAAATTTTCATGTTTGTCAAAAAGTTTGATTATCTCCGAGTTACACGTGTTTTTGTAAACAACCAAAAGTGAATTTTTCGATTTTTACATTTGATTTTTTTTTGTTCCGCAAACAAAATTTGACGCAAGTTCTTTGCTCAACAAAATCACCCATTGTAAAAATCGAAAAATTCACTTTTGGTTGTTTACAAAAACACCTGTTAATCGGAGATGATCAAACCTTTTGACAAACAGACGCTTGGCAAATGTTAAAGACAATCCTACCAACCTAGGAAAAAATAAAATTTACCTGCCTTCCTAATGCCCGGGAGTTATAAACGACAATTTCACCTTACTTTTTGATCACAGTAGTATGTTAAAGTAGCCTGAAACGGCGAAGAGCTTCTTTTCGTTTCAGTCTAGTATGAGGATTCTACGTTAAAGGTTTGTCAAGATGTTAAGTACCGGGCCTGTTCTTCAGGAATCAGTGGTATGCTATTAAACGACACTGGAGGACAGGAATTCATTGGTTTACGTCGGAGGGTAAAGGTGATTTGATGGGATTACTGAGAATTTATTTTAATACTCCAATTTTGACACCATTCTTCAAGGTCAGTGATACGGGAAAAAAGTATCTATAACTGGATGCATGTACGTGGTAAAGATAATATTTTAATGGGTTGGGATGTCAACTGTAAAAACTGTATAGAGGATTGGGTCAAGGATACAGTCTTGAGGATCATCAGCTGATTGAGAAAAGAGGGATGAAAATACATTATTGTGCTTTACTTTGAATGGCTTGATAGTGAGGTAGGATTTGCTATATGTGAGGATGGTAGTGGTCCTCGGCCAGGTAGAGTAAAATGACCTTTAGGGCTTATTACCTTTACTTTGAAGAGAGGGAGTTGTCGAGAAGGAGCGGGCAAGGCAAGAGGCAAGAAACTGGATGAAGAATTGCAGAGAAACAGCGAGTCACATATGGCATCCCCCACATATTGTTCCTTGTAAGTAGTTTTATAATCTTTAAATAGGAGAACAAAAAACCTATTTCCAGCAAAAAAATGTTTATTCTTTATTTTCGAGATACGTTTCGGCCTAGGCCATTCTCAATCTTCTATTCTAATTGTTTCATTTTTTTATACTTATTATATGGTTAACAATTTGACCATAAGTCATTCATCTCAATATAAGTTGTTTTATTCCATTTAAACTTTTTTTCAAATTCAGGGGGAACCATATCCTCTATAGTCATTTGATCGTTAAGATCAAAGGTTGACTTATTATTAAATGACTATAGAGGATATGGTTCCCTCTGAATTTGAAAAAAAGTTTAAATGGAATAAAACAACTTATATTGAGATGAATGACTTATGGTCAAATTGTTAACCATATAATAAGTATAAAAAAATAAAACAATTAGAATAGAAGATTGAGAATGGCCTAGGGCGAAACGTATCTCGAAAATAAAGAATAAACATTTTTTTATTGGAAATAGGTTTTTTGTTCTCCTATTTAAAGAATATATTATATGATTGAGTCCAGTTGAAATTTTATTAAAAAAATGTAGTTTTATAAGTTAATTGTAAATCACGATCAGTACAAATAAATATCCTTTTATCCAATAATTATTATTATTTAATAAACAACTCCCGATCAGTCAACCTTTGGAAAAGAATAAGAAGGATTTGTCTCTTAGCTATTAATGTTATAGGTTTAATATATATTAAGTATAATGATCTCAAGGTGGCATCCCATTTTATTATTTAAATCTAACTCAGATCAAAGGATCTTTTCCTTGAGAACATAGCTTGGGCAGTTAACAGGGGCTGCTAGAATATAGCAGATTGGATAATGAGAATGTAGGTAGGAATCTACGGAGTATGTAAAGCAACCATATAATATATATTTATATTATAATATATCTTTTTTTAAATAATAACTTAATGAAAATACCTCAAAACTTTTATAAACCTACATAAGGGTGAGCATACCTGTCGATTATAAATTAATTATTTATAACTGTGGGTATTCACTATTATTGATTTAATTATATATTGAATTATTGTGAAAAAAAGCTAATAATAAGATACAACATATGTGACGTAGGAGCAGGTGTTGATATTCCCGTTTTTCAATTTCATATAACTATTTGTTTTTGCTTTGATTTTTCATTCAAAATTAAAAAAAAAAACTACTCATTTTTTTCAAATATTGAAACAGTATTACACACAGCATAGTTTTTCATAATGTTATCGCTATTCAAAAAAATCAATCCCCCAAAACCTATAAATCATAAAAATTATAACAATTCAATATATGATTGCGCCTTGGTATCCGTTTTCTGTTGGATTATAGCTCCATTTTTGGCATCCATTTTTTAAAGGTTATTGATGATAGATTTTTGTCATCACTCACTGTTATATTGGAGTTATATTTTCGGTTTCACTAACATGGTTAATTTCATTCAACTTATTGACGTAATAAAGGAAATATTATAACTTAGCATATAGCTATTCAAATTTATACCATGTAAAATTCTAATAATAATTTCTACTATATTAACTACTACTTCACACTGAAGCCTATCTAGATCTATAAAGGAAAAAAAGCCCGGTCATTTTGAGCACATGAGAAAGAAGAAAATATGGGCTAGTAATAATTGAAATAAATGAGAATTATTGAAAACCTTAATTAATATTAAGAAAAATATTAAATTTAATTGAACGAGAGAAATTTACAATGATTAATGACAATAAAAATTATAATTAACTATTATTGGCAGGCCTGTCATTCAATAAAATAAAATTTAAGATTGTTAAGTGAAATAAAGAAATAAAATAATTGTGAATTTAAATTAAAATGTACAAAAAACAAACAATAATTTTAATAATAAATGATAAATCATGAATTATCTCCGATGTCTTCTCCTCAATATTAAGGCCTTCGATCAGAACTGCCCTGACTAGAACTACCCGTAAGTAGCACTCCAATAAAGTTCTATAGTAGAAGGTCTCGAGGCCAACTTCTTTTCAGACGCCTCGGAGTGTTATCAGGAATAGTATGGGAAGCAAGTTGAGAGACTAGCGGATTCAAGTGTGTATGGAGCTTGTCATGGAAGGATAGGTATCTAGTTTGGGCCAAATCAGCAACATATGGGATATTAAGTTCATGATGGATGAGTTTGTTTCTGACATAATAAGGAGCATTGTGGATTTTCCAAAGGATTTTGTATTGTAAGGATTGGATACGAGATGAATTGGATGGTTTAATATAGCCCCAAATCTCAACTCCGTATGTCAACCAAAACTTAAATTTTTAACCCAATTATAAAAGAAAAACTAATCCAACTATAAAAAAATAAATAAAATATAGAGTAAGAAAAGTGATGAGATTCATTTACTGAGCGTTAACACTAAGTACACGCTAGAACTAAATAACTAACCCAACTAAAGCAATTACTGAATTCGATTTAATATTTTGATTGGTCAGAGTGTTGAGTGAACCCGTTTAAAATTAGATATTTTTTTTAGCTAACGGTAATGTAACACAAAAAATTATGCTAATAATATTTTTTTCGTTTCATTATTTCATACAGGTTCAGTAACGAAAGATGGAAAACACGGTAGCTACTTTTATAAAAAAAGAAAATGCTGGAAACTTTACAAACACTAATAGTTTTTATTGAGAAATCTGCTCCAATGGTAATGATAATATAAGCGTTATAATCTTAAAGATTCTATCTAACTGTTTCTATTAATCGTTAATAAAAATTAACAGTGACGGTTTTAACTGCTAATTGAAATTAACGGTTCTGCACGTCTGTTCTGAACAGCCCTATAAAATTAAGAAGTATTGTTGTAACAAAATTGCGATTATTCACTACACTTGGGGTCATCTCTTACCTTTGGCATAACTCAAGTCCATGAAGATGATAATGATATTTCACTATTAGAGCATCTATTTTTCGAATTGTGCTTGTCAAGATGTTTGACCTGACTGAATAAAAATCTTTTCAAGAACAGCTCAGCCCTCTACGAGAAGCTTGTATTTAATATTAAACAAATATCAGAAAAGAACTTGAAGTTTCTAGGTTTTTTTGAGCAGGAGCTTCCACCTTGACATTAAATGTAGCATTTAATTTAAAATTGCTGTATGTTATAAAGTCCATCTTGAAATAATTAATTATAAAACTTTTCATCTACCGACGTCATAAACGCAGATCCGCTACATGAGTCAAATTAATATTAAAAGAAATTTACATTTAAGTGAGATTAAGGATTTCTCTTATTAACCTACAAACTTAAAAAGCGGAGTTTACGACATTTTTTTATTTATGTATCCTTTGATGAAACATTGATAATTAAAGGGGAGAGAAAAAAATAAAAAAAATAATAAGGCTTGGAGACAAAGGAGAGAGCGACAACCTCGGCTCGGCAGCGCGCTGGCTCCTCCCTCCTCGCCTCCTCTCGTTCCTCCTTCATTAAAATATCTTCTCCTCTCTTCTTCCCTACCTCAACTCGCGGTTTTTATTATAACCTACAAGATAGGAATGGCCTTTCATATAAAAACTATCAAATCAACCATGGATTGGTGATCATAGAAGCATTATGTTTCGACACAATACTACTGCATTAAATTAAAAATATTAAGGAACAAATTTAAAAAAGGTTTCTTCCATTTCGACAAGTTTAAACTCCAATTTTGGAGTTTAGCTCGTCAGATTAGTCCATTTGAAATCACGCACTCCATTGGATTCTAAAGATCTTGGGAGCATATATATTCGGTCAATAATTATCGAGACAGACCTTGCATTAGTTTTAGGAAAAGCTGCAAAGATATTTGCATATCCATTGGTGGTATTTTTGGGGAAATAATTGGAATGATTATAATTCAGAGAAATAATTTCTCCTCAAGGGCTTCATAGCCAAACTCTTCATGCCCGAAAAGGCAGTTCTACGAGGAATGATATAGATCAAGTTTTCCAGCATCAGAGTTTGATGAAGTATTAAGAGAAGCAAGCAGTAGCGACACATTGGAACAATGTTAAATTAAAACTATCTACTTCAATTTCCAAATCTCAGCTATACTTTAATGAAATGCGTGTTTCAAAGAAATGTATATGTAATTGTTGACCATGCAATATCAATTCTCCAAGTCAACTTTTCCCTATTGTCTTGTAACGCCGATAGTAGCATCCGATTCTGAAACCTTTTTCGCAACACCAGTCGTACAACTAATACTATCAACTCATTTCGAGACACCCAGTAGAAATATTTTCTGCGTCATGAACAACCTCGCAATTTCATATTTCCCATCCGACGTCCCTCACATCCATTAATACAAATGGCAATGACATTGGAAGATAATACAGATGGAAGGACACTTATTGCCCCATGTGCAGGATGACTTGCTCTAGGAGGCCAGTTGGCATATGGGAAACGGCTTCATTACCTCCTATACAAATGGCCGATATTATATTAACATAAAAGGATCCGAGATGATAGGGGAGGGGCGTGTTTACAGGCCGTGGCTTATCCGGTAAGGGACTAACAGTATTAAGTGCAGCGCAACGCAACTCAGATGATTGTACAAATTGCGTTAGGGGGAATGCAATTTGGGGGTGGGGCCGCGGGCTATAACTAACAACCCGATGTCAACCACCTCATTGTCTATCCGTCCTATCGATTCTCTCCTACCTCTTCTCGGGTAAAAACTTCCATATTTCATCAAGACATTGAAGAATTACCAAGTGCTACTCAGCGCGAACACCAATGAGGAGGTTCGGTAAGTTTATAAATGATTTTTCAAAATTATGTAAAAAATATTGAAATTGCTTCGCATTGCCCGATATGAACTAAATTGAGAATTCGAATTCGAGTCAAACAACTTGTTTATGATTGTAAGAAATGCTTCTCCTTACACCTGAAGAAAAAACCTGTACTGACGTAACCGACCAAGTATCTTGGGTTCAACATATGTTGAGGGCTGTACTATTATTTAGCCAACGGTGCAAAGAACCGACTTCCTCCAATCAAAACTTATCAACTAATCAAAGTAGGGTGAATCTCCAGAGGTCGCAGGATGGTTTCAAGAATAAATACATATTATTAAAGAATAAATATTTCATCTTCCGATGTGTCAGTATCGAAGAAACGACTTCCAGGTCACTCAGCCCCTTACACAGTGGTTATTACAACTCCCTTAACACTCTATTCGGAAATTCCTTATTGTCAATTTATAAAACATTCAAAAATCAAAGTACAAATTATTAAGGAATACGCTTTATTCTTATTTATATGAGCTGAAAACACATCATAAACATTTCTGCACCATTTATTCTTCAACATAGTCTGACGAAAACATCAATTTGTCAATAAGACGGAAAGATAAGATGATGCTATATGGTTTTAGTCCAATCATAAAAAGGAAGCGAACTGAGAGGTACTAATAATGTAAGTATGAAGAAGGATGGTATTTGTGGGGCCCAAACAGATTTGGGGACGTGAGGCGTCAAGGAGGAGGAGGAGGCCACCCCCCCCCCCGCCCCGACCCCAGCGGCACTAACGAGGAGGCCCGGGCTCGTTAGCCCTGTCCACTCTAGCCATTGTCTGCCCTTACAGCCCTTTATTTGTTTCCCACATTTTTATTCCCTTTCTTGTGACGAACACGTGCAAGGCGTCCCTCCGCCCTAAGTGTCTGGTTTAAATGTCTAATTATAGGCAATAATTGAGTCGTGGTATCAAGTCTAGAATATTGGGTATAAAGTCACTTACTTGGTACGGAATGCGAAGTTGATTCCCATTACAATGGTCCCTTGCGTATCTGTTATCGGTTGTTTTGGCAGAAGCTATCGTAGAGGTTATGTCCACAAAGGCTGAAGGATAATAGTGTAAGATAGAAGATAACATATAGAGTCTGGGGACTGGTAAAAACAGGATCCCCTCCCCCCTGTCCTATCTCAGTGTGCCATCTCTTTGGCAGGGAGTGGTAGGGCCTTCTGTCGAAGCAACACTGTTTTTGTGATGTGTCGTCGTCTAGAGGAGCTAACTATGTCGTTTTTCAGTTTTGAACCGTTGATAATAAAAAACAAAAACGTAAATAGAGCGGAAGGAAACAACTTGCGTTTTGATTATCGGGAAGGTGAAAATTCGTAGATGCAATCCCGAGGTATGGTATTCGAGTATCATCCAGTAATGTTGAGAGATCCACCGTTGATGTGTTATTGCGCTACAGCTATGGCATACCTATTGAGCCTAACCACATGAGGGATGATATATCTGGCGACTGGTACTTGTTAGCTATGTATTGAGGATAGAGAGCATTAGATTAGGCGAGGAGAGAGCCCCGGCTTCCTAATCAGGTAGCCGTCCCATTGAGCCCGATATCGGCAATACGCAGCGCTTCGTCGTAAATTGGCGGTTTATCAATCACACGCCGGACGCTGGGGTCCCTTGATTGGCAGCCCAACCCCCCAACCCACCCCCGCCTTCACTACGTAATTAGCATATCGAATATTTACACGATTTAACAACTTGCCTATTATTGTTCCGTTTTTTATACTCCTTATACTGTCTTTTATTGATTTGAACTTCAATCTTGTTTCAGACATAATAGAATATTAAAATAAACAGTAGACTTTTTCAGATAGTTTTTAAATGATATGGCTATAAAAATAATAATTCTTATAACCATAAACATAAATGTAATGATACTTTATTAGGATTTACACGTTTTATGAAGAATAGACCTCTAAAATAAGTAGTAGTACGGTCAAAATATGCAATTATTTTCTGGGCAGTCACGACTTATTAAGTGATTTTTGTTTTCAGGTATGTTGCAATACATAGTTCCTCTGAGAAAAATTACATGCTTTTAACCATCTTGTGCTCTTTTAGGCTTCTTCCAAAAACGTGTAGAAGAATCGCTTTTTCTAGTTATTCTTTCTATCTCAACAATTCTCTAATGAGCCGTTTGACATAACATGTATAATTCCCAATTTTGATGAGTGACCTAAAATATTGTACTCTAACATGTTGAAGAGGTCATGAATTGGTGGTTGGTGCACCTGTCAACGTGTGCCATTAAATTCAGTTGTTTTGGTTATGACTCGTAATAGTCATATGAATGCCAACAATAGCACACACTCCAAGCGGAGATAAAACCTTGTGCGGACCTCGCAGGCTAAACTTATCATTATTCCCAGCAATATTATTTATCACTTCTCGGTCACTCGGCTAAAAAACTATTGCTCAGGGAATAATCTTATTCTTTAGTCCCAAACTGCATAAATAACTATTAATCTATATTAATAGCTACGTATGTACGGGCCATGGATATCTACCAATTTTTCTTTTAAAAAAGATATATTTGTTTCAGCATTAATATCTATTTTTCATTGAGGTTTAGAGAAAAATGCGTAATGGCAAATCATTTTGGGCATTAATTTCCCTTCGAGGTTATGAATGAATGATAACTCACCAGATTCCATGGTTTAATCGAAATAACCTTAATGAACGTGGACTGAACTGAAAATATCCTCAGCCACGTAAATATATAGGGTGTCCCTAATTTAAATGGCAAAACTTCAGGAACTTACAGGGGACCGAAAAGCTAAGACAAAAAGTCTTTTAGAGATTTGCTCGTTTTTGCTTAGTTTTAGAGAAAATCGCAAAAAAAGAAGCAAAACAAGTTTTCATTTTTATACTTATTTATTTACATTTATATTTATGTTATGTTCTTTTTAATGTAAATATTCATCAAAATGTTGTCCTCTTGCACTAATGCAAGCATTACATCTAGCACTCACTTGATAAATTGCAGCTAAACATTGTTCTGATGATATTTGGTACACTGCATCTATAATTCGGTCATTTCACCACATTTCAATCCGCTGTTGTAAGGGAATGTCATCTATATAATTAGAAAAGTCGTTCTCCAAAAAATGTGTAAATGTGATACCATTCAATCTTCCAGGTAAAAAATATGGTCCCACCAGTAATCCGTTCCAAATTCCAAGCCAAACGTTAATAGCAAATTCATGCTGAAACTTATTCTCTCTAATAGCTCTGCGATTTTCAAGAGCCCATACATGATAATTTCTTTGATTAACAATTCCTCCTCTTGTAAAGGTAACTTCATCGGTCCTTATAATTTTTAATGGAAATAAATTATCATCGCGAATTTTTTCAAGAAACCAGATACTAAAATTCAATCTCTTGACATAATCTTGAGGTCATAAATTCTGAACTTTTTGAAAATGGTATGGGTAGCGATTATCACCTTTCAAAGTTCGCCATATTGCTTGCCGCGATATTGCTAATGCAGCAGATGCTCTTCGGATGCTAGTCTCAGGTTTGTTATCGAAGTGGCGTTGGACACAATTTCTTCTCCGATAATCTGCTCTTACTGCTGCCTGGAATTGGTCGCCTTCATTACGTATTAAGAATGACCCAGTCTCTCGTAGTCTATTAAAAGTTAACGAAAAGACACGTCGATTAGGCACTCTTCTATTTGGAAATCGGCGCGCATACTCCAGCACCGCTTCTAAAGCATTACCGTTACAGAAACCATACACAAAAATCATATCAGCGTATTCAACATTAGAATATGCATGCGGCATTGTGGCTGATGCTATTCACACAAAAATATCTGAGTAACTGACTTAAGACTAATTAGGAATTATAATCCTAGAAGGAAGCCAAAATGTAAAGGATAACATTAAGTGTTTACATATCTCACTGCCTAGCCTGACGAACTTTTAAAGATGATAATCGCTACCTGTACCTTTTGTTTTGTTTCTTTTTTTGCAATTTTCTCTAAAACTAAGCAAAAACGAGCAAATCTCTAAAGGACTTTTTGTCTTAGTTTTTCGGTCCCCTATAAATTCCTGAAGTTTTACCATTTAAATTCGGGACACCCTGTATATGTGAATGTGTTTTCATCATTAATTGATTTTGGATATATGGATAACAAGTATAGAAGACAAATAATAATAAAGTATAATAAACAAATTCAATACAATGCGTGAAGCTAATCGGAAAGGACCAGCTGAGGTCGACTGTAGGCCCGGAATAACTCCAATCATCAAATTATGTGAAAGAGGTCATCTGCTGGATTTTAACGAGAGCACGAAATAGAGACGTTCACGTCGAAAGTGTGTAGAAAGTAAATTTCTACTAGAAAAGGTGTGTGGCTAGAGGGGTGTAGCATAAACATTTTAACGGCATTTAAGTTTATTTATAGCTGGTATAATTACTTGATATCTATTGAATGAGAAGGGTGGAGTGGCTCAGTGTTAGAGCACTGAGTTGCCATGCCAGAAATCCTGGTTCAAATCCCGCTGCAGGCAAGACTCTAATTAGTCTGTTTGCAGTGAGAGATGGATCATATGGGATCTAGGACCCTCCTGGGGCTCACCCAGCCTCTATAAAATGTTATAAAAACAGGGTACCCAAAATAAGGGAGGAAATCTGGCGGTTGAGAATGACTTAAGACTAGTCACCTCCTTGCAGAACCGTTGTCCATGGAACAGTACAGTCTCCACCATGTACTGAACCCCAGACCCGTACACGAGTTGTAGTGGTACAGGTTTTTATTGAATGAGAAAAAGAATAGCTAAAACATTATATAACGAAATTCTTATTTCTAAAAACAAATCCTGTCGGGAGAGTGCTCCCTGAGCGATGGATGCTTGGTGTAGTTTGTTAAGAAACTGAGGAGTGTTTCCTTATAAAAATAAAATACAGGAACTGCGAGACATCTCGATTCATATTTATGTGAATTTTTGTGGCGGCGGGTGCATACAGTAGATGAACCCTTCATAGCAATTTTAAACAGCTATAATTCATTTTGTCCTAATAAATAAATAAAAAAAAACGTGAAATAAACGAGACTAATAAATTCTCAAACGACAAATCAGTCTGCTATTGAAATGAGACCCTTTATAAATAACAGAAAGAATCTCCGACACAATAAGGGCAAGAAGTGTTAATTTATATGGATATATCCTGCGAATGAAGTAAAGAATATTTGAATTCCTTATAAATAACAAAACTAAACCGAATTATTTAAGGAAGCAGGGAGTGGCATGAGATAACTCGGGCTTACAGAAGATGCTTAGGGATGGAGTACCTCAGAGTTGGGTGAAAAAAAGTGTTTTGTTACGATTACATTGCGTATAATTCCATTTCCATCAATATGAATAAGAAGGTAGCTTTTTCAGTGTCCAGGTTATAAACAATAAAGGCTAACAGTCCACTGCGACCTCCTCGATCAAAGGTACCTTTCTAAATATTGGAATAAGGCACAGAATGCGCTCAACCAAGACACCAATCGACTTGGCGAGGTAGACAAGGAAAGTGACATCGGCAGAAATGTTATAACTCTTTTAACCAAGTGGAGCAAAGAGCCCTGTAATATTGGAGAAGATAAAATTTCACATAGGCCCCGGGGAACATTTAATTGGCGTGTAAATGTCCTTGAGGTTGGGGGGTCACGGGCCAACGGACGTCGAAAATAGCTCACCGAGGTCCCCGTCTAATGGCAGGCGGTTTCACACTTCATTAGGGCGATTCAAGTCCGCTTAGATGGAATTTTAAATTGGGGTTGTCTAATAGAAGGCTATGGATTAGGCGGATTGTTCTTGGCCTGGAGGATGTGGGAACTGGAAAGGGTAATAGGGCCGGCCCGCGGGGGGCACCCCACAACCGCGCCCGCCGTCCTGCCTTTTCTCTCTCTTCAGGGCATCTCTGTCCCTCCACGGCATCATATGCAAATGGATATTGGTCTATACCAACCGTCTGCTTCTCTATATTATCCCTTTGGTGGATACAGTCTCATATTGAAGAGTGAAATAGAACAGATAAAACCCACAACCGGATAGTACATGCACTATTGTGTAAAACGATTCCAATGTTTTTATAAGAAATGGTTATGTACATTGGACTGGTTATGTACATTGGTCGAAAGTATGAGAGTAATATAAATAAGTCCTCAATTATCAAATAGATTCATTTTCCGTCTCTCACTATTGAAGGATTCTGATGTGTGACGTATCGGAAGACAGGGAATTTCAGAGGAAGTGACGAATTGTTACTAGGCCTTCCATTAATATTTACATACAAATAACTATACATTTTATAATTAGTAAGGTCGAGTAAGAAGAAAGCATAAACAAAATAAAATTGATTTTTATAAAGAATATGAACTTATTTTTCTTGAATCTAGGTAATATTTTCGTGTGTATAAAAGTTATAGCGATCTTTTAAAAAGATACCCCTCCAAAAATGGTCGCTTCTAGTAATCTGTCTTATGGAGAACGGCCTGATACGAGGAAACCCAACCTTATAGAGATGGCCTTGTAGATATCATCCAAGGAACTGAAACACCACCTGCTTTACAATTGTCTAAATTGATCATTTATATTTTTTCTTATATTCTTTCCATTCTAAGTTCGATAAAGAATCAATTAAACGTGATTGTTATAAGTTTGATGTTCTGAAAATTTGCATCTGTTGGCGTTTCGGGACTTGATTCGCCATCTTCAGAACTAAAGATTGTATTCGAAGAATTGATATCATCCTCATTTCCAAAATTGTTAATTAAATATTAAAATTATTACTTAAGTATTAAAATAGGCAATGGTATCTGCCATATGATATATCATACACTCCTAGCTCTTTTATTCTAATGGTAGAGACTGGTATCCCGAAAGTTCAACAAAATGCAAACTTATTGATCATATGTTATAAATACATTAGCCGAGCCATAGTACGAAATGTTTCTTTTTTTTCTTAATCTTAGTAATAAAAAGAACTGTCATCATTTTCGGATAAAAACAATGGAAATATCCAATTTCAGATTAATAAGAAGATATCTGGTCGACACAGCCTTTTATAAAATAATATCTTTGAAAAATTATTCTACTGTTGTAAAAGAGGTCTGGCTAGAACACATTGAATAAGAATCCGAAACGGCATTGAGCTGTTGTTCAAATGTCCATAAATACAATCGTTGACGCAAATCTAAACACATGTAATAAAAATCTTACGCAATGCAAGATAATCGACCTGAATTGACGTGAAACAAAATTAGACCCTGGAGGAAATCGGTCTACCTGTCGATTCCAAATGTATTTTTGTCTCGGGCACGGGGTTGGAGTTCTTACGCCATCTCAATGAAGGGAAACGAATCGAAAATTTCGAAGAGATAGCCGGAAATATCTCGTAAATGCGTATTCGACCATGGTAGGTTGATGACACTGAGTTATTGCCGAATGGAAGGCTCTGGATAATCTCTGGCAGATAAATTATTTAGACTGCTAACAGCCCTGTGTCGATCCTGTCGAATTTACAAAACTGGGGATCACTCATTCTTTATAAAGTTGATATTGTAGTGGGAAACCAGGTGGTTGAGCAAGATCTCGGCCAAATCGCATCCTTGCACAACCTTTGGCTTTGAAAAAGTGCAGTTTCTATCATGTACTGAACCCAATAGCCTTCATGGACTGTAGTTGTGCAGGAGGTTAAGGGCCTTGCACAGGAGCACTGCATTCTCTATTAAAGATCATTTACAATAAGAATTAGCGAAATATTTGACACCTAGGTAAGAATAAAGTATTTTGAAAGATAATAATGTGGAAGCTCTGCGACGGGATAGACGTGGCCCATTCCGAGCCAGATTCTCTCTCGTGCCTGGAGCAGATTAACTCCTCACATGTGGACATATTTAAGAGTCAAGCTTTTTTTTTTGGTTCTATTCGTCCATAGCGAGCCTATTCTTCGTCAACGATCGTTTTACACTGCTTCATAGTACCCAATCCAAAGACTCTTAATATGATATTTTTTAAATTTATTAAAATTTCAAAACACAATACTTAGTTTGTTATAAGGTTTTAAAGGTTTAAAAATAATCACAATTAAGAATAAGATGTTAAATAAGAATAACTAATAAAGTTCGTCTCATTCTAAATATTTGGCTACAATATTTATTCGATTAACGAATTCAATTTTAACTTATTTTTATTCAGTGATAAATCGTACTAAAAATTTATTTTAAAAAAACAACGTACAAAAGCTAAAAAATCGCAGTTTTTAGGATAATTTTAATTTTACAATATTCTTTGTATTCTTCTCTTGTTAAACATAATAAGAACATGGATAGATTCCATGTTGTATTGTAGTATTCAGTTTATTGATTTAAACATGAATTATCTGATATGAATAACGCATGACTTCGTTTCTAACTAAATATTATGCTGAACAAAAATGTGTTGATGCTTTAAATGAAGTACCAGTTTATTGTTTGTAGCCAAAATTGAATACGTTATTTAACCACTGACATAATAAACACAAATTCTAAATTCAAACAGAAAAACATTATATTTATATAGCTACTAGCTTTCCCGCCTCACGTCCTGCCCTATTACCCTAAAACAAACGGCTTCCAAATTTTCTCCAACCAATACAATGGCAACTTCATCGATTGTTGGTGCATTGAAACATCTCGCATGTTTTCCTATAGGTGTTTTATCAGCTCTGATCATAAGCCGATCCGGAGGGAGCACGTCCCCACAAACGGTTTTTTGTGTACTGTGGAGAATCCGTTACAGTATTTCTTATGGTCAAATCATGTAATGATAATTGTTAAGACATATGAATAAAATAACAGAAATAAGATGAGTGAGACCTTAACAAAAATATGAAAAAAAAATTAGCCGAATTGGTCGAGCCGCTCTCGAGTTTTGCGCTTAGCAACATATTTGGCGATTCATTTTTATTATATAAATACACATACAATTTTTTTTTTACAGAATCAGGTCACAGTTTCAAGTACAGCATCTTACTTAACGTACTCGTCAACATCAAAGTTAAAAAAATCGTATATTTCCTTTGAAACCTGAAATTGAATATTTTTGGGATAGTAATATTTCCTCAGCTGCACACAAGAACTTAAAAAAATAAAAAGCAAAACTGTTGTTTATTTTTATTGTATCTTTGTTAGTTCATTTGATGTCACTTTATGCTGCTACACCTGATCGGACGATACTACAGTGGGAGCTCTAAATTTTGCTCATCCAGGTTTAATTAGTATAGAGATTTTTAACGAGTACTTGGTATCGTATAGGCGGGACCACTGTTGCAGGTACGGTATAACCAAGGATTTTTCTCCCTTTTAAAAAATCCTAGGGCCACCTGCCGGGCTACCAACACGCCATCTTTGGCATAGTAGCTGGGTCCACTGGTCGCCGCTATTAGTTTATTTTTTACTAGCTTTTGCCCGCGGCTTCGCTCGCGTGTTATTTGGTCAGCCACATAGTTTCTTGAAAGATCATTTTAAATAAATATATTTTTTTTTAACTATAAGTTATTCAAACATACAAAATTTCAGATGTCTAACTTCAAAACTGACGGATTCTATACAATAATTGAACCACAATTATATTAAAGGGGAAAACCCTTGGGGGTGGAATTATCCAAATTTCTTTCTTAAATTATACAAAGAACCTACCTGCAAATTTCAAGATGCCAAGTTCCTGATTTGCCTTTAATTGTGTACTATTATAGATTCTCTACAGAGCACAAAAAACTGCCTGGGGGGCTATGCGCCCGTGCCCCCCCCCCATAAATCCTCCCTTGCTGTTGCCTATGTGTTATTCTGATGTATTATCTATATTACTGTAAAGTTTCATCCAAATCCGTTCAGTAGTTTTTGCGTGAAAGAGAGACAAACATACAAACAATCACATTTATAATGTTATTATATATATGGATTATAGCGATTGTTGGATCGATACCGTCCAAGTCCTCCTCCCGAAACTCTAAAATGTGAGTACCAACTCTTCTTTGTGTTCTCGGATTCTGTGCACAAATAAAAAATATGCTAACTGACTGTAATTATTCGTTCCACCAGGTAATTCACTATTAACCAACAAATATAATGAAAATTATCATTTCATTTATCATTCATCAATTCGTGTCATATATTTTATATTCCCCTTTGAATATAATTTATTAATTGTTATTGAGTTAGAGAATTCAATAATTTTGTGTTACGGCCTAGCAAAACTTTTTTTTTACCGATAATGTTTGTTCATTTAACGTCACTTGTTGCTGCTATGGCTAATCGGACGATGCTACATTGGGAGCTCTAATTTTGTCTATCCAGGTTTAAGTAATCCAGGTTTTTTACAGATATTAAAACGGAACTATATAATTAAAAAAAGGATTTAGTGCTAACAATAATTAAAAGGCATTAATGAAAATGGCCTTTAACAAAAAAGAGAAGATGAGAGCTGCGGGGACAAATGTAACTGTCCCTTCATAAAACGGGGGAGGGCGGGAGGGGGGGAGGGGGGTTGGAGGTTTAGAGAATGAGATTGTCCTTTTGAAGTTGATTAAGCCACTTCACCACTCGCGGACACGTGTACCCCGGCCCTTCAAATTACCTTGTGGTGAACAAGCCGTTATATCAGTGTTGGCAAAAGGGAATTACAACTGTGGTTAATGCCAGGCAGCTCGCAAAGAGGGATTCATTATCTCACTTTTATTACTTCAATTGGGGGTGGGGGCGGTTTGAAAAGATAGAGCGTCAGTTCTTACTCCTCGACTTCAAAAGAAAAGGTCCGAAAAAATAAAAAAAAAAGATCTGCTACGATCTACGGCAAAAGCAAACATACGTAAGTCCGGAATTTGGTTTTCAACTAGTCCAGACCGGTTTTTAATAAAATCGTCTAAGCAAGACTTTGAAAAAGACTTTTTGAAATCCCTAAACATGTTAAAGAGTTATTGATATTTTTTATACTGTTACAGGTATTTTGTACAGGTAATTGTAACAAGTGCCTACAGGAAACTCATGAATCTATACAGTATGTGGCAATCGAGTGCGAATCTTTGGCTTGAACGGACTACTTGATCAGGAACAATGTTGCGAAGATATATCTCGAAATAATGTGTACACTCGTGGGCAAAGATAAGGTGCCGTACTACCACTATACGCCAGGCAAATTAGTAGAAAATGTAGAAATAAACATTTATTGTCTATAGAGTAATGCATAAACATCCGGATATTTTGAGGATTGAGAAATCTGAGAAATAGCTGAAATCATAGAAGTGGCAGTCCCAAGTGATGGTCTAATGAGAATGAGAGCCGAAAAAATAGGAAGTAGCAGGAGCATCCTATAGAGTGGAAATAGCTTTGTCATTTGGAAAAAGCACTAGTAACTCCTAGAGATGCGATTCACATAACCCCCTTTTTGATTTTGGTGTCTTGATAATGCCTGAATAGGCGAAACGTCGACTGGTAAGTAGGTGTATTTTTGAAACATAAGGCTTTGCATTGTGGTTTTTCCCAATTGCATTATAATAAACACAACAATATTCCACGGCTTTTTAGGTATGTTTTGCACTAAGAAAAGGCGTTCAAACCTACTCCATTATTGTATTGCAATAATATTACTTGAATTTGAAACATTATGTTGGAGGATATACTTATAAAAATCATATCTTTTTCATAAATTTCTTGGGTAAAGGGGGGGTGTAAAACCCTGATCACTCGCCTCCCCCCCTGACTTTGGGGTCCTCGATGTGCGAGTCCCTTCAGGGCCGCTTAATCCAGTTCTGGAAAGAGTGTTTATGTTCCTGTCTGTGTGATTGGGTTTTATTTTAATCAGGAAATAAGCAGTTACCTTACCATACCTTAGGAAATTGTCTGTCCTTAAAAGAAAAAAAAACTGAAATCTGTTCTGGAGGAGATTAAAAGTACTAAAACTTATTCTTCCCTTATGGGACGGGTCCTTTAGCAGTTCCTTGAGCTGCCTTAATAATGGTTTACCCGAAACTATGCTTTATAAATGACCCAAAAGTATAACAGGAGCTACAAAAAAAAAGTATATGAAGGTAAAAAGTTAACCTTTTTTCTAGATTTCATATATTTATAATTTTTTTTTTCTAAATTTATTTATTGATATTTACAAATGTATTACAATAATACAACAAGTAAATAGGCTAAGTGATACATGACATGAGGATGACAAGTATGGAAACTACCCACTGGTAGTACTCAAATCACAAGTTTAACTAAGAAGATCACGTGGCTATCTTCTTTTCAGATGCTTCGGAGGAATTGAAGAGGAAGGTAGGTTCGAAACTAGAGAGTTTGAGTGGGCATGCAGTTGGTTATGAAAGGATAGATACCGAGTTCGGGCCAGATCAGCAACAAATGTGGCATTAAGGTCGTTATGGATGACTTTAATCTTAACAAAATAAGGAGCATTGAGGATTTTACGAAGGATTTTGGATTGTAAGGATTGGATACGAGAGGAATTTGTTGGCTTAGTGGAGCCCCAAAGCTCTGCTCCATAAGTCCAAAGAGGTCGTATGATGGTCATGTAGATGAGTCTTTTGTAGTTAATTGGGAACTTTGAGCGTTTTTCCAGTAAATGTTGAAGTAGCCTGAAACGTCGAGCGGTTTCTTGTTTTTTCAGTCTTGTATGAGGATTCCAGGATAATCGTTTGTCGAGATGTAACCCTAAGTATCGGATCTGTTCTACAGGCACCAGTGGGATATTATTAAAGGATATTAAAGGGCAGGAAGTCGTTGGTTTACGACGTAAGGTAAAAGTGATTTGATGCGATTTTTGAGAATTTATTTTAATTCTCCAGTTTTTACACAATTCTTCAAAATCAGTGATATGGGATTGGAGGGTTTGGGATGCAATTACTGGATTGGTGTTGACTGATAATACACATCTATCATCAGCATACGTGGTAAGGATAGTATTAGGATGAGTTGGGATGTCAGCTGTTTTTTACTCTGCTTTACTCTGCTCATTGGACTTAAAACTGTGCATTCCTTATTACATAGTGTACCAAAAACCTTTTATTAGGAATAATCGTAGATTTTTTTATTTGTTTTTTTTTTAAGTAAAACATGGAATAAAATATATTGAAAGCAGTAACAAGTTCTTGGTTTACTGAATGATTTTTAGGTTTGTTAGTGACTTCTCTTTATTACCAGATTAGTAACACTTCTGCCTGTTTGAATGACAGTTAAAAAAAAATGACATCGCTAAAAAGTAGAAACCGCTATTTTACTTTAAGGAAACGAATTTAAATATAAGAAAACAGCACAAACATCAATTTAGAACGTATGACAAATCCACTACGTGTTTAAGGAATGCTACTCCAAAGATGGGTTAACAAACATGAATGAGGACTCCATATAATTGAGGTTCATGAATCCCAACATTTTTTGCCCCATGTTAATATTTACCAATAGGCTAACCCCAGGTCGGCTAATAATACAAACAGGCTATAAAAAGTTGCTACCTGGAGACTGTAGCCGATGCTCACACACGCCCCTCCGAAGGCCTATTCTTGTCCGGGTCCCGCCATAGCCACTTATAACCGCCTATTATATAGCGCTTTGTATAGGCTACCAACCCATCCCACTATCACATATCAGAAAACCGACTCTTACGAATATCTAACCTAATGTTATGTAACGGTTTTATCAATGGATCATCAAGGTTTGTAGACGCAACAAATATAATCTCAGTGGATTGGCAACAAGTTAAAAATATGTAATAAATAAATAATAATAAGTAATAAATTACTAAAAAAAAAGTGGAGATCAGCATTTCTTGCATCTAATAGGCGAAATAAATATAGTTCATTAAGTTGTACTTGTTAGCACATCATTTTTGAAATTCAATTGGAAATTGTTCTAGTAGTACAGTCGTAACCTGAAGGGCATATTATGACGGGCGAAATTTAATAATATTTATATTCATTCCTAGTTTGTATGGAGTTCAGTAATTATTAATTCTGGTCCAATTGCGAAGTAAATAGTGCCATAAGATGATTTTATCGAAGAAAATTATATCTTTTGAACAAATACCTGCAAGATTGATAAAAAGAAGTGCTTAGGTCTAATTATGAGTAGATCGTAGATCAATTAGAATGGGTAGAAGGAATGGACAATCAGAAGGCATTGTATTCTTTATATTAATAATTGAATTTATTTATTTAATCTTTACCTATTTAGTTTTAGAATTTAAACTATTATATTGAATGTATCTTTACTATTCATTCCATTATATGAATCGTAAAGTACTAACATTTCCCGGCGATGATGGTATTACCATATCTGCAAACTCGTCGTGAGGCATCATCATAGTTACTTAAGCTTCGACGAAGTTACTAGCCCTGAAGAAGGACTCGAGTTTGGCCATAACGTCAGTAATAAAAACAAAAAGTATGTTAATTATTCCACTGGTTGTCACTTCGAGTTGGGTCACAACTAGTTTTAGTTCGTCATTCGTTTCTTTTTTGATATTTTACGAAAATAATAGTTATTATTATATGAAATGAACGTATCAACATACATATATCATCTATACTTTGAAATGGTAACTGAAACTTCTAGATGAAATAGACAAATACTGCAGGCTGACAAATATTCCATCGTTTAGATCGCTGGCGACCAACAATCGATAATTTCCCTACAATACAAGTTGCGTAGTTTTATATTGGCTGGATTCGGGATCTAAGAACTGGGAGGAAATGGCAACATAAACAGGAAAAGTTTCCATCGGCGATCTGTGGCCTGATGAGAAAGGCGCGATTAGCAGTTGTGCCGGAGGCATTGATAAGTTAATCCGGGGGACGACAGATGCACTCCCTCTTCCCATTGTGCCGGGGATATTCTTCGGAGCAGGCGAGCCGGAAACCTGCCCGCTCCCCAACCCCCTTCAGATTATATCAATTAAGACTTTTAAACAAAATGCCCACATGTTTCCAAATGGGAAATGGGATTTGGTTTGACCCGCTTTAGCATTTATCCTTTACTTAAACATACTCCTCTACCCCACCTCCTTACAACTGTTATTATTCCAGCATTAGCCCCTACAACACCTAATAATGCCTTTCTGGAAAGTTGAAAGAGCCGATTGTCTATGCAAATTATCGGAAATTTACAAAGTATTGATTCTTTGAGCCCTTATTAGCTTATTTAATAACATAATGAAAAATATAATTATATATTATATGAAACTACAAAATTCACAAAATGTAGCTCGCCTAAATAAAACTAAATAGGATATGGCTCCCTGTTTTCATGTAGATTAAATTTTAGTTCTTATGAAGATTAGACCATAACTGTTTTTTTTTTAGTTTCACCCAACTTTGGGGTACTCTGGAACGAACGAAATATATTTTAATGTGTACATATATTTCGTACTTCCTCTCCGTAGCAATAAATGATCTTTGAAATGAAATCCAAGAGTTGGCATTTCTAAGAGTTGAAAAATCATGCTATTACAGTTAAATAAGATGTCAAACTTCATTTAAGTTAAAATCGATTTTCAACTGACATTCCAAAAGGTTCATTAACGCTTAAAATGCTATTAACGCAAATATGCGTCCGGCAAAAGCAATCGGTGGGGAGAACGCTAAATAGGCGATTGATGCTTGAAAATAACTTTACAATCAGGTGCAATAGAAAGACTAGACTAATTTATAAGTCGCGCCTTGATCTTCTAACCAACCGATAGAGTGAAAAGCATTTCGTCAACAGTGATGGTATGCGATTGCAACAGTATTTCTGGACGGGATCGGCTAAGATTTACGTGTTAACAAGGAAGATAATGGAATATAAGGTTGTCTATTGTTAACAGCTACGTACATTGCCAACCTAATTGTTAAGACACGTCTCACACAAATTATGTATTTTTCAGATTAACTGTTAAACGGTTGTTCTTGTCACAATAACGCTGTTTAAAATGCAATCCAAATTTTTGGAGACCGGCCCCTAAGTTAAAGCTCTTAGATTCAGCAGTTTCAAGTTAGGCTAGATTTTAGTATCAGCTAAAAAAACCCATAGATTCCGTGGCCCAGGAGCTGTATTATAACATTTTCCCAAATCAGTTGGAACAAAAAGCCCTCTCCTCGTGGACTCATCCGACAAAAAGGTGGCCACAAAGAGTGTTACTTAGCCAGGAGGGGATTAGCAGGAGGACTACCTGCTCTGCCCCGTCTAGTCTTCTTTGTCGGCATAGCCCTCATCCTCGTCCATCCGACGGAAAATATTCCGGGATCGCAATGTTACAGTTAACCTTAAGGATAGAAAAAAGTCACCGAACTTTCCGAGAGCAGAAATTACTTTGCTAAAGCACAGAGTTCAGTTTGAACGTCCAAGTAGTGGAAATCAGTCCAGTCGAAAAACGCTTTGACGTTTAGAACAAATGAATGAAATCCAATTAAAAGGCTGCAAGTACCAGTTGTGAGAATCGTGTGGTAGGGAACGTCCTACTTCAAAATTAATGATCGAATCATTCCCTGTAAAATCAATCAAACCGAAATCTCTATATTTTTTATTTATATCAGTAAGTGTGTCCTGATTTCAATTATGTTATTGTCCAACGGTATTTTTTCTAAGTTGGAAATCATGATTTGATATAAGTTAGGTAGCATTCATATTTTGAATATTGCTTTTAATTTCGAATAAACTAGAATTGATTCAACTATTTACAGTAGCGAAGCTGTTTTTTATTTTAGTTATATTTAGGGTATTTATTAGCAATTCCAAAGCACCTATGACTATAGTTATCTATTTGCTTTGATGAAAAATATATGTTTAGAAAGTCAGAAAAACATGTAACAATTAAAGGACGATAAAGCTAGGCACTTAAATACTTGTGGGAATGGAATGGATACCACTTTTAAGTCTGTATGTTGTGCTGTTTTTTTAGTACGAGAACAGACGGGAAAATATACCTTGATGCGTCACATATCACACAGTTCGATAGGCCTTGAAGTGCAGATTGGTTGATTCATGTATATATTTTTTTACGTTCCCTTTTTTCTTCATCTCAAGTCGAAATAAGTCTAATGGAGGCTCTTAATTACTTTCCGGTCAATTAGCAGAAGTGTGGCCCCTGAAAAGGGAGGTTTTTTAATTGCACTCCTTCCCAAGACTGAAGTTTGTCATGGAAGCTTCAAATAACTGCAAAAAAAAATCTATGGACAGTACGATTGCAGCGTAAGTATTCCATTCTCATAAATTATTCATTCAATATCGGCTCTGGTAGTATTTATGACATAATAAAATTTATACATAAAACTTCACTGGTTTCTGGTTTAGACCATGTTAAAATTTTCTTCGCCGACGTTTCGCCAGACATACTGCTAGCTTCTTCAAGGCTGGATCGAGAATAAAGAGAATTCATTCATTCTCTTCATTCTCGATCCAGCCTTGAAGAAGCTAGCAGTATGTCTGGCAAAACGTTGGCGAAGAAAATTTTAACATGGTCTAAACCAGAAACCAGTGAAGTTTTATGTATAAATAATGGCCGTGGAAACCTGAAAGAGTATATAATAAAATTTGTTATCGAAGTTTTTGTTTACACTGTTTATGATGTATTTGTTACGTCTTTAAAGTATAAATTTTTTATATTATTGTATTTGAAAAAAGTAAAAATAAAAATCCATCCATTTATAATAAGCTCTTTACATCATGATCAAGAAGAAAAACCAGTTTCCAATCGCAAAAATTATTTATTGTTTTAAAAAACCGTTTCGACAATTAAGTCATTTACAATTGTTAAAATCAAATATTTTGCATCATACAAACATCATATATAACTTAATAAGTTACAGGTCAATTATCTTCAAAGACAACAATTACAATTAAAAAACTTGTTTATAAAAAATAAAAACCATGTCCTAACAATTAGTAAACTAAGTATAGATAGCTCTGAAAGTGCATTAGTAAATACTTAATAGCTAAATTTATCATCCTAGGGATCAACTATCTCTCTATCGTCAAATGTTAGTCCAAGAATGATTTATACCTTTGATCTGTGAAGTAATAGGTGAGTTGTACATATTTTTTCTACGTATGTTCAATTCCTTATGTATTAAATTGTTATAAATATATAAATCAACAAAAAACAATTCTTAAATTTTTTTTTTACTTAATCAGTATAATCACAATATCATATTTAACAAAAATTTATCAGTTAAGAGACTAGAAACTATGGCTAGGTTATTAGGTCAGGTTATAATTATTCTTACTCAATTTGTTTTAAAGTTAAAATGCTTTTTGTATTATTGCTTTTTAATTTTAAAATAATGGATGAATAAAGTTTGCTTATTTCTCCAGCCTCTTTTTTTACATCGTAAAAGGATGTCATGGTATTTATATTTATGAAAATGTCAAATAATTCAGACTGAATCCTGGAAATATATATTTCATAGATACAGCAAACATTTAGTTGATAATTTATATTATAATGTATACAATGAATCTGTTCAGTACTTGATACCCATTTCGTGTTCCTTTATATATTCTGTTTTCATTTGGCTTACCAGGTAGCATTTAAAAAAAAAAAAAATCTGATTGCCAACGGTAACCATTGAGGTTAAGGGTTCCAGATCCTAGATAACATCACCCCAAGGGCGATTCCAATGGCAAGAGCATTTCATTCTTCAATCTGGTTTATCACCTGCTCAACTTAATATCTCTAATCATACCATGAATGAGTAGCACATTGATTTTCTTTTGAATTCCGTTAACTAATATATACAGGGTGTCCCGTATTTAAATGGCAAAACTTCAGGAACTTATAGGGGACCGAAAAACTAAGACAAAAAGTCCTTCAGAGATTTGCTCGGTTTTGCTTAGTTTTAGAGAAAATCGCAAAAAAAGAAACAAAACAAGTTTTCATTTTTATACTTATTTATTTACATTTATATTTATGTTATCTTCTTTTTATTGTAAATATTGCTCAAAATGTTGTCCCCTTGCACCAATGCAAGCATTACATCTAGCACTCACTTGATAAATTGCAGCTAAAGATTGTTCTGATGATCTTTGGTGCACTGCATCTATGATTCGTTCTTTTAATTGCTCTCTTGAGTTGATTGACACTGAATAAACTTTCTACTTCAAGGTTCCCCATACGAAGAAATCCATGAGTGTCATATCAGGTGATCTGGGTGGCCAAGGTACTACTCCTCCACGTCCAATCCATCGTTGTGGATAATTTATATCCAGCCAAGCTCGAGCAACTCTGCTATAATGAGCTGGACATCCATCGAGTTGGAACCACATTTCAATCCGCTGTTTTAAGGGAATGTCATGTAAATAATTAGAAAAGTCGTTCTCCAAAAAATGTGTAAATGTGATACCATTCAATCTTCCAGGTAAAAAATATGATCCCACCAGTAATCCGTTCCAAATTCCAAGCAAAACGTTAATAGCAAATTCATGCTGAAACCTATTCTCTCTAATAGCTCTGGGATTTTCAAGATCCCATACATGATAATTTCTTTGATTAACAATTCCTCCTCTTGTAAAGGTAGCTTCATCGGTCCATATAATTTTTAATGGAAACAAATTATCATTGCGAATTTTTTCAAGAAACCAGTTACTAAAATTCAATCTCTTGACATAATATTGAGGTAAAAAATTCTGAACTTTTTGAAGATGGTATGGGTAGCGATTATCACCTTTCAAAGTTCGCCATGTTGCTTGCCGCGATATTGCTAATGCAACAGATTCTCTTCGGATGCTAGTCTCAGGATTGTTATCGAAGTGGCGTTGGACACAATTTCTTCTCCGATAATCTGCTCTTAGTGCTGCCTGGAATTGGTCGCCTTCATTACGTATTAAGAATGACCCAGTCTCTCGTAGTCTATTAAGTTAACGAAAAGACTCGTCGATTAGGTACTCTTCTATTCGGAAATCGGCGCGCATACTCCCGCACCGCTTCTAAAGCATTACCGTTACAGAAACCCTACACAAAAATCATATCAGCGTATTCAACATTAGAATATGTATGCGGCATTGTGGCTGATGCTATTCACACAAAATATCTGAGTAACTGACTGAAGACTGATTTAGGAATTATAATCCTAGAAGGAAGCCTAAATGTAAACAAATAAAAGAATGTAAAGGATAACATTAAGTGTTTGCATATCTCACTGCCTAGCCTGACGAACTTTGAAAGATGATAATCGCTACCTGTAACATTTTTGTTTTGTTTCTTTTTTTGCGATTTTCTCTAAAAATAAGCAAAAACGAACAAATCTCTAAAGGACTTTTTGTCTTAGTTTTTCGGTCCCCTATAAGTTCCTGAAGTTTTGCCATTTAAATTCGGGACACCCTGTATATATGTTTTAGTGAAAGTATAGGTTATAGTTTTTTAATCTTAATACAAATACATTAATTACATTTCACGATTTCTCAATTTTTTATAATATTGATATTGTAATCGTTAAAACATAGCACAGTTATACTCTGGATGCTCCGTAAATAATACTTGACAAATTAGCGAGATGCAAATGCGAAAATTAATAAACACACAGTTGAGTTTCAGTTAAATCTGATTTTTTTTTTTAAAGAACAGAAGGTATTAAACGATTTTAACAGAAATAAAATAAATTATTAAGCTTTCATGGAAACACTATCCAACTTCCCCACGCATTATTCCAACACAGTCCCTCCCTTAGCACCTCTGAATAGGGCAAAGTTAGTTTTGTTTAAACTCCCTCTACGCGGAGAGTTGATTTGCGGCTTGCTTCCTCGCCACATGAATTCGTAGAGAATTAAAATTTAAAATAAGGGTGGTAAGGGGGTAGGTTGTGGGGGGGGGGGGGGGGGTACCGGGAAGCTATTTCACATGTGAGCGGTTCTGAATAGCCTCACATGGTTTAGTGAGCCCATTCAGCCGGCCCCAGCCCTCCTGAATCAATGAAACCAACCCCTAAAAAAATTCTGAAAGGCTAGGATCAGGCAGTCTTGTCTTCGACCATGTCCAACTCTCGTTCCGCCAGTTAGATGTTCATGTAGGGGTGGGAAAATGTTTTCATGATCAGGAAGAGCGTGACCTGAGGCACTCGAGGGACTGCTCCGGAACAAGGGGATGTGTAACTAAACCTCCTGGCAGCGCGACCGCAGGGCTCATCTCCGACACCGACTTATCCCACCTTGTTTCAAATCGTTTAACACATTGCCGTAATGTGAAAACACATTGAAAACTATGACTACACCACGGTTTTGTAGATGGGTGGTAGCTCCAACCGTATTGCTTCGGCACGAATGAGTTGAGAGACATTGAATAGGCAGGATTCGGACACACCAAAATTTATTTTGCTACTAATAGTCGAAATAAGTCCCATAAAACACAATGTAGGGATTAGCCACAGGATAACGAGTACCCGAAAAGAGGTTCGCTGTTTGCGATATTTATATTGTAGATCCAACACTCCAAAACATGATTTAAATAATTTTATTCTTTCTGAAAGGCTTCTTTTCGAACAAAAATAAATTGTTGAGATGGCATATTGCTCTGGTACTCCTTTTGGACGAAGGCAGAGGTTGTAAGGGAAGAATGAGAAGATCCGACAGAGGCTGGGAAGCTGCGACGCTCCTCCAGGGGTTGCCTTCCCTCTATCTGTCACTTGGGAGGGGTGCTTTTAATTGCAACCTCTCTACCAGCCCTCGACCAATCATCTTCGGGTATTACATCCATCATGGGGCTATCATCCTCCTTAATGGCATATTTGCCGCCTCTGGGTTGTCCCGATAATAGCATTTTAGTTCTTTCCCTATTGCTCGGAAGCTTCATAATGGTCTATCTGTTTCTTCAAATTGTTTTTTGTTTTTTACACCTGCAGATTCATGGTAAAACAAAAAAACAAAACAGAGCTGACCAAATCCTTTCGGTCGAAGGATCAACAGACGAGCGTCCCCAAGATATAACCGGTTCTCGTTGAAATTGATTCATGTATCAGACTCCGAGATGAAAATTAATGAAGTTTCCTTTCACTATATAACTTAGATGAATATAAATACTACAAATGACTTTAAAGTTAAATCGTTCATTCCGTCATTAGCATCGAATTACGGTTCGCTACAGAGAATCTCAAAGCTGTTTTATCGCCTCGAGTTTGCTTAATACTGACGTTAATGGATCTTGAATCTCGATTGAAGTATTCCGCCACTTTTGAGATGAGAAGATCTTTATTTGCGCTCTGCAACGCGCACAATAGTCTTCTTTTCCAGGCCGTATGAATGCTTCCTTACTGCTGACATTTCAATATATGAAAAATAAGTTTGATAAACGCCGTACGCAAGCGGAAAAGTTGATTATATAATGTATTCAGGTGGTTCCTCCATAATAATAGATATTAATAAATAATTTAAACATTTAGAAATAACGGATTTACTATTTAACAAAGTTATATTTGTTCCCAAAGAATATGGATCGACAAAAGACTTTTTAAGGTTGAACTCCCTGCAATTATTAAATAGGTGTGTTTCCAGAGTGAACCGAAGGGATGGTTGTATTAGGCTTTACCTTGTAGATTTCATTTACGTCATATACCTACATTTTTTTAAAACGTATTTATATCGTGTATGCTTTTAACTTACTGGCACCCATTGCGAAAAAACATCCTCTTGAGATAGACCCAAGTTTTCATATTTTAAAAAGTGGGAACTTCAAATAAAGAATTCCCTCCTTTATTTTTAATACCCAAGCTAACACCCTCCTCCCAATCTACCCCCATTCCAATGTAACATTATGGCGGAAGGATGAGAGGGAGAGCAAACCACGTGTTTCCGAAATGAACTTGGGAACAGCAGGAATTTTAAGTAGGGGTGTGCTGAGGCTTAGGGGGAGGATGGGAGGGGGGTTCGGTTGTTCAAAATCAGTACCAGGCGGCGCCATCATCCTTCAGTGATAAATAAAATTCGTTGTTCTTTATACTATTCTCTTTGCATACATCTTCGGATATATTATAATACCATGCTCAATACACACATGCTACATCCACATGTGTATGTAAGGATTTCGATCATGGCGCGGATAAAATATATGTATAGCAGTCATGAGCTATCAGAATAGGTGAGATTCTTAAATGTCATGGCCATAACCGTCATTCACCCCCTGTTTTAAAAAAAATTAAATTACACGCTTCAAAGCACAGATCGAGATTGTATATATTTAAGCGAATCAAATAAAAAAAATAAATATAATTTAAATAAGCGATAATAATCATATCGATAATACAAATCCGATTCACGTAGTCATTAGCAATTCCCTACTCGTCGGTAATTGTTCAACCGAGTGGGCTTCCAACACCTGTTACGAGTTCTCATCCAATACTCACAGCCAGTTGAGTTCAGCGAATATCCACGGACTTAATTAACGTGTATTTAATAGCACGGGTCGTTAATATGATACAGCCATTAAATAAGAATTCAAATATATGACTTTTGAAGAGTCTTGAATTTGAACCACTGATAAAAGACATTTTGATTTGTAATATGAATATAATCTAAAGAAGGAGTATAAAATTTATGATCTTAGAATTGTTTAATATGGTTTTGAAATAGGGTGGCAACTTATACAATTGGTACTTATACCTTCTTAAAGTGAGAAAATCTCTATTAAAGGAATATAATGCTGAGGGGGTGACAAGCAAGAGCATTACCCGATAATCTGAAGCATATCTGAGCGCCGTCAAAGCAATGTTTGTATCGCAAAAAACAAATCCATCCCCTGAACAGGTCTTACAGATCAAAGCAATAGAGATGCGAAATGACGAATATTGAAAGAAGTAAAAAATGTTTAAGAAGTGTATTAATTGATGATAGTTCGTTCATCTCAAGATCATATGAAACCTCATCCCTCCCAAACGTCTAAATATCTTTATTTTCAAAATTAGGACGGGGCATACCACATGCTAAAAAATAAAAACACTTGTCAACGGTACTTGTCTGTTTGGACGTCCGTTGACGCCAGCGTCCCAAGTGTCACTTATCTTAACTATCTCCTACTGTTATCATAACCTTTTTAAGTGTTTTGTTATTGTTTGTGTCAACTTGAAGGTGAATTTGTTTTCATATTGTTTTGACAATATGACTTGGAATTTGAAGATTTTTCGCACGGTCACTGATGAAAAATCAGCTCTCCTATTTCTTCAGGAGGAATTGCCTTCCAAAAGTTTTGAGACGAACAGCTCAACTCATTAATTACAAGTAATTAATTATTCCAATTATATGAGAGAAGTGTGTGCTTTTAAATTAGAGAGACAACAACTATTGGAGGTCCAGGGATGTATGTAGAAATTGACGAAAGTCTATATACTAGAAGAAAAAACAACACAGGACGGGTTTTGCCTCAGCAGTGGATATTTGGAGGAATATATAGAGAAACAAAAGAGTGTTTCATAGTTAAAGGTTCTGAAGATATTGTTCTTTTTAATGAACATTGCTTATAATAAATGTTTAATTTTTTCTAGTTTTATTTTGTCTTCACATGTTTCTTATTTAATTCATTTCCTAAAAATCTGTTCTATGATAATGAAAGGCAATACTATTTGAAATAAATTGTAGGCAGCATAACCTGACACGGTCCAAATAGTTGAGGTAAGTGACACCTGAGCGCGCTGATGCCAACGGACGTCCAAACAGACAAGTAACAAAAACACTCGTTTTAATGCTGCTATTTGTTTCAAAAATGATTTGACTAAACAAAAACAGTAATGATCATCTAAACAAAGATTATTTGCTACAAGTACACGAGGATCAACACACATCAAGTGATACAAAAATACTTTGTTTACCGGACTTAGGAACGGACATCCAATTATTCGACAAAATGTTCAAACTCATGTGGTTTTTTTTCATTCTACAATGCCACTTTATTTTATATACGTTTATACATTAACCATTTACAATGTTGCATTGTACCATTCCCGCCTTGCAAAGTGCATGGCCATTCGATTTATACCTCTCGGGGTGCATTGAAACATTGGACGAATCAGACTCAGTCCTGGCAAAAGATGCTCGTTCACTACGAGGCCCGTAAACCCAAAATCCTTTCAGGCACTTGAAGAGAAGTACATTCACAGGAACCTTCTTCTAAAGTTCATTAGGGTTATTACATTACTAATACCTTTTCTACTCCCATTCGTTACCTATCAAGAATTAAAGTTACTAATTCTATCTAAAAAGTCACATAATAAATGGTTAAAGATAATAAATAAGTTAATGTTATGAGATCATGAATTTGATCTTGTAAACTTTAACTGTAAGTAGGTAATATTAAAAATTTTTTTTAAATATTATAAGTGAGGGGGACACTTGGAGCCAAAATAAAGGTCGCACTCTATAGGAAACATCTTCCTTCCGTTCTGGCTCAATCTCTGGATATAAAAGTAATGATTGAGGACCTTGAAGGTAAAAATGCCAGAGATTTCTACAATAAAATGAAATCTTTCAGGAGGGGATTCCGGTCTCGAGTAATTTTCTGCAAAGATAAGAATAGCTCACTGTGGTGCAGACAAAAAGAAAGAAACGAAAAATGGAGAAGATATTTCAGTGAACAGCTTAATCCCGATCCTAAAGAAATATCAATTGTTAATGGGTACGATAAAGCAGTAACAGATATAGATCTAGAACCTCCGGGAGAGTGGTTACGGCAACGGCAGAAAACTGGTAAATTCGCGATTACCAGTGTGGATTCCGGCCGGGGCGATCCCAGTTTTTTATGTACATTATTAATTAGTACTAACTAAAACATATCGCAAAAGTGTTTCCAAAGTGACACAACTCAAAAATCGGTGTTTTGGATTTATGACCATGAAAGAAATGGAAATCTCTCTATCACTCATCAAAACTGTATCAACCTAGTTCCAGAGCTTGTCTACCAAAAGGAACTTGTGTAACTCTTAGTGTTCTAATGGAATTTCTCCTATAAAATATAGAAAATTTTCTTTTTCTTGAGACAAAAAATATATTTTATTTAAAAGAAAAGATATGACCAGAACCGGGACCCGAACCCGGGTCTCCAACCTCTCCGTGGTAGTGCCTTAACCATCTCGGCCATCCTGGTTCGCTTTCTAAAAATAAAAGTAAAGTTCAATGAACATTCTCCCCGTGTATACATCGCAAAGTGCGAGAACACGAAGATATAGGATCAGTGGAAAGAAGAGATATGACTGACCGAGAAGCGAACCAGGATGGCCGAGATGGTTAAGGCACCACAAACGGAGAGGTTGGAGAGAGGAAGGAAATATCTTTTCTTTTCAAACAAAATATTTAAAAAATTATATCATATAACAATAAAATAAATTACAAAAAATATATATTGGGGGTTTCTCATTAAGTAAGCGGCTCCCCTCGGGCATAGCTACAATTTCTGGGTTTGTTCAAAGTTTTGCAATATGTCCAAATGGTCGGGCCTACCACCCATCTATAAAGTATATTCATGGCTTAACGAACAAAATGCAAGCCATCACATCATTAAGAAAAGTTGTAACGTGGGTATATATATGGATGTATTGGCGAACAAAACAAACTGAAATGTATTCCAACATACAGCATAAGGAGAAACACTTGTGCAAGAGCTCTCGAACAAACTCGAGTGCTTGTTGAGAATAAATTGCTGGCGCTTGGAAGCGATTATTTTAATAGATAATGTATAGGTTTATAGAGGCTTATCATAGAAGGGAGACAAGTGAGCTGGTAAGCATTGATATAATCGGGGGAGGGCATTAGGGTTGGCGGGCTGGGGTGCTCCAAGATGGCCGACCTCCCCTCCAGCCCCGAGGCTCCCAGATCACTCTCCTGTATCCAACCTGGGCTTCAACATTCCGATCCCTCTTATTTATCATCATCCCTAGGCTCCCGTTGGATCCCTAAGCCTCTTCGGATGATCTTCCAAGGATGGTCCAACTTGGATTTTAAAGTCTTTGCTAATCTTCATTTACACTAACTGTTGTTCACTAACATATATTTTAAATATTTTTATTAATTTCTTAATATTAGAAATATATATTTCTAATATTCAAGTGTCTTATTTGATACCTGCTCCGCAACTTGTTCCTTCGCGTTGAGTACAAGCTTTATCTGTATATTCGTTTCATATGTAATATTTTCCAAAAATACAAGTTATCATGAGCTATAGTATGGAAAAGAGAATGTAATTATGGGCAATGAGTAGATTTCGCTAATCATTTCATCGATAAATAAAAGTATTAACTTACATTTTTGAAATAGATGATATATATATATATATATATTTGTAAACGTATATTTATTAGGTTTTTACCTTACTACCTTTTTATTACTAATTATCTTATTACCTTTTATTTATTTTTTTAATTGATATTCGATTCTCTCGGAAGCCCATAAACATTCTGCCTGTAAATGCGATATTAATTAACGCAATAAAGAAATTGTATTATTATATGATAATTATACAGTAAATATGGTATCAAATGCGAAGTCAGGTAAGGCATATTAAATATCCTAAAGTACTTTGAAACGTGCAACCTATTATCTTTTTGCTGCATTAAATTACTATGTAACATTCTTAAAATTTCTCTTTATAATATCCTTATTCTTACCAGGTTATATTTGGATCCAGCCCTTCAGGCAGATGTTTTTAGAAGATAATAAAAGCTGAAGTACGTTTGTAATGAATCTTGATTTGCGAGCGAAATTCCATTGATGCG
Organism: Arma custos; assembly: GCA_037127475.1. NCBI lineage: Eukaryota > Metazoa > Arthropoda > Insecta > Hemiptera > Pentatomidae > Arma > Arma custos. The sequence goes on along the minus strand of CM073761.1, from coordinate 117,386,620 downwards.
GTAAAAAAAAATAATTAGCCGTAGTATGACCAAAGTATTTTGAAATTTATGATGAATGCAAAGCTTTTCAAAACCTTCCGGTTCAGCGAAGACGAAACTCTTCGCCCAACTTAAGATTCCTCTCGATTTACACTAAATGAACCAGGTTCTGGCGCAACATAACTTCTAATGAGCTAAATCATATACACATATATTGTTGTAATGCTGGTTTTGAAAGCACTAGAAGAATATAAGTAGTTAATAGTAAGTTAAATGCTTAACTTCATAAAGTAAAGCAATTATATTCAGCAGTTTAAAAAATGTTTTCGAAAGATTAATCGGCACGTTTTAGTTTGCGATTCCATGATTCCAAAATATAGTCTATTTTAATGAATATCAGCATAAAGTTACTTTATTATGGTCATCCGGATGTTTCTACGGGGGTAGTCCTAAATTTTGCCTATCCAAGTAGAAAAATAGATCTTAAACGAGTAACCTGGCACCGTACAGGCAAGGAATATTCATTCTTTTTAAAAAAATTTGAGGCAACCTGCCGGACTGTAAACGTGGGTAACTCCAAGTTATCAAAGTTGGCAACCCTGTATAAACTAGAGGAGGTCCAAAAGGAATCTAATCATTCTAGTTTGCTTTAGTTTTCTGATGTATTCCGTACAAGAGTAACATGAGGATAGTCTGTAATAATCAAAATATTTTATTTTTTACTTTATTTATTTTATATACACACAGTAGTACTCGTAATTGATGATTTAATAAAATGTATATTTATTATTATTATTTATTTTACAGTTAGCATTTCGCTGTAATAAAAAAATAAATAAATAGGCCCAATAGACCGCATATATCACAGATCGAGACGTACAAATGAACGGTTGATAAAACTAAATGATAGAATCTCTTAATCACTCATTAGAATCTATTTTATTCAACAAAATTGGATTAATTATTACTCGTAAAATGTAATGAAAATATCTTTGTTTCGAGTTTTTCCTTATTAAAGCACCCATGCCAAAAAAACATTTTGGTATAAGCAATCGTTCACTGCTTTATTTAATTTAGAGGTTTTCGATTTGTTAGCAGCTAAGCTGAACACCGCATCCACAAATTAGTCTTGAAGTTCATAGATATATTTATTCATTGTCTATCTCGTGCCCATGCGTTTATCACAACCCCATAAATATGCAATTATGTTGAAGATGATTCTATATAGTAACTATTACTGACTTACATGGGCTAATGAATTGACTTGCACATACTGTTTAGGATATATAAGAGTTGAATTATGGGCAATGTATTTATGTCGGTAATCATTTCAACATGAAATGGACGTTTCAACAAATATTTCGAAGTATGGATGATTTTATATCCTAAACACTATGTGTAAGTCGGTTCTTTAATCTATATACAGTTATTAATAATGACTATAAACAGTCAATAATATTTTTTTTTATTATAATATTATAAAGAAAACGAATGAAAACTTGTTGTGACTCAACCGGAAGCGACAACCTGCGGAACTGATACCTGTTATCGTATCATTAAACAGTTCAACTTAATATCCCGCTCATAAACAGCTAATTTCAATGTAACCGACCAGGAAAACAATCAATGGCAAACAGAAAAAAAAAAATTGCAATTAATACTTGAGGTGTGTTTTATAGGATGTGTAATAGCGATAAATGGAGTATAAGAGGAGAATGGAACAAGATTTATCGCATGAGAGCTGGGGATGAGAAAATTGGAGCCGGGATGGGAAGGGGGGGAACATTTTGGACCAAGGGAAAAGACAAAAAGTCCAAATTTATCGACTGGCTGGGGCGTGCGGTCTGGGGACGGTGAACCGTGTAAAATGGTGGCCGCCCGCGCATGCGTGCCTCCCCTCTCGTCGATACCCCACCATCCCCCCTCCAAATCTCGCAAAGATTAAAATCAAGGGAAATAGCCTCCCCTCTGATATTTTCATATGAAAAATCCAACCCCTACCCCTTCCCCGGCTCCGTCAATTTCCTCTCCGTGAAACAAACGCCCGCCTTCCACCAACGAGTCCCTTTACAATCCTTAAACAAACAACGGCAGGAAAGTACTTTTTTACTTGATCACATCTAGCGGTATAAAATGAAATATCATCCTTGTAAATCTAATAAATAAGATGAAAATATGGAATCAGTTCCGCAGCTTGTCGCGTCGAGTTATGTCGTTTTGACTTTTCATCCGTTTCCTTTTTATGTTCTCGAAAACGAAAATAATCGTGATATTTTTTATGAAAAATGAGTGTAATTATGAGAAATGCGTATAATTCATTAATCATATCATCAAGAAATGAACGTTTCCACAAAATATTGTTGATGAAACAACCTGAACAGTATGTCTTCTTTAAACCAAATACAGTCAGTAATAGTGGCTATATACAGTCAGTGCTTAAATTATTTTTATTTTCGAGAATATTATCAAAAAGGAAACGAATAAAAATTTAAAACCCGTTGTGACTTAACTCGAAGCGGGGTCTCCTGTGGTCTAGCGGTTAGTGTAACAACTTACTATGCCCAAGATCGCGGATTCGCAACCTGCAGTTGGCCTTAGGATTTGTAAAGTGAGAAAAAAAAACCTAGTTGTGGCGTTCTTCGGATGTGAATTAAACCAGAGATCTCGAGCCTGTACGATGTCAGGTACTCGCTAACGACATCTATCCTAATTAAACCTTGATATGCTAAATTTATAACTCCCACTGTAGCATCATCCAATTCGCCATAGCAGCATAAAGTGGTTCAACAAACACTTCGAACTATAAATGATGATGTAACCTATAAAAAGTCGGTTCGTTAATCTATATACAGTCAGGAATAGTCACTATGTACAGTCAATAATAAAAATAGAATTTTTAATTTCAAGAACATTAAAAAAGAAAAGAATGAAAAGTTGTTGAACTTAACATGAAGGAAAATGGATCCGATCAATAAATCAATAAACATACATCATTGCTTTAACGTAATAATTAGATTCAATACATAATTACTGTTTTGTAGTTATTATGTATTAAGAAGATTTTTATATTTGTATTATATACGATTTTCTTTCCTACTATCCGCATGATCTCTTAATTTTTCCCAAGTTTTTCAAATAATTATTTCTGAAGTTTAATTAAATATTTACTATTTGTTGTAGAGTTTAATATGAATCTACATTTCATATTATTAAAAACATTGTGGATCCTATAAAAATAAAATGAGATAAAATACTTTTTAATTATATATTATGGGTTGCCCATGTCCGCTCATTAATACATCAAACATTCGACGAATATTCGAATAAATGCTGGCAATGCATCTTGCAAATACTTTCAACAAGTGGTCTCATTTCTCAGTTTTGACCCTAACAATTTATTTATGACATTTTCTCCCTTTCAATTTTTATTTACTTAAATTTTATAATGATGTGATTATATAAAGTAGATTATAATATAATTAAATATGGATGTTTTAAGTTTCCATCAAAGAAGCACAAAATTCTATTATTTTTAGTTGTAATGTTTAAAGAGGTGAATGTAGACTTAAAGAGCAACAAAATAATTTATATAAATAACTGCCCAATTGCAAAATTGGAAGCAGGTAGTTGAGTAATTATTTATTCATTTGTTTTTTTAAGTAATTAAATTCCAATTGTATAATCGTAAAGTATATAAATTTCTTAAGAAATTCAGCTTTAATAAATATATATATATATATATATATATCGCAATGTTTTATAATTCCTTCTAAATGTTTATATATGTTGTGCTACATATACCTAACTAGAAAAAATATTACTTTGATTCCGTAAAAATAAAATCGAAATTGCAGTTCGAATTGGTGAATATTCGGCTCTTGGGAAATAATTATAAAATATTCAAAATAAATATGAAATTTAGTAAAAATGCCTTGTTACTTGTCAATTAAAATAGCATAGGAAACCTTTAAAAAAAGTTCCTTTGTGAAATAAATCAGAAAATATAGTGAAAACTAACCATAACGACATAGGGTATGAAGCTTAAAGTGCATTTCCTGTTTTGCGATATCTCCATGAAAGAAAGGTGACCTTCAGTAAAGTTGGCCAGGACTGATTAATAGTTTTCAAGCATGTATTGTTATATTATTGCTGTTATGCTTGTCTCGAGCCTATTGTTTAATTGTTTGTTATTGTTGTGTTAATCAGTGCAACCGGTAAGCACACGTACAATCGTGTTCAATATTCAAGTCAAGTGGGTATTATCCATTTCAAGGAGTGACTCGTGTAGGGCCAAAGTACTGGCAATAAAAGGTTTCCACCCTTAGAAACAAACAATGACAAAGAAGCGATACAATTACACATGTCAATATTTGAAGTAGCTATGGCTTGTTATGGGGATGATGATCTGGTCTCGGACAACAGAGGCCCTTCACCTCCTAATGCTTCCTCATCCACTCCTCTTTTGTCCAATTAGTTACTCTGGCTGAATAATTATCTGTTTAGCGTTAACTGTGGGGACATGAATGTAATTTCCTCGTTTGAACAATTTAAAAAAAAAAATCTGAACGTTTTTGACACCAGTAGATTTTCTCTTTTATAAAAAGTAAGACAGAAATTCGGTGCGTGTACTATTTTTGAAATTAGTTAGAAGTGCATAAAACAGAGCTGAACATTTTCAGTGATATGATTTAAAATATTTATTTTCTTCCATCATTTTGAATAATTTATAATTTTCATCTACTTTTGTTTTGTTTTTGTCTTAACTAGTATGATATAAATAATATCGAATATTCGAAACACGAAAAAAAACTTGTTAACAAGGAATAAGAAACCGTTCGATTCGAATGAACAATCACCGGCCTCATTTCAGTCTTGTCCCACAATCCAAGAAGATAAAAAAAGCCAAATTTCAATTCCATTAATTTGCTTTCAGTTTTAAAAAATCCAGAAAAAAACAGGAAATACACAAATCCCAACCCATTCACTAGATCGACCATAAAGATTTTGTAGACTTTGGACATATTTTAGACCAATCCGTGACCGTAGCTCATAGCAATTATAAAAAGAAACATTGTAAAAGGATTTAATTCATGAAGGAGCAGGAATGAACTGAAACGGTAAGCTTAACTTAATTAAGAAGCCGAGTAGGGTCACACCCAAGATTTTTATCTGCGGCAATTAGGTTTAATTTTGCCGCCCCTTCTGTTGCCCCCACACACATACTAACAAAAGTCAGCAGTATTCCAGGATACATTCCGTTCCTTGTCAACTCAACAAAAGGACTAAACATCAGCATCTCAGGCTTTACGGGGAAAAAAGTGTATTATTGAAATAGGCTTGAAAAATATAGGAAAATGTACTGAGATATGACTGATCTTAATTTAATTACACAGGTATAAATTTATAATAAGTAGATCTCCAAAACTTAATTAATTACAATTTAAAATTATAATTAGCTAGAACAGGTTTTACCGTCGTAGTTACGATCGAGGAATCTTCACTAGTAATATAAAAATCGGCCGCAGTGGAAAACATATGGCCAGTTCATTTACAAATCGGAATAAATTCCACGACTTCACAAATAGGATCAAATCTCCGAATTATAGTATCTGGTTCTCCAAGTGTGAATCTCAAAAAAACAAGAAACTTATTTTTCTTTTTTTAATCTATACCTACTAAACCCAAGTGATCAATATTAATTTTCAGAACGGTCAGTCTATATTTTTGTAGAAAGAAAAAAATTTGAATATACTGATTTATGAGGTTTCCTTAGTTTAATGTTATACTCTTATATGTTTCTTCTTATTCAAAGATACTAAACACACAGTACAAGCCAATGTCATAAAATAGTAGTTTGTGACTAATTCTTTATTACAAAAAAAAAAACAAAAACCGGTTCTTTAGACCTCTGATATCTGGAAATCAGTTAATTAAAATAACTTTGATGCGTGGGACTCAAGAATTTTAAATTTTAAATGCTTCTCTGTCCAAAACTTGCCGCATTGTCCCACGTAAATAATCTATTCATCTACAGATGAACTAAATAATGTTAATGACTAATAACTAATATTAATTAAACAACTAGATTTTTTTATTTTAATTATTCATAGTAAATGGGCCATATATACTTTTAATCTCTTTTGACATTGGACAGAAAATACATTGCCGTTTCGGTAAAAAATAAATAATTTGTATTTGGTAAACTAGGAATGACTGAAGAAGTTAACTTGTAACTGGCAAATTCTTTTAACTTTGAATGAAGAAGGTGGTTCAGGAGTTTGTTATAATTCAAGCTTAAAAACTCCTATAAGAGGAAAAATGATCAAATCTACTAATTGCTTTTCCATACGGTTTCAATAATAAGTTGATAAAATATTTATTAATAAAATATCTTCGAGAAAAAAAATCTGCTTCCAGTCAATTATTTTATTGTTTTATAAAACAAAACGTTTCGACACTATGGTGTCATTTTCAATTATTTCTTTTTCTGCATTCCTTAACTTTAAATAAAATAACAATAATTACAATACTATAAAAAATTTTAACATAAATGTCCAAAAAGATAACATACTATAAGTACAAATACCTGGAAAGTCAATACTTTTAAAAATAATTTTTAAGGAGATCTCTAGTCCTTCTAGTGTCGAAACGTTTTGTTTTATAAAACAATAAAATAATTGACTGGAAGCAGATTTTTTTTCTCGAAGATGAAATTTACAATAAATCCAGTTTAAAAAAAGGAAAAAAAATTATAAGAATTAATAAAATATTTAAAATAACTCACAAACCTTTCAAAAAACTGAGCGAAATTTAAACAAATTAAGAAAAAATGGTTTAAATATATGTATATATATATATATATATATATATATTGGATCCTACTTATCTTGACTGTTATGGAAAATATATTGTATTTGGGTTTTAGTTCTCGTCGAGTTTCAGTCTTCCTGTAACTATATATTGTTTCTTTTATATATATATATATATATATATATATATATATATTGTTTCTTATGTTTAACTATTAAATGTACATTATATTATATATGTACTTAACCTGTTAACCGGGCGGTAAGTATAAATATATCCAACGTAATTTTGTATTTTCCTTTGTGCTATATATTTAAATAAACAAAAACGTATATAATTCATAGTCTTTTCATTTATTTTAAGCAAAAATAAAAAAAAAGTAATAATATGAAATTACGTTCTACTGACACGTCCTAGTGAAAGAGCTTGCGCCCGTTATATGTTGCGTAATTAAAAAGGGAATTCCCCGGTTAACAGGTTAAAAATCGCTAAAAAGAATTTTCATCTTGCACAATTCCGTAGGTGAGGTAGGCCTGTTGGAATCTTCTTGGCTGGAATTGGAATCTTTCCGTAACTGCTCCAGTTAGTCATTAAAAACGATGTATTAATTATTTTATAATATTAATATTTTAAATTTATTTAGTTTATAGATGTAAACCTTTTTAAAGAAGATATTAAGTACCAAAATTAAAAGTTAATAAATAAAAATAAAAGTTGCCATTGTTATTATATTCATAATTACAAAACCGATTTTAATATTAAATTTATTAGAGTGCTGCCAGTGGGTAGTATCTCTACATGTCCTATCATGTATTATTTACTCTCATAGCAATTGTACTAGATGTATGTATTACAGTTGTACAACTCAATAAAATAATCAAAAAAAAAAAAATATATTAAATTTTAAGTAAAACAGGGTAACAAACTTTATTTTTCTCACGCACAGGGGGCTGAACTAATTTTCTAGAGGCGTTCGGACAAACTACCGTCGGAATTTCATTTAATCCGAAAGCTAATCAATTTTATTTTAATTGTTTTGATCATTTGACTAATTATGGTTATCTAATGTTACATTGAACTTAGTCCTCTAGTCCCGTAGTTTTTTTTTTCTTGTTTCACAATGTTATCCTCCAATGGGATATATATATATGTGTGTGTGTGTGTGTGTGTGTGTGTGTGTGTGAGTGTGTGTGTGTGTGTGTGTGTGTGTGTGTGTGTGTGTGTGTGAGTGTGTGTGTATATGTAATCCAACTAGGCCAAGATTTCAAACATTGTCAAGAGAATACCCATAGTAGAGGTACTGGACGGAGTGGACACTAGAGGTATTTGCATGAGGCCTTTTCAAATTGAAACGAGTGTGGTCATGGCGAGGTTGCAACGAGCAAGGAAAACAATCTGCTAAGACAACAGCCTTCACCACTCCTAACCTGCTTTTAGTCAATATTTGTTCATCTATTAGCTTCCCCTTACTTTATTCACTTTTATTCCCGTATTCTTTCATTCGAAAGGGTGGATGGCAAGGAATATACCGCCCCTACCAAAATTGCCACCAATAAAACCAAATACGGAGTGTTTTCATGGGGTCACCTGGGTTTCAGTATCATCAGTATTACAGAAATCTAGCTGCTAAAAAGAGACAGAACAAGATTTAACATTAATTGGTGTTGGTAATATACACCAAATATTTTGATAATGTCATATTTACTATGGATTAAGGGTTTAATGTGCTACATGCAGTTAAAACGCGTGAATTAAGAACTGCCGGCTCAGCTGACAGTGTGGTAAAATAAAAAATTGTGTGTATTGATTCAAGATATACGGTTACAGGTGTGGGAAACGCGGTCTCGTCAAATGGTTCGGACTAAGCTTGAATTGGTTATATCCAATCCTTTGCTCCTGCCATTGGAAAACTAGTAATATATATATATATATATATATATATATATATATATATATATATATATATATATAATATAATATAAAAATGTTCAAGAGATGTAATATTTTATTGGCGATAAAAGATGGAGAAATATTTTTCTAATCTTTGTTCAGTCCTTTATTGTGCTCGATCATTTCAATTATAAATATTTTAAAAATTGTTAAATCACAAACCCACCGTTTCTAACTACCTTCAGCCGTTACACAAAATTTTTGAATTTGAATGGAAAAAATAAAATGCTTCGATTTAAAAAAGAAAACAGGCTACATCTTATTCCAATATTTCGAACTTGGGACTGTTATTTCAATACAGGTAATGCAGTGAAAAAATATTAAGATATTTTTATTATAAACCATAAAGTAATTTATTTAAATCTATAAATCAAACCGTATATATAACCGTAATAATAAAAAACATTTCATTATTTTGTTTAACGCAGTGTACTCAACAACAACAATAGAATAGAATAGAAAAGTAACTTTATTCTGGGACTAAGTCCCTTTAGAATAACAAATATGAACAGAAAAAGAAACATAATATATATCTGGCCAGAAGGTTACATGATACAAATCATAAAGCCTTTACAAAGTGACAGAAAACAACTCAAAAGGAAATAATTAAACAAAAAATAATAATAAGTAAATAAACAATACGGATCCTGACGAGATATTAATCAATTAAAGAGAACTGAAAAATCCATACTTTTCTCATGTCTCATAGATTTACTTATGTAACCTCTTTAAGTCCGTTATCATACATTTTATATCTTTTTTTACTAGTTCTTCTTAATTTTTCATGTTCCAACCTTTTTTACATGTTATCATTCTCATTTTGTATCTTTGGTTTACCCCCTCTTTTTTTATTTCCCTTTATATTATTTTTACTGTACTATCCTTTCTGTACATTTATTTTCTGTATTTTATTTTATATTCGTTATTTAAAATTTCGTAATTCCTGGTCATTTTCTTTAATTTTATTATATCTGTCATATTTTATTATATCTGTCATTATTTTAATTTCTTTTCATTATCCTTAATTTTATTATATCTATCTTTATCTTAATTTTATTATATCTGTCACTATTTTAATTTCTTTTCAATATCTTTAATTTTATTAAATCTGTCCATATCTTAATTTTATTATATTCTGTCACTTTTTTAATATTCGTTATCTTTAATTTTCATATCTGTCACTATTTTAATTTTCTACATTACTTGTCACCATATTATCGTTACTGTACACTTTTATATTTTTTGTTCTGTTTGTTTCTCTCTCATAGCCCTGAAGATGACCTACACTGTAGGTCGAAACGTCGGCACATAATTATAAGTCCAGTACTTATTCAGTGTTTTATTTAATGCACCCCCCAACTATCTCCTTTCTACATTGGATCATCCAGTCAACTATTTTCCTCTCATAAATTTCTTTGCATGATGTACATCTTCATAAAAACAACAACTAAATACCACAATGAATTATTCTATACATTACATTCTAAGCAAATGACTAACCTGCATCTTTTTGGGGAGCTAGGAGGGAGATGTTGGAAAAGCAGGGATTTAAATGAGGATTGTGAGGGAGCATGACGGACGTTAGGAGGGATTGAGTTCCACACTGTCGTGCTCAATTATATAAGTGGGCATTTTAACAAGCTCGCTAGCGAGAAACGAAATAGCTACTGGGAATAATATCAATAACCTCTATTGAAACCTTGGTACTTACTGTATTACAATTAAATTAACAGTTGAATACTTTGTCAAACGGACCGTTGGGTGGGCAGTGGCTACATATAAACATATGTACAAACTTTTTTTTCTTTATGTAAGAATATATAATAAATAATACAGATAATTAAAAGTTATCAAACGTTGGTGAGTGGATTATGTTAGAAAAACTTGAGTTTTGGGACAGGTAGTTGACGGGGCTGTGGTGTGTATCTACAATATTGCTTTTTGTATTATATTACAACATTGTTATCATTATCATTAACATTAGTTGAATTCTTTGTAATTTTTTTCGAACACATAAATTAAAGAAGTAACCTGCTGCTCTCTTATTTAAGAAACCTAAATATAAGGAACTTAACTGATTGCTAAAAATTACTAATTTCCAAGGTTATTGAATTTGTTGAGCGTTTGCTTAGATCCTTTGAGTTGATTCGTACCCCGACCACCGGATCTAAATTCACTGGTCTTGTACAGCTGTTTCCCCCCTGATAAAAACTCGATTAATCGGAGTTGGCGAAAACCGGATTCCTGTCATTCGAGAATAATTACATCGAGTAACGCCTCTCACCATAACAATAAATGCGGTAACTCCATAATGGTATAAGTCATTAAAAAAACTAATTGGAAATTAAATTAGCAATTAGCAAGGCTCATTAAAATCTCTTTACTCGCATCTTTTCTATGAATCTTTCCGTGAAGGTCTAATGCTCTCTAGCTTCATCAACGGTCAAATTAATATGGAACTTAGCACTGCTTTCCAATATTTTTCACTCCGCTTGGTTACAAACATGAAGAAATACCTGATATACTTTTCAACTCATATACTGGTGTTATAAACATGAGTCACTTGTGTAACGGAAGGTAGTAAATTATTCTTAGAAATTGTTTAGGATCAATAAGAAAAATATTGACTAAAATAATATAACGAATAAAAACAAAATAAAAATGAAGGTTTTTAGCCAATGGGGGTACTTCATATAGCACCTGATAGTGAGTCAGGCCAACATATTATTAATAAATAGCACGTTACCTGACTCAAGGCTCTATGTTTGAAACTTTATTTATGTCTCTTTTTGATTTTGTTTCTCTCTTTTATATTAATATGATTATAATAAAATATCTTCAGTATAACTAAGATAATAAGTACGGTTCGTATTTAAAACAGAGAAAATTAAAAAGGCTCATATTTTATTGATTGCATTGCTGACTCGTGTTAAATGTTTCGGGATTATTGGAGTTAATTAAAGTAGTTTTATTAATAGTTTCAAAAAGATCTTCCTAATTTTGATTTAAATTTGGAGGAATAGCATGGATATGGACGAGGCCCCCACAATTTCCACTTCACTTGGATTTGCATGACCAGGTTTTACGTTGGTGTAATTTTGAGCTTATGAATAGAAAAATTTCTTGAAATGTCATTCGTATGTTTTTAGATTGATCCATTGCTATTATTTTAAACACACAACCTACAATTATATGTCAATTCTATGATACGATTTATATTTAGTAAATTAAATTTTACTTCATCAAAGATTATAAACTGCGCAAAAATGAATAGGGATACCACTAATTTTGTTGTATTTACTTTGTCTAGCATTTTAATATTATTTTTATTATTAAAAACATTAATATTCGTTAGAAATGATACTACCTTAAATATTGCAAAATGAAAAATTTTCCATAATGATATAAACGCAAGGTAAATATATATATATATATATATATATATATATATATATATATATATATATATATATATATATATATATATATATATATATATATATAAGGTAAATATGTATATTCACAAACTTAGCAATATCCCTGTTCTTTTTTGCGCAGTATATATCTATCTAAAAATTGATTGATTTATATTTAAAAAGGAATATTTTAAACATCACGTATTTTTTATGGTTCCGAGCGTGTCGTTCTTTACCGACCTTTCCTTGACTGCCATCTTTCTCAGGGCTTAATCTGAGGGCTTGTTGAATTTTCGGCAGTAAATCCGAAAGCAAACCTCATGTAAATAAACTCAGTCCATAAATTCTTTGATTGGAACAAGACTTAGTTCCACGGTATAATTGAATAAGCCGCATGGCTATGTACATATATATTCTTTCTTACATAAATAATTACGAAGTTAAAATTTTCTTATCCAAATTAGTCCTATAAGCCATCATCACCGAGCCCATCTTTCTATCTCTCAAAAAACCCGAATACATTAGGGACGACAGAGCTTTAACAAAACAACAGAGTATGCAAATGGCTAACGATTCCATCAGATTTGGCGATAAACGTATTTTTTTTTAATAAAAAATAAATAAGTCGGGAAAAAAGACGAAACTAAAAGGAAGACTATCCTGGAGAGAATTGTATTAGGAAGAGATGAGCTGTGTAGTTTGAAATTAATTCCCTGGGCCTTAATCCGGCGGTGCCTTTGCTTGAGAGAGGCCCAACTTTTTTGCAGATTATCGGGAGAAGCGAGCGCGGTCCCTCGTGGATCAAGATCCTCTCCCAGGAGCTACCTTAACGTATTTTCGATTGTAAGCCCCTTCAAATTGCTTAATGCCGCTCTTTTAAAGTTAGTTTCGCTTTAACGGCGTTCTTGCATTATCGCTTCCTCGGCACTAACCGCTTACTCCCTTACAGGATCCGAGGAGTCGATTTTCCCTCAATTAGGCCGCATGCAAGAATAATGTGTTTTAAAAAAAGTGTTTTCCCTTTCATGTTAGATAATGCAATAGCCGCGATAAAAGGTTAATCAAGAAATTATTTTATCCTAATAATCATCATTTTTCATTGAACTATTCAATTTTTGGTGCTAAAACCATATTTGAATTTCTAAAAGAGTATATTCAACGCGTACAAATAATATCTGCATACAGTGAGAAGACTAGGGATAATTTTTTTTCAATATATTTTTTTATAACTGATGTTCATTTGGTTAGTGTACTCAAGCGTAGTAGTGCATATATATGCCACCCCTAAATGTACCTATCCTGGTATAATTAGGATAGAGATCTTTAACGAATGCCTGACCATCATACAGCACCCCCGTTTTACACCCCTTCCGAAGGACGGCATGACCAAGGATTTTTCATTCTATTTATTATTTTTATTTTTTATTTTATTTAGTCTTGACTTATTTGGTGTTTTTTTACTGCACCCCCAACTATCTCCATTCTCCATTATATCACCCAGTTAACTATTTTCCTCTCTAACATTATTAATTTATATTAGGTTAAAATGAATCATCTCTCTCATTTTTATAAAAAAAAAATTAATTTATTCTATTTCAGAAAGGCAAATATTTTTTATAGATTAAAACTTTTTATGACCTCTTTTAGGTTATTTTTATTCTCATATTTTATCAAATTACTGGATTGATTTTAATTAATTATTATTGTTGATATTAATTAATAATTATTATTAATTAGTATTAATAAAATTATATTTTCACATTCTTATTTAAATTATTAATATAACATTTAATCTTATAAGTTCCTCGCAATTAAGATTCAGTTATACAAAATTTCGGACAATAATAAAAACAAAAAAAAAAGTTATATTTATATAAGAATATGTATTTGTAAAATACCATAATAGACAGCTTATTCTTTACATTTTTTCAGAGGTGTAAAGAATATCCCTGGGCACAAAGCTAACTACGCAGTATTGACCCCTCCCCACAGTTCACCCTCTAACAAAGAATGTAGCTCACGCCTTTGCGACCAACATCCCCCTTCTTTAAGGCAGAAGTATAACAGTTTCATTTGAGGTGTATCAAATATATATATCGGGGGCAACGGCAGGTGAGTTTGAGGTCTGATACAATTGTGCAATGAGTGTATCTAGGTTAGGTTAGGTTAGGTTAGGTTGGGACAGGAGAGGATAGGCATGTGGTCTGAGAGCAGCTGGGCGGCGGCTGGTTCAAAGGACCTCCCTAGCCTCGTTGGCTATTTGTAGTTTTTTGGTTGGCTAGGATAATCCCCTGCTCTCGCCCGCAAGCCACTCACTTCTCTCCAGAAAAAAAATGTAAATAAAAAATATATAATAAACAGAAAAAATCTCCATTGGGTCTTTTAAGGTTCCTTCATCAATCCCTGAGATGGGATCCACGGCACCTTTCTTGAGCAAACCGTACATTTCTTTTATATTGAGAAATTGAGGAAAACGTATTTGAGTTTAAACTTGAACAATATTAGGAATATACGACTTTTTTTTATTAATCTATAAGTGCGAACGACTAAATTTCGTCATATAATTATTATGTTGTTCAGATATCGCTCCTTCAACAGGACAGCCACGTAACTAAAAAATGCCAATATTTGTTGAATCTTTTCAATTCAGGAACGACATATTTGATATTCCATTTCCATAATTTATGATGACATTTTTTTTTTTTAACAAGTCATATTTTGAGTTGTATCATGTTTGAATTTGAATTATTATGGGAATAATGACATAAGTTAAAATAAAATAGTTTCAAGGTTTTAAAAATTTTCTAATGATTAATAAAAAAATTTAAATTCCTTCATTTCAAGAGGAATGTGTTACATTACCAGTACAATTTTTTTTTTAATTTTTACAAGACTAGGAACTTTCAATTACCTCAATTGAAAAAGAAGGTTTTTTGAGTTATGACATTGTGCTTTTGAAGGAGCCATAAAAACACAAAAACTTGAAAATGAATCGAGACAGAAATGAACTTATTATTAACGATCTCTTACAATTTTTTATATCAGAACATAGGTTATTTCTAATTTTATTACTTCAATAATGTTACAATATAACAGGTAACTTAAAACTAATAATAATAAATTAAAAAAAAAGGCAAACTCAAACCACATCATCGGCTCAGCTAACTGCGGTCATGCATTATGTTATTTCATTTGATAAAGCTTAAGATTAATTAAGACAGGATTATTAAACAAAGGAACTCTCGTTGGCCGGGTTTCAAAGAACGCGATACGTTTAAGATTTTTATATAGAGTCTAGATTTCGACTCTAAATAAAATAAATAAACTAGCTATGGGACCTGGGATATCGAAGACCCATCATAATAATTCGTAATCATATGTAATACTATGATTACGTAATATCACATTAGAGATAACAATCTTTTACCCAAAAAAACAAATTATAGTATCTGTATTTGTTTGGAAAACGATAGTTTGGTACATTAATTGCAGTTGAGTCGATGACAGATTTAATCCTTTTTTTATCTCTAAGATTTGAAAAAAGGTTTCAAAAATCGATCGGTAATTAATTTACTTTCACAATAAATATAAACTTAATTATAATACAGACTGTTTTAAATAATTGAAAACGACAGAATTTACTCATCTTCTACAGGATTGATCCTGGCAAACTCAAACATGTAGAAAATGAAACAAAAGAAGGGATACCGTGTAATATACTCAACACAGAAATATTTTTAACACAAGCGTAGGCGAGGAATATATTGCAGGAGGGTTAATGTTAAATTATTCAAGGGTGTTGCATTTAATGAAATTCTCGACCTTCGCGGGGGGCGATGGAGGTGGGGGTGCGCGTAATGCATCAAAATCTCAACTAACCTCGTCAAAGATAAAAGAGAATTGAATTTGAAAATGCAATCTGCAGTTCACTGCCTCTTGAATTGACGATTTTTTTTTTTTGTCAAAATGGTTTGGTATTAGTTATCAACTAATACTGATTTTTTTCTTTGTTTATATATATATATATATGTATTCTTAATTAATTAAGTTGTAATATAGGTGGCACTATATTCGCAATATTTATTGCGAACTGTTTAACCATTCTATATTCTTTAGTATTTTTAATTATTTTACCATTCTTTGACAAATTATTCTTTGCAATATTCTAATTATAAGGCGTTTTTCATTTACAGAGTGAGTGGTAACTTTTCGGACTCGTAAAAAAAAAGAAGGAATCATTATCATGAAAATTGCCTTATAAATCACTTATAAAATAACATAAAATTCCCTTTGTCTAAAAATATTGGTTTTAAGCTTATACAAATGTTATGTTAAAAAAATTATTCTTTTAATAAATTTATAACCGGGATTTTGTATATATATATATATATATATATATATATATATATATATATATATGTCGTGGATTTCGTGCTTGAAAGAACGCCTCAATATCAAATTGAACCACTACTACTCTTAAACGGTATTGAGTACTGTAAATGTTAGGGGCTGCACTGCTTCTAAACCAACATTATAACTGTACAAGTTTTGGACCCTATTAATCATAAGAGGCTGTATGAGCAGGAGGAGGGTCCCCAAAGTTCGCATTGTTTTATTTTTTAAATATGCAGGAAAAAACCATGGGAGATTTGTATTCCGTTGACCGGGTTACTTCCAAAACTTCTCAAAAGACTTTCGGAATACATTTTCGAATACGTAAAAGATCTTTCAAAGCAAGCCTTATCTGGTTTGGAAGTATGTGCCTACCAATTTATGCATCAATAAAGGCGAGCGTATCATTTTTGTTTACAGAAGAGGCAGATAAAAACAGCAAAGTGTGGAACAATTGATACATATTGCCCGTGTGAGAAGGATTAGTAAGTAAAGTGCCGCTGATGATAAGCCGAGGAGTGGAGTTATTGTTGTACGGATTCGACCCCCCCCCTCCCACCCACCCCCCGATAAAGCCATCAAAGGTTAACCATTCCTAATCCAAGGCACAATAGGGACCCAGCCACCTCGCCCTTCCCTCTTCCTAACTTCTGCCTCCTGGTACCACCCTCTACGTCTTTGTGTTCCCATTTTTTCTTCATACGCTTCCCTCATCCTTTGAAGGAAGAGATACATGTTACACATACACAAGTTTTTTCCCACACTAGGCCAAGAAATTGGATACTTGCAGCACTCTCCGTAGAATTCATGTGTATGAGGCAGAGTATACGGGAGTCGAATGACTGAACGATACGCAAACCATTTCAGACTTTCATTGAAGAATAACGGATTACCATTTCGCTCAATAAATATTTTAAAATTTTTTTAATAATATTAGTTCATCTTATATGTAAGAGGACGAATATGGTCCGAGTGGAGGTCAGAAAAAAATTTCTTAAATAGGGAAAACTTTTTATTTGAAAGCTAACGTTTGACCCGCATTGCAGGTCTTCTTCCGGGCTTAATACAGACAGGACAAATCGAAATGATAACAATTGAAGAAAATGATTTGCCTATATCTTGTTGTTTTTTGTATATTTACCTATAACGTGGGTCGAAACGTTGGTTTTCAAATATATAGTTCTCCCTATTTAAGAGAATTTTTTTCTGACCTCCATTAGATCATTTTCTTCCTCAGATGTTTTTAAAACTACAAAACGAATGATTTGATATTAAGATGTCGCAATGGAAGTTTTGAGTTATATTGTTTTGAATATTTGAGGTCAAATCATATTTGGCCCCGTATATCTTACTAATATATAAATGTGAAAGTTTGTATGTTTGTCTCTCTTTCACGCAAAAACTACTGAATGGATTTGGATGAAACTTTACAGTAATTTAGGTTATACAGCAGAATAACACATAGGCTATAGCAAGCGCGGATTTGGGGGGAGGGGGCACGTGCCCCCCCCCCCTCCCCACCCACAGTTTTTTAGGTACTGTGGAGAATCCATTACAGTACATAATTAAAGACAAATCACATGATAATAGTTGTTAAAATAACAGAAAGGACAGGAGTGAAACTATTTATTTTAATATCCTACGAATATTATAAATGAGAATGTTTGTTACTCATTCACGCAAAAACTACTGAACGGATTTGGATGAAACTTATTGAATAGGCTACATCAAGGGCAGATTTATGTGGGGTCATGTGGGCATGCCCCCCCGTTATAGTACATAAATAAAGACAAATCAGGAACTTAGCCTCTTGAAATTTGTACATAGGTTCTTTGTATAGTTTAAGAAAGAAATTTGGATAATTCCACCCCAATGGTTTCCCTTTTAATATAATAGAGGTTCAAAGGTTGTATAGAATCCGTCAGTTTTGAAGTTAGACATCTGAAATTATGGATGTACGAGTAACTTATATTTAAAAAAATAATTAAATTATTTATTTAAAATGATCTTTCACGAAACTTTATGTGGCAGGCCGAATTCCACGCGAGCGAAGCCGCGGGAATAAGCTAGTAGTTCATATATTTAAAACAAGACCTGTATTTCCTTTTATAAATTAAATCATCCCAGCTGTTGGATCTGG
The DNA here is from genome assembly GCA_037127475.1 of Arma custos. Classification (NCBI taxonomy): domain Eukaryota; kingdom Metazoa; phylum Arthropoda; class Insecta; order Hemiptera; family Pentatomidae; genus Arma; species Arma custos. Next base: position 117,367,933 of record CM073761.1, on the reverse strand, counting down.
TTTCCTCCAATATCATTATATCTATATTTTATTTTATCTATTTATTCTTTATAATTTTTATGTATCTTGTATATCTAGCCTTGAAGAAGACCTTTAATGTGGGTAGAAACGTTAGCTTTCAAATAAGTAGTTCAACACTGTTTAAGATATTATTTATTAGACCTCCACCCGGACAATTTTCTTGCCCCTGAAATCATTTTTGTTACCTGTAATGCAGATAATTGTTGCGAAAAGTTCGAGATCCGTCGTATGTAGAGATCGGTTAGAATCTCTTACCCCAATTTTTTTCAATTTAGCGCTGGGAAACATCAGAAAAGTATTTCGTATTGGCTATTGAAACCGACTTAAATCTGAGTAGAACATGACGATTCCGACTGCCCACCCATCACGCAGTCTTAATTGAAGCACCAGAAATTATAAATTAAAAACAACGTTGGCGGAAACGAGGAAAAGTCTCGAAATAAATGTGAATAAAACGAAATGTATAAATATGGACAGGATCGTGTAGGCTTCATCCCCACGGGTCACTTGAGGCATTCAATTTACTCCCTGAAAACCATTAACTAATGGACCGGATTACGAAATAAAATATTTATCAAAAGCTTATAAAATGTTATCATTTAAAAATAAAATGCTTTATGGAGCTGAATGATTTAAAACAATATTTTCATCATTCCTTGAAGCATTAATAATTAAAAAAATTACTGAATTGCGAATTTTATTTATCTTTTTGTTATTTATAGTGATGCAATTTATTGATATTATAAATAATTTTAATTATAAAAAATACAATAAGGACACAATACATTTGATCTAATTGAAAAAATACAATATATTTGATCTATCAAGCATACTGTCCTTTATGTTACCGTTCTGTTACATGGTTTATTATATCCCATTCTAGGGAACTGAAACATTTAAATTTGCTACCTCGGCTCCGAGTAAGCCGTTTTAAACTCTCCGTGAATCATTGTTCATGTCATAAGAGGACATTAGAAGATGAACTGTTAAAAGAGGTACTTACGCTCGGGATGTTGTCGTTGGTGCAGATCCCTTCAGTGAGGAGCCTGTCACGAATCTCCCAGGCGAAGATAGATGGGCACTCCCTCTTGTAGTCGGCGATCTTGGTGACAACGCCGTTGGTGGCGACCCTGGGTTTGGATCCGCCGATGGCACGCGGCTTGATCGAACCCGTCTCGTAATACCTGAACCATAAGGCAGACCAACAGTGCGACAGAAGGGTTAACATTATTTGATTGGTGGCATGTATTCGGGTTCTAATAATACACAAAATAAATAAACGATAAAACATAGTAAACATTGAATTTTGGTTGATAGAGGGTTCATAAAAAGCCATATTTAGAATAACTTGGGGCGATTCCAAAAAAACACACACACATGTATATATATATATTTATATATATATATATATATATATATATATATATATATATATATATATATATATTTTATTAAATTGCAACAACGTAAATACAATTAATATTATGTTGCAACATTTCATGATTTTTTTTTGTTGAAAATATCGAAAAAAGGAATAATACAAGCTGTCATACCCAAGGGCAATATCAGAGCTGTAAGCATACTTTTATACTATAAGCACACAATGTCGATGGGCACACGATTGTCCAAGGTGATTGCTAGTTCACATTCAACCGCCAGGTTTTTGACCAAATTGAGGGTACCCACTTTATAGAAGCTGGTTGGGCCCCAGGAATGTCTCGAGCCACAACAGGATCCATCCCGGCTTCTAACAGATTAAGTAAATTATTTCATAGAGCCGGATTTGAAGCCGGGACCTTGGCCATTGCAACTCAGCACTCTACCACTCAGAGCACAAAAAAAAACCTCACGTATGAATATAGTTAAATAAAATTAACGAAATGAATTTTAAATAAATCAATAAAATAATTAATAAAAATAAATATGCTTTCTAATTAAATAATAGAAAAATAACTACAGAAACTATAAAATGTAAAAATAAGATAAATCATCATCTCAAGAAAGTGCATTCGTACTCAGGTTTACAAACTACCCCCATTTCATGAAATTGGTGACGGAATAATTTTAATTAACTATATAGAGTATAATTGTTTCATTTCGATTGGGTTTTTATCAGGCTCGACATCAGCAATGGGTACCGCAAAGTGAACGTAAAACAGGTCGAAATATTTTACAATAATTTCTTAAGAACAAATTATTAAGAAAATATAAAAAATATGTATCAAGGGAATTTTCTATGGTAGCGGAATATTGTTGAGAGTGGAAAGAGAGAAACAAGCATTTATTATAAAACAACTATTCGGTGAAGAAGTTTAATATTTAATGGTATTGCTCGATAACGCAAATTGGTCGACCCACATAAAATGTTGTTAAGCAGCATCTTTGAATTTTTCATTAAAAATTTATTATATTTTAAGAAGTGCTTTTTGAAGTTTGGTGAGTGTATAATGAATTTTCAATTTCTGAAGTATCTATAAGCTGTTTTTATCTAACCTTAACCAGCTGGGGTCGAGTAGCCTTCCTTATGATTCATTAGTTGCATTTGAGCCTTCGAGGTGGTGGGATGTTTCTTGGGTGCATTATTCATGTTTTGTTTTACTGTTATTCTCTTTCTACCCTAAGAACGCCTGAATAGGCGAAATATTGGACAGATATTTTCAATTTCTGTTTTAGTTTTGGAGACTTACGGGCTTTTCGTTGGAATTTTTCTACGGTCTTAACATTTATGTAAGGTCTCTTTTTACTTTTCCCGGGTCTTTTTTAGATTAAGGCTGCCAGTTACTTTTTGTAACCAAATGAGATCTTTAAAAGTAATCGCTTTAATTAACATATGATTAGATAAACAATAATACAGGTTAATGAAATATTTAGTTTAAATTAATACAAAAACAACAACTAAAAAACAGCTATATTGTTATTGTTCCTCTGTCTCCATAAAAACTCACACAAATAGGAATCCCTCCTTTTTCCATACTCTTTTCTATTCCTCATTTTTTCTTTCGCCCAAAGAGATTCTATTGATTGTGTGTTGGCTCCTGTTATAGGGTCGACAAAATTTGTGGAATGATTGACAGTAAGACGCACATAATTCAAAGAATATAACGTATCTCCTAACCCTTTATATGCCTTCCAGCAATCCGAAACGATCGTTGTTACCGCCCTTATCGTAGCTTTTATACAATTTAGAAGAGTTTCTGATGTCCTATCAGGTACTGCATGCATAATACACTCTTTGATTTCCTACATATACCCCCAAAAACCCACTGATGAGGGTATATTCTTCCAACAATGATTTTTCTTTTACTAAAACAAGATTCCTCAATTTCTACAGTCATTTTTCCCCGCCTATTATAATAGGATTATTTATTAAAGTACAGCCACAAATTTCTTTCAACATATTCTTCCAATCCGTAATAGTTGCACTACAAATATTAAGTTCTTTAGTACAAAATGCCGTATTTGTGTATTCCCGTGTCCAGCAATATATAAATAAAAGAGCTTTACTTAAAGGTAGTCTTGATTCTTCGAACAATGTATTTGAGAATAAATCATTAGAAGTTCTGCAATTTCTCACGTAGCAAACCCACTTTTTTTGCTTTATACTTAAATCTCATATTGTGTCCATTATCACACTTTTTAAATTTAGGTTAGACACTTTTATCTTGAAAAAAATGTAAGACATTTTCTTCTTCATTACAAAACAAAATTAAATTAATAAAATTTATGTCTGTATCCATTAAATACATAAATAACCTTCATAGAGTTTGTAGTTGTCATATGGTTTCATTTTATTTTTTAAAAAAGATGAATTACTTTTAAGGTAATCACTTGGTTATAAAAAGTAACTGGCAGCCTTAATCTAAAAAAGACCCCCTTTCTTTTTCAATATTATATATATATTATATATAAAATATATAAAAATGCCCATAAAATAAATAATTATTAAAAAATAATGGCGTCAAGTAAAGACATGTCATGTGTGAAATGTACCAGCCGATATGAATTGATTCAATTAAAACATGTAATCTTTCTCGTGTCCACGATATTATATGACTTGGTTTTTGTAATTATAGTTATAGAAAATGGAGGAATTGTGCGCACCTAATGTGATGCTGAAATTCTATACAAAATCTAGTATATATTCTTATCCAGGCCACGTTAGATGGTTTGCTTTAATTTGCAGGGAACCCACTGCGATTGGCTCGTTCGTTAGTTATATCTCATGCCACAGTTATGCTATACCTACAGGATATCTATTATCGCTGTGGAAATTTCGTTCGGCACGCAGGACTATGCAGGTACTCACCAATGAACTTTATTCTGATTCACTTTATTCACATGGCTCCTAAAAGATCTTAATGCACGCCAACTCGCTTTGCAGAGAACAACAAGTTAAAATTTCTCTTTAATTGTAAAATATTTTTTTTAGGGGGAGGGTTAAACGAAATAAAATTCCAATTAAATACCTTGGTGGTTTAATGCCTCTTGCAGGATTGTTGCTTGTTAGTACACGAGACGCCTGTTTAAATGAGTCAAGCTGTGTTTAAGTAATTATTATTTATGGCTTTATCAGGCTTCGCGTTATTAATGCTTTGAGAAACATTTTGCGCATGCTCACAATACTTAATGATTTTGAGCATGCCCCCCTCCTTGAATTTCTTCTTAACGAGGGCTTGTTACCGCTCCCTCCTCGGCGAATAATTAGAACTAAAAGGTGTGTTCGTTAGCTGTGTGTGAGTGCCTGCTCATTCTTCCGTGTAAGTACTGTATTATCAACCCCTAACGATCAACTATCTATAGGGTCAAATAATGTTTTGTTCATTCCGTAAGTTTTGCCTGGCATTTTATCCTAAATTTGTATATTAAAATTTATAACTGCATAAAAAAAAGTAAGTAAAGGTGCTATGGGATCAACATGATGCGCCTTTATTTGGGGGGGGGGGAGGTGATGTCATGCTACGATAACTTTTGGTACTTTCTATGATTGGGCTAGGTCATACATTTTTCTGGGACCTCACTTAATTTTGGAGAATTGATCATGAAGTAAAATAAACTTGGAATTGGATGAACAACTATGAGCTGATCATTTATGAGCCCAATCCACACACCAAAGAAATGCGAATAGAATAAATTTTAGAATCTACAATTCCAATATTGTTGAAAAACTAAAAAATAAGAAACATGAACCGCTTCTAGCTATAAGGAGTCTTGAGCACAGTACTTCACAAGGGTTGTACAAAGGGGTGATTCCCAAATGCCATGTTTTCCCCTATTTGAAGGTCTCTTTAGAGACTGAGCGAGCCCCAGGAGATTCTTCCGAACCTCCAAACTCTGCCCATGATTGACAATAGAATAAATTATTCATCTTCCACAACCAGTCTCGAACACGCGTTGTTTTACTTACGACGTAATAGCTTATAATAAAATGTTTATCTAAATATACGCAGAAAGAGCTATATATTCTAATCAATAATTGGATAATTAAATAAGCTATAATAATAATTGGATTTCAAAAGCAAATTCTGGAACTCAAGGAATTAATATAAACTGCGCTAAAATGAATATTATTTTTATTATAAAAAGCATTAATATTTATTAGAAATTATACTCATCATTGTAGTTAAATATCATTGGTGTGGTGGGGAGGAGGTTAATCTGTTTTGAAGACGAAATCTGCTATATAAATCTTTGTTAAATCTGTCAACTAATAAATTAAATATTGATGTAGTTATTAAATATATAATAATATATTTATATACTACAAAAGGTAAAGTATATACTACAAAATTAGCAATATCCTTTTTCATTTTTGTGCAGTATAGAAAACAAATATCGACATATACCGTATCGATAGTTTTCGAATATAACGAAATAATAATTCAAAACATGAAAATAATATATCGATATTACCCTCTCCTTTTAGAAGCTTCGGAAATTGTGGGAAAATATCGATATAAAAAAATAAATACATCGATATTTTTTTTGAAAAGAGTATTGATTTTAAAATTTGAGTAACTGAAAACTGTAGTAACGAGCTAAATAAATAAAATATCTGTAAGATTTCTGACATTATTCATTCTAACGTGAGATCTTTCACTTACACCATTTTTTTATAAAACTAATTTTCTGCAGCTCTTAGTAATGAATATTTTTTATAATTAGTGTTAAATATAATTTGATAGGTCTTTACTTACTCGTTCACGTTAAATTTCTTCCGTTATCTTTATTTTTTATGTTAAAGCGACTTAATTTAATTTTCTCGGAATCTTATTATAAAATATATTATTTTTCATTGACAGATTTTAATAAATTAATCATTTTTTCTGAGATTATATATTTATGAATATTTAACTGCTATTTTTAAAAATATAATTAAAGACTTTATATTTTATAAAACCTTTAATTCAATTGTGAACTCCTACATTGATATATTTGAAAATTGAGCATTTTTTTCTTCATTTGCATCCCTTACTGTTAGAAATAGAGTTGTCATGCCATTATTGTTTGTAACACTACCACACAACCAGGGGCGACCTTTGGTCTTGTGATTTTTTAAAGGGAGTAAAATTATGCTGTCCTTTGGAAGGGACGTTAAACGGGGGCCCCGAGCGGGTACGATGTCAGGTACTCGTTAAAAATCCCTAACCTAATTAACCAGGATAGGCCAAATTTAGAGCTCCTACTGTAGCATCGACCGATTAGTCATAGCAGCATAAAGTGACGTTAAATAATGAATCAAGAAACTAACACACAACACCACTAGTTTTGTTTGTATTATTGTTAGTCGAATTCACAATTTTTTTCAAAGAAAAAAATAACGGTTTTCGATACATAATTTTTAATATCGATATTTCCCCAGCATTCCTCGCAATCACTACGCAGTGGGGCTGTTTGGTTTAAGAGTCCACAGCAGTGGTACAAGTAATGTAAATATGCAATGCTATTTTTGAGTTCTGATTTATTAATTTTAGTTTATGGTAATATTTGTTATTTATTTATCACTTTTGCTGGTGTATATTTTACAATTTCGTCATGAATATATGACATGTGAAATCATCAAGCCTATAAGCGACAGTTTGTAATATTCTCAAATAAATTAGTTTTACGGATTGACTGTGCTATATTTTTGTAATATTTTTTTTGGAATCCGACGAGTAACATCCCCTTTAGTACATCTACTTTTTAGGAGCTATTTTTAATTACTTGCTATGACAATACCTGCCAAGGATCTTGGAGACGCATCCGTTGGAGACCTGGAGTATCCTGGAAATGTCGCAAGGCCTGGCCCCTGAGTGTGCCAACTCGACGATCTTCTGCCTCGTCGAGTCAGGAAGCGGCCGCCCGTTGACGTAGACTCCGCCAAGCTGGTTGATGCCGGAGTGGCCAGCGGTGGAGCATCCGAACAGCGAGCTCTGCGCCATTCTCTGCTGCCAACATGCTATTTTAATGAACCAGAAACTTTGTTTATATCCTATATGGTAATTATTTCTAAATCGCAATCCTATGCAAATTCAATTGGTAGGAGTTAACTAACAGTTTCCTTAACGTAGCAACTTTTACGACCATTCTTTCTTAGCAATTTATATGATTTTTCAAGATTACCATTGTATTCTACAATAAGAGTTCAAAAAAGAATCTTTTATTCAGCTATAAAATTATGTGTTTTCATCAAACTTAGTTAAATATCATTGGTGTGGTGGGGAGGAGGTTAATCTGTTTTGAAGACGAAATCTGCTATATAACTCTTTGTTAAATCTGTCAACTATTTCAAATTTTTGACTATTTCAAAAAAAAAGAACGATTTATATTATGCCTATCAACCAGCACTAAGTAATTAATAATTAACTAAGTAGTTTTCAGAAAATAAGGAGCTGAAATGTTACCGAATAGCCACCCGGCAACGACTCATCAAGTAACAGTTTTGAGGAAGACAAACGTAGGGCCGTTTTTTTTTCAGGCGCCAAGGAGGATTGTGAGGGTAACGGATCTGAGAAGGTATGGGCTTACTGAGGGCGGTCAAAGTCCATTTCAGATCGTTAACTACTTTGTTTGTAGGGTCATTACGGTTAGCTAGTCTTAGTATTGTCGTAAAGGTAGCTCAGAAATGGGATGAATTTAGGTCAAACCATTGAATGTTCTTCCTACAGTTACAACTACTATTACTTAAAAGATGAATGATTTTATCTTTGAGAAAAAGGTGACTTCAGCATAACCGAATCAACCCGATCCATGATCCGATTAAGGTAATATGCTGATGTTAAGAATTCAGAATTCAAAGCTCCGGATAAATTGGACCCCTCAGCAACCGAAATCCATTAACCGCACTTACCACTTAATTAATGTTGCCGAGAATCGATAGCACGTCAAAAGCAAACGTGTATTGACTCATCCGAACAAGTTTATTAGCACCATCTGTAGGAGGGGGGGAGGGGGGAGTGGACGGATTTGTGCCGGCGGCGTGCTACTGTTTACACTGAGGGCCGGACTCCTACGCTCGTCCATCTTTATTGGCTGGCTCGAGGGGTGCCGCGATGTTTGCCTGTAGCTTTTATAGAACATTATGTACTTAACAATCCTCTACAATAGAGCAGAGCAAAGTGTTTGCTTTAGTAAAAACAATGAGGGGTCCTGCAGGGGACAACGCGCGGCCCATTCATCTTCGGCATCTAATGGACTTGGCGCTAGGGGAGTCACGGATCAGAGGCACATTGTGTGATGTCCCACCGATAGGCACATTACAAACAACAATTAATGATTTAACCCTTTAACGGTTAAGCACAAGAGTAGTTTTCGGAAGTGGATCAGTTCAGGTGTTTTAGAAACTCCGAAATTAACCGGGTCAATTGGCATTTGCATTTTCGCGTAATTATGTGATTTTTGTTTAATCATGGTGAGTTCGGCCTGTTGAGTGTTAAAGGAGTTGAGTTCCGATAGATCTAAACTTCTTGAACACCAAATAAAATCTTATATACCCTCCAAGTGTGTAGATATTTATTAATTAAAAAAATACATCAACTGAAAAAAATATTTACATAAAAAAGTTATATTTCTTATAAGGTTCCATTTATGGCAATCGGTTGTACGAATATACAACAAGGCTAGATTTAAAAAAAATGTTGCTTCGTTAGACGATCATAGGAGCTCAAGCAAAGTAAACCAATAAACACGAATAATCTTCAGAAAAACTCTATAAGATCGTATTAAATGAATTTTCAAGCTACGAAGATGGCACAAAAATTTCTTTCTATACGAATCATTCTAAACCCAAATCGCAAATCTAGTCGATGAACTGGTTTCTGGGAGGGGAAGAGTTATCTGATAAGAAGATACGTCACCATCTGTAACCAATTGGCAATAATCGCAAAATACGATTTAATCTTTTATTTTCATTAACATGATTCATTTTTCTTTACTTGTTACTTCATAAACGTTGGTGAGTAAGTAAAACTTTTTTTCATGAATTCCGATCAATTTCAAACCCTCTTCCGACACTAGTAGTTTTAAGGTCAAGAATAATTAGACATCTACTATACTGGTATCTATTACTTTTTAACGAGGATATCACAATCGTGAAGCGGTAATGTGCTTCATCCTTTGATCTGTATGAGATGGTGTGCCTGATAAATGTCAAAATTCATTCAACCATTCAGTTCAGGAAACGTCTCATGAACTTGCATCATTTCTCATGGGCATATATGAAATAGCATAAGTGTTAATTGTGATATAATTATCCTAGATATGGCAAGCGTTGTTCTTGTTTCAGTCCTTGTTTGGAAACTGTACTTAGTACTTACAGATAAACAAAGTTTTCTGCCTCAAATAACCTTCGGCTGATTTTTAAATATTTGAAATAATACAAAATTGTCTTGTTTCATTTTCATTTATCATCTATCCAAATGTTCCATTTTTTTTTTTTGGTAGTTTTCTCCTCCCCCCCCATCCGGATCTCTTCTATCCATCCAGCTTCAGTCTACATCTGCATTTTTCTTTTAACTACATTAAAAATTCTAAATCCTGGAATTCATAAATAAATAACAGAAAAGAAAAAGTTTACATGAGATAGAGCTAGATAAATGAAGAAATTGCTCAAGATCCAGCGGAGGAACTTGGATTACTAGGAAGCCTTCTTAATTACCCGACCGCAAGCTTAATTAAAACTGAAGAATAACGAAACTTTTAACTCACTTTTGGAGACCATAATTAAAAATTTAATAAGAGGTAAGCGAAGTGAAAAAAATGTAATGTCCCAAGTTAGAAAGGAGATTTTTCCTTTTCTTTTTGGGAATCATAACTTTAGAAAATGTGCTTGAAGTGTAGCGCGAGGGAAAAGGAAATTATTGAATTAATATAGCTACATAACCAATAAACGAGAATCAGCTTTTCAAAGTTTATTATAATTTACTTCTTTAATTTGTATTACCATTTTTTTTTTTATCCATTGCGATTTAAAAGAAAAAATGAAAAGATAAAACAATGAGTTGTTGAAGTTAATGTAAAATATTGAATTAAATTTATATCTAAAAAAAATAGAGAGAACTAAAAGGCATAAAATAATAATAGCAATAAACTAAAACAAAAATTTAACAAGTTGCATGAAGGAAGAAAAAATTGTAATAATTTGAAATACCTCTTGTTAAAACATAATAACGAACTTCAAATCATCCATGCTAGAACTAATAAAAATCATAGAATTTTTTATTATCATAGAATAGAATAGAAAAATTCTATGATTTTTATTACTTAGGCAAAGATGAGGATGGCAATAATACAAATATTTATTTATGGATTGAAATTAATGGACTAGCAATATCTTATACATGAATAATCAGGGATGAAGGTGGGGGGGGGCACTATCTCAGAAACTTAACCGACTATATTTATCATAATCGGTGAGAAACAAAGAAATATTCTTTCAGAAGTTATTTCATCAATGGTTTTCCAACAAGTACACGTGATAACTTTCAAAATAAGTAAGTAAAGTTTTCAGTATTCAGTATTAAACAAATTGTAAGATATAAATGGTCCCAAACCCTGCAAAAACGAAAGTAACTTGGATTCGGAATAGACAAGATTCATGCATGTAGTAGGAATCAAAGGAGAACCCCTTCACCAAATTTACAGTTTTCAATCCTCTGCATACATCAACTGCTTCACTAAACTTATTTCAGTATGAGGTGAAAATAGTTGACTGGATGATCTAATGTAAAGGAGATAGTTGGGGGGTGCAGTCAATAAGAACACTGAATAAGTAATAAACTTATAATTATGTGCCGACGTTTCGACCTACAGTGTAGGTCATCTTCAGGGCGATTTGGAGAGAGAAGTCGCTCGATGTAACGGCTGACTAGCACTGGTGCACTGGTGACAGTGCTAGCCAGTGTGCACAGAGTGCTAGTCAGCCGTTACATCGAGCGACTTCTCTCTCCAAATCGTCCTGAAGATGACCTACACTGTAGGTCGAAACGTCGGCACATAATTATAAGTTTATTACTTATTCAGTGTTCTTATTGACTGCACCCCCCAACTATCTCCTTTACACAATAAAATTATTTCATTTCGTTTATTCCATCTTGTCAAAATGTCTTAAAGAGTTTTTTCCGTTATTTCAAATACTGTACTGCTCATGTTAAAACATTTTTGGCATGGCCTTAGAATATTCGGATACCCTGATGATTCGGAGCTGACCGAGCGAATCGCAACTGCTAGAACAATGTTAGAAGCGGTTAATTGAGGTTTCCTGAACAGGCGAGAGGTTGAAAAGAAAACAAAAGTGGGTGGAACTAGGTCAACATTTTTCCCAATTCTGGCGTACTCTCAAGGGCATTAGGGCCTCTCGGGGAAAGGGTGTAAATTGGGTTCCCTACGTAAGTAACGAATGCGTTGTAAACGTAACAAATGTTTCTGGAGCCCCTTCCCCCCCCCAAATTCACGCATTATAATCGTTTCCCATCAAAGTACTGGAGTATAGTAATATATTAGATTTATGCACTCCGTTCACTGTAAACTAAAATTATCTTTGACCTATGAATGTACAGTTGACATGACTTTGGATATAGATAAAATATCAAATCAAAATTTAAAATATCAAAAGTGCAATATGTTGCTAACAAGTTTTTGAAAATTATAAAGATTTTGAAAGAAACGAAAATCTAATAGTATTTCACATAATTGAGAACTCTTCTACCAAAAGTCAATATATCCATGTTGAATGAAAATTATATTTAAAACTTTATCACGAAGGCATCCAAAAGAGATAAGCAAAGTATTTATTGATAATGTTGATTTTTAAATAACATACAATTGCGCTTATTAAAAATTGGCTGCTCGCATTTTCATGGAAGTCTAACTACAAAACTTCTGGCATAGCGAACCCGCCTAGATCATAGTAAATTATTTCTTGTAATGTTTTATTCCGTTATTTTTTCTTTAAAAAAATTCTCTATGAACTTAAAAAAAAAACAGTATGTGTTGCTCGTTCATTTGCAGCAGCCGCAAACGTGATACCCGATTCAAATTTTACTTTTACATTAAATGTAGAAAAAGCTTTCGGTCACTCCTCCCTAAAAATATTGTACGAAAAAAAAGAACTTCGTGGCTGCTAATCCGAAATATTATTTAAGTTTTTACAAATTTATCGGACATTCGGAGTTGCCAAGCTTAAACTGCTGCGTACACTTCGTAATCATTCTCACATACCAACATCAATTGAGATTACAAGAGTAAGGAATAAGATAAGAACACTATCAAATCGTACCCAGATGTAAAGGAACCAGTGATTTAATAGAGGACAGTCGGCTGAGATGCTGAAACTGAACAGAATTTCTAGCGAACCAAACGGAATCGAGAAAAGGAACGAAGCATAACTGAACGAGAAGATGAAATAAAGAAAGCTGTAGAGTAAAGAGGACTTGGGTAGAATAAAGGAAGTTGTCCCCTCCCGTACAAGTCTTTGTAGCATCAATATGATGATGTATTTCTTTTAAGGGCAATTTTACAACCAATTTCATTTATTATTTCTTACTATGGTTCATACTAATTGTATTCATTAGTATACAATCCAGCAGTCAGAGCAATACTGCTTTTAACTCACATTTAATTTTAAACTCACAAAAGAGTTGGACGGTTCCTTTTTGAATATGTAGGAGAAAAGATTTTCTTGTAAAATCATAGGTGTAACGAGGGGGATTATTGGGGATGCAATCCCCCCCCCATTGCTTAGAAGAAATTTAAAAAAAATTGTAAGTAACAATTTACAAAAAATAAAACTTCGAACGTTATTTGAAACTTTTATTTCTTGATGAAATGATTACACCAAAATCTACCCATTACCTATACTTTCATTCTCTTTACCAAAGCTCACGATAACTTATATTTTTGGAAAATTTTAAAAATGATAAGGATTGACAGTTAAAACTTTTCACTCAACTCGAAGCGACAACCTGCGGAACAGATAACGATAAAACCAACAAAACCGTTGTATTCAACAAAAGTGATTACATTATCAAATCACATCTTTTGTTAAATGATATAAAAACATATACAAAATTCGATTTGATCTAACACATAAATTAATGACCGATGCTAACCATAGGCGTAACGAGGGGGGAGGGGGTTATTGGGGATGTAACCCCCCTCCATTACTTAGACATTTTTTTTTAAAAAATTGTAACAATTTAAAAATAATAAAAATTTGAAGGATTTTACTTTTTCAAAGTTATTATTGTGGGATTACAGAAGTAAGAGTCAATAATGCCAAAAACCCAACAAAGAAAATGCAAAGACAGTTATTTTAATGAATAAAAGGTACACTAAAATGACAAACCTAAACGTAATACCGTTTATTTACAATTAATTATATTACTATAGCGGCAGTAGTGGCATCCAGCGGCAACAATAAGATCGCAAATATGAGAAGAACAGTTTAGACAATTCTTAGAATCTAGAAGTAAAGTCTGGATGGGTCTAGAAAGTTCCATATGCAATTAAGTGTAGTAAGTTATTGTAACCAATAAACAGGGTTTCTTGTATTTAAAAGCTACTTCTTGATTGACCTTCCAAAAATAACTTTTATAACTTCCAAAATAACATTTATAAAAAATTATAATCTATTTATTTAATTCGAAACTACATGATTTTATAGTATAATACATCTTATACCTATATTACGAGGCATCTTTTTGAAGGGAGTAATATGTTGGAGTGGTTGACATGAGACAACTCTAGTTACGCCAATGTGTACAATTATCCCATAACGTAGTTAAATATGAGCAAATCTTTTTCCAATAGCTGCTTTAATGATGATGATATTCGAATGGCGTATTGCCCCAAATGGACGTTAAAAAATAGGCTGTCCGAGAGAAGAGAAGAGGGTATTCTGTCTAATCTGCTATGGAGCGCCCTCGGCAAAAACGCCTGCCTCCGTTCCTTCGGTAAATAATACATATTTATACCTCTTAATCATGGAGGCTAGGTTGGGAGGGGGTGAGAAATTTGAATATGAATAAACTGAGAACGTATGTAAATGCTAATGTATTCAGGGGAGTGTATTGTCCCTTGGCGGCCATTTCGTTTCCATCCCCTCCCGGGGGTGAGCCACCCCTATCGTATCCACCTGGAACACTCATCGTCCTTATTCTGTATCTTTTATCTATATTCTCTTCGCTTATTAATGCCTGAGTTCACCTCTCGGGTAATAACCCGGCAATAATTCTTAATTGATTAGAATGTATGAACAAATAAAAAGATATCATTATTTTTTATGTTCATTTAATTGTACTAAAACTGTAAGGAGTAAAACTCATTTCACTAAATGTATCATATTTTATCATCTCTCATAACGATGTTAGTTGTCATGTAAATTTTCTTTATTAGAATTTTCGAATAATTACGAATTATGATTTTATTCATAATATTTTTTAGTTTGAAATTAATGACAATCTGTATTCATTATTCACCTTTAACTTGCTTAAAGACAAATCTGAAAAATATTTAAATCTAGAGGATGGGCTTGGTTAGCAGAAGGTAGTTCCACTCCACTGTAAAATAGTATCTTGTCGTTCAGGCCACTTTGAGAAATGTGATTCAATCCCTTCAACTACTCATTTAGTACATTGAAATATATATATTTATATTTATGTTTATATTGAGTGATATAATGCAATATTGTCTATTGTAGAAATAGACTCTAACAAGGTATTGTGAATTTTAAATTTATTACAAAATTAATAAAAATATTTTCCCTTTAAATTAGTAATAAATATTAGTAAAAACTAAAAGATAAACGAAGTACTTTATATAAATAAAAACTCATAAATTATTCATTGCTAACATGCTTCCAGTGTATTTAAGGTTGAAATTTGTCATAGGTGACTTACTTGTCTGAAAGTCGAATGTACTCAAAATCGAATTCAAGCCATAATTCCTAATATCGGACAAGAATTTGACAGACAAATATTTTGGGTGCCCTATTTTTATAATATTTTATAGAGGCTGGGTGAGCCCCAGGAGGGTCCTAGCTCCTATATGATCCATCTCCGGCTGCAAACAGACTAAATAAAAGAACTACCTTGCAGCGGGATTTGAATCAGGACTTCCGGCATGGTAACTCAGTGCTCTACCATTGAGCCACTCCGCTCCCTTGTGTAGCGAAGCAAGTTCAAATATCTTTTGTAATGTTTTTATCATGTGTTCATTATATCGTTTAACAACTCATATGTTCATTAATTTCTGTCTCTCAGCCACTTTCTCCTTAGGTGCCATTTAGAAACTTTTTTTGCTTCCCTTTTTTAATTGTGTTCTACCTAACCATTAAATTTTCTGATATACGCAATTTTACTCCCTTAACCAGCGAAGGAAAAGGGCATATCGTAATCAGGGACCTCTGTTTCCGAGACCTCTGTTAATATACTCGTTTTAAAATCAGACACTAATAGTTCGTGTACATTTTAATTAATTTACTCTTGATTTAACCTGATTATTTCTGGTAATATTGTTTTTACACTGTCTTATAGAAATCGAGTGAAAATTAAAATAATTTATTCTGAAGAGAAACCATTTTTCACACAACGATTATAAATTATTATTGCTACTCGTCAATGAAAATTAATAATTTCGATATTTATTACGAATATTAATTTATATCCTGGTAAAGGCAAAAATCACAGTTTGTTACGAAAATCATTATTGATGTGGCATTTCGTATTAGACTTTTCTCTATAATATCTGTTAGGAAGTCGATGATAAAAAAAAATTAATAAATTAAAAAAAAGTAAAGATACAATCCATTAAGGGTATTTTCTTCAGTACAATGAAAGACTGCACTGTATCTAATTCAACGATCACGCAAGGAGGTAATTTGACCAAGATCATACTCAACCGCCGTTTTTAAGAAGGATACCTATAGAGAGAGGCTCCGGGAGGGTTTCCAAATCGCAAATGGTCAATCCACTACTGATAAAAGAATAAATAATTTATCCTGCCACAGCCAGCCTCGTATAAGGGGCCTACACACTTGCCTCTCTACATCGCTCCCGTTTATTGTTGATATGCTAATAGAAGTTTCCAACAACTTCTATGAGAGAATATTGTTGTAGATAAATCGATAGTTTCTAGAACTGTTTCAAGTGTAAGGAAATTGGTGACAAAAAATGTAGATTTAATTAACACGTTTAAAATTGATGGGGCTGTAAACAGAACACGCAATATTAGATCTTTTCCAGGAGTGGTTAATGCAATTCAGCCTCAGGGAAGGATGGCATCACAAATACGATGGCATCACACGCTAAACAAAATTTAAAAAAAACCTGTACCACAACAAACCTTGGAAGGCCTTGAGTTCAGTAAGTGTAAAGACTTTTTTTCCCTTATCTGCCATTTCTGGCTTACTGGTTTCGGCAGTGATGGGTTAGTGCGTTGGGTTTACGCACGCCCACTACTGCCAAAAGTAAGTGTAAAGACTATACGTTTTCTTGGGCAACGATGGTGCAGAGAGGTGAAAGTAGGAAGGTTTGTCCTAGATCACGCTCACCCCCCGGATTTCCCCCCTTATTTTGAGTACCCACATTATAAATGTTGGATGAGCCCCAGAAGGGTCTAAGATCCCATAGGATCCATTTCCGGCCGCTAACAGATTAAATAAAAGTCTACCAGCGAGCGGGATTCGAACCCAGGAACTTTAGCACGGCAACTTAGTGATCTAGCACTAAGCCACTCCGCTCCCGATATCACATGTTAATCCTTGTTAGTTAATTAGGGTTAAAATGGCAAAAAATGAATAAAAAAACTGTTTAATTTGCACTGTTGTACGACTTGAGAAAGGTCTTTGGTTGAGAAGAGATGAAGCTACTATTTCAAAACCAACGTTAGTGCACGCAGGTGGTCTTGCCGAAATCATTTTCAACCGCCAAGTTTTTCCTCCAAATGAAGTATACCCTAAATAAAGGTTAGGTGAGCCCCGAGTAGATCTCCATATCCCATGCGTCCATGGCAGTTAACGGAAAAATATTTTTTCTGCTACAGGCTACAAACTTATCCAATGCTGAATTATTCATTTTATTTTTATTCCTCTCCAAATATGCCTTAATTTTAAACTCGGTAAAGTGTTATATTAATTAATTTTCAGCCAAGTTCGGGGATGTTTTCTTTTTGTTGTTTCGGAAAAGATATTGAATTTACAAATTATTTGTTCATTTTTTTAAATATAAAAAACAACAAACGCTTGTTCTGCCATTTATAACAATTTATTCGATGGTGTCTAAATGGAATTTTGCGAATGCAATCTGATGGCAGATTAAAAGACAGGGCGAAAAAATTAAGCCCTTAAATGAAAATAAAGCCCTTAGGTATTGAGGGTTAGATTGTGGAGCCGATCCAGGCAGTGAGGACCGACTGAGCCTTGCCATCGGCTCGCAACCTCAGCGATTGATTAGGTGATTTGTATCTTTCAGTGCGCATGATCCGTCCCCTCCCCACCACACCACCACACCACTCACCATTGTTGGCAAATGTATCATTCTTTATCAAGTTCCAGTCTTGAAACCACCTTCCGCTTCCTCCAGCGCCCCAAGTTGTCCAAAACCCACTCAGCTCACCTCTGGCTAGCGATTTCGGTCTATCTTTGTGGAAAAACCGGTTATCAATTTTAACCTATGAAAATAACCGGTTAAATGTAACGAAATTACTTACTTAAAACATATATAAAATAGCTAATAAAAACACTGCGACCATGGTGGACTGGAGTTTCAGTACGTGATAGAGAATTTACTGTTTTACACATAAGAAATATTGAACATTGGTTGGCGGAGGATCTATACCATAGCAATAGTTGGATTAACGTGGGACGATTCCTCCCCCCCCCCCAAAATGAATAAAGATTTTTTGTCTCCCAAAACATAGCAACTATATAAAAATAATTTGTATTATTTGTTGCAGCGCTCCATGATTTTTTTTGTTTGTTGTTTTAAAATTTGAAAAAAAAACAAAAGAATTATACAAGCTGCCAAACCCAAGGACAATTTTAGAACTGTAAATAATTTATACTAAATTTACAAAATGAATCAAAGAAGAAAAACCTTTATCACTACAACCCATGAAGGGTATTGGGTTCAGTGCGTGGTAGAGCAACTGTACAGTACAGTACAGTACAGTACAGTACAGTACAGTACAGTACAGTACAGTACAGTACAGTACAGTACAGTAAAGTACAGAACAGTATGGTACAGTAGAGTATAGTACCTATAGTACAATGTACTCTTTCTTGGATTTGTCCTAGATCACGCTCAAGTGCCACAGATTTCCCCCAATTAAGGGCAATCACTTTATAAAGGCTGGGTGAGTCCATCCCTGGCTGTTAACATAATAATAAATTATCAGGTACAGGCTAATTTGAATATAGGATCGACGACAACACAGCGCTCTACCACTGACACCTCGTTCCCTTCTAGTAAACGTAAACTAAAGTAATTAATTTATTATTAATATTAATATTAATATTAATTAAAGTAAACGCAATAATTAAAACTCTAGAAATAACTGATTATTAAAAAGAACATATGATATGACTTGGCTTGCCTTATCATGGATCCGCTGCAAATGATAAAGGTGCAACATAACATTTAAAAAATGGTGAATTTTGAAAATTGTTTTTTTATTTCTCGAGAAAATTAACGGTTTATAAATTTGCTTATTAAAAAAATTCTTAATAAAAATAAAATAGGAAATGTTTCTATTATCTCCAACATCTTTAAAATTTGAAAAAAATAAGTTCCGGAAGTTTATTTAAAAACTGAATTAGGCAAACTCAGTTCCATTATGCCAGATGAAATAAAATGATCCATAATAAAGGAAAAATAAATCTTTACACTTCAAACCCGCTACTGAGTTAGTAGTGAACGCAAAATAAACAATAGAAATAGAATTGTAGTTGTGGTCTGTGTAACTAGATGACTTTGCTCCTTGGTAAGAGGGATCTACTCTGAGGCAAGAATATTAATATTATAGTAATATTCACTTCTTATATTTTGCTCAATATTTTTTCCATATTATGCAACATTCAACAGTTAATATGGTATACAAAACATTTATTTTTCTTTTTTACAAAATTTATTTTCAATCGTTTTTGAATTTTTAAAAAATACGAATGATATATTCTTTAATTTAAGAAAAAATGTTTATCTGCTCGAATTATGAAGGATAATGAAACGGGAAAAAAACAAGATTTCGAGTAACTGACAGTCAGCTTACAAGGACCAGTTATTCTGGCCACTTTTAATAAATGTAAAAACTACTTTAATTTCTCAAATAAAACACATTTATTTTAAAAAAAATTGTATTTTCAATGGACGTCACTTTATGCTGCCATTGCTAATCGGGTGATACTACAGTGGGAGCTCTACATTTTTTCCTATCCAGGTTTATTAAGGATCTTTAACGAGCATCAGACATCAAACAGGCTCGGGCCCCCAGTTTTATGCTCCTACCGAAGGACGGCATAACCAAGGATACTTTACTCCCTTTTAAAATAATCCTAGGGCCATCTGCCGGGGTACGAACCCGTGATTTGGGCATAGTATGGCACTACACCACAGGTCGCCAAAAAAGAAATTTTTTATTTGCCTTGTTATCAACATTGTTTTGTAAATGAGAGGTTTAAAGTTTTCGATTACAGAATATGCAGATTACATTATTCGATAAATAATTTTAAAAAATAAATTTCAATATGCTATAATAACGGAACGTGTTCAATTCAATCGTTCTAGATAATAAAACAAGAAAAAAAGGGGAAATTACAGAATTCGCTCTCGCAGTTAAAGGATGTGCATTCAGTCACATTACTTTTGCAAACTATCCCAAAAAGTCTTAATAATCTAAGTTGAAAAAAAAGTTAAATTAAAAAAATATATGAGTCGGATAACTAGGAGGAAAATGAGGGGGAAGTGGGGGGAGCAAGGATGAAGGGCGGGCACACGCGGCGGACTAATTGCAGTACTTATTTACAACACTGGCCCTTTGATCACTCCACGCCGGCCATAAAGACATATTTGAATCTCAATGAGCCCTTAACTATCTCTACGCCCTTAACACATATTTAAATCCTCGACAGTCGCTGGATCTCGTTAGGGCATACCTGGTCGGATTTGCTGCTCCAATTGGCCATAGCTACAGCCGACCAAACGCCTCCCTAATTCCAGTATTATTTAACCCTTAAAGTGCTAGGGACGCATAAATGTGTGAGGGGACAGCAATCGGTTGGGACTATGTGTACATATATGTGTGTGTACGTCTGTTGAAAGTCACCAACAGGGACTATCGAAATATGAGTTTTCCGATTTTTCGTATTTTAAACTATTACGTATAACTTTATGTGAGACATATATACGTATAGCCTAAGCCAAGAACGCGGGTTCGTAGCCCAGCAGGTGGCCCTACGGTTTTTTAAGGGAGTAAAAAATCCTTGGTAATGTCGTCCTTCGGAAGGAACGTAAAAGGGGGCCGAGCCTGTTTATGTCAGGTACTCGTGCGTTTATGAGCCTGTTGTTATGATTCAGGTACTCGTTAAAAATCCCTATCCTAATAAAACCTGGATATGCAAAATTTAGAGCTCCCACTGTAGCATCGTCCGATTAGCCGATTAGCCTGCCAGGCGGTACGATTTCAGCAATTAGAAGAAATTAAGAAAGGGGTCGGAGAAAAGCTACATAGCCCCGTAATGAAAATATATTTCTTTGACGAAAGGAGATATTAAAAACTTAATTTATTTTGTTGGGAACGTATTTATTTTTATGGGAATTGCGTTGATCACTACAACTTTCCGTTCTGGATACGAGACAAATTGTGTTTATTATTATTGTAGTAAATTATTTGTTCTTTTATCAACTGTATAACGGGAAAACCTCTTGTTGCTCCTCCAGCCTACTCATTTCGAAAAATATAGCGGTTGATCTTCATCTCGGAAAATCCCCTACCTGCTCAACCGTTGGCTCAAAAAGAGTTCGGTCAAGTTTTAAATCCAGGACATATCCAGGTTAAATAAATTGGACAAGATGTGAAAATAAAAATAAAATTTATAAGTAGTTTTGTACATCATCAGTAATGAATTCGATCTTAAAAAAAAACAATAAAAAGGTATAAAAATTAAGAATATGAGGTTAATACATATAACTTATTTAGGGAAAAAAGGGGATATATCATTCAGTCATAATTACATACTAGCTAGTAAATTATTAATGAGAGTTTAAAATAAATATATACAAATGATGCAAGGTTTAAATGATATAAATAAAAAAGTCATTAACTGATGTTGCCATTAATTGTGATATTCCCAGTTATATATTAAATTAACATTTTTTGTTCATAATATATATGGATATTTTTTTAGTACAATATGTAATCTTTCTGACATTTTGAGTTTTGAAATTCGATGTGACCAATTATTCAATGTCTTTTCATAATTTATTCATCGACAAACCATAAGGGGAAAAAAAATATTATTGTCTAACATGCATAAATAATTAAACAAACACTGATAATGAATAGAATAAAATTATAGCAACGAGAAGATATTTAATAATCACAGACTCTAGTTGATCTTTACAAAATTATAAAATTAAAGTTTTTGAAGAACAGGAGAACTAAACGAGAATATACTCCTCTTCATCATCAACTTCTTTAAGGGGCCAATAAAAAGAATTTCCCTTAAAACTTCAGTGTGTAGTAATAAATATATACATGGAAAAATATTTTTTTAGCTCAATTAATTTTTGAAAAAGCCTTTTCAATAGTGAAACATTAATATTGTAATGAAGATTTGTTTTATACATATTCCTATACTTTAGTTAAGCTCTCTTAATTATTGAAATAATTATATATTAGTATAAATGTAGATAATTAAAAAAATAATTATCTTGTTTGGAAGTCATTTGTTTCGAACGAAACCAACTTGTGAAGGGTGTTTTTGGAAATTAACATGCTGCCTCAATATTTTTCTCTAATAGGAGTTTGATGGGCATTATGCATCAATTAAAAACTAATTATTAATTAAAAAAATATATCTTAAATAATATTAGTCCGTTAATATGAATCCCTACAACTTTAAGCATAGATTAAGTTACAGGGTTGGCAACGTTCAATTTTTCCAGGGTTAAATAAAAATCATTATTTTATATAGTTATATCAAATTTATTATACTCCAAAATGAATTGTCATTTGCTTCATATGGAATTTGCTCATCTATATCTCAGCCTCATGGTCAATTCATAATACTTTCTGGAATTTGCGCTTTTAAAAAATAAAAGAGTTCTTCCAGCACCGAAATAAATGATAGGGCCTTCGAGAAAAGTTAGAGTGGTTGCGGCTAAACGTGCGACCCAAGGCACGGCTGTTGGAAAGGATTCCTATTGGCTTACCCAAAGTAACATCCACCCTTTTCAAAAAAGGATCATGTTATATCTTTTACTGCAATGCATTACAAATGGAGATGAGTGTACCAAAGTTGAGTTATGTTAAGAAACGGCTAAAGCCTGGAAACATAGCAATACTTCTGCAAATGCTTTCTTATACTTGTTCAGGAGATAAATAAAGTAATTGTAATCTGGCGCAGGAATAGGGTGGGTGGGGGTTGGGGGTGGATGGTTGTTGGGGGTGGCTATCTCATCAATCATCTTCCTTGCTAACATTTTCTGTTCGAAATTCGCAAAATAATTTTAACATTTGCGTTCTGTAAAAGGTGACGTACACTCGAGACTAGTACGTAACATATACTTTTAGATTTCCTTAGAAATGTTACTATATAAATATCCACCCGAGAGTATTAATAATAGGTACATTTTAAATTAATTACCTCAGTAAATATAAAACATTTACAGAGGTAAAAAACCTCTGGAAAACATTTACAAAATTTTCATATGCTAGTAAATCACATAAAACGAGGGAAATATTCACACGCTTTTATTGATTGATGATTATTTATTATTCCCTAACTTTAATAATTTCACAACGAACATGAACAAAATTATGATCGCCTATAAAAAAAATTGAATAAAAAATCGACTTTTATCGATCGGAAATAAAAAATTTAGAAAATGATTTGCATTAAAGGGTCAGATAGTGGCGAATCAATTTTGGATGCATTAGCGGAGCGGGAATGCGAGGGGTCCTAGCTCCAGGTGTTCCTCCGTCCCTAGGACTAACGAGTAAGGAGGCATGCTTCAATGCCAGGGGTGAGTGTTAGCGCATTGTTCATCCTCCCATCTCTGCCCAATTGTTGATCTTGCCTCTTTTCAATCCTCTCCTCTATAACCAAAATAACCAAACTGAATAACCCGAAAAAACAAAAACAAAAAATTTGATATCTATTGAACATTTTTAATAATGGCAAAAAGGCTTTTAATTTTGGATGATGAAGGCCATGTGTGTAAAATTAAGTGAAATGATAAAAGCTCAATGATTGTTGGAAAATAGTTAATCATTTTCCGGTACAATTGTTTTAATATTTTTAACTAGTGGTAGGCATAATTAAAACAGGTTATGTAATTTTGTAAACATGTTATTGTAATGTAGTGATGGGTTCAGTTTTCACAATACCTCAACTATATTTATATTATTGATAAAGTAACAGACATAGAACACTGAGTGGGAGGCGAAATGGCTGACCCTCTGTATCATTTAGCCTAGGCTCAGCTGGCGGCGGCTCTGCTACTACTGAAGCGCTACGATATGATCATTTATCTCCTATGGAAACGTACAGCTCTCTTTACAGCTATAATAACGTATAAGTTAGATAATGGATATAGATTAAAGATATTTACTTCTAAATCGGCAGTTATCCATACGGATCAAGAAACAAATGAGAGAAGAATCTGAAATAAAAGTGTCTCTAAGTTGGTTCCTACGTAAACAATCATTTCTGGTGGTGTCACTGTCACTCCAAAAGTCATGTAGTTTATTTTTATTGCCTACGTTCTATTGTTTCCAGTCACTCATTATATTGGCTACTTTTAAGAAAGTCGATGAGTGCATGTAGATCTATTTCATCATTTCTGGAATTAATCGAAAATTGGTGAAAAATAACTTAATTAACCAAAAACGTGACGAAACTAACGTCATGAAGAATGCGATTCATGGCTTTGAGATTGGGGCCTATCGTGATTTTTTATTATGGTAAAAAATAAAATAACCCTTCTATACTGTCCTGTAATAATTACAGGAACGATATTCTGATCCAATGCATACAGAATGCCTTTGAAGAATTATTGTGGTATTCGATCAAATCAGCCATGTAATGTGAATGGCAACAACGCAATGTGTAGCTCGTTTTACGACAGGGAAGATGGATATTTGAAACATATCTGTAAATAATTTTGAGATTTTTTTTTTTTGATAGGAAGGAATCTAACGAAATAAGTAAATTGTACTCATCAGTGATTTTAAAGTTAAAAATGAAATAAAGAAATATAGAAGTCTACACTTATTAGATAACACGGATAACATAACCTTCTCAGGAACCTCATAACATTGTTTTCATTTTTCCAATTTTCTTAATATTCATACAATTAACTTTTTAAAATAAATAAAAGATATAAAATAGATCAATATAGATCAAAAATCACTAATTTATATTAATTGACCATTCATGATAACTATATATAAAAGAAGAAAACAAATTAAAATACTATTTTAATAATAATAATCATAACAGTCCAAAGTACAAATTTCAAAAATTGTTAAGGATGACCATGGAGTACATTGTAACTCTAAATTTTTATGAGAAATATTTTAAATTATTGACAATCAACTAAAAAGGTATCTATGCTTTTTATCCAGTATTTTTGGGACATGTTTGTTTGTAAAATTATGTATTTTCTGATTTGTATTTTATTTTAGGTTGAAAATGTACAAATTAATAAAAAAAAAATATATAAAAAAAATTTTAGAGAATATTTTTAAATTAAATAACGTTAAAGGACTCATAAAAAAATGAAAATCGAGAATGACATATTAATGTTGAAACGTTTTTAAATAAAGGAAAAAATATATATATGACTGGAAAAAGGTTTTATTTTACTCCCTCGAATAATTTTGAGAGTGTTGAACAATTTTTCAGAATGAAGAAGTTGACATTTTTTTTTTTTTAGTGCAATAACATTAATTATTATTTCTTGTAAGGAGAGCATGGCTGAAACTAGTTTTATAACAGTAATTTATAATTTAGCAGATATACTTCGAAGATATTGACTGTTTGCATAATAACACATTGTGAAAGGAGAAACAAATAATATGCAAATAACCTAAAAATAAAATACTATTAAAATTCTGCTTCCAACAGGTCCTGCAACGTGGAGCGAATGTTCCCATAGTTTCGGCTCTTTATTAATGGAATGTGCCATTGAATTATTTGAGATTGTTTAATGTTCGTCGTTATATTTTTTGTTTAGGATGTCAATGTTTTAATTGGCATACGTAATTATTATAATGGAATACGTGAAAAATGGTAGAAAAACCATACTTAAGTGATCGCGATGTCATTTCCTAGATTTGGCACAAAAAGTATTTTTGTTAAAAGTTTGGACACCCAGCGATTGGAGATTTTATGCATAGTAGAATTTTTTTAGCCTGCTTGATATATCTTTAATTAGTCAAGAGCAGACAATTTAACATTATAAATATAATATAGAAAAAAATTAAACAAATATTTAATAAACCACCAAATGTAGTTTTTCACCTCCCACAAAGTATCACCTCAGTCACCAGACCTCAATCCTGTAGAGAGCCTATGTCATATTTCCCATATGACCAGAAAGGTACGAAAGACAAACCTTACTAGCAAGAAACACTTAGAACAACTAATAAATGAATCGTGGAACAGTTTATCAGTAGAAATATTAAATAATTTAGTAGAATCCATGCCAAAGCGTCTGCAGGCAGTTATTAATGTCAATGGTATGTTTACAAAATACTAAGTTATTTATGTTCCTGTGGCATTATATTATCAATTAAGGTGTGTCAATACTTTTTGGGCGGTGAAAAACTGCCTTTTTTTTTTTTTTATGTCCAACTTGTTAATTTTTTTTCTATATTATATATGAGATGTTAAATGTTTATTGTTTGAAAATTTAATATATAACAAAAAGACTAAAAAAATTTTTTTTACATGTATAAATCCTCAAATCACTGGGTGTGCAAATACTTTTTGTGCAAATTTTATATCAGAATGTATAAAATGAAATAATTATTTTTTTTTTAGTTCATCGGTAACAAAAAATTAAAAATATATTCATTCGTGTTATCATACACCAGTGTAGCTCAGTGTGTGAGAACCCTAATCTGTAGGCCTAGGTTCGATTCAAAATGGAAGATCAATTATTTATTCTGTAATTGAATTGACTATGCTCACCCAGCCTCTATTAAGTGAGTACTTATATCCTAGCGGTAAAGTCTGATTTCGATCAACAATTCTTCCTAAATCAATACTGTCGTGACCATGTACTGAATCCAAGTAGTTTTGTAGTGGAACAATTTTTAATTTTATTTTATTCAACTTTATGGCTTAAAAACTGGTTAAGATGTCATTTGTTTATTTAACGTCACTTTTATGCTGCTATGGCTAATCGGACGACAGGAATGCTACAGTGGGAGCTCCAAATGTTGTCTATCCAGGTTTAATTAGGATATGGATTTTTAACGAGTACCTGACATCGTACAGGCTCGGGACCCCCTTTTAAAGTCCCTCCCGAAAGACGGCAGTACCTTTAAAAAATCCTAGTGCCACCTGCTGGGCTACGAACCCGCGATCTTGGGCTTAGTAGTATGTTATGCTAACCATTAGACCACAGGTCGCCCCTGTGGTGATACAATTTGTTCCTTATAAACTATATATATTAATACCAGTTCAACGTTATTCTTTTATTTTGGGGAGGGCAGGGTGGACCCTGTATATAAATCGTCGCTGTTCAACGTCAGCAGCTGTTGAGTGGAGGCTCATGTAACCGGTGGATATCTACCGTATTTCATCTCGGTGACTAATAAGAGATGACTAGAAGCGGTGATCCGCGGATCTTCGGGAATATTCAAATGAAAGTTCCATTAGGTGACCAGGAGAAAAATAGCCACCTCAACGCTCGAGTAGTTCCGCGGTGGGATGGTAAAAGGAAGAGACGGGATATGTATAGTGGAGTGCCTTGTCCCTGCGGCGGCCGACATCAAAACCGCTCCCATCTTGATAAGCCCTTCCGTCCCTGGATATTGTTTATTTTATACGTAGCATCTCTCCGCCCTTCACGGATTCATCTCAATTAACCGATGCTCCTTCTTCCCGACCCCCGACCTGTCTCCCAGGCCACGAATAAATGCATATATAAACATTTAAATCCTTTTATCGGCAAGTTATCATTAATAAACTAATATTTAGTATTCCGAGCTAAATACTCAAGATATTAATGATATCGTATTTAAATATTCCAAGCAAATGAACCGAGAAGTGGAATATCAACCCAAGTCGTAAGATAGGTCCTCGGCAATTGGACCGATGCTCTGTCAAAAGCTTTTCCCTTCTTTGGAAAATTCCATAACATTCAGGGGCATAAAAAATGGTTAAAAGAGGGAAGAAGTTCATTTATTGTCAATATTTTGTCTATTTATTTAAGAAAAAACAAAACATATAATAAGTAGTTGATGGAGGTATACGAATTTTCAAATAAATCAGTAAAAATAATCGGCGTGGTTAATTTAGGACAAACTTTAAATCGTTTTGATTATATAGATATTGTTTTATGATTGCAGTAAACCGGGAAAAGCTCTTATCGTACCCAGATTCGGCATTAAAATATATATTCCTCAATGTAGTATCCTTGGCCCAATCCTTTATACAGTTTTTACAGCTGACATCTCAACTCATCCTAATACTATCCTTACCACGTATGCTGATGATTCATGTGCATTATCAGTCAACACCAATCCAGTTATTGCATCCCAAAACCTCCAATCCCATATCACTAATCCTGAAGAATGGTATCAAAACTTAAGAATTAAAATAAATTCTCAAAAATCGCATCAAATCAATTTTACCTTACGTCGTAAACCAATGACTTCCTGCCCTTCAGTATTCTTTAATAATATCCCACTGGTGCCTATAGAAGAGATCCGATACTTAGGATTGCATCTCGACAAAAAATTAACCTGGAATCCTTATACAAGACGGAAAAAACAAGAAACCGCTCGACGTTTCAGGCTACTTCAACATTTACAGGAAAAACGCTCAAAGCTCCCAATTAACTACAAAAGAGTCATCTACATGACCGTCATACGACCTATTTGGACTTAAGGAGTAGAGCTTTGGGGCTCCACTAAGCCATCGAATTCCTCTTGTATCTAATCGCTACAATCCAAAATCCTTCGTAAAATCCTCAATGCTTCTTATTTTGTTAAGAATAGTCATCCATAACGACCTTAATGCCACATTTGTTGCTGATCTGGCCCGAACTCGGTATCTATCCTTTCATAACCAACTTCATTCCGACTCAACGCTCTAGTTTCGAACCTACCTTCCTCTTCAATTCCCGATAATCCTACGAGGCATCTGAAAAGAAGATGGCCACGTGACCTTCTTAGTTGAACTTGTGATTTGAGTACTACCAGTGGGTAGTTTCTCTACTTGTCATTCTCATGTCATTATGTATCACTCAGCCTATTTACTAGTTTTATTATTGTAATACAGTTGTAAATATCAATAAATAATTTTTTTTTTAAATATATATATATTTTTATTTGAATTATTTTGTATACATAAACATCAACCTATTTATCTGTAGCCATTGTTCAGAAGGTTTCTTTCAAATTTCTTATCAATTATAAACAATTTTCCCTAGTCATATTTTAGCTCGCTTAAACGAAAGAATGTCTCACAACAAGATTTTTATTATTTCTTCCTCCTTATAAATTATTGATTTTAGCCTTTTCCTTAAAGAATAATATGCTGATAATATGCTATTTGAACTAATAACTATAAAAAAACAATAAAATCTATAAGAGTAAACAAATTAAAAGATAGATTTATTAGTTATGATGCATTTTATTAAACTTGATTTTATAATTTATCCAGCCAACGCTTTTTTTAAGTGAAATGACTTATGTGGTAAAAGTTAAATTAAGAAAACTGTTGCAAATGTGGTTAAAATTTTATTTTAAGAAATGCTGTATTTAATAAATATTATTTAATATAATAAATTATTGTAAAATACTAAATATTCTTACCTCGTATGTAATGTGAGTGGTCATTGTTTATGAAAACAATATCCTTAAGTGAGTAGCTCTACTACCAACGTCCGCAATCAGAGACAAAATGTTGAGAATCCTGTCCAAACATTTGAGTTTCTTTCTTCTGCTGGATGGAAATTAGAAATAAATTTAATAGCGTGATTGCTTTTCTCATTAAAAAAAAAATAATAACCGGTCAATACTTTAAATTTTCAAAGCTTTTTCTTTTTTTCAAATCATTGAATCTATAAACTCATTTAGACTTACTAAAAAGAAAATATTATTTACACTAAATAGGGATTTTCGAGTGATTTGAATTTAATGATTTGTAAAACTAAACTTGAATTCTTTGGAATGAAAATCATTACAGAAACTCTAGCATATTTCATTTTCGGGTTGCTCTCCATTGGCTGTAACACGTTAGACACACGGCTGTTAAAAAAACAAACAATAATATTGCTATGTAAAGTTTATGATTACATGTATCAATAATTAACATACACAGGCTTGATATGAATAATATCAATAAACACAACACAGCTCAAGCTGAATGTTAATATTAAACGAAATAATGATAACTTTATACACAAAAGTAACACATTTATTAAAACATATTATTTAAACAATCGAAATATATTGTTGTTTTGAGTCTATCTTATAAAAACTCCAAAAAAAGCGTAAAATTCTTAATTACCACCGTCCTTAAGATAATTACTAAAAACGATATTATTTTGTGTCAATGCATACAGGTATTTTTATTGTAATTTTAATTATTCGAATGGACAACTAGTTTTATATATAATTTTATTTTTTTTTTTAGGGTTTTACCTTCACATATCTATGAAAAATATAGTAAAAGATAATATTGTGATCGCGAACAAATTTCAATCCAAGTATTCTACAGTAATACACGTTCTACAGTAAAGTGTTCTCGACAATCAAAATAACCTAGTCTTGCAAAAGTGGTTTTTATGAGTCGAGTTCGAAAACGAAAAGTAACTAACTGGAATTTCCTATTTAAGATAAGTATCAAAGTATGACGAAAGATATCACTTTGATGAGGAAGTATCGCCCATTCTACGCTCAAAAAAAAACTCAAATGATTTTGATCAAACTCGTTATTTCGATGTGAAATTAAATACTGTTAAATATCAGTAAGGTTTACTGCTCATAGTGTTAAAATGCCGAATTTCTATATTACATTTGTCTAAAGTACCTTTAATTTTATTTAATTAAAATAAATCACCAGCCTTAATTGTTAATATTAATAAAAATAGATAAATTTAAAATTATAAAAAATAAATTCATAATTAGTTAAAAGAAAAAAAACTGTTTTGCCGCCTAAAAAAAATCAGAAATAAGTTGCAATTAAGAAATATGCAGAGTTGGAACGCAGTTTTATTATATCCCGTTGGAAATCTCAAAATTGCCAATGTTCAATTTAAAAAATAAATAAAATGGTTCATTATTTAAAAAATCAAAGGAATTGTTTAATTAGCCTCCGATTGACATGACGGTGTAACAAAAGGCGGGATGAAGGAGCGATGGGTTGCGGAGGACAGTGGACAATAAAATGGCACGCCCCGCTGAGCTGGAGAACAGTTGGAGTCGAGCCGATAGCGGATTTAGCAGGGAAGGTTGGATTAGAGGAACCTCCGCTGTTAGCCAAGTAATCGGGTTAGTCCCGCTTTCACCTCTTTCTTATAAGAGCAGTTAGCATCTTCTATTTAGTATTCTAGTATTCCTCCAATCATATCCTAGCTCTTATATTAGGCAAATCGTCGGCTTCTTCAGTTACTAATAGTTCCTTGATTATGATTTAACGGCGTAAAAATATATTGGCCATCAACCTCTTAATATTTAGTAGTCTTTTATTTTTATTTATATGTGTAAAAACATTATTTTTAAGTTAGGAAAAGGATTTTTTAAACTGCTTTTTTATATACCACTAATAAACAGGTATGACTCCTTTCATTGGCAATTTATGATGCTAAAAAATCACAGGCTATTATTAGCGTCCATAACACTAAACTAAAAGATTGACGTGGATCACTAATCAACAATAAGAAAACTGAAAGTGCTCCAACATATTTTTTTACCGAAACCGTCAAAAGCATGCGCAGTTCTGAATTATTGTAACTTTGACTCCATTGTAATCCCCTAGTTTTCTTCCTTGTTTTCGCTCACATTGGCTATGGCTAACTTACATGTGGAAACTTGTGGTGGGAACGTCTTAAGAATGGCTCAACACGATTTGGTTTTTGTTTCACCGCATATGACGAAAGATTACATCCTTGCTGAGCGAGTTGGTGTGTTCCTGGATCCCCCGCAGTGTTCTGTTTAAATCCACCGTCGAACCCGTTCCTCGCAGACTTCGGCCGGCTCTTTCATTCCCTCCCTATCTCCCTCGCCCCCTCTCACTCACTCCTGCCTGAGAGTCCTTCCTCACTCCCAAGCCCATCATCCATCTACTGTCCTTCGTTCAAATCCCTTCTTTTCATCTTTTCCTCGACACAACCAGAATAATAATCATGTTTTATTTTCCAGTTTTATTTGGCCCACTGTTATCGCTAAAATTTATTAATCTTTTACATATTAAATAAATTTAAAGTTGTTTTATTGTAAGTAAATGACTTCCGTAAATTTGTTTGTAAACAGTAGATTTATTATTTCAGAACTTCCCACTTCTCATGCTGAGAATATTCATCTGTATGTATTTTTATAGCAAGCTACCTACCTATATAATCTAACATGATCTCTAAAAACGAACCATTAAAAGAAAGGATAATGTGAAAAATCCCGGTCTCCGATCGATAAAGTTTCTTCGATTCTTGAGCCAATTCTGGGTATCTCCTTTCCTTTTCACTAACGGTTTTCTATAAAATGTCATTCACCTATCTCTGTAATCTGCGCCAATGTTTTTATCTCTCATTAATACATCTTTTTTCTCTCTTTTATCACTACTACTAGTTGATATTTTTTTAAAAAGTATTAACATATCTTTATCAAGTTTGAACTACGACCACATTGCCTTCAACAATGAAAAATGTTTCCCTAAACTGATTTAAAGTGACATTTGTACCGAAATAATAATGCAATGCATAACAAAAAAGCATACATGGATTTATAAAATGTTACAACCCACTTATACCGAACAAAATAAGACATATGATATTACAAGAATTGTAAATTAGACTAAAGTAATTTTTATTAACTGCTAATTAATTATAGTTATTAGTAATTTAAATCATTGTTAGCTTCTGATTTTGGAGTACAGTTCTATACATGAAAATTTACAAAATTAAATGTTAGAACCCAGATTGGAACTTCAAAGAAGTGTACTCTTGCGATAACCTCCCCATTAGATATTTATGCTCATTCTCTCAAATCTATTGGGGCTATAATCGATTTTAGAGAAACACTATTATTCATGCAAACAATATAATATTGCCGATAAGTTTATTTAATACACAGGTTTATTATTGGGCCTAACTACAATTTCATATTTACTAAAACGTTGTGTACATAAAGCACAAGCTTCCGGTGTTGATACTCGTACAATGACAAGCACACAAGATGTTGCTATTAGATTCAACCCACTTGCAACTTACTTGATTGCTTCTTAATAATCGATTAGAAATCTACAAAGCACGACACGTCTTGTTTAGATCCACTATCATAAAGTTTTTACTGTTTTTATTCTTAAATAAAAATTATAATAGAATTTGAGAATCGAAATAAAAATAGCCACCTTCCATGAAGTTTTCTTTCTTTGGATAACTCTTTCATCAACGTCCATCACCACTGAGGCATATATTAGATGGTTACATGAGGAGGAGTGACTGTAATAGTGTCCGAGTTGTAAACTCACGTGCTCCCAGGTTGACCATTAAGTGGTCAACTAAACCATTACAGCAACCGCCTCACAGCACAATATCCAAACATGTATACAAGCACACCGCATGTATACAACAATACAAAACTAAAAGCTTTTTTGTGGAATGCGTGTGGCCGAACGGATGATTGGTTGTTCATGTCACCTGAGCTGAGGTAGCATTTCACGATGTCAATGTTTTTGGGCGGGAGTAACAATGAAACGAATTAGTACGATTTTTTCCAACTTAACGGTCCCCAGTCTTTGATTCTTTCATGTGCCGGAAGCGATTAATCAGGAGCATCTTTAGACTTCAACAAAAATATTGATCGTATTAGTGTGGCTGAAGACTCTACTTGCGTACATTACGCAAGTGTAGAAATAAACACAGCACATCTCTCTATCTGCGCTATATTCCGTGAAAATTTTGATTTTATGTCAAAAGTTAAGAGTTATGTTGGATCGGCACCGATAATATCAACCAGAGCTACGATGGTATAGTTATATACTCAAAGATGGCAAATATAAAATAATCCTTTATTTTTATAGCTTTAAACGGCGTTTGATAAAGCAGTCCCTTTAAGTGGGATCCTATGAAACCTTAACCAGTTAGAGCACTTATAAATCCTATCTAATGGGTATTGCCACTCGAAAGGTCTTTTTCAAAACTACAGGGTGCGTATGGAGGAGCAGGTAGCTCTGGCCCGGCTTATGCGGGGAGAATTAGCTTGGCTTTGAGGAGCTGTGGGTTTTAGTGAAGACTACTTAAGTGAACATTAGGCGGTGAGACCACAAAGCAATATTCCGCCAGGGCAGGTAGCATCCTCTCATCCACTCCTTGCTCTTGGAGGATGTCCTCCAGATACGATGAGGATCAGTTATTATCCCCTAAGGGACTCTTTTATACCCCCCATTGGAAGAATCTCATCAGCTGAGCGTTCCGTTAATATCCAAGCCTAAATGAAGTATTCCGAAATGTCATTAGATTATTACCCCCTTTAAAAAAATGTTACTAAATACATCGAGGATTACTGGATAAAGCATTCATTAGCTGTACTAGCAAACCTCATTGGGTATGCTGGATTGCTATAATGCTCAATTCTGGATTATGAGAGACGGGTAACCTGTACATTTGTATCTTGCTAAATAGATAGCTTACCTATTCTTTGGTAAGATCCTGCAATTTTATTTTATTTTATTAGCCTTGTTTTATGAAACATTTATTTTGTTGCAAGTTGACTTTAATGCATTCTAGTATATCTTAATTTTGTTTATTTATCAAATATTGAACTTATAATTTCCAAAACCAATGAAAAATTAAAGTTTGGCCTATGCTCTCTCATTAGATTTTTTGGATTGTGAAAGTAAATGAGCTTATATAGGAATGTTGTGAAATGCCCACTCTTTGATGCATTTGTTCCTTATTCATTTCCCTTGGCCCGTTTTACTCCCCATAACTAATTTATTTTTTTCATTAATATAAGTGAGGAAACAAACACCTTACCGGGTAATCAAATAACTGATACTTTCCTACGAGGATTGACTGTCAGAAGTGTACAAACAAGTCTTCTACACTAGACTGCTGCATGGCTAGTAACTTCTACTTAAAGAAATTCCTCTTTAATTCAATAAAACTATGGACTAATATCAGTTTAAACATTTGAAAATTTTAAAAATTAGCATTAAGGGATACTTGAGCTTCTTAGATTAGTGAACTAATGCAATAAACAGTTTTAATTTAAAAAATAAATTTTATTAGGACTATTGAGTAAGAAGGGTCAATTGTAAGCAGATTATTTTTTGGAAATTTATTCCAATAGTTTTTAATTTGCCTAATTTTAGTGATAGCCTACTTGCAATTCACTGTTTATATTTCAAATAGTATTGTTTGTTTTTATATTTATAAATAATTTTCAATTATTAGAAAATATCATAATCAAAACCAAATATATTCAATTTTTCGAACCTCACAAAACCTCTCCTTTTAAATCTCAAACTAATATTTTTTTCCTCAAAATTAATATATTTATCTGCTGTATTGAGTAATTGTATTTTGTATTTTGACTTCAAGCACTCACATGGTTATTTATATGAAACTGTAAAGTTTTAATCCAGCGGACTTTAATTAATTTAAAGTTAAATTGTTATTTGTATCGATTGTAATAGTCAACAAGTCTGACTTTATATTAATTAATCACTCTGAATTGACTTGGTGATGTTTTTGAAGAAAATTTGGAAATGAATATATAAATAGAAAGAACACAAACAAGCATATTAAAACCCACATTATATTCAAAAATAAATTTCATTTATGCTAAGTAGTTATCATTATTTTCATTTAAACTCAAAATTTAAAAGTATTTATTTTTTTGTTAATTACTAAATGTTTATAATAAAGCTATGAAACGCGCACACACACACACACAGAAAAAAAAGGAGATCCAATTATTTATTGTACCAACCGAAAGCAAAACATAAACTACTTCAATGTTAAGTAATAATTTTATAATTGAATTTATGACGCTAAAATCCGAATAGAGATTTATTGCATAAAAATCAAATCATGTTATGATTAATTTACACACACACGATATATATATACATATATATATATATATATATATATATATATATATATATATATATATATATATATATATATATATATATATATATATGGAAAAGGTATATATTGTAGACTACCGTGGAAGACAACCGGTAGAACCAAAAAAAATATCAACTCTCCAACTTTTGTGAGATTAAAATCAATGAAATGATTTTTCATGTTGATAAGAGCTATTTAAAAATATTAATAATGAGACTCCTAGCAGTTTAAAAAAAAACAACAGCTACAAGTAAAACTATTGGGCCTATAATTATTTTTGAAATTAAAATACGCCTTACACTATTCATATCTCAGCATAGACTTGCAAATGGCTTTAATAAATTACTTATTAATAAAATAAAGGAAATAATTTGTATTAATCTCTTGAGTGCGTTATCTCTAAAGTACGCATTTTGTCTTAGGTCTTTTCCCGAGGAGCCATATATCCATATGTGTGTGTGTGTGTGTGTGTGTGTGTGTGTGTGTGTCTTCTTGTCCCACTTAAAATATTTGGCTTTTTAACTAAAAAATTAAATTCAATAAATTAATATAAAGAAAGTTACTTCTTCATTCATTATTCATAAATGCCTTTAATTAAAAGACAAATGATTCTGCTACATTCGCACAGTCTAAATACTGCGGCTATTTAACCTATTATATTATGTGTTTGCTTGTAATCCTTTCATGTTCAGTAACCGCGAACTATTATTAAAGTATAGTTAATGCAAGTACTCGCATGGTATTGGAAACGAAACTTATTACCCATTGTTGAAAACGGATCTAGAAAAAATATATATTTTGTGGATTAAATTTATTTGCATTAAATATTTCCCAAACTTCCCTACATTATTTTTTTTATTATATTATTTTATTTATTTATATTTTCATTTTTATTATCAACAAATTCTGCTGTAAAACGACAATTTTAAGATTAATAACTTTCAGCAGTGTATCGAAATAAAATACGTATTTTATTAATTTATAAAAGTATGTATGGACATTATTCTTTATTTAGTACATTAAAAATATCATAAGTAATAAAAATTTATCTGGGATATCAAAAGTTATAATTTATTTTTGAAGCCTTTGACACACCAATAAAAATTAGGTCTTTTGGATATCTTATAGAATTTTAATTAATGGAAAATAATTATTTGATGCAATAACGGAAAAACTAACTTTCTTCCCTATTCTATTTCATCCATCATTTAGATTTCATCCATATTCCGAAGGCTACCTTTTGTATATCATATTATATCTATACATATATATATACATATATATATATATATATATATATATATATATATATATATATATATATATATATATATATATCGTATTGTATCATATTATCTATATTATATCACAGCACCTATAATTTTCCGATAACCATTATCAAAA
Source organism: Arma custos (assembly GCA_037127475.1). Lineage (NCBI taxonomy): Eukaryota > Metazoa > Arthropoda > Insecta > Hemiptera > Pentatomidae > Arma > Arma custos. The sequence goes on along the minus strand of CM073761.1, from coordinate 117,330,284 downwards.
AATAAATTCCAAAATTTCTATATTAGAATGCTGCATGTTTTTCTAATGATTTTAACAATCCGATCATCGGTGTACCCCAAAACTATAATATTTGTAATTGATAATAAAATATAAATACATTAATAGTAGTACAAACTAGAGGCATGTTCAGTTTTAAAAGGGATTATAATTATTTGCAAGTGACTAATTTTTAAAAATCTGTATTAATTATTCCTAAAGTTCCAAAAAAATCCAAAGTGTCTCAAGAATTGTATAAAATTATAGGGAAACCATTTTAAAAAATGAAAATCACTTCTATTGTATCGGTTGCATTCAATTATTTTTCACAGGAAACAGTTGTGCCCCATAAATAGTCATTTATAAAAATCAACCATTATTCAAAATTAATAAAATTTTAAAAATTGACAGAATTATATACACTGTTAGATGTTATCTTATCTCAATAATAATTACAACCGTAAAATATCAACCAAAAATTTAAATATATAAACTTACTCGTTCATACAATATATAAGCACACCACTCCTCTGTAACTGATGGATAAATTATACAAACTACGGCGCTAAAACACAGTACCGCTTAAAAGTGAGATTAGGTTTTTAGGGTGATTAAATAATTTTACAACTTATATTTCTGAAACGAATGACGGTAATAAAGATGGTAAAATAAAAAATATCATTATTCATACCATGGAAGTTAAAAAGATATAGATAATTATGTAATATATAATTTAGCAAATCTAACAACGGATCAAGACGATGCGGTTATTTTTAAAGTAATGCAAATCAAGTTCAGAAAGTTTACTATTTTCTAATATTATACGTATTATTTGATGTAGATTTTGTATTTTTTAAAAATGGAATCATAAATTAATTGTTATATAATTACTATATAATATTTTATGCTGGGGGCTATCATAAATATAACCCCTCTCTCTCTCTAAAGCATATTTATCTATAAATTTAACGATTGAAATGAAAGTTCAGTTATTTTTTCAAATAATTTTGAAGTTTTTAATGTTTCATTATATTTACTGCATTATATCACAGTGACAGTTTATAGTAAAGGACATAAATGAGTTACACAAATATCCCACCTGGCTAATACTATAAACCTTTGATGCTAATAACAAAATAAATACGGCAATTTAAAAAAATATATATATATTTGTTTTCCAAATATGTTAATGTTCTGTAGACTGCAGAAATTAAATGAATTAACCAATATTCTGTAAATGGAAAATCACCTGCCATGGAATAGATAAAATGCTCCATATACTAGGCAAATTAAAAACTAAATTATTATGTCTGATACTCTTTGATAAATATGATAATTCACTCTGGCATCTAAACGGGCAATTTAAATAAAATCCCACCAAAATAACAATAATTTAACATTATAGAAGTTCTTCAAAGTGAAAGATAGATTGTGAGTAATGGTGTTTTCAAAAATATTATTTCACTAATCATCATATTTATAAATTATTTGTATTTATATCCAGATTAAAAACAACTTTTAAGTGTTACACATTGCATTCAACAATGTGTTCTAATGTGTGATAAATAAAAATACCTATAGTAATAACGCTTGATCATATTTTAATTAAATTATCTTGATCAGATTAAATTAAACAAGCGAAATCGTACAGCTATTATTATCATTATTTCGTTTACAATTTTGAACGAAAGTAATAGATGCATGAAATAAATTATCCAGTTAAACGATAAATAAATAAATAATCATATTACAGTTTCCGTGCCACAAACAATGGATCTTCAACTCCTTGACACGGTAAAGCATACATAAAATAAAATAAATATATGTTTATATATCATTTAATAAATTAATGATGATCAGTGAAAGCGTTACTTTTTTGTTTGTAATTATACATTCAAAAATAAAGCTTTGTATTTTTTTAAAAAATATGTAGTGATATAAATTATCATTACTTTATTTCGGTTGATTAGCGATTGGGAATTTATTAATACACATATATAAGTTTTAGAATATTTAAAAAATGAAATTATGTATTCATAAAAATGGTTACTCAAAGAACACTTGTGATAGGCTAGAGTTATGTTGGGTTGCCTGGATATGAAATAATTAGAGACTAACTTACGTAGTTGCGATCCTGGTTCCCTGTGACGTAGGCTCCACCAATGGTGCACCGACCATGTGTACTAGGGCTATCCCTTCTACACCTAGGGCCAGGGGAGGGGGTAAGGGGCGGGGCTTAGCCTTCCCCCTCCATCGTCCATCCCCCCACCGCTACCCCGTATTTACCTTTAACTAATTGATCTGTCCTCAGGCACTAGGTTCCACGCTCTATGCCGTTCAACGTCTCAGCTTCCCAAAGAAAGCATTTCTACGAAAATAATTTCAGCAAAATATGAATGAATTCGATACAAATACCGGAAAATACCCCGACTTTGCTGGCACCACTTCTACCTGAACAAAAAATATTAGCTTTATTACAATTTTCCGCCTACACTGAATCATTATCACTATTTTTCTATAATTTACAAACTCTTCCGATAATGTTTATTTCTTAAGAAATTTAGTAATTATTCAGCAGGTTACCGTTTCGAGTTGAGTCGCAATAAGTTTAATTTAATATAATAACTATTCATTGGTTTCTCATTTAATATTTTTCAAAAATACAAATTATCATATGATTTTGTATGGAAAAGAGACAGTAATTATGGGAAATATGTATAGCTCGGTAATCATTTCATCTAGAAATGCACGGTTCACCCAAACATATAGTATATCATCTCTCATCGAAATGTTAGTTGAAACTTTTATTTATTGATGAAACGATTACAGAAATCTACTCATTGTTCATAATTGTACTCTCTTTTCCATACTAAAGTTCACGATAACTTGTATTTTAGGAAAATATTAAAAATGAAACGATAAACAGTTAAAACTTGCTGTTACTCAACTCGATAACCTGCGGAACAAATACCCAGGTGAGTTACATCCATTGATACAATTGACGAATTTCACCTTCTAAGCGACAGTCCATTCGATATTTTTTCTGTTCTTTTTACTCAATTTTTAACTTAATTTAAAAATTCTCATTTATTTTATGAAAACTATTTTAATCATTAACTATTTTAATCATTAACTATTTTATGAAAATTCGTTATAAAAAATTAAATAAAAATATCGTTCTGGTTTACATCCATCGAGTAAAAATGGACGTTTAAATATTTATATCCATTTAGTTCACAAAAGCATCATCCGATAAGATTGGTGATTATTTTTAATTTAACATACACAAATAGCGCCGGCTATACCTTATGTGCAGGGTGTGCGGGGCACACGGGCGCCGGGTCTCAAGGGGCGCCGCGAAGCGTCTAAGGGTGTCAAAAAATTTCATTTCATGTTGATATTAGCATAGCAAAATTTGTTTAGTTTCATGGGCACATTCATTTCCTTTGGGGATTTGCCGTTTTTCGTAACATCGTAAGTGTTCAATTTTAATTGGATGCCTACTAGAGGGCGCCTAGGTCACGATTGCACACCTCGCTACATGGGCTATAGCCGGCACTGTACACAAACAAAATTAGGGCATAAAAAATCTTATTATTTTTACAGGAAAAGGTTAAAAAATTATTGAGCCCATTCCAAAAGATAGTTCCGTGCTTTAATTTCAATTGAATCACCATCGGCTTTCTATACATTTTTACAATCATATAAAGTAGAGGATAAAAAAACAAACAGAATATGCGAATACGGGATGACACCCATCCCGTTATCCATTAAGTATGGCTGTTGCCTATTAATGCACATTATTAATAAAATCAATGTTTGAAATTCAATTTATCGATTATTTATTACATTGCAGGAATTGCGGACTTTAGAGGTGGAAGAGCATGTAATGACCACATTTTTTCCATGACTCAAGTGGTGCCAAAAAGAATGGTATCGACCTCGAAACTCATCTCACATTTGTTGACCTCCAGAAAGCGTATGACAGTGTCCCTTGGATCAAGCGAAGATAAGTAGAGGCCTTACAAAAGCCATGTTGCCAAAAGTTTACATATTGGAGAGGAATCAAGAGCAAAGATAAAAGGCAATGCCTCAGAACCTTTCCGAATTAACGAAAGGATTAAAGGAGGGATGCAGTCTGTTCCCAACACAGTTCAATATTTATGTGGAATAGGTATTAAAATCGTGGAAACTAAGGTGTAGAGGGATGTAAGTGGGTGTTGGAAATGAGATCACGTTTACCCTTCAGTTTGCGGATGATCAAGTTGTCATATCAACAGATGAATATGATATGGAATGTATGATGAGGAGACTTCTTGAAGAGTACAAAAAAGTGGGGTCTGGAAATAAATACCCAAAAAACGGAATAACATTCACTCCCCTATTTCATCTCTCTGCTTAGAGAATTGGACGATCCATCAAAAAATGCCTTTAAATATCTTGGAGTTATGATTGACAGGTTTGACCCAGTACCAAAATGTATTGATAATGAAATTACCAATGGTAAAAAGATGGTAGGTCACCTAAACGTTATTTCATGGAATAAAAGTCTCTCTCAAAACAAAAAGGATGAAATACTGTACCTTATTAAATGGCACAACACTCTATAGATCAGAATCAATGACAAAACAATCAGCAATGACAAAACAATCAGCAAATAAATTGCTGGCTCTAGAAATGGATTTCTGGAGAAGAACTTCTCCTGCAGAATGTCTCAAAATAAGTTATAAGAAATATGGTGGAAGCTAATCTTAACATTCTCAGTGACATCAGTGAAAGAATATTGGTGTGGAATGGGCACGTCATTAGAATGGATGAGTCGCGATGGCCCCTTCGACCACTTAAGTACTACCCTGGGAAAAGAAGAAGACGTGGGAGACCTCGGAAGCAGTGGATAGTGAGAGAAGAAGTGGTAGCTAGAGATCTGACAAAGAAAGAATTTGTGGGCAGGTGATATTGGAGGGAAGGTATATTGAAGACCGGAAGTGAAAAAGAAATTGCAAAACCCGATGATAATAATAGAAAACACGAATTTTTACAAATTCCTAAGGATATATAAAGAATCCTCAGCTTGAGAAATAAATAATATTGCATTGAGCAACACAAAGACCTATGAGCTCACTATTAACAATTAAGGAGATACATTAAAAATAAAATCAATAAAAATCACATCATCATCTGTACCTTGTGGTTACAGGTGGCATTACTCGTACATCAGTTCATAATAAAGAAAAAGAACAAGTAGAAAGGTTACAGGTGACTAATCGTCATTAAATAATAATAGTTTAATTATTCAATTATTCATTTTTTTTTGTTAACTAGAATTTTATGTAACTATTTGAAATATTTATGATAATGTTTTAAAATTTACTGAATTGTATACTTGTATAGACAACACCTATTTCATCATAAAGTAAGTGCCAGGATTTAACGACGTAATACGCCTATGATGTAATTGTACACTCTGAAATGCTGAAACAGGATACAATTTTAAAAAGCTATATTAAAAATAGTATATTAAAAAATAATGGATACAATAATTTTTCTAATGACAAGTAGCCCATGACACCTAAAAACGAATATTTTCATTTGTTATCTATCTGGCAAATCAGGAACTTAGCATCTTGAATTTTGTAGATAGGTTCTTTGTACAGCTTAAATGAGCACTAAGAAAGGAATTTGGATAATTCCACCTCGAAGGGTTTCCCCCTTGGATAATATAATAGGGATTCAAAGATTGTATGGAATCCGTCAGTTTTGAAGTTAGACATCTGAAATTTTTGATATACGAGTAACTTATAGTTAAAAAAAAATTAAATTATCTATTTAAAATGATCCGTCACGAAACTTTATGTGGCAAACCGAATTCCACGCGAGCGAAGCCGCAGGCAAAAGCTAGTTCCTCATTTACCTAAACATTTTAAACTTTATTTTTGAATTTTTCAAGATCTGTTCATGGGCAGGGGTGTTACTGGAGTCCGGGCAGCGCCGGCTCTAGCCCTTGTCGCGCCGTGTGGAATCGTGACCTAGGCGTCCTCTAGTAGGTCCGCGATAAAATTGAACACTAACAGCTATACAAGGTGTTACAAAACCGGCAAATCCCCTAAGGAGGTGAATGTGCCCATGAAACTGACTTCCGCCCTATTTCCCTTCTTTCTAGCCTTTCAAAACCGCTAGAACGCCTAGTACAGAACCAACAATCAAACTTCCTGGAAGAACGTTCCCTCATTAATCCTCTCCAATCTGGCTTTCGGTCTGGACATTCAACTCAATCCGCTCTCCTGAAAATAACCCATGACCTCCAGACTTCCATCGAACACCAAAACTAACTATCCTTATCCTTCTAGACTTCTCTAAAGCATTTGACACAGTTGACCATAACATCCTACTTACCAAACTTCAAAATCTTCCTTTATCCAACAGTGCCTTGAACTGGATCAAATCCTTCCTCTCAAACCGATCTCAGTTTGTTGTCGTTCCAGGCCAACCTCCATCCAAGACTCTCTCCCTCTCCTGTGGTATCCGTCAGGGCTCATCTCTGTCCCCTACTCTATTTTCAATTTATATAAATGACCTTCCCCACCTCATCCATCATTCAAAATATCATATCTACGCCGATGATTTTCAAATATACCTGTCCTTTCCCCCATCCGACCTATTACTAGCCACAAAAAAATTACAAGAAGATCTGAACCGAATAAGTCAATGATTTTGTTTATTCATTTTTATTTTTATTTTTAATGTGAAGTAATGTGAAATCTTCTTTTTTTCATTATCATAAGAAGCTATTTTTTTATTTATTATTATTTAATCAGCTTTATAGATTGAGTTTTCTACTTGTTTTTTTTTTCTTTGTACTCTAAGAATCTAATGTGCAGTTACATTATTCTAAAGGGACTTGTCCCAGAATAAATAAAGAATTTATTATTATTATAAAAAAAAAACTAAACAAATTTTGCAATGGGATCAACATGAAATGAAATTTTTTGAGACCCTAAGACTGGCGGCGCCCCTTGAGATCCGGCGCCCCTTGAGATCCCGCACACCTTGCACATAAGGTAAAGCCGGCCCTGAGTCAGGGAGCACCCCAATTCTTGATTTAAGTCATTCTTTAATATTTTTTACCCCAAGAGTGTTAAATATTTTCTTTAGTTTTAAAAATTGCGGTTTTAGAAAGACTATGAAATTACTATAGTTATTATTAAATACTAGGTACCTGGTATTCAGTATTGTATAGTATATTATAAATCTGTTGTTCATCCACTTATAAAATGCTGAATGGTCATGTGCAAATCAAAATTAAATTGTAAATAATAAATAAACGAATTCGATTGTGTTTTCAGTGTGTGTGTGTGACAAATTCTTTAACCTGGAACAATGGAACTGAAGAATACAACGTCGCATATCAATAAAAAAATTAAATATAAAATGAAAGTAATTCTCGTGAAGCATTAATATTTAGTTTCGCCTATACAAGCACTAGAATCTATTAGATGCTGTTAAACAAATTTTTTTGATTTTAAATTAATTAATTTGAAAATTTATTTGTACAGTTTGATATTAAGATACTGATTTACATTACTTTTATTCTTCTAATGAAGTGTAGGTAAGATGTTCGTTATTATTATTAATTTCCTTGAAATACTGGAACCAAGGCAACCAAGCGCTGGAAGGCTATTCGCCACCAAGGCTTGTTTGTTGAGAATAATTAATCACTTTAGATTAAAATTTTAGTACTAGCAATGGGCAGTGTCTATACTTGTCTTTATTCATGCCACTATGTATATGTATCAATCATTTAGCTAAGTCAACTATCGAATTGAGTATTTCGATTTTCAGATTAATGTTCATATTAATCCTCAAAACTTGTTCTATTTCATGCTAAGCTTGTCAGCCATTCAACAAATTTTAATTGAGACAATATTGAGGAAAAGTTTTGAAATAAGATTGTAATAATGAAAAGTAAAAAAGAGACCTTACATAAATGTTAAGACCGTGGAAAAATTCCAACGAAAAGCCTCAAGTCTCCAAACTAAAACAGAAATAGAAATATCTGTCCAATATTTCGCCCATTCAGGCATCCTCAGGGTAGAAAGAGAACAACAGCAAAACAAAACATGAATAATGCACCCAAGACACATCCCACCACCTCGAAGGCTCAAATGCAACTAAAAAGAGTTGACTAATTTTTAGTTGCATTTGAGCCTTAATAAGATTGTACTTAATAAAAACAAATTATCCTGAGTTAATTGTCACAGTTACATAATCAGGGCTAACTCAATTGAGTTTTGTTGGTTTTCGAGACGTAAATACTGTTCCTACCCTCAGGTGAAATAACAACTGTACTGCATAACTTCTGTTTTCCTTTGATATCATGCTACGCCTTTCGTGCATATTACACTTAAGTTTATGCATATTACACTAAGGTTAAAATTATGCATAAAGAATTATGTATACCTTATATTAATGTATTCATCAACAAACTATGTAAACAATTCTTTTTTAAGTGTAAAAACAATAAAAACCCACTTATAAAAAATATGGGGAACTATACAAAAAATAGTACAAATAACAAAATATTTATTATTGTAGAAGACCAATTTCTTTTATTTTTTGTTATTGTTTATATTTATGTTTATAAGTTATTAAGAATGTATAGTTTCAATTTTTGTTTATTTTATTATTATTAATTTTTTTTCTCTGTTGAAAGGTTTTTGTTTATTTTTTTCTTTCATTGTACATTATGATTCTGCACATATACATTTAAATTTGCACAACTGTTTTTAACTTGAGAATGGTCTATTTGGTGCAGCATGTAATTTTTGTGAATCGTAGGAAATTATATAAGAAATAAATATTTAAAAAAAGAAATAAAAAAATGGCACGCCTTCATTTATTTTCGTTCGTATATTTATCCTTCGTATAGGTACACACCTCGAGGTTACACGCCTTTACATTTACCCAATAAAAGTACTGTTAAATACTGTTGTGTACTTGTTAAATATTAGTATACATTTGATCGAAAACTTTGGACATAATAAAAAAATATTTAAAAATAACATAAACAGAAAAAAAAATAATTGCAGACTTTGTTTCTTAATATATAAATACAAAGATTCGTTCGTCTAATTTTTTTTTTACTAACTAGAATTCATCAAAACATTTAAATCTTTTAACTGCTTAATAATGCCAAAAACGGGTGAGCGCTCCCACTAACGAGAAAGTGAATTTAATGCGCAAACACTAAAAGTAGTGTCGCGAAATATCAGATTTCTTGGGTATTATATTTTATAGAGAAAGGTGCGTGATTACGAGGTATGAAGAACGATGCTCAACAGCTAATAACCGGCGGAAAGGTCGTCCCAGGAAATTAAATGCAAGGATGGAGAGAATTGAAGCGCTTAAAAATCCAGCTGTAAAAGAAGGTGACCTAACCAATACGGTCTAATCAACTTCTGGGACGTTAATAAGTACGAGAACAGTAAAGAATGTTCTGAATTCTAAAGGTCTTATCGCAGGGTCTCGAAAAAAAAATTATACCAAGTAGTGAGGCCAATCGCCAAAAAAAAAGACTTATTTTTATAGAAAATACATTAAAAATCAGATCAGTTTTTATAAAATTGTAGAAGTAGAATCAAGGACCAGAGAAGGCAAAACGATACGGTTACTGCGGGACATGGGAATAGGAATGTATTACGTTTAGGAATACATAGTCTATAACGGAGTAGGAAATCTTGTACCTATTGAGGTGATTCTGAATGCAGAAGGCCTAACCAGTCGAATGGGCAATATGCGGCAGCCCTAATCGCCAAATTAAACAGGATCAATGAGAAACTACGAGAAGTAACGGATACTGGCGCAGTGGAAGCATGGATGATTTTCATGACCATGGTCCTTGAAGTGTAGTCAGCAAGGGGTACAGGAAAGAAGAATTGCCTGCCTCGAGATAAGCCTTTCTTGGAATGCGCCCGAGTAATGGTAGATTCGAGTGCTCGGGAGGAAGAAGCACGCGACGAGGTCGAACCAGGATGGAGCAGGTTTCCTTTTAGGAGAACTCAAAGAGGCAGAACTCGGGCGAGACGGAAAATTGGAAGACGGAGAGAAGTAGAGTTTACTAAGAGAGAGAGACCGCAAATCCGGGAAAGAAACCGGCACCGGATAGAAAGAACTGGCGCAGAGAGGAAAGGAAATGTCATGGGTGCGGCAAAGCGGGACACCTTGTGGCTGAATGCCCCCACTCCAGCTATGAATGCGGAACGGAAGGGCACTTTGCCAGGGAATCCCCATATATAAGACAAAGAGAGGTGGACCGAGGAGAACCTATGGAAGTTAATGCTCAGAGGATGTGAAAAACGAGGCGACCGTCCGAGTCAACTATTTCCTCTGCAGTGTCGGAAACAGAAGGAGAGGAGAGCAAAACAGGAGCCAGGGGAGCCGTAGTTGAAAGAAAATTTAAGAGGATTCAAGTAAAGTCGAGCCGAGATAGGAGGACGAAGGCTGAAGAATGAGGAGAGTATCGGCAGGGAGGCAAATGCACAGTGATTAACAATATCGAAGGTGCCTATGGTACGTTGCTTATCATAAGAGTCGGGAGAGGAGTAGAGTGTCTTGTGGATTCGGGCAGTTCAAGCACCGTGATTTGTCGGAGCATGGTGAAGGCACTGTGTACAGGAGAAAGGGTACAGGTATGTGACTGTAAATTGTTCACTCTTAGTGGTCCCTGTAAAGTAGAAGGGGAGGCTGTCATTGAACTTGGGAGATGGGGTTCCGAGGTGCGCATGACCGTTCATGTGGTGGCAAATATGCCTCGGGAATATGGGCGTATAATCAGATGCAATGTAATAGGGCGAGTGGGAGCCAGGATAAGGAGTAAAAACGGGCGGTGGATAGTGAAGATAGGAAGAAGGGTATATAAAGGCTTACGTTTACGAGGAACGGCCAGGGAAAGATCGGGGCGATTAATCAAACTGAAGATTGGCGCTACGTCATTAAGAAGGACTTCGGGGATATATTTTTTAATGAAGGTGAGATCCTTAGTGTTACAGGGCAGACGGTACACAAAATCCCGTTAAAACAAGACCGGGTGACATACGTTAAAAACGTCGGTACCGGCAAGCATTACGGCAACACTAACGGAAGAGCTACACAACCTTAAAATGCAAGAGATCATCGTGGACAGTACGTCACCGTACAACAGCCCCCTTTGGGCAGTAAAGAAAAACAGTGTGGACGGCGAGAAGTACCGAGTCGTAGTGGATTACCAGAAGCTTAATGAGAACACTGTGGACGAACGCTAACCCATTCCACGATTCGATGACATTTTAGACCGACTTGGGGGGGGGGAGGGGTGACGATCTTTAGCACCCTTGATCTGAAGGCAGGATACCACCTAATTCGGATGCATCCCCAGACCAGCACAAGGGGTCATTTCGAATTTACACGGATGCCCTTCGGTCTGAAAAACGCGCCTATCACTTTCAAAAACTTATGGATGAGCTTTTGCGTGGGCTGGGCGAGTCCTTTTGCCAGGTATACATGAATGATTTACTCGTATTTAGCAAATCAGAAGAACGCCATGTGGAAGATCTTCGTAAGGTGTTTTTGAGGTTGCGCCAGTTTGGGTTAAAATTGTCCGGAGAGAAATCTGTTATGGGTCAGGGTCAGCTTAATTTTTTGGGACATACAATATCCAAAGAGGGAGTGCGACCAGAAATGCGGGAGGTCGAGGTGATAAGACAAATGGCGATTTCGACTGACGTCAAAGGAATACGAATGTTATTAGGACCGTTCGACTATTATCGCCGATTCGTACCGGAAATGGCGGAGTATCTTGTGCCACTAAACAACTTGATAAAGAAAGGACGGAGCATCGTAATCACCACTGAAATTGAAAACATTATTCGAATATGCATGGAAACTGCAGGAAGAACCAATCCTTGCCTTTCCCGATTTTAGGCTGAAATTTCATATCACCACAGATGCGAGTGAGTACGCCTTAGGTGCGGTATTATCACAGGAAGGTAACGGTGGTGAGCGTCCCGTAGCGTACGCCAGCAGACGATTACTGGAGACGGAATCCCGTTATAGCGCACTGGAAAGGGAGTTGCTTGGGATCGTGTGGGCGATCGAGCATTTCCGAGCCTATGTTTTTGGGCGAAAGTTCGTGATCCACACGGGCCATAGACCGTTGTTATGGTTCGGGAAATCGAAGGAGTCATCAGCACGAGTGACCCGCTGGAAAGAGCAGCTTAGCCAATACAACATGGAAGTAGTGTACAAGCTGGGAAGGGAAAATATTGCAGCGGATTGGCTATCACGAGCGGTGCAAATTAATGCAATCAAGTTGAGTACAGGTGAACATTCCTGAGATAACAAACCATTCGAACGCGAACGGACACCGGACCGAGAAGGAGTAGGCGGAACAGACGACAAGGACGACAGGGCCTCCTCTGATCAAGATGAATCGGGCGACGAGAGGCCAACAGAGATGGAGGAGTTAACAGAGGAAGTCATTAACAGCAAGCCTCGCCAGATTATTTGGAAGACGAGGACCACGGGACCTCTGAAAATGGAGAACTCCAAACATGAACATGAGATCGTCACTATTTGGTCACACTTTTACCTGGTGGGGATTCAAATGGATGACAGTGTTGGACCGTACTCCTTCAGTAAGATAGCCATGGCCAACCCGGTGAAGGAGAAATCAGCGACAGCGGTCAGTAGAGCCTTCCAAACGTGGTTCCAGTTTTATGGAGTGCCTGGTAAGATTTCCTCAGACGGGGGTAGGGGATTTGACAATGCCCAGCTTAGGAAAGAGATGAAAAATCTAGGCATTGGAATACGCCGGTGCATCCCAAAAGCAGGGGGGAAAGGTTTCACAATACTCTAGGGGAACATCTGAGAGTATTTCACGCTGACAAGGGATTGGAAGCAGACGAGGAAAGTCCCGAGCCATAGCGGCATATAACCACTCCATCCACATGGCTACTGGTTTTTCCCCTTTCGAAACCCTTTTTGGTCTATATGCACGACGGAGAGATGGGGGCGCTACGGTCTTGGACGAGGGCATGGCAGGACGATTGATCGCCAATAGAATAGAGCTCCAGAGAATTTGGGGGAAAGCATACGGAAGGATGGCCGCGGAAAAGAGAAAGACAGTAGGGCGGGAAAACCTGGGAATAAAAGATATTACGGGCAATATCAGGATAGGTACCATTGTGTACAAGAAAATTGTATCGAACCGTGCTAAGGAGGTTTTGCGTTATGAAGGGCCATTCAGAGTGATTGCTATCAGAGAGCATATCTTAGTCACTATTCAGAGTGTGGCTGAGCCCAGAAAACATAGGACTGTTCATATCGAACAGCCAAGATTCCAGCTGGGGAAGCCAACCCATAACCGTATACTTTACGTTATTTGTCTTTAACGTTATTGCTGAGGAAGCATTTCTTTGTTATTCTTATGTAAAAATAAGTTTTCAGATTTTTACAGAGGAGACCAGTGTAATTGAGTTTTCTTAAGTATATAGTTTAGAATTTTAAGCTATTGAATGATCCAAAACATGTACGTCAAAAACTAAAGTGCGTATCAATTTGAAAGATTTTATTTGTTATTCTTACTATAAACACTACATAGATACATTTCCTGTAATGCAACTTTGTTACATTCTGATACTCAGTATCTCTTCCCTTTAACGATCTCTGTCAGGGCAGTCATCCACAGCCAATGTTCTAGCAGTCACCTTCTGAGTTATCCACTATCCACTTATTCTGAGGTATTTTCAAAGTATGTGTTTTATCCAGTGTTCAAGCTATCTTTGGGCCGTGTACCATCTGTTCGCACGTCTTGGTCGTAACATATCAATGTTCCTTTGATGAGTAATTTAGTTAAACTACTACCGTATATCTTATTTATCGCTACTACCAGAGGCCCATTTCTAGAGTTAATAATTCTAAATGCTTTTGTCACCGTTTTTGTCTCTGGTCCTGGATTCCTATTAGGAAAGAATAAAAAGGGAGTGAGAGCTATTTGTTCCGAAGTACTCCGTTAATTTTATATTTCCCATTTGTGTTTTTTCCCTCAATCCTTTTGCACTGCACCGAACGTGACTATTCTCACTACATTACTACACACCGAGGATGTAATGTCCCCCCAAAATAGTCGAAAAAAATACTTTGTGGGATTGCCTTACCTTGGAGTGCCCCAGCAGAGATGTTGAACTGCATAAATTCCATGTCTAAAAACGCTAACCTCATTATATATTCCTTACCAAAACCGTCTGATGACAAGAACACAATTTAATGCTTTGTAATAATTAATCATTAGCAAGCATACCCATTATTAGTCTCGTATTTATTTCTTCATGAAATTTCCTGTTTCTTCTTTCTGTTTATTCCGCAGACATATACTTATACTTCTATGCTTAAACAAGTTCATTTCCTGCTAAATCTATATCACAAAAACAACTTTCTATTACTAAAAACATATTTTCTATTTAAAAAAATATTGTATGCATTTCGAGATCTAACTCATTACTTTTTTTTTAAAGAGTAATTTAATTGTTTTCGGATTTTGATCCAAGAGTGCGTGATCATCGCCATACACAAACCAGGTTATTTTTCCAAACAGAATGAAGCCTTTATCGTCACGCTAAATTAAATTGGACAGAACTGAGGAAACGGAGCTTCTGTGTTTTGAATCTGGCCAGTCTTCAAACTGTTCGGAATAAAAATTACCGATTCGGACTTTATTAACCCTTTAGGTCAAATTATTAGACTAACTTCTTTTGATGGCCCCTGCTAAATAAAACCATTATAGAGCTGTATCTTTGACAATCAAAAGAATCCTCTTTTTAAAATCGATACTAAAATGATGGACTGCACCTTTGTACTTTTTCTCTGATGTCTTAGGCGTGTGACTCATTAATTGATGCTAAGAAGAACATCTCAATAGATGATAATTTAATAATGATGATTACAAATTACTGAGTAGGAGGAGGGTAGGATTTATAGGCTGACTAATTAGCAATACTGATGGCGAGGTAACAATCACTCGACACCTGCACTTTAGCGGATTGGACACTATTGCCTAATCAGGTCATACCTAATGAATACTTGAGATCCTCATACAAATCCTACAATTTGATAAATTATTCCACTGACCCGTTGTCCCTCAGTTCATCTAATACAAAGTGACCATTGTATGATTTATTTATTACATACAGTTCATTAGAGTTTGGTGTTCGGTGTGTATAAACACTCATAATTCATCCTTTGTACAACATTTGACGGCGTTCAGACTTGGTTCTAGTCCTGAATAGAGAACAGCTGAACAATGTCCAAGTAATCTGAATTAAGTCTAGTATGTAGACATATTAAAGTTTCTACTGAATGACACCAGATTTTATTTTATAAATCAGGTATAACTCCTATTCTACCTTTAAGTCCCTTATAACCTGTAGAATCTCAACACATAAAGGGACCATTTGTTCACTGTTTCTGAAAATAGTGTTAAAGAAAATATTTTTTTCGAACCAATCGATATCCGTGGAAGGAGGATCAGGAGCTCGAAATGCTCAAAAATCAGCCGAATCTCCAACTTAAGGTAATCAAAGTTCTCGGATATCCTCAGCCAATAGTGTGCGAAACATCGTACCCTCTGCGCGAATTTAGCTTCCCAAGACACTGCGAAGAGGTATTTTCGACCTGTTGCATAACCTGAGTCATCCAAGCGTAAACGACTCGAGAAAACTCATAAGAAAAAAATATTTTGGCCCCAGATGAACAAAGATGTGCCTGAATGGGCTAGGAACTGCATACCATTCCAGATTGCAAAAGTAACAAGACACACTGTGCCCCAGGTCGGAACTTTTGAACAAGCAGGACCTTTCGAGCATGTACACATCGATATTATTGGGCATGTTCTCAAGGAAAGAGGTATTTTATCACAATTATTGACCGTTTTACGAGGTGGCCTGAAGCCGCGGCTATGGAAGAAATCACTGTCGATGCGGTAGTTCTGGCCTTTTATGAAGGATTGGCTTGTCGATTTGGAATTCCTCCCATAATGACAACTGATCAAGGAAGGCAATCCGAAAGAGATCTTTTTCACAGACTCATCCACTTTCTCGGTACGCAGAAGATCCGTAAAATACAGTACCGTTCTCAAGGAAATGGCTGTATAGATCGTTGGCACCGCCCGTTGAAATCAGCATTGATCTCACAATTCGATGCGAAAACTGTTCAAGGATATTGCACACGGTTCTCCCCAGACTTTGCGCTACCATCGCGATACCATGTAAACTTTAGTGTTTCAGAAGCTGTTTTCAACCAAACTCTTAGGTTACCTGGAGAGTTTCTTACCGTATTATTCAGCAATATTCGTTTAAGACCTAAAGTACTACTTGTCGAGTCTGCGTCAGGCTAAATTTCCCGAAAGTGACCGCAGAATCTTTCTTCATAGGGGATTGGTAAACTGCACTCATGTATTTTTACGGGAAGACAAAGTTAAGAGGTCTATCCACACTGTAAAATTGACCATACCAAGTTCTCAGCCGTACCGACATATTGTGTACCCTAAAACTTCCAAACCGAGAACATACCGTCTCGTTCGACAGAGTAAAGCCGGCATTTCTGTTGGTCGACACTTAGTCTTACCTCAATGTCCTCGGATAACACAGGATCCGATTAGGGAAAGAACCCATGACAAGATCGATTCAGAGGATAAGTCATCAAGCCGAACATCAGGTTTATCGACGCGGTTATTTAAGGGGGAACCCTGTAGCGATGATAATAAGGTTAAGCCATTAAATAACCTCGATTACCTACCGGACCATATGTAGGTAATGTTATGTTATGTGCAAGTACAGTTTAGTGCAGATATTTTGAAGTAATAAAATTTTATTATAAGTGCATTAACACTGAAATGAAATTATAATAAAAGTGTACTGATAATAAAACAATTGATGTTATTTTGCCCGACGAGGTAACACTTAAGATTATTTTTATTTTAATGTTAAAAAGAAAAGTTAAAACTTGTGATTTAATCTCGAAGCGACAATCAGCTGAACTGACACGGATGTCATGATTTTAAGAAGCTTCTGTATGTTCAGCGTTCTCGACGAGCAGTTAGTCTAACAAATAATCTAAACATTTTGTAGCATACAATGGACACTTACAGATAACCTTCATTGACAACTTTTATTCTCTTAAATTTGCCGAATAATTTTACTAGTAATTTGTTGGTTTTAAGGAGCTCTAGCATTTCGACTACTCCTTTACTAGCTTATCAACTGTTACTTTTAATAAACATCTAAATATCCTGTTCTCCCAAATTAAAAACACCTTCACTAAAACAGCAATAGCTAAACTATACTAACACTTATTTACTGAAATCTAATTAGATAAACGGATGGCCATGGTCAGAAATATTGGACAAAAGACAAGGTTACGTCCACATTATAAACTATTTTAAAAGCTTCCAGACGATTCCAATTGGGGCAAGAAAAACTGATTTCTGTCATTATTCCAACAACTTTTTCAGATAATTTCAATTCCTGAACCAAGACATTCAACATACAACAAATTCTTGCTTTACCAAGGTTGAACGTCTTGGTGGTGGGGTGCTGTCTCAGGTATGGAGGCTTGGTGGTTAGCTTGGAGGCTCTTTGGGCTGTTGATTGTGGGATGTAGTGCACCTTCTTCGAGATGTGATTTATATAACCTTTTTTTTGTGTCTTGATAATGCCTGAATAGGCGAAACGTCGACCGGTAAGTGTGTGTTTTACTGGAGACTTTAGCAACATAAGGCTTTGCATTGGGGTTTTTCCAATTGCAGTATACCATCAACTTTTGTCTTATTTATTACAATGTACCTCCCCAAAAAAAAAAAAAATACAAACTCGTTTACGGTTGATCATAACACATAAAATCTACAAATCGGTTAATTATAATCAATAAAATTTGTAATTTTTCTATAAAATTAATAATTTTAAATTTTAGAAAAGGAATTGTGGGTATTCATTTAAGAATCAGCTAACGGTCTGTCAGAAATGATTCTTAAATACTTATACATACCTTTCTGAACCTCACTGGAATAGAACGAGGTTGTATCTAGATGGCCAGTTTATTTTGAATATGTTGACAGAACATTTTTAAACTATAAATTGTAAGGTTTGCATGGTAATATAGTTTAATCTTTATTAATTCTTTTATAGTTTTGCAAATTATCTATTCTATTACATTATCATGCTATTTTATCGCATCACTAGTTTAGTGGACTTACTAACATTTATTTATAATTTGTAGGACACATTCACTTAAGAACATGGAAATTCTAAGGAAGATTGCTTCAACTATCACTCATAGTAGGCTTTTAAATGTTAAGCAAACTACCCAAAGGGTTCAGATCTCAAATTATGTAAGGTAGTATCAAAAATTGCCAGTTTAGGTTTTGGCAGTTATTAAATCTGTCGACAGTCTTAATAAGTACAGAGTGTGAATATAGTCAAAGTAAAATAACCCTATAATTTCATATTTGTTGGTTTTACTCAATTTTTCATTTGATATATTTGAAGGTTAAAGATTAAGATTATATTTTTAGTTGGAGCCCCCATTACTTTGAAATGGTTCCTTAATAAGAAAATGTAAATTAAATTGTTACAAATGAATTAGTATACTTTTTTAACTGAAAACAATTGAAAATGTAATCTAGTAATGAATAATATGTTTTAGGACCTTTATAAAATTTACCCTGGAGTTTATACATAATTTCAATATTGTGAAAATACTTGTATTTTCGCTTGTTTTTGTTGCTTCAAAGATTGTATTGTAGGTATTGAAACATTATACTTTTGAATACTGTTTAGAAACAATTTTGATTTCATATTATATCCAGATAAAAACGTTTTGGATGGATCCAGGAGGTAGATTAAATGTAGACAATATTCGTTTATCTTTTACACAAAACATTGTAGCTGTTTCATAATTCAATTTAATCACTTGATTTTGATCACCACTATGTATTACTTCAGTAATAACTATAGAATGTCATAAACATTTGGCAATGGTTAATATTTGAACACTAAAACACCAAAGAATGAATGTGTATTTGTATCCACCCTGGGTTGAGGGAAATAACTTTAATATTTTGAATAGTATTAGAATCATTTAAATAATCCATTTATGATTTCTATGAATTTTAATTATTCTCATAAACTAAAGATATTTAGAAATGTTTAATTAAAAGAACATTCATACTTATCACTATTAGTTTATCCAAAATGTGTTAAGGATTAACATATATAGTATTAAATTAACTTATATTTATTTAAGAATGAAACTTATATTGTACTAAATGTAGATGAATGATGGGTATCTGTTACACAGGTTGTCGCTTTGAGTTGAATTACAAGTTTTAATTGCTTATTTATTTCATTTTTAATATTTTCCAAAAATAAAAGTTATCATGAGCATTAGTATGGAAAAGAGAATGATTATGACTAGATTTTAGTAATCATTTCATCAAGAAATAAAAGTTTAAACTAACATTTGGAAGTATAGATGATACATGTTTGTTGAAACGTTCATTTATGGATTAAATGATTACTAAAGTATACGCATTTGCCACAATTGCATCCTATGTTACATACTGCAGCTCATGATAACTTCTATTTTTGGAAAATATTAAAAGGGAAACGAATGAACAGTTAAAACTTTTTTTAACTTAACTCAAAGTGACAACCTGTGGAATAATTACTGAATGATTTATTGTTTATTTAGTGTTTACTATAATGCTAAATCATGTACAATATTTTTTGTTAGTCCATCAGGTGCATAGTGAAAAAGGTCTGAAGGTTTTCCAACACACACATATTGTCTTATAAGTTGTAACTTATTTTGTGGTTATCACTAACACCATGTGTATTGAAAAATACAAACATTTGAATGACACAGGTGAGTTGGTTAGTATCATTTAAATGTTTAGTATTAGAACATTTTCTTCTCTGAACTATTTCTAAATTTCCTTTTCTAAGCCATTGTGTCTTCAAGCATTTGTTGAAATACACTTTTTATTATGCATTTTTCAAATAAATATAGTTGAAAACATTTTTGAGCAATTTAATCACTTGTCTGTTTTGATGAAAATAAATTTTTCCATCACCAACATCTAACAATTGTTTAGCGCAAGTACTTTGGAAGCTATATCCTTTTGTACTACAACAAGCATATTTGTCAGAAGTTTTATTGTATGGAGATCACCACAAAATAAATGATTTTTTACATGTGTTGGTGTAACCAATCCACTTCCATTTAATTTTTTTGATAAATGCATCTATGGGCTTGATTTGATTCCTCTGTTTTTGGTCTTTGTTGGAAGTAGTTTCAGGCCAGTGGATGTCAAGTATCCTCTTCTTGCATCTATTCATAACAACTTGAAGTTATTTCTGTAATCCATTAAGTGACCTTCCATGTTTGTGACACATTCAGCAGTACTGATAGAGATTTTGTTGTTATCATTTATAAATTTGTAAGCTGAGAGGTTTCCATTCGGTTATTGTAGCTGGTTTTGCTCATTCTGTTTCTTTTAACTTTTTCAGTCCCTCCATCTTCACTGATTATGCTCTATCTGGTGTTCACCCTTATTTCCCTTGTTTTAATTGTATTTATTTACAGGCAAACCATTAACAGTTCTTAAACATTTGTTTGATTTATTTATAGCAAATGTAATTCAAAACAATCAAGTTGTTTTGAATAAACTGTGTATAGTTGGCCCATTGTATTTGCTGCAAATATTCCTTCATATCTCCCCATCTGGTAGTATGTTATAACATCTTTTTTCATTTACAATGTTTTTAACTGCAAATATTTCCATATTGCAGCCTTTATGGACATATTTCCCTTTAATTTATTTTAAACAACTGAAAAAACTGTACATTTATTTGTCCATTTTGCGTTTTGGACAATAAAGGTTAATATGGTAGCAACTATTGTCTATTTCAACATAGTTTTCAACGTTTCCTATGCTCATTGAAAATTAGTATCCTCCATCTCATGATTTGGATTATCTTCTACAATGGATTTAATAGTCATCAGTTGCTCTTATATCCATCAAAAATTTTTTTGAAAATTGTTTCATGCATTTATCAAGGGTTTACTTTTAAGTTCACATTTGGCCCATCATATTTGTTATTAAAATTTTAAAAAGTTCATCAATAGTTTGATCAGGCGTTTCTCCCTAAATTGTTTTATCCATTTCTTCTGGTCTTATTTTTTAAATTAACAAAATTAAAACGTGAGCATGTTTTTAAAGCATATAATTCCGATTCAATAAAATACGTTCCATCCAGTTATGTGTTTTATCTAATATGTGAACTTTTACATTTAAATCAACCTAGAATTTAAATTTTTGTTGATGTACAATAACATTGTGATGACGTATTCCCTCCCCAGAATATATAGGGTTTAATATCTATCCTCCTTATTGTTATGCAGTCATGCAGGAACAAGTCCATCATATCATATGTTAAAATGAGATAGGCCAACTCTGGTTTTTCATCTATGTAATGGTAGTAGTTATAAAGTACGAGTACAGATGTTTTCTGTTCAGCTATCAGCTTCGTTCATGAATCATTCTTTGAGTGAACTTAAAATCTAAATTTGTCAGCATATTTGTTGAGTATATTAATGACTAACTTTTTGTTTTAATCCAGAAGTAAAAATTTTAGCTTTGAGATGTGATTTTATCGCTATGCACTCATAATTTCATGGGTATGCCATGTCAAACGAATTATACAATGTTTACAGAAGCCCTTTGAGATACTGGGCAGCATAAAAATAAAAAATAAATTGGCATACTTTGGACATGTGATGCGAAATTAAAAGTATTGTCTTCTGCAGTTAATCATATTGGGCAAGATTAAAGATGCCACTCCTGGTTGCAATACCTCAGATAATGGATAGGTCTAATTTATATAGAATTGTTTCGTGCAGCGGTTAGTAAAATAAGGTGGGCTATTATAATCGCCTACATCCAAAGAGCATAGATATTTTTTAAAAAAATATTTTAATGTTGTTAAAAACCAATAATGATTTTCTTGTTAATAATGATCAATATTAGTGAATGTTAATTAATTTTCTGTAATTATTGGAATAATGAAGGTCACAACATTCATTGTCATTTTAACCTGTAAACCACAAGGTCAGTTTATACCAATATACCATTTTTTTTTTTCAAATCGGTATATTGAAGTCACCTCCTGTAAAAGACAAATGACATCCCTGCACACCTGTTGTCCAAGAAACAGTACAGTCTCTACCATATACTGAGCCTAAGACCCTCCATGGCTTGTGATATAGGTATATCGAAATTTACAGGTGTATTAAATTATACAACAAGTAAATATTATGAATGATGTATAATGGCAAGTACCAAAGGCAAATAGAGAAACTATCCACTGATAGTACTCAAATAACTGATTAAATGAGGTACTCAAATAACTAAAATAGAGCTAAAAACTCAAAAAAAAACACTATTATTTATTATAATGCAATTGGGAAAAACCACAATGCAAAGCCTTATGTTTCAAAAAATACACCCATACACAACGTCTTGGTGGTGGGGTGCTGTCTCATGTTTGGAGCCTGTTTGGGCTGTTGATCGTTGGGATGTATTGCACCTTTTTCTTCGAGATGCGATTCACATAACCCTTTTTGATTTTGGTGTCTTGATAATGCCTGAATAGGCGAAACGTCGACTGGTAAGTAGGTGTATTTTTTGAAACATAAGGCTTTGCATTGTGGTTTTTCCTAATTGCATTATAATAAAGTACTCAAATAAGTTAAAGGGTCATGAGGCCATATTCTTTTCAGGCTCCTCAGAGGATTATTGGGAATTAAAGAGGGAGCTAGGTATTTAACTAGTGAGTTGGAGTCAGAATACAATTTCATTCATAAAATTTCAAGGAATGATTGATATCGGGTTCACGCCAAATTAGCAGCAAATTGGACATTAAAGTGATTATGGATGATTTTATTCATAACAAAGTAAGGAGTATTGAGGATTTTACAAAGAATTTTGAATTGGATATGAGAGGAGTTCTATGGCTTATTGGAGTCCCAAAGCTCTATTCAGCAAGTCCAAATAGGTATTATAATAGTCGTGTATATGAGTCTTTTATAGTTAATTGGGAGCTTAGAGCATTTGTCAATTAAGTGTTGAAGTAGCCTGAAACGGTGAGCAGTTTCTTCTTTCAGTGAGGTAAGGTTAAAGTATAATTGTGGTGAAGTTGTTTCGGTATAGTGGGGTGGGGTTACCAAAGTATAATATTTCCTCTCAGGTTTTGTTTTTTGTTTTAACTCAAAGCTTATACTCATCACAATTTGATAAATATTGAATAGATTTTTTTAAACATACCATTTCAGATATTATTTAACTAAGCTCGACAACCCACAAGCAAGTCTTTGCTTCCTGCAGCAGGAATTGCAGAGTGTCTCAATTCGGTGCTGCCACCATCTAATTCCTTTTATGGGCTTTAGATCACCTCTAACATAATCCAACCACTGCAAACTGGGTTCACCAACTCTGCGCTGGCTGAATAGCTGTTCCTTTAATATTTTCTTCGGGATGAACTCATCAGGAATGCCCTGCCCACCTGAACTGCTTCTCTGTGATAATTCTGACAATATCAGGCTTGTTGTAGAGGCTATAGATTTCTCTATTTCTACACCTTCTTCATTGTCTATTCTCACAGGTGGGCTCATGAATTCGGCAAAGGATTTTCCTTTTCAAAGTAAGGAGGTCTCTTTAATCTGCCTTTGCAGTAGTCCATGTTTCAGATCCATAGGTCATAGGCAGAAGGGTTTTGTTTAGGTTGACCTTGGTGCACTATGAGTCAAGTCTGCTAGATAGGTCTGAACCACAGAACATAGAACTAATTTGGGCCCGTTTAGAGAGAGCAGGTGAAGCCAGCCCCCTTACAGCTGAGAAAGTGTTGCAGCGCTCAGTTTATTGAGCCTAAGAATTCCTCGTGTTTTATCTTGTCGGGGCAAATTCACCGTGGAAAGTTCCAATTGGTTATTTCCTTAGTAATACTATTACTGGGGAGCAGTTGTTGGTTCTATGTTCTGTGGGATCTGCTACCCCTAACAATAACAAATCTTATCTTGCCGGCAGCCATTTCATCTCCACACAGCTCTAGTTACTTTATACTTCCAGCACCTGCACTACCTACTACCGTTTGTCTTTATGTGGTAACTTTTGATAAAAAAAAAACATTCAAGATGATCTTGAGAAACTTAGTACGTTGGGAAGTACTTGAGTGTATGTTTTTCTTCGACGTATACATTGTAAAAAAACAAGCTTACTTTCCATGTCCAGAAGAAATCCATCAAATCAAAAGAAATAGGTGTGCCGACTATATTCTTGAGGCTTGTTAAATAATTTTTGGCTTCTGAAAAAAAAGACTTAACGCTTTCAATATTGAGTGGATTCAAAGCTTGCTTGAACCCCGCGTGTTCGCCTATTCCTGGAGTTGAGTGTATCGAATAGGGTATTGAACATCCTCACGAAATAAATGGTTCCTTCATACTCTTCAAAACCACCCACTTTATTTATCAAACAGTACTGCAATGGATCGGCAACTAAGTTACTGAACAGCTGGGTAGCTAATTTAACTTTCATTTTATTGTTACCATAAAAAATGTGGGAGTTACTCAATTTGTACCTAATTTTAATCCTTCTTGGTTTTGAAAGTCGTGTAATAGCTCAAAGTACTTCCAACTGATTTTACGTCCACAACTATCTACTAAATTACAGTAATCATGGAGAGTGTTTTGCACGAGCTTTAGAAGATGGCATGAGTCTAGAAAAGTGATTACACGATTTCCTTCAACATTGGCCGTACACTTGATATTACATACGCAAGGCTCGTTAAAATTGAAACCCATTCTCTTCAACATTGTTATGTGGTAAGATGCTCCGTCACAAGTAATGGATGTGACAGTGACACTGATTCTCCTCAAATGCTCCAATGCCGTACGTATTAAGTTATGCAGCTGCTCCCTAGTAATACTGTTAAGAAGGAAATAACCAATTCGAACTTTCCAAGATTTATCCCCACAAGATAAAACACAAGGGCTTCTTGGGCTAAAGGAGCTTCATCGTCATCTACGTTACACCCAAAATCCACGTAACCATGATACTGAGACCCATTCCAATCTACGCGTTTCCTAAATGCCATTCTGTCGAAAATCAAACTGAAGAGCAACGGACTTTGTTTACTTTTTTTCCTCCAAGACTTGCAGAACTTCAACACTGAACCCAGCAGATGCATCAACTGTGGAATACCACCTACCAACTGTATGACAGTGGGGCAAACAGGTGTTGAACTGGTTTCGGACAAAATCATACGCTTTGGGCGATAGAAAATTAAGCGTGATTGCAAATGCTCTCAGTCTATCATCATACATCTTCGCCAATTTTGGACTATTATTCTTGATCTGCTGTCCATTATAAAGAGCTATCAACGTTTTTGACAAACTTGAAAGCATATCTGCATATTCATCGGCCAGTAAACTCTTTTCTTTCAACTGAGAAATTATAGTTTTCAGTGTGAAATGTTTCTTATTGT
Source organism: Arma custos (assembly GCA_037127475.1). NCBI lineage: Eukaryota > Metazoa > Arthropoda > Insecta > Hemiptera > Pentatomidae > Arma > Arma custos. The sequence continues at coordinate 117,304,662 of CM073761.1, read as the reverse complement.
ATCTTCTTGTTTTTTGCTGCAAAATTCTGACTTGTTTTTTTGATTCAACTAAATTTTTCTTGATTAAATTTACAGAATCTGTCATGTCATTCAAATAACATGTTGCTATATCCAGTTCGGATTTCTTTTCATCTAGTCGAGTTGTGAGGTCTTGCATGTTTCACCTGGAGCTCTCCATTTTTTTGGTCTCTTCTTACTCGGTGAACGACTATTCACAGAAGTCGTCTCATTTCGTTGAACCAGTTTCCTTTTCTATAACAGAAAAAGTTGAGTAGCAACAAGAAACTTTCATGTAAGTAGAGTAGCTATGCTTATAGTAGAAAATACTGTAACTCCATTACATAATCTGTTAGTATATTTATTTCGCTATGTAAAACTTCATGTTGATTTTTAAGAATGGTTTTTTTAACTTTAAAATTGTTGATAAAAGTTATTAGAGGGCTGATTATGGTTATAGTGATTAATTGATTACTTGAAAGTATCCTAATTTTTTATGATGCCTAAAATATTGTGGTTTAGTTTTCTTAACTATTTGATGTAGGCTATCCTTCTGCTGCCTTACATATTCTGTTCCATTTTTAAATTTATCGAAGCAAAATTCACTTCTTTGTCCATTTTGCCAACTGTTATTTTAAAATGTGACGAGTGTTCTATTACTTAAATGGAATTAATTACAAAAAGATTGAACAATGATCACCTTGGTTAATGCATGTATTTGCATCCACTATAATAGGAGCTGTATGTGTGTTACAGTGATATAATTGCTTGATTGTATTTGTTTTAGTTTGTTCCTTGCCAACATTGAAATATTTCATTTAATTATTTTTATTTTGAAGAGAAAAGATATACCCAGGTCCGAACGAATGAATACGAACCAGGATAGCTCAGTTGGTAGAGCACCTTGATGGAAACGTGGGAGACCCGGATTCAAATCCCGGCCCTGGGCATATCTTTTCTCTTCATAATAAAAATATTTAAAATGATAACAATTAATAAAAAAATAAAATAAATTATAATTTCATTTAATTATCTTGTTTGCGTAACTGTGCTATCTGATTTCTTGTATTTACATTGTCTTAAAAGCATTGCCCTACCATTAAATTTTCTCATTCCAACCTTGAATTTTAATTTTGCCATTTTCTTTCAGCATGTTATAATATTTATAAGAAGATAGAATTCTTTAGTACATTTAGATACAATTTTTACTTCATACAAAAGTTTCAAATTGTGTTCATTCTCCTAAAGTCTTCACGACTATGATACTTTAATAATGATTAGCTTTTAGTATAGTTTTAATTAATGTATTTGATGATAATAATACTAAATGCTTTTAAGGTCAAACAAATGCTCAATAATACATGCACATCGCATCGGTTATAGAATAAAATAATATTCTCTTTTCTGCAAGCTTCCTTTTGCTATGAGATCCATAGTATCTCAGGCTCTAGTTAGTAATTATCATTAAATTGACCAAGTTTACCTAGACCATATATATGTATCTTAGAACTATAGGATATGAATCATATCCAACTCATACATCTCTTTAGGAAAATTCTTATTGCACTGTTTCGTCTATAGTGGAATAAGATGGGTTTAATGATCCATGATCTAGCATGGTATAGACATGATAATAATCATGCCATAAGCAATCAAGTGAGATAATAGTTAATCCTAACCCTCCCCATGTTTATAGACCTTCTATGTATATGTGTGTATGAATTTATATAATTTCAGTTAAACTACAAATTAAAAGTCAAAATTGTTTTATAATTTTTTATTTTACAGACTTGCAGAGGTAGGTCGCTTTGAACTACCCAAAATCGAGGGTGATTATGAAGCCGGACAGCTGTTTTTACATGCTGTATTTGGATATAGAGGAGTTGTTCTTTTTCCATGGGTTGCGCGTGTTTATGATAGAGATTATCCTCACAATTCAAGACATGGTAGTAGATATGAGAGGTAAGCTTTCTTTGTTTCTCTCTCGATGCACTTTTTATATGATGGATCAGAGTTGAATATGAATAATCTTTTAGTGGTAGTAGAAACTTAATTTTGATAATATAAAAGATGTTATATAAGTATAATATATAATATAAGGATGGAAATAAGAAACTTCCAAATCCATGAACATTGAAATTATGTAAACTATTCCCCGATAATTATCTTTAAATTTAAAGATAATATTTTTGCTTAAACATTTTAAAATGCAATATAAAGTGTTTTTTTTTATACATTGAATCAAAATTTGACACAATTTAATTATGTTTTTAATAATATATGGCTGACTGTGCTCAAACCTTACACATAGCACTACCTTAATCAGGTCGTCAAATTTCAGTGAGGTTCCTAGATTATGTCTTTGAAGGTTGATGTAGAAGACTCTTTGAAAGTCAATAAAGCAGTGTTTATCTTACTATTGTAATTTGATTATATTATATATTATGTGTTTGGGTGTGTATGTATTTGTGTTTTTTAATTACTCTTAAATGTTTTTAGAGTGGCTGATGAAAGTGGTGCACCAGATTCTCGTGACGTTAAAGGTCGAGAACACACCTTTTATCAAGTTTTAATTGATGCTAGGGATTGTCCATTTATTGTAAGTAGAACATTCATTTTTTTTTTAAATGTGTTTATTGAAATTTACAACTGTTTATTAAATACATCAAGTAAATATAATCAAAAGATAAATAATGTCCCGAGATAAAGACAAGTAGAGAAACTACCCAGTGGTAGTACTCAAATTTAAAATTCAACTTAGAAGGTCACGAGGCCATCTTCTTTTCAGACACCTCACCTCTGAGGTGAATATCAGAAATTTAAGAAGTTTTAAACAAGTGGGTTTGAGTGGAAATGAAGTTTGCCATGAAAAGATTGGTACCGGATTCAGGCCAAATCAGCAACAAATAGGACATGAAGGTCATTATGGATTACTTTGTTCGTAGCAAAGTAAAGAGCATTGGGGATTTTGCGAAGGATTTTGGATTGTGAGGATTGAATACGAGAGGAACTCGATAGCTTAGTGGAGCCCGAAAGCTCTACTCCGTATTGTTAATGATTGTCATGTATATGAGTCTTTAGTAATTGATCGGGAGCTTAGAATGTTTGTCTAGTAAACACTCTTGTCTAGTAAATGTTGAAGTAGCCTGAAACAGCAAGCTGTTTCTTTTCGTTTTAGTCTAGTATGAGGATTTCAAGTTAAGTGTTTGTCAAGGTGTAGTCCTTAGTACCGGACCTGTTCTACAGGAATCAGTGGGATGTTATTAAACGATACAGGAGAACAGGAAGTTCTTGGTTTATGATTGAGGGAAAAGGTGATTTGATGGGATTTGTGGGAATTTATTTTAATCCTCACCATTTTTCAAGGTCAGTCATATGGGATTGAAGAGTACGGTATGCTATAATTGGTTCAGTGTTGATTGATAATAAACATATGTCATCCGCATACATGGTAAGTATAGTATTAGGATGAGTTGGGATGTCAGCTGTATAAACTGTGTAGAGGATTGGGCCAAGGATACTGCCTTGAGGAACACCCGGAGATTGAGGAAAGAGTGATGAGAAGACATTACTATGATTTACTGTGAATGACGTGTTGGAGAGATAGGATTAGATAATGAGAAAGTATGTAGGAGGTAAGAATTACAAAGTTTGTAAAGCAACCCGGGGTGCCAGACTCGGTCGAAATCCTGTTCAATATCGAGGAAGACCGTAGGACAATACAATCCACGTTCCAAAACCGAGGAAACAATAACCACCAAACGATATCATATGTAGTGCCGAGTACAGCATTATGTCTGTAGGTGAGATATAGAATGGCTTTTCTAGAAAAATGTTTTAAGATGAGGATCGTGATGAGATTGTGTCCAGAAGCTTTGCGAGAAGGTAATCTGTGAATAATATTAGATATTTCTGAAGTATGAAATGCTTTGGGAGGAAGGGTCATTTGAAGAGGAATATTTAACTCTGCTTTTATATTTACAGCTCCGGTGAATAAGTGGTTAAGTCTAATTTTCTCCAAAATGAGTTTCTTGTACTTCAGTAAGCGGAATTGAGGTATTTTCGTAGTGAATAAGGGGTTAAGTAAGGCATAGGCTTCATTTTTATAAAAAATTCTTATAAACTGAACTTAATCTTCAGAATTTATATATTGGGAAAGAGAAAACCCTTTTCCAGTCATTATATATGTAAGTCGTGAATTCAACGACTTAACCAATGAGGTGGTAGAATAAAACACTTGTGGATGCAGTTCAGAACTGTAATTAAAAAAGAACATATTTACAAATTTATAACTAACTAAATAACTCCAGGTCTTTAATAACATACCTGAATCAGCACAATAGTGGATATTCTATAAAAACACTCAATTATCAATTTTCTATTATATCAATCTATAATCTAACAATGTCAATTATAACCTCGCTCACATATGTCTCTGAAGGTTATCTCAGCTCTGTGCCATATGACTAAGTTTGGCATCAGTATTCAAACTTACATATATTCTTAATCCTTATAAATCATTTAAAACGTTTCGACAGCACTGTCATTTTCAATCCTTTAAATTTAGTTCTCTACATCAGTGCAATCCTTTTATATAACTTCATAATAGTTATAAGTCTTTAAATTCTCAAAGTCCTATTTATTTTAAAATTTTTTATAAAATTCATTAATAAAAAATTAAAATCAAACTTTTTAAAATAAAGAGGATTTTGAGAATTTATAGACTTATAACTATTATGAAGTTATATAAAAGAATTGTACTAATGCAGAGAACTAAATTTAAAAGATTGAAAATGATACTGTGCTGTCGAAACATCTTAAATGTTTTATAAGGATTAAGAATATGTAATGACTGGAAAATGGTTTTCTTTTTCCCAATATATAAATTCTGTAAGGCATTGGCTTCAAAAGGAGTTGTTGCTTATATCACAACTCCATTTACAACCAGAAATTACGAGAATGATGCGATTCCGGTTTTCTAAAAGTAGATAACTCTCTCTGGACAAAATCCGACTTAACCACTTATTCACCGGGGCTGTAGATATATTCATGGTTAGTTGGATTCATGATGTCAGGATGTGGTTGAAAAGTTTTAGAAAGGAATTGGCCAAATAACTGTGCTTTTTCTTCGTCAGATCTTTTCCAGTCATTGGATTCAGTGAGGAGTAGGTTGTTAAATTCTTCGAAATGAAGGATCTTTTTGGTGATCATCCATAATGATTTGTCAGTAGTTGTTAGATTTTCCGTTAGGTTCATTAACTTATGAATTTTCTAATTTCTGTTTTTAGTTGGTTAGTCAATTTAGTATAGATAGATTTATCTGCTTAGTACCGAGTTCTATGCCACTTCGATCTTGCTATGCGTTTTTCTCTTAATGAGATATGAACATGCTGTGGCAGGTCAGTCTTCTGAGAATTATTAATTTTATGATTTGACTTATTATCATGTAAAGTGGTTTTTATTGATTGTCATTTTCTGTAATATTTATGAGCTAATAAAAAAAATTAAAAAGTTGTCCGTTTTTGTCTCAAACACATCTGGCAACCCTAGATGTGACAGTAGAAAGGATGCTTCTACAAGAAGTGAACATTCATTTTAAAAGTTATTTTATTTTATTAGAATTTCTTTAAATGTTTTCTGTAACCATTATTTCGAACAAAAGGCATGCCTTTATTTATGTACTTATGCTACTTTTTACTATTACTTTTTTTTTTAGAGAGCTCAGACAGAAGCTGTTACATTTCTAGGTAGTCCAGAAGGAGGTTGCAGAAGTTTGTATGCTATTCCAGGTCTTGATTATGTATCACATCAGGATATATGGCCTTATTCATCTAGTGAAAAACAGCCTGTGTTCCATGAGCTTTTTGATAAATTTTTGTACTATAACCCTTCAAGAGGTAGCAAATGTAAACAAACCAGTTATATTTTATTATGACTCAGATTATATAAATTATTATATCAGTGTTTTATTGCAATTACTTTTATTCTTACTTTAGACCCACCATTTCTTCCTCAAGAGACATTGAAAGCTTGGCAAAAAAAGAATCATCCTTGGTTAGAACTTTCTGATGTACACAAAGAGACAACTGAAAATATAAGGGTAACTGTAATTCCATTCTACATGGGATCAAGGGATAATCAGGCACAAGTTGTTTATTGGGTATGTAGAATTCACAATTAGTTGTTACTTATTAAAAAATTTGGAAGTTTAAGTGTTGCTTTAAGTTATGTTATTTTCCAATTAAAAGTGTTTAGTTTATCATATGAATTACTTGTATTTAAATTTTAGTTATATTATTTTCCATAACTTCACTCGGAAGCTTTCTTAGCTTCATTTTTAATTTACATTTTTTCATAGATTCCAAATGATTTTTTTATGTTCCATTATTGTTATAGTTATTAAATGAATTTTAACAAGGATTTTATATAAAATTGGGAGCGGAGTGGCGCAGTAGTAGAGCACTGAGTTGCCATGCCCAAAATCCTTCTTGCAACTAGAGGGATATTCCTACTAAACAGGGCTCCAGCTGTATTTCTACCTGCATTTAGTGAGCCTATATCTATTTGCTTTTACCAAAAGTTTACAAAGTTATACTATTATACTTTTAATTGCTTATACTTCATCGAAGAGTCCATGGGGCATCCCATACAAGGTGGCCATGGATGAACTGTCCCCTCCACAGACGATGGTAGCCCTCAACCATGGGAACACCCAAGTGACTACACTTGAAGAGGCGGCTAAGATCTTTATTAAGGCAACTTATCACAGGGATGATTTGACTCTGGACAATGACGAGGGCAGTTTTGTGAGACGCACCATGGTCTACCCACCTGGCACAGACTTATATTCATCATGGGACATATATAACCACGTTATATACAACCAAAGTAGGTTGTACTTTGTAAAGCGCAGATTGGCGACGATTCAGCGGACAGCTCTTCTGCGAGTCACAAGAGCGTATAGGAGTGTGTCTCATGAGGCGTTGCACGTATTTGCAGGAGCTGTTCCTATCGATTTAACCTTAAAAACGAAGGCTCAGCATGTCTACCGTTCAATATACGTTCAAAAATAGCCGAAAATGGAAAGGGAAGACCCCATTGATGAGTGGGATCGGCGGTGGGTGACAACCACAAAAGGTGCTACGTTGAGGAAATACTTTCCCACCGTCCGGTCACTACTAGCTGCAACATGGACTCTCCTGGACTATTGGATTTCGCAATTCCTCACAGGGCATGGAGGCTTTCTGTCTAAACTTCATGAATACGGAAGGGATATTGACTCTTTATGGCCTAGCTGTGGCGTATCGTAGTCTTCTGAGCACATTATCACAAGTTGCACCGCCTTAGAGTCCCTAAGATCCAAATTGCTGAGGGGAACCGGACTTTACATCCTCTCCGAAAATGAATTCCCTCAGTTAATGACCCGAGACAATTACCTGTACTTCAAAGAGTTTGTTTATGAGTGGAAAGTGGGAATAACTTCAATTCCTTCAATCTTGGAAGGAGAACCCATGGAAATGGCCAGTAGGAGACATAAGAAATTAGAGTGAAAAGTTTATAGACAATACAATTATTGTGTGATAATTAATATTGTCAAAACCTGTGTTGCCGTAAGGCAATGAAGGGTGTTTAAACAATTAAAATAAAAAAAAATTAATAATTGCTTATACTTATTAGTTCTTTATGCTTAATGTATTATAAACATTTCTAACCTTAATAATTCATTATTTGTTTTATTAATAGTTGCCATGTGATTTTTCAATGGCAAAATGACAATCAACTTTGCAAAATTCTTCAAAATTGTACATATTTCAGGTCCCTAAAAGTTTTTCTTGGGACTGGGATGGTCATTTCAGTAAGGTATATTCTTTTGCTAAAGCTTGTCTGGTACTGGTGTACAGTCTGACTGTCAAATATTATGTTCAATACATCTTCCACAGCTCCATGCTATGATCTTCCTTTTTGTGGGGGAAAAAAATATGTTTGAGTTAATATCCCAATGGACTGTAAGTAAGGAGCTGTACAGAAATATACTTCTAGCCTGTAATTTTTTATTCTTTTACGAACATCTGGGAGGAATCGGTGTGCCAGTCAGCCAGTTTTGCAGTTATCCAATTTCTTTTGCCATTCAGAAAGAGTTGTTTCATCAATTCTTCCAGCTATATCCTCTTATATTGAACCAGTATAGGTATTGCAGCTTGCCCCTACTCTCATTGACAATCCCTCTAATTTTAATGTTTGATGATGGCAATATACATCCAAAGATCTATCTGAAGTTGAACAGCAATCACTAGTAAGGGCAATGTTGATGTCATCCTGCAAGCCCATGCTACAAGTAATAATGTCTTTCTTTCTGCTTATACCAGCAATTTTAGGTCTGAATATTTCGAATTCTGTTCCCAGACTGATACAGTGTTTAGAGCAACAGGTCAGAAAGCAGCTTTGTATGGCATTTTTCTGCACTCTTATTTGAGGCCCCAAACCGATCCTGCCATGCTTCTAGTGGAGCTATAGTGAAAAGGAATTATTTCTGATTTTTACTTCTTATAGGGGATTGGTAAAACTGCACCTTTCCACAAAGAGTCCCAATATGGATTCTTGAGCACAGAGACATTTTGGGTTTGTTTTGTTATCCTACTACTTGAAAGAAAACAATTCCCCTTTCCAGAAAACAGAATAAGCTAGTGTATATTTCTGGGATATTGAAGCTTTTTCAGCTTTTCCTTTACTGTAAGCTTCAAAATATTAATCAAGGCACTAATTATGTCATAGTAGAACACCTTGCTGACATTATCAGACCAATGACATCTGTAGATGATTGCTCTTTTTGGCCCCAAAACTGGCATCTTGAGAGCTCAGCATTCACTCCTTTCAGGTGCTCCAGCATGAGGCTCCCATAATTTTACCCATCGCATATTGGGTGATATGATTTTGCAGTAACTGTTGTCCACTTGTCTTATCCAGTTGGAAATAGTACTTTGTCATCTTTCTAAGGTGTACTCATCATATTTCAATACGGGAAGCATCTTCAGTATTTGGAGGTTTTTTTTTTTTTGTATTTAGTCCTTAGCTGTCAGGTCATCATCCTCAGAAAAAGATTTCTCTTGCATTCTCACTGCTCAGCCATTGTACATAAAGATTTTCTCTCTCTTTTACTCTCTCTCTCTCTCTCCCCCCACCCCCGCTTATTTTCATTGTTTAATGATCACATTTTACTGATTAAATTCAATAATATACCAGAATTCATCTTTAGGCTACTTATCCACACTCCTTGTTGAAGATGCGTGTTAACCATTCATTTTGTTTGTTTTTACTATAGTGCCTTAAGATTGTATTGAACTTTGTATGATTAAATTATAATAAAACCATGCATAGCTACATTAAGTATATAACTTATATACCTTTCATATTTACATTTTATATTATATTTGTATATTTTATGTGCCTTATTATTTTAATTTTTTGTTACATTTTTTTTAGTGGAGATACTGCATTAGGATTGAAAATCTTGGGGAACCCAGTGTTCAATTAAGAGAACGGCATTGGAGAATCTTCAGTTTAAGTGGTACTCTCGAAACTGTGAGAGGAAGGGGCGTTGTTGGCCAAGAACCAGTTCTTTCAAAAACATTACCCGCTTTTCAGTATAGTAGCCATGTTAGTTTACAAGCACCCAGTGGCCATATGTGGTAAGTATTCCTCAAGTAATACTTATCATTACTAAGTTAACTTTTGCTGCTTAGCAATTTTTTCAGAAAAGTCTATTCCATTCATGGTCATAAGCATTTTACTGTGCCTGAAGGAGATAACTTTATTAAGCAAATCAGCATTGAATGTGTTAATAAATTTTAATGTTAGTTGTAATATATTTAGTATGCTTTCTATAATCATAACCAATAACCTAGAAGTTTTAGATGCTTAAATAAATGGAAAAAATGAAAGATAACTTTTAAAAATCACCAAATCCACTTTTAAAAAGTTGATCGATCCTCAAGAGCTTAAAAAAAATGATTTTTCTTTGTTTGTAAAAAATGATTTAAGTGTTGTTTTTTTAGGCTGTCAGGGCACCATGACTTCTTGGTCTATTGGATTGGATGAGGCAATTCCTAACCTCTTTTTCAGTTGATTTAAATTACTTCATACAGTTATAAGTGGGATTAACAAACCTAGAGGTCCTATAGCATTAACAATTATTGTCACCAATTCCTTTAAAATTTAAATCAAATCCACAATATCAGACCTTGAATATCTAATGAGATATGACTAATACACTTTGCTTTCTCGTAAAACCTAATAATCAGTAGTTAAAACAAATGAGACATTAAAATGAACAAATCTTGCTTTGATAAGGAATGTCAAATCATGTTAAAAAAAAAGTTACAAAATTAAGCTCTTAATAATCTCTGCGGTAACGCCATTGCCAGCTTCTGTCAAGAGAATTGCTACTAATCTCTTTTGGCATTCTTTTTGCTTGGAAATAAAAACTAATCAGTCACTCTGCTTTCTATTTTTTCTTGTTTTTTTTTCTAATTTCTTCTTATCATCAGAAATATTGATAACTCCTTATCTAAAAATGTGTACACCAAACCCACTTATTCAGGTTGTCTCCTCAATTATTTCTCATAACATCCTTATTATCATAAAATCAGTGTTGCCAAAAACCTTATCTATCATAGTTTGAAATTATCCAACCCATTATTCCACTTATACAAAATCTTAAAATCTAATCATTTCCCAGATCGCCTGAATGAAAGTTAAATCAATAGTTTCACAAATCTTCATTCTTCTCCTGTAAACTGTTATCCCGTTATCTCCCAATATACATCTTTTCCGGCCTTTCAGGTCCGGATGTGTAATAGGCACTCTTCTTGTGCACTGTACCTTTTCTTCAATTATTCTTCTAGGCCTTATAACACTTGCCATTCTGGCCATATTACCTGACCAGCACAGCCTACTTATTACTTTAACCTTGTCCGGGACTGGGAATAGATTTGCCAGCTCTGCATTGGTACGTCTTCTATGCTTCCCCCTCTCTAATTAGTCCATCTATTCACTGTAAAATCTTCCTTCCAAAAGTTAGAAGCAATTTTTCATTGGCTTTGTTTTTTAGAGAATTGTTTTTGTATTGCAAGATAAAAGTTTGTTTTTTATATGTCGGTTTATCCCAAAGAAGCATTTATTTGCCTGAGCCACTCCCTTTTTGACTTCTATTGAAACATTATTATCGCTTGTGACGGTGATGCTTGACTAATTACTAATCCCACGTTCTTAACAGCTCCGACCAGATCAAGGATTGCATTTTCCAGTTCATTTAAGGACCTTCTTATGATGTCAACATCATCTACCTAGGCTAAAATTTGTGTCAACTTGATTATATTAATGAAATGGGTCTAGTTTCAGTCGAATATCTTAAATTCAATTATTACTATTACTGGTTCGGCTCAACAACATGTTGACACGTCCTCTATCAGCTTCTGCCAGTAGTCCCTGTTGATTGCTGCTGCCATCCAGTTGCGGACTCCCAGGTTCCTGGCGTCTTCAGCCACACAATAAATCCACCGCAGTCGCGGTCGGCCGGCTCTCCTCTGTCCATGGATGACCTCCATCAGCACACGGTTTGGGATTCCCTCCTCGCTCATCCTCCCCACATGTCCAGCCCATCATAATCTGGATCTTGATAACACTGACCATGTCAAGCTCACCAAAGAGATTGTATACCTCCTCATTTTTCCTTTGCCTCCATCTCCCATCAACCCAAACCCGCCCAAATATTCTTCGCAGGACCCTGCGCTCAAAGACAAGCAAATTGCAGTACGCATCTTTTGCCATTGTCCATGTTTCCGCTCCATATGTAAGTACTGGGCGAATAAGGGTTTTGTATAGGATAGTTTTTGTTTTCCTAGTTATGAACCTACTTGCAAGGTGTTGCCTCAGCCCGTAATAACAACGATTTATGGCCAGTATTCTTCTCCTGGTTTCTACTTCAATGGCATTAGTACACGAGACTTGGGACCCAAGATAAGTAAATTCTGAGACCCACTCAAAGAGGTAAGTTCCGAATTCCACCTTGTCTCCTGAGTGTCTTGGGTGCTCTTCTGCTACCATGTATTTGGTCTTGACTTGGTTAACTACCAAACCAAGTTTTCTCGCTGCCTCTGGCAGGGAGAGAAACGCTTCTTCAACGGCCTGCTTAGATCTTCCTATGATTTCGATGTCGTCTGCGTAAGGGAGGAGCTGCAACGATCTATTTATGATGGTTCCCGGAGTCTCTAATTGCTTTTTCTAGAACCATGTTAAACAACAGACAGGAGAGTGTGTTGCCCTGACGTATACCTCTTCTTGTTGGGAAACCATCGCTGCGATCATTATGTATTTGGATGACACATTCAAGGTCAGTCATAGTCATTCTGATGAGACTTATGATACTAGCGGGGATGTTGAATGGGCCTAATGCACTATAGAGACCTTCTCTATCAACACTGTTGTTGGCCGCCTTTAGGTCAAGAAATAGGTGATTTGTTGTGATACAATATTCACGCCCCCTTTTCAATATTGTCCTTAGCAGAACAAATGATCTGTTGTTGATTTGCCTCTTCTGAATCCACTTTGGTATTTCTCTTTCTGCATATGGAAGCAAGCGTTGGTAGAGGATGTTTGAGAGCACTTTATAAGCAGGTTGTGTATGAATAAAAATTATGTTGTATTGAATGTTTGAATAAATAATGTTTATTGACTGTATCTAAAGCTTAATTTTGAATTTTCAAATGTTGGTAGTCAGTTTATAGTATAATAGAATATGACTAAATTATACATATTACATTTTAAAAGTAAATTTTATTAGTTGAAGTTAAGACCGTGGAAATATTCCAACGAAAAGCCCTTAGTCTCCAAACTAAAACAGAAATAAAAAATATCTGTCCAATATTTCGCCCATTCAGGCATCATCAGGGTAGAAAGAGAATAACAGCAAAACAAAACATGAATAATGCACCCAAGAAACATCCCACCACCTCGAAGGCTCAAATGCAACTACTGATGCATAGGAGTTGCATTTGAGCCTTCGAGGTGATGGGATGTTTCTTGGGTGCATTATTCATGTTTTGTTTTGCTGTTATTCTCTTTCTACCCTGATGATGCCTGAATGAGCGTAATATTGGACAGATATTTTTTATTTCTGTTTTAGTTTGGAGACTAAGGGCTTTTCGTTGGAATATTTCCACGGTCTTAACATCAATGTAAGGTCTCTTTTTACATTTCAATATTTATTAGTTGAATTTTCACACTGTTTCAGGGGAACTTTCCGAATGGAGAGAGAAGATGGTTATACCTTTGACTGCAGAATACCACCATTTTCCTTAGAAAGCAAAAGTGATGATGAACTATCAAACCCTCCTTTAGTTTCATAATAGATTTGTAAATAATTAACTGAGCTCATATATTTATAACACAAAATTGTTGAAGTTTTCCAGTATGAAATAAACTAAATTTTTAAGCGTTTACAATAATTGATTTTGCTACTGTTTTCAATTCTTCTGTTTTATTATGATATCCAATATGTATTAAGTTTTACCTCAAACAAACGGCAGGATAATACGAGCCTTAAATGTTAAGGCTGTAGATATAACAATTCTCAGGCTAGACATACTTCACTTCAGTTCAATGAGTGAGTTTTATACAATAGGCTTGTATGTGAATAGTATTTAGTGTTTCTCTTACTTTCTTGATAATTAGTAATTTTTCATAGGATTAAGACTAATTTTGGTCTCAAGTGTCCCTTCTTTGGTATATCTTATTAGGGGTACAAATAAGTTTCCTCTATTTGTAATAAAAAAAATTACGAATTTATTGTAGAAAAAAAAAACAGTATATTCAAAATATTTCCAATAATAGCTCCTTTTTCTAGTAGCATTCAGATAGCTCATTGGTAAAAAATCCTCATCTTTTGAGGCATTTCTCTTATCTTAATATGATGTGAAGCGCTGCTCAGATGACCATATGCTATCGACCGGAGCAAGTATAATCACTAGGCACAATATGTGGAAAATATGGCGGGCAGGTAGGGTAGAACTTCCCATTTCAAAGTTTCTAAATAATTTTTAGCTGGCGCTACAACATGTGAAAAAACATTATCATGTAGGAAAATAATTTTATCATGTCTGGAGTAGTAATGGGTGGGTTTTGGTCTTGGCTCAATCTCATAAATTGTGTTTGGCAAAGAACATCACTAACAGTTTCACTGGGTTTTGGACAACTTATAATGCACAACACCAAGCTGATCCCTCATGTTATCATGTCTGGAGTCGTACTGGGTGGTTTTTTCCTATTGGTCTTGGCTCAATCTCACAAATTGTGTTTGGCAGAGAACATCGCTAACAGTTTCACTGGGTTTTGGACAACTTATAATGCACAGCACCAAGCACTCTAAGTACACACCATAGGTTTTTTTTTATGAATATCTGGTTTGGCTGCTGAAGTTAATGGGAAAGCCTCCTTTCAAACATGCACAATCGGCGTTCAATATCTCTCGGCTTCAGTTCATTAGGGTGCCAATTTCACTCTGTTTGAATTATTCCCAACGATGTGAAATTGCTTCCTGACTCACTTTTAATGTAACTGTGAGTTCTTGCTTTTGGCACTAATCTTCCTCCAATAATGATTTCAACTCTGCGCCCTTGTACACTTCAGTCTTCCACTATCTTCTTGATCCTCTATGTCCAATTCGCCGTTTTTGAACTTATGACAACATCCCTCACTTAAAGCAGATTCACCTTATCTGGTTTTTAACTGTGTGCCTCAGCTTCAGATTTCTTTGAATTAAAGAAATAAATCAAAACTTTCCACAAATGATGCCCATTCACCACAAAACTTGGCATTTTAGTACAACAAAAAATGTACTGTTAGTAGTATTTTAAGGTTATGTTGCGGACAGATGTCTAAACTTAATATATGCCATTTTGCATCTGACAATTTTAACCAAGTCTTATCAGTGGAGCAATCTCTTAACAACTGCGAAAACTTATTATTACACCTAACATAACTCCTAAAAAATAGTTCTATTTTAACATCTGGTTGGGTATTTCTTTTTTTTCTTCAATATACCAGCGTTAATACTATTTTATTGAGTGCTGACTGCTGTGTTGAGTGTTTCTATTATAGGTTAGTTCTGATTGTCAGATAGATTTAAAAGCACTTATTTTTGGAGGGGATGAAGTGATGTTAATTTGTAGTTTGTATTATGTATGTTAATTTGTTGTATAAATTGTAAATTTATTGATCGTAAAATTTGGTAACATTGAGGTAACTGAACTACTTTTTTTTTCTTTCTTTTTTTCCCCTCATGGTAACCCTTTGGAGGACCGTTTATTAATATTATGCAATGCACCATGTTTAAATGAGCATATTACATGCGATTTTTTTTAATATATTATTTATACTTACAGATCATTTTATAGAATTACACCAAAATGCAACAATATAAAAAACTAAAAATTTACGAGTGAACTAAATTAATAACTTACCTGTTCAAGTAAAATTGTTATTAAATTTGTAATTATTACTTAAAAATTAAAAAAAATATAAAATAAAATAATAGTCAAATTTAACAAACAATAATAAATACAATATGAAATAAAATTAATTATATTGTAACCATAAATATATAATATATTTAAAAATATTTTAAGCTCAGCAAGAAGGTTTTTTTTTTACAATAATTTCAATTACAAAAAAAAAAAGAATTTATAAACATAGAGAATTAAGGTTAAGCTTAAATTCTGAATAGATTTCAAGTCAGGGTGAAGAAGTTGGATGTTTGTCGATGGGTAGCTTAAGTAGTTTAATGTTAAGATGAGCACAAGTGATCCATGGTGGTTAATCATGGGACTTTAAGGCTGGTAGGCGTTGTAAGTAGCGAAGTTAATGATAGAAAGTGTTAGCCAGTACAGAGAGAAAATCAAATCCTTCTGTTAGCATATCAAAGGGTAACATTATAAGAGTAGGAGGTACAAAAATGTGCAAACAGCTACAGAAACATCAGTGCCTTTTTTGGGTTATATAGTGTAGTGACATTTAGGATCTCAGTAATATAAATCTGTCTCTGATAATAATGTTCATAATGATGAAGATGACTAAAAAAACAAACAAAATAAATAAGATAACCTAGCCATAAAGTTCTTGTTAATGGAGTTTAAAGTAGCAAAGAAAACGTAGGTTTAATAGGCAAGGATAAAATAGGTTCTGGAACTCCCAATAAAAGTGGCTGGGGGAAAGGAAGATGGAGCCAAAACAAAATATGATACCCTTTCCGGACAAATTAAAAATTCGAAGTAAAGAAAATCTTGGGACACCAATGAACTTTAAGTAGATGCAATAAAGGGGAAAAAAGCGTTCCTTCCACTTCACCAGGGAAGAGACCACTGGATGCCCAGGTCTATATTTAGAGAAACTTGTGTTGTGGAAATTGAGGTAGTCATGAGTCCTATTGATCTCGACTCGTTCAAAGAATAGGCTGGCATGTAAAAGGAAATTGTTTATTTCTTTTACATGCCCTTTTTTGCCATTGAATTTAATAATAGAAATCATGAATGCTTTCTCATTTTTAGTAAAAGTATATACAACATTCTGCTTCATAGTATGAGCAGTCGTTATGACCCTCATCATTCTGTAGCACTTCATTGGTGATAAACCTCATTACCATAAAATGTTTTCTTTTGCGCTTTGGCATCATAAATTACCATAACCACTTGTGTCACAACATTCTGCATCTTTTAGATAGTCCCTGACAATCAAAGATTTAAAATCAAATATCTGTCCATGTATATATAAATTGGTATGTATATTTCTTGGCTTATTTAGTATAGTTTTTTTAGGTTCTTGAGGTTAAGTCAATCAATGAATAAAACTATCTTTTAGCAATGTTTCGAGAATTTATTGTTCTTATATTCATGCCCTGATAGTGAGAAAAAGCAGGCTTTTAGTGAATTACAGTAAATAATTTTAGATATTAAGATCACACACTGGTCTGTACATAAAACTAACACTCATATATACACAAATATACATATATACGTAATTATACAAGATTAAAATATATAGTATAAATTGTACTTAAAAAGTAATGTCTCTAAATTAGTACATACATTATGACTGTATTGGACTGACATGTTCCTCTTAACCCCTTTATGCTTGGGTTTTTTTCCACAAAAATGTAACCAAAAACATCAGGTTTTTTAATATTGTATTAAAAAAGTTTATATATTTTTTTGATTTATACTTTTTTGCTTTGTCGTGTGTAATATGAACATGTTGAAACCTGCGAGCAGCACTCAGGTTGGTGCGGTAGAGTATGCTGAGCACTGCTTGTTTGAAATTATTAATCAGTTAAACACTATTGGTGAGAGGTAGTTTTTTACTACCTTTTTTTTTTTTTTTTTTTTTTTACTACTGGTAGTTGGGTTTGTTTGTATTTTTGAAGAATTTCCACGCAGTTTGGATTAGGATCCGCAGTTATAAATTTTTGTGATTGTTTATATATTATTATTATCGATTTAATGGTGTTGATTATTTATATATAGTCATTTTTATATTAAAAGTTTATTAAATTTGAATAAATTAGATTTTTTAGATCTGATCTTTTTGTTTATTGCCTGATTCTCATATTTTTTCTGCAGTAATCATTTCTTTTATGTAGCGTTAAAACTATTTGTTTTGTGATGTATTATTTTGGGTTTAACAAATTTGAATGTGTTTTGTTTGTCTGAAATGTTTAGTGAGTGATCTGATCTGGTTTATTTGGGTTTCTTTATTATGGAAGTGCAACTATTCACACTTATGCTGGTACACTCTTCTGTTCCAAGAAAGATTTACCACATTTATTCGCGCACAGGATTACACATACTACATTTGATTTTAGTTCTAATTTTGCCATATCTTTGGTTTCACTAAATAATCTAGCTAGAGACAATTGCAGTGTTTTTAAAAGTGATGACCTAGTCACTATTGCTTTTGTTACAGGTGAGTGTCTTCAACAATCTCTCGGAAAGTGTGGGTATTTAGGGTATTGTACAGTATCTTTCGATATTAGTTTCATTTCATGTTTGTTGTTTTGGAGGTGTTTTTTTAAGCGAATTGCATAAAAGTCTGTGTGGACAACCACTTTTTAGCAGGAGGTCAACTACATTGTTTTCACCTTTTTTGTTATCAATTGGGGATGATAATTTTCTTGTAGGATTTATAAAGTTTTTAGTAGTGTTTATTTTATATTTTTTGGGACATTGGCTAGTATAATATATGCATCGGCCGGAATGAATAGGTTTTTGCCACCATTTAGTTTCAATTTCCCTGCTAGGTTTCCAATCAAGAGCAATTCTAAAAATGATATTTTGTTATCAAATTTAAATCATATGGTAAAGTTTAATAGGGGAAATATTTATTAAATTCTTTTAAAATGATTTATTTTTCATTGCATTCGGTAACGTATAGTATCTTGGTTATTATATCATCTTCAAGTTTGATTAAAAGTGAGATATCAAAAGGAATTTTAGGGATAACTATATTCAGTAGCTCTCCCATATAAATATCTGCCAGAATAGGGTCAATGGTAGTGTCCATAGGGCAGGTGAACTTTAGTATGTTAAATTTTTCATCAAACTGAAAATATCCTCTAACTGTACTGAGGGCCAGTAATTGAAGAAATTCTTTTCTTTTTATTGTGTGCCTTTCTTCCAAGTTTATTAAATTTATTTTCTATTATGGTTTTTATTTTCGAAATGCCAATGTTGGTAAATAAAGAATTTGCATCTAATAAAACTAGTTTGTAGCTTTTGGGAATCTAAATTATTAATGATTTTATGTTGGAATTCAAATGAGACTTGGATATTGTATTAATTTATTGATAGGTGATTTAATTTTTTGGTTAAATATTTTGATAGTTCATATGTCAATGAATTTATAAATGAGACTATGGGTACAATTGCGTTTCCATGTTCATGGTTTTTTACTAGTGTGTATAATTTGGGAATGCAGGGGAGTTGGTCAAGAGGTTTTGGTTTATTTTTATATCAATATACTTATGTTTTTTTAGTGACCTTATAGCTATGTTGGTATCGGTCATCAATTTATTTGTGAGGTTGTTACCGACTTTTTTATATGTTTGTTTGCCTTTTAATAACGAATGTGTTTTGTTTATATACTATTCTTTGTTTATCACAACAGTTTGGTTGGTTTTATCTGTGTTGATTTTTAAATAAATGTTGGTTGTATTATACACCTTATGCGTGTTAAAATATTTCTTGTTATTACTATTCTTATTTGATGTATTATTTTTGTAATTTGTAATTATATTAATGCATTTTTCTCTCATTTCATCTTGAACAGCCTTATTAACATTATGCTGTATAATATATTCTATTTCACTCATAATAGTTGTTAGAGGTAATCAATTGGGTTTGTAGGCGATACAATGTTTATGATACAAAAACAATGTTGTTAAACAAATAAATTCTCAAAACTTTGACAAAGATAGTTTTATTTGTTGAATGGCTAAATATTTTTTTAAAATGTTGCTTATTGAAATTTACAACTGTATAATAGTATACATCCAATAAAGATAATGAAAGATGAATAATGACACTAGATAAAGGCAAGTAGAGAACTACCCAATGGTAGTACTCAAATAGCAAGTTCAACTTAGTAGATCAGGAGGCTACCTTCTTTTCAGACGCCTTAGAGGGTTATCAGGAATTGAAGAGGAAACTAGAGGGTTTGAGTGGGAATAATGTTTGTTATGAAAGGATAGATATCGGGTTCGGGCCAAATCAGCAACAAATGGGACATTAAGGTCATTATGGATAACTTTATTCTTAACAAAATAAGGAGTGTTGAATCAAAGTTCGTAGATTAACTTTTTTCTAGGTGATAGTGTTCGCATATTAGCTCTGAGACATGGGCAGATTTTGGAAGCAAAATTGGTGGGTGTTGCATATTATAATTTAGGCCGGCGCAAATTATTTATTTAATTATTATTTGCAAATTATTTGCATAATTTGTTCCTGGAACTATATAAGTGGTGCTGAAACCAGGGAAGTTTAAAGATAATTTTTTTTGTTCTTTTAAACAAAAAAAATTCTTTATCTTTTTTTTTACTTCTTCTTCTCCTCTCTCTTGCTGCCATAAGTAAAAATGACAGAACCGAGACAGAGAGACATTCTTAGGCCAGCTACATTAACGTTTACGCCACCGCATCAACCAACACCACAACCTCCGACACCATTGGACCCTGAGTTCCCGCCTTTGCCGACGACTACGCTAGCAATGGCGCGTGCGGACCTAGCAGCTAGGGAGGCGAACAGGATCGCAGAGGATACCAACGCGATTGAACGGATGAAATTAAAAAGGGTTAATGCACAGGATGTTAGAAGAGAGATTTCTGATCTGGAAAAATTCAATGGCGATGTGGGGGAGCTGAACCATTTCCTCAAAGGCGGCGATGGTATTATGTTCAATATTGAATCCCAGGTCGCTGCGGATCTAATAGACGAGCTGGACGCTAAAAGGCTATGGGTGGCCCTAGCATGCCGGGTTAAAAGAAGCGTACTGAACCTAGTACAGGCAGATGAGGATACCCCGTGGAGAGCTATAAAAGAATATCGGATATTTTAATTTTTTTTTTTTAAATATCCTCCTGGATGCAGCGAAATAGGTATGCGATGAGAAAAGAGTTTCAAGAGAACCGAATGGTGGACTATCTATCTAAAAACTATCATCACATGATTTGCCTATAAGTATGTACTGTAATGGATTCTCCACAGTACACAAAAAACCATCTGGGGGGGGACATGTGCTCCCCCCCTGGATCCGCCTATGGATAGATAGATCGGGTAAACTTGAATAAATTTAAAATTAAATTTCCACTGGTTTGTCAAATTTCAAGAGAGCCCAGAGAAAGATAATCTAAAGAGAAAGAAAAAAAAACAAAAAAATATTGATTGGCCACTAGTATTTAAAGTGAAATTGAATAGTGAATTGATATCTTGTCTTTCCCATACAAAGATTTAATTTGCTAATAAAAATTATAAAATAACTTTTATCACTATTGAATAATCCGAAGCCTAGAGAGGAGAGGGATTGAATAAATAAAATTGCATTTTTCATCTTATTACTTCCAACAATATTACTGGATTCAGATTTCATTGGACAAAACTAGTCAGCTATATTTGGTAACATCTATTAGTTTTTCTACATAGCTGTAAATACAATAGATCCCATTTTCAATCAATCAACACAAGCTCTACAACCCAAAGGTCCTGGCCGCATCAAGCCGTCTCCTCCACTCTTCTATGTCTTGTTCCAAGGTCCTCTAAGCTCTTGATCCAACAATGCTACCTACATCCCTCTCGACCTCGTCTGCCCATCTTAGTCGTGGCCGTACACGTTTTTCCATCAACATACCCAAACAAAAGTCTTTTCTGAGTAGCGTCGCCCTCCATTCTGGCCACATCTCCAGCAAATCTTAGCCAGATATTCTTTTATGCTGCTCCAAGTCAGGCTCCTGGCTCCTCGACTCCCTCATCAGCAATTCCACAAGGTTTATCAATTCCAATTAGTTTGTTTGTTTTTTGGGAGGGGAGGGAGGTTAATATTAAATAAACCAAGACAGAGAGAGAGAGAGAGAGAAAGAGAGGCTGTTCAGCTTTCTGGTTTATTTATGGGTTTCCATGTGATATTGATTTAGTTTAGCTGTAATTTACAGACCTAATTTTCAAAAACATTAAACTACAGGATTGAAAATGGAGTAAATATATTCATTCATTGAACTTAAGAATCCTTGAAGAAAACTCTTCAATAATAAAGAAAATACTGATATTTTTGGAACTGAATTGTTTGAGAAAATAGTTATTCAATAAACAGTTATATTCAATAAACTCCCTACTTAATAGAAACTTTTTTTACCTCCACCCGGACTATTTTCTTCCTCATATATAAATAAGGTCAACTATTATTATTCAAGAAAAATTAATATTAATATAAAGTTTTGTTCCGGTAAAGAATCAACAACACATTTTTTCTTATTAGAAACCTGAAATATTTAAATTTTAAATTTTTTTTTTAGATACAAAATACATTTATTTGTTATTTTCATTTATTTATTTTTTTATATTAAAAAATACTTGAAGGCTTTTATATTATCAGAATAAGAACTGATAATCACATGACATGTAAAATTAAGTTGATTACATAACAAAACAGTCATGAATGACTTCTTTCCAAAAATACATTTTTTTTCAATTACCAATATAAATAAATGCAAATGTTAAAAATAATTGTAAAGAGAAGTTAATAGGCTATATTATATTGTAGGGAGAAAATATATTTTTTTAATAAACTGCCAAATCTGCATGGACATTGAGAGGAGTATACATTTAATTCCTTTTTAAGCTCTTGGCAAACTTTATAGATCTTTCCTTGAGAGGGTTCTAAATACTACCATGAACCTTTAGACAAGTCTAACCAGCTACAGTTTACTAGATCAAAAGCAAAATGTGTAAGTGAAATTTTCCCAAACTGTCTATTAGTGTTATGAAACCGCCCTCTTTCTGAATCTATCTGGGGAATTAAGAAACCTTAAAGCCATAATATCCTATTGGGCCATGAAACCATCTACAGGTTTTGCCCATATGTGTGTGATCTACAACTTTTAAAAATGATAAGGGACAACAGATTGTTGCCTATCAATCCTTTGTCAGCTTTATCTCTGTATCTGATCTTCCATCTCTAGTGAAAATGGGTGTCGTAACATTACCAATGGTACATAGTTCAGTGGTAGAGGATCACTCCTTCAATGTCAGATAGGTGCTCATACCATTTTGGTATAACCCCTACTTTTTACTTATAGAATCAGGGACTCATTTAACAGTTTACTTCAATCTTCTCTGTCCGCATCAAGACGGAAGACGTCTGTCTCCATCGCCGCACTCCCATTATTTGCAGATCACCCTCCACGTTATCCTTATTATTTTATAAATTCAATATGTCTTCTCTCTTTTGGAGTATTTGTTCCCATAGGCGGATCCAGAGATGGGGGCACATGCCCCCCCCCAGACGAGGTTTTGTGTGCTGTGGAGAATCCATTACAGTACATACTTATAGGCAAATCATGTGATGTTATAACAGAAATAACATGAGTAAAACTATTGTTCAGATATTTTAATAAACCTTTGAAACCTTTCTATAAATACTATAAGTTTATTTCTAAGTTATTGCTGTTTTTTTTCCCGTCTGCCCGTTGTGCCCCCCAGAAAAAAATCCTGGATCCGCCCTTGTTTGTTCCTCATCCTCACCTTTTCTCACTCACCTTTAGCTCTTGGTGTTACCTTTTGATGTCTCTGCTATGTTCAGCTCCTTTACAAACTATCAGGCCCATCTTTCTTAGTTTTTGGCCTTGTCATCTACCAGATTCCCTTGTTCATATTAAATGAATTTTTTTTGGTTTGAATCCCAATCTTATTTCCTTTAGCTCCTTATGATATTTTCTGTTTTTGCGGTCTTTGTATTGTTTATGGAGTTGATCAATTTTCTCGCAATATTTGTCTCTTCGGTTTTTTCTACAGAGAGTCTTAGGCATCTTCCTCAGTCTACTATATTTTGGCTGGAGCTCATGTGCTTCTCTGCAACATCCTTAATCTGGCCTGATTGTGTTTTTCTAGGGCAGCTGTTTTGCCGCTTGTTTTATTTCTGTTCTGACCACTGATCATCCATAGTGTGCTTTGTGAGGAATATCTTTCTCTTTAACATTTTGTTCTTATTTTGAAATACTGTTCGAAAGCACTATCTTGTTTTTTCTTCAGAGACCAACTTTCCGACATTTTAAGTTGCACTTTTTTGTTCATTTAATATTTTCTTTTAATTGGCTATTTTTTGCTTGTATTTAATGATAACCAAGTAGTAATCGCTGTTGCAGCTTGCTCCTTGGTAACTTTGTGTGTTCATTATTTATGATGCACCTCAAGAATCAATCAATACATGGTCAATCTAATCTTTGTTTTCTATATGGAGAGGCACATGTTTCCTTATAAATTTCTTTGTGTTTAAACATTGTGTTTTTTATTCTTGTTCCATTATTACTTGTAACAACATGTTTACAATACTCGCCAATGGTAGGTTTAAATATACCTTCTTTTCCAAAATTGGTATTTAGATCGCCCAGCACAATTTTGATATTTCTAAAGAGTCCCTCATCAGTTCATTCCATACTAACAGGATGTATGAAAAAATAGGCTGTTTTTTAACCAAACATTTGTATTATTATTTCTTTGATGTGAAATACAATTAATACTCGAAATATAGTTCATTGTTACTGTCATTAGCCAATTGCTCGATCCCTCGCAGATACCATTCCTTGGGATTGCTGTCAAAGACTCTTGGACCGCAATTTCAAATTCCGCAGAATTATCAATTTTTTCCATTGAAGAAAATGGGTCATGGATCGAAACTAGTAGTAATCCGATAGTGCGAGGTTTGGACTATATGATGGACGAGGCAGGAGTTCGAACCCATGAAGTTCTTTAAACTTTTCTTTGGTTCGACGGGAAGTGTGAAGATGAGCAAGGGCGGATCCAGATTTTTTTTCTGGGAGGGGGCACAACGGGCAGACGCAAAAAAATCAACAACAACTTAGAAATAAACTTGTTATATTTATAGAAAGGTTTCAAATGTTTCTTAAAATATCTAAACAATAGTTTCACTCATGTTATTTTATTCATATATTTTAACAACTATCATCACATGATTTGCCTATAAGTATGTACTGTAATGGATTCTCTTCAGTACACAAAGAACAGTCTGGGGGGCACGTGCCTCCCCTGGATCCGCCTAAGAAAATGAGCATTATCATGTTGGAATAATTCTCTTTTTCGGCTGATCATAGCAGGATAACGCTCTGACAACTTCGTGTACAATCTTTCCAGTTGTTCGCAGTAGAGTTCGGAATTAATAGAGTATCCATCAGGAACAAATTCGTGAAGAATAACACCTTAAAAGTTCCAAAAAACGCTAAGCATGATTTTTTTTCAAATTGCCTTGTTGCAGCAACCAGAAAAGCAGTTTGACCGCGATCACTTGTGTCAGTTATCAAAAGTGACAATCTTCCGTTAAAATCTAAATCAGAAGGGTTTTTAAATACGTTTTCACAAATTTCTAACCTCTTGGTTGATTGCTGAGGAGTAAGTTCGTGAGGTACCAGTCTACAGCACTTTTTCACTTCCCCAATGAAGCGTAGATGGCGACTATCAGTATATTTGGCACACTATACTCTCTGGCAAGTTCGCGAGTACTTGTGGATGGATTTGACTCATCCGCAGAACCTCATCAATATCCATTAATGGTCGCCCGGAGCCCCCCTTCCTTTCCTACGTTGTATTTCCACAACTAAATTTTTCAAACCAACGCCACGCAGTGCGCTGGTCAAGGACACCTCCTCCTTCGTATTTAACAATTTCACGAGTTGCTTCAGCGCCTGTGAATTTTTTCCCCCAGTAATGCCTTACAATTTACTTAAAAACTAAACTGAGGCTTTTTTGAAGAAGTCGAATGTGATTAAACAAGCTTAGAGAATGCTATAAAGAGGTTATTAAGTATCGGTTAATATTAAGTAGGATTAAAATATTTACAGTCCTTTGGAATCTTGAATTTGAAAAAACTGTCATTTTTTTATACACCCTATTATTATAAAATTCGTCTTTTACTTCAGCTTCCTTTTCTTCTTTGTGAGCATGCAAACTGATCAGGGATATATTACTGTGATGTCTTTTCCGTCTTCTCCTAAAGATTCTCTCATTAACGGCTATCTAGCTAATTATGAAATGCTCCAGGGTTTTCCTTATAACAAAACCTGTGACATAATAGTTCTTTTGGTTTTCACAGTTGGTTAACGTGTACTTGCTGAAGGCAACTATGTCTGCGTCTTTCCACCTTATCTCCTGCAATGCCACAATGTTGATCTTATTATCGTTCAAGTCCTTTTTCCAATTTCTTGCTGGCTCCTATTTGGTAGGGGCTCCTGACATAAAAAATCTGTACCATTACAACCCGTGAATGGGTCTGGGGTTCAGTACATGGTAGAGACTGTACTGTTTCATGGACAATGGTTGTGCAGGGTGGTGATTTATCCTAGATCACGCTAAACCGACAGATTCCCCCCCTTATTTTGGGTACCCACTTTATAGGGGCTGGGTTAGCCCCAGGAGTGTCCTAGATCCCATATGACCCATCTTCACCTGCTAACAGACTAAAAGTCTTGCCAGCGGCGGGATATGAACCAGGATTTTTGGCATGTCAACTCAGTGCTCTACCAGAGCCACTCCCCTCCTGAAGTGAAGAAGGCTCTTGACATACCAAGTTCCCATTCTCAGGACATGTCCCTTAGCTTCTTTTTTTTTCATCTTCTCTTCTGTTTTCTCTTCTTAGGTTTGGATTTGGTTGGCCCTTCCGCCCCAACCCCCCTTTTTTTAATGAGTCCCTATAACTTGTAAAAATAGTAAGGCTGTCAGTGGATTCCTTTAAGAAACCACTGACATGGTTTTTATGGGTTAAGGTGTTTAGTCCTTTGCACACATCTCCTGTCTTATCCTGGCTTGGGTCCGGCTGTGGTGTCTAGCCAGTTAACCCCACAGGTACAGTTTGGAGGATTGTCCTCTATTTTGCTAGCTCAATTAGATAAATCAGTGGCATTACAAGCAAAGATAGTTGGATATCTCTTCTTCTTTTCATGAATACTGATATTTAAAAAACAAAACAAATAAAACTCTTTAAGGATGTCCTGTATTATGATAAAACCAGTAATAATGTATGGTTGTGAAACTATTTCTCTGATAAGACATTTGGTAATATCAAAAAGTCATGGATAGAAGTAGGCTAGAAAGTAATACCTATCAAGGAAATTTAATTTTAGGTAGGAATAGTTGCAAATAACATGTATAAAGAGAATATGCTATAAAAATATTAAAGGGCTTCATGCTAAACTACAGTCTATGGTTATATACACTTAAACACAGAATCTATTCACAGTAATTGAATAAAAAGTTATTATATCCTCTATTACTTTAGGGATTTAAATGTTAAAAGTAATACAAGATCTAATTAAAAAGATGGCAGTTTTAATTTATTTTACAGATTATACAGAGACAATTTTCATAGAGTAATAAATTATTTAAAAGTAACAAATAACATTTTATATATATATATATATATATATATATATATATATATATATATATATATATATATATATATATATATATATATATCATTTATGGCTTATACGTTCTTCACTGATGTATAACTTATATATAGATTATGATAAGGTATCTGTTTCCTGCTCATATTTATTAATTTTTTACAAGCCTATAAACATTTTTACAATATCTGTTAATCATTCTATTTTTAGCTAAATAAAAATATTATAAATGGAATAAAAAATATAATCTCACTCCAATTTCGTTTAGAGGTGAATATGATATGATCATGAAAGGTAAGTAAAATTTAGAACTAAAATATATAATCTTGGAAAATAATTTCAATTAATATAAATACTATCAATTGCCAATACATTTGTTTTTGAAGATATATTCTATTTTTTTAAGGGCTTACTGTCTAGTCACTAAATAGCAATGCCTTTTACTACATCATCTCTAGAACTGAACAAAAAATACATCAGCCGATTTCTTAGTTGTGAAATGTCTTGATTATAAAGAGTGGTTTGATTTACTACATTTTATTTTCTATAACTCTGTTCTGATATTTTTAATCATTTAATATTTTAATTATTCTATATACACATGGATTTCGCAATCGTATTTTATATTTCAAAACAGGTAATACATAATTGTTTATTGATTGTATTCAACACTAATGCTTAAGATCACATTTTTTTTTATTCATTTATTTTTAGTTATATAGAAAATTTGTATTCACACTTACACCCAATAAATGCATATTTTTAGTTCTCATAATAAACAGTTTTTTTCCCATCAAAATCTCAGACTGTTATTGATGTAATAAAGCAAATGTTTTAAAATTTATTAATAGTTCTGTTAG
The DNA here is from genome assembly GCA_037127475.1 of Arma custos. Taxonomy (NCBI): domain Eukaryota; kingdom Metazoa; phylum Arthropoda; class Insecta; order Hemiptera; family Pentatomidae; genus Arma; species Arma custos. The sequence continues at coordinate 117,276,579 of CM073761.1, read as the reverse complement.
TTCAACAATAGTAGGCCTGGTATAATGTCATATTTAACATTACATATATATAAATTTGTGGTTTTAGAAACAGCTTCTTTGAATTATTTTTACTATAGTAATTTGTTTATTTATATTTCAATTTATAACTACGGAGTAAAAGCAATACTTCTACAGTACTCGCAATTAATTATAAATATCAGCTTAGAGATTAAACTATTATCTATATACCGTTGCTGTTGAAGTGAAATTTTACAATGGCTTACGAATGAAAGATAATAATGACTTGAGAAATATATATAATTAACTTTTAATGATTCTTGTCTATTCCTCTTTGTTTATTTAAAAAAAGAGGAGTTAAAATCATAAAATATTGTGGTGTTTCCAAATTATGAAATTGTTTCTACTGTATAAACTGGTTGACCTATTTATTTACATTATTTATGTTTATTATGAATTACTCAACTGCTTTTTATAGGTGCAAAGTAATTGATTATCACTATGTAGTACACAATAACACTATGTTTATTATTGTTGTAATTATATTTGAAGCATTTAAGCCAAATATTTCTTTATTTTTGTTTTGTTTTTATTCTATCAATTTATTCTTTGTATTCACTTTATACTTACTGATGGTTGAGCATTTCTTTTTTCCACTATATTCCCAGTTTATTCTAATATTTTATTTTTATTATTTAGGTTTAATAACAACATTGAATATAAAACTGAATTTAATTGATGTATTATAGTGTTGATATTATATTTTGTCCTTGTCCAACATGTATTTTACATTAAATCAATAATATTTAAATTAATTAATATAAACAGTCCCTTATGACCTAACTTATTGATTTATGATTATAACGGCGTACTAATCGAAATGCTGCTTATAAAACCACAATGTAATTTATCATGCTAAATAAATTATTTACCTTGAGATGGTACATGGTATTTTTTTTATTTTATATTTTTAAAGTTTAAGGTAAAAGCTTAATCTACAATATTATCTGGCTTTTGCCCCTCCCTCCCCAAGCAATACAAAGACTTAATAAATTATTTAATTAATACAAAATACACTGTTGTATAAAATTATAAAATAATTAAGATGATATTATGTGAAATATGATTTTGGAGTTAGTGAAGCCCTTGTGGTCTTCTACATTACTTACAAAAGAATATTCAAGAGGATGGAATTATATTCTTTAAATTGAGTATAAAACTATGATTATTTTCAAAGGAAAAAAATATACATTATTAATAAATTATAACGAAAGATGTATTTAATACTTTAGCTTGAAGATACAAAAAAAGTAATGTTATGTGCTTTTGATTCAAATCTATACAACTTAATGGCATAAAATGGTATTTACAAAATATAACTAACCAATATTTTGTATACTTTTTTATTAATTTTAAAAACTGAAATGGTTAAGAATGTTCATGTTTCTTTGGAAATTATTCTTAACAGTATAAATTTCTTCAAAGTAGCTGTTTTATAAATCTTCTTTGACAATACAATGATATTATTTTTTATTGGCCTTTTAAACAACTTAATGTAAATGTGTATTATTTGACATATTACCTTTAGAAAATGTGTTAAATAATTGTTTAAGTCTAAACAATTATTATTAAGTACAGATAATAAATTGTTACTTTTTCGTATTTATAACAGTTAATACACATAAGAATGTCTTAACAATATATATATATTTATATATTAATATACATTTGTATAAAATATAAGATATGTCTGTTTGAAATAAACTTATGAAACAAGAATTAATGCTAGATTTGAGAAATGTTTACAATACAATTTATTGTCAACTCTAAGTAAACAGTAAACATACTTTCCATTATATCAGAGCTTAAAGCTATTTTATTTTATATAACATTTCTATTTGTTGTTGTTTTTGTTTTTTTAAATATTATAATAATGTATTGCTTTTAATCAGCACCTAGCATCTTTAATAATGTACGTAACCTTATAATGTTAATGAACACTGTTTTAATAAAATATTTTTGGCTTCAAGATACTTCAAGCAAGAAAAGTCTAGGTCCCAGCACGAGAGAGCACAACCAAATTATTTACATCATAAAGAAATTAAGAAGTGATTTTATGTTTATTAAGAACACTTCAACAATGGTGCATTTTATGTTTAAAAGGCATATAGCAAATTATAATGTGTGCGTGTGATTGAGTGCTACATGAATATACACACACAAACACACACTATTTACACCTACAGTCACACATACATACATCAATACACACAGTATTCTAGACATACATTCATAAAAATATAAAATATACATTATTTTTATGACAGCAATATTTTAACATTAATCACAAAAGGCAGTTATGAATAATGTTCTCTTAATTCTTCATCACGAAATAAAACATCACACCACCTTAAAAACAAGATATAAATAAATTAAATTAAAATAATTAGATTAAGTACTATGAGATAATTAATAATATTTAATCAAAGATAAATCTGTTTAAAACAAAATTTTATTTTAATTGCAAAGCTCTCTTCCCTCTAAATAATTTGTTTTACATCAAATAATATAATTTGATAAGCTCATAATTTTCTTAATTGATTAATCACTCAGTCTTTCAAATTTCCTTATTATTGTTATTATGATTTAGTTTTATTTCCTACATTTCTGCCATAGTATAATATAAATTACTTTATTATAAATCTTGCAATATGTTTCCTTATTATGTAACTTCCAATTTTTATAATTAGCGATTTCAGCAATAAATATAAGTGATAAAAGGCTTCATAAAAGAGCTATTAATATCTACATCTTAGAGATTCAAAGGGCTAAACAAGTGAATTCTGGGTAGAGTATAGAATATACATTCATTTTTAAAAGAAACCACGTAATATTTCTAAATCTTTGTCTCTCTTCATGTCTCACGATAATATTTCTTTACTAAGTGTTATTTCAGCTTCATGCTTGGAATTATGAATAAAAAATCATGTTATAAAACACTGTATACTAATACATTCTTTTTCATTTTTATTTTAATCAATAACTTTAAATAAAATTTTCCTTAGATTTAAAGTTGTCATTATAATATAATGTTATATGTTTTAATGAATAATATATTTGGTTTATGTGAGATTATATTAAATATTTATTATAAATATTTAACAATCAAACCAGTTTTAGGTATTTAGGTTATCTGAAGATTCTAAAGCACATCCTTAAGTCTCTTACATGACAGTAAATAACCAATCAGTAAATATTTGCTATTTCAGACTTCATCTAAATTGAAAACCGCTTAATCGTATGGAGAATCAGAAGATGCATACCTTACTTTATCAGCCCTATTGGAAACAAAATAAGGCTAATCGAGATAGTCAATCACTCTGAAATAGTTTAATATATAATACCACAGTGTATTTACGAGTTTCAGTATTGGTGATACCCGACTTAAAAAAACATTGACTAGTCATTTATTAGCTGTTTTAGGGAATCAAGGCTTTGTTTTGAAAATTTGAAATAATTAATATAATAATACCTAATAATAGTCTTATATATTTTTTTATTACTTTTTTTTTCAATCATCCATATATAAGAATATTTTATATTAATTTTTAAAGAAAGGCCAACAAAATCTTTATAAAAAACTCCTACTTTAAATAGTAGGTAGTATGAGCAACTAGAAGGGATTGTTTCCTTGAATTATTAATACTATTAATGCTATAATTATATTATGTTTAAAATCATTATTGCCCTCCACTTCCTCTTGATCAATAGATAAATAATAACTCAACAGAATCTGATCAGTTGAGATTGGGACATTAATGGAATATCATTATTACTGCTTTAATTAAATTACAGTTGTCGATTCACACTCACTCAAGGGGTCTACAATGTCCCAGTGGATCCTTTTCACCTGAGAACAATCCCTTATTGTTAGTTCAATTAGTTCTGCTTTGGGTACAACTTCTCCAGTCCACTGGAAGTTCATAATAATAATTGGAAATAAAATAAAATGAAAGTAGTAATAATTTGAATATAAGATGAAAGTTAACTTGAAAAGACAATCATCTCCACAATGAATGTATTATGGAGTGCATTAAAATTCTATGTCTCATCAAAATTTATAGTTCTTTTTTAAACTTTTGGATATAGAAATAAAATAAGGATTGTAATTACATTATTGTAACTATATTATATCTATTTTACATAACTAACAACATTTTAATAACTATCCTCACAAACAGAATCAAAGCTTTATTTTTTTTTTTTAAGGAAAATGATCATCTGAGAAACTGTAGCAAATCCAGCGAGCACTAGATAAAAATTGATTTTAAAAATCGGTCCATTGTCTCAGTTCTTTATTTATTTGTACATAACTTATAACAAAACACTTTATGAACAGATGACAACCTAATATTTAAGAAACACTTTGAAAATTTCAAAAATAAAATTAAAAGGAATGAAGTAGATTAATTTTAATTAGAAAATGAAATAGAGTAAACTACATTTGGAATAGAATATAATTCTAAAAGATGTAGGAGAGATGGAGTGTTTATAATTTGTATGATTTTTTTCTTAGATGTTGAGGGATTATATAGTCTGAGTAAAAATTTGTGCTTGACATGAAATCACTTATTATTCATCAAAAACAAATGACCTTTGATATAAGTCATATATGTATATTTTTTTTTTTCAGTTGGCCCTACAGACCTTTTAGGTCACGTGATGAGGTATTCATACAGATATATATTACTTGTGGGAGAATCAACAGCCTTGAGAGAGTCATTCAACCTCACGTTGCATGGAACCATGGTTTCCATGGTGCAGCGGCAGGCTGCCCATAGCTACATTTCCTGTTTGTGTAGGACAAATTCACTAGTGTCCTTCCTACCAACGGACAATCGGGTTCAAGGACAGTGACAGTTCAGTCTAGATCCATGGATTATGGCTGCTCAGGGTCAGCAGGTGTACAAGGACACATATATATATCTTTAACACGATTCCCAATAGTAGCATGGTGTAAATTCATCACTTCTGTGCCCGTTAATTGTGAGATGCCTGATGGGCCTCACATTTCTGTGGGGCAGGTAATCATATACTGAATCTTGAGCTTTATGGTTTTTTTTTTCGGCTACCCATCCTAGTACTAACCACGCTCAACGTTGCTTAACTTTGATTATATATTGCAAGGACCTTACCCTACTCGGTCACCCTGGTCCTTACTAAATATAACATTCACACCCACATATAGTAAATCTTCCTTATTATTACCACTTACTTTGTTTCTAAGCCATCAGCTAGATGCCAAACATGAATGTAGAATTGATTATAGAATTTAATCACAGTGTTTCTTTTCCAATTTTTACTTTTAAAATAGCCTCTAAATCATATTTGATATTTGTTTTTTATTGCATATTGACAGAGAGTGTAGGCCAGTTTACAAAAAAAATCTGATACACGAGTATTGAAGTTGGATTATTGTTTATGTTGTTAATATTTACTCTTTTCTTATGCTTCATACAATAACCCACCAAAGTCCTTAGTATCTCCACACATATACACACCATTCGGTTTGTCAATTACCCAATGATCAATACCTATTTATAACTGTAATCAATCCCTAATTTTGTCTATTCTTTATATAATATATATATATATTTATCATAATTATTGTAATTATTTATAACCTTAATAATTATAAATAAAATAAAATAATTATTTTATTTTTATACAACAATAAAATAATTATTGTAACCTTGACCCCCCATTCTGAAGAGCTTTACTGGGAGTTTTCTCAATCTGATCACTCTTGTCACAATATCTTATTTACATATAAACTGATACTGAGTAGACCTCTAGTCTGTCTCTCTTATTTATAACTATTTCTTTTTTTTCACCTTGATTCTCAAATATAAAATCCTTCGCCCTGTAAACATTGGTGCATTTCATAAAGTAGAACAAACTTCCTTGCTTTGTTTTTTAAAAAACATATTGGTTTTTAAATACTTTTCAAGTCTCCACGGCCACTATTTATACAAAAGAATTCAGTGGTTTCTTCTGGTTTTGTCAAGGGCACCACAGAGAAAAATAGTGAAAATATTAAAGAAATTTAAGATAAAGACGATATACCACACGGACATGAAGATAAGGCAGGTTTTGCCTGAATGCAAAAGACTACTTAGGATCCTGTGGAAAGGAATACATTGGACAAACGGGAAGACTAAAATCCACTTACAGAACATACAAAAAGTGCAAAGAAGATGGATAGAAAGACATCAGCTTTGGCAGAAAATTTCGCTACCACTAATCACACAATATAATTTGACAAAATCAAAGTGGTTAAGAAATGTAGTAAGGCGACAGAAAGAAAAAGAAAAATACTAGAAGCGATCGAAATAGATAAGTACCCTGAAAATTTCAACAGGGAAGACGGATATAAATTAAGCAAGTTATGGCTCCCAAACAGACCAGAGAAGAAGAAACAACAAATCAACCAAGCAGAAACAAGCAAGCTGAATTCCAGTCAATCAGAGCCTGATCAATCAGAAACCAGCATTCATGGAAGAGTAGACTCCGTCCCCAGACACGAATAGACCCAATCGACTAACAAAGGGACCCAATGAACCACAAGTGGACCCGAGTGGCCATATAAGGCCCCGGGTCAGTGGAACTTATTCAGTCTCAATTCAAGCCTTGAGGAAGCCAGCAGCATGTCTGGCGAAACATTGGCGTGAAAATTTAGTGACACGGTCAAAACCAGAAGAAACCACTGAAGTCTTTTGTATATTGCTTTTTGTTTTCAAAATAATTAAGGGACTCTGCAAGAATAGTTCTGTTGAGCTAACCGCTTTAGAATATCATATGTGTGTTTCCTGCATTAAATGTGTAAGGAATGACTATTTATGATAATATACAGTCGTGGTCATAGAAATTGCATCACTTAAAAATAATGGAGGATCTCCTTAAACCAATGTTGTTCTTACCTTAGGATAATTTTAAAATGTTTTGCAAAGGAAAAGAGTATGTTATTAGGTGTGAAAAATGATTAAAACTGATTATAATGAAAAAATGATTATAAGGCATCCGATAAGAAAGGATTTTCCTAAATTTTACCCCTAAGAGGGTGAAAAAGGGGGACAAAGTTTGTATGCTTGCTCGCATGTTTCTTACTCGCAAAATTTACATATTTTCGCTGAACAAATCAAATCAAGTAACACAGTTTACAGGAGTATATTGAAGTAGGTAAGTAGAACCGCCAAAACTAAAAACACATCGATAAATTTCCTACATATGTACATTATTCTAATCCGTTCAGTTTTAATTTCTCGCTGCTGCCGTACGACAAGTGAAACCGTTATACTATTAATCCTTCTCAATAAATTCAATAACTTTTCATACTAATCCTTTACTGACACGAACAACAGTAAACTTCTATCCGTCCCGTTTGTTATCAAGCCTGAAAAAGGACGTAGGCTACTTTTTATCAACGCTCCACACAGGCGAAGTTTATATAAAACTGTAACCTGATTGACTAACTCACCCAGCGGTCAACGCACAGCAGAAACCACTGAACTTTCATCTTAAGATTCGTAGATAGGTTCTTTGTATAGCTTAATTGAGCACTAAGAAAGGAATTTGGACAATTCCACCCCCAAGGGTTTCCCCCTTAATATAATAGGGATTCAAAGATTGCATGGAATCCGTCAGTTTTGAAGTTAGACATCTGAAATTTCGGATGTACGTGTAACACAGTTTAAAAAATTAAATTATTTATTTAAAACGATCTGTCACGAAACTTTATGTGGCAGACCAAATTCCACGCGAGCAAAGCTGGCAAAAGCTAATATTAATATAAACTAGTATTTTGTCGAACCGCTATTAGCCCTGATAACTGAGCCGATCCTTGGCATCGAGTCCATCAAATTTTTTATGATTTCGTCACTAATCTCCTCATTCCACACCTTTTCGATCGCCTGTTTTAGCTCATCTTTATTATTAGGCTTTGCAATATCAATTTGTTTTTTCATGATTATCCACAAGTTTTCTCTAGGATTTAAATCAGGGCTATTGCCTGGCCATAGCAGCGTGAAGATATCGTTTTCGGTTAGAAACTGCTTTACCTATCCAAAAACACATTGGTAAAGGCAATCAAAAATAATGTATCTTACAGCTAATACATTTTTTAAATACATAAATAATTAACATACCGATTTGGCTATAGGCATCGAGCAGAATCATCTTGAATAATGAAGTCTCCCCAGTGTGTAAGATAGGAATTCATTGAGGGAATCAAACTCTCTTCCAAATTTTTTAAAAATATTTGTTTGCATTAACCGTCCCATCTGTGAAGTTTATTTTGCCAATTTGAAAGTAGGAAAAACATCCCCAGACCATCACACTTTCCGGTTGCTTCACTGCTTTTATAGTAAAGGATTCGTCAAATCTTTCATGTGGCCGACTTCTTACGTATGGAGCACCGTCAGAACTGAAGAAATTGAATTTACTCTCCTCTGAAAACATCACTTTCCTCCCGTCATCAGTTGTCTAATTTTTAAAAGTCTGCGCCTAATTTACACAAAAATTCCTCTTACAAAAATTAAAAGTTCGCAAATCTCCTGGACATGACCTTCTAACCACCCAGATCCTTCAACATGTTCCTCAAAAAGCGATTATTTTCCTTACCTATCTATACAATTGTATCATTCGCACAACTCACTTCCCTTTATTGTGGAAACACTCCGTCATCATTCCATTCCCTAAACCTGGTAAACCACCCAATGACACTTCATCGTACCGACCCATCAGCCTGCTTCCTATTCTTTCCAAAATTTTTGAAAAGATCCTCCTGAAATGAATCCTACCCATAATCGAATCCAATGATATTCCTTTACATCAGTTTGGATTCCGTCCCAGGCACTCGACGGTCCAGCAGGGTCTCCGAGTTGTCGATCACATATCCTCTGCTCTTGAAAGCTTTGAAAGCTTGAAAGTACATTTCTGGAGGTAGCACAAGCTTTCGACTGGGTATGGCATGCCGGTTTGCTGTTCAAGCTCAAAACCCAGTTACCTCAATCCTTATTCCTAGTCCTTCAATCCTACCTCTCTGATCACTACTTCCAAGTGTGCTGTGGTAACGAATACTCCAATCTTTACCCAATTCAAGCTGGAGTCCCCCAGGGCAGCGTCCTGGGCCCTATCCTATACATATTGTACACCGCTGATATCCCAACTACTCCTGAAACCTTCCTTGCAACGTTCGCAGACGACACAGCCATCCTATCATCTCATCCAGATCCTGAAATGGCTTCCTCGAACCTCCAAAGGAACCTTTCACTCATTGAAATTTGGTGTAGCCAATGGCGGATCAAAGTCAATGAGGAAAAATGCAAACACGTGACTTTTACACTTCGCCGGGGAACATGTCCTTCTGTCCAATTCAATGAAACCATCCTACCTATTTCCAACACAGTACGATACCTTGGCTTCTTCCTAGACAAATACTTACATGGAATCCTCATACCAGACTCAAAAGACAAGAACTTAACAGACGTTTCAGCCAACTATACAGATTGCTATGTAGGACCTCCCATCTTTCAATAGACAATAAACTACTAATGTACAAGAAGATCATCATACCTATCTGGACCTATAAGCTGGCACTGTGGGGACCGCAAAAAAATCGAATATCAGACGCATGCAATCCTTTCAATCCAAAGTCCTGAGAACTATTGTCAATGCTCCTTATTATGTCTCCAACAAAACCCTCCATAATGATCTCAACATTCCTTTCCTCCTCGACCTCATCCCTATTAAATTCTCAAACTTTCACCAAAACCTTGCCTGTCATCCCAATCCTCTGGCTCAGACATTATCCAGTTCCACAGATCCTACAATCCGCCCAGCCGTCTAAACCGGCAATGGCCTCGAGACTTGTTATAATAATGCTATTTGGAGTACTGGCACTGGCTAGATTCTCCACTCACGACCTGTGTGTAAAGCGCCCTTAACCAGCTTCCATTGGAGTTTATTCCAGTGAAGCGGCTGGAAAAGGGGGCACGGGCCTCCTGAACTCCTGCTTTGCCCTCATACCTGGGGAAGAAGCTTAGTTCGGGGACCCAGGCAAATTGTAAATAGGGTTTGAATGTGTACATTATTTTATTTATTATTATTTTTTATCTAGACTTTATTTTATTATCATTTTTGCATTAATTTCCTTTTATTACCGCATGTATACATATATGTTTGCGTATGTATATATTTTATTACATTCACTTGTTTTATTTTGTTTATACCACTTTTTTGTTTTGTTATGGAATGGTTGTAGCTACATAGCACCATTACTTATTGCCCACAAGTGGCAGATTGTAATGTCTGAGTAAAGTGTTTAATGATAAAAAAAAAAATTGTTTCATTTTTTGTTAAGAAATGGCTTTTTGGCAGGTTTTCTTGCCTGTAAACCTTTTTCTCTTAATCTTCTGCCAACTGTTTCTCGTCTTACTTCTGCTAAATTGCTATCTGCTAGATCTCTAGATATTTCTTTAGCAGTTTTGAAGCGATTTTCTAAGGATAACCTCATCATCATGCAATCTTAACGCTCATCTGTCTTCCTTTTCCTTCTAGTCCCTTTCTTTGCTCGCTAGATCCCTGGGAAAGATTTTTGTTTATTCTTAACACAGTGGATTGGTTGCACCTCACCCTCCTTGCTATCTCAGTCGAAGAAAGTCCAGCTTCAGCAAATGTCACTATTTTAACTTTTCCTCATTAGACATTTGTTTGAAAATCAGTCTCGACATAATAATAAGAAATAGTGCTTAATATTGGATACTCTGGACACATCTAAACTATGAGTCACTGATTCCATCTCACTCTAATACTATTAGGTAAACAAATACAATCCTACTATTTGTTTACACATTTAGGATGAAAAAGGTAACAATCATAGGTGATGCAATTTCTATGACTGTAGTTAATTGTAATATTAATTATAGCTCCAGTAGGCATGTTTTTGTTTTAAAAATATTCATTTAAAAAAAAAATCTTAGTTTTCAGTGAATTTGCTAATGTAAATCAGTCTGTAGTCGAATTTATCATTGAGACACCATTCATTCATTAAGTGAGTTAACATACTTAACTTAAGTTTCAAACATGTGTTGGAAACATGCTTCCTGAACCTTTAACATGTAAATAAACTATTCTTCACAAATATCATGAACATTTATTAAGTTCACATTTATCTAATGTCTCCCTTCCCAAAACACTTTCTTGAATATCCTCATTATAGAATAAATTAAAATTCTTATGTTTTAGAGATAAAATAAAACAATGGTTTATGAATTTTATTAAGTAAGTTTACCTGATAATCCATGGTCCTGAAGTTTATTTTCAAAATCCATAAGATGTCAACGTTTTTATTTTCCAGCTATTCTCTCATTTGGTTGGTGGGTGATGTATTAATGTTTAAAATTTTAGAAACCAAATAAAAGTTTTGTTTAACTAAAATATTCTTTAAAAAATTAAATCTACTATGGAGGAAAAAAAAAATGACCTCTCTATGTCTTAATACAATATTTAATACTGCTTTTCTGGCACATTTAGAGCGCAGTGCCATTTGTTATTTACACAATAAAAATAAAATAGACTATAATTTAACTAAACAAATAATTATATTAAAATAAATTTTTTAAGAAGCCAGCTGGTCCAGCCTAAAAAAAAAGAAAATGTGAATTAGAAGATTAAAAAAAAAATTATTAATTAGTAACAAAATAGTAAATGGAGTCAGAAACTGTTTTTCTTACTATACTATACAAGTCATAAATTAGTTTAAATTATGACTAATGGAATGTATTATTTGAATCTAAGTTATCTTAATGAGGGTATTATTATCATTTTTTATTATTACTGGGAAAGTATTATTTTAATTTAAAATATCTTAATATTGTTCATCAAAATATTATATTTAAGAAATTATCCAAATAAACAAAAATTATAACAGTTACATACATTTTTAAGTATTTAAATATTATTTTATTTAAATTTTAAATATTAAATTATAATATATTGCATAAAATATTCAATTTTTTATGTGATACATTTTTATTTCACTTATGCACTAAGAAAAGACCTGGTTCACAAATAAAGACAAATATAATTTTGGCTAGAATGTGCAGTTATATTATTTTGCAGGTAATATTGATCTGGATGTGAGGTCCTAGAGTGTGAAAACGGTAGCAACACAAAATAGAAATTAAATTCTTGAATGATGGCAGGGATAAACCCACTTCATGATATTAGAAATTGGAAACATGAACGTCCCGTCGCGTGTCTGACATCCATGTCAAGGTGTTGTTAATGTAAAACAATTAGATGCTTCTTAGTAAGCAGGAATCTAGCCGTTGAGCAACCATGATTTAGATATTTACTGATGGAACTGAGTGGACTGAAAAGACATATTAATAAGTATGAAATTTCTGTTTGAAATGAGGCAATAATTTTGAATTCCCTAGCTATCATACTAGAAAAATTCATTTCTTGAAACTAAAGAAAAAAAACTAGTACCACTACAACCCGTGAACGGGTCTGGGGTTCAGTGCATGGTAGAGACTTCTGCAAGGAGCTGACTTGTCCTAGGTTATGCTCAACCGCCAGATTTCTTCCCCTTACTTTGGGTACTCTATTTTTATAATATTTTATAGAGGCTGGGTGAGCCCCAGGAGGGTCCTAGATCCTATATGACCCATCGCTGGCTGCAAACAGACTTCTTTCTTGAAATTAAACTGAGTGAAAATTATTTATTTTTGCAGTTTGTTTTGCTTTGTCTGCTAGAATTATCTGACAAAGCAATATTTTTCTACAAATGTGAATGAAAGAAAGTGTAGATTCTTAAAATGGGGAAATTTTTGAGAAAAGTTTAGGAACAGTATAGAAATTTGGACTTTTATTTAATAAAAAACAAACATGGTTTTTGTTAAAAACCATAACTAAAAAAAAATGTCAATGGCCAGCACTGAACTTCTTTTTCAATAGAATATAACTTTCCTCATGGGACACCCCACATAGCAACTTACAAAAAAACAACTCGAAATTTGATTATATAAATCACTTAAATAACAATCAGCACTGCACTCTCCCAAAATCGTGGGAGAAGATCACATTCAACATTTATAAATTGGGGTCACATGTGATCTAGTGGTTAGCGTAACAAACTACTAAGCCCGTGATCTTGGGGCTTACTAATAAACTACTATGAAGAAATGGCTTGATCTTATGTATCTTGAGCAATGTGGGAAACAGTTGGGGGGAGGGGGAGGGGTGAAGGAGGTGTTGTGGTCAATGAATTTTATACAAATAATAAAAGCTTATTTATTTTGTGCCAACATTTTGGCCTAATTTTTAGGACATTATAAGGGCTGAGAAAAAAACTAAACAGGATAACGATATCAACAGTGCAGTACCAAAGAAAATATAACAGTTTTATGGACACAAATTATAGGAACAATATATAATAAACAAAAGGTTTTACTCATCGGTTAATTAATTGATCCCCTCGTTCCCCCCCCCCTCCCCCCGAGTGCTAACATTTCCAATAATGCTCTTGATATATATAATATTCTCTATTATCAATTTAAGGCAATTTGATGAATTTTAACTAGAAAAAAATACATTGAAAAAATTAATTAAGATAAAAATTATTTAAAATGGATTTTTAAAATAAGACCAGTAGCATAATATTAATATGAATATAGCTGTTTTTTTTTTGTACATTTATTATATTTTTGTACTTATTGTTATTCATACCTCTTCCGCTTTTCGTGCTTGTTCCCTTTGTGCATTGGCAGTTTGTAGACTTTTTAGTTTGACTTGTGCATTTTTTAATGCCCTAAAAAACATAATTTTTATTTAGCTGAATAATAAATCAAATATCACATAAAATTAAAATGTTTTATTTTGAATATGACTTTTAATTAAGGTGTTTGGTTTTGAACACAACAAGAATAATAGTATTTTAAAATATTTTATTTGAAAAGAAAAGATATGACCAGGACCGGGTCTCCCACATATCCGTCGTGGTACTTAGCTACCTCAGCGATCCTAGTTCGCTTCTCGGTTAGACATATCCCTTCTTTTTCACTGATCTGTCTGACCAAGAAGAGAACCAGGATGGCTGAGGTGGCTAAGTACCACGACGGATACGTGGGAGACCCGGGTTCGAGCTCCGGTCCTGGTCATATCTTTTCTTTTCAAATAAAATATTTAAAAATATAAAAAAAAACTATAACATCTAACAATAAAATAAAAGATAAGAATAAAAGTACTTTTTTTAATCATGTAATCACTTGGAACATACTACTACCTTGTATTTGTTATACAATATTTATTTACTATCAATGTTTCTAACAAAAAAAAGTTAGTAAATAAATTAAAAAATAATGATTGTATAGAATGATAATAATTAGGATAGGGTAGAAAAAGAAAAGTCATTATTAATTTCTATTTTTATACAACAAAGATTTTGTATTAATATAAATATGATATTGTGGTTTTGCTAGCCTTAATTTAAACTTGAAAAATAAACATTTATTAAAGTTTTAAGAAATATAACTCAAGCCAATTCATTCATTTAGAAAAGAATTTCTCTCCAAAGTATGCTATTGAATTTAAAATAGTGAACTTACGTTATTGTAAATATAAATAATCAATTAAACTTACTCCTGTAATTCTCTAATTTTTTTATCTTTAGAATTATGTTCTTCTTGAGTCATTTGCATTAGTTGAAGCAATCTTTCAGCTTCTTCCTGCGAATGTTTAGCACTTTCCTTGTGCATTTCAATTTCTTGTCTCAGAGCTATAATTTCTTTTTCATCAACAGCACCATTCTATAATTGTTTTTCGAACATAAAATGATTAGTTTATCCCACAACATAAAATGTAAGAATGAATGTATGACAACTTTTTACAGATCGGCAAAACATATGATTTTTGTTTTACAAAAATAATGAACGTTATATCACATATGCTTACAATGAGAGTCTATACATTGATAACTCATATGTATTTATGTATATATAATAGAACAAAATTGAAGAATAATTTTATTCTGGGACCAAGTCCCTGGAGAATAACAAATGTGTACAATAATAATAGAACGTACATCTATGTATAAACGTACATGGCCAACAGGCTACCTAATAAAAATCAGATGGTATTTACCATACTTAAAAAGTAAATTATAACCAAAAAGTATGTTCTTGTCATACAAAAATAAATAAATAAACACAAATAAAATATATGAAAAATATTAAAGTTATCAGAGAAGAAAATTAACAATAAGTCATTAGTTTACTTGTGGTGGATATGAACTAATAATAATTATAACTGATTAGAGAGTATCTACTTGGGAATTAAGGAGATCTTAGAAAATCATGGGTTTGAATGAGGATAAAGAAAAAGCATGGCAGATATTTGGGGGGAATGAGTTCCTTACAGAGGTGAGTGGATGAGAGAAGAACACTCAAATGTTTTAGTTCTGGTCAGAAAAGCAAGATCTTGTTTCCTGGGATTGGACCAAGGATTTAAATAGTAGAAGACTGTCTATTTATGAGGGATGAGTTAATGGACTGTTATGGAAAGAAGCGAAAATATATTGTCTACAGATGGAAGAGCCACTTTAATTTGTTATAAAAGTGGGACACATGGGGCCCGGGGATAAATTATAACACGGGGATATAGGATCAGTGAAGAGAATGGATTTGTCTGGCCGTGTTACGAGCCAGGCTAGCTCAGTTGGTTAGAGCACCACGCAGGCGACCTAGGTTCGAATCCCGGCCTGAACAAATCTGTTCTCTTCAAAATAAAAATATTTAAAAATTATCACCATCATAAGAATAATAAATATAAAATTGACGTAAGTCAACGAGATCATAATTAAAGTAATGTTCAATGAACATTCTTCCCCTTGTATACATCGCAAAATTGCGAGAACATGGGGATATAGGATCGGTGAAGAGAATGGATTTGTCTGGCCGTGTTATAAGACAGGTAAGCTCAGTTGGTTAGAGCACCGCACTAGAGACGCGGCTACCCGGCTTCAAATCCCGGCCTGGACAAATCTTTTCTCTTCAAAATAAAATATTTATAAATTTAAAATAGTTTAATAAAAAATTCATTTAGCCAATATTAAACTTGCCTTTTGGGCCTGAGATTCTGTTTGCTCTTTTCTCTTTTTTAGCTTCATTTCAAAATCTATTAATGATTTCTCTTTATCATCCAGTTCTTTAGCTCTTGTTTCAACATTTTTACGCTGTTCTTCCAACTTTCGTTTTTGGCCATCAAGTTTTTGACTTTGCTCTTCTAACTGCTTTCTAAAATCATCAAGTTGTTTCTTCATGACACTTTCATCTCCCATTCGATTACCTCCAACTGATAACTTTTTATTTGCTTCATGGAGCTCTAACTGAAACCAAACGGCACTTGAAAAGAAAACTGAACGATCTACAAAGATAATTAATAAATTACCCGAACAGATAAACTAAATAGGGTATTACATTTTAAAAATAAATTAATCATATTTTGAGAAATTTAAATTTTATTAGAAATCAATAGAAGAAAATAAATATATATACTTCAAAATAAGTGTGGAGAGTTGAATTGAAAAAAGAAGTTTTGAAAAGTTTAATAAGATAATATAAAAAATAATAAAGTCATGTCTACTTGAAAGAATTAGACGTAATGAGGAAATGTATACCATTACAATTTACAATAAAAATGTTATAATATGTTTAACCAATAATTCGTTTTTAGTTATAGAGTAATACATATAATTAAGCTCTGATTTCCACATTTGATGAATAAATACAAAAGCTTTGAGATTTGTTGGATTTTTTAATCTAGATGGTGTTTAATAAGATACAATAAATTATCATACATTAAAGATCATTCTAGTAAGTTTTAAAATGTTATAAATGCAAATTAGAGTACGACATTCAAATTAATTTGAATGCAATAAGCAGACAAATAGTAATAAATCAGATACATTTAGAATGCCTTATAAACTAAAGATGCTAGTTACTCCAGTATATATATTAGATTATTTGTAAATTTTACTTAAACTACACTCAAGCCATTGAAATTACTGTGATTGCAAATCAGTTATAGTGAGTGCACCATCATTGTTCAAAAATCTTATATGTAATTATAAATATGCACTTGAATTTATTACATCAGAAATCGATACGACTCTGCCACCTTCCAGAGATGCTAGTTTTCAAGCAGACTACACTAAAAAATATTATAGGGAATTCTGTATATGTAGTCTACATTAAAAAATATAATAGGTAGTTATGAATGCAAAATCTAGCATTGGATTGATATTCCTACTCATTGTCATTATCAAACAACTTATATTATCAATTTTTTAATGTAATAAAAATAAATTATGTTGGGCTGATTTGGAGATGCTTGGAAACTAAACTATACCTGCTGGCTGTACTTTAGAAACCCTAAAAAATCATGGATCTTGTTAATTTTGGCAGTAAAGGAAAAGTTAAAACAGGACTTAAAGAAGTTTAATTATAGTGGATTTTCTTTTTTTGAAAGATTGCCAAAGCACTATATCTTAGCTCAAAATAGTATTGTCACACTGAACATTTCACCTTGATAACTACTTCTAGAACTTGGAGAAAGATGCATAGGTTAATATTATACAATTTAGATTTGATGGTAAAAATATATATTTATGTTACTAGAAAAACAGGTACGAACCTGATTCTTTTCAAGTTCTTGGACTAACATTTCAAGTTGCGCTTGAAGTCTTTCACGCTCTATAGTGCCACTTTTTAGTTCGGCTTGACAACGATCTAGTTCAGATAGTAATCTTTGTACATCCTTCGCAGCTGATCCTCCAGATTGAAGTTCTTTTTCCAAAGCTTGTATCCTTCTCTGCAAATTTTCTCGGTTTTCCTTGTATTCAGCTTGAGTAGATTTTAACTGTTTCTCTAAAATTTCTATCTTCCTATTGGAATCGTCTTTGGTTGAATTTTGATTCATTTGCATAGATTGTAATTGTTTCTGAAGATCATCGGCCTTTTTTTTTTCTGTTTCAATAAGTTTCTGCCACTGGTTGAATTCAGCTTCATATGATGTTTTCTCCTTCATGTATTGTTGTGATTGTTGCTGAAGCTGTTGATGGAGCTTAATAATTTCTTTTTCTTTTGCATTTAATGACTGCTGGATAGTTGATATATCTTGATCTTTAGTCTGAAGCATTTGTTGCAGTCTGTTCATATCTCTGTCAATATTCTCTCGAGAACCTGTATCTTTTGCAACTTGCCTTCTTTGCTCTGCTTTCAATCTAGCATTTTCATCTCGCTCTTTTTCTAATCTTGTTTCTGACTGTTGTAGTTCTTTTTGGAATGTCAAAAGCATGTCTTGAGACTTTTCTAGTTGAATAACTAACTGATCCCGCTCTGTTGACAATTTTTTCACTTCTATTTCTAATTTTTCCATCTGCTTTTCAAGCATTTCTGAATGCTTTTCTCTCTTCTCTAAAGCATTGGAAATTTTTTCTTTTTCTCTTATTATTAGATCTCGTTCTTGATGAAATTTCGAAATTTCTTCTTTTATTCTGTAGTCAGAATCCTGCAATGTCGAATGCTGTTTTTCAAGAGCCCGCTTAGTTTGTTGAAGTTCAGATTCTAAATGAACTTTTTCATCTGCCATTTTAAGCATTTCAGCTTTGGCTAGTTCTAGCTTTTCATGCATTCTAGAACATTCTGCAGACATACGCTCAAACTCAATTTGTGTAGCTTCATTATTTTCTTGATATTTTGCTAAATGCATTTGAGATTTTTCCAGTTCTCTAGCCATACGTTTAATTTCCATTTCAGCATTTTCTTTTGATTGAGCCATTTTTTCAAGTCTTTCTCTAGTTCTTTCTAACTCAGCTTCACCTGCAAATGAGCGTCCACCTGCCTCAGCTCTTAATCGCTCAATTTCACTTTGTGCTCTTTCAAGTTCCCTAAGTAGCTTGTTGGTTTCTGCCTCTGATTTGTCACGAGCTAACTGAATTTTCTCCAATCGATCCCTCAACATACCAGCTTCTATATCACTAGAACCTCTGGTTGCCAATTCAGACCTAAGCCGATCATTATCAATTTGAAGTTTTTCTTGTCGGTCACGGACTTTCTCACATTCTATATGGAGCCTTTCGATTTCCGATTGATGTTTGCTATGTGTTTCTGTCATTTTCATTACTTCAGTCCTACTTAGATCAAGTTCTAATTGTAATTCATGAATACGACTTTCTAACCTTTCATTGGCTTGAGCCAATTTTTCAGCTTTTTCTTGTTCAAATTGGTACTTTCCTCTCAAATGCTCTGTTGTATCTCTAAGTCTTTCAAGTTCTTCCTTACTTCTTTCTTGAGTATCCTGATATTTTCCAGCTCTAGTTGCATACCTTTCAACTTCTTCCTTGAGAGCTGCTGCTTCATTATGATGCCTTTCTGCTTCAAGTTGAGCTTTGCGTAGCTCAGTTTGGAGTTTATCTTGTTTATCGTACATTTTCTCTAGTTCTAAAGTAAGTCGGGTTACCTCTTCTTGACTTTTTTCATAACTACTTTGTGTTTTTGTTAATTGAGAATGTGTTCTCTCCAATTCAAATAAAGTACGATCAGTGTCACCTTGCAATTTATCTCTTTCTGACTGTACTCTTCTCATTTCAATTTGAGTTTTGTCATATCTTTCTCTCATCATTTCAAGGTCTACTGACATACGGTCCATTTCTTCTTTAAATTTGTCTTCATTTTCTTTGGTTCTACTAAGTTGTAACATAGCACGATCATAAAGTTCTTGTATTCGCTGTGATTCATCTTGCACCTTTCTCAACTCCTCTCTAGATTTAGTAGCTATAATTTGGATTTTTTCTACTTCAAGTTCTAAACGATCTTTTTCTGTTTCTGATGTATCAAGTTTATTTTGTAATCTATATACCTCGCCTTGGGACCTAAAGAAAAGAAAAAAAACATTAAATAGTACATCTACATTGACTGCATTTTTATGTTTAGAACTTTGAATTTTTATGAATATGTAATCTATCTACCATGTATTCTGTAGAGAGGATAAATTTATATTGATTTTATGTCCAATATTATATTGGTTTTATATTAATTTTATATGTATATTGTATAAGTTTAGATAATTTTTTCCGAAATTATCATATATCCAGCGCCTATGTGGTCTGTTAGTTGGTGCGCTTTCAATGTGCTGTGTTATGTCTCTTAAATAAACTTTTATCCTTTTAATCCATCTGTTTTGTAAGAAAATAACCCTGATCACATATTCAAAGTAATCTAATATAAAACTATACATTATTACCTTAATATGAATTGTTGCACATTATAGTAATTGTTCAGTATGAAGAAATTTGCACAAACATATTAGCTATTTTAAAAAAATGGTTTTATTTTACTCAGTGGTTTTATTGAAAATTATTATTAATATATTAATAATTTAATAACAAATCTACATTATTAAAAACAAATTTGTGATTTGATAATATACTGAGTCTTGCTAAAGCTGTTTTATATTTTAAGGGCTGTTGACATTAATTTTAATTTTAGTTTTGACCATGTCGTCAAAAATTTCACTGCCAGGGTGCTAGCAGAATGTCAGCAAAGAATTCGACGACATGGTTGGAACCAGAAGGAATGCATGATGAATGGATGAAAAATATTGGCCATGGCAACTTAAAAGAGATTTGTTTTTGTTCATTAATAGTTATTTTTAGTTAGTAAATGTATTGCAATAAATATATTCATATGTAGTGCGTTAAATATACTACAAGTAGCCTAATCAAGCAATGAATGTTAATTGGAAGTATTTAGTGTGTCAAACCGACTAATAAAACATTAACTGAAATATTTCATTAATAATTTAGTACAAACCTGTCATATTTTTCCAGCATCCTTTCAAATTCTTTATTGGCTGTTTCTTTATCTTCTAGAGATTTTTGCAAGATAATTTGATTCTTTTCAAGTTTCTCTTTAAGAATTTCTATTTCTGTTAACAAATCATCCTTTTCAAGCTGAAAAATATATATATACCAAGTGAAAATGTATGAATGATGAAAGGTACTTGTAATTTACATTCTATTGTAATATGAAAGGTCTAAGAGTAATCCCTCAATGACAGTTATCTGAGGACAGAGTTACCACCATTCATTCGAACTGTAATTGTTTTCTATCAACAGAATGACTATAATATTTTTAACATATTACAAATTAAATATTGCAAAATAGTATTAAGAGTTATATTAAATTGTAAATAAAATTTGAAAATAAAATTCAATTTAATGAATCAACACTGTCCAAAAGTAGCTTTTAATGATCAGAAGCATCCAATAACATCAATGATTGCTATAGTGCCATCTTACATGGGTTCTTATACAGTATTATTATAGCAATACTATGGAGGAATGGTAAATCATTTAAATGTTAATGAAATTCTTTTTAATTAAAGTACCGAAAGAGTAAATTAATAACATGTTTAGTTATATTCTAGTTCCTTGCCTTTCATGATTAATAATCCTTTGTTTAAATTAAGGAAAGTCAATATGATTAAATCATGAATCTTTAAAAAAAATTGAATAATTTAAAAAAAATAGTTAATAATATTAAGAGTAAATTGAAAAATTACTTGTATTTTCTGTTGTGTTTGCTGTACTTTCTCCCACCTTTCCTTAACTACTTCAAGCTCTGTTAACATATTTTCTCGTTCTCTCTGGGCTTTAGAAAGCTGATTTTGCTGTAGCTCTGCTCTTTCTTGTAATTTTTCACAATCTTCTTGGAATGTATCTTTTTCCTTCTGCAGGCGAGCCAGAATCATCTTTAATAAATTTATATATTTCAATTTATGGAAGAAACCAATTGCTATATATTAAAAATCTTATTTGTCATAATGGCATGTATTATCAAATATCCTTCATTGGCCACTTTTTATCTATTTGCATCATTATTTAATTTAAGCTAGGGTAAGTAAATAAAATCTCACTCTTGGCAACTGGTAGGCGTGATATATTTTCTTATAAATGGAAAGTATTTAATTGGAACATTAACTGCAATATCTAGGTATGTAGTGGTAAAGTAAGTTGCTTAATAACTTTGACAAGTTAATATTTTATAATTCAAAGTTAGTAAATAAAAATATTGTTTATAATGGTTCATAGAATCCTTGGAGTAGATCATGCATTTACAATAAAAGCACAAATAGCCAAGCATCAGTTCCAAATAAAATATTGACAAAATCAATAACATATAATAAATCCATAACTAATATTCATCACTTGTAATATTTCTAATAGTTTTAGTATTTCATTAAAATTTTTATTTAATACATAAAATTATTACAAAGAATTATTGTTTTAACCAAAATTGCATAGCTCATCTCAAATTAAATTCCAAAAAGACAAAAGAAAATTATTTTCTTTGCACAAAACCAATAAACTCTTCTTTTAAGTTATGTAAATACAATTTTCATTTTATAAACTCATTATTACCAAGAAAAAGCCCAAAATAAACTTAAATGCCAGCAAGTCATTTGTCAAACATGAAACAAAGCTATAGTATCTTTATTAAGCTGAATTATGAGGACTGAAATAAATGTATCCTAAAAAGCCATTTGCTAGTCAAAAATGAATGAACATCAACAGCATGAAAAAAAAAGATTACAATAAATTAAAAATTTGGATACTTAAATTTAAATAAATATATGCTTACTTGAAATGTGCTACTACTAGAATCCTCAAAATCTCCAGTAATCTGTAGATTTTATAAAATGTATGTACTGTATTCACTTTACTTAGGATTAAAGAGTAAACTATTATAACTTTTTTTGCAGAGAACTAACAAAGTAAATAGTGTGACTTGATTGATTGATGTTATCCTGAATAATACCATCAAAAAAAAAGCTTTAGATGACTTCAAAGGTGAGTCATTCGATGTAGTAAAATAAATTCAGAAGGTCTGAAGATTAAATTCATAAAAAAAAATGTTGCAATGGGAGTTATGAAGGAATTCACCTTAGGGTGACTGGCCTTTCCTTAAAAACTTTCAATTTTGGTTTGGATTTGGTTTTGGAAGCTGACTGAGTATGCTAAACTCTGCTCAACTGTGCTTTTGGTGGCCAGTCACCCTTAATATTTTTAATTAAAAAAAAAATCTATTTGATTGGAATTTTTTTTTTAATACATAAAAGGAATTACTGTAGCTTTAAATATTTAAAAGTATTTGGAAAATGATAATGAAATGTATAACATCTGGCTGAGCAATGAAGTATATCCTGGAACAACTTCTATAATGAACATTCACTTCATAGTCTTCAATTACTGTTTAGTTTGAAATAAAATCGATTATTGACTACAGAAGTCAGTGTTTAAGGTTGGACTAGTAGACTGCTACTTAGCTACCTGTAATTTTCCACCAACAGCTATTAAATGGATTTGCTCAAATAATTTTCTCTAATGCAGCTATAACCATTTAGTTATTTGTTACATTTTAACAATTGAATATAAATAACAATTACCTTTCATGTATTAATTAATCTAAATAGTCTATTACAATTACGTAAAGTACACAATCCTGGTAAAATACAATTTTGAAACTTGGAGTATTAATCAAATAAACCATGGTAATATAATAAATGCTCTAAAATAATTTAATGATAATAAATATAAATTAGAAGAAATTTTTCAATTTAATTAAGAAAGCTATGACATCATTTAATCTATATAAAATAAAAATTTTATGAAAAATATTAATTATTCCACTATTTAGGCTGCTTAAGAATTAAAACTAAAACTGAATGAGCTCATTCTATCAATTCTAGTCAGTTTTTTGTATAATTGTTAAGTTAATTTATTTAATTATGCTTGATAATATATATATTTCATTATTAAATTTTTCTGATTATAATTACATATACTAAGTTATATATATTTTTTAATTTTTAAATTGACTAATATTAGTCATGATGCATATTTTCATTCCCAATGTTTTGATAATTTTATTCAAATATTTTAAAGAAGACGAAAATGTCATTCTCTTAAGTTATATAAATGATTTTCTAATTGCTGTCATATAAAACATACAATGTGGCATAATAATAGGTTCCAAAAAGCTATAACAAGTATCTGAGTGTCTGATAACAAGTATCATACAACAAGGGTAGATCATACCCTTTTAATCATCATCAAGTATCATACCCTTGATCATACATGATTTATAAAAATCATAAAGTATCATACCCTTTTTAGGGTAGATCAATGGTTATTTTAGTCATTAGATCTGCAGAAGTAGGATTGCAAGAGATTCTGCACCATAATAACATTACAATGATAGCCCTAAAGAACTATTTTAATTCGACATAGTGGAATTGTTTGATAAAGATGTTAACCCCGCAATAACACATAAGGATTATCTCAATATTAGTAGAATCTTGATTTACTTGTATCTTCAAAAAATAACAAGATTATATTCCATTTCTACCAATTTGGAGCCATTGCTGTGAAGTTTGAAGTGGTACTCAGCCCCCCTCCCCCATGCCTGAGGAAATTAGTATATTGGTCTTTGCATCCATATTTGCTATCATGGTTCATAGAACACTCCTGGAAGAGATTTTTAAAATACTAAAAATACTGCTAAATTGTCCATCATTTTATCGGTTGTCTACTTCATCTATTTGTCATAAAATAAAAATAAGTAAAGTCATAAAGTACTTATCATGGAATATTCCACAACCGGTCCTAATCATTCATTAGATCTTTTGATGTCCATTGATGAACATTTGTACATAGTTGAAAAATGTAGGCCAGTGTTATTTACATTGTCATCACTGTTGTTATCATTGGTTGTTATGTTGTATTTTTTAGCCAAGATGACTTCACTTTTGGCCATGACGGCATAAATTAAAAAAGTTTTCTCGTTAGTTTCTTTCTTGAAGTTAAATATCAATTATTGGTAGCTTTAATTTAAATTTTAAATTGATAAAAATAATTTAAAACAATCTTTATAGTTTTTTTCATTGCTTATGCATTATTTTATACTTACAAAAACATGTAATTTGTCATAAACAGGTACTTCTAGTTTATTCAGAACATATATACCCTGTACACCTAGTTATTTTACAGAAATCGGGTGCTTACTCAAGGGTTAAAATCTAAATTAATTAATCAGATGTATAATTAAGAATTAACATGATAGCTTTATATTTGCAAATAATTTTTTTATATATGTTTTACCTGTGCTTTTTCATATTTGTCACGCAATCTATCTGCTTCAAGCTGAACCGCCTCCTTTTCTTTTTGTAATCTTGTAGACTGGCCCAAAGCTTTATCTAATTGTGATTGAACATTATCAAAATCATAATTTTGCTTTTCCTTTTCCATTTGCATCTATAAGAAAATGAAATATTTCAATATCAATAATTTATGTTTTTATACAATTTGTGATTATCTCTTGTTTAAAACACCTTGTTTAGGACCTAATTATTATATTTATATCATAACTGTTGACAATAATAAAGAAATAAAATCAGATAGCATGGTTTAATGTTATGATGATAATAATTATTATCCCTTTTGCTTCCTATTGCTCAAAATAGTTAAGCTTGAGGATAGATAGATAGAGCTTTAAGTACTAATTTTAATTTTTTTTTAAATTGTTATTAGCTTACCCTTCTTATTTCTCCTGTTGCTTTGTCTAGTCTCTCCTGTAGTTTGTCAACCTCACTTTGTGCTTTATCCAATAAATTTTGTAATTTTTCTTGCTGTAACTGTGCTTTGCCTAAAGTTGCTTGAGTCCTTTCCAATTCTTCTCTCGACTTTTCAAGATCCAAAACTGCTTTGTCCCTTTCTGCATGCATTCTTGTAATAGTTGCTTGTGCTCTTTCATATTCTTCTCTTACACTTTCTTGCTCTCCTTGTGCATTTTCTAGCTTGGCTTTTAATCTGTACACTTCTCCTTGAAGTTTTTCAACTTTTTCTTGAAGTGCAGTTGCCTCAGCTCTTGCTCTCTCATTATCAGCTTGTGTGACCCGTAATTCAGCTTGAGCTCTTCTTAATTCAGCAGCTGCTTTATCAGCTTTTTCCTGAACACGATCTAACTCTTGTGAAGTGCTTAATGTACTTCTTCCAAAAGTTGTTTGGGATCTTTCAAGTTCATGTCTCAACCTTTCATTTTCTAATTCAAGTCTTGTTAAACGTTGTTTTGCTGCTTCCCAATCAGCACCACTTCTACCAACTTCACTTGCTGCTTTATCTAACTCAGCTTTTGATTTTCCAAGCTCCAGTTGAGAACTTTCAAGTTTAGCCTCTAACCTATCTTTTTCTAACTGTGCCCTATCCATTCTAGCACCAAGTTTTTCCACTTCACTTTCTAATGCATGTAGTTTCAATTTATATTCAGCTATATCTCTTTCGTGAAGTTCCCTTTCTTCTTGTCTTTCTTGTTCAGCTCGGTCTCTTTGTTCCCGTAACTGATTCATTTGTCTTTCTTTGTCACCAATAGCTTCTTCTAAACTTGATAATGCTCCTTCACTTGTACAGTGGTGAGCCTGAAGAGCAGATAATCTTGCCCGGGCCATATCTACTTGGTTGTCTTTCTCTTTAAGAAGGTCTTCTAAATTTTCAATCTGAAAAAGAATTCATAAATTTATTAACCATAAACTTATTACTTGGGAAAACAAGATAAGGAATTATAACTAAATTAATTATTATGTGATTAAAAAAACTAACAACAATAGTTTCATATTATTATTTATAAAAACATGTTGTGATCTATAGACAATCTAAATTTTGAACAGCAAACAGAGTTCAGAAGAACTTATTACTTTTAATTATATGATTACTACAAATTCTAATTATTTTCTATGAAAAAAAAATTTAATAGTTTATACAATTTATAAATATGCATAAAACAATATAACAGATGGATTATATACAATGGTGCACAGATCATCTCTGTGGTTAAGTGATAAGTGGGGCTCAAAGCTGAAGTTATTTATTTTCCCAGGTATAGATTACATAAATGTTGAAGTAATTCCTCTGATGTATATATTGTAATATAGACAGATAACACTGTAGTGGCAGTTGAGATCATGTTGGCTGTGCACCACAGTGTCTTGGCACCAACAGCCTTTGTTGTGTTGAGTCTCTCTGTTAGCCTCGGGTTGTTGTGTTGACTGCATCTGCCATTTTGTGTGAAGTGTCTTGTCAAGTGTTTATATCATAATAAATTCTGTGCTTGTATCGTTATAACTCGTACTGTTGTTTCCCTGCACTCTATTACCTTTTACTCTTTATTTAACAGGTTATGGGCCCAGTGTAGGATTATGTGTACTTGTTATGTTTTGTTGACGGTAGAGCCGAATTTTGGGTTGGATATAAGTTTTGGGACAGACACTGGTGGTTAGTTATTTGTTTGGAAATAACTTTTTGGACACACGTTTTTGGTCAGTCAGTTTTACAAAACAATAGTTATTTGTTTGTTGATTTGAGTTTCAGTGTTACGCCATTTTGTTTAAGTTAGACGCTTACGGTCCGTGTTACAATGGCAAGTTCAAGTGTTCCGAATGTTACAGTTGAACTATTTGATGGATACAACTTTAGTATCTGGTACTCAAGAATTAAATTATTGTTGGCCGCTTGGGGCTTACTTAGATTTTTAAATGAAGAGCCCCCCACGACGGAGGAGGAACTTAAAATTTTTATAGATCAGGATGCAAAGGCCAAACTTATTATTGCTAGTAGTCTTTCGAACAATATTTATTCCACTGTTAAAGAGAAGGAGACTGCAAAGGAATTAATGGAAGCCCTCTTAGCAACCTATGAAAAACGAGGTATGAAGTCTCTTGTCATGCTGCAAAGAACTTGGAAAAACATGGTGTACAACAATGATCAACCTCTACTAGAGTTTTTTCAGAAGTTTGAATCCATGGCGTCTGATGTAAGAGTGGCTGGTGGAAAATTGGAACAAGAAGAGATAGTGAATAAGTTACTTGTTGCAATGCCATCAGAGTTTGATTCCGTGGTGTCAGTATTAGACATTGTGTACAATAAGGACAAATCAGGACTTAGTTTGGAATATGTGAAAAACTGTCTTTTGTCGGAGTATGAGAGAAATATGAGAAGGGAGGATGATCTATCACAGAATGTATTTGCAACCTACAGAACTAAAGATAAATTCTGGAAATATGGGAATTCAAAGGTCACTAACCCCATAAAAACATCAAATGTTGTTTGCTATTACTGCAAAGGTCGAGGTCATGTTAAAAGTGTTTGCCCGAAATTAAAAAATAAGAATTCTGCTGCCACTTCCTACTTGGATAACAGTGCTGAAGCCCCTTGTTCATCAGAGATAGCTTGTTTTGTGATAGACTCTGGGGCCACTGCAAATGTTATTGGTATTGATAATATTTCTAAAGTTTGTTTAAAGATAGAAGAAGCTAGTTTTATAGAAGAAATAAACCATAGTGAGGAGACAAATCTTGAAGAAATTAGTTATACAGAAGAAACATATAATACAAAGGAAGAAACAAACTATAGTGAAGAAGTAAAGACAGAAGAAGCTAGTTTTATAGAAGAAATAAACCATAGTGAGGAGATAAATCTTGAAGAAATTAGTTATACAGAAGAAACATATAATACAAAGGAAGAAACAAACTATAGTGAAGAAGTAAAGGTAGAAGAAATAGACAAATTAGAAGAAATGAACTCAAGTGAAAGTATAAATCTGGAAGAAATAATTCATCAAGATGGAACAGACTATTATCCGGAAGAAATAAACTTTAGTGAAGAGTTAAATCTGGAAGAAGTTAATAAAAAAGTCAAAGCAAACCAACCAGATTTATTAAACAAGATGAAAGAGTTAAATATTAAGGAAATAGTGAACAGTTCAGAAGTATGGAATCAGAAAGAAGAGGTAAATTCGGACAAATTTAACAAGATGAAAGACACTGTTGAAGATAATTTACTTGTGTTTAATTGGTCAAGTTTAAAGTCAACAGGAGATAAGGGAATGTGCTCGTTCAAGATATATTGTCAGAGTTTGAAAAGTGTTCACAAAATTAACTATCATAGTGTTTTCAAAATAATTAGAAGTTCTAGTAATAAAGATGATGTTAATATTTTAATGTGGAAAGTAAGAAAAAAAATATTGAGGTCTACACCGAAATTGGAATAAATTGTTATAATAAAGGACTGGAATTGGACTTTAGGTATAAATCTGTGAAAGTGAACATGTATATATGGAATTAGGATATTAATTGTATTTGAGTTGTGTAATGTGGAATTCTTTGTATTTGTTTTGTAATCAGGATTTTAAAGTAATTCTGTTTCAGTAATTCCCTGTATTTGTTTTATTTGGAATTAGGTTGTTAAAGTAATTAGTTGCATTTATTTTATTTATATTGTGTAATGTGAGTTAGGAAGGCTTGCTGTAATAATTCCTTTTATGTATTTTATTTGTATTTTGTAATGCGGAATTAGGAGGGTGTGTTGAAGTAATTCCTCTGATGTATGTATTGTAATATAGACAGATAACACTGTAGTGGCAGTTGAGATCATGTTGGCTGTGCACCACAGTGTCTTGGCACCAACAGCCTTTGTTGTGTTGAGTCTCTCTGTTAGCGTCGGGTTGTTGTGTTGACTGCATCTGCCATTTTGTGTGAAGTGTCTTGTCAAGTGTTTATATCATAATAAATTCTGTGCTTGTATCATTATAACTCGTACTGTTGTTTCCCTGCACTCTATTACCTTTTACTCTTTATTTAACAATAAATTTATTTTTAGGTCTAAAAAATATCTTAGGCCATTTATTAAAAGTTGGAGCAAATATAATCATTTTTATAAACAATGAAAATTTTAAAATGCAAAAGATAATATAATTACAGTTCAAATATGATGGATACAAAGTTCAAATAGGGTTACTAATGTTTGCAGCAAGACTTCCCAAAAGAAGGATCCTCTTTGACTTGGAAAATAATGTCTTTTCAATCCCCCAAAAATTGATCACTGTGAAGTTTATTGGTATGAAAATTATTGGTCCATATGCTTGTCAGCTATAACCTAGAAGTCATCCAGAATTCTAGAAAGAAGGATAAGAAGAAAAACAGGAAGATGATGAGCACGATTAGTGAAACCTTGACTTCTTGAGTTTTTCTGGTGTATTTGATAATGTAGAACTCAAACAGGCAATAAAAGATGAAGGAGTTCCCATTAACTTAACTCAGGGAATTAGGTAATGCTGAAACATAAATGGGACAGCCAGGCTCAATTGAACAGACAGATTTTTTAATTTATTTATTGATATTTACAACTGTATTACAATAATACAACAAGTAAATAGGTTAAGTAGATACATAATGACAAGAGAATGACAAGTAGAGAAACTACCCACTGTTAGTACTCAAATCAAAGTTCAACTAAGGTCACGTGGCCATCTTCTTTTCAGGCGCCTCGGAGGATTATCGGGAATTGAAGAGGAAGCTAGGTTTGAAACAAGAGGGTTTGAGAGAGTAATGAAAGGATAGATACCGGGTTCGGGTCAAATCAGCAACAAATGGGACATTAAGGTCGTTATGGGTGGCTTTATTCTTAACAAAATAAGGAGCATTGAGGATTTTATGAAGGATTTTGGATTGTAGGGATTGGATACGAGAGGCAATTCGATGGATTATTGGAGCCCCAAAGCTCTACTCCGTAAGTCCAAATAGGTCGTATGATGGTCATGTAGATGAGTCTTTTGTTGTTAATTGGGAGCTTAGAACATTTGTCTTGTAAGTGTTGAAGTAGCCTGAAACGTCGAGCAGTTTCTTGTCTTTTCAGTCTTGTATGAGGATTCCAGGTTAATCGTTTGTTGAGATGCAACCCTAAGTATCGGATCTGTTCAACAGGTACCAGGGAGATATTATTAAAGGATACTAAACGGCAGGAAGTCATTGGTTTACGACGTAAGGTAAAAGTGATTTGATGTGATTTTTGAGAATTTATTTTAATTCTCCAGTTTTGACACCATTCTTCAAGATCAGTGATATGGGATTGGAGGCTTTGGGATGCAATAACTGGATTGGTGTTGACTGATAATACACATGTATCATCAGCATATGTGGTAAGGATAGTATTAGGGTGAGTTGGGATTTCAGCTGTATAAACTGTGTAAAGGATTGGGCCAAGGATACTACTTTGAGGCCCATAAAAACTAAAAATGAAAAATGAAAGAATGAAGACGATTATTGAAGAAATAAAATGATATAGAACTTTGTTACTCCGTAATGAGAACAATAATTATGACAATGTAATATAGACCCGTTCTTTGACTAAGCACGAGTTTACTTTTTCTTCAAATGTTAACATATTTTGGCAAAAATAATTTTTATAAACTTGTCGATCCAATCCTGGTATACACTTATATGGGCACTTCAGATTATCTATCTTATTTTGGTGAAGGTCAGTTATTATATCATTAATTTTATTAATCAGAGGTATTCTTTCACTTTCTGTTAAGTGTTTTCTCAGAGTACGGAAATTTTCATTGTGATTATATTCAAATTCGGACTTATTTGTAGAATATGAGCAATGGAAAAGGTCATCAAACTATTGGGGTCTTGAGGAACTCCTTAATATCAAATATTCCAATAAGGGAAAAATCTTCTATTACCATGTTTAAAATTTAGTATATTGAGCTAGCAATACCATTACCAGCTTGTCATCTCTTATCAATTAGATGCTGCTCTACTATACTGTTATTTTCTTCGCTTTAAGTTTTTTATTTTTTAAGGTCTGCTCCTGCAAACAGATCACATAGGTCTTTCAATGGTCTATTGAAAGAAAAGTTATACACATTGGAAAATATTTCATAATAAACATCTGATTTGACAGGACTGAAACCTGTTCCACGAAGATTAGATATATATCATACATTTTTAGAATAGATAAATCACCTTCGATGAACTCCCTCTAAGTATTTTTCGGCAGTATAATTCGACAGTGATGACTCTCTACTTAGGGTATCAAATTGATGTGATGTCATACCAGATCTGCTGCTTTATTTGTAGGATACTTCTTTTCATGTTTTCTTTGCCTACTATTTTGAAAAGTATATATTGGTTTCAGGCTTATTCCAATGTAGAATGTATCTATTAGAATGTATCTATAGAATGTATCTATCCAATGTAGAATAATTCGTATACCTGAACTCGATTATTAATCAAAAGGTAAAAACATTAAAAGTATTTGTTTTTATGTTTTTTGTTTCTATTTGTTTTCCTTTTCCCTCTTCTTAGTGGATTACTCATTTCTGTTGTACTCAGGATAAACATTCGGAAATTTAACGATTACATAGATGCATGCTATAACATAAACCGTGTGCTTCCAAAGTTGTTATTTTGAGAATAACAAGGTTCTATGTGGAACATAGGACAATGTGACTTCAACTTAAAATCTTCACGACACACACCTTGGTATTTTTCGTCTTTAGATGATACTCGGTCACGATTTTTTTAACGTTTTGAAGATCTATGTATAATTTTCAACATATAGAACCATTTGGTACCAAAATCTCTGATTTTTCAATTTTGTAACATACAACCTTGAAATACTAAGGTTTATTTAGGTTGTATACTAAATATGTTGAAAACTTTGGTTAAATATGCATAAAAAAAAAGAAAAGAAAATTCCAATTGATGCAACATGGAAACATACTTTTAATCCGTGGAGCCTCTCCTAATTGTTTCCAGTGGTGCAAAGAGTTCATTTTTTTTTTTAACTGAATTGAGCATGGCTCTAAGTATAACTTTTAAAAAAAATGATGTAATGAAATACAATAAGCTTGCAATTTCAGATTTTTATTTTATTTTTTTCATTTAGCGTTTATTCTTATGTCAGATCAGATTGGGTTAATGAGCTACCAATATATTAAATATGCCCAATAATTAGATTCTTGTTCAGTATCAAAGAACATTTCATTATTATTTTTTGTATGAAGTAAGAATTGATGGAAACTTGTACCATTGATAATTTGAATTATCATTTTAAACTATTAATGAAATCATATTTAATGCAGTGTTTACTTAATTAGGGGTAGTAATTCTAGTTACAATTTAGTTTAATGGCATGGATTTTGAGGGAAACATTTTGTTTCAAATTTTTGTCACCTTTATAAGAATTTATATCAATACAGTTTTGGTTAATTCTTCTTATTTTCTTTTCAAATTTCTATTAAATGTGCTGATAAAATAACAAAATTATTTTCAATAATGATCTTTATATAAGTCAAATCAATATTTGATTTATTAAAGATAATTTCATTGTATCTCTATACCTTTAAACAATCTAAAGATCACAAAAAGCTTAATATTATACATCAAAGTCTTTCATAACAGCTTAAACAAAATATTCTGTTATCTTTAATTACCTTTCTTTGAAGAACATTTATTTTTCGGTCTTTAATATCCATATGGTCCCTCATTTCATTAAGTTCATTAGCAAATCTTGCTTTTTCTTGTTGGGCTTGAAGTGCTATTTGTGTTTTTTTCTCAATATGACGATTTTTTTCTTCTAAACGCTGTCGTAACTCTTCTACCTGTCAAGAATGAAATAAAATCAAAGCAATTAAAAGAGGATACAATTTCATGAGGCTAAACTATATTAGTAAATATGTCCTTTGTTTAAAAATAACTAATAGAAATAAATCATTCACTACAAAACTCCATTGATTAAATAAATGTCATTCATTTCAAACTACGTATAATAGAAATAATGTAAATAAATTATAAAATAATTTGAATGCTAAAAATGTACTACTATCAAATATCCTCCTTTACCTTTATGCTATCAAATAAAAGGTATGATTACAAATAAAAAGATTTCAGGTAATGAGTAAATAATCATTGATGATAAGTTAACTGAAATGTTGCTTATAATACATTCCTATTTAGTGAGTGTATTTGTTCATGACATATCATTAAAATGTGGCTTTTTCAAGTGCATGGTCCAAGAATGTTTAAATTTTTTTTAAACTATCATTATTACTTCTTTTTATGTATTGCTGTTTGATACTGAGTTATTAAAAAAGGAGATAAAAAATATTGAGTTTTAATTGAAAGCAGAAAAGGGACACATAAAAAAGCTCAAGCAGCTGTAAGATATATACGTTACAATGAAAAGCTTCAAATAATAACTGATAAAAATTAGTATTTGCCATTTTGCCCAAGATTTTTAAATTAGGCTAGAATAAGTATATGCATGCTTTTGTGTATAACTTTTACTATAAACTCTGTTTAACTTTTTTTAAACTTTATATATATATATATATATATATATATATATATATATATATATATATATATATATGTATATATATACATACACACATATTTCTCTATGTGCATTTAATTCTTTTTTCTTTATTTATTATAAGTAATAGAGATGACACTATTGGCTATGTTAAATCAAAATTCTATTGATTATCTTTTTGTTGGACAAGATGGACAAAGAAGAGATAAACTTATAATTTTGACCTGAGGGGAACGCTGAGACATTATTGATCTAATGTCTAAAACTAGACAACTTTATCCTAAGTGAAATATTTTATACCATTGAAATCTATGAGCCACATGAGATGCCTATAAGTGAATAGTTACAGAAAAATTTTAGTATTATACCTTACCTAAAATTCTGGTAGAGATTATAAAATGAACACAATGATACTAACATCGGCCTGAAGCATGTTATAATGTTCTTCCTTGGCACATAGTGACTCCTTGAGAACAGCAATATGCCTTTGGTAGTCCTGGTGTTGTTCCTCCAAAGTCTTCATCTTTGCGCTCATTGCCAGTATCTCCTGGTCCCTCCTTTGGATCTCCCCACGGAACTCCTCCAGCTAGGCAGTCAGACTATGTCTACACCAACTCATTCCCATAAGAATGGATTTGGATTTTACACTATATTTATTTAATAATAACTTGACTTTATATATCTTTGTTATTTACTTCAAATCTTATTATAGAATAATGGTAATAGAACACCTTGGTCTATTGAACTGAGTGCAGTATAAAGGTAAGAATAGAAATGAGTAGAATTAAACTTAGATATACCAATTTTGTAAAGATATGTCCGTAGTAACCTGAGTAAAGTTGTTAAATTGTTATTGGTTCTATCTTGGTCCTGTCTCATTCATGGATTTATTTTTCATTGGTTTGGTATTTTAACATTTCTCAACAACAAATTAAAATATATTTGTAATAATTATTTAATAAAAAGTTATTTAACTAAAAATTTACTAGAAAAATTGGCAAATATATCACTGGAATGTATTAACTAGTATAATGTCTAATGGTCTATCATTCATATAAAACTCCTAGTTTCTATTTTAGGTTCAGATTGATTTCTAGTATTACAGCGGTCTTAATAGAAATGCATATGCCAAAAAAAGACTAAAAAATAATTGTTCCACTATTAAATAATTTTATTCCAGAATAAATGAATCTTCCGATCTGCCAGCTATATGTATGGGATCCATCACTGCATTATCTAGCCAAGCCCCAGTGCACCAAGCAGAGTAACATGCTAACAGGAGTAACAGAGCCAAAGATCTCTCTGGGACACAAATGAGTAATGCTGTAGAGGATCTCATACATATCAACTGTATCAAGAAACTCATGTACCCAATAAAAAAGTAGTCAAGAAAGGAATAAATAGACTTCAGTCTTTTTATGAACTATATCATATTATAAAATTTGTTATATATACATATATATATTTCACACATATGGAAGGGTCAGGAATGGGATACTTGGATCAGGCTCTACAAGCAGTGCGGTAGAGTGGTAGATTAAGAATAATAAGAATGTATATATGTATATTTATATATATATATATATATATATATATATATATATATATATATATATATATATATATATATATATATATATACATACATACATTCAAACACACACACACACACAGCGCGCGTGTGTGTTGTGTATATATACATATATTGTGTACATTGATGTATATAATGCAATATATAATATTGAAATTAAAATTGAATGGATAAAACACTATACTTTTGAGTGATCAAATTAAGGTTAATTCAGAATTATAATCTCTAAATGGACAAATAAAGGATAACAAATAAATTAACTCTAAATTTTGATTGCTTTAATCTGTAATGAGATATAACTTTCAATAAATTAGTTTTTAAAATTTCAATATTCGGCTAGATTATCATATTTCATTATACTTTTATTTTTATTGATGAACAATGATATGGAGTTAGATGAAAAAAGTATTGAAGTTCACAAAATTAAAAAAAAAAAGAATTTTTTCTTTAAAAACATGGTATATTGATAATATGAGTATGTAATCATGTTTGATTTACTTTTATGCTAAGTTGAGTTCAGCGATTTTACACTATTAAAATTAAAATAACCAAATACAATGGTTGAGTGGATGCTCCATATCTGAGCACATATTGAGATATCTGCTCCCATCATTTTTCATATCATTGAGTAGGAAGAGAAAAGAGGTGAAGGAAAATTTCAAAGCAATATAAAAAAAAAAACTTTTAATTTACTTGAAGTATATGACTGAGTCGTCATATTCAAACATAAAATACAAAAATTGCAAAAGGTTTATTCTTTTGTATTCTTAAGAGCAAAATATAACAGTGAATTATGGGCCTCTACTCTCTAACATCAAATAAAAAAAAAATCAGAATCATGTTATGTCTTATTATCATAAACACTAAGATTTTTAAACAAATAATTTATTGATTGTGTAAAAAAAGAATCTTTTTCAAGAATTTTTCCCAACAAGAATAGATATTATTGTGTGATATTGCTATATCAACCTAAAGAGGATCAATTATGAGGAGGGAGAAAAATTAGTGTCTATATGGGCCTAAAAAGTAGTCGAATAAAAATGAGAAGAATTTAATTTTAAAACCCAAAGTAAGCCTCATCCTGAACACCCTCGATCGTGTAATTAAAAACTGGCTTCAGAAATTGAATTATTTGTTTTGAGATGGGTTTAAGTGATGCTAAGTCTTAAAATCAATTTTTTCCACATTTGATATGGAAAATGTCTGCTCAAATAAAAAATATTATACAAAAAGCAAGTGAAAAATAATTTATTTCAAGTTGTAAAAATATAATTAGTTTTCAATAAACTTTAACTGCTTCTGATACATATTATAAAATAAAACCTCAAAATGTTTCAAGCATCAAAATTGCTTCTTGATTATCAGTGTTTTAGTCAATTAATCAACTATTGTTTGAGGTTTTGACAAACTTTTTAATTTTATGTATTTAGTTTCAATAAACAAACAAAATAAAATTCAAATTATAACTTTTAGAGAAAAGAAAGTTGGTTGGTGAGTGCAGTCAGTGAAGAATAACACACATATAATTTTTATTAATAATTACTTATTGAAGTAATTATTTAAGGAGGATCTGCCATGACTGGCCATCATGGTCTCTTGAAAGGGTTCATTAAACTCCAAATAAATTAGAATTAAAAAACTGCTTTTTAAAACAAAATTGAACAGCAAAGGTGGGAGAAATGAAGCCTAGAAAAAGTGTTGGGTGATTTCCTTCTTTGATTTATAAACCTGTTTTTGGCATAGCATGCTTTATTTTCTCTTGCCGGATAACTAGTGGAATTTTTCAGGATGAGAACCATTTTTAAAATGAATCTTCCTGGATCTACTAAAAAAAAATAGTAAGATGATCTGAGGTAAGTATTTAGTGTATTTTATAAAGTTTGACTTTAAATTATCGCAATAATAAAAAAAATTAATAAATAAATATATTTGTCTAAGATTGATAGTGACTGACCAAATCCTTTAGTGATAATAATAAAAGTAGAAAGTAGAACAGAAGTAAAGTTTTACTTCAATGAGCTATCCCGTTGCTCTATCAAAAGATGGTAGTAAGAGTATGTTTACATATGTACTAATCCTACAACTGAAGTCTGCACTTACCCCTATTATCATGTTTGCACAGAGTGATTTTGAACAGCATTTAAAAGAGTAATGCAAGTCACAAAGTATTTTGAAATACAGCTTGTGAAATTTCCATTTACTACATAAAGATTGTAAAAATATAAAATAAAAAAGGCCTAGAAGTTGATAAACAATGGGTCTGATAATACTGTCTCTAAAGAATTTCCTGTGGCTTCAGAGCACACATAGGTGGCTTTAGTGCTGATTTATTTATTTCTTTATTTTAAAATTTCTTTAAAATGAGTCAATTTGAGCAATTAACATCAGTAACAATAAATATTTATGGACCATAAGAAGGGAAAACAACATGGTGAAAGAAAAAAATAGTAAATTGTATTTTCTACTTAATAAAGGAACCAGATAATGTTAAAATGATTAAAGATTTTGGTGGCTAGACCATTTGGCTGGGATGGGTGTCCATGAGCTCCCAAAAAAACTCCTGAATACGGTACAATATGAAACTTAACCAACATGACATCCCAAATTATAATGAGCTGATGGTGTAAAATCAAATAAACTGGCCAAAACTACTTGAAGTGGAAAGGATCCAGTGATGGGTAGTTGTGCCAATTGATAATGATGATGATCAAGCACTATAAAAATGAAATAGCTTGATTGAATTTGCTTATCTGCAGGTATTTAGGATTCTGAAATTACAAAACAATTTAGTTAATAAAGTCTGAATTGTTTTGAATGTATTGGATATGGTATGATATACAGACAGTAAATGTAATGAATTATATCTTTTTATTGTAATTTGTAATGGGAGGATAATCGTAAAGCCATTAGCCAAGTTGATTCGTTACCAACTTTGTATGAAAGTTAAACACGTTTGTATGAAATCCTATTTACTTTAATAGAAAAATATGATTAAAGAAGAAATAATGAATAATTTTCAATTCATTTAAAAATAATTTTCTTGGTCATACTTATGTAACTATAGTATACTATTTCATAAAATATGAGATTTTTTTTGCTTTATTACTTTTGTTTTGTCTTGCATATTCAATCCAATATACAGAGCCAAGATAGAAAGCAGATCCAGTTTTCATTTCAAAACTTAGGTGTATAGGACAAATGCAAAAAATGTAGGCATTAAAGCAACGAGCAACGTATTGGGAGATAGCGTAAACCATCAATTGAATAGAATTTCAAAGGTATGTAATTTTCATAAACTATAAAAAACATTTTAAACAACATGAAATCATGAATTACTTGATCAAACCTTTACAGTCATGAATTCGAAAGAAATTAAAAAATGAATCTTTTTGTAGCCCAGTAAATTTTCTAACTAAAATCAATCATCATGAAATAATTTCCAAAACCGATGTAGTAAGCAAGTTTTCACTAATTGATTAATGAAAAGTTAAAAAAAATATACTAGGATAAAAGAGAAGATGCCAACTATTTTTTTTTTCAAAATCATGTGTTGGCAATCGGTCCACCAACATGGGTTAGTTTAATAAATATGGCATTATCCAAGGATAATACATTGTTTACAAAGAACTTATATATAGGTGGTGATAAAATCTACTTTTCTGCTTTTATCCACATCATAGAACTTATATCATCAACTGAAATAAAACAGTAACAATCAAAATCAAATTATTTTACTCATTAGTGAAAAGAAATATAACAAACACAGCAAAAGAATGAAGATTTCTATTAAATAAAATTTGAACCCACTTAAAATTACTATGCAAAAGTTTCAATATTAAGAACGAAATACAGGACCGTAGATACTTAAATACACATATAATAGCAAATAGAGATACTCCAGTTTCTTGAATCTAAAAAAGGAATTAAAAGGTAATGAAATAAAAAAACAAATGATTTTTAACATAAGCGCTGAGGGATCATTATAATGAGCATTATGACAAACACTAATTAAAAAAATTTATTCTGAAGTCAAACGCGTAACTGTTACACTTATTGTACCACATTAATTATTTTCTGTGGGTAACCTTTGAAGTATGAAAATTATCAAAATAAGTACAATATGCATTCAATATTGAACTAGCCTTCAAATTAATCGATTGTTCAAACATGTTGAAATGAAAATAAAAAACAAAAAACAAAAGGATAGTTCATGCTCAATGTTAGAAAGTGTTTTAGGGAAAGTAAATAAAATAAGTCAATACCCTACCTTAAAATGGAATTCAACTTCAGAAACTAAAGAATATCTTTTAAAATTTTGGAGAATTCTATTCATAATAAATTAAAGTTATGGCAACTAGACTTCTTTTATTAAGTAAAAACTAATACATCAATAAAATCTAGTCAACATTTAGAAACTTTACCTCCTTCACAACTTCTGTCATTAATATTTCATATATCAGATATTGTTTTTGTTTTTATAATTCTGAAACAATATAATAAGCTAAAGTTTAAATAAGACAGTTCTTAAACAATCGATTGTGATAAAGAGAGTCTAAGAGATGTTCAATTGTTTTTAATTATTTAAGACTTAATAAGGAATTTGTTTTATAAAAGAAGTAATAATGCAAATATAATATATTAACTTATTAAATAGTTTTAGAATGTTTAAACAAATTTGTATGATAATAAAAATATGGTATATAATAGAATCTCTGACGAAGAAGTTAACATGTGAAATCTCAAAATGCTGATGGATGATGAAACCTCAAAGAGTTGACAAGTTTAGATTGATGAATTAGTATTTAACTGATAAAATATACTTTCTAAAAAGCCTGGTTGCCATGACTTTAATTTAGAAAATAAACCATTTTAAAATTAGAATTTTACTAAATAAAAAAGTAAAAAGAAGTTAAGAAATCTCATGCCCAAGCAGTGTCCCAAAAACTGAGTGACTTAACCTTGTTTCTTCAGAAGACTAAAATACCTATGTCAGCTATGAATAAAGCAGGTTTTTGCAAATCTACTTAAGCATGTTATTGCAAGTCTAATAAAGCAGGTTGACAGAAAGCATATTTGATCCTCGTTTATTCGCTTATTAAGAACAAAGCACTTAACAGGAATCCTAAAACTGTTGCGAAAAAAGTAGTGGGAATATGTTATAAACCATTCCAATTAGTTGGCCAATCGGGCTAAATGTTTTGATGTGTTTATTTTTTCACTGCAGCATTTATGTCTTCATTTCTTAAAATTTATAGTTATTAGTATAACTATTTAGTCTGAGCCATCTTCCATTCCCAATCTCATTCAGCCCAAACACTTATTTTTATAAAAGCTTTTATACTTCTTTATCTTAAAATTATGGTGACATTGAATGATTTATGGAGGCCTCATAATATACTTTACAAAACAATTAAATAAAAATATAGGATACCTTTTCTATTGAACGTTTTATTCACTTAAAAAGAATAATATATTTGTTAATTTAGGTACAAAATCTATACTATTAGCAATTTTGCTTGAGGGAAAAAAACAAATAATAATATCAATTGTTATAGTATATTAATATGTGGCTTCAGAACATTTTTAAAATGAATTTCATATTTGAACGATGATATGACTATAAAAAAATAAAATACTAATATCAAGTAATTTGTAACAATTTAAACTAAAATTTGTCACTAATGTTTGAAAAAAAAAATGAAACCATGAAGGAATATGGAACACAATGATATCTTCGGTTAATATTCAATTTCAGGCAACAATAATAAAGAAATTGCAGATTTTTCCAGTTAAAACAGAGAGATTAAAAGTAATTTTAACAGTTCTTCTCTTCAACATAGTTATATGTATATATATAAATATATATATATTAGAACCACAATTAGAAATATGAAGCTTCCAGAAACTTGGGAATTTAACAGGAGAACATATAGGAACTTTATAAAATAAGGATTCCAAAGAGCGAGAAATTTTATTTTTTTAGATAATTCATAAATTTATAATAAATAAATTTAAAAAAATCATTGGTTGTTATTTTAATTTATTTACCTTTATCATTTAATATTATGGAATTCATCGTACTGTTATAATATCAAAGCATTTTCTGAACTTAATTTCAAAAAGCTGCCTAATCACTTTTAAAACCCTCTACCTATCACAATTGAATTCCACAGAAAATGTTTTAAAATATTTTGATGCATTATGTAACTTGTTTCCTGAAATACCTTTGTATACAAATAAACATTTAATATAATTATGGGATTGCAGAAAGATAATTCATAGCCGACCACATACTATTATGAAATTTGAATAATAATAGAAATTAATGTTACAATTGGTACCTTAAAGTTTTTTAAATATTATTATTTTAATTCAATATTTGTATGAAACAATAGTCCCTGCTCATATCCAGATTTTTTTATGTTAATAATGTCTAGGATCGCTCTTAAATCGCCACGGCAAATATTTTTAATTCTTTCATCATGTTTTTCTTGTAGTTTCGAATGTGTCTTTAAGTTCTTAGCCGACGTTTCGCTGGCTATACCATTAAGCCCTGATCTGGGTACTAAGCCCTGAGGAACCTAGTATTACGGCCAGCAAAACATTGACAAAGAACTTGACAGCATAGTTGAAACAAGAAGAAATTTGTAATGAAAGGATTAAAAATCAAGGATTGTTCAAGATAGTTACAATCTCCCCATTCAGTGTCTATAAGTGTTATAATGACAGTTTACAAATGATTCAATAATATCACAAAATAATTTGACAGTAGCACACACATGTAACTAGCAAAAAATATACATTTTGCATATGATTCATAGAAAAAGCTTTCATAATCTAAACAACATTTCTGATTACTGTAAACTCTATTTATATAGTTTTAACACTTCAAGTACATCCTATTACATCATACTTATCTTTAAAAAAATTAATGAAAACTAAAATTATAATAAAATACCAGTATAA
This sequence comes from Arma custos, assembly GCA_037127475.1. Lineage (NCBI taxonomy): Eukaryota > Metazoa > Arthropoda > Insecta > Hemiptera > Pentatomidae > Arma > Arma custos. The sequence continues at coordinate 117,233,710 of CM073761.1, read as the reverse complement.
CTGGTATCAATTAACTGATTACCTATTAACTAATGGCTTATAATATGTAGATGTGTGTATATTGTTAAATTCAATATAATTTGGATTAGATTTTACTTTTAAAAATTCTTTGATAGCAAATTGGTATTATTTTTTTGTTTTTCAAAAATATTGAATGAATAAATATTTGTGAAAAAGTAACCTTAATGTTAAAAATAAATAAATTATAATTATTTTGATTATTGCATGTATTAGCAATAATCTTTGGCATTTTTAATGCATATAGTTTGATTTAACTAAAATTTATTAAACTGTCTCAGTAACAAGGAATTCAATAATAATAATAATAATTATTATTATTGGTAGTAGTATAATTATCATTACTATTTATTATTTAGGGCCCAATCAAAACAGTTTTTCAACAAATCTAAAAACTTACTCACTATTTGAGACAATTTACTCTATAGAAATGGATTGTCTCAGCGTCGCATTCAGGCCTGAACCTAGCACCAAATTGTGTATATGGATTTAATAAATGAGAAGAAGTAGATAGTGGGAAGGAATTTGTGTAAAATTTGTTTTTGAGAAAAATTATTTACCTGAAAAGACATGCTGAGGGAAAACATGCATCATGCAATTTATTTCTTCTATTAATCAGAAATATCTACTTTCTTTTATGAAAAAAAAATAAGAAAAAAAAGAAAGAAGGTTTGATTGAGAGTGTTACCAATCAAAGTTGGAAGAATCTCATGAAATAGAGAAACACTGTCAAGAAGGAATATAATCACTTCATGCCCAGAAAATTGAATTTCCAAGCTTGTTTATTGTTGCAAGCAATATCAACAGGCATTGATTCAACAACTATTTCTTTATTAGAGGAAAAATAAAAATAGAAGAATATAATGATAGGAAAGATTATTAATTTTAATAGCCATGTATTTTAATTGTTAAATAAAATAATGTCCCTATGAAAATGTATAGCATTAAGCAGAAACAGTGCTACAACACCAATATGATTGTTATATCTTCATTATAAAAAAAACAAAACAAGGAAATAAAGAAAGAAACAATTTATCAAAATTAAAAACGAACTGGCCAGTATTCCTATTTGGAAAAAAATATTTTTTCAACTGTAACTAAGGCTTTTATTAATGGAGTTTAAAATAGTCCTACTTTAAACAACATACTACATAACTAGATTTTTTTTTGTTTGATTTTATTTTCTATCAATAGAAACTAACATTGAGGCATATTTCCTTCAGAATTCATCATTAAAATTTTAATAAATAAATATTTATTTTTTATTATGATTTGTTTTTAAAAGTCAGTTTATAATTTGAAGGCTAAAATATTATTTTTAAAATATTTTTAGCTATTTTATTTAAAAGATCAGAGAAAATAACTTTTTTTTTTTTAAATGAGTTGATTATATTTAAAATATTATAGATTAATTAATGATATATTATTTAATTTTTATTTTAATAGCATGAATATTTCTTATGATATGTTCTAAATAAATAAAAATCATAGATGTTCCTCAGAATATGTCCAAAAAAAACCATTAATAAAATATGATTTATTGAAAAATAAAAAACTTAGGCCTAAACATTTATAACTTCATACTACTAATTAAAATAAATAAATAAACATTGCATCAACTAAAGCAACCAAATCTGGAAATAAATTAGGTAGATTTTTACATAGAAAAATATAACAATAATAATAATGATGGAAATTTGATCTCTTTATGCCTTTAAATACATTTAATACTACAAACTTTCATATACAACATACGGGTACAACTTTAAAATAATTAATTATGAGTTCATTGTCAAGCTCTATGAATGTCTACGATTGTATTTTCTCTTACCCTGTTTCTTGTTATGTGGTTATTTCATACACACACACACACACACACACGCACACACACACACACACACACACACAGATATATATATACCATTCCCTCCTCTTAAAAAACACCCAAGATAAAATGTTAACATAAAATATTTCTACTCATTATCTAATCAATATTTATTAGGGAATTGAGTAGCTCAGTATGTAGGGTGCTGGGTTATTGATCTTGAAGTCCTGAGTTTGAGACAGGCTGTGACAGATAAATTATTTATTCTATCAACAGCCATGATTCAACCCTGAAAATTCTGGAGACCATTTTAGGGCTCAACCAACTTTTATAAAGAGAGAATTGGGGGGAATACCTGGTTGAGCATTTTCTAGTCCAAATCACCTCCTTGTACAAGCGTAGGCATAGAAAAGAGTTAAGTTCCAGGTATTGAACCCTATATTCTTCATGGGTGTAATGATATGGATTTTATTATTATTTATTAGATTATAGGACAAAAAAAAATGTTGATGGTTTATATTACCCATTTATTATGATTTAAAACTGGGAGAAATGATTAAGTAAAAAATAATGAATGTTACAATATTTTAACACATCTGCGCCAAGCCCCAAAATCGCGATTTACTCATTCGGGCCAAAATATTTTTTTATTATCAATTATCAATTTTCCGTGTGTGCACCGGTGATCGCGCGGCTCCAGTAAGTAATTTTAAGTAATTTTTAATTAAGGTTGCCTGTGGATATGTGAACACGCGGCCCAAACGAGTACTCAGGTCGTGCGCACCGGTGCCGCACATGGCGTTAATGTGTTAAGACCGATGAAAAACTCCAACAAAAAGCCCATAAGTCTCCAAACTAAAACAGAAATCGAAAATATCTGTTCAATATTACACTTATTCAGGCATCCTCAGGGTAGAAAGAGAATAACAGCAAAGCAAAACATGAATAATGCACCCCAGAAACATCCCACCACCTCCAAGGCTCAAATGCAACTAATCAACAATTGTACTAACAATACAAATTGTTGATTAGTTGCATTTGAGCCTTGGAGGTGGTGGGATGTTTCTTGGGTGCATTATTCATGTTTTGTTTTGCTGTTATTCTCTTTCTACCCTGAGAAAGCCTGAATAGGCGAAATATTGGACAGATATTTTCGATTTCTGTTTTAGTTTGGAGACTTAAGGGCTTTTCATTGGAATTTTTTAATGATCTTAACACTTATGTAAGGACTCTTTTTATCTTTCCCTTTTCAATATTGATACAATATTTATTTAACTGTAACTAAAAATTAATATTTGCTTACAAGAAATTTTATTTTATTATTATTTATTTTATGATGTAAATTTTATAATGAATTAATTGCATATATAATAAAATATTTATAGTTAATATAAATGCAAGTTGTAGATTTAAGAATTTATTAATGTAGTTTTAACATATAAAAAAATGAAGGCCACGATTTACCGGATTAAAGAGAAAAAATATAATTACATAGAATGTAAACTTTGCAACAATAAACTATGTTTAATCAAATAACAATGGATTTATTTTATAAAATCAGAGAGATTTATAATTTGGATCGATATTTTTCAGTTTAATAAAATTAATAAGTTAAGTTTGTCTTATTCTTTTGCTTGATTTTTGTGTTTAAAGACTCATTTATACCTAATTATATGATCAATAATTATAATATGATCAATTTATGATATCAGGCACCATATTGGTTGCAGTAATGTTTCATAATGAAGAATGTTTTGTAGATTATTCATAATGCCCAAATATTTAAAGTAAAATTGAATTAAATTAAAAAACAAAACAACCAACATTGTAAATTTAATTCCATCATAAATTATAATAATTGTAACAATACTTTAACCCCCTAGAGTCATAAAAAAATTAGATAAATTAGTTTTAGATATTTCTTGATTCCTATAATACATTAAATAAACCTTCGATTTTAATTTCATTTCTAAATTAAGTGTTCACTATAAGGATGAATTGCTCCTTTACATTTCCAATTTAACAGTTATAAAATAATATCAAACATTATTATTAGCCACATACTTTTAAAGATAGGTAATCAGATAAATAAAATAACAAAAAGTATTAAAGGGGCATTTAATAAGAGTTTAAATAATTTTAAAAAGGGAAAAAAAGAATAAAAAATACTATACAAATCTTCTAAAACGTAGATAATAAATATTTTATAAGATCTAAACACTTTCTATATGACACTGAAAAATGTTTGAACACATTTTTAAGAACTCAATAATTCACATGACATAATTTTTTTAGACAAAAAAATTGTAATCTTATGCATGATATATTAAATGTTTCATAGTTCCGAAATTTAAATTAAGAAGAACTGATGCTGATGTAATATAATATTCGAATTTCATTAATAAAGCATTAGCCTCAAACTCTAAAAATTTTATTTTACAAAAAAATTGATGAAGATCAATCAGAAAATTCACACAACAAAAATTTCAAAATATCATACCTTATATATGTATATGTACAACTATAAATTAGATGCCATAAAAATATTAGAATTGTAATAGTTAATGGATTGTTAAACTTATAACAGTTTATTGTCAAAAAATGAGATTTACATGTACCATAAATATTACCAATTATTTTTTTAATTTTATATATATATAAATATATATATATATATATATATATATATATATATATATATATATATATATATATATATATATATAAATTCTCAATACAACATAAATGAATTAAAGTCATGAATATACAAGAATATAACCCAAATGTAAAATTACACAAATTGTGTACCACATCTTCAATTCAGATGCTATTTTAATTTAGTTTTGATTTTAATAAATAGAAAAAGTATATGGTTAAAATAATTCAAGTAATTCACACGAGATATGTACCAATACGATATGCTTATTATTGAATTGTATTTATTGTTGTCATTTTGTTAACGAAATCTTTAAATGATTAAGATGTAAGTAATGAAAACAATACAGGCACATCATATATTAGTTATACTGCATCTTTGATAACTGCTTACTATGAGATGTTTTAAGTATAATTTAATGAACTAAAATAAAAGATATATATTTTTAAATTATATTTAATGTAAGAAATATGTTATGACAGAATAAAAAATATTTGAAATTTTAATTAATAATAATTTAGTTATAACTAATAGGAATAGTTTTCAATGATGTGTTAAGGCAAATAAATAATTGACATAAAACTGAAGACACTATCTAATATATATATAAATATATAAATGACTAAGTAAAAACAAATGAATGAGTAAGCATTCTGAAATATGATTTTTATATATAATTTTTAAGATGAGGCAACCAGAATGGTAAACTGTCAAAAATTTTAGTAGGAGTAAAAAGTGAAAGCTATCAGGATACAAAAAGATACAAACAATTTAAAATGTATTCATTATTAAATTCATCAAATTAATGCATTACAATGCAACATTAATTATTATCATGTTTAGAAATTATTAAAATTGTTAACATTTTTTTATAATTCAATGAAAATATCTCTAATGTTCAATTTGGATAAAACTATCATTTTTATCTCAACATTATGCATTGTTTCATTAGTTAACTTTCTCACATCTTGAATAGTATTTCATCAACAAAATTTCTATTCTACTAATTTATTATTAATTATGTACATGCAAATTTACCGATTATTAATATATGTTAGAAAACTTATACATAAAATTATCTTAGGTTTGATTGATGATGGAAGGTTATATTTCTATTTAAATACCACAGGCTTTTAAAAGACTAATATTAATATATATGTATATATGTATATATATATATATATATATATATATATATATATATATATATATATATATATATATATATATATATATATATGAGAAACTTTTTAGTTGACCTAATGAGGTAAGCCATCGCTATATAAAACAAAAAATCTATGCTTATCTAATTTAAAGAAAATGGTTCTATTCTATAATATACTGAAGATTTATATCAACTTAAGGATTATTTAGCCAGAAAAATTATTTTTAACCATTTCATATTAGTTCACCACCTATCTTAAAACTAAAGACATGTTTAGGAACCAAGATAACCTTTTTAATTAATATATAAAAAATAATCTCTAAAATTGTCAATATCGGAACTAGGTTTGGTTGATTCAATCCAGCACATTAAGGTTATAGCTAAGTATTAAATAAAACAAAACTAATATAAATTAAGTAAAGAATTAAACATGTCACAGTAATTTCATAGAATGTCTTTTCTTTTTTTTTTGTAAAACTACTTCATAAAGACTAACAACTTAGAAAAAACCTTTTAGTGCAAAGAGTAATAAAAGCTCCTCAATCAAGACTTTCATTTGTTGATTCAAAACAACTTTTTATAGCATTTTATGGATAATTTATTAAAATTAATGCTAAATTATTTAATTTTAAAAATCATGTTGGTGGTTATTTGACAAAAGAGAAACTCTCTTCCCTCATTTCGTGTATCCGCTCCTGATTAAGCTTTGCACAAAAGTCCTACTTGTTCACTATTTTACCAATAATTATTCAATAAAGGCCAAATGCCACCCAACTGTAATTTTATTTTCATTCGATAATGCTCCAAAATGTACTAACAACAAACATAAATGATTAAACTACTATAAGTTATACTAAAAGCACTATACAGGTTCAACATTCTACCTAATTTACTAATAGTCAAATAAGCATCTAGTATACTGATTATATCATTCCTTCTGTATCATATGAACATTTTTTCAATTAGAAAAGTTATATCAGAATAAAATCAAATACATCATTTTTTATATCATATAAAATCAAAATCCTATACACGAATAAATGATTTCTAATAGGTCAGTCTACAGAAACAGTCTACTAAAAACAGTCTACCTATCACTCTAATGAGTTGCAATCAGCTGCTGTTCTAAATTAGATCTTAATTTATTTTTCCAATATACTGATTTCATTTATTTCTTGATTTTGCTTTTTAAAAGTTTTAAAGGCTTGACACCAGTATTAAAACGGCTTTATACCAATATTTCATCTGAGGGGTAGACCGAGACGTAGGTGGGAGGATTGCGTTGAGAGTGATTTGACGGATTTGGGTTTGGGTAGTGGTCCATGAACAGAAGTTAGTGAGCAGAGATTGGTGGTATAGACATCGTCAAGCCTCCGGGTTCGCTAAGCTGGATTATTATAATTATAATTATACCAATATTAAAACGGTCTGTATAATTAAATTTTATTTATTTATATTCACAATAATATTTTTAAACAGTAATAAAATGAATCACTATGTGAAATGAATGATATTTTGACAAGTAGAGTATCCAAAGAGAAAAAAAAATTGCTAGCCGAATTTTAAATTTAATATAATACTATAAAAAAGTCTATACATTAAAAATGATCATGAATATTTATTATTGTGCACAAGGAATTCGATAAAAGCACAATTTATAATTAATTAATCTATTCAATTCACAAGACCTGATTTGAGCTATGAATAATAAGTAGTAGTTGATTAAAACATATATCAGCTACTCAACTACTATCTGATACAACCTCTTTTTAAATTAAAGAAGATTGTGTACATCAAATAACATTTTTACAAAACTTCTTAGGAAAGATAGTGAAAGTGAGGGCAGAAGAGAATGTTTGGGTCTTAAAATAATGATTTTAACAAGTATGTCTTTTATATTTGTTAATAACCCAATATTTTTGCTAAGAAAATAAATTCTATTACATGGGAGGCTCTGTACTATCAACTGCCATTAGGTTAATGAAGGACCTACTCATAATATTTTCTATAAAAGTTTCAGTAATAGAGTAAAATTTAGCTTTATTCAATAAATTAATCCTTTAACCTATAATCCAGTTGGGCCTATAGCACTTAAAGTAATAAGAATAATACAGGGCTCACCATATCAAAGAAATTATTGTCTGAATACTTTAGATTATTACCAGAAACAAAAAGCATGATAGTCATTCTTCAATTTATTAATGGAAATAGAATAAAAATGTTTTAATAAATTACACATGGTATCATTCACTATAGATTGAATTTTTGTTTATATTTGTAAGAATTGATTAAACAAACTTTTTTAATATATGGATTATTTTTAGTAAATTCTTAATGTGCCCCCTGAAGATATTTTACTTTTCCCCTAAAAACAAGTCATGTGTATTTGTAAATTAGTGATTATTCAATTATTTCTATTGAAGTCAACTATTTGTCAACTAATTCATGATTATATTCACGAAATTTACTGTTTAAATACTCTGTATAATATTATTATCTGCATAAATAACAAATAAATATATTAGTTATGGAGCATTCATTAATGAATGGATTGCATATTATTTTATGGTACATGATAAACATGTGAAAAAAGAGTTAATTATTAGTAATTAACCATTTTAATATACTTGAAAATGCCATCTAATTATTTCGTTGACTTAATATTGACCTGATATTTTATGGTTATCAAAATCATTACTAGGAGCCATCCAATAATAGAAAAATAAATCTGTTTCTATTGACTTCAAAAGGTTTCTATTGACTCAACTTTATATTAAACTGCAGAGGAGGTATGGTGAGAATCATTACACTTATTGTATCAGTTAATGTACACTACTTTTTATCCACTTTAAACAGTCATAAACATTTTGTGAACAATTATATCTAAAATCATAAACTATAAAGATAAGTAATAAAAGGGTCAGCACTAATCAGAGGAAGTTTTAAAAAGTAATAATAATTATCTAAATATTATAAAATATTTATAATTTCCAAGCTAAACTAAAAAAAAAAAAAAAATGTATCTGACCTTTTTATTATTTCATTTGTACATTTGCTAGTATAATTGTTTTTAAAAATACTTAAGTTTTTCTTATTCATAATTATTACAAGTGGCATGAATTTCTGTTTTACAACTACCAAGTTTAAGGAATTTTCAGATGGAATACATATGTTTTATGGATGCTGAACAGCACTTCATGAACATACTTAAAGTGATAGGAAAAAATAAACAATAGTTTGTGCCCCTATAACTCTTAGATCCAGCACCAACTCATTATTAACTTATTTACATAGATTTATTAAAACTATTAACAATTTATGGAAATATTAAATATCTCAATAAATATTAATGAGGCAAAAAAATTAATAACAAAGAAAATGAAAATAAAGAAATGATATCGAACTTCAGCTATAATGAATGACTTACTGCAATTTTTCTAAATGAAATCATTAAATCATTTTTTTTTTAGATATAATTTTTTAATATAAAGAATAAACGTACTTATTTGAATTATTAAAAATGTCCGGTTGTCATATAATTGCTACAGGACTAGTTTTTTGATATGGTGCTTATTTGAGGCTTATTTAATATAGGGATTTATTTAAGTGTTCAGGAGTTTTATATTGTTACATTAACGTACCAGAACACCATTTTAGAAGTATTTAGAATACAGTTTTTCCTGACTAAAACCATACTAGCTATAATATGATATTTTGATAATAGTATTTTCAAATTATTAATTAGTTATAAATGAAATATACTTTTAAATGTATAAAACATATTCTTTTTTATTTTATATACCAAAGCTATTTATTTTCTTATTGCTTGCAAAGTATCAAGTAAAAACTATTGTCTCACATTGGCTTTCAATAATAGAAGTTAAACTACATTTTTTTTATATAACCTAAAAATAAATTATAATTATCGTTAAACCGGTATCTCCTTTTAAACAATCAACTGATTTATTAGCTATGGTACTGTAAAGTTGTTAGATTTACCAAATAATTAGCTGATCATCTTGAGTTTTACCAACATATAGAAAGTATATTAGGTTTCTAAGTGATAATGCTAGTAAATCCTAATAGTTTTACTTTATGTTATCTAATTATATTATTTTTGTTGTGATTCGCAAAATTGAGAAATCATCTTTATAATGATCTTATATTCTGTATATTACTAAAATATTAATCTATATTCAACTCAATTTGCCTATTGATAATTTTGGCTGCAATGTTTTACAAAATGAAACCTATTGCTGTGATTACTTTAATGACAGATTAATTCCAAATAAGTACACAATGATTTTTACTTAAAGAAGCTTATTTCATAAAAAATACGTTATTGTTATGTTGAGGAAAATTTTGAAATAGGGACAGACTTGACCAGTTTGTTTCTGTAGGGGGTAAGGATCTTTTCCCCCCACTTACTTGGTTTTTAAAGCTCAGCTGGGATGTGCCAAAAGTTAAATCAAGCAAAGGGGAGGTGTTAGTAGCCTCCCTGGCTCGACTGAGCTCTTCTTCCATTAGCGCAAGAGCCTTCTCCAATGTGGATATCCGAGCATCCTTCGTCTCAAGGATTGCTGTCAAAGTGCTATTTGTCTGAGTTCCTTCACTTTCCCTTATCAGCCCTTTCTCCAGCTGCATCTGCAGCGCTCTAAGCGTTTCATTTGTTGTCTTTAACTCCTAAATTAATAATAAAAATAGACAGATATGCCATGAATGTTGAATAAGAAAAAGATAATTAGCAGATAATTAGACACAAGTTTTGTAAATTTAATGCTATCAATATACATTTTTTTTCCTTTCCATTTATATTTTTATTATTGAATCAATGAAAGCAAAAAACTACCTGAGTGATTTTTTCAAGTTAGCAGCTACAATAAAAGTATTTAATTTTTAAACTAATATGAGCATGCATTTTAATCAATAATGACGGGAGAATTCTAATGGGAAAATTGAACTATATTGCTTGATTAAACCTCTAACTTAACTACATAAAAAAAAATTCTATCTTGGGTATTACTATTAAGTTATTATCAAAGAATAATTTATTAAAAGTGGTAAAAACATTTTTTCAATTAGGTATGACTAAAAAGAGATAATTTCAATAAGATCAATAAATTATTAAAATATATACATTACTGACCATAGCTTGTTTATTTTTAGTAAACAATAAGTATCTCAATAAATTTGACTAATTTTTTTTATTTCTCTAAAAAACTATCTAATGAATGATACTTGGTCAAAATAATAGATACTAAATGCTCACTAGCTTCACACGAAAGATTTCAGAGTTAATTAATATTGGTTTTGTTGGGAAAGCATTGCTTGTTTTACCTTATGCACTCAATTCAATGTTTTAATGTTTTATTCACACTTCCCTGCAGTTTTTTTTAATTGTACTTTTTATAATATAAAGTAAAAACATTTTTTATTGAAATAATATTAACTACTTATTTCTCTTCAGTTGTAAGTTAATTATGATTTTAAAGTTATCAAGACACTTAAAATAAAATATGAGTATTTCAATATTAACTTAATGTTCACTAAAAAGTGTGAAAAAAAATTATGAACTATTCCTATTTGCTGCTATTTACTTCATATGATAGAATAATTGAAATCATATTTATTTTCACTCATTGTCAGTGATTGGTTTATCAGTTTGTCAGAAATTAATTTAAAGCCCTAACAACTGTCAGATAGTATTAACAAAACTATCTTTTTGAAAGATTAATTTTATTTAGCTTCATGTAAATTACTGAGCTTTATGATAATAATGTGTAGTAGTATGATATGATAATCTAATCTAATAGTAGTACCTGTAAATTTATAGATTATAAAATCAATAATCAATAATACTTGAATTTCATTAAATTATTTGAGGTAGTTCTAAGTCTGATCTGTGATGAATTACTTATGACTCACATACACATGTGTGTGTGTGTCGATTCTGAAAATTTAACAGTAATTTTGCGCTATCTACTTGATTATCAGATATTGATGTGCTAAGGCTATTTGAAGTTGAGGAAATAATAATCAAAGGAAAAAAAAATCAACAGTTGCATTATTTATCTTTCCAACATAACTCAATGAACTGTTTAAGTAAATTAGTTTAATATAACTTTTAAGATGACAATTAAGGAGTCAAATATTAGCAGAATAATCAGTAATATATGTTGACAGAAATATTTTTTTTGTAAAACAAAGGGAATGATGCCATTGCATATTAAACCTGGAAATCAAGTGGTTCACACACTTACAGGTCAGAAGTAAATGGTAATATAAAATTATAATAATATGTGTTTGTCTATAAATTATACTCTAGATTTTACAATAGATAAATTATAAATGTTTTCCAATCTAATAGTAAATATTGTAAATTATAGTTATATGATTAGGATATTTAAACATCAAGATACCATTACAAATGGTAATTGTATGTCCTAAATTTTATTGATGAGCTTTATGTTTATCGTTGATCGTTATTATAATTGACATAAATCAATTGTGGATTTTTCATGTGCTGAATCCAGCTTCAATGAAATTTTTTCTTAAGAAGTTTTTCAGGATTATGTTTAGCATGTGCCAAAAATATGGTTTGACCTTCAGAATTGATATAGAGCCAGAGGCTGAAAAGAAAGAAGATGAAAAGAGTTATTTAAAAGAAACAGCTCAACCCTCTTTCAATAACAGTGTGATCATGGAAGGAAGAAGTGTAACTTTCCCATGTTTCGATAAATGTTAAATTTTGTGTTCTGAACCAGTTATTTAAAATTAAGAAAAGACTATAAAAGAAATATTCTTCTGTCTTTTGTTTATTTATAAGATAATTGATGTGCTAATTTTATTCCAAAAAAAGTATTTCGGTCGATTTTATAGACCAGAAGTTAATATATTTCAGTTTAGCACACGTAAAAGAACTTTTCGTTTGGTGATTTGGTTTTGGCTTACCCCTCTTCATGTGAAGTAATCATACAAATCATCACTTTCTCTAATAAAATATTCTAATCGTTCAAGGGCGGAACCAGGATTTTTTTCTGGGGGGGCACAACAGGCAGACGGGCAAAAAATCAACAATAACTTAGAAATAAAGTTGTAGTATTTATAGAAAGGTTTATTACAATATCTAAACAATAGTTTCACTCATGTTATTTCTATTATTTTAACAACTATCATCACATGATTTGCCTATAAGTAGGTACTGTAATGGATTCTCCACGGTACACAAAAAACCATCTGGGGCACGTGCCCCCATGCCCCCCACCTGGATCCGCCTAAGTAATCATTCTACCTTTTCATTTTGAAATTATAAAAAGACATAATTGTCTAAACAAGTAATGAATCACCAAATGAAAAAAAAACGTAAAATTATTATTGTATGCAGAATTAAAATAAAAGGCTCTAGTTTACGTAAGTAAACAATTCACCACACCTAATATATATAAATAAAAGTTTATCTATATCCCTCTGTCACATGATTTTATAGATGGAGTCACTAATGATGCACTACTTTTTCCAGGATTTGTTTTTTGTATAATTACTTACATTGTGTTTTTCTAAATTATATGGTTATGCATACAAACATTTCATAGTATATACTATTATATCTTAGAAGATTTTGACCTTGATTTTCTCTTTAATGGGATTATATATTTAGTATGGACACATGGTATTCTTTGTGATGCCACTGAAAGGAAGACATTTTTTAAAATTTTAACTATGTTTTTAGAAGTGCTTTTGGATGAAGATATATTTTGTTTTTCAGTATGGTCATAGGCGAAACTAGACAAATTTTTAAGGGATGTCTGGTAAAACCCTAGTGGAAGGGGTTGTGTGTGCCTGGGAATATTTTCCCTCAGTGATTCCAACCTATCTACACTAATGTAGTTGGATGGTTTCCTTAAAAGGATTAGGAAATGGTATTAAAAACCATTAAAAACAATAAGACCCAAGGCATAGCAAATAAAATGATTTGTTTTTTACTTCTGAATATTTACTTTCTCAAAACATTTATAGGGGAGGGGGGCTGACTATCCCCTGAAGGCCCAGGCTTTCCCTAGAGATGCCTATCTACATACATATCAATCTGATGGGTACATGAATAATTCAGGTTTTCTGGTACAGTGAGAATCATGGGCTTTTCAAATGTAGCCATCCTATGTGATGATTGCTCCTGTTCATAGTTATTGGTCATTTCAAAAGCGAGTTGTATTGGAGTCTGTGTACATTTGAGTTTGTATGGGATATTAATTAAATCATTGATCAATGTTCCAAAAGTGTGCCTTCCCTAGTTTAATATTTAAAATTATAGTTTTGATTATATACTCATCATCTTTTTCATAGAAAGCCTGGAACCTTTGCAAAGATATTTTGTATTGATGTTTCAGAGAAATGTAATAGGCACACCAATTTCTAATGTTAGAACGTGTGGTGACAAGTTAGTCAAATGATGTGAATTCAAGAACTTCGTTGGTTAATAAATTACACCTTCTGCATCTTTTTTCACTAAAGCTGATGAAATTAACATAATTATTTTTGGCAACGGAGTGGAGTAGCTCAGTGGTAGAGCACTGAGTTGCCATGCTGAAAATCCTGGTTCAAATCCCACTGGAGGCAACACTTTTATTTAGTCAATTAGCAGCCGGAGATGGATCATATAGGATATAGGACCCCCTGGTGCTCACCTAGCCTGAATAAAGTGGGGACTAAAATAAGGGGGGAAATCTGGTGGTTGAGCATGATCTAGGACAAATCACCTCCCTGCAGAACCATTGTTCTTGATACAGTACAGCCTCTACCATCTACTGAACCCCTGACCTGTTCACAGGTTGTAGTGGTGCAGGTTTTTTTTTTCTCTGAATAAACACACTGAGCCACATGGTATTTGGCAGTAATAGGCAAACCAATTTCTAATGTTAACATTTTTTCGTGCTTTTACAACCTTGGGTTATATGCCGAAACCCAATACCAATATTAACATAATTTCTATATTTCTATATTTTAATAAACCAATTTATAATGTTAGTATGATATTTGTAACCTGTGCGAGAAATCTTTGTGAATCAATTTGTTTGTGGTTATTGTGATTTTACAGAAATTTAATGACAATATGATGCATTGTGTAGATTGATTGAATGTAAGAATCAATTTTTCAATTGTAAGGAAAAAATATTTTCCTAAGTATAGAAAAAAACTTTGTCCCCTTAATCTGTTTTCATCTTATCCTAACAGTATATACACTATCACAATTTAGTATAAGGAAAATATTTTAAATGTTATAATTTTTTATAAATAACTGTTATTTAAATATTTCACATATTTAAATATTTTTCTAATTTTAATGTTTAAATTATAAAATTTTACTACTCCATTAAAATCTTATATGCTATCACTGACAAAGAAATGTAAGATATTTCAAAGAATTAACAACTGAATGTAATTTGTTTATTTTAAATGGTTAAGATCTATTTTATACTATCATTCTAGCAAAAATTAAAAATTATTCAATATAGACAAATGGATTCATGCTGCTATTATTATTTGTATATTAATGTAAAAGGCTTTATAATTATTTCTGTAGTTAATAACCTGGACTTTAGTCACAGAAAAAATAAGTAAGCAGTGATTATATACATATATACGTCATCAGGACATGGTCAAATGTTTGTTTAGTTGTTAAAAAAAAACAAATGCAATTTAAATGATTAGATTGCGGCTAAAGATAATTAGTTATAAATAAACATTTGTATTTATTTAATTGATTTTTCTACTGTTACTAAAATCCAAGTTTTTTTGTACTTGTAGGAACTCTGGTTAAAACAACTGATTATTCTTATATATTGCAAAGATTTGTATATGCACTTGTATTTATGTGTTAAAGTTATATAACATTATAAATTATATAACATATATATATGTGTGTGTGTGTGTGTTTTTACTTATCGTTGTTAGTATCAATTAGTTTGTCAAGAAATAGAAATAGTAAACTTATCTCTATTGCTAGGAAAAAATAACTAAATATGTGATTGAATGTATATAATTGTATTTATGAATGATGATTATATTCTCATGAGTTTTTTTTTTTTATATTATTTTAATGACCTAAAATTAAAAGATTTCTGAAGTTACTAGAATATTTATAAATAAAATATGAATGATAATAAGAAAAAACACGATTTGAACAATAGAGACCACATTAACGTATAAAGAAATAAACAAAATTTATATTTCATTGATGCTCTAGATTATAGATCAGTAAATGAAATTCTATACACCGTTGGAAAACAAGGAAAAAAATTACCATTAAAGATTGTAACTTTCCAAGTTTTGAACCCTAATAAATGACAAGTCGACTTCGGCAAGAGCAGGAATCTCAACCATGCATGACGAGTGATGACAGATAGCTTTAATTTACTCACTCGTTTAGTTACATTGAGTTCCTGGTCTTGACTTTGGACGACCGATTCATACTGTCGAATCAAATTTTCACTCTCAATCAGTTTAGCCTCTAACTCCATCTTTGATTGGTCATCTTCAATCATTTTACCACCTACAAAAACATCCAAAGCACGTCAAGAAAGCGAGGAAGAGAGGAAAATTTAGGAAAGGGGCTCTACAGGGTGCTAGGAAAAGCTTCATCCGACCAATGAAACAATGTGTCCACGAAAAAGAATTAAATTTTACTCCAAATGAAATTTTAAAAATGTTGTAATTTGTAAGTAGACATAGAATTTAAATGTAGGAGGCATACTAAACAGCCATATAAATATATATTTCTTTGGGTTTTTTGTGATATTTCACATGTTATAAAGTGTGAGCACAAAAGTGATATGAACTTATTTGTCAACAAACTCAGTATGCTCATCATGAAGCAATAAAATCATGACAGTTGTAGTATATATAATAGTAATATATTACTAATTATTAATTAATTAGTAATATATTAAAATGGTTTGTTATTAGTATATTAAAATGGTTTATAGCAATTTTATAAAATATTTCATAAAAATATAAAAACACTGTATTGACCAAACTAATATAAAAATAGTAAATTAACTATTGTAAATAATAAAACTGTTTATCATACATATTATGGCTCCGGAATGTTATTGGTATGAGCTGTTAATTGATATGTATTCGAAATTATATTAAAAAATATATGTAGAGCAAATAATAATTATAACATATCTATATACATGCTTAATGAATTTATAAATTTATAGAAACAAATTTAAATTTTGCCAGATAATCTCTTTTAAATTGTGCTTAACAAAGCTTGTGCTTTTCAAGAATAAAGGAAATATTAATGGAGTAATAGGTAAAATGAATGAACCATAAGTTAGCTATAAATATGAAATGAGTATTGCAATTTGATGAGTACTTCCATGGAAAATTGACTTAGATAAAAGATTATATTAGATTACTAATACCATTTTCTTTCTTTGTCAATTAGAACCTTTACTCAAACCATGTTTATTGCTTCATGGAGGAGAGTAAATATCATTATTTATGCATATAACCTCAATTTTTTCTGCTATTGTGTATATAGTTATAAAGTAAAAGTTTAAATAAATGTTTAAATATGTTTGAATTTATATAAAAGTATTCAAAACTTTATCTTCACATATCAGATGCCTGGAATTGAGACATAAAAAATTAAATCGATTGATATTAAACTTCTGAAAGATTTTAGAACTTGAACTCAAATTGAGACATTCGAACACGATCTGGCTTCAAATTCAAATTAATCATTTAAATATAAATAATTAACTAGGATAATTGAAGCTATCACTTAAACTTGAAAAAGTGTAATTAAATGTTTAAGGTTAAATAATATTTTAAAAAATATCTACATGATCTTCTGAATGCAATGCTGACCCAATAAACTGATTATTTGTACAAATATATTTTTTTTCTTGTGGAACTTTATGTAATTAAAGTACTAATTAAAATTACATGAACTGAAGTAATACTATAAACAACGATTATTTTGGCAGTTACTTTTGTTTCTTTCAGGTTTATATTGAATTCTCTAAAGTTTTTATGTGAAGTAAATTTAAAATAATATTTCGAAATGTATATAAAACTTATATTATGCTTGAAAGTTATATCATAATAAAAAAGTTATTAACTGTTACATTAGTAACAAATAATGAAAAATTTCTAAATAATTCACATATAGATAAAGATAAAGTTATTATCCGAGAAGGGATATGTAAATTTCATTTCAAATTAAGAATATTGTTTTTATTCTTTCCCATTTTTTCAGAAGATAAAAAATTCCTGGAATTTATCAATTGTATCATAAAGATCATGTAGAAGATAATGCATTACACCATGTAAGCAATGCGCTAGAGAACCTAAATAGTAGAAACAATAGTACCTTTAAAATGAAAATTTTTACTCTTGCTATCACATTTCAACTATGTGAGTGTGTATGTGCTTGTTTGCATGTGTGGGACTTTTTAAGTTTTATATAAAATAGTGTTTCAAATATAAATTGAACAAGAATTATTAATGAATTCATATTGAACTTAATTAAAATTTTGAAATCGTTTTTAACCTCTTTGGTCTCTTGTGCCTTTTAGTATGTGCGTGTGCTCACCCATTATTTTAGCCTTCTATCTCTTTTTTTAAGAGTTCTCTCCACAAAAGTGTTCTCTCTATCACCTTTGATAAATAATTCACAGGGGATATTTTATTACAACTTTTAGGTATTTTTCTCAGAAAGTGATTCAAGAGCCTAGCTATATATGTACAGAGGAAATCTCCTTCGAAAATGTCAAATCATTCATATCTTGGCACTGAGCTTAACTTCAAAAATTAAATATTATCAGGAGTCAAAATAAGACTGTACAAAAAGTTAGTAAGAGCAGTTGTGACATATTTAGCAGAAACATGTACTCTTAGCTCCTCTGTAATAAATACTTTGAAAATTTTCAAGAGAAAGATTCATCAGAAAAGTTATGGATCTGTGGTGGAAGGGGAGTGAATAGAGGTCCATAAAAACAGTGAATCGTGTGAGCTATAGTGATCCTATGATATTTTCCTCTTTATATTAGAAAGAAACATTGAGTGGTTAGGTCAGGTCTTATGAGGGGACGACTAGAGAATAAAAAAAAATTCTCTGCTTGGAACTCTGTATGGCACCAGGAGGAGAGGATGATCTTGGAGACGTTGGATCCAGGATTGGAAGTGGACCTCTAGAAATAGACAGTTCTAATTTTCACATGAAAGTGCTGTTCAGAGGGTACTGGAGCAATGCTGTGAGGAAAGCCAAGGTCCACTTCGGGCTACAGAGTAATGCAGTATAGGTATTTTTCTGTTTTGTACTACTCCATGAGTTTAATGAAACTCTAAAATATTAAACCATTCTTTTCTGAAAGGATTCAGTTTTTACTGTTGCTAAATGACTACTCAAACTATTTTTCAAAGAATATACTTCGTACACCATCATGAAAATGAAGAAACATGCTTGATGAGCATTTATTTCTCCAAGCCGTGGTACCATATTCTTTTTATCCATTGGAGAAACTTTTTCTCATACTTCAGGAGGTTTCTAGATACTTTTGTCAATAAATAAATCCTGTGACCGTATTTTTATAGTTTATTTGCAGCATTCGTTGCCATCCTGAATTAAATTGTTGTTAAACCAGGGTGATTTTAGTTGACTAACATTAATATCAATGATATCTTTTTTCTACTATCCTCATACACTTCACAAAATTCTGTTATTCCTGTTGTCTTCTCCATATTCTTCTTTTGGTGATATTCCTGGGTTAATGTAGCTATAAACATTACATAATATTCTATAATAATATAAAGCTAACTTGATACCACCCCCCCAATTTTTCAGAACATTAGTATCCCAAATCCCTTCTTGGCTCTAGCTCAGAGAATTGGCTCATAATAATAATAATATGGCAATAAACTAAATAATATGTCATTAGATAGTTTTTATCGAACTCTTATCCATTCATATAAATTTTAATATCCTTAATCAATTAAACATTAGAGAATATTATATAATTAAATCAATTTATTGAAGGAACTCCTTGGCCCTCTCAACTGCCTTCTTCCACTCATTTTGGTCAGCAGCATGTCCACTGGATACTCCAATCATCCTCAAGTCCTCAGCCTCAGCGTTCTTCCATCTTCCTTTCGGTCTTCCACGTGGCCTGGCTCCAACCGGGGATCCATAATATAATTTCTTTGCTGCTCTCCCATCATCCATTCTGATAAGATGTCCCAGCCATTTGAAGCGCTGAATTCGCACAAAATGGGAAACTCGGAGATCGTCATATAGATCTCTTTGTTCATTCTTAACCAATATGTACCATTTACTCTAACAGGCCCCATGATGCGCCTCAACACTTTCCTTTCAAACCTGTCAATCTTTTCAGCCAGGATCTTTCGTAGGGTCGAGGTTGCATAGACATAGGTCAGCACAGTTCGGATGATTGCTTTATAGAGCTTCATTTTGGTACCCTGACTTAGTAATTTACTACAGAGTAAACTTCTTAGGGCAAAAAATGCTTTATTAGCCCCCATTATCTGATTCTGAATTTCTTCTTCTTCATCCACCCGATTATTTACTATGGAGCCGAGGTATTTAAAACTAGAAATGCATTGGAATGCATACTGTCCCACAACATATTGCTTCGGCGGGTTTATAGGCGTTTTCTTCCTAAGCACCATAAGTTTTGTTTTATCTTCATTTATGGATAGCCCCATTCTTCCAGCTTCCCTTTGCAATCTTTCATAGGCCTCCTTGATCGCTTTGAGGGACAGTCCAATCAGTGTCACATCATCAGCATAACCAAGCACTAGGGTTGTCTTAGTAAAAATTGTGCCTGACTGATTAAGCTCGGCTTTGTTCACCATCGCTTGGAGGCCAATATTAAATAGAAGAGGGGACAGGGGTTCATCCTGTCTAACTCCTGGCTTCACTGCAAAAGATTGGTCCAGCTTCCCATTTATTTTCACTGGAATTAGGCTCCCTCTCAGAGTACAAGCTGCAAGTCGGATTAGTTTCAGTGGGATTCTCATCTCTTCCATTGCCAGGAACAGCTCTTTTCTGATAATGGAATCATAAGCTGCTTTAAAATCGATAAACAGAATCCATATAATCTTATTAAATTCTTTTGTTTTTTTCATTATTTGCTTTAAGCTGAATATCTGGTCAATAGTTGACCTGTTCTTCCTGAAACCCCCCTGATAATCGCCCAACCGAGGTTCCACAAATTCCACAATTCGGTTATATAAAATAGTGGAGAATATCTTATTGTAAGATGTGTTCAGGAGGCTGATTCCCCGGTAATTCTTGCAGTCTGTGGAAACATCTTTCTTCTTGAATAACTGAATCCTTCCAGCTATCCAGCATTTTTTCGGTCTCCCAGATATTAACTATCAGATGAGTTAGTTCCTCAGCCAGTGTTGACCCACCTATCTTCAAAAACTCCGCTGGGATGCCATCTGAGCCTGATGCCTTGTTATTCTTGAAGTTGTTCTAAACTGCATTAAAGCATAAAGACCATTAAAGACCAACCTCCTCCGAATCTGGTGGGCTCACTTCATGGTCATTTTCATTTTCTTGAAATTCCACATCAGGGTACTCCTCATCTTCCCTGGGGTTTAGTAATTCCTGAAAATGCTCCTTCCATCTATCTTGCAAATCCTGATCCAGGAAGACCATTTTACCATCTGAATGCTTTATCATTGGACAGTCATTCATAAAGCCTGATTTTAATTTACCCATTTCACCGAAAAACTTCTGGGCCTCATTGTTCCTGCTGTATTCTTCCATCTTACGCAAGTTGACCTGTAATGCACATCTTTTCTTTTGTCTTAGAACTTTTTTTGCATTAGATCTGGCTTCTTGGTACTCCTTTCTGTTTTGCCTAGTATCCCTATTTTGACCAATTTTATATATTTGTGAAATCAGCTCCTTTAATCATTTTTTTATACTGGGAATTATTTAGCCAAAATGTTTATTATAAAAATAGTTTATTACTAACTATTTTGATTCATGAACTTAATAAGCACTTGTTATTTCGTATAGCAAAGTAGATATTTCATTCAAAGTAACTTGTAGAACAAGTATATTAACTTTAAAGTTTATGTTGAAATGGTTGATTATCTAGGTACTACTGTTTCATACTTATAAATCTTAACATAAATGATTTGCTTTCTGCATCCATAAATTCCATGCCAATAGCAATATATTAAAAATAGTTATTAAACAAAATAAAGCATATCGCATTGAATAAATTATAAATATGGAGAATTTATAATATTTGCATTAATTTCAATTTGGCCCCTGCATAACCTATCATCAATTATTATTAACTTTATTAATAAGAAAAAATAATGAAGCATAAAAGAGTTTATAGCCTTAAAAACACTTTAATAAAAAATAAAAATAAATAATGTAATGCATCTAAATAAGGTCTAATTACGTCTATACTAAGGAAATAAATTTGAGAAAAAGATAATGATTGAATGGCAATAGCAGAAAAAACTCAGTCATGAACCACATATATAAAAATTAGATTCAGCAATACTTTAGCATTCAGCATTCTTACATTTGTACTTGGACCATTGCATTCTTTGGTCACATTTTACTGCATCAAAACATGGGAGAAATGAACATACCATTTTGTTGTTAAGGTGAAGATAATTGTAAGAAATCTTAAGTGCATTGAACTTTGTTCAAATAATAAAATATAGACAAGATGACCACTAATTCATATTGAAGAATCGATAAATACTACTTGAAAGTAACCACCTGTTTTTGAGCCAATGCTTGCATTTGATGTAACATTTGCCTTTCTTCTTCCTTTCCTAAAACAGAACGACTTCACCTTTACACAAAAAATGCCGGGTCTTATCTTGGGTGAAACAGGTGTTTGACCGAATGATATTAACAAAATATAAGTTCGAATGTTTGTAATTCTATAATTATAGTTCGAATAAAGAAATACATCCTTATATGACATTTAGTAAAAATCAGAGGATATGTATTTACCCAAAACTAAGACTTTTTCAATCAGATATTTTGGACAACTTTAAAGATATGGATATATTATTGGGCTTCATAAATGTAATGAATCCATACTAAACACAATATATTTGTACAAATCAAATTTGCTTTGCTTTTATTTTCCTCATTTTTATGCTGTAACCTTTCCTCAAATGAGTATTTACTTAGAAATCACCTCAGCAATGATTTTTTATTTGCAAATTCACAAACACTAAAGGCCATGAAATATCACTTCCTTCTTATCATTTTTTCTTCCTTTCCTTTTCATACTCAGTAAAGTTTATTTATTTAAAAAAAGATTCACTGCAAAGCATACAATGATTCACATGTCTCTCTAAGAAAAATAAATAACTAACTTTATTTATTATTAGGAGTAAGGAATAAATCATTTTAAACAGGTAATTGCAAAATTGATTTTAATGAGAAACATTAATGAACTTAGAGCATCACATTTAAATTTGTTATCATAACATAAAGTCTGCCTACAGTCTCCTTCAGAGGCAGTTGCCAGTCCCAAGCCCGGGTAAAGGAGGAAGGTTGGTTAGGTGGGCTAATTATTCACCAACTGGCAAAAACTGTAAAGTTCAGAAAACAACAGAGCCTTAGATATATGGATAGTCACGAAGGTTATTTGGCCCTGGCAAGGAAATGGTTGGTTGTGGTCAAGAAGGCCCAGGTACTTGTAGAACCATAGGCCAGTAAAGCGATAATAATTATTACATAAAAAAAATTGATCTATGATTTTTAACTTCGGAACTAGGATTTTCAGGAGTAAAAATGAGAGCAAACAGACCTACTATAAGTAATATATGCAAATGTAACAAACTATGATTATGTAATAACCTTACTGGGTACTACTGAATATCATCATTAGTAAACTACTTCCTCGTGCAGGAAGAATTCTAAGAAAATATCTGATGAAGATAAACCACTGATCAAATGGTCTTGCTCATAACAGTCCTTAGAAAGGGGCTTGAATAAAAGATTACAATACATCATTTATTTACTACCTTTAAGATATTTTAAACATTATATTGACTTGGTACCCCACTATTTAGAAAAAAATTATATTGAAGGAGATAAAGTATATTATTAAGATTGGTTAGTATCTTACTGATTAGTTTAGTTCTTGGTATGGAATAAGCAATTCCAAATTTTGGACTGCTTTGCCTTATGAAACTTGATTCATTATCAACCTAAATTCAAACTTTATACAATGCCTATATACTCGATCATTGCTTACAGCTAAGCATGGACTTAAATAAAAATGGAAATAGATTTGTTTTCTTTGAGAATAAGGATTTTTTTACCCAATCAGGGAAGTGATAATTAAAAATTGAGAAACAACTGTTGAAATCTATGCCACCTTCAAGGATTTAGATATAAAAATGACTACTATAAAGGCCAGAAAACTCAAACATGCCTGACATATTTCCACAATGAATGATACCTAAAACCCAAAAATATAAGTCACAAAAGTACTTCCCCTAACATACAGATTAATTAATTTACATATATGAAAACATAAATACAATTTTTCACTGCAGGTACTGTACCTTGGAAATTTTTTGTAACCAATTATTAAACCTTTACATTAAGTTTTATAACACTAATAATAATAATTTAAGAAATAGAAAGATTGAATATTATGTCTTAGTTTCGGGTAAATTTTAACCTAGTAAAATGTTAATTGAAATAAATGCTCTAACTTTAGTGAATATAATTCATATTTTATGAACTTATTTTATAAAAAGTTTTTAAAGTAAACTTTTTAGATTGATTTGAGCAAAAACCTTGATATCTGCAGAAAAAGCATTTGTGTAAATTATTCTTATATACCAATTTTCTAAAGAATGAGCACTTTTTTATTTTAATGATATTAAGTTTCTGATTTGGACAGATGAGTCTATGTTTTGTGGTATCAGTTAATACAAATTAATTGGAATATCATGAATTAAATATGAATGATTTAATATGTAACCCATTAATATGAATTTGTTTAGATATAAAAATATATATTTCAAAAATTATTACTATGTAGAAATATATGGAACTAGCTGTTTCCACAGATAACATGGTTAATATATCTAAAAAAGATCTAAATAAAACTTACCGACACCTTTAT
Organism: Arma custos; assembly: GCA_037127475.1. Taxonomy (NCBI): domain Eukaryota; kingdom Metazoa; phylum Arthropoda; class Insecta; order Hemiptera; family Pentatomidae; genus Arma; species Arma custos. Next base: position 117,208,880 of record CM073761.1, on the reverse strand, counting down.
TCTGCAGCATTTCCAGCAGCTTCTTGATGCTTTCATCTCTTGCCTGAAGAGTTTGTTTTTGTGATTCAATCCTCAATTCTAAATCCTATGAATCATAAATAATTAGGTTAAGTTTTAGTTTAACTATCTATAAGTAATCTATGTTTTTTTTTTTTTAATTGTGAACAAAGTCCAAAGATATTTAAAATACCCTTACATCAGTATATTTGTATAAAATATTTAATCAGTCCCAAAATAGCTCATTCAGGTGATATCCAATTATTATCTTTATGGCATTTGTAAGAGTGCTTATAGTCAGTCATAAGTGCTGTCCCACATTGCTTATTCCATGATTAATTTTTTTATTTTTTTTGATGAGGTATCCCAAGAGACATATAAATACTAGATTTGTCTTAAGTTAGGTTCTGATAATGTTCACTACTTTCAGAAATTTTAAAAGGCCAGACCAAGCTCACTTCAGAAATAAGTTTTATGAAAAACAGGAATGGTAGAATAGACATAACAAAACACTCCAGCAAAGTAACATGATATTGAAATGAACAGGTTACCTGTTACCTTACGTTTTATCATGTTACATGATAACAGGTAAAAAGAAGTGAATGATGTCCAATTTCATATGTTCATATCATATATGGAACCTTTTTTGTGGCATTATTAAGGCCTCATTACAAATTGATGATTGGAGTTCATAAACTAAAAATGGGCTGCTCTTAGTTAGCTTAAGGTTTTGTTATAACCAGTGTAATTTTAATTACAATTGCAATTACTTTGGAAATATTGGTAGTATACCAGTACTGTAATTAATTATTCCAATAACTTGTAGAAACTGCAATTTTAATTGTGGTAAGTGAATACAGTTGAAAGAAACAACCTTTGAACCTGAATTTCGTTGTGCCGCCCATTAAAAACTTTTACCTTTAAATCAATCAAAAACCTGAATTATTTTTTAAAAAATACCCCAATAATGGCTTCATTAATTATTGCAACTACATTACCCATTTGAATTGGTGTCTAAACCTCAAATGTTAACTTTATAATTTGATATTACTAATTTGGTTTCGCATGTAGGTATTGTGGTGTCATTGAGCCAATCTAATCGACTTACATACATCTCTGGCATAGAACCGATTAAGAAGCACAGATGTTTTGTCCTCTGCAAATATGTTGATGTAGATATTTTGTGACCTGTTTCTTAATCAGTATAGCCGATCGGACTCATAAAACATAGGTGGGAAATAGAGTAGACAAGGCTGCCATTGTGGATATGTTCCCTTCTCCGCTCCGCTAGCGCCCCGAAACTTACTCCAATCAGTTCTACTTTATCCGATAAGAATCTACATTTTAATAGAAACAACATGTTAATAAAACGTGTTTTGGTATCAGTTTCCAGGTTGTCGCTTCGAGGTAAGTCAAAACAAGCATTAACTTTTTAATTTTCCTTCTTCTTCCTTTTTAATTTTAGCGAAAATAAAAATAATCGTGAGTTTTAGTATGAAAAAAAAAGAATGTAATTGTGGGAGATGTGCATATTTCGGTAACTATTTAATCATGAAATGAACGTTTCAACAAAAATTTTTAAGCATAGATGATGATATAAGGCCGCGTATCCACTATGTTCGTGTAACACCGGTGCTCCGCGATAACTCCCATGTTGCAGTCTGTGGAGGTTAATCCGCGCTCCGCCGGCTGTCGGTTTTTGCCCGAACTCAAAGGGGAGCGCGTAGGCTACTGTGGACGGGTCTTGTAACATTAACATAAACACTGGGGGGCAGACGATAAATCTTATAGGTATAAATATAAAATCTACCTCTAATACGATTTTATAGAAAAATTCCAATATTATGGAATCCTTGATATAAATTACGGAAACATGTACTTTATAGAAATACAAATTTGAAATAAGATTCTTGGAAGTATATTCCGATGAAAATACCTGCTGATGTGTGTAAAAATAAAATATTAATTTTACTGTCAGGATATCGGAAAATTAAAAAGTAGAAAATACTTCTTAATAAGTTTAAAATAAGAAAAACAAATTATTTTATCGTAAAATAGCGCGGGGTGCTTGATATTAATCGTTGTAAATATTTTATTGGCTGATATTTTTAAAATTTAATTTTTAAAAGTATTGCTTCAAGATTTAAATGCACAGGTTGGGAGAGAAGCATGTTACCAACCCCCGCCTGTGTCCCCTTAGCCTTATGAATTCAACAATGACAATGATCAGCCCCACTACTTAATGAGATCATATTATTAAAAGCACTATCTTTTTCCCAAAATATATATTTACTAAAACAAACTTAGTGATTTCCAATCACCAATGGCCCTTTAACATTCAGATTGATCATCTATTAATCAATGCATGCCACAAAACAAACCTCTTATATGTAAATTCTTATTGAGGGGCCGATCCGGATATAGTACACGAGTGATGCTCAATTAAGAGCTAGTTTATTCATCAGAACATCAGTAGAGTATTAATAAACGCGAAGGAGACATGATAATGACAAGCTTAAGAGCGAAGGCATCAGTCATAAACAATAACAAGGTTGATGAATGTACGAGATATGCTAGACAAAATGTTGAAGATTGAAGTGAAATCGCCTGACATATATATATATATATATATATACCTGACATAGAAGTCAAAGAAGGGATAGAATGTTATGTTGTCAAAGACTATTAGATCGAAGGAGTTTACCTTCAGGCAACAAAAACAGGACATACAGGAAGATGTTCTACCATACACAAGATAAACTGTCCGAGAGTACGAAAAGAGAAGATCAGAGGAAAAAAAGAATAATCGTGGAAATTAAAAGTAACAACGAATCGGCCAAGTTCCAGAAAAATAGATCAGAATCAATACACAAGGAGCCATCTTCAACTCTCGAATTACTTCATGCAGAGAAAAAGATGGAACTCTCTATACCCAGAATATTGATGTACTAGATTGATAGGGGAAGATTTTAGTATCATCCTTAATAGGGAACAACTCTCAGGAAGGTTTCAGTTCAAGTTGAAGGTTATGTTATTTGCCTTACCACTGTTTTTCATCATAGAAATCGCATTTTAATTTATTTTCACTGTCTCCGGTAAGAAAAAAAATTATCAACTTCCCTGTAAAACTGTAGTACATATTATATCACTATAAAGTGAACCAACTTTTGATAAAGTTGTAAAATTTCTATTTGTAATCAGAAATTAATTTATTATTTCAATTATTACAATTATTCCCCCCTTTGCAAATTGTGCGGTTCTCTCAAGCTAACGAGGTCATCAACTTCTAGATCCTCGAAATCTAAATCCTGTCTCTCACTCACATTTCGAACGGTTTGAACTCTACAGCTATTTTAAGACATTTAACGTTCCCTTTATTGATATTTACATATTTTATTTTCAATTTTAAACACTGAATGAAGTCCCAACCCGGAATCCAATCACGGGGAAATAATCAAGGATACTGTGAAAGTTTTACTTTAGCAAGGCACATCACTACATCATTAGACGCAGTGTATTTGTACTCCAGAGAGCCACAGATAGCACTATCACATGATCCAACTGGTGACTCAGGTTGTAGCGCTTGGGATAATGATGTACATATTAAGAAATTTTGAAGTTATCCTTAACTCTTTGGATTTTAATAATGTTGTCACTAGGCAACAATATTTTTAAAAATGACCTCTATGTAATAATAAAACAACAAAAAAGTAACCATGTCTTATTAGTAACCGCCTATATCTTGTTTTGATATTTATTAAATATCATAGATTTGTATATTGATGTTTGTCTGAATTTAACATTTAGCAAATTCGAATCGAAATATAGAACTCAACTGGTTTCCAACGACGAATAGAGTCTGGAGCAAAGCGGGTGAATAGTCTGGAACTGCAGATTTTCAATAAAAATGACTCCCCCCCCCCCCGCAAATTAAGGACAGTTATATTGATTTCGCCATTATAATTTTAAAAGGTTCTTTTTTCCAATGTTTCCTTTGGATTTAAGAATTTTTCACAAAATGATTTTCTCCATGCAAAGTTGATAGATTTTTATAAGTAATAATCCGCCAAAGGCTACATAGGTACATAACTAAAAAACTACTTGATTAAAAATAACTCGTTTGATTTATGTCCATTGACAGCTGAAATGTAAATAAGTTTGGAGTGGATTGGATGAAGATATAATTCTTCATAATATCTAATCAAAATTTGGGACCAGTAAGAGTTTTTATCTTTACAATTTTATTTTGTCAATCATGCATACACTTATGCAGCCAAGAGGGAATACGGATCTACAGCTCCACCTCAAGAGATTAAAACAATTTACTAACTTTAAAAATAATATTTTTCCGTGATAGAAAAACGAACCAATCATTTTAAAATGCTTAAAATATTTAAAAAATAATCAAGTTGGCTCGTTCTCAATATTCCACTTGGTGGAATAATTTTTAGGATTGTGAAATTATTAGTCTCTCTCAAGTAAAATCCTGGCAACGTGACTGATCTCATGGATTTTATCTCGCAATGCATATTATGATTTTAGTATTACTAGGATTCGTGAATTAGGAGGGATTGAGATTTGTGTAAAAAACGACTTCGTCATAAATCCTTACACATAAAAATAAGTTTATCTGAATCAAATCACAACGCTCGGGCTTTGGCGCGGGAGATTAATTTCCAGTATAGCATTATTAATGACCAACCTGTTGAACCTACTATTTTCCAAGTAGCGTGACCGGAAATCATATGCAACTCTTGCAATTCCTTCCTCATTTAGATCAAGGCCAGCCCTATTAATGATTCTACGGTCGAGGTATTAGCACTTTACAAAAGGTAAATGCTTTTATTGTATGGATTTTGATGAACAACAATTATACGGAAGGTAGCCTTTACTTTACAATGTGGCATCGTGTAGTGTAATCTTCAGAGCATTTAAAAATTGTACAATAAAAAAAAACACAAAAAAAAAACAGGTCCTCCAAGCCACCCATTCTGCAGTGCGCTCGATTCGGCCTTACCTACGCTGAATTTCCGTTGCCTTTACGTGTTTAATGAACTTCTTTGCAGTTTTTAATTTTATTTTGAATTCTTTATTGATCTGAGGTACTTCAATTATTTTTTAGAGATTTAATATTCAATGAAAATAGTTGCAGGGTAAATTATTTGTATTTTTTTATTAGGCTTCAAAATTATTCTTTTTTTTTTTTTTTAATTTATTTATTGATGTTTACAACTGTATTACAATTATACAACAAGTAAATAGAATGCATGTTACATAATGACATGAGAATGACAAGTAGAGAAACTAACCACTGGTAGTACTCAAATCAAAGTTCAAATAAGAAGGTCACGTGGCCATCTTCTTTTCAGACGCCTCGGAGGATTATCGGGAATTGAAGAGGAAGCTAGGTTTGAAACTAGAGGGTTTGAGTGGGAATGAAGTTTGCTATGAAAGGATAGATACCGGGTTCGGGCCAAATCAGCAACAAAAGGGACATTAAGGTCGTTATGGATGACTTTATTCTTAACAAAATAAGGAGCATTGACGATTTTACGAAGGATTTTGGATTGTAAGGATTGGATACGAGAGGAATTCGATGGCTTAGTGGAGCCCCAAAGCTCTACTCCGTAAGTCCAAATAGGTCGTATGATGGTCATGTAGATGAGTCTTTTGTAGTTAATTGGGAGCTTAGAGCGTTTGTCTAGTAAGTGTTGAAGTAACCTGAAACGTCGAGCGCTTTCTTGTCTTTTCAGTCTTGTATGAGGATTCCAGGTCAATCGTTTGTCAAGGTGCAACCCTAAGTATCGGATCTGTTCTACAGAAAATTATTCTTAAATCTTAGATCTAGTAATATGTTATATTTGTACAACATAGCTCCCAGAAATGAGGTATAATATTAATAAATATAATTGAGAGGAAAATAGTTGACTGGAAGATCTAATGTGGGAGTTAGGTAGCCTGGTGGTGCAGTAATAAAAAAAAGGCTAAATAAGACAAACTTATTTATGTTTGTAGAGTAGTTTCAGAATAGCTCTTCCTTCCACCAGGTTCGTACACTTTTGATTTTTATATCCTCCCTCCATCCTTAACTGTCCCCATCATTCATACCCAATTCTCTCATCTCTAGCCATCCATCAAATGTTTTAACAAAACATCACGATTTTATTATTTACCCTCATTTACAATCCAGAATTTTATATCTTTACTCTTTATACATCCCTTCTATAGTTATTCTTTAACAACATATTTTGTATTAATATAAATTCAATATTATATATATTTAAATAACATCCCATACTTTTATTATCTGTATATATTTTACGTCATACTTTGCAATTATTTTCATACATATTTACTTATATAATTTCTATTAGTAAATTACCATTTTACATTTTTATATATCACCTATAATTTAACTAGGTTCCATACTTTTATTTTTCACAATTTTCCATTTGTTCCATCTCTTTATGTTCATTTTGTATCTTACTGTTCATTTTTCTTTTTATCGTTGCTCGGCATTACCACCTTTTGTACTCTTATGATGTAATCTTGTATTCATAAATGCCCTTAATATTATATCCATCGCTAATTTCATTACTTTTCAATTTCTGATTTTATTGTAAGCTTTCTCAGTATTGCAATTTTTTTTATAGTTATTTTTGTTCTGTTTCTTCTTTCATGGCCCTGAAGATGGCCTACAACGTATGTCGGAACGTTGGCACTTACAACAAATAAGTTTGTCTTATTTAGTGTTTCTTTGACCGCACCGTCAGACTGTCTAACTCCCACATTAATAAATATAATTTATTTTGAGGTAAAAGTGAGCAGGTAAAAATTCATCCGGTTGCGAGCGCCGGACGAGTTCAGCTTATACCATCGAGAGACACCTAGAGAAGTAATCCTGGTACCCAATATTGAGCAACTGACAGAATTCAGCGCATATGTACGAGAAACAGCAAGAACCACTAGAGTGGTTTCGAGCAGGTAAAGAGTTAATCAAATTGTAAACTGCATCCACGCTTAATCGCCACGTTTATCCCCAAAAACAATAAATTAATGTGTACTAATATTGAAAAGTAAAAAGAGACCTCACATAAAATGTTAATACCGTGGAAAAATTCCAACGAAAAGCCCTTAAGTCTCCAAACTAAAACAGAAAATGAAATTATCTGTCCGATATGTTTTTATCTAACCTTATCCAGCCGGGGTCGAGTAACCTTCCTTATGATTGATTCATTAGTTACATTTGAGCTTATCCTCAAAGAATAATAATAACAAAGAATATTTGAGACGTGGCGGGATGTTTCTTGGGTGCATTATTTATTTTTTGTTTTGTTGTTATTCTTATTTTTTGTTTCTTTTTATTACCCTGAAGGCGAAATATCGGACAGATAATTTCATTTTCTGTTTTAGTTTGGAGACTTAACGGCTTTTCGTTGGGATTTTTCCACGGTCTTAACATTAATGTGTACTAATTTTAGATGCTGAGTATTACCCTATAGGGTTTCCTAAATCCGGTTTGGTTGGTAATGATATATTCCTGGTATATCACATAATAATTTTCGTCCACCGTCGTATTCAACCCGGGACTTGTTACTGAGAGTTCAGTGTTTTAGTAATTTGTTTCATAACAAAAACACATCATATCTATGTTAGACCAACGGAGCTACGGTTGGGCTCAAATTGTAGCAAATTTAATCTACTTTAAAAATGGTTAATTATGTTTTTTCTTCAAAAAACGCACCGATTAGGAGATGCAGTTAATTATTATGCGATAGGGACTGAACTAGTAATGTATTAGACCTATGGAGGCGCAGTTGAGCTCTAATTGTAGAAAATTTATTCTTCTTTAAAATTAGTTACTAATGTTTTTTTAAAAAAAACGCACCGATTAGGAGATTAGGGCCAAAAAGTGAAAAACTCCGAAAATTTGACGATTTTTCGGCCACCGAAGGTTTCCCTCGTCATTTTCCCGTTTTTTCTCTCCATAAGAACCTTCTATGTGCCTTAGCGAAAATATGAAGAAAAAAAATTAGCGAATTTGTCGAGCCGTTCTCTAGATTAGCGGTTAACTAGGAATCTGGTGATTCATTTTTATTATATATATTCTAAATATGCCATCCGTTTTGTTTTTTTTATACCTATTTGTTTCTCACTTAATTTATTAATACTTCCAACTTTATAGTAATCATTATTTATGCCAATTGATGGGAGTAAATAAAACCACGATTAGTAAATAATCCACGATAAAGATTTTATTTTTCTGGTTATGACACAATATTATTGTGTAAGGTTTGCCCCCTCCGTCGAAGACCGCCCCTGGCCCAAGGAGAGAGCACGAGGAATTGGACCTTTTTTGTGTTTCCCTTACAGCTCCTAACCCATCGAACATTCAAACCAATAGTTATAGTATAATCGAAAAAATAAAATAAAATTGTGCATCGGACGTGAACCACATTAGTGCCGGATTTGATAGTGCGATAGATTTTCATATTTATTTCTGCTCAAGTTTAATTAATACATCACAACGAATGTTGTATCATCGGTATATAGTAATACATTTTTTTTAAATCCCTTGCATCCGTAGCTTCTCACTCTCTCAAACGTCTTTCCCTAAACGATTTTCATAGCCTATAAGATTCATTCAGGTCTTGGGAAAAAAAAATCGAAGAATCTTCCTATAAGTGAATGACTATCATCATAGGTAAGAAAACGTTGTTTAAAAATGAAAATGTTTAAATGAAATGAATTAAAAAAAGGTTATTATTCTGTTAAGTTTAGTCCCCTAAGAATAAGAGGTACATTCCTACATTACTTGGCAGTATAACCCTCAGCCTAAATTTCACTGTTAACTGTTTTCTTCTCTAGATTTATTTCTTTAAATTAAAATTTAAATAAAATTGAAGTTATTAGTGCTGCGAGTGGTAAATGGAATCGGGAAGATCAAAAATATAGATGGAGAAGAGGGTTGTAAATAGCGAACATCACCAGAGTGTTCCCATGAGGAACACCACGTGATAAAAGGCTTATTAGGAATTTAAACTGTTTCGGAACAAAATTATAAGGAGAGGAAACCACATTATTAAGTTATTTGACATGGAGAGGTTATTGAGTTACGAAAGTAGGATCTCATTAATAACTGAGTCGAAGGCTTTGGAAAAATCGAAGAGAACAAAGACAGTGGTTTTATTGTTGGTTGTGGAGCATTGAAGGTAATGGGGTATTTTCAACAGAGCAGATAGCGAAAATATTCTGAAGGAGATAAAAATGATGATATATAAATAAATCAAGCACGGGCAGATGAAATCAACCTTAGCGATGGCGTTAAAAGGGTTTAAATTAATATTTAAAAATAAATTATTGGCAAACCCTCAATATCAACCTAGAATGTTAAGGTCGTCTTTGAGATTTTCAAAATTATACGGAGGTTTTTACGTTAATTCGTGAACAAAAATTTTATAGTAGGCTATGAATATCGTTTAGGGAAAGACGTTTGAGAGAGTGAGAAGCTACGGATGCAAGGGATTTAAAAAAAATGTATTACTTTACACCAATGATACAACATTCGTTGTGATGTATTAATTAAACTTGAGCAGAAATAAATATGAAAATCTGTCGCACTATCAAATCCGGCACTAATGTGGTTCACGTCCGATGCACAATTTTATTTTATTTTTTCGATTATACTATAACTATTGGTTTGAATGTTCGATGGGTTAGGAGCTGTAAGGGAAACACAAAAAAGGTCCAATTCTTCGTTCTCTCTCCTTGGGCCAGGGGCGGTCTTCGACGGAGGGGGCAAACCTTAGACAATAATATTGTGTCATAACAAAAGGGATCAGAAAAATAAAATCTTTATCGTGGATTATTTACTAATCGTGGTTCTATTTACTCCCATCAATTGGCATAAATAATGATTACTATAAAGTTGGAAGTATTAATAAATTAAGTGAGAAACAAATAGGTATAAAAAAACAAAACGGATGGCATATTTAGAATACATATAATAAAAATGAATCGCCAAATGCTTTGTTAACCGCTAAACTAGAGAACGGCTCGACAAATTCAGTAATTTTTTTTCTTCATATTTTCGCTAAGGTACATAGAAGGTTCTTATGGAGAGAAAAAACGGGAAAATGACGAGGGAAATCTTCGGTGGCCGAAAAATCGTCAAATTTTCGGAGTTTTTCACTTTTTGGCCCTAATCTCCTAATCGGTGCGTTTTTGAAAAAAAAAAAAAACATTAGTAACCAATTTTAAAGAAGAATAAATTTGCTACAATTCGAGCTCAACTGCGCCTCCACAGGTCTAATACATTCCTAGTTCAGTCCCTATCGCATAATAATTAACTGCATCTCCTAATCGGTGCGTTTTTGAAAAAAACAACATAATTAACCATTTTTAAAGTAGATTAAATTTGCTACAATTTGAGCCCAACAGTAGCTCTGTAGGTCTTATAGATTCCGATTTCGGTCCCTATCAATATATATATATATATATATATATATATATATATATATATATATATATATATATATATAAAGAAATAACCCTGACTGAAAAGAAATACGTGTTAATTTTTGAAAATCAACTCGTAAAAAGAGAAAATACAGGAAATCGTATCATGTTATATATATATATATATATATATAAGTTAGCTGTAGATATAATTTAGACCTTAATTATATTGTAATTTAGAATCATATGTTCATAGATTTATTGTTTTGTTTTGTCCGAGATATTATTAGAATTAGTTAGTTGAAAACATCTGTTGCTAAAATATAGACGTATTATTAAGTAAAGTGCTTTATTTTCAGTCTAATTGTAACTTAGACTTATATATATATATATATATATATATATATATATATATATATATATATAAATGTTAAATCCTACCCCAGTTCTGTGACGATGTCATTTTCATACGAATGGTATACGAAACCCACCGATTCGGGCAGACTCCTCAATTATTACTCCCAACATCTGCACCACCAAATAATTAACGTCACCAAAAATATCATCCACCGTGGCCTATCCCTCGCCGACTCCTGCTTCCATAAAACCAACACCTACCGCATCAAAGAAATCCTATTAAAAAACAATCTTCCTCCCCACGTTATCAAAAAACTCATCCATGACTATTATAACCCACCCACCCACACCCGGTCTCCACATCCGCCATCTATCCCTATATACAGACCCTTGCCATATATACCCTCCCTCTCTAATAACATTCAAAAATCCTTACGTTCCTCGATCCCCAATTTATGTATCACCTTCAAATCCCATAACAAACTCTCCAATATTTATACCCGAGTAAAAGATCCCATTCCCCTAAAACAACGCTGTCAGGTCGTCTATCGTATCCCTTGCTCTACTCCTAACTGCAACTCTTCCTACATCGGCGAAACTAAAAACCTTAAAGATCGCATTGCCCAACACAAATATGCCATTTCCTCCCATAACCTAACCGCTTCAAAACTCTTCGAACACGCCCTATCTTTTAACCACATTTTCGACTTCGAAAATACGTCCATCCTAGCTTCTGTTCCTAATTATAATAAACGCCTCCTCTCGGAAACCATCCACATCAATTTAGATTCCTCCACTGCCTAATTTCTATACGTTTCTGTTATATTCACATCATATTTTATATTTATGAAACTTCATTTTAACTGTATACAGTTATAATTAAACTAGTTTTATTTTTCTAAATCCTTCATATTACACTTTTTTTATATTTTAATCTTCTCATTTTGTATCTTTCCGTTTACCTCCTCATTTTTCTTTCCCTTTATATTATGTTTACTTTTTTATTCTTTCTGTACATTTATTTTCTGTATTTTATATTCGTTATCTTTAATTATTATATCTGTCACTATTTTAATTTCTGTTCATCATCATTAATTTTATTATATCTGCCTCTATTTTAATTTTAGTATATCCTGTCACTATTTTAACATTCGTTATCTTTACTAAAATAGAGCCAAAAACTCAAAAAGAAACACTATTATTTATTATAATGCAATTGGGAAAAACCACAATGCAAAGCCTTATGTTTCAAAATATACACCTACTCACCAGTCGTCGTTTCGCCTATTCAGGCATTATCAAGAAACCAAAATCAAAAAGGGGTTATGTGAATCGCATCTCGAAGAAAAAGCACCCCTTATTATAATGCAATTGGGAAATCCACAATGCAAAGCCTCATGTTTCAAAATATACACCTACTCAGGGGTGCTGTCTCATGTTTGGAGCCTGTTTGGGCTGTTGATCGTTGGGATGTTTTGCACCTTTTTCTTCGAGATGCGATTCACATAACCCCCTTTTTGATTTTGGTGTCTTGATAATGCCTGAATAGGCGAAACGTCGACTGGTGAGTAGGTGTATATTTTGAAACATAAGGCTTTGCATTGTGGTTTTTCCCAATTGCATTATAATTCGTTATCTTTAATTATCCTATCTGTCACTATTTTAATTTTCTACATTACATGTCACTATATTCTTGTTACTGTAACGTTTTTATATATTTTTGTTCTGTTTGTCTCTCTCATAGCCCTGAAGATGGCCTACATTGTAGGTCGAAACATCGGCACACAATAAATAAGTATACACTTATTATCGTTTTTTAATAGACTGCACCCCCAACTATTTCTTCCTTACATTAGAAGTTCCAGTGAACTATTTCTTCTCTAACATATATAAATGTTGGTCATGACCGAAAAGACCATCGAAGAGAAAAAACGGCATAATCTACAGAATTGAAATTTGGAAAGTAGGTACATTTTATAAGTACAACGCACACTAAGAAAGTATTTTTGAATATTGTTCCCCTAAGGGGGGGGGGGGGAGGGTGGCAAACGTTTCTAATAACAAAATAGATATTGAAAGAGGTGATGAAGGTTTGTATGTAATTTTTTATTTATTAGACATTATTTATTTTTATTAGACATTCAAAGTTTTTACTACTTTGACTTTTTTACTACTACCCTTTAGGGGGTAAAATAAAAATAGAGGATGAAAGTTTGTATGAAAATATGTAACGTTTATGTGCGTTTGTGGGGAAATATGCCTAAGTGTGCCTACCCGAACGAGCAGACATTTGAAAGCATACTAATGTGCGAAACGCTTGTGAATATAAAATTTTTTTCAGCTGAAAATTCATTATTATTTACTGCACATTGATTACAATTCGATTTGTTAACACGATTTTTTGTTTTACTTAATTAATGTTCTTGGTGAAATAAAAACCAATTTTTGGGTTAGGTTATTAAATACTTTTTCATTAATTGGTCGTTTTTAGTTTATTTCATTCGTCAAAAGAAGATTACTTTTGAATTTAGTTGGATGTTATTACGTCATTACTGTTTGTTGTACATTTGGATATTAGGTAGGAACCTAATATCGGTAACTCCTTTGTAATAACGAACAATTTCTGTACAATTTTTCGTTTTCTTAAGCTAATTTAAATAAAGTAACTAGATTTTGGTTTAGAATCATTCGTAAAATACCATTGTTTCGGTTAATTTTGTAGTTAGTTTGCATGTGTAATTTCGTAATACATAGTTTTCATAACCATTCTTTAATTTAATTAGATTTTATTACATAATGAAAATGCACTAAATGAATATACAAAATTAATAATTATTCTATTCCCCTGTGAACATTAAACCTGTACTTCGTACCCTAGCTTCTCAGTCAGCTGCCTGCTCCGAAACTGCGTACATCGCTGCAATTTATAATTTAACTATTGAAACTGAAGTTAAAAAATATATAAAGATAAAATAAATATTCTACTATAAGAGAAGATAGTTAACGAAAATTATAAATTATGTAGTTTTAATATACTTTAATAAATCCGATGTCTGTTAAATTAACCATTCTTTAATCACTTAAATTTTACTACATAAATTACGTTTTGGCAAAATCTATGTTTTGGTAAAAGATGGGAAAACAAAAAACTTTGTTTATAAAAATGTATCCAATTTATTACAATTTGAGCTGAACTGTAGCTCTACAGGTCCAATAGAATCTGGGTTCAGTCCCTATCATATAACAAATAACTGGAATCTTATACATCTGTGTATATAAAAATATCCTGTCACGATGTTTGTTCGGGCTAATCTCCGAAACTCCTGGACTGATTATAATGAAATTTCCCAAAGATATGTAACATTGTCCAACTTAAAATGTAGGCTATATATTTTTTCGATTTTCGACCGGAATTATTTTGTTGCAAAACTATATTGTTTTCTAACCTGCTGCATTTTTGATATGTTGTAACAGCATGTCTGAGTAGTGTAAATCCGAATTTGCATCCGAAAAAACGGATATTACATACCTCATTCATTAAACTAATGTTTATATTCTATCAGTTAAGAATTTAGTATATTATTTATTTATTATATAAGGTGAATGAAATGTAAAATCAAAAATAAAAATTTAATTTTAAAAACTATTATAACAGACACAGCAACGCGTGGGCGGGTTCAGCTAGTTAACTATACAAATTTTATGTCAAATGAAAACAACAAGATAATAATAATAAAATTATTACTTGATTTATTAAATCACAAATATTTGAAATTTATAAAAATATTCTACAAGAAAAGAAAAGACCATAGGCTCATAATTATCTTACACTTTGATACAAAGAAATATTCATTTTAGTAAGTTTTTGACTCATGAGCCAAAGACTGTTCAACCTTTCTATTTTCGAATATTAATGACATAATATAAACTAGGCTATTCATTACCTTGATGGTTTCTCTCAAAATTGCAACTTCTCTCGTCAAGTGCTCGTTTTCTGCGTAGAGGACCTCCATTTGCTGTTGCATTTCAATGCTTGGACCACGCATTCGAAGCCTCAGCTCTTCTTCAAGTTGGCGCACTAACATTGCTTGTTTCTGAAAATAAATATGCAAAAATTTAATTGAAACGAATAAATTACTTTTATCAACAGTTGTAACGAACATAGATATAAAAAAGAACTAGTTAATATCCTAAGAACTATACTTCATTCCAGTTCCTGAGATATCAATGTTATTTATTTAATTAATTAAATTATATTATTTCTTTCTAGTCATTCGTCTGGAACTAAGGAATCCAAAATCTTGGATTAATTTTGGGTACTTGTGTCTTAACGCAGCCCTGGTTACTTATTCTGCTTATTCGCATGCACGAGCAGTTACATTTTGTAACGGTTACATTTCTAACAGTTACCTTCTATTTATTGGGGTTGAAAAATGATGAACAATTACAAATCAAAAGAATTTATTGACAAATGGAAAATAATAATAATAATAAATTATGAACAATTAAGAAATAAAAGTAATGGAAAATCGCAATAATGAAAAATTATGTACAAAAAAAATAATTTCAAACAATTAAGAATTAAGAAATAAAAGTAATGAAAAATTATGTAAAAAAAAATTGAAAAATGTAATATATGATGAACAATTAATTAAAGAAGAATGAGCAATTACAAAATACAAATAATAAAAATTTAATCGCATTTAGGTGGAAAATGCGTCGAAATAGACTTCAATATAGATTCAAAACAGTCTGTATTTTGTTTTGACTGATGCTGTCGCCATACGAACTCGCATAAATATGATTCATTTCCAAAAAAACCTTTCACCACAATACAATTTCATTTGATGGGAATTGCTACATTTTCTTTGTTTTGGTAAAATATTACGCTACTGCAAAAAATGTACAGCTTGTTCTTCTGTTGAAGGCAAATCCCAAATACGCATCATTTTACACTAGAATAACTAACTAAAATAATAACAACGAAAAATCTATAACAAACAATAAAAAAAAATAAAGAACAAATAACGAACAATAAACAACAAATAAGAAACAATAAATCAGCAATAATCAAAACACAGTAAGCAAATAGAACAAATCAGCTGTTAGAAATGTAACCGTTACAAAATGTAACTGCTCGCGCATGCGAACAAGCAGGGAAAAGTAACCAGGGCTGCGCTAAGACACAAGTACCTAATTTTGTTATGGAATATACATATAAAAATTCAACACAACTTTAAAGATAGAAAACTCATAATCGACCAAACATTTAAGTAAAGTAGCTTGAGTACTAACATAACATTAATGCAATGAATAAAGTAATAAAGACGTAATGAAAAACAAAAAACGAATAAACGCAGGTATATTACTAAACTCATATTCATATTTATGTCAAAATATTTTATTTCCTATCAAATGATCAATATATGATGTTTTTGAACCAACAGTTAATTTATTTTTTCTGGCACTAAACAACCTAAGTATAACTTGAAATCTAAAAGAGAGTAGTTGACTCTAGAGCAGTGGGTCCCAGCCTGCGGAGCCTGAGTTCAAGCCAGGAGGGGCGCGAGACCAGTTGAAAACGAAGAATTCTCATTTAATTTTAGTTATTTCTCTCGTTCCTCTACTTCTTTACCTTAAATTGAAACTTAAATTGTATCTTATATAGTAAAACTATGTATTTAGTTTTGATTTCTATGCAATACTTGTTGTTTTTTTCATATGCCCATACAATTTATTGTGCAAAGGGGGGCGTAGGAGGAAAAAATACTCAATGGGGTCGAAAAACTTTTTAGAAGTTTCGTTATATGACAAAAGCATTAGGCAGCGTCATCGATGAAACCTCCCAGGCGGCTATACAACTATACCAACAATTATCGTTATATTCCAACTCATTTACACAAAACCTCGACAAATTATATACCTAAACCTTCCTAGTGAATCACTCTATCTATTGGTGAAAACCGCTTGAAAATTTGTGCAGTAGTTATTGAGTTTTCAGCGAACAAACGCGGCCGAGGACTTTGTTTTGTAATATGCATATATATTTATATTTTATAATATATATATATATATATATATATATATATATTTATATTTTATAATATATATATATATATATATATATATATATTTATATTTTATAATATATATATATATATATATATATATATATATATATATATATATATATATATATATATATATATATATATATATATATATATAAATTTTCAAGAACGAAGGGGATTATTGGTCAAGAAACTGTGGAAGTTTTGAAATTATTATTGAATTATTGAAATTATTATGCTCATTTAAGTAAAAGTATCAGAGGAGGAGATAAATAATTTCAATTTTTTACACCTTGTCTAATATATATCGAGTTTTAGAGAAATACACTAAATATGAATTATGAATTATCACTTTTCTAAACTAACTTTTATCCCCTTTTCTCTTAAATTCTTAAAAATAACGAAATAAATCCTTTTGTTGTTGATAAATACAATAAATGAAATCGTATCTTCCTTGACGGAAGAATTTTAGGGAAAATTCTTAAATGAGAATGAGGATAAAACAATATTTGTGATACTCTATTTTACTGTTTCTGTTTCTGCACAAGAACAGAGAGCTATCGTGGAGTGCATAGCTTACTTAGCAGGGAAAACGCTCTCCGGTAAACACTAAAGCAATCGTACCACACTTTATACCAATTGTACCGTGTACCGCTTCTTTGTGTATCAACCTTTAGCCCACTTACTCTAACCTGCCACTGAATGGAACTTCCTTCGTTTAATGCAAACTTCCGATAAAAAAATTACTTGAGAGGTAAGCATTAATTGAAATTTATACTCTCATTTATGCCTTCAGGTTGATGGCCATTACCTTTACATATAAACAGAACATTATGGCTTCTGCTTGGAAAGAAAAGTTTACGCTATCTCAGAAACAAAAACTTTTCGAAGGAAACAAAAGCATTGAAAACACCGACAAAATAATTGGAAAGTGCATATACTTTGAGATGTATACCTCCCCCACAAAAGGAGAGGTGAGTCGGTTTTGTTGTTTCTTGAGGGAATGTTATTCACTTCATGTTAACTTGTTGCTTATGGAAAGGAACAATTGTTCTTTATGTTCTTGGAAATATTTCTGTTTTATCAACAGGATTCGGGGCTCAAAGTTTTGATAAAGAATCGTTATAGAAGGAAGAAACTTTTAAACAACATCTAAAGGTTTAATAATCTCTACCTTGAAACTATATTTAACCAGAAACTGTATTTTTCAACAATGACGTCATCGGCCCCCCTATTTCACCCTGGGAAGTATTTATCTTGTTAAGATGTTATATACGGTTGTGAAGGATCTTAACATTACGTCTCCATAGTAAATAAAACACTTTATTTCTTATAAAAGTAAGCGATGTCAATCGGACAAAACACAAATTATATTATGCAAAAAAGGGTTAAATAAATGCATATTGGTCTCTTCAATTAGTTGGAGACAGTATCTCACTCCACTTGGCAGTTCTGATCTCTTTAGAGTTTGCCCTAGTAACTCGTTGAAGGAAACTGTAAAGTCTAACACAAGATTATTGACTCACCTAGTATAGTCCTTGAGTTAATGATATGTCTTAATCACTCGTGGCACTTAATTTAGAACTTTGCTTTAGTTATTATCAGGAATTTAATGATGAGAGAAATAAACCACGTGATTTATGTACAAAAAACTATCCGCGAAGGTTATATTTATTGCGGGTCTTATTTGAGGTGATGTTGAAGTTATAGGAGAGTCTTATGGAATGCGATGGTTGGAATGCTGGTTTCAGACGATCGACAGATATATTTGGAGTTACGGCCAGGTAGTTGCACGAGGAAGTATTTGTCGTGTCGATAGCCAAAAGCTCTCTATCGTAGACAGAATACTTCTTCTGAGACTTTGTGAGTGATTTAGAGGAAAAGCTGAGAGGGTACCATGTATCTCCTTTCTTCTGCACCTATCTGAAGCATCGCTGGAGATGGTGGTTTCACCATTCATATCCGGATATAACATATGAAGCATTTTGGAAGCAGATTCCTCTCGAACAGGACCAAGATCACTCTCTACAAAACCTTGGTACGGCCTGTTTTAACTTATGGATCGGAAGCGTGGGCCTTTAAGAATCAAGATGAAAGTAGACTTCTGATCTTCGAGAGACTAATCTTGAGAAGGATTTTTGGCTCTGTTAGAGAGGGTGGAATTTGGAGAAGAAGGAAAAATGCTGAACTAGCTGCCCTTTATAAGGATATAGACTCGGTCAAGTTCATCGAGATAGGACGACTTCGATGGGCCGGGCACGTCGCACATTTGGATGATTCGGCGATACCCAGGAGGATGCTGTCCGGAAGGATGCATGGAAAAAGAAGGGCTAGCAGGCCAAATGTCAGATAGGAGGACTCAGTGGCATCGGACGCACGGGCTCTGCTGGAATACTGAAATTGGAGAGCTGCTGCAGCTGATTGTATTGACTGGCGAAGGCTTTTGGAGGAGGCCCACTCTCGGTGACGGGATGTAGAGCCAGCTATGTATGTATGTATGTATATCCAGATATAACAGTTCTGATACCTCGAATAAATTCCTTTTAGTATCCTTAAACGCCTTTAAAGTTTCCTCTGTCTCTGTGTATTGGAGACTTGTCGTTTTTCGGCTTGTTGTGAGTCAACTGGTGGAGTGGCCATTGAATGCTTGTCGCATTGGGTAAGCATGGTCTGTAAACAATTTGTGTTATCTTGTTAAATGTTATCTTAGACCGCCTCGAAATCATTTTACTGGACATGATATTCCTCATTGCAAGTTGTATCTGTTGGCGGCCATTAGTCTATTTTTAATTTCTGCCCCTATCCTATTGTTATACGTCATCTGAATACGTCATTCATATCTGAATTCAGACACTTGTTCGAGGTTATATTTTACGAATGAAATGGTTGCCCTTACTGTGTGCCTCTTCTGAGACCATATACTTGGTATTGTCTTCGTTTATCACCAAGCCTAAACACTCAGCTGCAGATTCCAGGGCCATGAATGATTGTTGCTAGCAATTTATAATATTTGAAAATGATTGTTATTCAAAACAACAATAATAAAATAAATTAGGAACAAGTGCAGAACTTCAAATACTTGGGAGCGCATCTAAACGAAAACGGATACATCGATTTGGAAGTGACGGAGAGGATCGGTGCCGCGAACAGGATGTTTGAAGCTGAAAGCTGAAAGAAGATTTCTTAACCGAAGAGAAGTAGAAAAGGAAACGAAAGTAGCTGTATTTAAGCCAACATTCCTCCCTATCCTCACGTACTCATCAGAATCATGGGCGCTGACAAAGAAACACCAATCCAGAATACAAGCTGCAGAAATGAGAATTTTCAGGAAGATAGAGGGTACAACAAAAAGAGACCGAGTCCGGTACACCACTATAAGGTCGAATCTGAATGTTAAACCATCCAACGAGCTGATAGAGGAAAACAGACTGAGATGGCTTGGACACCTTCTGCGGATGGATCCTAGCAGTATTGCTAGCGAAACCTACCGAGCCAAAGTGGAGGGAATACGAGGGAAAGGACGACCTAGGAGGAGGTGGGAAGAAGAGGTGAGGAAGGACTTTGAGAAGAGGGGACTCCATTGGAGCAGAAGAGCACAGTTGGTGGAAGACCGACAGAGCTGGAGAAGGCTGTGCAGAATTCCTCCTCACACTGCTCAGGCGGTAAAGAGGATTGATGATGATGATATTCGAATTTAGGGAAGATAAGTATTCATGCTTATTTTATAAAAAATGTCCAATGAATTTAAAATTTACCCTCACATTTACATCGTAAAAATTAGGGGGAAAATTTGGTTTATATCTGCGGTCAAATATAACTTTTTCTCTTACCCTCTTCGGTCTTACCAGATTTTCGATTTGAGTGAGGTATTACAAGTGCAGCCTTCCCGGTGCTATGAATTTTTTAGATATTTCGAGTCTGAGTACGTAAATGTGCTTTGTTTAATTCCGATACTGTATACATTTTCTAAGCATCTGTTTAAATGACAGCGTTGTATGGATTAATTTGTGTCCATCAATTTCCTTCACGCATGCACGTCAATATTTTAATTTACTCTTCAGTAATGGCCTAAATCCTTTGAAATGGTGAGAATTAGTGTGTAAAGGGTCTATCACTTTTATCATTTTTTATTTTATCTAATTTTGCTTTCGCATGCGCATATTTTACCTCACATATCAGTATTACGAAAAAGGCTGCGTATAAAGTTGGATAAAAATGTACAAATATCAAATGCCAATTGTGGGTACGTATATTAAGTATATACAGTGGTATTATTTTGGCATTAAATTAAAATATAGTGAAGATGCTATAATGAAATTCAACAAAGTAAACACTATTGCCCAGGGCTAATTTATTTTATCACAAAACACGTCATAAAACTTTCTTTTCGATTACATAATTTATTTATATCTCAATTTTTGAGTAAATGTGCAATAATTGTATCTCTGAGGCATTTAATCGATACCGTGAAACCTAAGGTACTTTATTCTCATAACTACTTTACATTATGATTTTTTCATTTTTTTTGTTTTATTCATGCACAAAGTACTCATAAAAATATTGATATAGAATTAAATTGTCTAATCCTTATATCTTGAAAAAAATTACGGAGATAAAACATTTCATTTCCGGCTACATCTAACGTACATTAAGAGGAAGATGCTATAAGCTTTGAATTTATAACAATAAGCTAATTACCAAGACCTCTGTCAAACTTCTAGGACAATTATGAACACTTTGGGGCTACGACAAATAATTATTCCATTAATTATCACATCCATAATTGGCAGATAAGTCACGAAATAGTCCCCTTCAAACGTACTACGTTTACGATCAAATCCACTCATTTCCACCCTTGCTTTTTAATCCATCCTCCATAATATTCAGAATTCACAGAAAAGAATCACATACAACTCTCTTCGGTGAGCAGGTAAAGGTACTTTTCCAAGTATTTACTGTCAAGCCAAATTAATATGTCGCATCGTCATATTTACTCATGTGAGCATATGGGACGCAAGACGATCTCATGAACAATAAAACTGATGCTGTACTCATATGGGCAACGCAAAAGGTTTGTGAGAGCCAATTGCCCGGGTTTGGATGGACGCTTCTAAGACAAATTAGATTTCGAGCCAGTAGAAAAATAAAGAACTGAATGAACTTTGATTCACGGGAACATTGATTATGTTCAAACATATCTTGGTCAACCGTTTGTATTGGATGGGAAATTCATGGAACTGGGATGGGAGACTTTGAAGAATCAAATTTGATGGAAGACTATACCATACATAGGTGAAAGGAGATGGAATACTAATGATAGACGGGCCGATGAAGATAATCGTAGAAGATGAAGACTCTTTAGTGTTCATTTCGCAATTGGCGTTGATGAGATCAATGTAGAAACTTCAAAATCCTTGTTGGTCTTGTTAAATTTCAATAGAAATTTTTTATTTATGTATTCAAATCCTTCAATCTGAGATGTTGACGAGGCAGTTCGGTTATATTTCAAAAGAAAATTAAAAGAGATCGTTTTGTTCGATTAATTTTTAACAGAGATTTTAATAGATTTTTTTATCATGACTAGTTTACATTTTTTCATATTTTTGTTTTATTCATACACAAAGAAAGTACTCATAAAAATATTGATAACGAATAAAATTGTCTAAAAATATTTAGTACAAAGAAATAATTGCTTTCAGAAACTTTCGATCATTATATTTTTAAATACCAATTGTTCTTTTTTTTCTGGTTTGTGGATTCGTCCCAGTGGTAGGGGAATTGGGACGTTGAACAAAAATCAACAATAAAAGTTAACGTTATAAATACGTAAATATTACTTTAGACAGGTTGTGTTTAGTTGTTATCGATCCTGAGTGGTAAGTAAGGGGGGGGAGGCATTCGACGGATCGTAAACAGTTCTAGGAAAACTAACGAAACTGGGAGGGATGAGGGCTGGGCTAGTCCGTCTCAAATCGATGACAGTCTCCTCCCCCAACATTAAAAGGATTTAAAGACGTCATTCCGGAGAATGGAAGGGACTAAAGCTCAATTAAACATGTTTCGTGAAAAGCTCAATTCAAAGTTAAATTGCCTCGGGAATTTCGGAAGTTTTCTGATAAGTTTATGTCACAGACTCAATTTTACTCCATAATATGAAAACATCATCATTTGTCATAATGGAAATATGTTTGTATTCCACTTTAAACTCATGCTGATTAGATTTATTAAAATTATAACCTCCTTAGGTTGATCAGCATCACCATCCTATCCAATTAGACAGTTTTGTCTGTCCCGATTTCAAGCGGGATCTATCTGATCACTCCATCGTATTCTTTCTTCAACATTTCTTCTTCCTCGTGGTTTGTATTGAAGTGCGCCATCGGACATTCTCTCACCTCCTATTCATGACATTGTGTTCTATATTCTTCTATTACCGATGTTATTCTTCTGACTACCAGTTTTTCACTTTTTCCGAGCTTTTTTTCGATCTGTTAGTATGTGCGGCTCATCAGCAATTTTCCTCCGCTTTGACTGATCTGCCGCAACTCTTCTCGGTATCCTCAACCCCGGGAGCCTAAGATCTGCTTTCTCATCGTCCAGCTATCGTATTCTAGGCCTGCCTCTTCCTCATTCTCCCTCTCGACGTCCCTCCATGATCAGCTTTGGGAGCCCTTTTTTATCCATTCTGTGTACGTGCCCCAGCAATCTTAATTTTGCTTTTTTAATACAAGACACTATATAAGGTTCTCTAAATACGAAAGCGGAAACAATTTCCCTCCTTGCTTGAGCCATATACTCTTCTAAGGATCTTTCTCTCACATGCATTCAATATTTTTTCTTGCTGCTTGGATAGTGTCCACGCCTCCTACCATACATGATGACTGGACGAAGTACCGTCTTATGTACCCTTATTTTGAGGGTTCGGGATATAGCTCTATTTCGGAACAATTTTCTGGGATGGACCAATTACATCTGGTACCGTTTTCGATTCTAGCCTTTTTTTCTTGTTCCAGTAACAGAAGATAAATTCTATTGTAATGGTGTCTAGATACTTAAATGTTTTAACATATACAAAACTGTATCCCCTTCCTTGGAGATATCCACTGGATGGCAGTTTCCTGGATGAGAGCATGTACTTTGTTTTATCTTTATTTGTTATTAGCCCTGCCTTCCTAGCTGCCTCTTCACATTCCAAAAATGCCTCCAAGAGAACGTTTTGATTTCTTGCTGTGATGACCATATCAGCTTATGCGATTGGGGCTTATTATTATATGATAACGTATTGGGTCATGTTATTATAAATACATCCCTCTGCCTTTGCTTTGCTTGTCGTTATATAATTTTGCTTCTGGCTCGTATGTCTGAGCGTAAGAAACATTACATCCCATGTCTTTAAAGGTGTTTATTTGTTCTAACGACTCTTCGTGAAATACTTTTTTTAACGTTGGGCGTTCTTAAAATCGTAATTATCATAAATAAAAATTACAATACTTTTTTTTTATTACATTGAGGTTGTAACTTTTTGCCGCGCTAAATAACGTTCATATAAGTAGAGTCTTCATGAATTGTCTTCCGGTTCTGCCGGATCTTAATAATTGTTCTTACCTCGACTGAATAGAAATGGAATTTGGACAACACATCTCTTGAGCGATCTTAGCCTGTGCAAGTCGAGAGCAGTACAATAATATCTAATGAAGCAATAGGAGTATTAATAATTTTTAAGTTGAATTTAGAACAATTAGTTACTACGAATGCTACTAGATGCCACTGGGTTTCCACTTATTTCGTTGGGTTGTTCATTATCGTCCAAATATTCCTTATAGAATGAGAGAATGAAATGCCGACTAAGTATTTGAATTCGCGATAGAATCAATATTAATTTGAACTTTGAAATACCGGGAGGATTCGTTGAAATAAATCGAACCATGTTCTGTTATTTATTTCCGTAATTTGAAATGTCTGCATTTTTTTATTTGTCTTTCTTGTACCTGTGCTGCCTGAGTTGTTGAAAAATATACTGTTTAGTTATTTGCTGGTTGAAATCATCCAGCGATATCCTAACTAATTGGACATTTTTCTTTTGTTTATAATAAAATCTTTATATTTCATTTTTAATAGCCTTACGAACTATATTGTGTGAAAAATAGTATAACTGCAATAAATATTTTTGAATTCGAAAAGCAATATATTATCTACATAACATGCGTAAGTAAAGCAATCTCTGTAGCAAGTAATAATTAACAATGTATCGCCAGTAAGAGATAAATTTGATAAATGGATCTAGTTACCTCTTCAATTAATAAAGCTTTTGCTTCCATAATTTATTGTATTATATTTACTTTTTTATTTGTATTTATTGGTTTGTTCGATGCCGATATTATCAATCAATGGTTACATAATTAAATCAAAATGTTTTTCAATTATTTATTCATAGCTTTCATAAATTGTTAATAATGATCTAAATTAAGAGTAATAATTTAAGTACTCGGAGGTTTCAGGGAAAATCTGAACTAAAATTCAGTTCGAGAATTAAGAAATTTTAGTTGAAACGTGATAATGTATTTATTATCCTTCGAGAGGATTATTTTTCTTGAGGTTGGAACTACCACATTAAAAATGAAGTTGATGTTTATTTATTTATTTCGTCTCTATCACTAAGGATGGATTTTTCTGACGTCCGGGCAGCAGAACATTGCTAGACATTTGTGGATTATCGATAGTTCAGGAAAGAAGGACCAAAAAAAAAAAATTAAAGAGATGAATATTAGCCTGATCCTAAATCTAAAAATATATGTAATGCTTTTTAGAAATATTGTTTTTCTGAATGAAATATGTTCTTCGACTGAAATGTATAATGTTAAGGCAGCGCCTCCGTGCTCGTCAATAACGCAACCATTCTTCAAGTTTCGCCAGTGCTTTTAGACCCGTGGAATTACAATTTTATTAGTTATATAGTTTTACAGCCTTTATAGTCCAGAACCACACAAAAGAACAGGCAGGAATAATAATAATAGTGTATTAAACAACGTTTTTTTATATCCTTCTTTACCTCCCATTTTCCTGATACAAATCTGGCGAAATATAGAGTTGTATAGTTCCTGAACAGCGCGAAATCAAGAAAGTACCGTGGTATAGTCAACTAAAGAGCATTATATTCTTCATAATATGGTTAATTAGAGTAGAAGTTTGAATACCGTCTTCAGCTCATACCAAAAACTTGTAATAGCTTACAATTCTCGTTAAAATTGCTTTGATGGCCAAAATTATAGTTTCAATCAATAATTTTATCTAAAATTATTATAATTATTATTAAATTATAAATTTTAATTCTTATCTAATATACTGGACTCTATTTAATTTGAAGATAAAATAATTATAAAATGAGCCCCGAATATTTGTTAAAGTCCTCACGTAAAACTTTGAACATTTTGTTCCCAAGACGATGCAGTAATAAATCAATCGCAGAGTGTTCAATTTTTCAATCTTTGCAGATCTAAAATAAATTCACGACCAGATAAATCATCATTTCAATTAGACCCTTTAACCTGTTCCAGAATGCCCCAGAATTATATCATCAATGATAATAGTTAAAAATAATACTAAATCAAAATACAGGGCATTGCTGCTATTAAACGAATACATTTACGACAAAAATTTGGAAGAGGAATCAGATATTGGTTTGGATTCTCATGAGATGGTCTAATAATAACCACCACAACCAGGATAAGCACAACAAGATAAACAAGTTAAAACAAATAATCTAAGAGAGAACTCTATCCTGACAATGAGTGTTGGGGAAATGGCCTCGCGTGCGGTTGGCACTTACCTTCTCATCAACGAAATAAGGCTTTTCACATCTAGACCAGATCCGAAAATAAATCAGTCACCGATGTAAGCAGAATAGAATTAGGACAATAGATTATAGGCAATCCAAGCATTATTAATTATATATATATATATATATATATATATATATATATATATATATATATTATAATCATCATAATCTTTCTCTCTTCTACTTCTGTGCATTGTTTGAGGGTATATAGAATAGAACAGAATAGTCAAATAATTTTATTCTGGGAGGAGGTCCCTTAAGAATAACAGAAATGAACTAAACTAAATAAATACATATCTGGCCAAAGGACTACATTATTAGAATAAAACAATATCTACATAATATCTTGAAAGTAAATAACTAACAGTTTTGGTAGAGAATCAGAAGATGTAACTCAAAATAAGATAAAAAAACAAACAAATTTACAATAAAAAGAAACAGGCTTATAGAAAAATAAGTGAATAATAGTATCTATTGAATAATAGTATCTAATAATTTAAAAAATGATATCATTATGAGTGGGGAATATTTACAGTAATTCATCAATCGATTGAGTTGAATACATCTATAAATTATTTATTGATATAGAGTACCTTTTTAGGAATTTAGAAGATGTAGGAAAAGTTTGGATTTAAATGAGGTTAAAGAAGACGCATGTCGGATATTGAGTGGGAGTGAGTTCCAAAGAGAGATAGAACGGGCGAGAAAGGAACACTCAAAAGTTTTGGTTCTGTGGCAACGAATATAAAGATCGGAAGGGCGAGAAAGACGAACCCTGGAGGCACCATCTGTAATAGGCTCACACAACACATGGCGTATACGGATGATGTCTTCACTGGCAGGTTCAAGCAGGCGCAGTTGAAGAGTTCAAGAATGCCGCATATGATTTAGGACTCATGATCAGTTATGAAAAGACTAGATATATGAAAACATCTCGGCAGATCAGGGGGAGGGCAGAAACTGTTGTATTGGGAGAAGAGGCCTACCGGAGCTGCGATACATTTAAGTACTTGGTGGGAGTAGTGTCGGAGAATAACAGTGTGGAAGCCGAAATAAAAGGCAGGATGGTTGCAGGGATGAGGTGTTTCTACGCCCTGCAAAAGGCACTCCAATTCAAAAGTCTCTCCAGGAAAGCAATGATATTTATATACAATACAGTGAATACTCTAACCAAGGAAAACAGGAAAATCCTGCTGTTGTGGGAGAGAAGAGTCTTGAGAAGGATTTTCGTAGCGGTCAGAGAACAGCATAGATGGAGAATTGGAAGCAATGCCGAGCTAGAGGAACTATATGGTGAGCCAGATATCATCACAGTTATTAATAAGAGCACAATCAAATGGCTGGGCCATGTTGAGAGAATGAGTCCCTGCAGATTGCCAAAAATTATGCTGAGCGGTACACCAGGAGGTAAAAGAATGAGAGGGAGACCCAGGAACCGATGGATCGGTGATTTGGAGGAGGACTTGAGAATAATGGGGATCAGAAATTGGAAGAACCTGTCATTGGACCGTGAGGAGTGGAGTAGAGTGGTGGCAGAGGCCCAGGTCCTACAGGGACTGTAGCGCTCATTAGTAAGTAAGTAAGCAATAGATATAAGATGGATGTTGTGAGTTGATGGTTTGATGTAAGTAAGAACCTAGGAAATTGAGTCTACTGATAGAAGGGAAGAGCCACTTTAACTCAACGTAAAGGCGGGACACACGAGAGGACACCCCTCCTCGGGGCTCATACGTACCGATGAGTTATTTTATGGTGGGGTAGTTGTGGCAACGACCTGAAGTAAACCGTGTATAGATTGAATTGAATTTGTAGCAAGGAAGTTTCATCAATGTTTCCGTATTCAGTAATCTAAACCTCCTTGTCCTCTCTTCTTCTTTTACATGTATACGTACCAGCTCTAAGATTAGGAAGCGAGAGTAGAAAGTTGTGAATAGATGTAGTAGATGGTTTATAGAATGTAGGAGAGTAGTCTCTAAGTTATCTGTAGTCCATAGTCAATAAGCTATAATGTCAATCAATAGTAAATAAGTCACTTAGTTCATTAGAATGTTTCTTGTATGCCCTAATTATTATGTTCTATAACCCAATATATCTATATATTTTTTATGTATATCTATATGTCATCCACCATTTGTTAACTGATGCTTCGACAAATTCCTAATTATGTTTCTCACAGTTGTATAATTTACTATTTTTAGTTTTTATTTGTATACCTCTTCAGAGCGCAGGTTTTGTATGGCATAGGCGCGCTGCTAGCTTAGGAAAGAATTATAATCCTCTGAAATTATGGATTTGTTCTTTCATCACCTTGAAGAACACAAAAACACTTGAGGATAGCTTAAAATAAAGTTAAAAGAACTCACTACATTATCCAAAGATAATAAGGCTTCTGTTAAAGGGAATAGTCGAATTGAAAACGAGAATTTTCTTTATGTTTATCTATTTAAAGTTGTAATCTACTTCAGACAATAAACTACCTACTGCCATAGTACAGAAACTACCTAATACTGTACATAGTACAATATACAATATAGGCAGTGTAACCAACTGTCCCATACATAGAGCCCTAATAATAAAAAAAAGTTTTGTTTGTAATAGTATTAATTTACTTAATAAAGGGTTTAGCTTTTATTGGCAGGATGTCCTAAATAGAACTACAGAAAAAAAAAAGAATGATTTAAAATAAGCTGAAAGGCTATTTAAGTATTTGTTTAAGCTATCATAAGTTTAAGTATTCTAGTAACCAATGAGACTATTAAATGCTAATTTTTTTCGCAATTAGAAAAATTAATAATTTCTGGAGTTCGAAGAAATTAAAAAGGTTTTATAGATAAATTTTTGTTCTCCATTTGTGTTGATTCTTGTAGTAGTTGTACACCGGTATTTTGCTTGCTGATTCAATACTTGATAGGACAGGAGTTCTGATAAATGTCTTGTAAATTTGCTTTTGTTTCTAAATATGGGTACATTTTTATAGTGTTTTCTTCTTAATGGACAACCAAGATGATTTTCAACAATCATTTTAATGAAATCTATCAACCTGCAATAATAGGCTTAACGGATTTTAGTTTTTATAAGATATAATGTGACGTCATCAGGATTTTTGTCCGTTTAGTCGCTAATTTTCCTTTTAACAAAATTATTTTTAACAATTATTATTATTTTAACAAAATCAACCCCAGATAAACAAAAGCTTTGTACTCTTCATTTCTCCTGCACTCTTAATGTGTCTTTCTAAATGTTTAAATAAGATGATTGTCATGGTAGTGATATCGTTCAAATTATATGCCCAAATAATCCTTAAAAGATTGTTATGGCACCATATTATAGATTTTCTACATGGAATATGGTGTAAAGTTAGCATAGTTTCATTAATAATTAGTCAGTGAATATCTTTAATCTATCTCATAAACAAACACCATTCTCAGATGCAGTGAGTTTGATAACACCGACAAAAATTGTTCTACTTTGTCTTTGAGTGAACCAAGTGATGGTGATAAAGGAAGTATGTCTGCATTACAAAGTTTTAAGCACACTCAAAAAATATCGTAAAGAAACCTTTGTTATGTATAGATTATGTTATTGTTTATAATAGTTATTGAATAAAAAGATGCCAATAATAACAAATATTGACTCTTTACTTGAAATGAGGTAATTTGATTAATAAGCAATTGTTTTATTTCTCAAGATGAACACAATATTCTATATGCAAAAACATCATATCAATTTCTTATCACAAAAATATAAGCAAGCCTGATGACGTCATCAAGCCAAAATGAAGCGTTTAATTGTTTAAATATTATTTTAATAAACAATTTATTTGGATCCACTAATTTTATTTATTAACCTCAATTTGCAAACTTTTCATTGCAAGGACACATTAGCATCCGTTATTTCAAAATTCCAGTTTTGTATTTCATGTATATAACATTAATAATTTTAAATAAGTGTAAAAATAGTTGGGTTGTTACAACTTACTATACTCCTTAGCTAAGTCATCATCTACTCCCGGGAACATACCTAAAAATAAAAAAATTAAAATTAAACAATTGTAAAGTACCTTCTTAGTACAATATTAAACATTTTAACAATTAAAAAATATTTTCATAGAGAATCAAAATTATACGTTAAAATGGCTGTTAAAGATTCGAACTAGGAAACTCGAAAGTAGCTGCTTCAAGTATATCATTGTGGCCTCGGTTACTCAAGGTGCCCGAGTTGATTATTGTACAAAAAAAAACTATCTCGTAATTCTACCTTTAATATTACCATGAATAAAGATATTTTTTAATTATTTGTCGTCATGTCATCATACATACAATAGTCGTTGTGTGTACCCAGGCCTTAGGATTCATAGCAGTTTTTATTGCGCTTGAAGAAGGCGAATGATCTAAATCAAACCAGCCTAGATTCAGAGTACAAACAATTTATTTGAAAATAATGTCGTTTACTAATTTTCAATAACTATGATAGCACTAATGTAGATTGTCTAAGAGTCCTGAAGACAGAAAGGAGTTGTGGTACCTGGAGGTGGCTATGACAGTATTTTCATAGCGTTTTCATCAGGGGATAAGACAAGATGACTAGCCGATTTTTTCCCCTTCTTTTTCTCGAGATCTATTTCGAATTGAAACAAAGTCTGTTTTGTGAGCAGGTGATTGTTGATTTTAATTCTTATCTAATATACTGGACTCTTTGTTACTCTTGGTGATTGTTGCATAATGCGATGTACTTTGATGTGGTATAGAAATCAATAGACGAAGGAGTTGCATTATTTCTCAACTGGACCGTTATACTGGAATGTAAACAGTAAGGTGATATATTTTAAGATATTACTCGGAAATATTTGTTGGGCAGTAAACGCATTGCTCTAGTGTTCTCAGTGAAGAAATTCAACAAAAGAAAGAATAAGCGAAATTTGGCCCTGGATAGGCAAAATTTAGAGCTCCAACTGTAGCATCGTCCGATTAGCCATAGCAGCATAAAGTGGCGTTAAACGAACAAACAAACAAGAATAAACGAACGTCTGTAATAGGATGTCACCGTGCAACTGTTTATAAAATTACTACAAGGACAGTGGCTATGTGCAAGAGTGAAGCATGGCGTTTGACTCGGGAAAGCGACAGGTTGTAGACAGTTTCGGGAAATGAAGGTGCGAAGAAAAATAAAACTGTACCGAGAGAATAAATGATGAGTGGCGTATAAGGAAAAGCGTGGAGCTATATGGGCCCTGCAAGAATGACAACTTGGTGATCACTGTGGAAAGGTGTCGCCTCAAATGGTTTGGGAACCTTGATGGAATGGAGGAAGGAAGATTGTCAAGTAGGATACAAAAGACTACTTTATTTCCGTCCTGGTGGGGCGCTCCATAAAGACCGAGAACACGCTCAGGATAATTGTTCCCGATAAAAAAGTAAGAGCCTGACGGTCGGAACATCTTTTACAGTACAATCGTAATTAGTTTGCGAGATCGCAGGTGGACCAGGTCAGTTCAGGTGCCGTGGTGGCTTTTTATTAAAGAATAATCTTGAATTTCTTTTGTTCTGGGACAACGCAACTGAAGCGAATTTGAATTTTGTCTGAAGGTGTGATGTTCCCTTCTATTGTTCGTAAAAAGATTTTTTGTTTATCATATTGGGCATCTGCAGTGCTTTGTATGTTGGCAATAAATCATAATGAAACCACTGGCATATTCAACTTTTTTAATAGTTTGGTAATTTTTGCACATTTTGACACCACCGTACCTATTTCGAATTACATACATTTATATAAGAAATTAAATGCTCTTTAAAATTGTTTTTTTGCAAATTTTTACTTTATAACCGCTAGAGAAGCAAGTTGTTTTTGAAAAACAGGAAAATAAATTTCTTAATGGTTTTTCAAGATCATGAAAAAACCCAAAATGAGGAGGAGGTAGAAAACTTCTGGTTTGAGCCACAGGGAAAAATCATGGATACCTGAGGATCAGCATTACTCTAAATTCTAGTACCTCCACTTAAATAATAATCCATTGTTGGATATCAGACAATTTTAAAACGTTGCACTCAATAGACGCAACATTTGGTTCTTTCTATTTTTTACTTTATGATATTTTTAAGAATGCACGTTTCTGGTATAGTACTTTGTCTCTATTTTTGTAAGATTGTTGTATTTGGTCATGGTCCGTCCATAACCACTTTATAAAGTTACTACAATTTATCACTCATTAGACACAGAATCTAATACAATTTAATTAAGATAAAGAACATAATTTTCGAAAAAGTCATCTTTGAGGAATTTTTAGTTAAAATTCCAAAAATTGTCACCAAAGATTTCTTCTGATACAGACTGCTGTCTGTCGGGCTTTCTACTGATCGAGAAAACCCCCGGCTGCGGTGAATCCATGAGTCAAAGAGGATTTAACCATGGTAGTGCGAAAAAAATGGAGCTATGTACAGAAATAGGTAATAATGTGCAAAACAACTTTATGAACAACTTATTAAGTGTAGGACAAGCTGCTGCAATAATATTGATCCTCGGTTCCTAACGTATCATTTGTTTCCAGTGGTAGCTTCGTTTAACACTAATTGGTACATGATAAGTAACGGTGATGTTTTCGAAAAGCGAGGGAAGTTATGTTCATGAGAATTTAACTCGATCAAGGCTGGTCCGTTGAGATCACACAAAGAGGCTGTCCTATTTACCGCCATTGCCATGTTGTTCAGCAGAGTTTTGTTTACCATACTTTGTTAAAATGATTTCAATAAATAGGTTATTGTGACAGATTATCGCAGATTATAGATTATTATGACTGACTATAGAATTTGGGTGCAGTTCGCATATCCTACTAATATTATAGATGCGAAAGTTTGTATGTTTGTCTCTCTTTCACGCAAAAACTACTGAATGGATTTAGATGAAACTTTACAGTAATATAGGTTATACATCAGAATAACACATAGGCTACAAGGGCGGATTTAGGGGGGGGGGGCGGGGGCACATGCCCCCAGACCATTTTTTGTGTGCTGTGGAGAATCCATTATAGTACATAATTAAAAGCTAATCACACGATAATAGTTTTTAAAATAACAGAAAGAACATGAGTGAAACTATTGTTTTGATATTTTAATAAACCTTTGAAATCTGTCTATAGATACAATTGATATATTGATTTTTTTCACCGTCTGCCCGTTTTGCCCCCTCCTCCCAGAAAAAAACCCTGAATCCGCCCCTGGGCTACAATTTACAATGGTGTGTAATTTGGTCACAATATAATGATAAATATCAAGTAAGTCGGATAAAATTCTGCCCCCTGAGTAGCTTGCTCATGTGTTCCTTACTCGCAAAATCTACATATTTTTGCTGAACGAAACAAATCAAGTAACAAATTTTACAAGAGTATATTGCAGTAGGTGTAAGACCGTCAAAACTAAAAACACATCGATAAATTACCTACATATGTACAATACCGAAGAGCGCTGTTCATAATTCGTCCCAGTATTTCCTCAAGCTTGTCCGAGAGCCCACCATAAACCACACAGCCATAGTCAAAGTGTGGAAAGATGAAAGAAGTGATGAGGGGCTTACGGATAGGTAGTGTTAAAAGATGCCGGGAACGATGGGAACAACTTTATGAAGCTTATTGAACGACGGGAAATTTGGGCAATGTGGTATTTCCAGAAAAAGGTTTGGTCGAAAACGATACCGAGATTTTTAACAGAGGAACTGAAAGTAATAGGGTGATCATTTAAGATTAGTTGGGGAAGAGGGTTGGTGAATTTAAGGAGGATGTTAGAGAGAACAGAGATAGGACGGAAGTCAAACATTGTCACCGTTTGAGGGATTAGATGATTTGTTAATAGGATGGACTATTGTTTTTTTCCAGGAGGAAGGGAAAACTGCATTTTGCAGGGAAAAGTTGTAAATGTAGAGAAGAGCGGACAGGATTTCGGGAAGGCATACTTTTAACAATTTCAACAAATACCGACAGAACCTATGGAATTAGAGTGGGACTTCATTAGGAAGAAGATGAGGACAGTGGGTGATATGTCAGAGAAATAAAAATGGTTGTAGTTGAATGATGGTACTATTGAGAAATTGGGAGAAGTAGATTATGAGTTGTTAGAGGAGGGAGACAAAAAATGTACTAAGTAATCCTTTTCAATTAATTCAATGAGATTACATATTAATCCTTTACTTTAGAGGATTAGAGGAGACTTTAACACTCAGGTAGGAAAAGAAACCGAATTCAAACCCATCATTGGAAAATATAGCCTACATAATATAACAAACGATAATGGCGAAAGCATGATAAACGTTGCAACCTCCATGTCACTCGTGGTTATGAGCACTATATTCCCGCATAAACCCCGACATAAACAAACCTGGCTGTCACCAAATGGCAACACCGCGAATCAGATTGATCATGTGCTAGTGTCAAGCAGGTTCTTTAACAGCATCAACGATGTGAGATCGTATTGAGGTCCTGACATAAGTTCAGACCATTACCTCGTTGTAACGAAGCTTAAAAAAAGAATAAAATGACTTCCGAAAAATCAAGCTAGGAAAACAAAGGCATGGAATCTAGCTTTTTCCAAGTTCCAAATGGTAGTGACAACGAGTATAAACAATTTGCCAGCAGTAGAAGGTGTGAACAAAAACGCCAATCAGAGATGGCTCGAAATAAAAGGCTGTCTAAAAGATGCTGCTGAGATAGAATGTGGGCAGGCAGAAAACCCTCCCAGAAACACATGGTTCGATAAAGACTGCGCACAGGCCATAAATGACAGAAATAAGAAAAGGCAAAGATGGTTAGCCAGGAATACACGGAGCACATTTAGAGAATACTCCAATGCCAAAACGGCTAAAGAAACTAGTTACTGCAAAAAAGAAAATTTCACTTAGGAACGAGATCCAAGAACTGGAGGATGCGAGACGGAAAAACGACACCAGGAAGTTCTTCCAGAAAGTGCATGGAATGCAAAGAAAAGGGACGAATCCGGCTTTAGGGATAAGGGATGAAGAAGGAAACCTAAAGATCCTTCCTGATGTGCTGGACAGATGAAAAACCTACTTCTTCAATCTGCTGAACTCAAAAACGGAAAGAATTCCCCTATCCGGAATAGAAGGAAGGGCAAGCCATGAACCTGACGACGAGCACATCCCGCCAGATGTGGAGGATGTTGAGGAAATAGTGGGAAAATTGAAGAAGTGGAAAGCATCCGAAATAGATGGTCTCCCCGCGGAGCTGTTAAAAAATGCTGGAAGCGAGCTAGAAAAAGAACTCCACGAGCTCACAGCGCAGATCTGAGAAGAAGAAACAATACCCAAGGATTGGTGCGAAGGCATCATAGTACCAGTGTACAAAAGAAAGGGCGACCCCTCGATATGCTCTAACCACAGAGGAATAACACTGCTCTGCACGGCATACAAGATGTTTTCAATAACAATATACAATCGACTTCTCCCATATATGGAGAGGAAATTGGGGGATTACCAAGGAGGCTTTAGAAGTAACAAGTCGACCACTGATCAGTTATGGACCTTATAAAAGATCTGCGAAAGAATGAAGGAGTACGACCAGACAGTGTTGATGCTGTTCATAGATTTTAAATAAGCATATGACTCAATTATAAGGGAAGAATTGTTCAGAGTCATGCAGGAGATGGAGATCCCTGGGAAACTAATACGACTCGTACAGTGCACGATGAAAAACATATACTGTCGAGTAAGCATTGGAGGGGGACTGTCGGAACAGTTTGAAATAAAAAATGGTCTAAGACAAGGAGATCCTCTTACCCCTTTACTATTCAACATTGCCCTGCAGTTAGTTATGGACAGAGCGAGTTGGGTTCCAGACCTTGTAGAGGAAGGACCTACGGTTGATACGCTCCCGGAGATTATCCCCACTACGAAGTTAGGAAATTCAAGTCAGTACTCTTCAAGCGGTCTAAGAGTTAAGTTGAGTTTTACTCCTCGTTCGAGGTTAATTTTGACCTGGAAGTGAAGTGTTGTACTGGTTGAGATCC
The DNA here is from genome assembly GCA_037127475.1 of Arma custos. NCBI lineage: Eukaryota > Metazoa > Arthropoda > Insecta > Hemiptera > Pentatomidae > Arma > Arma custos. The sequence continues at coordinate 117,172,152 of CM073761.1, read as the reverse complement.
GAGGGACACAAGTGTGAGTCGGGACTCCCAGGGATCGTGAGAGCTTCCGTAATTAATGAAATATTAATTAGGAAGCCCAGTGTGAACTATCCTTTTGTTTTTATTTTTGTTTGATAAGTAGTGCAGTGTTAAATCAGATTGGAAAGGATTTTCCTTTTGCCCCCTTACTTATTTAATGTTGGTAACTCAAATCTCAAATCATAAAAAAAATGGGACAGACAACAAAAAGGTTTTTTCAAAATTACAAAATTACGTAATAAATTACGTAAATTGAAAAAAAAAATGAATCCCATAGGAGAAAAAAATAACAGAGAAAAACGAACGGGACAAAAACAAGAGGACCAAAAAGTGCTATTGGATCTAGAAGACAGCGAGGAAAACAACATGGCGGACGAGAATAAAGCCGCCCCAATGAAAGGGGTTGAGGCCGGCAGGAGCATCATGAACGAGGCGAGCCTAGCCCAATGACCAAATTTGTGGAGAAGCTCACCGGTGAAGGGACCTACATAACGGGCATGCAGTTCACCATCTGCGACACGAACGACACCAAAGAAACAGATGGGACCAAGATTTTTAGCCCCAAATCGAACAAAAAGAAGAGGTTGAGGGAGGTAACTCCTCCTCTTACACGAAGATAGCCCAGGTGAGAAGGCCAGAGGAATCCAGGAGAAAGTCAGGCACTACCTGGAAAGGGCCAAAAATACAATATCCCGGGAAAAATAGGAATACATAAACGGGAGTGTCTCCAGCCTGCGTGACATTTTTCTCGAGCTGGAGACACGATACAAATACACGGAGTAGGGCCATCAATGCCACGCTCGGTCTTCTGAGTTGCCTCCAGTAGAATCACGGGCCTCACATCCCTAATGTCTGGGGGGTGCATGAGGAGTCCCGAGGCGAGGATTCCAACTCTGCAAACTTTCGGTTTTTAGGCAGTTGACTTTTTTTACATGCGCGTTAACTCGATTGCTCCCACCTTATATAATTTTTGAGTGATATAAAAATAGCAATATATCAATAAAGCATCATTATGTTTGACGAGCTTTAATTCTCGATAAAGCTTAATTAAACAGTGCTTATTTATAGACCTCATTTGTCACTGTTCAAATTGCCCTCTAGTAATATGAAAAAAACAAATTTAATATCAAATATCAACAACAACAAATGATGAATAGATACGATCCAAGCGAGATATTTAAAACACAAAACAGAATTGCTCAATTTTTTTAATCACTCAAAAAATTGAATCTGCTCGATATGATGTAGATATGTCCTAGATCGATTATTGATAATTTGTTCAGCAATACAAGTTGTGGATAATAAGACTTGAAGCTAATAATAATAAAAAAATCGACAGTATTCCGGAATATTAAGAAAAAAAATCACTAAGTCGGTTATCCAATTGATCCACATTTTTATTCAAGGAATGAATTAGTCTTCTCAAATGTTTTGAAATTGTCCCATTTTGAATATTCAGATTAAATTTGAACGACATACGTGTCATTGAAACAATTAAGGTTTTGATGACAAGGTTTCATTAAAACGAGCGCCCTCTTCTGGAAAAGAAGAAATGAAAATCTCAACACTAACTTATTGTTTCCCGATCGTATGGTCCAGCTTTAAAGAAAATTGAAATACTTGTCTGGTTATAATCTCGTAATAGTACCCAACGCCTTAAACAGGATTATGGTTAAGCTCCGTTAAAATATTACTTAAAATACCTGCTGAGGATGGAGCTCTATTGCTTGAGTTTTTTTTTTTTTAATTTAGTAATTTTCAGCCGGTCAAAGCAGGGAATCACGGGATGTTTTGTTTTAAGATATATTTGTTTTTTCCTGATTACTTTTTATAAATAAATTCAGTAAATACTAAGCTCATATGGTGTGAGGATAGGAACTTCGGTTTTTAAATGATGTATGAGTTGGATGACAATGCAATGAGTAGTTATGATAGACGTGTGCAAGAGGGTGTTGTTGCAGGTTGTCAGGATCCTTTGAGGAGTCAGTATTGCATATTTTGAAGCCTAAAATAAAGGATGAACAGCTTAGTGAAGGATACTGCGCATGCACTTGGCAGATAGAACTTCCTTTTCACTGATCTCGTACTGAAATGAGTGATGAGATACTATGGGATTTATACATTGAGAACCCTCGACATATTTCAAAAAGGCGGGGATTAAAATGGAGAGATTAGTAAAAATGGACAATATCACGTGACAGTAAAAAACCTTTAAAAGGGCGACCTTTTCCAATGTAGCTGTGAATCCTCTTATCGGATTTTCGCTGATAAACTATAATTATGATGAAAGTGAATTGGATGATGAGATTGCCGAGCGGAATGAAAGCGACTCAATAAGCCGGGTACTGAATGGAAGGTTGGCCCGATATTGGTTCAATGGTAAGGTCCATTGAAGGGGGCGTAAGATAGCGCTAGGGTAGCCACTACTTCCTCCACTGATAGCGACCTGTCAGTCCTGCCAACCTCAATATCCCCATCTACTTTTGCTTTGAAATCTGCTAGTAGCATAGTTGGGCGCATTATTACAACACTGCACTGAATTTCCAATTTAGTTTTCCATGTATCATTTCCATGTATCACATTTATTGATTTATCATAGCTTGATTTGAATCCAGTACCTTTGGTTAAGCAACTCAGCGCTCTACCACTGAGTTTACCTCCTCTTTATTTTCTATGAATATTAATATATTTTTAACGTATAAATTGTTCTTATATTCATCTTCACAGTGAAAAACAGGCTTTTAGTAAATTTGCAATAAATAAGTCTTGGGCATTAAAAATACGAACTAATTTGGTGCAAAATTAATTTTTATTTATTGTAAATAATGTCATAAAAATACAGCGTGGATAAATAAATTGCACTTTACGAATTGGTGAGAAAATATATTAAATTGTATAATTAACAGTTTATATATTAAATTATAATCATAATAAATTATAATATATAATATGCAAATTTCTGGTCAATGCTCATGAGAATGAGTACGAAGTTAAATACCCGTAATGTTATTTTTTTTTTGAGCGGGGGTTTCTGAAAATTTACCAAACATTTTACAAATTAATTGAGAAAACTATTTTTTTCTGCTAGATTATGAATATGACATCAATAAATTCTCGAAACTCCGCATAAATATAGTTCTATATTTCTTGATTGAACCTCAAAAAAACTATAGTGAACATTCGAGAGTAATGAATTTATACAGAGGAGAACGGGAATTCATCGGGGGGTAGGGTAACTAAAGTGTTGTAATATTAAGCATTGTGATCAAAATATCAAAAAAATGGAATAAGAAGGCAGAATTAGGAATTTTACTTGGATATGTTGAAGTCGGATATATAGTATTGATAAATAATAGAATAATAGTTGCCACACACGTTGATATTATAGAACAAGATGCTAACTTTATATACAACAATAAAGATATGAATTCAGAGGAAGGAAGACAAAAAGAAAAAGAAGAAATAATAGAAAATAATTTAACGGAAGAGACTCAACTAATTGATCCAAGTAGTGATAATAATCATGATAATCTGAAAATTTGAGGCCAAAGAGACAAATCAGTCCAGTCAGATTTGATGAAGAATTTTATAATGTATTTGTGCAAATTTTTGTGATGCTATGATTCCAGGTACATTTCAGGAGGCGATGCAATGTGATGAGGCTAATCAATGGAAAGATGCAATGGACCGTGAGATGAGCATTAAGGAACAATTACTTAATAAGTTTAAAATGGATATTGAGTATGATTATGATAGTTCTATTAATGTCCTAACGTTATGTCAAAAAAACTATACAGATTCTTTATATTTTGCTATATATTGTCGGCACTGATGCGGGCGGCAAACATGAAAGGGAATATGTTTTGGACAAAGAACAGACCTTTTTGGTCTCCCTTTGGAGCTTTATGGTCCAAGATGGTGGAGAAAGAAGAAAAGGAGGGGCAGGCAAAACTAGGCTGAAGGAGTCACTCTTGAGACGAAGGCGGAGCAGGAAGGAGCACTCTGGAGACGTACAGCAAGGAAGAGAGATCTGGCAGAAGATAGAGAGTCCCGGAGGTAGCAAGGCGAAGACCGACCAGTGACCCAATCTACCCCTGTTCACAGATAAGTTTAATTTATTTCCTGTGAGGCATCTTATGGCAATTTTTTTTCTCTATTAAAATCTGAATCATTAATCTTGTTTGAAACTGAAGAAATAAAAGATCCTTATTGTAATTTTTTTGATGCTCACATACCCCTAATAGCATGATAATACTGTAAATTGTTATGTAGATGCCGATTGGGCAGGAGATATCACAGATAGAAAGTCAACTATAGGTTTTATTATTCAATTGTTTGGAAATCTAGGAAACAAAGTTGTGTAACCAAGTCATCTACCTTTGCAGAATATGTTGCATTATCTGATGCTGTAACAGAGATAAACTTCTTTAAAAAATGAATCTGTGATATGATTATTAAAATTTGTAGGCCTATTAGAATTTATAAAGATAACTCAGGAGCACTTGCTATAGCTAAATATGGCAATTTTACTAAAAACTCAAAACACATAGAAGTACAGCATCATCATGTTCATGAAAACTATAAAAGTAAAATTATTGAAATTGTAAAAATAGACTCAGATTCAAATGTTGCAGATATACTAACCAAATCTTTGAGAAAATTAAAATTTCGTAAGTTTAGAGATATGCTGAAATTAGAATAAAATGTTGATTCATGTTAGGAACAAAAAGGTAAAGGTTATTGTGTAATTTCTTAAAGTGTTCTAATAAAGTTTAATGAAACCAGAACAGTGTTCATTATTATTAAATCATTTTATTAATGCAAAGAAACATTTGTATTTCTCGCATTATCGTCTGAATGAACTTGGACTTTTTCTGTGAATGCCTGCCAAATAAAAAAGGACCCAAATAATTAGAACATATCAGTACGTCTTTCAAGCTTAAAAGTTAACTAGACCTTATAATTTTTTAAAATTTTGTTTTGGTATTTCACTCAAATGTTTCAAGACATTTAAATATTTAAAGTGCAATGATGAATGAATAGAAATTGAATATTTCGATTCAGCTTTGGCCTGTTACTAGTGTTACAATTAGTCGCTTTTTTTATTTACATATAGATTGGTATTTTGTGGCGGTAAAATATCCTTTGATAATAGTTCAATTGATCAAAATTAAAATTAAAATATTACAATACCATATTTTAATATATGTATATATTTGTAAATATTCATCAGTAAAATATAAGTAAAATTAGAAGATAAAGAAAAAAGAAACATTATTTTCAAATAAGAGTTAGTGCTGGGTCACTTCGCCCTTGCTAGGACATGCTATCTTCGGCTAAGTTTACAAGAACCGTCTATTATAATTCTCGAAAATCCTACTTTTTTCATTACAATTGTTAAATACCATAGAAAACGTTTAATGAAGAAATAGAATCAACACTGACAGAACTGGAATGAATAACGAAAAAAGGTAAGAATTGCTTTTATCTTTTATTAATCTCGATAGAGATTAAGTAAACAAGAATCTTAAAATAAATTTATGTCAAGTTTATAAATCAATGTTGACCTAGGAGTAAACAATATTATGGGACGTTGGCGTAAAGCTTAGAAGAATAAAAATTAATAATTAGTACTCGTAATGATTTATTAATCGTTTGCACAATTTCAAGGATATTCATATATCGATGAAAAAGAGATTCGACCAATAACTAATGTTTCGAGAAATCTGTCTAAATAAATTAAATGCCTAAATACAGGCTAAATTCAAGGAACGGATCGGCGCTAAGATCGATGATATCAATTATTTACGGTGAAATATTTTAAAGTTAAAAAACAATTGTTCTCGAACGCTATTAGGCGTTTAGGACTCGAAAGATAATTACGGATTTAAAATAACTTATGATTCAAATAAGTAAAATAAACCTTTTTCCAGTCATATTTTTTCTTTATTTTAAAAACGTTTCAACATAAGTCTGTCATTTTCAATTTACACTTCTTATAAGTCCTTTATCCTTATTTAATTTAAAAACTATTTTCTAAAAATGTTTTACAAAATTTGTACATTTTCAACCTTTTTTAGTAGATTGTCAAATAATTTAAAATATTTCTTATATTACTTAGAGTTGCAATGTACTCCATGGTCATTATTGAGCAATATTTACATTAAAAAGAACATGACATAAACATAAATATAAATAAAGAAGTTATAAAAATGAAAACTTGTTTTGTTTCTTTTTTTGCGATTTTCTCTAAAACTAAGCAAAACCGAGCAAATCTCTAAAGGACTTTTTGTCTTAGTTTTTCGGTCCCCTATAAGTTCCTGAAGTTTTGCCATTTTAATTCGGGACACTTAAAATGTCAAGAATGAAGTTTGCTTAAGTGTTTAGAATATAGGTTCTTATGTGTAAAATTTGGTTATATATACTTTATGAAAGAAGGATTCCAATTTATAAATTTTTTAATGATAATTTTATTATTTTATTCTAAATAATAATAAACCAAGGTAATTGATAATAAGTAATCTTTAAAGAGTCAATCTGCTGTAATACGCCATTACTCTGCATTATAATATTATTTGGGCTCTTGAATCGATTGGTGAAATCATTTTTCCCATTTAGAATTAAAAATGGAGGGCGTTAGGGAAAATCGTATATAAAAAAATAAAACGAAACGCGCGTCATTATACTCACTACTTCAGGAATTTATTGCAATCGAATCTCATTAAAATACATCTTTAACAAACAATTTGTTTTCAATGATAATTTATTCAAAAGGAATTAATGATAATGTTCTCAATCAAAGTAAGTAGCCTATCCTTCACTTCACCACATTTACCTGATCATAACGTTACGGCAAGTAAAGCCGAGTATTCTATACATAGAAGGGGTGTGGGATTGAGCAGAGAATCATTAACTAAAACTGTGTGAAATACTTATCCTTCTTAGTCTAATAAATAGAAACCTTGAAATGTTGCTTTGAAATAAAAAAATATTGGTATTATTCGCATATTTAAATAATCTATTAAAAATGAAGTCCGGACTGCACCAATGAATATTTCCTTTTTAATTAATTGTGGAGGGGAGTGGGAGGTGTTGAATCGAAAGTAAAAATATGAGGAAAGTACCTGTGATAAATGGAGTCTGTATTTTCAACAATAATAGAACGTGAGAGATATGTAAACGCATTCGAGTGTCAGGGACTAAAGTGTAAACGTTTTAATATAGTAATAAAAAACCATAACAGTGAATTTTTTATTTATTTTCCGTAATTATTGATTAAAGTGTTGTTATAAATTATGGCTCAATTCTTAGTTTTGATAAAGTATTAATGGAGGTGATGAAATATTAGGAAAGAAATTTCTCGTTAACCATTTTAAATATAAAATTAATGAGATAATTGGCGGCTGGCAATTACCCTAAAATAATTTATAACAAAATTTTAAGAACATTTATTTTTGACTCTGGGCCTGAGATTGAGACCGGCTGAGTCCTGTTAAATTATTTAGTCTGTCAACATCCCTGAATGGACCCATCGGATCTGAAAACCTCCTTGCTGCACCTTCATTCTCTACATAGTGGACCCAATATCCTTCATGAATTGCATTGGTTAAGGTCTTTTAATTTTATAAAATGTATTTATAAAAACATTGTGAGTATGCTAAAATGTTTTCTTTATGATTATTTATAATTAATTATAAAGAATTAAAGTAACAAATAAATTCAAGTACCTGGGGGAAATTATATGTAGCGATGGGTCGGAGAAGGAAAGCATAAAAGAGAAAATAACTAAATTGGAAAGACTAAGCTTTACGACAAGCAATTTATATAATAAAAGGAGCCTGTCAACAAACGCGAAGATAAGACACTGCAATACGGTCGTCAAACCGGTGATACTGTACGGAATGGAAACCGCTTCATTCCCCAGCCCAAGGAAAATGTTAGGAATAGAAAGAAGAACACTAAGAAGAATTTACGGCCCAAAGAAGACACAGGAAGGTGTTAGGTTGAGACCTAATAAGGAAATTTACAAAGAAGTGAATGATTTGGAAACGGACATAAGAATAAGGAAATTAAGGTTCTACGGGCATATGGTGGGGATGCGTCCAAATATATTTAATAGAGAAATCTTCTATAAAATGAGAGGATGCAATAGTGCTGGGCGTAACATCAAACAGATGAGGGAAGAAACTAAAAGATAGAAAATAACAGACCAAGACTGCTTCGATAGGGATGATTATGGGAAGAGGCTCAAAGAAATTGAAGTCCTTGTGGAAAAGAGAGATGCGAGAAATGGAATGGCGTGGACCGAGGAAAGAAGGAAAGACGATCAGAAAGAATGAGGAAAAGGTGGGAAGAAAGAAGGAAGGAGAGAATGAAGTGAAAATTATAATATTGCCGTGGTCTCGAAGCCCGTTCCGTGAAAAAAAAACTGTAAGGATATGATAATAATGAAATTGCTTGAGACCAAACCATCCATCGACATCCACTTGCGCTCGTTAAACAGGATTTATTATTGAGTAGGCAAAACAAAATTTTTGTTACTTAATTTTCATTATTTCCCTCAAAGCTCATCAATTGATTGGGTTATAATGACTTTGTATACCGTCATCCTCGGCAGGCCGTATTCCATAAATTCTGTCCGGTGCTTCTCATTCTTTTCCTTTCCGGGAGAGGATTGCCTCAACTGGTGAACTGTTACATGCTCTAAATAAAAGGTCCCTGATTAAAAAAAAAGGTGTCCAAGGACACAAAGATTACGGTATTTAAATATAATTTTCTCCCCATATTGAATATACTTACATATTACATATACTTCGGAATCTTGGACATTAACCACCAGACATAAAAGTAAGATCCAGGCTTCAGAAATCAGATTACTTAGGAAGATAGAGGGGAAAACAAGACAAGACCGAATTCGCAACTCGATCATTATTAGATCAAGCCTCGGAGTGGAGCCTGCAGAAAAAGTCATTGAAGAAAAAAGTCTTAGGTGGTTTAGACATGCTTTAAGAATGGAAAACAAGAGGCTGGCCAAGATGACATACGGAGCTAAGGTTGTTGGAAGAAGGTCACGAAGAAGACCCCGACATACCTGGGAAAAAGGAGTTAAGGAAAGCTTCGAAAAGAGAAACCTGGAATGGAATAGAAGAAGAGAAATGATAGAGGATCGTTACGGTCCGGGCTGTAGAGAAGGATGAGCGGTTGGGAGGATGCAATATGATGATGATGATGATTTTGTAATTTTATTATAAAGTTTTCGTAATACATCATTTATTTAGGTTACTTCTTAACAATTAATAGAAGTGTTTATTGAACATTATTGTCATAGCGACCGTAGCGTTTGTGTCGCGAGATACACACACTTATACACCGTCAAATCTAATTTATTTATATAAATAAATCGAATTTAATTACATTAGTCGACTTTCTACTAATACAAATCTTATTTTTGGAACTGAATGTACTAAAACATATTGAAAAATACTAAATAACACCGAACTAACTTGTTCAACAAAACATAAATGAAGTAGGCAACAGTTTTTAAAATGTCCACGAATCTAGTCTTTCCTAATTACAAAATTTTCGCCTAACTTCGGCACAGAATACTTGTATTTCAGATGTATATTACATCCTCGAGTATGAGGCCTATATACAGAACTACTTCTGAGGCCTACCTCAGAACGTCAAAAATGAAGTGATAAAGTTAATAAAAATCATATAAAAGAAGTATTGTTCATTTTAATTTCAAGATCTTATAAAAACTAACTTTCAGTATAATAAAAAAATGTTATTTCCATTACTGATATAATTTATAATTGAAATGGCATTTTTAAGTTAAGCCTATAATATCAATGGCATTGGTTGAAGCTTTTCAATTCAGGGACGAAATGCCTGATATACCATTTCCATGCAATAATAATGCCATATTTTGAGTTGATCGTGTTTGAATAATGACATAAGTTAAAATAAAATTTTTTTCAAAAATTTATTTTGAAGTGAATACGCATTTAAAATTGTTTCAATAGTGAGAGACAATTAAAAAAAAACGAATCATAACCAAATCGGGGGATGCAGTTTGGTGTTGTAGCTGCATATCCATCATCTCTGTCTAAAATTCAATTAGAGCACTGGATAGCTAAAGGATCAAAGCATTTATTACGATAAGTGAGGGCTGTGGTGGAGGGGGAAGCGACGCGATTTTGAGGCCATTTTGCTGCGATATATTTTGATGCGTATCGGAGAAGCTATAACGTCATATGACCGAGTCAAGCAGTGTCTGGTACGTAAAAGAATGAATCCGGCCGATCGGATCAAAGATGATGCCAATCCATCTGCAGCTGGGACGGTTGAAATTATGCGAGGGGGTGATGAAATCGGTTCTATATCGATAACGGACTGTGTAGGCATCGATTGTGTACGATCGTCAATTATGAAGACACATTGGGCAGCAGCTAGTGCCCGTTTCACTACGGCGTTTGTCAACAATCCATTCGGACATAAGTGTGCTGTGTGTGAGCTATAGTTTCTGCGCTCATTGAAGCCAATGAAAGAAAATCACTACCGAGTAATACTTTCCCTGATGAGCCAATAGCCGATTTTAAACTGTGCGGTATGTGTAAAAAATCACTGGTCTCGGAAAAAGTGCTTATCTACCTAGGCAACACGGGTTGCCCGCATTAGATCCGATCGGTGCACTGTCATCTAGTATCACCGCGACTACCATTTATACATAGATTGCGTTACATACATCGGACAAGTCATTAATGCACCCGTGGATGTGGAAACAATTGTACAACCGCTACTGCGACAATTAGAGAATGGTCAGGCGTTAAATGTTAACATAAAGAAGATCATGACATATAAATCTACGAATCTGAGCGGTGTTGTCTAAACGTCACTGGTAAAATCTTGGCTACAATTCTTACTAGGTCAACCATTGTATAAGATTACAGTACACTGGGATTCATTTCATGCTACGACAATAACCAGTTGTGTGGAAGACAGCGCCACTGATGACCCGATCGATCATCTGTGTTGTATGTGACAGAAGTGCACCGGAGTCATAGGTTCTGCTAGCAAGGCAGCACACTAATCTTTGAATTTAAGAACATTGTCTCATCTTTGCTGAACATTACTTACAACGTGTTTGTCGAAGAACTATCGTTTCTTTTGATATAATACACAAATAGTAATATATAAAAAATATTACTCGTTACTTAAAGGTATTCATTTACAACACAGGACCGTGCCCATGGTACAGCGTCACCCCATTTTTCACAAAACTCATCAGGTTTATTTCTGACCAGACAAGGAACTTTCAAATACCTCTATTGAAAAATTATGAGTTTTGAGTTATGATATTGTTCTTTTGAAGGAGTGACAAGATAAAATCTCTTCTTACGGGCATCTCTCTCTAACAAGAGAGTTTTTCTAATTTATTTCTGTTCATTTTATTGTTAGATTTTATAATTTTTTAAATATTTTATTTGAAAAAGAAATTTTCACTTCTACCTTTAAGATCTTACAGTGGCCTAAATTGTAGGGCTCAAAATGTTGGCTAGGAGTCACTTCAGTATTGATTTCGGGTTGTAAGGAACTAGAGGAATTAGATACGGATTAAGCTGGTAGAAGCGGGTTTGGTTGCTCCGTGGCGCCTTTGCGTGTCTCATTTGTATTCCTCGGGCCTTTGTTTCCATTGGCCATTTACGTTTGGAACCACTTCGATAATTAGGCTCCATTTACATGATTGAGGGGTGGGAGTGGTGAGATTGCCGCTAGCCAGTGCCTGAGACTGAGGTTGGATCACGTACAATGCCATTCTTCCTTTTAGGAGTTCACAAGCAACTGTAGCCTGTTTAGGATGTCATTGGAAGATTTCAAACACAAAGCCTACATTGCGTGCAATTAACCAGCTCAACTAAAGTTATATCAATTAAGATTTCATTGGAATAAGAGAAACAAGGTCACACAAAATACATCATACTTTACATAACCAATATAAAGAAATAATCCAAGAAATCTAAACACACTGAAAAAAACGAAAAATCATACTTTTTATTTTGGTAATCTTAGTTAATCAAAACGCAATCTAAACTAATACACGCTTTGAGGTAGGCGCGAAAAATAATTACTGTGACAAAATTATCCATTTCATTAAGACTCATCTTGAATTTTTATGGAATTTTTGGACGGAACTATCTGACGATCACCTTTTTTTTTTTGTTCTGTGTGTGTCTCTTCCAGAGGCTATTATTTTGGAGCAGATATTTTTATTACACATGAGACATGAAAAATCAATCAATTTGAGCATTTGGATTCAAGCTCCACAATGCCGCGTTGAATAACCTCATATATTCAAAACCCCAGAATACCATCTTTGGACCGAATATTCTGCTTATTACGTTACTTTCAAATACCTAAAAGCAAATAAAGTCAGTAGCCACGGTTTGCATCCCTATAGTTGGAATGATTAAAGCTTTTGAATTTTTAGCAGTTATAACAAGTTTAAACGGAATACCAAGTGATGAAAAAAAAACAATGAAAAGTTCTCGTGATGTAATCAATAGCTGCAAGCAGCTGCCGACTTGACTTTCTGAGAAAACTAATCGAGATTAATTATTTGGCGACGCCTAGTTGAAAAACGCCAAAGCTGCTTAATGGCATATTTAATTTGGGGTAGGCTCCTTCCGACCGTCTCGTGCCGTTCCAACCTCAAACGGCCCCAACGGATATAAATAACTTCCTTCATGATTTTATTCTTTGGGGGCTATTATAGCTCGATGCTTGACATTTAGCTTGTCTCCATGGACACGGGAGAGGCAATGGGAATGACCCAAATATATTGGAAAAGTTTAGGGGTTTCAAATATATTTTATGTTTTATTAAATGAGTTGGATGATGTAAATTTTAAACTAAGAACTGTAACAATAACAATGATGACTCGATGCTCGTTGTAATGGCTACTTGTATATTTCCACTCACGGACAATCACCAAAACCCCAACGCCCTAATAACCCTTTACACAATAACCTCATGGGTTCAAAACTCCAGAATACTAGTTTTTCTTTGGATCGAATATTCTGCGTAATACCTTATTTTCAGATACCTAAAAGTAAATAAACTCAGATATAAAACAGGTACCTAAAAGTAGCCACGTTTCGCGTCCCTGTAGTTAAGGAGTTTAAATATAAAGTTGAAAACATTAAAGATTTTTAGAAATAGTACTAGAAAAATAAGTTTTTTTTTGTTTTTTTAAATTTATTTATTGATATCTACAACTGTATTACAATAATACAACAATTAAATAGGCTAAGTGATATATAATGACATGATAATGAAATGTAGAGAAACTACCCACTGGTAGTACACAAATCAAAGTTCAAGTAAGGAGGTCACGTGGCCAACTTCTTTTCAGACGGAGGATTATCGGGAATTGAAGAGGAAGCTAGGTTTGAAACTAGAGGGTTTGAGTGGTAATGAAGTTTGTTATGAAAGGATAGATACCGGGTTCGGGCCAAATCAGCAACAAAAGGGACATTAAGGTCGTTATGGATGACTTTATTCTTAACAAAATAAGGAGCATTGAGGATTTTACGAAGGATTTTGGACAGTAAGAATTGGATACGAGAGGGATTCGATGGCTTAGTGGAGCCCCAAAGCTCTACTCCGTAAGTCCAAATAGGTCGTATGATGGTCATGTAGATGAGTCTTTTGTAGTTAATTGGGAGCTTAGAGCGTTTGTCTAGTAAGTGTTGAAGTAGCCTGAAACGTCGAGCGCTTTCTTGTCTTTTCAGTCTTGTATGAGGATTCCAGGTTAATCGTTTGTCAAGGTGCAACCCTAAGTATCGGATCTGTTCTACAGGCACCAGAGGGATATTATTAAAGGATACTGTAGGGCAGGAAGTCATTGGTTTACGACGTAAGGTAAAAGTGATTTGATGCGATTTTTGAGAATTTATTTTAATTCTCCAGTTTTTACACCATTCTTCAAGATCAGTGATATGGGATTGGAGGCTTTGGGATGCAATAACTGGATTGGTGTTGACTGATAATACACATGTATCATCAGCATACGTGGTAAGGATAGTATTAGGATGAGTTGGGATGTCAGCTGTATAAACTGTATATAGGATTGGACCAAGGATACTACCTTGAGGAAGAAAAATAGGCCTTAGGCCAAACCACAAAGTTTCTTGCGACCGAGCTCTCTTATTATTTATTCGAGTGTTGCCTGTGACGGTTACTTGCGATACTACGTATTCCCACAAGTGTTGCAGAGATGTAATCAACGGTTGCTTTCCCTCACGTTGTCTAATCCCGAACCAACATAGCCGAGAATACGAATTTATCATTTATCTATTTGTTTTTTCAACTCATGATCTATAGTCATCCTCTTTTTAGAATTTTACATGCAATTAATTAATTAGAATTTTACTGTTTGGCAGCTCAGTAATCATGGGTGGCATATACAAATCCTACCGAAGACGTTATAATACTGAGATATTATACTTAGTAATAGAAGATTTCGGGTATCGTTTGCCCCTTTAACAACCCGAAACATCCTTATACAAAAGTGCTTGAATGCAAATGAGGATTTACTTAGAAAAACTGTTCCCAATAATGAGAAAAATAAATGACACTAGTCGAACTAGTGATTTTATGAGTAAAAAAAGTGAAATAGTAAGTGACAAGCAAGATATAATCAATAGAAAGTAATTTTTTTTTTTTTTTTTGTTTTTAAACACTTTATTCAGACATTACAATCTGCCACTTGTGGGCAATAAGTAATGGTGCTATGAAGCTACAACCATTCCATAACAAAACAAAAAAGTGGTATGAACAAAATAAAATAAGTCTAGATAAAAATAATAAATATAATAATGTACACATTCAAACCCTTTTTACAATTTGCCTGAGTCCCCGAACTAAGCTTCTTCTCCAGGCATGAGGGCAAAGCAGGAGTTCAGAAGGCCCTTGCCCCCTTTTCCAGCCGCGTCATTGGAATAAACTCCAATGGAAGCTGGAGAAAGTTATAGTATTTATTTATTGTACTTGCAATATCGAACAGTGTAATATACTATAAAATATTAACGGCCATTTATTTCCACTATCTGTCTTATTTGTAGGCATTGTTCAGATTGACCTATCATTCAGTAAGCATCCCAGCGAATGAAAGTTATCTTGCAAATGTTACATAGATAAGTTTATTTATTATGATCTCAAATCTGGATATTTCCCTATAATTCTTATGTTTCATCTCCGTTTTCACTGGATCAATCATAATAAGCCCTCCCATTTCTTATGCATTTTTTTCCTCCAATACTTCACCGAGTCATCGATGTAGTTCTTAGTGGTTTACGAAGCTTACTAGAAATTCCGCCTGCTCCGGCTGCTTTATTACTTTTTAGCTGTATTTGTTTTACTTGTTTACATTGGCTGAAATCTTGGATTCCATGTTGAATACCTCAACGTTTGTGTGTGTTATAAGGTTCCCCAATACTTTGCCTTCATCTGATACAAGTTAAAAATAACAAAGAGCGATGCTATTTCAAAAAATATGGAATTTTGATATTTTAGAAGCCATTCTGGGCCAAAACTTGATTGTAAATGATTGAGTGAAATTTGGACTTTTGCCATTAAAGTTTTTGTTCTTAAACTAATAACGGAGGGATTGATCCACTTCCCACAAATCTATCATCTATAATCCAGGGCCTGTTCTAGGATTTTTTTAAGAGAGGTAAACATCATTTTGCAACCTCTCCACTCAATAGAAGTCAACTGTTTTTAAATTTTATTTTAGATGATATAATTATCCTCTAATAACGTTGATTCATTGCATTAGCCAACAGGGCTACACTGATCTCGCCAACATGATCTTATAAGCTTCTTCGCTCCATTGATAGCTCCTAGGGTTTAAAGAATTTACTGGTAATGATTTTTTTTAAATATAATACAACTAATTAATAAATTATAATTCTTTTATATGTATATATATTTTGACCTTTGCCTGTGCTTTTTAATTTATTAAAATTGAGCAGAAATAATTTATAAAAGCTTAGACCAAACCTCTAGCCTGAGCAATAGCCCCTTTTTTGCACTTTATATTTTTAAGCAGCTTACAAAATGACTCCGGATCATTAGATTCATTGGACTTGTTTTAAATTATTTTCTTATTAAGAATACTAATCCCGAGAACTATTGCCGATGCTCCTTATTATGTTTCCAACAAAACCCTCCATAAAGATCTCAACATTCCTTTCGTACTCGACCTCATCCCTACTAAATTTTCAAACTTTCACCAAAACCTTGCCTGTCATCCCAACCCCCTGGCTCAGTCATTATCCAGTTCCACACATCCATATAACCCACCCCGCCGTCTAAACCGGCAATGGCCCCGAGATCTGTTGTAATAATGTTATTTGGAGTACTGGCACTGGCCAGATTCTCCACTCACGACCTGTGTGTGTGTGAAGCGCCCTTAACCAGCTTCCATTGGCGTTTAATGCCAGTGACGCGGCTGGTAAAGGGGGGCTGGGGCTTCCCGGACTCCTGCTTTGCCCTCATTCCTGGGGAAGAAGCTCAGTTCGGGGACCCCAGGCAAATTGTAAATAGGGTATGAATATGTACATTTTATTTTATTTTATTATTAGTATTATTATTATTATTTACTTTACTTTATTATTTATTTTACTTTATTATTATTATTATTACCGCATTAATTTCTTCCTGTTACCGCATGTATATATTTTTCCGCATGTATATATTTATTTATTTTATTTTGTTTATATTATTGTTTTGTTATGGAATGACTGTAACCTACACAGCACTATTACTTATTGCCCATAAGTGGCAGATTGTAATATTTCAATAAAGTGTTAAAAAAAAAAAATTAAAAAAAAAATTAAGAATATATTATGTAGTACAATAAACATTTTGGTAACGTTTCGGGGTTACTTTCTCCACTATCTGACAATATTCTCTTGATTAGCTACAAATTAAAATATTTATACTCCAATTAAATAAAATCCGTCTGTTTGTTGTTCTCATCTTGGTTAGGAGTGATCTAAAGTAATATGTAATACAGAAATGTTTTTTTGGAAGCCATTTCGACGAAGTATTGCTTCTCCAATTAAGAGGATGATAAAAAAAAATATGTATATTTTAAATATATTCAAACAAGAAATACTGTACTAGGAAATGGCACTAGAGGTCGGCATTCTCAGCTATCCCTTCCATATAGAAAACAAGTCACTCTAGTTCAAATCTTCGATCATGAATTATCATCGCTGTCCATTGCAAACATAGGATCAAGAATGACCATCGCACTCTATCTCAGACCTTCATATAGGAACAGCGGAAGGATCACCTCTTCTATTAAATGCAAGTACTAGATTTCAATATTCTGCAGAATAACGTCGATAAATGCATTTTACGTTAAGAGTTCATTAAAACTAAATAAAATAAATTCAAAAGCGCTATATAGACATGTTAGTTGGTTATGTTTTAAGTATAAAGAATTTTAATAGTAATAAATTGGTAAATGTATTTAATATTGGATACATGTGAATTATTAGGTCAAGTTCAATTGTTCATTACAGTGTTTTTCTATTGAAATTAATTTGTTCATTATATTATTTGCTATTGAGATTAATTTCTTCATTATATGGTTTATAAAGTTGAAATAAATTTGTTTATTTTATTGTTTATAATTGGGGTTAATAATAAATCAATGTTTGTGAAATGTATTTTGCCTTATCTATTGATTTCCTGATGTTGATCCATATTTAAATTTAGATAAATGATTAAGGTTTATTAATAGTTAATAAAAGTAATTAATCCAATCAAGGTAAGATTTTCAATTTAAATTAAATAATTTATTCCAGTTGTTATCAGTGAATATAGATAATTAAAATCTGCCCATTTAAACCTGTAAATACCATAGACAAGCAAAAGTAATTATCACCAATTTATATAAAAAATGTTTATCATTGGTACGAATGGAATAATATATATATATATATATAAGTGATCAAGTGGTTTTCTTTATATTTAAGGAAGTTTACTAAAGAATCGGTGTTTTGTTTTGAAATCATGAAGCCTTTGATACTCAGAGCTTCTTTAACAGAAGGAAATCCAATCCTCTTGAGTCCTTTGGCAATCTTTATCTCTCAAGGCCTGCTTCAGAATACAATCGTCTAAGCTAATTATCTTTCTTAAAAGGTTTTTTTTCGTTCAATTTCAGAACTTGGCCGACTTCAAGAGGCAATCTCATGAGATCTGAGAAAAAGTATTGGTTACCTTCTTTATAACAGTACTTAGAACGCGGTCTTAGTTACCTCTTTTATAACTTTTAGATATAATGAAAATAACAAGATCTAGCTAGCTGTGGTGGCTAGAATAAGTTGGCTGATTCAAGTTCAAGTGGCTCTTTACGTACCACTGCTTAATCTAGGTCTTAAGGCCATGCTACAGGATGGTGTTACAAGCATCTGGTCGTACTGAATTTTTCAAAAGTGGGATGTTTTTGCAGCGTTTGTTTACTTTATGGGAGTTAATTACCTGCTATTAATTGTGTACCGACATCACGTCCTAACTTTTGGCCTCAGAATAGAGTTAAATAACAAAAATAGTTATGAAACTGTTAATTAACAGAAATGATTAGAATGATAACTAACTAAAACATAAAGGTTGGTTTTTAAAATCATTAAAATATAAATTAAATTTATAATTAATAAATTATTTATAATAAATAATAAAAATTAAAAAATAGCAAGGAAGATATGAAATTTATAAAGATAATAAAATATGAAAACTTTAAGTAGATGAAAACTAACTCTACAAATCAGTTTCTTATGTAATTTTATTTATTTTGTATCAATTATTTTATATATTAAGCTTTTGTTCTTTGCATTTCTTTTTTTTTTATATGACTGACGCGGATATCTGTTCACTATTTTATTATTGTTTTTGGTTCCGCACAGTTGATGTTATTTTTTCTCCACCCTGGGGGTAGAGATAAATAAATAGTTATACGTTAGTAAATTAATAATATTTAGTTATAAGCGATTGGTTTGTTTTATATGGAACCCACATCAAGACTTAGAAGACAAAAACACAACAGAAGACACAGTATACACAACACTAAGCAGGACTTGTTAACTCTCAATATATTACCAATTCGCAAGTCTATCTTCAGACCAATTGGACGTATGGAGTAGAATTGTAGGGTACCGCAAGAACATTTGAACATCAATTCCTTTCAATCTAAACTCTTAAGATCTGTGGTTAGTTCTCCACAGTACGATTCTAATAAAATCTACAACCTGCATCTAATAAGTCAACTTATATGTGGAAGGAAATGGTCCGGGTGGAGGTAAAAAAAATCTCTTAAGTTGGGAGAAATGTTTATTATCTATATACTTATTGCCCTTAAATGTCGGAGATTGTATTATATTGTTATCCAATAGTGTTTCAGTTATAAAAAAAAAAAGTGTGTTTAATTATTAGAGAAGAATTGGTTGACTGTAACTTCTAATATAAGGAAGAAATAGTTGGGGGTGCAGTCAATAAAAACACCTTAATAAGTGTAACTTATTTATCGTGTGCCGACGTTTCGGCCGACAATGTAGGCCATCTTCAGGGCTGAGAGAGAGAAACAAACAGAAAAACATATAAGAAACGTTGCAGTAACAAGAATATAGTGACAAGTAATGTAGTAATGTGGTACAAGTAATGTGGAAATTAAAATAGTGACTAGATATGATGAAATAGTGAATAGATATGATGATTAAAGATAACGAATATAAAAGTGGTTACAGAATAAAATAAAATTAAAATAGTGACAGATAATAATAAAATTATAGATGATGAACAGTAAAATAGTGACAGATATAATAATTAAAGAATACGAATATAAAATACGGAAAATAAATGTGCAGAAAGGATAAAATGTAAACATAATATAAAGGGAAAGAAAAATGAGGAGGCAAACGGAAAGATTCAAAATGAGAAGATTAAAATATGAAAAAAAATATAAAAAAAGGGGTGGAATATGAAGGATTTAGAAAAAACTAGTTTAATTATAGATATAAATGGAATGATACCAGACATCTAGAGGTTACATAAGTAAAATGTAATAATACAAGCATATGTAGAAAGAAAGGATTGATAAATTTGAAAAATTAGAAATTAAAAATAATGTTTATAAACATGAAATCTAAAGTATGAAAAGAAAATAGAAAATATAAGTAAGGGAAGTTAATATTGTAACTGTATACAGTTAGAAAGAAGTTGTATTAATATAAAATATGATGTGAATATAACATAAACATATAGAAAATAGGTAATGAATACAGTAGATGAAAAATATGAGGCTAAATAATAATGAATAATGAACCACATTACTACATTACTTGTCACCATATTCTTGTTACTGCAACGTTTCTTATATGTTTTTCTGTTTGTTTCTCTCTCTTAGCCCTGAAGATGGCCTACATTGTAGGCCGAAACGTCGGCACACAATAAATAAGTTACACTTATTAAGGTGTTATTATTGACTGCACCCCCAACTATTTCTTCCTTATATTATATGTGTTTAATTATATTGACTGCGGATCAATTTCTTCAAATTCATCTACGGTCTGCCACTTTCATGAAAGTAGAGACCACAGCAACTTGGTATGCCGGTACCAAGGAAGACAGTTATTTCAGTACGAATCAGCTTATTCAGTTATCTTATGTCCCTAATAATGTTTCTGCTATTATTATATTAATCTGATAAGTTGGCTTATTGCAGTTATTAAGGCAATATGTTTATGCAAATAAATCATTAATGTCAGCTTTTTTTCGAACCAGATATGGTGGTTGCATGACATTAAAAAAAAAGGTTTACTTTGGAAAAGCAGTAGGAAAGTTAAGCAAACGACAAACGTAGTTAGTACTTGTAAGGATAACTGCAAGAAATTGGTAACCGCCAACCCCGTTGGCCCGGTTGGGTAACCGAATTGGGAAACACACGAAGCCAGAGATTCTGCATACGATTATCTCCCATCCACCGCGGGTATGTCATGCCCGTCACATACCCTGCTTTATTTCTATCTGGAGTCACGTTCTGGTTATTCAGGAGGTCAATAGTCGTTTGGTCAACAAGTCATACATTACCTAAATTACATCCAGCTTCTAGTAATCCACGACGGGTTCAAACACTAAGGACACACCTAGTTACATACATTTCCCTTCCAAGCCCCTCCCTCACATGTATCCACTTTACGATTCATCACCGAAAATCTTCAAAACCGCTAATCGCCCTCTCGAAAGAGCCCTTATCGAAATCTCATTTGTTCACCACAAAGAGTGTCAAACTCCTTATTTAATTTTGTGGAGCGTTCAAGGCCTACATAACCGCAACGAGCTTGAAATATTTCAACATGACAATCATCACTTCATTCTACGTTCTTATTTTTATACACTGGATTACATGATATACAGTGCTTGCTACGGTCAGAGAGAGAGAAAGGCGGGCAGAAGGGATTACTGTCTTAAGCTCGTCGAGATTAAGAAAGTTCTAGAAGAACCGGAAGGGCCTCTCCCACTTCCGCGCGTCTAGAACATTCGACCTTGATATAAATACCGCCCGTTTCCGCCCAGGAGGCAGTGAGAGAGTAAACCAAGCAGTGTGATGAACTAGTAATAAGTGTATCAGTGAACTGTGACAGTCCGTGAGTGTAATAAACTGTTTCTGTTTGTTACTGTGTGTCAGTTTGAAGATTTGGAGATTCTTACGGGCGATGGACTTTAAATAGTGAACTGTTAGTGTTAAATTGTAGTTATAAACTTTAGCGTAATTTTGTTGTATTTGTACAAATTAATGTAAATCTTAATCTCGACGGGCTTAAGACGTTAATCTCGCTCGTCTTTCTCTCTCTGACCGTAACACTAACGTAGTTCAGACAATACTTCATAAATCATATTACATTCCCTTCTTCCTTCCTCTCGGCCTTTTAAATATTTATTTATTAATCTCATATCTCAATTAACCACTTTTATTATTTTTACTATTCTTTTCCATTTAAAAGTTTCAACTGTATACTGTCCTTCAGGTGATTCCCTTTCATAGAATTTCTTGATTACTCATTAGTCAAGCGTTTTACACCGTAAGATTCGATGCTGTCTCGTACCTGAACTTTTAATGATTATTCAATTCTCTTGCTCATGAAATCTTGACCTACATTCCTCAAAATATGTTTTGATATTTTGACCAACTATACAATTTACTGAACTTGGGCCATAATCAAATCCATGGATGACCTTTCCTCAGACCATTACACAATTCTGCTTCTTTTCCATTCAAACTACACTACCAAGACCTCCGCTCCCATATTCTTTACCAGACTATTAAAATGGGACGAATTTCGATGCAATTAATTTCAACTAGTTTCAAATGGACAGAAAACGATACTTTAATAGAGTTAAAGACAAACTTGCAGCATATGTAATATACCAGCAATACATGATAACAATTGAAGAAGTAAAATTTCCATGTAAGTACAGTTATAGAGCAAGAACCTTCCCTTAAAACGTTTAATCCTCATTCTCAAATCATTAATTAAATTTACCTTGAACGTATCGAAACAAAATGTTACCCTACAAATGAACTTTTCACCAAACGCATTCCGTCCTTCAGAAGTATCCTACATTATTCACAGACCACATTTCCGTAATGCTCCGGGTCTTGATGCCATTGCTACGCCCTATATACTATATATTTCTACCTCAAAAAACGATTTGATACCTCAATATTATTATTGTTTTTTAAATAACAATATTTGAGTTAGACCTAAAAACTCATTGAAAAGTAAATCAACATTCAAGGTTAAATTCAGACAATTCGAGGTGTGGATATCGAAATAAGAAAAATTAATAAAAAAAGAGAATTAAAACGAATAAAAACGACTCCATTAAAACTCAACTGGTGGGATTTCAATCGATCGATTATCTTCCAGCATTGAAAACAGAAATGAAATACGAAGCAACAAAAAGAAGAATTCTGGAATCGAACATTGAGGCTGTCAAAACAACTCTCCTCGATAAACTAATATTAAGGTTTTGGCTTAGTCAAATTGAATACCTATCTCTTATTGAGGCTAGCCGCAAGAGGGGTGTGGTAGGGGCAGGATTGGGGGGGGGGGGGTTTATTGTGTTTTCATCAACGGCAGAGGCGGCAGGGACCATTTATTAATAACGAAGTCACAGCAGCTTTGGGAGCCCTAAGTTGATTATCGGTGTACTTTGATTGCGTCCACTCGCCTAAGGGGTCGAAAAAGGTTTAAAGCCCTTATATTTGATAACGCTTTGGCCCCTGAGGGGATGTGGGGTCATTTCTGATTCCATTTACTCCACCCTGTTATAAGGATACGATTATCTATCGGTAAATGCTCAAATGGTAGGTCGCTGTAACGGAAAGACAGAGGATCCGGGTTCGAATCCCGTCCGAGGGCCTATCTTTACTCTTTAAAAATAAAAATATTTAAAATAAAAAAAATGACCAATAATTATAAAAAATTGTAATTTGTTCTGAGTTTGTCTGCGTCTCTCTGTCTTCCTATTTTTCATTTTCTCTTGGAATTTTACTGTAGAGTATCTTTTAATGATGGAA
This sequence comes from Arma custos, assembly GCA_037127475.1. NCBI lineage: Eukaryota > Metazoa > Arthropoda > Insecta > Hemiptera > Pentatomidae > Arma > Arma custos. The sequence goes on along the minus strand of CM073761.1, from coordinate 117,148,481 downwards.
ACACTAAGTTTCCTATTCGTTAACACCAAACCATCCTATTTACATCCTATAAAAAAGTTTTAGACATAGTAGAAAGTAGTTTGAGTAGTGCCATGAAGACTCTGATTTTAATCACTTTTCGGAAATTTTTGTTCTTCCAAGTGCTACAATCTGAAAGATATTTTACTTTTAGGATAATTTGATTTTCAGCAATTATTTTAGATGACTAAGTCAAACTGGGAAAGAAATAATTTTTTCGGTTTTAGTATTTTTCTTTTATCGGTTACCTACATTATACATTAAAATAAACTATTGTTCCCTACAACAAGAATCTTTGTTCGACCAATCTTTGCCGATTGTGAAACTAATGTAGTTAGTGAGTCTTTTTTAGACTGCTGACATTTAAAGAATTTTGTCTGGATATATCTGATACAGTATATAAGTTATTGAATACTTGGGAGACAAAGGTTCTTAGAAGAGTACAGGGCCCAACTAAGGAAGGCAATCGTTTCCGTATAAAAAAGAATCAAGAGCTTAAGGGCCTATATGGAGAACCTGGTAGTTTCTTGTGTTAAAAAAGCAAGATTAAGATGGTCGGGGCTCGGAGTTACACAGAATGGATAAAAAAAGGTTACCAAAGCTGATATTAGGGACGTCCAGATGGAAAAATAGGAAGACGCAGGCCTGGATTGGGATGACTGGACGATGTAGAAGCAAACCTTAATCTCCTGCGGGAAGTGCCACGGAAGATCGGTCAGTGGAGGAAAATTGTCGAGAAGGCCATGGCTAAGGTATGGGCTAAGGTCCATGGACCATAGCGACGTGTGATGATGATGATGATGATGATATATCTGATCTATTTAATTTTTAATATTTTGCCTTCGCAATGTGAATAGACAACAATCTTCTTCTCCGATGGCAGTACAACTCATGAAAAGTCAAGGCCTCTGAGCCGCTTTGTGCTCATGCTCTCCAGTTTCTAATCCAGCATTTTGAGCGCATATGCAGCCAAAAAATCCACCCACCAAGCGAGTGGGTATTCTTCTCCAAGCATTTTTTCATCAAGGAGCTTTTTGGGAATTCAGTTACCACTCATTCTGGCAATATGCCCTGTCCATCTTTGACGTCCGGATTATATAAACTTCATAACATCTTGATCTTTATAGAGATGCATAAGTTCAGCGTTTTTCTCAATCTCCTTACACCATCATCACACGATTCTTAAGTTTTAGTCATCTTCCAGCATTCCGATGAGTATGTGAGAACGGGCCTGATTAGGGTATTGTATATCCGTTATCCGTGAGAGATTTGCTTCTTGGCAATCTTAGGCCTGCTGGCTGCCATAATAATCTGACTCTGGTTGCTTATCAACAATAGAAACCAAAAATTTTAGGGAGATTGGATTTTTAAGCGCAAAGGGTAGGCTGGCAGATTTGTTCTTATTATCGTCAACAGTTCTACTATGTTGTCTTCTCACCTTGTCACCTTCTACTCTACTAGTTAGTACAAAATTTGCAATGTCGTGTGAGCTTCGATGAAAGAGTTGTTTATAAAAGTTTGGTTTTCATTCTTTTTTTTTTTATAAACACTTTATTTAGACATTACAATCTACCACCTATGGGCAATAAGTAATGGTGCTATGTAGCTACAATCATTCCATAACAAAACAAAAAAGTGGTATAAACAAAATAAAATAAGTGAATGTAAAAAAATATATACATACGCAACATACGTAAAATAAAATGAAATTAAAGCAAAAATGATAATAAAATAAAGTCTAAATAAAAATAATAAAAATAAAAATAAATAGAATAATGTACACGGTTTTCATTCTGGTGAACTTTTCTTTAGTCTTATTTTTTTCCACTTCACATGTCACGCTATCCTTCAATCATTTGCCTCATATTATCCTTTTCTCCATTAGAACTCGATCATTTCTTTCCTGGGCCTTAGCGGTCATAGCTAGAAATCCAGTTAGGGGTTGGCTGGTCAACATATATATATATATATATATATATATGCAGTGTGAATATCAATATGATATTGTTTAAAAAGTATCATGGGATAATGTGAATATTATTCTTGCTATATTATTTTGAACAAAACTAACAAACAGGCTAAGAAAACTGCTAGAATAACATTTTTAAATTAAAGGTTTAGACTTTGAAGATTTCTTGGATTCATAAATTCGCCCGAATAAAGTACAATAGCGTGACCCCTCTGTATCTTTCATCCACAAGAGGCCAAAACCTCTTTCTGCCTATTTTATAATGTACAATACCAATTATAACGTATAAAAATTCGAAAAGTGAAAGGTATTGCCAATCAGTTCACAGTAATAAAATAGAACGGAGGTCCGAAAACTGCTAAGAAAGGATGTGTTTCTTTTTTTTTTTTTAATACTCGAAATATTTATTATTTTCATAACTGGATATTGTACCGTAAATGAGATTTTATATTATTTTGTTTATAGAATATTTTAATCCACTATCGAATATACCAATCTAAAATCTTTTTATTTTCTTTATTATTTATTTATTGATATTTACAGCTGGTAGATTGTTCAACGCAGTCCGGAAGGGTTTCCTCAACAAAAGAGAGGTGACGAAGATATCCGTCTACAAGTCTACGTTCTTGCCCACCCTATCTTACTCCTCCGAATCATGGACCCTTACCACAAAACCCAAAGGGCAGACTGAAAGGTCGAGCGGTTTCTTGTCTTTTCAGTCTTGTATGAGGATTCCAGGTTAATCGTTTGTCGAGATGCAACCCTAAGTATCGGATCTGTTCTACAGGCACCAGTGGGATATTATTAAAGGATACTGAAGGGCAGGAAGTCATTGGTTTACAACGTAAGGTAAAAGTGATTTGATGCTATTTTTGAGAATTTATTTTAATTCTCCAGTTTTCACACCATTCTTCAAGATCAGTGATATGGGATTTGAGGCTTTGGGATGCAATAACTGGATTGGTTTTGACTGTCAATACACATGTGTAGTAGATTGTTGTCTATTCAGATTGCGAAGGCAAAATATTAAAAATTAAATAGATCAGATAAATCATCATCAGCATACGTGGTGAGAATAGTATTAGGATGAGTCGGGATGTCAGCTGTATAAACTGTATAAAGGATTGGGCCATGGATACTACCTTGAGGAACACCGGAAGATTGGGAAAAGGGGGATGAATACACATTATTATGGTTTACTTGGAAAGTTCTATTTGAGATATAGGATTGAAGGATGAGAAAGTATGTAGGGGGTAGGAATTTACTGAGTTTGTAGAGCAAGCCCGGATGCCAGACTCGGTCAAAAGCCTGTTCCACGTCAAGAAAGACGCCCGAACAGTTTGAACCACGTTCTAATGCAGAGGAGGCTACATCCACCACACGATGACATTGCTGAATAGTGGAGTGGGATGCTCGGAATCCAAACTAGTGATCTGGCATTATGTGATTTGCATCAAGGATGGTGTACAATCGTTTAAGGATGATTTTTTTTTTAGGATTTTACCCATGCAAGATAAAAGAGAGATGGGTAAGAGAGGACGGTAAGAGGATGGGTATTCTGGGTTTTTTTTTACAATGGATTATTTTCAGAGGTCAGGAAAATATGTGGAATGGACTACAGCATTATATATATAGGTAAGGAATAGAATGGCTTTTGTAGAAAGGTGTTTTAAGATATGAATTGAGATGAGGTCGTGCCCAGGAGCTTTGCGGGAAGGTTATCTGTGAATAATGTTGGATATTTCTGTAGGATGGAATGCTTTGGGTGAAAGGGACATTTGTAGGGGAACATCTAACGCTGCTTTTATTCAGGGTGCCCCGAATTTAAATGGCAAAACTTCAGGAACTTATAGGGGACCAAAAAACAAATAAGACAAAAAGTCCTTTGGAGATTTGCTCGTTTTTACTTAGTTTTAGAGAAAATCGTAAAAAAAGAAACAAAACAAGTTTTCATTTTTCTACTTCTTTATTTACATTTATGTTTATGTTATGTTCTTTTTAATTTAAATATTGCTCAAAATGTTGTCCTCTTGCACCAATTCAAGCATTACATCTGGCACTCACTTGATAAATTGCAGCTAAACATTGTTCTGATGATATTTGGTACACTGCATCTATGATTCGGTCTCTTAATTGCTCTCTTGAGTTGATTGACACAGAATAAACTTTCTGCGTCAAGGTTCCTCATATGAAGAAATCCATGGGTGTCATATCATGTGATCTGGGTGGCCAAGGTACTACTCCCCCACGTCCAATCCATCGTTGTTTATCCAGCCAAGCTCGAGCAACTCTGCTATAATGAGCTGTACATCCATCGAGTTGGAACCACATTTCAATCCGCTGTTGTAAGGGAATGTCATCTAAATAATTAGAAAAGTCGTTCTCCAAAAAATGTGTAAATGTGATACCATTCAATCTTCCAGGTAAAAAATATGGTCCCACCAGTGTGGACACAATTTCTTTTCCGATAATCTGCTCTTACTGTTGCCTGGAATCGGTCGCCTTCATTACGTATTAAGAATGGCCCAGTCTCTCGTATTCTATTAAAAGTTAACCTCGTCGAAAAGACTCGTCGATTAGGCACTCTTCTATTTGGAAATCGGCGCGCATACTCCCGCACCGCTTCTAAAGCATTACCATTACAGAAACCATACACAAAGATCATATCAGCGTATTCAACATTAATATATGTATGCGGCATTGTGGCTGATGCTATTCACACAAAAATATCTGAGTAACTGACTGAAGACTGATTTAGGAATTATAATCCTAGAAGGAAGCCAAAATGTAAACAAATAAAATAATGTAAAGGATAACATTAAGTGTTTACATATCTCACTGCCTAGCCTGACGAACTTTGAAAGGTGATAATCGCTACCCGTAACATTTTTGTTTTGTTTCTTTTTTTGCGATTTTCTCTAAAACTAAGCAAAAACGAGCAAATCTCTAAAGGACTTTTTGTCTTAGTTTTTCGGTCCCCTATAAGTTCCTGAAGTTTTGCCATTTAAATTCAGCACACCCTGTATATTCAATGTCAGTTGGGTTAATGATATCAGGATGTGGATGAAAGATTTTGGAAACGTATTGACCAAATACCTGTGATTTTTCTCCGTCAGATCTTGTCCAGTTATTTGATTCAGTAAGGAGTGGATGATTAAAGTCTTTGAACTTTAGGAGGTTTTTGGTGGTCATCCATATTGTTTTGTCAGGAAGGTTGTAAGATTTTCAGTCCAGGTTATAAAATTTTGAATTTGGAACTTCTTGTTTTCTGCGTTTTCTTTGTTAGTTAATTTTGTATAGATAGTGTTATTTGTTGGATATTGAGTTCTATGCCACTTCGATCTTGCTCTACGTTTTTCTCTTAATAAGATACGAATATGTTGTGGCAAGTCAATCTGTTGATAGTTATTAATTTGTGATGTTATCATGTAAACTGCTTCTGATTGATGTTGTAAGTTTTTCTATGGCTGTATCAATGTCTTGTTTTGTCTCAAGTGAAATTTTTAAGTCCAGTTTGTCCTCCAACTCATAACAAAAATTGTTCCAGTTGACATGTCCTATAATCAATGCGGGAGAGGAAGGCTTGGGAGCGAAACTTGAGTGTAAGAAAAGGAGGACTGGACTATGATCTGATGAACGGTCGTCCAAGGATTCAATATTGGCTTGTGCGGGAGAAATCTGGGATGTAACAAATATGTCAAGGATGTCGGGACGTTTTTTGAAAGATGTAGGCCAATAGGTAGGATTTTTTGGGGCAAGGATAGATTAGATCTTTGAGGATGTGAGAGAATATAAAATATTGAGTTGGATGTTCGACAACCCCATCATTGGTGTTTAGCATTGTAGTCTCCTCAAGCAATGAAATGCGGTCCAAAAGATCGGAATAAGGAATCTAAAAGGTTATGAGAGATGGAACTACCGGGAGGACAGTATACAGCTGAAAGTGTGATATGGAAAGGGCGTGATGTTATGGATACAGGATTGAATAGCATTAGTTGGAGTGGAAGGAACAAGGGAATTAGATAGAGTTTTATAGATGAGAATGCAAGATCCGGCATGTGAAGTGTTGTCTGGGTGATCTGATCTATAAGTGATGTAGTCCCGTATATAATGTAAAATCTAAAACCCAGCATATAAATGTTGAATTCGAGATTGATAAACTTTCGGATGGAGAATGGTAATATTGTATCAAATATAACTTTTGTAAACTTGGACAAATTGAATAAACATTTGAACAACCCCGTTTAATGCCAAAACGGGTTCCTACTTCTGAGACCAGAAACCCCACTGAAGCCACAGCGCGTTCTACAGCAGATGAAACTTCTACATGAGCTTCTAAACTTTTACGTTGTAGAAAACAATTGTGGAGTTATGGGAGTCAACGGAGCTTATATTGAAAATTTCAAAATAACAATACTGTATTTTTCAAATATTTACAATATCGCAAAGGGTAAACGAGTTAATGATGTTTGATTTTATTCCATGTGTGAGGTAAAAATCCAAAATTTTGATTTGTTATTATTACACATGTAGTAATAAAATAAATAGTAATTTCCTCAATATCAAATGAATATAAAATTAAATAAATATGCTCTCGCTAGATATAGTAAGCCTGCTTTCAAAACCTTAGATTAGGACCCCGACATGTCTTTTCAACAAGAAGGACCGGAGTCCTTTGTAAAATGTTCCTAAGACGCATTTTGTTTTTGGCTGTTTTTCTGTCTTAGTTGGATAGTGGGACGCAATAGAATAAGAGCATTGGAATTGTTAATTGGATATTGTTCTTTATTGTAACCCATTGAGGAGTTACGATTGCTCAGAATCAGGTTCACTCGGAATTAATAAGGGGGACCATTCATTTGCCGATGATTTTTTTGCACAGGCCAGGTCAAGGAAAGTTCTCACTACTCAAAAAAATCAAGTTCTTTCGCCGTTTCCATAGATATTATAGAAATATGAAAAAAAGTTTTAAGATTATAACAAACATTCTTTGGTAGGATCGGTATATTTCAGCGGAATATCAGCTGATTATGATCGGTATTAGCTTTAGAAAGAAGAAACTTATGGATCAATCGATAGTACACTTTTGTTGTGGAATAATCGATTAATTAGCTACATTATGGTACTCCGAAATCCTTGTGCGTATGCATAAAGGGTAACTGCGTAGCGTTGTAATGAACCTCTGCTACCAACCGCGCACACGATTCAATGCTTAACATGTAGTACATCCCATTACATCACTTTCCATTCAAATGACGATAACGTTTCATTCCTCAAATTACTAGTTAGGCATGTAGGTACCATCACATTTCTATTTGAAATTTTCGGTCCCTTAAAACAGGCATTTTTAGAACGATTCATCAGCCTTAGTTTCCTAGACTTTGCCACCGTGCAATGAATAAAATGCCTACGTAAAAGAGTATCTTCTTCTTTAAAGAGAATTGAACTTTTCATGAACAATCACTCCAATAAAAGTGTGCAGTTCCCCGACGGTTTTAAAATGTATGCTTGTACAGATAACAACTGTTATGTTTGGAATGATTTCTTAACATAAAAAACGTTTTATAATATTTGATAAGTTTAGTACTAGTATTTATAAGAAAATCACGATACTATTACATTTTTTCCTTAAGTGCACACAGTTTCTCCTCTTTTCTAACTGACATAACATTATATGACATAATATATTTACTTCCTCAGGCTACAAAAAAAAAAAAAATATATATATATATATATAGGTACTTATTATAATGCAATTGGGAAAAACCACAATGCAAAGCCTTATGTTTCAAAAAATACACCTACTTACCAGTCGACTTTTTTGCATGCACTTATATTAAGGGCCTGTCAGAATGTGTTAGAGATATATTTAAAGAGTATGATGTTTACGAGATTAGGCTTGCGAATAAGATTACAAACAAGATGAGTAAATTTTACACTCCATTGAAAGATAAAATACTTACACAGCAACAATCAGATGTAGTGTATGAGATTAGCTGTTTGCAATGCCCTAAAATATACATTGGTGAAACATCACAATTGTTGCACAAAAGAATGTATCAGCATCAATATGATTGTAAAAATATTGGTGGCAAGGAACCTAACACAGCATTGGCCCAGCATACCAAAACTTGTAAGCATCAATTTGATTTTGAGAATGCTAAAGTTATTTACAAAGAGAGTGATGGCTCTAAAAGGAAGTTGTTCGAGGCCATGCAGATTGCACAAAAGATAGACATTTCGGTAAATTATAAAACAGATTGCAGAAATTTGAACCAATATTATTCGGAAACGTTGAATATTTTAAAAGAAAAATTTGGCTAACTTTGCTAATATATATAAAAAATTTTATAGGCTAATATTACTTTTTATGTTTTGTGGATCAGCTGATTCTATAACCTTCCCAGCTGGTTGCGTATTACATTCGTTCAGTTGTATGTTGAACGTCTTGGTGGTGGGGTGCTGTCTCATGTTTGGAGCCTGTTTGGGCTGTTGATTGTTGGGATGTATTGCACCTTTTTTTTTTTCGAGATGCGATTCACATAACCCCTTTTTGATTTTGGTGTCTTGATAATGCCTGAATAGGCGAAACGTCGACTGGTAAGTAGGTGTATTTTTTGAAACATAAGGCTTTGCATTGTGGTTTTTCCCAATTGCATTATAATAAATAATAGTGTTTCTTTTTGAGTTTTTGGCTCTATTTTAGTGTATAGGTACTTATATGGGATTAAAAATTGTTATTTAGTAATCTGAAGCTGATTCCCGGAGCGTATGGTAGCTCATATAATAATAAAATTCCTATAAACTGAAATAATTTGAACTCTCCGAAATAAATTTTTATAACAAAAACAAAAAGGTTTTTAGACATCTAATAGCAATTATTATATCACGTAAAACATATAAAACAAGTAATAAAAAGAATGTTTTCAAAATACGTTCATTACTAGTCAAAAGTACTTTTTTTTTTGGTTTACATCACTCGTATTTTAAAATGGTCTGTCAACAAAAATTAGTTTTTAAAATTTTTATTATAATTGTTTAAAGAAATATAGGGTATTCATTTATGCCTGGTTTAAAATTCAATTTATTAAAGATATAGTGTTATTTGAAACATAAATAAACCAGAAGGTGATGGACTCGTGAGAAAGAGGGTGGTATAGAATAGCAACTACCAAGCCAGTATTGATTTCCATTTAGCTCAACCTGCTTTCCGGCAGTTTACTCAGATAACTGCTGCCTTCCAAAATTTTCAGAATGTCTCGCTGTCTGGCTATTCTAGAAATGTTGGACAAACATCAAGTTGGCCTAATTTTATTTTATTATATTTGTTTTAAAAACTCTACCACTGATAGAGGATATTTTCTAAACTTTTATTTTTATATAATAATTATATTTTTCAGGTTTTACTTAAACCAGCTATTTTTTATTCATCATAATATGAAATATTAAATTAACTAGAGCAGTTAGTTCGTAATATATGAAGTTTTATCAATGCCTAATTCAATCCTCTAATTAGGCCATTTATTATGTATTCAGATAATTATTTCAAAAACCCCTACACGAAATTTACTCCCAACATATTTTATCATTTCTTAATATATCCGAAAGTTCTAATCTATTTTATGTTCGTCACATTGGGCTTCAAAGCAAAAAGTACATAATTACTATTTAAAGCAGAAATTTCGAACTTCTCACTTCGCTAATATTTCTCATCAGGATTCGTACCTTCACTCGATAACTTCAAATTATCAACAGATCGTTGTAATTTCTTTGCCCGGAGTGTTACCCTACAATTATCGTGTATTAGAACATTCGAATCCTCGGGAACATAAAAAAATAAATAATATTATAGGTAAATACATGTATCACTATTGCTTATATCTCCTTGGAAAAGTCATACCATTATACGGACTAAAACTTGTCCGTTGGTACTCTCAAATAACTATTCTAATTCAGATATGTTAATTTTTTTTCTGTTGTCTATTCAATCGAAACCTTGTAAAATTGTTGACTGTCACTGGAAAAGTAAATGATACAAATTTGAAGAAAACAAAGACATTATAATAGCAGCGTTTTCTATCATAAATCACCTAAACAGTTCTGATTTCCGTAATGTGTAGATCATATCAGTTCTATAAGAGCGTTAAATGACTAAGGCAGGACTTTAGACAACAGACAGAATTATGTTTGGACCAAAACGGGAACTTTCACACAGACCGTGAACAAATCAAAAGGAAGATGGACCCAATACTTCAAAGAAATGTTATGTTTAGAGACAAGCACCATGTACCCCACCCAGAATTATACACGGACAGTGAGAATATAGAGGAGGATGTACAACCGGATAGAGAAGAAATATCAGAGATAATCCGGTCACTTAAAAATAACAAGACCCCAGGGTCGGACGAAATTCCATCAGAACTACTAAAACATGCGGGAGAAGACATCTGGAATGAGATGTACAAAGTGATCTGGGATGTATGGATTGAAGAAAAAATGAAAACTGAATGGGGAGAGTTCATCATAGTTCCTATATACAAAAATGGAGATAAGCTGAAATGTGAGAACTACAGGGGGACAGCGCTTTTACCCACAGTTTACGAAATAATGTCTCTGGCAATGTACCGAAGGATAGAGGAGTGGAGTGATCAGGCAGATTCTGGAGAAGGCATACGAATACAATATAGATCTACACCATCTGTTCATTGACTTTCGGAAGGCGTAAGCGTAGTTGTCTAAACAGGGGAAAGCTATTGGAGGTGATGCGGTCACTGGGGATACCTGGTAAGCTGATAAGATTGACGAGGATGACACTAGAAGGGACAAATTGTCGGGTCAAAACCAGAGTCGGTATCTCGGACAGCTTAGACGTTAACAGTGGCTTAAGACAGGGACACACATTATCGCCGCTACTGTTTAACCTTGCCATAGAAGTGGCAATTAGAAAAATAAAGACGAACCCTGGAGGCATTATCTATAATAGGTTCACACAACACATGGCGTATGCGGATGTTGTCATCACTGGCAGGTCCAAGTCAGCACGAGCAGGCGCAGATGAAGAGTTCAAGAATGCCGCATATGATTTAGGACTCATGATCAGTTATGAAAAGACTAGATATATGAAAACATCTCGGCAGATCAGGGAGGGGGTAGAAACTGTTATATTGGGAGAAGAGGCATACCGGAGCTGCGACACATTTAAGTACCTGGGGGGAGTAGTGACGGAGAATAACAGTGTGGAAGCCGAAATAAAGGCAGGATGGTTGCAGGTACGAGGTGTTTCTACGCCCTGCAAAAGGCACTCCGATACAAAAGTTTCTCCAGGAAAGCAAAGATATTTATATACAAAACTGTGAATAGAACAGTCGTTGTGCATGACAGTGAGACGTGGACTCTAACCAAGGAAAACAGGAAAACCCTGCTGTTGTGGGAGAGAAGAGTCTTGAGAAGGATTTTCGTAGCGGTCAGAGAACAGCATAGATGGAGAGTTAGAAGCAATGCCGAGCTAGAGGAACTATATGGTGAGCCAGATATCATCACAGTTATTAAGAAGAGCAGAATTAGATGGCTGGGTCATGTTGAGAGAATGAGTCCCTGCAGATTGCCAAAAATTATGCTGAGCGGTACACCAGGAGGTAAAAGAATGAGAGGGAGACCCAGGAACCGATGGATCAGTGATTTGGAGGAGGACTTGAGAATAATGGGGATCAGAAATTGGAAGAACCTGGCATTGGACCGTGAGGAGTGGAGTAGAGTGGCGGGAGAGGCCCAGGTCCTACAAGGACTGTAGCGCCCATTAGTAAGTAAAAGTATAGATCATACGAAGGTAATAGAAATGAATGCTATCACGTCCTGAGAAACTTGCTTCGGTGGAATATGCAAAACGAATATTTTTACTTGGTTCCTATTCTTCCTTCTTATTGTTTTACAATGCATTTCGTTTTTCTATATACTTATGCGAATGATAGGTTACTAAACAAGTCAGGGGTCCTTTTTAGAATAAACAGAATGATATATTTTTAATAATAAAAATAATTCATTAGATTAACTAATCGATAAAAATATAGAATTGTAAAATACTTATGTTATTTTCAAATTACAGCTTTACAGAGAATCCACATAAAAGATGTCGTGCAAAGCAGAGTTTGTCTGTATAAATAAATTACTACTTGAAAGCCTGATTAGCACCGGCTAAACTTTTTAAATGTTGTTTGGGGGTTGAGAAGTTTCGATATTCGATATTAATCGAGTCGAATCATTCAATTATACTAATATTGATCTAGGAACATTTGATTGGATTTAACCTTTGTTCTGAAAGAAACTGATTGGCATTGGAACGTATATTATCATAGATCAATACTTATTTGCCTCAAGGAAAGGTATTTTAAATAAGAAGAATACTGGAATATAAATGTATTATATACCTATCCATTTATAATAGTATCAATAAAGTTATTAAAAGTTACTGTACTTATCATTTATATAATTAAAATAAATTAATTTAAAATTAAACTTATCTAAGTTTAATATCACTATTATGAGGGTGTCTTGATAATGCCTGAATAGGCGAAACGTCGACTGGTAAGTGGGTGTATTTTTGAAACATAAGGCTTTGCATTGTGATTTTTCCCAATTGCATTATAATAAATAATAGTGTTTCTTTTTGAGTTTTTGGCTCTATTTTAGTGATTTGATTTGTGGTATAGCCGTTGTTCCACTTCAATTCTTAATGGATCGATTATATTTTAATTTTATTCAGAACTTAAAGTCATTAGTAAATAAAGAAAGTTTCCAATTAGTAAATAGTTATGCTAATTATTTTAAAAGACATGTCTGCACTTGGTAAGAAATTTTACTTACTCGAACATAAAAAGGCAGGTTTGATACCTAAGCATTTTCTTGATGCACTAATAAAAGTAGATAATGCATTTAATAATATTTTTTTGCAATCCAATAAACACCTGAGTGTATTGAATAATATTGGAATTAGACTTGTAAAACTTGATATAAAACAGGCGTACTGGTTGTGCAAAATAAACTACAGTGAACCTTGTAAATGCGGAAAATTTACTTTTTAAAGCTAACAAAGAGCACAAATCAGAAATTAAGGCCGTGAAAGATAGATTTTTTGAATTAATTACTGGGAAATTATATCATAATTTGGAATTAAAAGTTAAGAAAATGCATTTTTACAAAATGAACAAACCATATAACCACATGAATGGATGTAATACTAAAACCACTCTTGATAGTCCGAATATTGATAAATACATTAGACTAAAAAAACATACTAGAAATGATATTTTAACTAAATATAATAATTTACATAAGCAGCAATTGGTAGAGAACTTAACTAACTTATAAATTCCTCGCAATATACTTAATTTGTTGAGCTTAAGTGATAGTGCTAATATGTTTCCTAAAAACCTAAATAGTGATATCTTGAGCATGATTGCTGACACAGATACGTTTTTGTCGGTGTCTTGATAATGCCTGAATAGGCGAAACGTCGACTGGTAAGTGGGTGTATTTTTGAAACATAAGGCTTTGCATTGTGGTTTTTCCCAATTGCATTATAATAAATAATAGTGTTTCTTTTTGAGTTTTTGGCTCTATTTTAGTGATCACTATTTTTATTTCGAATAGAAAATATATGCCGAGGGCCGGAATTCGAATCAGGGTCTCCCATGTTTCCGTCCTGGTGCTCTACCACCTCAGCCTACGGTGATATGGGATTAGTGAAGAGAATGGATTTGACTGAACGAGGTACGAACCAGGCTAGCTCAGTTGGTAGAGCACCAGGACGGAAACGTAAGAGACCCGGGTTCGAATCCCGTTCCTGGGCATATCTTTTCTCTTCGAAATAAAAATATTTAAAATTATAACAATTAATAAAAAAATAAAATAAAATAAATTATAAGTTTAATATGCTTTATACCCATCGCTCTTATCTATAGATTGAGTAAAGCGTGAATTGAAATAGCAATAATAGGTATCAATCAACATCCATATTTTTTATTGAACAACTATATGGATGAACTTTCCCACAGAACAAACTGGACACGAAAGCAAACCGCTCTCTCACAGCTAAGGAAACAGATACTCCGATTCCCTTTACATTTTTACCAACCTTTAATATGCAGTTTCAATTCAACAGGAATAAAATTACAATATTTAAATGGTATTGTGGGTTTACTAGAAATGACAAAAGTGTCTTGTAGCGATCCCAAACCGTTCTTCTTTACCCTTCCTTCATTCCACCACTTCCCCGCGAAGATCTGTCCTGTCAATTATGAACAATTTCTTTCGTTGAAAAGCTAATGTTGGATAGTCCTTAGGCAATGTTTATCATACTACAAACTCTCCCAACTTTCCCCAACATCTCAACAATTTTTCACCGCTCCTAATTTTAAATCTAACCCTTTTCTCTTTGTCTTTGGATTATTTATTTATAGCCAGTTTGCTTAATTCGATATAACGTGTACACCAAGGGCGCCAAAACGAAATATTTCAGTGAGGTGGCGAACTTGTGAATGACGATTTTTTAGACACTCTAAATTTTTTTTTTTAAACCATTCCTCCCAACTGACGTAATTACTATTTTTTTTTTCTTAAAACCTGTAAAAAAAATTAAAAAAACCATCTACGAAAAATAGGAGTTAGTGATGTTAAATGATTTCATAAGTATCTAATTTATGCGAAGTTTATGATGTGGTAACACATTGCGTGATCCATAAACATGAACATGATATCAACAGTTAAAAAAGACAGTAAAGTAAACAAAGAAGGAAAATATGATCCTGTCATCAGACAATTTAAGATCATTAAAAACATCAACAGAGATAAAAGCTTTAAAAAAACTGTTCATGCTCAAGAGTAATCAGAGTGAGGGTAATGAAATGGTTGGTCAGCTTCGATAATGCACGGCATCCTTTCCAGTGTCAACTGATTTGGGTGGCCTCTATTGCATTTATCTCTCTGTCTCTTAGTATTTGTCTTCCCATCTCGATATTCCCGGGATTGCCTAGACCAATAATAGAAAACCGTTAAAACTATTTCAAGTGTCTTTTCAGACGATATCGTATTTACTGCTATTAGATTTGAATATTTATAAAACTTATTTGAGAGAAAAAATAGTTTTCCTTATAGGTATACTTAGTTGAAGGGAGTTGCCAGGTTTAGATATTTATACAACTCCTCTCATATAATGTTATCACCAGCCTTGTGGAAGTGAATAGAGAGCTGATGCAGAGTAACTAAGTGTTCCCTGCACCTCCCTAGTGTCCTTCTTAGGGAGCTAATTCAATCCACAGCTAAACGACCTCTCACGAACCCTGCCTGGTCCCCTCCGATTTCTAGTTCTGCAATTGGTCGGAGCTTATCAGTAAAGCAACCTTGATAGTACTTAGTTGCTGTCAGACAGTAAAGATATTTCTCATTAGTTCTTGTATCCGAATAATTCTCCTTTGTTATGTATGTAACGTATGGCTGAAGTATGATGATAATTTCTTCTCTTTTTACACATCTCCATCTCCATTACAAGTTAATACAAAAATCGCTCTACCTTCTCTCTTCCATATTTCTGGAGTACTCTATGGATGTAAATGCTCCTGGTGACTATATTTATTTTTAAGGTGTCTTGCCTCCAGAAACTCCTTGAAATCTGGTCGTTCAAGATTCCCCTTTAACAATATTTCCTTCTTTTCGTTTAAGAGATCATCAGAATATTTCCTCCTTGGTACCAAAACCTTGATGAGCATTGGGCCATCTGCATCTCTACTGGGGGCTTTAGGGGGGCTCTACTGATAGAACATTCTAGTTTCGATAAGGATGTTACGATTCTTTTAATCGCTCGCGTTCTAATTTTCTCTTCTTTTCTGATTCACTATTTTTTCTATTCTTCTCTTTAAATGGTCCGAGTCCACATTATTCCCACGAAAAACTCTAATACCTATTGGGCTTGTTGCGAATCTATACTCTATCTATAATCTACCTACGTATGAGGATATGATCTATCTGGTTGGTAGGCAACAAGGTGTGTCTTGTTTATAATAACATATCATGCGGCGCTTTAAAAATTACATCCGACTCCCAGTCTATCTTGTCTCCTGAATAGCTTGTAAGGAGCACCCTATACCAACAATCTCCGTCCGCAAAGGGAGAAAACGATCCCCATTCCCAGTTGTAAGTTTAATAGACATCTTGTGCTCAAATTAGTTTTTTTTTTTTTTGGTATTTTAATAAACTATGTTTGAACTAGTGTCATTTTTGGGCTCCTTTCACATTTGCCCAGGTCGAAATTTTAAGACGACACGAAAAAGTGCCCTTAGTCCTATTTCGTGTTTATTTCAATATTACATACAGTTTAGATTCTGCATGATGTTCAAAAAACGTAATAAGTTAAATTATTCTATATTATCATAATACAGAGTATTAAAAACAAACTTAAACATAGAAGTCTTGTCCTGTCCTTCCTCGAACGACAATAATCGTACTGACGGACATCATTTATTTTAGATGTATTCAGAAGAAAAATATTGTCTGCCTCTTCCTCTCTCTTGTCGGATTGAACAGAATAGATACAACATATATTTCATAGTAATTCCAAATAAGATAATCAAATATAAACAAATAATTATGTTCAATCATAAAATAACAAGAGATGAACAATTCGCATAATTGGGTAATTATAAGATTGCAAAGAGAGGTGCTATATTTAGTGCGGGAGGAGAGAGTGAATGCCCCACATTATTCTGACCGAATAAACCCGAAGGAATATCGACCGAGGAGGGTGGAATGGAGGTTGGGCCCGCTCATCCCAACCAGTTCTATCTCCTCTTTTTTAAAGTCTGCCTTTCCGTAACCTGGGCTGGTCTATTTTTAGACAAATGTCGGTGTCTCTTGTATGCAACAAACGAATTTAAATAAATGATTCAGAATTCGAATCTGATCGAGAAAAAATAGTTTCAAATCTTAAACAATGTTTGATATCCGTTCACTCAACACCAAAATATAAATGAAAGATGTCAAACCTTTATGAGTATAATTAAAACCAACTACGTTGAGAACCTGCTGTTATTTAACAAACAAAAAATCGACGTAGCAATTGTGGAAACTGTTTTGGAAAATTATTCGTAATTGAAACTTATTAAACCATAAGAAAAACGTAAAAATAATAAGCTTTAACATAGTCGACAACTTGAATTTGAAATCCAATCAAAATACTGCACTGACAACCTCCAGACAAAAATTTTCAAAATAAAAACCTAGCCGGCGACCTTTCTGTAAAAGGCCACTAGGCAATTCAGCTTGTTTCGCAAAACTTTAATTTTTCATATTCAGAAATATTTCTGACGGTTTAATACATTCGGTTTCAGATTGCAATATTTAAATCTTGCTTCAGGAAGTGAGAACTCTAGCGGAACTCTCCGGAAGCGTTGGGAGCGTTATCTTCATTCCTATACGTACCTTATCTTAAATGTTTTCTTGAAATATCTATCTTAAAAGAACTGTACCACTACAACCCGTGAGCCGGCCTGGGGTTCAATACATGGTAGAGAATCATATAACGTAGTTATAATCATAGTTTCTGTTTTACTTAAAATGTGCATTCCAATAACCTACATCCCGCAGGTATTTTTAATGATTTCCCACATTTAGGTTGTTGAAGAAGTAGCTTGGCGATGTTTTAAATTATTTATTTTTGTTGTTTATGCTTTAATTTTGTTATATTACTACTTATCCTTCTAAATAAAAAGAATAAGTACAAAATAACATACTTTGGATCATAATACGTTGTCACTGTAGGTCTTGATAATTTTTGTTTTAATTAATTTAACTGATTTTTAATCAAATTGTAAAGTAGGTACTAAGATTGCACTTTATACTAAACGCAATTTATTATATTCTGAATTTAATTAAGAAAAATTGACATCATAAGTTTTAAAGAGCTGAGACATATTGGACGGGTGGCGATGGCATACTGATGCTGATGAGTGGAATATACCATATATATATATATATATATTTTAATAATTCCTGTTAATTTTTTGTAATATATATATATATATATATATATATATATATATATATATATATATATATATATATATAGTGCAAAGGGCGTAATAACCAAGAAGAATATATATATATATATATAACATGATCCGTAGTTAGATCCGGAATCTTTAAGAAGAATGGAAAATAGGGGTTCGGTAATAGATGGCATTTATTGTTAAAGTTAGATATTCGTGTTGGTAATGACCGCCTCGGGCTCCGATCAAAATATCAGTTCACAATACGCCACTGTTTCGTTAAGCAACTAAATTACAGGCTCTATTATAAATTGAAAACCCTCAACATTCCTATTCGCTAATGTAAGGATTAAAAGTTCTAATCGAGGGTTGTCAATAATTTATATGTTACCAATTGTATTTCCGAAATAGTTTATGTAAATCCGAACATCACAAACATGTTATTATTCTGCTCATATAAAAATAAATAAGAAACGATGTCCATATTGCCTTAATTTATTCACATTTGCATTACGGATTGTTTATTTCATCTTTACGATCATTATTTTTGCATAACATTAGCATCCTTTGATATTCACTGTATTCTTGCTCCGGTTGATTCCGTGTTTCATCAAGTTTCGATCCAGATTCTGATAATTTTCCAAGGAATAGAATTTATTAGGGTTAGGTGACTTTTGAAATGCTGAGGTAAAACTATTATTGAGCTCTGACCCCTCTCACCGTTGAACTGCCTTCGCTCCGGACTTTGATATTTCTGGCCGCTTGGGCTCTCTTCCGGCCGAGTTTGAACCCGTAAAATAAAATTATTTTAATTATAAACTTTGTTATATTGAATTATTTTCAAGTAGCAAAATGTAACAGAGGGTAAACATGCATTTTTGTTTCAAAGATCATTAATGAGTGTTTATTAAAAATCGTGTGTAAAGATCATTTATTATAGGCAACAGGATAAAATCCTGCATATTTTTCGGAAATTACAATAGATTTTACCAACAGTTTCGGTCGAATTTCCATAACAATAATTTTTTTTCCATTAAATACAATGGTTTATTGATAAAATCTCAATTGTTTTTGGATTAAAACCAAGTAGTATTCAGTGAAATCCTTCAGTGAAGGGTTTCACCACAATTTTTGGAGTTTGAAATGGGTTCTGTAATTTAATGTTTCTTTCTTCAGGTTGTAAATTATCATTAGATAGAAACATTAGGAACGGTACAAATTATTTCTTGTTAAAACTTAAAATATATAAATTTAGATACTCGTTTATATGCGTTTTTCAGTACAAATTTAAAATTTAAAAATAATTTTATAAATATTTTTTCATGTTTGTGTTTTCATTCATCACTCGATTTTATTATTACTCTATAAAGTCTCCGAATGATCCATGGTATCATAGATAAGTGTCTACAACATGATCAAAGAATCATAACCTTGTACAAATATTCGGGATACACTAAGTTTCATCAAGGAAACGGTTTAGTTGTAAGGGAGATTGTTGTACCTGGAATCACTATTGACTTTTCTTTACTTTAAAGCAATTTTTTGAAACATGATGACGTAAAGTGCATGTTTCGATAAAGCCATCATTCCTACATTACACATTTTTTGACAATTTAAATATTGAAAAGATATAAGAAAACAAAGTTATTTTTAGTGTGAACAGTGTTACAAGCCCATAATGTACCATCCATAATGCGCTCATATGGTAGGTTGTAGATACTTTCATGAAAGGTCTGCGATAATCCAAGCTAATTGAATGTTTTTCCGAATAAACATCGACATTCTAGGCTACCTGAGGTGGAATAAGCTATGGAAAATCACTCATGAGCAGTGATTCAAAAATTCACACGTGATATAACTGTTAACTGAAGGTTGAACTTAAACTTTTTATGTTTCGTGTACACTTCATTTTAATCAAGTTTACTGAAGGATCCTTACTGTAATACAGTATTTTACAGCGTAGCTAGCTTCTGTCAAAAAATGGGGTAATAATAAACAGTTACACTATTATGGTGTACCAAGGTGCTGTAGTCTTCCTTATTTGTAGCAAACAGAATATTTAAATCGAGAAGTGCGAAGGTTTAAGCAAGACTCGTGCAGAAAGCTGGTCATTCGCAAACAAGTGTTCATACTTTAAACTAAACTAATATAAATTATAACTACAAGTATTTGAAGTTTTTGTATCGTATATATAATTATTTTTCCAATATTATATACCAATCAATTTTATTTATTTTATCTTTTGACCATAAAAGGTTTGTGTATGAAATATTCTAGTGGAGAATTAATAATCCAATTAAAGTAATGACCTAAGGTCAATCCATTTTATGCATGATATTTAGTTAAATTAAGTAGTCCTTCCAGATGAATATGAAGAGGAGCATTCTAACGTTTCTACCGGAAATGTTATAAATGTAAAAATGTGAAAAGTATAGCACAGCTCATTATATATTTTGTTATTTATTTGTGAACTTCAATGTTATTCCAAATGGAGCTCGCACTTGAGAAAGTTTTTTTTAATCCGACCAGCCCCATCTATTTTCTATATATATTTTATAACGATTAATTCTTAAAATTAATACATATTTGGACGATTGTTCTTTTTGACAAAATACCAAGACGTAGTTGAAATAAGGTGGTTAGAAGAAATGTGTGTCAAATTATGGGTCGATAAGTTAGGCCTAAGCAGGCGCGTGGGGAAGAGCCACCTCCCTACGCCCGCCTCCCAAAATTTTATTACATCTTCTAACAAATTTCTGTAATTTGGAATAGCAGCAATAAAATTACACGGCCAACTCCCCCGGTTCATTTTATTGCTGTACTAAGAATTATGTTAAATCGTTGAGATTTTGCAATTGTAATTATGATTTTCCCAACACTGCTACCAATTCATAAGCTTGTGAATGTTAGATAAACCACTGAGTATGTTCAATCTCTAATTTTTAATACCTTTACAGATAATAAAAGCGTCTATGAGTAACTATCAACCTAAAAATATTTAAGGGAATTCGATTTTTACAATGTAAATGACATCAATAATGGATTTTGGAGTATGATCGGGTATCAGTTCAGCAAGGCAAGGGATATTGAATCTCTGTTTAATATCACTTATACATTATCGACATATACTACTTCCGAAATGTCCTTGATATTCAATAGTTTGAAATAAACGTTTTAATGACATTCGTAGCGTACTATAATTGGAAATACGCTATTGCATGTTAAAGAAAATCGTTATAAAAAATAACATAATAAATACTTTCAAATTATTCAACAAGGCCAAACAATGGTCTAAAACCAAGTTCCACTGATTGGGCTGAATAAATAAAATCAATGAATTGTTTATAAAATGGATATGAATATAGGATTACAAAAGAGCAGAGTAGATTGAGATAAAGAGGAAGATTTGAAGAATCAGTCCGACTTTTTTCTGGAACCCAAACACAGAGAGACCAAGTAAAGGATCGCCCTTCCTTAGCCAAAAGCCTTTGAACAGGTTTTTCTATTTTCATCTTTGAAAGGACCTATTTAAGGGCTTTGTGAGATGGAGTTCCGATTAGCCGTTTAAGAAATACAATGGGCCATTTAGCCATTTTTTAATCATTAAAGTTTGTGATTAATCTGCCACAGGTTCTTTATCCCCTATCTTTATCGGGAGGAATAAAATGATTTTGGAGAATTGTCTTTGGAGCCGGTAGGAAAGTATTTAGCTTAAAAATTGGCTCATTCTGTTCATGATCATACTATTAAAATAGCTATTACTACATCCATTAATCGAAATAGAATTTTAAAATACTATACATTAAATTTCGGCTTAAGAAAACCTTAGTTTACCATAGCATTATTATTTTCATCGGCTTCCAGTTGAAGTGTTCATCCAACCTGCAAAAAGAATCAATAAACTTTCAAGTGGCTCAATAAATGATAAGGAAATGTATAACATTTATTGTACTCTAATTTCCATACTTTGTGTGGTCATAATTACATGTTGAATGTCGAAAATCGCCCGACAAAACTGTATTTCGAATGATTGCTGATGATAAATTATCAGTAAAAAACGAAGTGTTTGATGAATATGGAAATAAGTAATGTCGCTTACCAATTGAAAGAAAGTTCCAATTTATTCATTGCATTTTATTTTAGGTGAGTGAAGAAAAACGAAGTATATTTTTATTTCTGATTGGGACTAAACATTCTATATATAGGGAGTATATAACTTATATAACTTATTTATTTTATTTTATTGTTAGATGTTATAATTTTTTAAATATTTTATTTGAAAAGAAAAGATATGACCATGACCGGGATCGAACCAGAATACTCCCACCTATCCGTCGTGGAACTTAGGCACCTCAGCCATCCTGGTTCGCTTCTCGCTCAGGCATATCCAGACATTTGGTATGTGAGGTGGCTAAGTACAACGACGGGTTCGAGTCCCGGTCCTGGTCATATCTTTTCTTTCCAAATAAAATATTTATTTATTTATAAATATTTTATTAATATTTATAATAAATCTTTGCGATCTTGACCAAATCTACACCCTGGCTATTTCCATACAAACACTAAATACCATTAGCAAATTAAACATAACATAGAGACAAGTAAAAGAAGAAAACAATTTCAAAGTCATCGAGATAATGATAAGCTAAAACACACATTAGCCATGAATTTATAAGGGAGTGGACATTCCCTGTAAAGAGAATCTGCGGAATCATACATTCTTAAGATGAAATGAATTTTACATTCTCGCACATTTGAATGACGGAAGCTTGGTCCCTTTGAAGACACGAATCTCTTCATTAATTCAATCGACAATGGCCCAAGTACTAAGTCCTTGCTCGGTTTATAAATACTCCCGAGTCCACTTGAGTTTTAATCTTGTAGATTTTTGAGGGCTCATCTCATCTCATTGTATATCGATCTTCTACCAAACAAATATTATTTCATTCAGCCAAGTCTGGTCCTGTTCCTTTTCATTTATTTCTTTATCATTGAGCGGCTAGACATTAAGATTAATTAGTTTAAAAATAGTTCAGCGTTTGTTATAATTATTTAACAGCATTTAATTATATTATTTTATTTGGAAATTTGTTTATTTTTTTTTTATTCTCACTCAACTCTCGCAGTATCATCAAATAATGTTTAATAAGCAACTTAACTGATATCTCTCTCTTAAACAGAATATATTACATTATTGTATTGCCGGTATTTATTTAGATACTTGACTTTGTGATAGAGGTTCGTGAATCACATTTCAAGAAAGACGAAATAAATTATAAAACAGTTTATACAATATTCATATCTTATTTTAGAAGAAGTAAGGTTGATGAATGTTTTTCATCTGTCATATTGATAGCGAAAGTACGGAGCTTATTGATGAGTGTTCGCTTGGGAGGTTCAATTTCCTCATGGCTCATTTTAAATATCTAGCCAAGATCCTCCTTCATTGGGACTACAAGATAGCGACACCTAGCCATCAGGGATTAGCGAAAATAACCAAATGTCTAACTAGTTATGTTGTAGCCAGCTGCTTCCTTCACCAATTCAACACCAGTACGGAATTATTCGACTGCTATAGCAAGTTCACGATTACCTTTATCAAAAATAATAATAAAAAAAAATGATGGAATAAAAATATAAAATCTCTTCCTGTGTAACTCATGGAGGTTTTTATCTTTGGTTAAGTAATTGGTTGAACAATTTCCAAGCATATTGTTTTTTTCCAGTTTGGTGATTTGCCAAAATCACGCTCAACCCCCTTCCCCCCTCTAGGTTGCACACTTTATACAGACTAGATGAACCACAGGAGGGTCTGCAAATCCTTTGAAACCGATTCAAGTCAATTAAATTAAATAAATAATTTATATATAAGAGTCGGCTTAGATATAAGCGGAATGTTGCCCTTACGCCCTGAGGTAATTTTATTAGAACTAACTCACTTCTGTTCACTCGACTTGGACAGTTTTCAAACAATGAACTTAAAATCTAATAAAATGAATATGAAGTGAATTTAAAATGGAAATGATGAAGATAAGATAGAACTTTCTATGATAAGACTGTTGGATGAGACTTATATTTAATTTGAAAAACCGATAGGTATATAATCAACAAGAAGGCTCAAAAACATTAAACAGATAAATACTTTAATGTTTCAAAGCCTAATTAATATTTAAATAAAAAGATATTTTAAATAAAAAGTTTTCTCAATTTACATGTTTTTAATGGAAATTTTCAGATAAAAAACACATAAAATGCCCTTTCATTCTTTTAGTAAATGCATTCTTATCTTTACATGAAAATAAGTTGGGTCGCTCTCCTTTTGTACTTTGAATTCATTTTCTCTGTTTCTTAACCATACCTTCAAAATAAATTTTTCAATTGTTGATAATGAAACTTGGAGTGTCTTGAATATCTTAAACTCAATAACCCCTGCAAACAAAGTTCGAAAGTGAATACGACTGCAAGCATAGATATCCTGCAAATGGACATTTCCTCTTCATCACAGGACATCTCTTTCTACCCTAAAGTTTGCACATTTCTAACTCATTTAATTTCATAAACTCTCCAACTAGGCAACATACAAGTTATAGTATGTAATGCAAATTTGTATTTTAATCCCCTGAGATAATATAGAAAACAAATACTTAATATTTCCATTTAAGAAATCTCACCATTTCTTCCTGCGTAAAGATACTTGGCGCCAATATAACAACCAAATATATTGTATCTATGAACCGTAGTATGAATAGTATTGAATACCTTCATGTATCATGTAGGTGCTGCAAGAACTCAACATAAAAACAAATTCTGGAAGCCAATAGTAAACAAATTAAAAGTAGTTTACATCGGCCGAGACACTTTACTTTTTAAGAAAATGTACCGGAAAGCGTTACATGCACTGTTCAAAACAATTCCATCTAACAAGAAATTAAAATACAATAACATATCAATACTAGATATCGCTATAAAAGCTGCATGTATATTAGTAATATGTATAGAATATACTGTACTAATTACTACTATACCAGTTTTTTTTTCGTATTTTAATGTAAACCTACATAAAGGTAACGATTAATAAAACTAGCATTCATGTAAATAACCTCATAAACTAAAAAAACATTGCAAAGGCTATTGAAGTGTTTACAAGACGGTTGGTGAACATGCTTCCATATTATCATCAGCTCTGTAATTATGACCACACAACTCTTTCCCACTTAGAACTCGAAATCAAGTCCAGTGATCCCTTGAAGAAAAGCTACGACAAAGCAATCATAAATTAATAAGTGCATCAAAAATGATATGAATATAAAGTAAATAATGAGAATATTGTTTTTATACATTATTATGTATCCAATATTAAGCCACTTAAAAAAAACTAGATGTTTATATCTATTAATATGTAATGTATTATTTTTGGGCAATCGACTACAGCTGACCAACTTGAAGCTTACAAATCATCTACTCATTCAAAGTCATAATTCCAATAAAAAAATACTACATTTTATGCACTCGATTGCCGAAGAATAATCACTGCCTAAACTAAGTGAGATAATTCGGTTCTGTGACATTACCTGATTTTCCGAGTTGAGTAACTTGAGTTGATCATTGATGAGACTGTACTTGGCCGATTCCTCTTTCCGTAACGCTCTTTCTTTTTTCAATTCCGGGCTCCAAAACGTCTTGATGCTGTGCATACTGGAACCCAATTTTTGATTAGTCAATTCTAGTTCTTTCTTCAAATTGGCCAATTCTCGCTGGAGGTCGGTGTTCTGGTTCTGCAGCTCACCGAGGTAGCTACCCCCGTCCCTAGCAGACATCATGTGGGTGTTGGGAGATTGCCTGGCCGACCGCGGACCGTAGAGGTCTTCTTCGAGATAACCTCCGCGTTCCATGCTCCGCTCTCGAGGACCTACACGATCCAAAGAGCGGTCCCTGATCGGCATGAATTCCCTATCCTGACCTTCCGGACCCGTCCCCCCAGCGCGATCTAATGACTGATAACGTACTGACATCGGATTGCCCCCCATCGGCCTACTGGCGCTCCTAGAGCGGTGATGTGAGCCGCTAGAAGCCATACTCCTCCCCCTATCATCCATCATAGGACTGCCTAAATCCTCCTCACCTCTATAATATTGCCCGCTCATGGGTTGATAGCCATGATGCTCTGGCGAAGTATTTCCTGAACGCGGCCTACCTTTTCTACCGACCGGGCTTCCCCTGCTTCCTCCGGCAGGATAATTCCTCGAAGGAGACCTGTCGACGGTTGGTAACTCCCCTAAACGGCGGGCGCTCCTCGGTGATCGACTCCCGCTTCCACCTAAGTTCTGGCCGTAAGGTTCCCTCGACATGATCGACTGGCCTCAGGCGCGCCTAGCATGGTCAGGTCCTACCTGACTGGCGCGCTCACTCTCCTCCGTCTCCCCACCACCGTTTTCTCGGACCTGCGCTCGGGGTTTTCTCTTGATCAATGAAACCCTGCTGTCCCAGTTAGCGGGATTTTATTTTCGCCCCTTTCTAAACTTACACTTCAACTACTCTAAGATGGCATATTCGAATGTGAATTTTTTTTTCAGATTTCGAAAAAAATCGGTTATGCGTATTCCAATTTCTCTGAAAGTCTCAAAAAAGCGGTCGAAAAAACGGCGTTTTTGCGTTAGGGCTGTGCGTAGATACGACTAGAGTAGCATTCATAAATTTACCTACAACACAAGCTTATCGATGGTGAATGGAAATTACTACGAGCTTTTATTCATTTTTAGGTAGAGGCTAAATCATTCAAAGGTCGAATTGTGGGTTACAAGTGATTTTAAACGGCAGTAATAGGTGGTTTGTTATTCCACCTGGCAATATGTTTGGATTGTAATAACTTTGTTAAAATTTCGATTCATTGAAGCTTTCATCAACGGATATTACTTCTTATTGGATTATAGGGAATACTCAATCGGCTTAATTATTGAGCTCATCGACGGACTGGCTCATGGATAGGGGTAGTTGGTTTTTCCTGGCTGTTGCTGTTTAAATGAGTGTTTCCGAGGAGAGGGGGCGAGGGAAGAAGGGCGGCCCCCTCCCCTACCTCACACGCTCAGATTAACTTTTTATTAAACCCCTTCCCCCCTCCTCGCCCCTCTCCGCCCCTCCCCACTCTTCCCTACCCCCTAGTTACAACCTGTCTTCAGGGTTCTATTTATCGCCTCAAGGAGCGACTGAACCAGTTCCATCTTTAAGTAACATTTTTTTTCGCACTACCAATCTCTTCGATATTAATTGCGATTTATATAAAATTGGTAAATCCTTTTCAGTTTCATTTTCAAAATTTGACAAAATCTTTTAATATTTACTTAATTTAAAATAAATGTTAACTTTATCTGAAATAATTCTTTGAACCAAACAAATAGTGAGAAACAATTACGCCATTCGATTAATTGATTTCGTTTTTGAGACCTCATTTTGAAGAGTTTTTAAATTTATTTATTGAAATTCACAAGAGCCTTATAATAACACAACAAGTAAAAATAAAGAATGGTACATAACAACACGTCATGAATAAAGGCAAAGTTTTTTTTTAGTTTTTTAAACACTTTATTGAAACATTACAATCTGCCACTTATGGGCAATTAGTAATGGTGCTATGTAGCTTACAGTCATTCCATAACAAAACAATGATATAAACAAAATAAAATAAATAAATATATACATGCAGAAAAAAATGAAATTAATGCGAAAATGATAATAAAATAAAGTAAAAAAAAAAAAAAATGTAATGTACACATTCATACCCTATTTACAATTTGCCTGGGGTCCCCGAACTGAGCTTCTTCCCCAGGAATGAGGGCAAAGCAGGAGTCCGGGAAGCCCCAGCCCCCTTTCCCAGCCGCGTCACTGGCATTGAACGCCAATGGAAGGTGGTTAAGGGCGCTTCGCATACACAGGTCGTGAGTGGAGAATCTGAACAGTGCCAGTACTCCAAATAACATTATTATATCAGGTCTCGGGGCCATTGCCGGTTTAGACGGCTGGGTGGGTTATATGGATGTGTGGAACTGGATAATGACTGAGCCAGGGGGTTGGGATGACAGGCAAGGTTTCGGTGAAAGTTTGAAAATTTAGTAGGGATGAGATCGAGGACGAAAGGAATGTTGAGATCATTATGGAGGGTTTTGTTGGAGACATAATAACGAGCATTGACAATAGTTCTCAGGACTTTGGATTGAAAGGATTGAATGCGTCTGATATTCGATTTTTTCGCGGTCCCCCTCAGTTCCAGTCCATAGGTCCAAATAGGTTTGATGATGCTCTTGTATATTAGTAGTTTATTCTCTATTGAAAGATAGGAGGTCCTACATAGTAATCTGTATAGTTGGCTGAATCGTCTGTTAAGTTCTTGTCTTTTGATTCTGGTATGAGGATTCCATGTAAGTCTTTTGTCTAGGAGAAAGCCAAGGTATCGAACTGCGTCGGAAATAGGTAGGACGGTTTCATTGAATTGGACAGAAGGACATGTTCCCCGGCGAAGTGTAAAAGTCACGGGTTTGCATTTTTGTTCGTTGACTTTGATCCGCCATTCGTTACACCAAATTTCAATGAATGAAAGGTGCCTTTGGAGGTTCAAGGAAGCCATTTCGGGATCTGGATGAGATGATAGGATGGGTGTGTCGTCTGCGGACGTTGCAAGGAAGGTCGCAGTAGTGGTTGGGATATCAGCGGTGTATAATATGTATAGGATAGGATCCAATAAGCTGCCTTGGGGAACTCCAGCTTGAATTGGGTAAAGATGGAGTATTCGTTGCCACAGCGTACTTGGAAGTAGCGATCAGAGAGGTAGGATCGAAGGACTAGGAATAAGGATTGAGGTAACTGGGTTTTGAGCTTGAACAGCAAACCGGCATGCCATACCCGGTCGAAAGCTTTTGCTACGTCCAGAAATGCGCCTGTAGAGTATTGTTTGCTTTCAAGAGCAGAGGATATGTGATCGACAACTCGGAGACCCTGCTGGACCGTCGAGGGCCTGGGGCGGAATCCTAACTGATGTGAAAAGGCAAAGTAGAGAAACTGCGTGGTAATACTCAAATAATAATCCGACTTAAAAGGTCACGAGGCCATCTTCTTTTCTGATCCCTCGGAGCATTATTGGAAATGGAAAAAGTAGCTAGGTTTGAAACTAGTGGGTTTGAGTGGGTGGAAGAGGGTTTTTGTTTGTTATGAAAGGACTGTTATCGGGTTCAGGCCGAATCAGCAACAAATGGGAGATTATGAATGACTTTATCCGTAACAAAGTAAGGAGCTTTAAGGATTTTACGAAGGATTTTTGATGCAAGAATTGGATACGAGAGGAATTCGATGGCTTTGTGGTGCTTCAAATCTCTACACTGTAAGTCCGATTAGGTCTTATAACAGTCATGTATAGGAGTCTTTTTTAATTCATTGGAAGCTTGATCTTTGTCTAGTAAGTGTTCCAGTATCCTGAAACGGCGAACAGTTTTTAGTCTTTTCAGTCTAGTATGAAGATTCGAGTTAAATGATTATCAAGATGTAGTCCTAAGTATCGGATTTGTTCTACAGGAGCCACTGGGATATTATTAATGGTTTCGAAAGACGAATTGTCATAGGTTTACAACGAAGGGTAAAGGTGATTTGACAGGATATGGGAGATTTATTTTGATGATCCAGTTTTGACACCATTCTTCAAGGTCAGTGATGAGGGATTAAAGAGTATGGGATGCAATAACTGGATTATTGTTGACTGATGAAATGTGTACGTGGGACGGGTAGTATTAGGATGGGTTGGGATGTCAACTGTATAAACTATGTAGATGATTGGGCTGAGAATAATGCCTTGAGAAACACCAACAGATTGGGAAAAGATGGGCGAATAGACGAATTATGGCTTACTTTGTATGACCTGTTAGTGAGATACGATAGGATAGTGAGTAAGTATGTAGGGGGTAGGAAATGATAGGGTTTGTAAAGCAATGCCGGGCACCAGACTCAGTCGAAAGCCTGTTCCACATTACTTACTGGATAGTGGAGTAGAAGATTTGGAATCTGATATAATATTGTTTGCATCCAGGACGGGCTACGACTTTACCCAACACGGTAAAAGTGAGATACGACGGTTAGAGTATTACGGTTTTGTTTTTTTAGATATAGAAAATATGTTTACGACAGATAATTTCCAGATATTTGGTGGGGAGCATAGCATTATATATATATAGGTGAGGAATAGATTGAATTTTCTAGGAGGCCGTTAATCTGTGAATAGTATTTGATATTTCTGAAGGATAGAATGCGCTAGGAGAAAGGTTCATTTGAAGGGCAATATTTGAAGTAAATTAATTTACTTTTCACGATATATTGTAAATGTGTAAAATAACAATATATAATTGAATTGTATGCTTAATTTTAAATGGTAAAAATCGGTTATAAGTTTAATGGACCTATTGATTTTATTCCATATAAATTGAAAAGAAATCGATTAATAAAGGGTCGAGGTCATACCTGGGGAATAATTATAACGGCAAAATTTAAATTGGGGAGTATTGGGGAGTGGGGGGGCCGCTCTCTCTCTCTCTCTTGGTCCTTGTCTTTGTTTACCCATGTTGCTCATTCTTGAACTTGATGATGGAATGAATGAAATAAATTGAAAAAATAAATGTCAACATTTTTTTAAATTTTTTGTACAAGCCAACTTTTTGCCCCGAAATAGTTGAGTCATAATCAGGCGTAAAATCGAGAGGGGAGATAAATTTAGTAATGACAGTGTATATAAGCATGGCTTATTTACTATCTGTTGTGTTAGTTAACTGATGTTAATTACAATTACAATCTAACAAGTTAACTGATGTTCACTACTCCCTGATCATTTGTTTCAAATTCATAATTGTTTAATTTTTTTTGGGTCTTGCCACAGACTATGCCCAGGAACTTCGGCCGCTGAGGTCTTCACATGGATATTTATTGCATTTTAATAAATCAATATCAACAAAAATCTTTTTTTTTTTTTCGATTAGCACTAAGTGATTCTCAATTAATGTTGTTAACTTTTTTATATTATCTATTTTATTGCCCTTTGTTCAAGTATTTTAATTATTTATCATTTATTATTAGTATCATATTTTTTGGGAGCCAAAGGAAGTTTTCTTTCTGCAGGCGATTTTCAGTTATTCTTGAAGAGCTAAGCTTGGAAATGACATTTCTGAAAATTTTAATTAAATGGAAATAACTAAGATTTACTTTTGACTTTTAAGTGTTATTATTCCTAGATCTGAATTGTCGTTTTTTATTATGAATTTATCTATTTCATACATTAAAATTGTTGGCAGTTTAAGTCCTACAGACTGATGGGGAATTGCAAACAATTTCCTGACCACGTTTTCTTTCTTTTTTTTGTAAGTAATAATACAATCATTATAATTTATTCATTAATATTATATCGTTAATAATATTATTTTGATTAAATTTGGGGGAGCGTGTAGCCTACTACGTAGGGTACAGGGACTTATCAGAGACCGATCTCTAAGGCAGAGATAAACTGTTTATTCTGTTATTAGCCGTCAATAGATTCTGAGGGATCTCAAGACCCTATTGTGACAACCGAGCTTCATTAAAGCAGATACACTTAATTAGGGGAGAAAAACCTGGGGGTTGAACGCGATTCCGGCCAAAATGCATCCTTGTACAGCTGTTGGCTTGGAAATAGTACAGGCCCTACCGTGTACTGAACCCATAATCCTTCATAAGTAAGATGATTTTTTTTTTATTATTTGTTTTATTAAAATTTAAATTATTGTTTATTCATTTTAAGAACTAATAATCATAAAATAATTATCTACATTGTGAATCTTTAGGCATGTCTCTTGTTTGAGACAACTTCCTCAATATTCCTATTATAAATGTCGTATTATTAGAAACGTCAGTTTATCACTATTGCAGAAATTATTTCTTTGACCTCTACTGAGACCACATTCTTCCCCATATATTAGTTAATAAGCCTACGTGAGGTGTTCCAGGTCGATCTGGAAATAAAAAAAAAAAAAAAACAACGGTAGCAGTATCTTCTTCTTCTTTCGCATCACCCTTGTGGTGCCTTTCAGCGTTTTTTTGCGGGTTTTGTGGCCACAGGTGTCTGAGGGGATGACTCCTACGGGATTCGTATCCAAATCCAACTGTAAATGTGAATATGTTTTTATATAATTTTAATTTATAATGCCAACTCAAAAAACTTAACGTTTAAATCGTAGATAGTTGACTGGATCATTCAAAGAGTGGTGTAAAACGGCCAGGGAGTACAGTTAATGATTAAACAAAATAAGAATGAATTATTTTATTGTGTCTACGTTGTAGGCCATCTTCAGGGTAGTGAGGTGAAGATACAGAACTCCAATAGACGACTTAAGCCTATTGCTATAACTTATCCGATAATCATTATTAACAAGGATAAAGAAAATAAGGAATATTTTCAACAACTTTGAAAGAAGGTATTTCTTATTATTTAAAATTTTTGTTAATATGCTACAACTACATAAAAGCTAATTTTACATTGGGAGTGGAGTGGCTAAGGGGTGGTGCGCTGAGCTGCTGTGCAGAAGATCCAAGGTTCAAAACCGGTTGCGGAAGAGGGAAAACCTGGTGGTTGAGCGCGATCTAGGACAATTCCCTAAAGACAACCTAGACAACCGTTGTCCAAGGAATATGACAGTCTCTACCACGCACTGTACCGAAGACTCTTCATGAAATGTAGTGGTAAAGAAAGATTTGATATTTTGGAAATAATAAGTTGCTCTCCGTCATGAGTTGATAACGTGGATGGCCACTAGCAATTGTGTTGTTGGAATTGAGAATAAAACGAAATCCAGTTATCAACCTAAGGAAAGCAGGTGCAGGTGTCGAGGCACAGTCATTCAAGTGGAAAAATCTTCCTTTCATCTGTTCTTTTCAGAAGTATTTTCGAGTAATTTGAAGGATCCATCAAATGGTAGGAAAGAACTCCAATATACTTTTGACATGGTGACGAAAAGGAGTATTGCTCCGATGGTTGCAAGGTTGGCACACCTGCCTAAAGGTTGGCACACCTGCCTAAAGGGCGGCCTCAATTAAAGGGGACTATTCGGAGATGAATACTTGTTGTGAAAGTTGGCAACTTCTCGCTCCGGAGCTTAACGCCTTCCATCTAGTCTTAGGAAATTAGCTTCCAATAACGTTTATCCTCCCTTCCATTTTCATCCAAAGTTTGACTATTTTATAAATGGGCCTTCAACTCCTTTCCGAGTCTGCTAAGTATAACGTTGAATTAATTAATAATTTTAAACTGTTTGAGCATCCAGTATTAAAAAATAACAGATACAGATCTTCATATTTCGTATGAATGGTATAACTATCAATTTTATTATTGGTTCGGAACAAACCCTGTACAACACATTTTTCTTGAATTTTGTTGTAACAGCTTATGACATAATAAATATATTTTATTTTGATATGTTATAAGGGAAAGAAAATGTTTTAATAATATTGTTGATTTTGGGATGACATGAGTAATTAGTGATGATAATTATTCAAGTTATTATTTTAAAGTCATAGCATTATATTAAATTGGATTCTTTTCCAGAGGTTGGTTGTGAGATTACCAATTTACTAATCAGTGAATTTATTAAACCGATTGTGTTTGTATCTTTAACTAAGAGCTCATTCATTAAAGGATTCACAGAGTGGGTACAATGACTGAAATAATAATACGCTATGTATCAGTTGAGTAAGTACTCTGCTGTCCATAAGATATGCATCTCTGTATATGTACAGAGATAAATACTTTCTATATTATTTAAATGTTTAATCATTTATAGTAGAAAACCATATTAGGATATTTTTATTTTGAATAGAAAAAAATTAAAACAATTAATAAAAAAATTTAAAAAATCATATTTAGGATTATTACTATTATTTATGTGTGACTCTTATTACTATGCACTTCGGCCTAAAAAGGCCCATTGTGCTTGAGCCCTAAAGATCCCTAACATAGGTCTAGACTTCTGAGAAATTATAAATAGTCTTTAAACCTCAGTTCTTGAAGTTCCTTGTATCCACCGGGGCCAAGGTCAAATGTCCTCTTTCGACTTAGTGCTATACATTCAAAGAGAACGTGCCAGGGGCTTTCGTCCTCCTCTTTGCGCCATCTGCACCGAGGTTCTTGTTCAATGCCCAAACGATGCATGTGTTTCCTGAGTTTACAGTGCACAGTGATGGTTTCAACCATACTTTTGAGGCCGGTTTTCAACGAGTGAGTGGCTTCTTTCTTGATTTTATCAGAAAGATTATCATTGGGATCCTTTATGAAAAGTTTAGTATGCCTTATCTTGGCTCTATCCCAACGTGTTTTTATCTTCCTCTTGGCTAGTTTGTTGATTGTATCCTTAGCCAGGGGAAGGGGGACCCCGCACCATGGTTCTGGTCCAATAGGAGCGATAACTGCTCCTTTCTTCGCCAATTTGTCGGCCCTTTCATTTCCTGGAATATTACTGTGCCCAGGGATCCAAAATATGTTAACTCTGTTATGTACAGCTAGTTCATCTAGTCTTAGACAGCATTCCTCCACTAGTCTGGAGTTTGTTACTGCATTTTGTAATGCATTGCATGCTGCCTGACTGTCAGTGAGAAAGTTGATTACCTTATTCTTGTGGTCCTTCATAGTGAAGGCACCTGCAAGTATTGCCCATATTTCCGCTTGGAATACAGTGGGTGTCGTGCCCAGAGCTAAGTAATGACCCATGCTCTGACAACCCCTAAACCAGAATCCCGAGCCGGCACCAAACTCCCCTTTGGATCCATCCGTATACACATTTAGACCATTGGGTGGATTAAAGCAATCATTCTTGCTTTTGCAAATCGCCTGTATATTAACGTGAAATCTTTTGTCAAAGTTATATTTGTTCAGCATTGAATCTGAATGCTTTTTTAGATCTGCATTTTGCTCGATTATATCAAAGACACTTCTGTGTCCAAAATCGTTGGTGGGTTTTTTGACCCCTCCTATTTTCACTAGCCTGTAGGCTGTCTTCAATGCCTCTGCTTCAATTAGAATGTCAAGAGGAGTTAAATCAAGTATACTTTCCAGTGAAGCGGTAGGGGTGGTTCTCATGGCCCCAGTGATCATGATGCACCCAAGCCGCTGCACCTTCTCCAACCTTGATCTATTTTGTTGGATACCAGCTTTGTGCCACCAGGGTATTGAGTCATAGGTTAGCACAGGTCTGACTATTGCTGTGTACATCCAACGAGCCATCTTGGGGCTAATTCCCCATTTGTTGCCACAGAGGCTCTTACAAGTCCACAGAATTCTTGTGGCTTTCTTGGTAACATAATCGATATGTTCATTCCAGTTTAATTTACTGTCCATAATAACACCGAGGTATTTAACCTTCTTGCTGAATTGAATACTCATCCCTTTCATCCTGGGGGGGTTGAGTTCCCTCAATATCCTTTTGTTGGTAAAAGGTACAATTACCGTTTTATTAGGATTGATGTTCAATCCTACTTTCGTGCACCATCTCACCACCAATCTTAGTGCCATTGTCATCAACTCTGAAATAGTTTGCTGGTCAAAGCCCTTGATGATAATTGCTATGTCATCTGCATAGCCTATCGCTTGGAAACCCGCCTCATTTAGGAGGTTTAGTAGTTCGTCCACTACCAGGTTCCATAGGAGTGGGGAAAGGACACCTCCTTGGGGGCAGCCTGCGGCTGCTTTAACCTTTAGGTGATAATTGCCCATATTGGCTTGGATGACCCTGTTCTTTAGCACGACAATAACCCAATTAGCAATGTTTGGTCTAGTGCCGTGCCTTAGTAGGGTATTAGTTAATATATGAGTAGGGGTATTATCAAATGCCCCCTCTATATCTAGAAATGCTCCGAGCGCGATTTGTTTCCACTGCAGAGCATCTTCTATTTGGTCCACCACTGCATGCAGGGCTGATGATCTGCATGCAAGATTTGCCCTCTCTGTATGCATGTTGATGCAACATTACTAATCCATCATTGAGATGTTTATCCCTGATATATCTATCAAGAATTTTCTCCATTGTCTTCAGCAAGAATGAGGAAAGACAAATGGGGCGATACGATTTGGGTTCATCATATATTTCTTTCCCTGGTTTGGGAATAAATGTGACCCTAACTTCTCTCCAAGCTGTTGGGATATAATTATAGGCAGCCCTGGAATAGAGTGGAGAGCCTGCCTAAGATGATTTCAAGACCCTCTTTTAGCATGGCAGGATAAATTCCGTCAAAGCCTGATGTTTTGTACGGCTTGAGGTTTTTAACTGCCCATTTTATGGCGCTGGTATTGAAGATTTCACGGACTGATGTCCAGTCCGGTTTGCACCTATCCTCAGGGAGGTAGACCTTCGTGTCCGAGGTTGTAAGCTTGCTCCCCGGGAAGTGCGATTCCAGCATAGCAGTTATAGATTCTATAATGTTCATGGGATCACCATTTGGTTTCTTTAGGGAGCCCACGGTATTACAGTAGTTGCTCTTAGAGAGTATTTTATTCGTGCGGGCGCATGTATTCGTATTATTAATTTCCTCACAGAACTGTCTCCATGAGTTCCGTTTGGCTTTCCTAATGAGGTTATGATATTCAGTTAGAGCCTGTCTATATTCGATCCATTCACCAGTCCTTTTTGTTTTCATTTAGGATAGTTTACTAGAAGATGAACTTTTACATATTCTATTTAATAAGCGACATTTGATTTTTTCTGAAGGTTTTATCATCTGTGCATGTTTTATTGAAACAGTGTATTCTTCATATTGCTTAATCATTTGAAACTTTCCTTTTTTTTTTCTTTTTCGTTAGTGTTTCTGATAACAAGTCTCTCTATGACTTAATGCTGAAACTCAGATATGGGTCATTATTGGATTCCAATAAGATTTAATATTATTTGCACTAAAACATTTATTTCTTGAAAAATACCCTTTTTTAATACTCCAGAAATCTTTCTTAACTTTATGAGTGGTAAATAAATTTTAAATAATACGAGATAAAAATTTCATGACATCATAGATAAATAAAATATAACTAAATATAATAACCTATAAAACTCAAAATAATCACAATAAAATACGGCACAAAATAATTTTATATCTAGACCTAAGTATTTCACGATCATAAATTTTCAATAGCTGTTTTATTGAAAGAACTATAAAAGAACTAATATTGCTAGAAAGAAGTGAGTGGCTGATCGAATGCATTATTAAATTGAATAAGGCGCTGGTTGAATACTCTACCCCCCCCCCCTCCACCCCCGTCCTCACCAGTTATCAGTTTTCCACTTTTGTCTCCCTCCCCTTTCTTTCTTATATTCCAATCCCCAGCCTTCATCTTTATATTGCTTCTACTGAGAATAGTTAAAACAAAAAAAAAAAATTGTCTCAAACTCTCTCACAGGGCACATTGTTCGCAAACTCATTTCAAGTATAATTTTAGCTCGTATTTGCTTCAAATGATTAATAAATCTGAATGTCACGAGTCCGATAAATTAGTTAATTTTATATATGAAATCATCAAAAGGCCACAACAGTTAATATCGGAATATTTGACAGGAAATTCGTTGAATTAATTCTATTCTTTGAAAATTAATTTAAATCCTTTAAGGTTCAGAATCCTAAAAGATCCTCTCTTTTTGGATGGATGCCTATTCTATATATTAATACCATAGTTGTTTGTTGTTCAAAGTCAACTTGAAAATAATAAGATTCACCAGCTTACATTGAATCAGAACATTTTTTTTTTTTATATTAGCACTTTATTGAAATATTACAATCTGCCACTTGTGGGCAATAAGTAATAGTGCTGTGTAGCTTACAGTCATTCCATAACAAAACAATAATATAAACAAAATAAAATAAATAAATATATACATGCGGAAAAATATATACATGCGGTGACAGAAAGAAATTAATGCGGAAATGATAATAAAATAAAGTAGAAAAAAAAAATAAAATAAAAATAAAAAATAATAATAATAATAAAAAAATAAAATGTACACATTCATACCCTATTTACAATTTGCCTGGGGTCCCCGAACTGAGCTTCTTCCCCAGGAATGAGGGCAAAGCAGGAGTCCGGGAGGCCCCAGTCCCAGCCGCGTCACTGGCATTAAACGCCAATGGAAGCTGGTTAAGGACGCAAATCAGAAAAATAAAAAAAATGGTTAGGGGAAACAAAATACAATTATTGCCAATAACATTTTGCAACGATAAATATTTTTAAAAGGCGTTGAAATAATATTTTTAGTAGTAAAAGCAAGTGTTAACATATTGATTTAAATTGTATAAACAGAGATAACATGCGTTGTGAAAATCTGATAAATTATAACAAATTTTCATTATTGCCTTTACCGAAAAATGTTGGGAGGATTGTACAATGGCTTCGGTTGCAGCTAGTGTAATATTTCTCTCCTAAAAGCCATTATGAAGGATCGAATTAAATGACTGATATATGATATTTTTTAATTTCACAGAAGGTATCTTATATCTCTCTTGTACCTCTGATTTATTTTCATCCCTTGTGATGGCTCTTTAATTATATGTTTTTGTTTTATCTGTTCTCCACATTATTCTTGTTTATTTTTTAATACTAAGTTGTTAAATTCCTTTTATTTAGCTCTTATCTATCTGACTATCAATCTCTCACTCTTTCCCTCTCTCTCTCTCTCTCTCTCTCTCTCTCTCTCTCTATATATATATATATATATATATATATATATATATATATATATATAATACCATCGTATATATATATATTCCATCGATCTCGACATCTCCTTACACACTCTTCCCGTATCATCCCTCATCTTCTCCCACTTTAGTGTGGTATACGGGAGCTTCCGAAAATGCTTGAGGGCCGTTTAAAGATAATCCTGAACTGCTTTCTGAGATTTATCCTTGATCCCACGTGTCACATCACTATGACGAGTTAAGTGACTCTTCCCTCCCATTCGTAGACAATATTTCCTTAGGGCTTTTCGACGAATAGGGTGGGTGTGGGAGGACTTTGCAATCCAGCTTGTTTAGTTTTTTTCACTATCACGTAAGAGCATGACGCCCCTTCCGATTCAGCAATTGACTTTCTGTCCTCAGGTCTGGGGTTGTCGTCTAAGGTTTTTATGTCCCTTCCGTTTATCAATACAGGTTAGTTTTTGCTGGATTACGTCAAAATCCCTAGAGTACGATGTGGATGTGATGATTTCACCTCTGGGAAGAAAGGGGAAATGAATTATTTATGAATTAATTTGTGTCACCATCTGAAAATTTCTCTCCAGGGATTGCTCCGTTCGTTACAAAATCCTTGCCCAAACACGGTGGAAATGTTTCTTGCATCTTGGGCCGACGATTGTCCAAGTTTAAAAGCATAAAAAAAGAATAAACGAAATTCGCCTATTTCCATGGCCATGTTTGATAGCATACTAAACAATGTCTGTTTAGTTTTATTATTATAAAAAAAAGATGTGATTAATAACAACTCGTTATAATCAGTGAACAAAAAGTGGTTAACAACCGGGGAGCATTGATTCCATTTTGATTTTAGAATTAATTAAAACCGACATATGACATTAAACGTCCCAGTATCAGATGATTTTGTATTTCTATTGTTATTAAAAGTTTGATATGATCCCAGAAAAGATGAGGAATGTAGTCTAGATGTACATACTCGGACGATTTGTTCACATTTGCCTTATAAATAAATTTTAATTGAAATTTAAATCTATATGCCAGCTTATATCTGATAATCTATTCTTAATTCGATAAAATATCTTTGCTTTTTATAGCACATTTTGGCGACAGTGTGAACGAACAACCTTTCTGTGTTATCACTACGGAGGTGCGGGCAAGGGATGACAACCCCTAATAGTGGTCGTTAAGACAATGCCCCTGCACATCCTCCTCACACCCTCTCGCACCCATCGCATCCCCTCCCCACCACCCACACTTGCCAGGTCCCCTGCTACTGGGGTCAGGGGGGCTGCCTTGCGCAAAAGCTCACAGTTCCCGATGAATGCTAGCCTGGGCGGTCGATATGCTACAACCATTCTGGTCTACTCTACTAGTTCTTGCAGTCAGCTCTCAGGGTCAATGAACGTCATCTTTATAGGATAAAACTATGATATTACAATTTGATACTGCTTGGAGTATATTTGGATATCTCCCATTCCGACACACCCACACACACACACACACACACACACACACACACACACACATATATATATATATATAAAAATCTACTGTCACAATGTTTTTCAGGGCTTATCTCTGAAACTACAGGACCGATTTTAATGAAATTTGGCAGAGATGAGAGTAACATTGTCCAACTTAAAATATTGGCTAAAATAGTCGGTGCGTTGGAAAAAACGCTCTGCTTTTGCCAATGGGATTAACGCATGATTACAACATTGGTGAAATTGAACTGCATCCAAATTCACAATCCATCAAATTACTAGAATATTTCAGCACTGTTGTTAAGACAAAATTGAATAAATTATGAGTGTCTTCCTGGAATTTACACTATTGCCCTAGCCATTACTTAGGTTCACTAGGTATTAATTTCCTAACCAGCAGTATAGCATTAACCAGTAGAAGGAGCACTTGGCGCACATTTATGGGAGAGGTCGGGAAGAGAGACCTAATGAGAACCACCGGAGGAATTGGTTCCAATGCTCTTCAAGAGAGCGTTTCAGGAGAGGAGGGTGAATAGTGGAAATACATTTTTTTTAAAACCATGCTCGAATCCCATTTATAAAATATTACTGTACTTCCTCTGAAAGGAAAATAGCCATTGGAAATAAAGTTTTTTTCTGTTTTTTCATGCGCGGAAAATTGGTTATGTGGAAAATAAAGTTTAGGAAACCTTTGCTTCCTGGAAAATAATATTAAGTTTTCACTCCTTGTAGAATCCATTGCTGTAATATTTTGAAATAAATTAACCCAATACTTGTTCTAAAACTGTATTTCTAAATTTAGAATGAGGAATGAAAAGAGAATTGGTTATTATATAAAAGACTGAAACTTCCCCTTTCCCTCTTTTACTCCTGGGGTTCAATTGTCTTTCATTCTTTTCGATTTAACTTCATTGAACGTACTCTCCTTTTGTGGAGTATTGTTGAAGCAAACTCTCTTCAAAGTTAGATCTCGGCAAATGCTACGCAAGTAGATAACGATGTCTACCTTATAAAATTAACGATAAACGGGATTTCATATCTGTACTTTTTAAAGTCTCCGTTCTTTGTCGAAACCTCAACGATAAGAAATAAAACAGGATAATTGAAAAACATTTTATTTTTTTAATAATAATTATTAAACTGGAGAAATGTCAAATTGACTCTTTAAGTTTTATTAAATTGTATGGAAAATTGTCCCTGCTCTCTAAATCCTTCCAACCAGCTATGCCTAAGTCAATTATCTTGTAAATATTTAATTGGTTTATAGAACAAAATCTTAAGTCTAATGCCTGTTTCATGCCCAAATATGTCTGGATGGATTCAGGTATCCCAGAAAATTAAATATAGGCTAGATGTCTTATTTCGAG
The DNA here is from genome assembly GCA_037127475.1 of Arma custos. NCBI lineage: Eukaryota > Metazoa > Arthropoda > Insecta > Hemiptera > Pentatomidae > Arma > Arma custos. The sequence goes on along the minus strand of CM073761.1, from coordinate 117,106,885 downwards.
AATTCGTATTTCAAAAGGGCTGTTGCTTTTATTGCTGATTTTAATGTTCAGCTAATCTATTATTGTATCTTCTATCTGTGCATAGTGACTCGGAATCCATTGAAACAAAACTCTAACAAAGTATCGGCATATCAGAGAATTATTGTATCATGGACACGTAACAGATATAATGGATAAGGACCGTTTTATATGATAATTTTTTTGTTTATGCTTGATATACTTGAGGGTTTTCGGCTGGATAATTGCTATACAAAATATTTGTTACATACAATCACCGAAGAAACTATGAAATGTTGGATGTATGTCCCAGAAACTCAACATTTTCTTTCAGTTTTCCTTAGATACTTACTCGGTATATTTTATACGTCAGAGAACAAATGAAGAATCCCAAACTACTTTCAAAAGATGTTGGTGAACTAAAAGTCGTACCATCTTCTGCACCTGTTAAAAAAGCATTTGCCACGGAAGTCCACCCCCTTTGCCTAGCTCTAGATGGTATGGATGCATTAAAGTTTCGCATTTCTACTTATTCTTCACTTTCTAAACAGGTAAAAAGTGTAATCTCTGTGGAAATCTTTCTTCCCTGTATGCTCAGTGTGAATACTACATGTCTAAGTAGAATTAGTTACTCCACTGCTAATAAACCTTCCCTTCGAGCTTCATACCGGAGTTACTTTACAGGCAATATAATTATTTTTTAGACAGTATTATTCAAACTGATAAATATTATTAGAATGATTACAAAATCAGGTTAGTATTAGAAGATATGATAATGAAAGGTATGAAGATCCCCATTGGATCTCGGACAAGGTAGGTAATGACCTGAATCCTGTTGACCTTAGCGCGGTACCTTGTCGTACCCTGTCCGCTTCACCATCGATTTGGCTTAGCTCAATAATTCCCTTCCCACCATTCACCCACATTTCATAAAAATTATAATTCTCAACAATTTTATTATGATTTTGTTGGTATAACTGAAGTCAAATAGTGATGATCATTTACCCCCCCCCCCCTTTATACAAGATGCTTGCTTAGGAACGATTAATAAAAGAGATTTAATCGTCATATGGGAACTGATGAGTTGCTAATTTTTCAATATTGTTTCTACATTACGCTACCTTAATATTACAAAGTTGTACGGTACAGATATATGAAAATGAGAAAAACGATATCAAAGATTCTGAGTATCTCTTTATTTTTGGCCTTTGCATGATACCTGGTCGCGATTTTTTGACGTTTTGAAGATCTATCTATAGTTTTCGACACACAGAATCATTTGGTATTAAAATCTCTGATTTTTCAATTTTGTAACATACAACCTTGTAAGTAATATACTAATATATCTTATATTGTAATAATATATCATATAATATGTTAATAATATATCGTATATTGTAAGATATACTAAGGTAACGATTAGTCTCCTACAAAGATTTTTTTTTTTTAAATTTATTTATTGATATTTACAACTGTATTACAATTATACAGCAAGTAAATAGAATGCGTGTTACATAATGACATGAGAATGACAAGTAGAGAAACTACCCACTGGTAGTTCTCAAATCAAAGTTCAAATAAGAAGGTCACGTGGCCATCTTCTTTTCCGACGCCTCGGAGGATTATCGGGAATTGAAGAGGAAGCTAGGTTTGAAACTAGAGGGTTTGAGTGGGAATGAATTTTGCTATGAAAGGATAGATACCGGGTTCGGGCCAAATCAGCAACAAAAGGGACATTAAGGTCGTTATGGATGACTTTATTCTTAACAAAATAAGGAGCATTGAGGATTTTACGAAGGATTTTGGATTGTAAGGATTGGATACGAGAGGAATTTGTTGGTTTAGTGGAGCCCCAAAGCTCTACTCCATAAGTCCAAATAGGTCGTATGATGGTCATGTAGATGAGTCTTTTGTAGTTAATTGGGAGCTTAGAGCGTTTGTCTAGTAAGTATTGAAGTAGCCTGATACGTCGAGTGGTTTCTTGTCTTTTCAGTCTTGTATGAGGATTCCAGGTTAATCGTTTGTCGAGGTGCAACCCTAAGTATCGGATCCGTTCTACAAGCACCAGTGGGATATTATTAAAGGATACTGAAGGGCAGGAAGTCATTGGTTTACGACGTAAGGTAAAAGTGATTTGATGCGATTTTTGAGAATTTATTTTAATTCTCCATGTTTGACACCATTCTTCAAGATCAGTGATATGGGATTGGAGGCTTTGGGATGCAATAACTGGATTGGTGTTGACTGATAATACACATGTATCATCAGCATACGTGGTAAGGATATTATTAGGATGAGTTGGGATGTCAGCTGTATAAACTGTATAAAGGATTGGGCCAAGGATACTACCTTGAAGAACACCAGCAGATTGGGAATAGAGGGATGAATAGAAATTATTATGATTTACTTGGAAAGTTCTATTTGTGAGATAGGATTGAAGGATGAGAAAGTATGTAGGGGGTAGGAATTTACGGAGTTTGTAGAGCAAGCCCGGATGCCAGACTCGGTCAAAAGCCTGTTCCACGTCAAGAAAGACGCCCGAACAATATGATCCACGTTCTAATGCAGAGCAGACCACATCCACCTCACGATGACATCCTACAAAGAATTTAAAAAAAAATGTAGAAATTTTATTTATACGGTTATTTTTTCTAAGTTATTTTTTTAATGAATATATCAAACGCGACCAGATATTTTTGGGACAATTTATTTGTCGGAAAGTGTGCCAAAAAAAAAAAAAAAAAAAATGAAACATTAAGTCAACATTTTTTAAAAATAAATTTAATAAAAGTAAAAACTTTATTGGTATAAAAACATAACCTGCATTTTTATTTACCGTGCTAATGAATCGGGCTTATTTATGTTTGCGATTAGCAATCACTTAAGTCTTAATGTGGAACCGTCTGGTGACTCTAGTTATGCCTCAACTTAGGGTGCAAATTATATTCAATACTAGTTAGTGCATTTGCTGTGGTTCCCAACCTTTTTTGTACCACGCCTCCCTAGTTCCAATTAAAACAAACCACGAATTTTCTAAAAATTGTCAACTGGTCTCGCGCGCTCTCCCTGACTTATTGCCTCCTCCCCTCCCATGTTGGGAACCACTGGTCTAAACTATAGTGTGAAACAGGATGTATGGTTTAGGGTATGTAAAGATAGATAAGGTAAAAGTCCCGTAATAATATTATTGTTTAAAAAAATTATTATATTGAATTGCTTTATTGTTTTTAATGACCGACAGTTAAGTGAACTTTAAGAGATATTAGGCTGAGGTTAAGATGGGAAAATATATTAATCTTTACTAATCGCTTTAATGAATTAGATGATTTGATTTTATTTTGTAGGAAAACTGAGTGATTACCTTTTGAAATTGACTTACATGCATTATTAACCATAAATCTATTCATGTAACATTTAAAAAAATCAATAAAAAAGAAAGGTTTTGGTGTATTACACAGAGGATTATTTAATTATTTTCTCGTTATTAGCAATGCTGGTAATCGTTGAAATGAGAGGTCAATCATTGATTTTCATCGAATATTAAAGGAAATACGGAGCAGACAGGTGCAAAATAACAGATTACCCAGGAAAAAAATGAAAACAAAAATAGATGGAACCTATTCTTCGGACCAAACCATATTTCAAAGCCGTTGGATGATGTAATTGGTTTGAATAAAATGGCCCATTTCGGTCCTCAACAAGTCCGATATGTCGCTTCCATTAGATAGTGTACCGGGGTGGCACCTATCGATTTTGCGCCCGAAAATACGTAGAAATTTATACCTCTCATGTCCCGGGCCAATCTCCCAATTGGTAGGTGAATTTCGTTAATTCGTAACGTTTTAGTTCTCTATTAAAAGTATTGGAATCAGAGACCGTGTTGGTAAATCTAGCCCGGTTGAATAAATAACACCTCTCGTTTGAACAAGGTAGGCTATAGCCGAAAGAGGCTCCCTATTTTGAGACAAAATATTATACGGAAGCCTCAATGGTAGTCCATTGCAGCTGAATTTATTAGAAATGTTTCACAAAGATATCGAGGTTATGAAAAATAGTGTCCAGGAGTCGATAAACATTTTTTCTCGGAATATTGAATATTTTGTCCTCCCTATTTCAGAATGATTAATTCCAGACCTCTTCCATATAAAATCCATATTTCAATTTGTTATTGGATAAAAAAGTAAAATGAGAAAAGGAGAATGTAGTTTAGTTTGACGTGGAGCGTCCCAACATCTACTTCATTACACGCTCTGCTTCTTTGGCCTTATGACTTTTTAAGCTATATGTTAAGTATTGGAGCAGGGATACTCAGTTGGCAGGGGCACTATTTACTATACTAAAGGTCCCGAAGTAATATTCACAAAAGGTTCGCGGCCGACTTAGATAGATAAATTGTTTAATCTGTTATAGGTCATAGATCACCCATGTGAGATCTGGATATCCTCCTGGGGCACACCCAGCCACTATGTAGTGGTTACTCTCAATGGGAAAAAGCTTTCAACGTCTATTTTCGGTATCTATTTTCTAACTAACCTTGTGGATCGGGCAGATGTCTAAATATTACACCGGGAAATAATACAGTTATTGCAAATGAATTGATAGGGCCAGGGGTGGCGAAAACGTACAAATAGTGTAGAATTCTCAATTGAAAATATGCTCATAGGCAACTCTTGGTTCAACCACAGAATGACCCACATACTCGTACTTACAGACACACAATCCGAAGAATTTTAATATGTTATATTTGAGATTTGCCCGATACAGCAGCAACTCTTCTTTTGTAGTATCCACAACAAAATACTTACTCTTGTTTGAAAACTCTCTTTTCCATTCAATTCTCGGTAATAATCTTGAAAGAATTCTGTATAAAAATTCCTTACCAACAAAGAATTCAACTGTCACTGGATGTTTAAATAAAACCTGGTTAATATTTGCTATATTTTTGTACAATTATAAATCATAATAGTTCAATTTAAAAAACTATAGAAAGAGTTGTTTATGAATATTTTATCACGAATATTTGAATAGCAAAGTAACAAACTATTAGCTGTGAGTTCAATCTTAAAAGTGTTTTGCGGCTATTTTTATATTGACAGACTCGCATTTTCATCGATTTTTTCTTTACAAAAATAACTTTAATATATTGACGTAGTGCTAACATTCGTGGAATGATTTGGAAATCTTTGATCTTTGGCTCGGACTTCCGTGGTTTGTTTTTGTTTACAGAAGTCTCCTAGATCGTGGAAGACGGCCATGCTGGGAAAACATAGTTGTTTGCTTTCACGGATCGCCTGTTTACACTCCTTCTCGTAGCAACATCAACCCCTCGCACCGAGCCGACAATAATTTCGGAATGATTAAACAGCTTTTCTCCACTTTATAAATTTCATATTTTCCGGACCAGGGTACGGAACGAATCAGTTAAATGTTAAAGAAAGTATTTTCTTAAAATGACTTGAGGTTGCGGTATAATGTCTACGGGCAAGATTCTCGAACTCTTCCCACATCACTAAAAGTAGGTAACGATTTCTTCCTTGGGATAATTTTAAAATTTTTAATATTGTCCTTTAGAAAATACTTAATTGTCGGTGAAGAGCTAAGGAAGTAAGAAGTTTGAGCCTCCTGGCACACGATGGCAATAAGGACGTAGTTCGTAAGACTACTCCATCACTAGTAGCAAACTAGTCCGAGTCGCTATTCTCGATTATGGACCTACTATCGCTATCGTTGACAAGAAAACGGTTGATTATATGGATACAGAGGATAAATCTCATTGACCCTTCAGACGAATTCACCTTCAGCATGTTTCAACAGCAATGAAATAGCCAGGATTTGAATTTGGAAGGGGTCAATACTTTCACAATCCTAAACAAGCTTTGCACTGGGTTTAATTTTGAGGAATCAACGAGATTATCATTAAAAAGTAGTTCCCCCGTTTACAAAATGATATTCGTTTATATATCATACAACCATATTGATTTTCTTAATTATTTATATAAAAATAATTTCATGTGGAAGAAAGTGGTCCGGGTAGAGGTCAATGAATTTTTCTTAGAATTGGAGAAAAGTTTATTAAGTAGCCAACGTTTCGACCTAATTTGTAGGTCTTCTTCAGTGCTGTCGCGGGGGAGGGTGGGGGGATGGCGGGGGCTTGATAGGTCCTACACAAGCTTAATTCACATACTTGGGTGAATTAAGAAAGATGAAGTGAATTACCTTGAGTATGTGAATTAAGCTTGTGTAGGACCTACCAAGCCCCCGCCACCCCCCACCATCCTCCGCGACAGCCCTGAAGAAGGCCTACAAAGTATTGGATCAAATTTGAAGAAAAATTCATTGACCTCTACCCGGACCACTTTCTTCCACATATATTATCAAGGTCAACTATTATCATTCAATAACAATAATTTCGTTTGAGAGAAAAATAGTTGACTGAAAGATTCTAATAAAGGATAAAATTGGTCAGGGGGTGCAGTCAATAATAACACCGAATAAGCAAAACTTATTGTTTACTAGATAGAACGTTTCGGCCTAGGTTGTAGGCCATCTTCTGGGAAAATAGAAGGAGAAGCGGCTGTGTGAACTGTCAACTATATCAGGTCAACTCAAGTTAATCAACTTAGTAACCTCTCAACTTAGTAATCAACTTTATACGTTAGTTTATCAACTTAGTTGACCTGATATAGTTGACAGTTGACACAGCCGCTTCTCCTTTTATTTTCCCTTAAGATGGCCTACAACGTTCTATCTAGGAAACAATAAGCTTTTCTTATTTGGTGTTATTATTGACTGCACCGCCTGACCAATTTTATCCTTCATAACAATAATTTCGGTTTGGGAAGGGGAGGGGCTGAAGCAAACCCCTCGATGGGAAATAAGTTACTGGATACTTATCCAATATCCATTCTATCGACACTATTTAGTTCATCCTGCATCCTGCATACTAAGTAAACTGAATAGAAAGATGCTCATAATATGCTACTAAACTATATCGAATAAAAAGTAAACTAGACATAAATTAATTTCAAAAGCATAAGGTTAATTTGTTTTAATGTGTACTCGTATTAAATAGTTCTCAATATTATTTGCTTGATTATAAATGGATAGGTACGTATTTTTTTTTTATTTAACCACCACTTGAGTTAAAATTTACAATTTAATGTATTTCAACAATAATAATAATAATAATAAGCTTTATTTTTTCCTCTTTCTTCTATGTACAATTTTTACATGGTTTTTATATTTACAAGGTTTTTTAAAAAGAAAAAAAGGCCCTTCTTTGGGCATAAGCCTCTCCCAATTTACCCCAGCTACGTCTGTTCCAAGCAGAACGGTGCCATAATACTCCTATGAAGTTTTGTATGTCGTCCCGCCATCTCGTAGCTGGTCTCCCTCTTCTCCTAGTGTGGTGTATTGGATACCAATCCGTTGTTACCTTAGCCCAATGTGTTGATGCCATTCTTGCAATGTGTCTAGCCCACTGCCCATTTCAACATTATCCGACGTATAACTATGTTGAACATTTGTATTTCTGTATAAAGTTTTCTACCATAAAACATCACTTGATGATGTTAAGACCGTGGAAAAAGTCCAACGAAAAGTCTCCAAACTAAAACAGAAATTGAAAACATCTGGCCAATATTTCGCCCATTCAGGCATCCTCAGGGTAGAAAGAGAATAACAGCAAAACAAAACGTGAATAATGCACCCAAGAAACATGCCACTACCTTCAAGGCTCAAATGCAACTAATGAATCGTAAAGAACGTTTCTAGACCCCAGCTCCAGCTTCTTGCACTTTTACTTTCATTTTTTTCATATGGTATTTTGTCTTATGTTTTTGTGTTGTTTACTATTATTTTCTTTTCCTTTTGTGCTTTTTGAAGTTTATATAAGTGTATATAAGTTTAGGTAAGTGTGTATTGAAGTTTCAATTTCTAAAGTATTGCTTTGTTTCTACTCTTAAATATATCTTGAATATATATATTGATATTTGGGATGCCAGAGTCTCATTTAGGATGAGTACTCAAATTATTATTTATATTCCTTAATCTTAATTGGGTTCCTTTCCAAAGGTCTATTCTTGTGTTTACCAATTTACTTATCTATTATACCTTCAATATATTATTTATAAATAAATAGAGTATCTGGGGTATATAAGCACCAAAAGAATTATAATAAGGATCGTTTATTTATTTAATTTCAACAAGGTTAATGATTCAGATTTAATATATATTAAAAGGATGGCCATAAAATACATTACAGGAAATAACTTAAACTTATCTGCGGACAGGAGTAGATTGGGTTACAGGTCGGTCTTCTTCCTTGACATCTCCGCCCGCTTCGTTCGGCCGATCTTCTCTCTCGGGGACCCATCCTTCTTCTCTCCGGCCTCGTCTCCCGAGTACCTTCCTGCTCCGCGTCTATCTCCCTAGTGTCTCCTTCAGCCTCGTTTTTCAAGAGTTTTCTTCTCTCCCCCTCTCCTTCCTTCTCCACTATCTTGGACCATAAAACCATAAGGGACCCAAAAGGTCTGCTCTTTGTCCCAAACATATTCCCCTTCATGTGTCCCGACATGACACATTTTCCCCGTTCCGCATCCTTTCATGGTGCCGACAGTACATGGCAGTATTTATCAGCTGTTTTTAACTAACCTTATCCAGCTGGGGTCGAGTAACCTTCCTTATGATTCAGTAGTTGCATTTGAGCCTTGGAGGTGGTGGGATGTTTCTTGGGTGCATTATTCATGTTTTGTTTTGCTGTTATTTTCTTTCTATCCTGAGGATGCCTGAATAGGCGAAATATTGGACAGATATTTTCAATTTCTGTTTTAGTTTGGAGACTCAAGGGCTTTTCGTTGGAATTTTTCCATGTCTTAACATTTATGTAAGGTGTCTTTTTACCTTTCCCTTTTCAATATCACTTGATAATAATTAACAATATAACTTTAAGTTGATTTAGCATTTATATACATTCTTTTTAAACAGTGCCCAATAATAACAATAAACTTAGACGGAATAATACTGGAGAGAAGGCTATCGTGAAAATTAAAACGAATAAATACAACCTTTCCTTAGTAATTTTGTTTCATTGTTTAATATAGATTTTAAATAAATCTTATCATTGTACAATTATTTAGCTAGATTTTTTCCCTTTTATATCGAATCTTAGTTTTATTATATAAGATTTTTGGGGAAGAAAATGGAACGGGCGGAGGTAAAAAAAAAAATACTTGAATAGCGATTAACTGAAGTTTCTGCAAACACATCCGGCCTTTTTCAGAGTTTGCCTAGTGTAGAAGCTAAATTGTAAACTGTTACCTAAACAGTGATTAGTTATGGATTAGTCAGGTCCACACTCATACTTTTGACCTGCATTGCCCTGAAGAAGACCTGAAATTGGGGTCGAAACGATGGTTTCTGATAAATAGTTTAACACTATTTAAGGAATTGTTTTTGTTTACTTAAATCCTGACCATTTCCTTCCCCATGTTCATTCTGTCAACTAATGATTATTCAAGTAATAACTTTTTTTTACTTTTTACTTTCGAAACAAAGTTTCCAATTGAAAAACATTGGAATGAATCTTGGATTCTCGGCAAACCACAGCCCTCATTATATATTATTATATTTAATCAAGCATTATTAATAATCTGTTAACTATTCATAAATCTATAAAAATCATAAATAAAGAAAAAATAACCATGTCTTTAGTTATACACAGATGGTGCTATCCAGCGGAATTCGTGATAACTAAGTGCTTTTATTCAACTGTAAAATTTATATTAATTGGAAATATTAAAACTATTTCTGCTTTAATTTAGTACTGTTTACATTTATTAATGAAGTCGACTGCCGCTGGTTAAGATCATAATAGGGATTACCAACACTCAATCCCTCCTATTGGGTAAACCTTTTACTCGCCATTGGTCCAGGAGTGGTTTTTTTTGGCAATTGCAATAATTATTTTTTTGTAAAAACATTTTTTCTCATCAAAACCATTGTTGTATTTTTTTTTTTACTTCTTTAAATAAAGATTTTTTCATATTAATATAGTTCAATAATGAAGAAGTTAAACTTTCTGATTTTTGAACGTCGAAGGTTGTATAGGTTTGTTTTTTTATTACTACAGCAATGACATTTGATTTAAACATTGATTTAATTATTTCTGATAGATTGCTAAAAATTATGCTTCGTAGAAAATATGAATAAAAAATTCTAAAGATCAGTTAAATGTTCACATATTAAACTATGACAGGTTCACACAACTGGAACATTCGCTCTATTCTGAAATTGACGATTTTCAACTAAGTTCCGCGATTTTGCATTATTTATTACTTTTAGCATTATTTTTATTATCACAATTTTAACTATTTTTAAATTTTCACATTTTATCCATTTTCACAATTAAATTTATTTTCAGAATGTTCCCTATTTTCGCAATTTCTAGAAATAATGAAGTTCCACCCACTTTCACAATTTTACTTATTTTCGCAATTTTTCTACTTTCACAATTTATCCTATTTTCGCAATTTCGCAATTTTATATTTTCACATTTTTTTATTTTCGAAATTTTTCATCTTTCGCAATTTCTCTAATTAACTATTTTTACAACTTTTTATTTTAAATTTGTTTCTCATTTTCACAATTTTTTATTTTTTCCTTTTTTTTAATATTTATATTTTTTCGTATTTCCGGAATTTCACTTGTTTTCGAAATTTTTATAATTTAGAAATTTTCTCAATTTTTCTATTTTTGCAATTTCTAAATGTAATTATCTCTGAATTCATGTTCGAGATACCACTTATTTTCGCTATTTTTCATATTCTCGACATTTTTCGTTTTTCGAAAGTTTTCATTTTTGCAATGGTTCTACTTTCATCATTTCCTATATTCACCATTTCTAAATTTATTAAATCACTAAAATAGAGCCAAAAACTCAAAAAGAAACACTATTATTTATTATAATGCAATTGGGAAAAACCACAATGCAAAGCCTTATTTTTCAAAAATACACCCACTTCGACTGGTAAGTGGGTGTATTTTTGAAACATAAGGCTTTGCATTATGGTTTTTCCCAATTACATTATAATAAATTTATTAAAATTCATCATACTTTCGTAATTCCTAGAATTAGTAAAATTCAACTCATTCTCACAATTTTTCTTTTTTTACATTTTTCTATATTTTCGCAATTTTCTATTTTCGCAATGTTTTTTAATTTTTGACGTTTTCACCAATAAGAGATGCCTTTTTTAACATCTTTTTGTAAAATATTTTTTATAAAATATATTTCTTAGTATAGTATTTCTATAATATTGTCGGAGTGGGATTTTGGTGTTCTAGTTGCCCAATATCTTTCTAGAAAGGGGCAGGCCTTATTTGAAAAGTTTAGGCAAATACCTCCCTCCTCTGTTGCAGTAAGGAGGTTGGCATTGTTTCCAAAAATTTAAATAAAATCTTCTCGACTTCTTCATTAGTTTTTATTCGCGCAGTTAATGCCCTTCGAATCTCTGTGATGTCTCAAACTTATTTTTAAAAAGAAACAGTTGTAGAGGCTACTCTAAATTGCCTTGAGTTCTGGGAAAGACCAGCTATTTTTTCCTCCCGTCTTATTCTTCTTATAAAGATTTCCTTGAAGCATTTTACCGAAGGTCTGTTACATTTTTTATTGCAAATGAACAGTGTCGATGTGAGACTTTCTTTTTGGGTTTTAATGTATTTCAGTGACGAAAACAATTTGCTGTCTGTTTTCTCGTCACTTACAGGCAGCCAAACAAAGTGGCACTTTTTCGCATTCTTGGATCCCCTTTGTAAATCCCCGTAAGGGAACGGTTCAAGCAAATCATCTCTGATTTGATACAATTTGACAAAGCCATATATATAACTTATATAGTTCCAGGAACATAATATTAAAAAAAAAGGAAAATAAGGATGAAACGACTCGCACGATAACTGGTTTAATACTGACTGTATTACCATCTTGAACTTCTATTTATAAATTTTTGCAGCTGTTTACAATGCCGGCTTGATTTGCGACTATGCGATCATCGTCTTGTCTTAACTTATATATATATATATATATATATATATATATATATATATATATATATATATATATATATATATACTCGTATATTGAAACCCTATTTCATTGAGGATTTGAGGCATATTACATTAGGATTTGCTTTCTATTATCCCATCGCCTTTTGTGAAGACGACGGCAGAAGCTCTGAGGGCGGTGATGTTACTGGATGTCAGCTTTCAATAAGGAAAGGCGATATCCATTAGTCACCTTATCCTTATGAATAGTCTTTCGCTTCCTTACGGCTAAGTGTTCGGATTTCAGTCGTTAAATGGAAGGAAGACTCTCAGCACACAATGCATAAATATCGATCGCCTCACGAGACCCATCAGTAGGCTAAAGGTTAACAGGAAAATATTTTAAAAAAATTAATATTATGGATTTTATTGTCAATTTCGCATTTATTTTGTTTTTATTACTGCATGTATATATTTTTCCGCATGCATATATTTTTATTACATTTATTTATTTTATTTTATTTTTTGTTTTGTATTTATGGAATGCTCGTATTTCTACTTAGCACTATTACTTATTGCCCACTAGTGGCCAATTGTAATATTTCAATAAAGTGTAATAAAAAAAAAAGTTGGGTGGTTTTATGAAACCACGATGCAAGTGAAACTTTTTTTCGGTTTACATGCATTTAACTAAAAAAAATCGGAAAATTATTCGATTTAGGGTATTAAAATTGCTTTTTTAATCGTAACTTAATTAATAGTAGACAAAATATTCAATTATAAAATTTCATTTCAATTTGCGTATTAGAGTACGGAATACATAGTTAATATAATTATTTAGATGATAAATGCATATTAAAAAGTAAGAGCACTATTTATTCAAATCATTGAATCGTTGCCTACTTCAATTATTCTATGAATAACTTCATCTTCGCCTCGAGCCTAACAGTTTATAAATGTAATTAAAATTTTATGTTAACTCAAATAAGTAAATGCTTGTATCTCGACTGCTCGTATCACTCACTGCCTCTCGTGCCTTGATTAGAACTGGCGCCCGACTTTAGCCGCTTGCATTTCAGACGTTATGTTTATAATTTATAGCATATATTTAAATATTGTGAAGATGACTGAAGGCCTAAATAAAATTAAATATATTAAATGAACCGGATAAAAATTAAAATACTTCATAAAATATTCATATGAAATAAGTTAAAATAAATACAAGCACTCAAAGTTAAAATTAATACACACTGATAAAAGGATTTGATAGTCTTTGAAGAGATTTGTTAATAGTAAACATTAATATTTAACGGTCTACTGACTGGGCACCGCCATATTGGCCTTGGCTGCTCTGTCATGCGCCTTTCACTTTACCCCTTCTCCAGTTGTAATACGACATGCGATAGATGAACGAAAAATTTTGGGGCGATAGAATAAAAGTTTCACTTTAAAATATTATGGAGGGTTCAATAACTTATTAAATACCATTGATTATAAAAATCCATAATCATTGAACAATAATATATTACAACTAAACAATGTTTTTAGAATACTTTTATATGTCACAAAATGTACTTCTTTTAACAAATCAACGAATTCCATAAAATGGATCATCATTTCGGTTTTATATATTCCAGAATTTCCTAGCGATTTGGCCTGTATTGCATAATGGCCACGCGTGGCTTTCTGTGCGTAGAGCAATGGGGTACAACCAAAGGCTTAAAGTATTCTTATTACAATCTTTAAGCATCGAAACATTATTTATTAATTTAATACCTTTTCTTTGAAAGATTCATATACATTAGAATTCACTAAGTTTCTGTGGCGTTGATAATGTTAAGAGAATAATGATGCAATGTATATCAGGAAATTTCGTTCAAATAGTACTTTGACAAATTTTTCAATCATTTTGCATCAATATTCTGGTACACTTATAAAGATATGTAAGTACGTGTATATACAATAGTATACATGCCCCTCCTCTATTACAAACCTTCTGGATTTCGTTACGAAATTCCGAAGGTATGGTTATCCAATGGAGAATACTCTATTCTCTTAAATTGTATCAATCCCAGAAGGTTGTACTTTAAAGTCGGATATCTGTCACAATCCGCTTTATAATATAGTGTAGTCTCGCGAGCAGTGTATGTGGACAACAATGGCAGATTTTATCGCCAACTAGAAACCAGAAATGTTTAGGAGTATTTTAATTCTCCAGTAGCCTACAAAAACTCTGATGATCAATCGTAGTTCAATTCTATGAATACTAAGTAGCCACCATATTCCAGAAGGCCGTATTTTATGGCCGTGAATTCGCACTAGCTGGATATTCCTAAATCCAGCAAATTTAGTCACGTTTCTAAATAAGTTTGGTACCATGTGATACAATCATGTGACTGTGTCAAGCTGGTAACGTTAATATAACGAACATGTCGAGCGACTAAATGACTTGTAATCTCGAATATCGAGTATTTAAACCTTGAATGGTGGTATTGGGATTGGGGAGGATGAATGATTGGGAAAATAGTTATAGGTTGTATAAAACAATAAGAATTAGGTTTGTGCAACTTAATATATTGACAATGTATTATTATTGAATGTTATTAAGAAGCTGATAAGCTCTCCAGTTTACTCATGGAAGAATCTATAGCTAATATATCTACATAGTTTGAATAAAGTATATGTTACTTTTACAGTGAAATGTTTTCAGATGTATTTTTGCCCATTACTACGTAGTGAGCTTACTAAATAAAAATCTAGTTTTTAGTAGCAACGTTTAATATTACGAATCACTGTTAACAATTAAATGAACTGACGAACATTTGGTTAAACTGATAGCAATAGGAACTGACAATATCTATATTAAGGGTCAAACTATTACAGTATAACCTTATTTAATTATTTGGTATTAAAAAAAAATATATAAATATGTTGGCCGATTCCCAAAAATGTTAATACAATGGATGCAAAAGAATGCGGTGGAACTACATATAATATCTATGAGGATGTAAATACATTAACAGTTCCACTAATTAAAGTTTAATTAAACTTCACACATTTGAAGATTATGAAAAATATATTTTTTATCTACATAGCTGTGTATTAAAGGGTGAAAACTACCTTTAAAACTTAATTTTATTTCCAATAACTAATTGAAATATGTTCATGAATGAACTTATTTAATTCATCAATCACAAATAAATTTTACTCATTTTCATTCATATAATTATAATAATCAAAAATTATGTTTAAGAAGTTTTAGAACGGCAGTTGTGAGTTTTTAATGTAATATAACAATATAAAAAAACATTTTTGTAACATCAACTTTAATACTTCATGACATTGATAGTTAATAAGCAATGATAGTTTTTACCCTTGACATCGATAAAAAAAAAAAAACGAAACAATAAAAAAGTACAAAATATATTTTGAAACTCTTCAAATATGCAAGGTTCCGTGAAATATGACATCTTGGTATGTTTTATGTTGAATACTATTTTGATTAGATCGTGAGTACAGTTAATTTACTATTTCGAAATCTGTTGGTGATACTAACAATGCTGTATATGTAGTAATGATATTGTAAATACTGTTTTCAACAAAGAAATCTGTTTAATATTTTTCCACTATACATTTTATGTTTATGCAGAAATGTGGATGGACAGTTTTATTCCACTTCCCTTCGCACTACTTTAATTAATAAAAATTAAGTACTAATGTAAATAAAATTACAAAATATATATATATTACATTAACAATACTACATAGGCAAGAAAAATATATAATTAACAAAAACTCTTAGACACATTTATTTTTGAACATGATGAAGTAAATATGTATTTTTCATAATTCTATGGAAATCAAATCGCACATTATGATTACTAATATGTATAACTAAACATCTGGATGTTGATCTAAGAATTATGTTAACTATTTATATATATAAATTAGGCACTTTATATAAATTAATATTTTTTCAAACTAATACTCAAATTCACAGTAATCGATTTATAATTTCAATCTCAATAATAGCGATAACTTAAATGATACAACCCCAGAATACGACTCCATTTTCAGTTCAAGGCACTGCACTATTGCTATCAAGCGGAATTCGCAGAAGCCATAATTATTGTTTAAATTGCAACTGCTTTGGCGTGTTATTATTTAAAATTATTGTAGCAGCCTACTTGGGCTCGAGAAATCTACATAACCCCAAAGGGTACTATTCAGCTTTAGCCCGGAGCTAGCTGTAAGTTAGATCATCACCGCTTTAATCACAACTTGCTCAGAACTCGGCACCAACTTTATTTCATAATATCAAATAAAAGAATTAATAATTCTATTTGGAAAGTGTGACAATTTAAAGCAGCTAGTTACTAAGAATTCCGCTCGGCAGCACTAATGAAATCGGGTGTATTCTTGGGTTGTATTCACAAAAAAAAAAAAAAATCAACAAATTTTTATCTCAATCTTGTATGCTTTTTATTTTATTTTTCTTAACAATAAAGATGCTATGAAAGAGCTAAGCAAAACAGACAATATCTTGGACAATAGCGGTCATAGTGATAATGATCACTGAATCACTTGCACGTGTAGAGCTCTGTCCTCTCAGAACACGTTTGGCACTCGACGTAGCAGCACCAGTGGAACTTGCAGTTGCATTGCCAGCTGTGGACGGACTGGTGGGTGTTGTATCCTCTTCCGCAGCACATCAGGTCGCAGCTTCCCATCCCTGCCAACATTACAATATCAATCATTAGTACAAGGAAATAATGATACAATTTTAACTAGCCAAAGTCACTGGAGGATTAAGCTTCTCCCGTTCAAAAAAAAAAAAGTGACAGCAAGGATAATTGAACCCTGAACCTTGAGCATGACAGCTCTGCGCTCTACCACTCAGCCACTCAGCTCCTTCTTCACCACTAAAAAGAAAAAAATATTCCCTGAAAACTGTCAACTATATTTAGGGTAAACTAGGGATAATAATCATTTAATTTAGATTGAATTTCTTAATTTATTCTTACCTCTTAATTTATTTCTTACCTTCATATATGATATTTATACGTCTTTATTACAAATAATGAAGGTATTTTTGAGGAAGAAATTTCGAAAATTGGACATTGAAGCCCTGTTGGACTATTGGATTGAGGACTAGATCTAACTCAAATCAAAGATCGTTTAATTTTACACCTATACCATATATACACCATGTATATCATAATTTATCAAAATAGCTTTTTAGATACTTTTTTTGAAAATAGTGAGACATTTTGAAGAAAAATTGCTTTTACATCACACACTTATGCCTATTCTAACTACATACTTAATTCCGATTTCGGACAAAGTTACGTACTGACAATTTTGAGAGACTGTTTGAGTGGAATAAAAGATTTTCCACGACAGCAACATTTTATGTGCAGTTGTAACAGGGAATAAAAATACAGAATATAATAATTATTGTAGGTATATAGGAAGGAAAACATAGTTGGGCGAGGACAGGACAGGATCCGGTGCGTTACATCTGTTCTATCGATCAAGTGTGGGTGTTGTTCCCTCCCAGCGGGCTACTCTACACACCAGCTCCTTCCCTTTAAACAACACTCATTCTACTTTTCGTCAATAATACAACAAAGAAATGGATATCGTAAACCCCTATAAAAATTAGAATATCCAACAATTCTGGATTTTTGAGATTTATAAATTCGTAACCCACGAAAAACCCAAGTAACTGCCACAATCTGATTTTTATGAAACCCGAACCTTTATAAATTGGGGTAGTGAAAAATACTCATCTTTATTGCCTCAAAAGCGAGTTTTGAAACAAATTTTTATTTATTTGAAGACAACCGTCCCTCAATGTTTATCCTTATTAAACATGCATAACTAAACTATGAAAGAATTAGAATATTGACTAAAATGAAAAAAAGAAGGAAAATATTTTCCCTGGTTGGAAGTAATTTCAGGATATTACTGTAGAAATATAGATGCGCATTATATTTTTATTAAAAATAAAATTCAATTAAAACTTCTATACCCAACAAATCTTGATGTTTCATCTCTTAACAATTTTATAGCCTGTTATTATCTGTCATGATCTGTTTGTGTAATATATTCATAACTCAAATAACTGCTAATGACCCTGCGAATAATACAGTTATTATAAATAATAAAATGCAATATTCAAGGAGACAACTAACCTGGTATTTTTCATTTTAATTTTATGTTACTGCAAATAACGACTACAAAAGATCGTTAAAATATAGCTCCCCCGCATTCCGCCCCAGTTTTATGAGCCCCTCTCCAATTCTTGCCCCATAAAAGGCTCCTTCTATATTATTATTATTATTATTATTATTATTATTATTATTATTAGTGTATTCTCCCAATAGTGGAAGACGTTAAGCAAACAACTCAATCAAGCTTTCTTTGGGTTCTTCTTGTTCTTCCAACTCTCTGAGAAGGCTTGCCTACGTTCTTCCGACCACTTCGGTCGGAAGAAGTAGGCCATTTTGCTTTGGTTGCTCTGATGTAACTTTCCACTCGTTGACTTTGTGTCTGAAGGTGTCTCTTTTTAAAATGTCTGTTGCACGTATGTTTGCATTTTTGAGGTCCTTTCGAAGTTCGTCCAACCAAGGTGTTGAATTCTTAAGTGTGCTAACATAAGTTAATATTCTTTTTGACAGTCGATTTGCTGGTAGTCACGTGAGGTTTCCAAAGAATTTCATTCATCTTTTCCTAAAGTCAATTTCAATGTTTGAAACTTTTTCTGTGGCTTTGATTGATTGCAGCCTATAACCATCTTGGGTATATCTTGCTCCCAGGATTTTCCTGATGATCTTCCTCTCTTGCTTTTTGATTTCTTCCAATTCTTGTTTTCTGTTAAGTAACAATGTTTCACCTGCGTTGTTTTTATGACTGTGTTGTAATGCCGAATTTTTCTCTGTTTTGACTTGGATTTTTTGTTGTAGATGTCTTGAACTAACCCTAATGCCTTCTTGACTTTTTGGAGACAGATTTGCAGCGAGATCTTCTCAAGGCCTGTCGGTGTGATGAATGACCCTTATATATATATGTAAAAAAAACTGCCTCGTTAATATACGGAAGTTTTCTTAATTCACAACCTTCTTGACCCAACAGCTGTTATGAATAAAAATCCGAGAGGGAATAGTGTTGTTACCGTTTAGTGTATTGAGTTAATTGAAACCATTTAATTTTATAAGAAATACGAAGTAAAGGCATTGAATGCTGTTTCTTTGTTTTTTTCAGGTGAGGGAATGATTAGTTGAAAATGATTGTAATTATTTAAGACATGTAAATATGAATATATTGTAAATAAACCTTTGTTTTTTTCAGAGAAACGATTCAGTCTTTATTTCTAAATCCAAAGGCATACAACCATTATAAATCTACAAAATATCCTTATATATATACATATACACACGTATAATTGTATATTTATTATGTGCATATTTGTATTCTCTCTTAGCTGTATAGACTTTAATTTGACAGCATTATAGCCTGCCGAAAAGAATTCAACTTTTTAATAGACAAATCAGTTTGTGCTTGAAATAATAGTAGTAATAATAAAAGTAAAAGGTAAAGGTGTGAGGGGTAGAGTAAGCCAAGGCGTTGATGGGACGATTCCGTTATGAGTGGTCCGTTGATGGAAGTTTGTAAGCAGAGATTGGTGGTATCGGTATCGAGCCTTATTATTATAATTATTCGTAAAAAAAGAATAAGTATACATTGCTAAATCGAACTAGTTGCATTATAATCATTTAAACTTAATTATGTGTAACGAATAATAAATCTTTTGAATAACGTGGAAGGAAAATAATCGCTATGGTTGAATGAATTTTAAATATGATAATGCCCAGGTTAGGAACTAGCATTACAGGCCAGAATGACATTGGGTAGGTCTGACCGATGCCTTTGTTTCATTGCCAAGTCTCTTCACTAATATATTTATAATAATTATATCTGCGCCCCTTCTCTCCTGCACAGGGACTACTGCATCCTTAATACCCTTCAACTTAATTCGGTAATTTCGACGTTTTTATATCCCATCTGCATTATCCAACGCAACGGAACGAAAATTACTGTCTATTTCCTTCAATATCACCAATTATTACTTAAACTCCGAATGATCAATAATTCATAAAAGCAAGTGTAATAATAATAGATCTTCAGCCAATTCATATTTAAAGAAGAAAAATCGACGGTGGAGGAGATGATAGGTTTGTTTCGTGTTGAATTATTGAACATGGGTGAGATTATTACTGATTGCACTACAATTAGCGTGTTCGCACCAATTGGATTAAGAACATACGTTCATACGGCTATCTACTCATCAAGTACCAAAAGTTTGCGATTCCAGAGCCCAGGGTTCTCTTATTTTATTATATATTTATTTTAAATAAAGAAAAAAAGAGTACATTGTACAAGAAGAAGAAGGGGAAGTTCAAATGGATCAGAACAAAATTCATGTAATCTTTGACATAACTTCGTATTGATAGAAGTCGAACGCTGGGGTAATCGAAATGGTGGTGGGAATTTAGCAGACTATCTTCCAGTAAGTCGATGCAGTTATATTTTATTATAGTATTTTTGAGGATCGGATCAGACTTATTTTTTTTTTGAACAACAAAAATTAAACAACTAAAATTTTAATATTTTTTTTAAAGGCAAAGTTAATATTAAGATAGGTTTTCAAAATGTCCCTCATGTGAATTCGGGCCAAAAAAGGCTAACTTCAATTATTTTCTCAAGTTTTTTAATATAATTATTTACAAAACCCTTTTATCGTTCACTCTTAGGAAAATATTTATTTTGAAATGCATAAGAAAAATAATAGAAACTAAAACATTATTGAATATAATTTATGAAATATTTTAAACAAATAATCAATGCATGTCAAAGTAAACCATTTTATTATATTTATAAAATACGTTAAATATATTCCTTATTTCTTTTTTTATAATCTAGTTTCTTTATTAACAAATTTAAAATGTTTTTCTGACTAATGGATTAGCAGTAAGAATAATTAATTAAAAAAAAATTTTAATAATAATAATTATGCAAACAATAAATAAAAGTTCACCAACACAGAGTAATCTAATATCTGAGATGAACTAATTCAATTAGGAGATGTAATTCAAAATTATTTATAGCGAATTAAATTTTTGTCCCATTGCTCAAATAATCGGCTTATCATTCACAGAAAGCCAAGATGATAAGAGAAGCAGGGCACGTAAGCCCTCAGTCGAGGATCTAGCAAGTCGCTTCTGTCAAAGCCTTGCCTCTCTTCTCGGCAGGGCCTATGGCGATGAGGGATGGCAGGCTCAAATAGGCACATGAAAATAGTGGATGCTGTCCTGAGTATCAAGTAATTGTAATAGAATTCAGCACTAGAATATGTATCGATAATTAAAAACAAAAAGGATTAATTAAAAAAGATGGATTAAAATAACGATGATAATGGAGGAAAAAATTCAGAATAATTAAGATAATGTAAATCGAAGACCCTTGGGCCCAATCAAAAAAACTTAGCTCCTAAAGATGACGAATTTAGGAATTGAAATGAAACATGAAATAATAGCCTAAATAATCACTTGGAATAGTAAAGATAAAATAAAAAAGTTATCTTTCCTTGATGCAGCAGAAAATTGTTCTCATGTTGAACAAAATCTAGAATTTTGTTAGCTTCTTTTCCTTCTTTCATTGAGAAATATTGAATAGTAAATATAGAATGAGTGAAAGTAAACAAATTCTTTTTAACATTGTACTGCTTATTAAAACCTTCCATAAGACATAACATCAGGCAACTCTGCTTTTTTTATTGTGTTTTATTAGAGAAAATAAAAATTTTTAGCATAAACTTATCATACTAATTTATGTATTTTACAAATATGCCATTTTATGTTTATGCCAAATATGTTTGAATTTATATGTTATGTTGGACAATTATTAAAATGAATTGTTTAATTATTTATTATACATTCTAAAAAATCGTTAAATTTGAAAACAAATTTTTCAACAAGAATTGAAATGAATAAATATTGAATTAGTATTTTTACTGCCATCAGTGAAAGTGGAAAATTTAAAAATGATAGAACCGTTGTCATTTAAAAATTTTGAAAGGACTTTTGGAATGTATTAGAGAATTGCTGGATTCTCCCATGAATCTTGACCGATGAGGACTTACCCGAAACTTACTATGACTCAACCACCGTATTCTGACTTGACATGCTTCCATTAATACGTTTAGCCACATTTCATCCACGATATTTAGACATAGAAACAGTACATTGTCTACTATAACTACTAAGGGTATAGTTAATGTGTTACAACCTTATCCTTCATGCTGAACCTCGCACATTCTTAGAACAACTTTTCCATTTTTAAAATAATCTATTATTTCTGATTGAATTAATTGTTTTTTACTTTCCTCTCATTGCCATTATGTATTGAAATAAGGATAATTAAACAAAAGTTTCAGGAACTTAACATCATCGTACTGCTGAGTATCTATAACAAACTGTGTAGTTGGAAGGGAGATGTTAACTTATCTTAAATTTGCATCATAATATTCAGTTATATACTTTTTACTTATTTATTATTTTGATTTTATTAGCTAAATTTAAATCTAATACTATTGATAACGGTGTAACTTCAATTTCTTAATGATACCTGCTTAGAGAATTCCTTAGTGATTTGCGTTTGTTAATGGTAATTTATTACCGAATAAAAAATATATTTTAGTAATTAATTACTAAAAAAATAATGAAATTATTATATTTTTAATTACTAAAAATAAATATGTAGAGATGTTTTCTGTGGTTATTAGGTAACACACCGATTTTCAGGAAGGTGTCTTTGAATCAATTAGCTATAGTATTTTGTTGGAAGTACTTGAACTAAAATATATACCATGCAAATATAGGTTATTTATAAATAACAATTAAAAAAAATATATTGATGTTAGCCAATAAGAACCCAACTAAAGTAATGTTCAATGAACATTCTACTCCGTGTGAACATCGCTAAAATTGCGAGAACACGGGTATATAGGATCGGAAATGAGAACGGATTTGTCTGACTTGGATACGACCACTGGCAGCTCAGTGGCTTAGAGCACTGTACTAGAGATGCAGAGGACCGGGGTTCGAATCAGATCATTTCTATTGAAAACAAAAATATTTTAAAATAATCACCATCAAAAGTTTATTTATATATTAACATTTTCTTCATAAGGTCAAACAAGTTAAAGATGACTTAAATTTTCCAAAGGTGCTAATTGCCCATTCACCGCCTGTTGCTGTGGAGCTGTTGAGCTCTAAAGCCCTGAATTAGTTCTATCTTCAAATGGGAGAGAGGATTATAAGCATTCACTTCAGCAGTACCAACTCGAGAGTTTGCGGAACTACCGTAAGCCCTACGGGTGCCGACCATTCCCTTGCCCTTTGTAGGGAATCGTATTAATTCTTAGGGCGAATAAAGTCACACCCCACTAGGCTAACAAAAAAGTTCACTGGGAACAAAATAAAAACGAACAATAAAATACATTTTAGGATGGAATAAATGTCAAGCAGATCTGTATTATTTTAAATAATGAATCAAGGTTCATACATTGTTTATGATCTTGTGCGATTTATAAGAACTAACGTGAGGTTAGATATAATGTAAATAGATATATACCTATATTTTTTATTGACTAAAAAATGATTTATGTTTCATTTAAATTTAAAGATAGTACTTACATCCATAAGTAGTTATTAAAACCGTATTTTTATAATGTAAAAATAAAAAAGTTACTCATACAAAATATTGTTAAATATAAGTTTTTAAAAATTATATGAATGTTTCAGTATTC
This sequence comes from Arma custos, assembly GCA_037127475.1. Lineage (NCBI taxonomy): Eukaryota > Metazoa > Arthropoda > Insecta > Hemiptera > Pentatomidae > Arma > Arma custos. The sequence continues at coordinate 117,082,977 of CM073761.1, read as the reverse complement.
TGTTTTTAGAAAAGTGGTTGGCTGGTCCCACCCGCAATGCGTAGGAAGGGAGCAACCACATCTTTATTGGCTGTTTTGACTACCTAAATACTGCAGGCTATTGTTTCTTAAAATTTACGGTTCAAATAATTCCAACCAACTACCATTTTAAACCGCATACTGAATCCACAAAATAATCTCGGTACTAATTATTTAGTTTTAATAGTGTTTGTAGTAGTTAACAGTATGATTTATTATATGCAGGAGAGATATTACTAAATAGTCTATAAGAGAATAAGTTTATTTAAATAATAAAAAACTTTAGTATGGGCAATGAACGGGTTTCCTTAAATACTTGTCAGATCTAAGAATGATTTGGTAATGGTAGGTCGATCCATAAAAAAAATATCAATACCTAACTAACTGGCTGTAGGGACGTTGGAATCGGCATTAAAAAAATATACATAACATTATTGTACGATAGTTTCAACTTTATCGATTGTAATATTGATATAAATTTGAGTACCGGGAATAGATATTTTTTCCCAACAGGAATAAACAAAAAATTGCAACAAATATGAAATTAATAATCTCTAGGTTAATTAATCATTTATTCACTTGTGTATTATCTCATTTATATAATTTTTTTTATGTAGAGAAGTTTTTTCTAGGTGTATGTCAGTTCAGATTTTCCAGTGGAGTCAATAGTACAATGTTTATTTGTAATATTCTGAATTTTCCGAAAATTGTTCAATTGTTTCACTTCCGTCCTTTTATTTATTCCTATTTTATGGTGAAGCACTGCTATTACTTTTTTTACCCTCTAATTCAGTAATTTCTTTATTGTAAAATGTTATAAACTTGATATATTTTTTATAAGCCTTTTAGGAATATTCATTCCTTGGCAATTAATCCTATAACGAATATAATACATGGTAATTTACAATACCTATTTCTTCATTTCAGTGTAAAAAAAATCTTTCATATTTTTCCATGAAATGTAGACATACTTCCTAAATTCATCGACTACTTCGATATATATTTGGAAACTCTCGATATTCACAATTTTCAATGCATATTTCTAAATATAACGGTTTTATTTCAACATTCATGCTCTGACTTCCAAGCAGTTAGCACTTTTCAAATTATTGTATTGCTTGAAACAGAGGTAATTGTATTTTTTTTTTCCTTTAAAATAAGTAATGTTAGCAAATTTATTTATTCATATTATAAAACAGTCCTCGGCCACGTTTGTTCGCGGTAAATACATTACACAGACAAATTATGTAGGCGTAATATGTCTTATGACCCGAGCAAAGCTGGGCTGGGTCGCTATGTATAATAAATAATGGTGATCATCATACCTCAGAAATCGACATATACCAGCAGTTAAAAATAATTAGAACAGCCTTTCGTGCGTTCGCAGGCTGACGATGAATTAGTCGAATAATAGCTCCGCATATTTTGGAGAAATGCTTAAGAACATCGAGGACATAAAACTTGTGAAGATTTGAAGAAAATAAAGTGATCTCGAGTTTGAAATTAGCGAGCGATAAAAAAAAAAAAAGGAAACCCTAGTGATGTAGTAGAATTCCTAGTGATGTACCGCCGGCGGCTGGGCAGAGGGCGGGCGCCTGGGAAGTTTAAGTATGTCTGCTTGTCGGAGGAAGGGTTTGATCCCGGTGAGACGAGGCCGTTATCACGCTCAAAAAAAGAAGACTTAAAAGAAATATGCTAAACTATTACCAATTGAAGGTTCTATTTTTTATTATATTTGTATACCTCCTCTAGGAAGGCGTGGGGAAGATCCGAGTGGAGAGTGCTCAGTTGCTGTTCTGAAGGTTCCTAGTTCAAATCCGGTTGTGGCAGATAAAATATTTTATCTTTTAACAGCTTTGAAAGGATCATGTGGGATATTTTGTTCCGCATAACCCACGCTATATCCGAATGTAAAATCAGTGGAAGAAAGTGGTCCGGGTAGAGGTCACAATGAATTTCTCGTAGAATTTGAGAAAAACTTTATTGATTAGTCAACGTTTCGACCTACTTAGTAGGTCTTCTTCAGGGCTATATGCAAAATACAGACTATATAAGAAAATTGTACAAATATATTTAAAGATATTAAATATAAATAAACAAAAGTAAGGTGAATACAGACAATAAAAATGATAAAGATGTACAGCAAGGTAATTATGAAGGTTAAAATGTATGAGTGTATGATATAAACAACGAAGTGCCAAAAAGGTAGTAACCAACATCATGAAGAAAATAATAATAAAACAGAAAGTGTTGAAAAGTAAAAAAATAAGGTAATACAGATAAAAAATAAAAACTGAATATAAAATAGGAATGTGAAATGATAAAAATGATATGGGTAAATGTAGAAAATGATAAGAATTACGAAATAACAATTGTAGGTAATAAAAAAGTAAGAAATAAAAATTGTAAAATTATAAAAGTCTAGAAACCAAATTATATAAAATAAAATAATAATGAAAATAATTTTTTTTAGAAAATACAGCATTAATATTGATAGGTAAAAATACTTTACACTAGTGTAAAGAATATCAATTGCATAAAAAAGTAGGTATGTTTTAAGTAAAGTAAGTGATAATACAATCAGGCTATATTGGACTAAAACACATATAAAAAACGGCAAGTGGCAATATATTGGACCTACCTGTATTGGACAGATAATTTCTATTCCTGTTTTAGTTTGGAGGCTTAAGGCTTTTCGTTGGAATTTTTTCACGGTCTTAACATTTATGTATGGTCTCTTTTTACTTTTCAATAGCCATAAAATGATATTTGGGGTGGGAAATAGATAACTAAACAAATAAACGCCTTACAGTAATAGTGAGCTTGGAAGTAGTGTTAATAATGGTATATTGTGCATAGTAATGTTTTACGTTATGAGGGAAAGAAAATAAAATGGATGAGGGAGGGTGAGTTAATAGTGAAAAGGTAAGTTACCTGTAGGGGTGGTGGGTGGGGGGGAGGGGGTAGGTCCTCACTGGCTTGAAACACAGATTGTGATTTCAAATTGAGACGGAGGATGGTCGCCCCCACCACTACTAAGTGTAAAAAATTTTCTTAGAAAATAAAATCCGTAACAATGGCTCTAAGTAACATAAAGGGAAAGAAGCAGATAGCCTCTGCCTAGGAGCCTCTTATAAAAACTTGAAAATCCACACACTCGTATATATATATATATATATATATATATATATATATATATATATATATATATATATATATATAGATACACGCACAAAACATATATACATATACAAATACACACAATATTGGCAGTATGTGTCTGTAAACTATTGATAGGTTATTTTTGTCAGTCTATATCTTTAACGGATTTTTTTCGAGGTTAATATATAATTATTCTGTAATTAGTCTTTTGTTATAATTAGGAACCGTGGCGAGAAAAGAGGATCGGTCAAAGTTAAACGTGTGATTACGGGTCAAAGCATGTTTTGATAATTTGGAAGCAGATATGTTCCCGGTAGAGATAGAGGTCTTATGTTGTGATAGTCGTCTGTAAAAGTGTTTTTTTGTTTCCCCAATGTAGGAGGAGGTACAGTTTGGGGCAGAGCAGGGGATCCGGTACACAATGCTGGAGAGGTTTTTAATGGGGATCGGGTCTTTTAAATTAGTGAACAGTTGGGATAATTTGTGGTATGGCTTAAAACCAAGGCGAAGATTGGGAAAGTAAGATTTAAAATTTTTTGGATATTGTCAGACAGACCAGGAATATAAGGAAAAGATCGGTATAGGAAGGAGCTTGGGGTCGGTACTGTTGGGTACGGGGAGGGGTAAATTACATTACTAGGGTGTTTAAGGGTAGTATGTTTCTACCATTAACTCAAAAACATGGCCACACTTCACCAGTCGATGCGAACAAAACTCCAAAACAGGAGGCATGCCTTCTGCACCCATACTTTATTCTCTCGACGAAACCCTTTTCAGAATTGATAACTTGATGATCTGATGTGTCATGTCTTAAAGTGCCATAACTTTATCCTATATTTTTTTTTTTTTTGGTTGCTCAGAAGAAATCGAAATTAGGCATCTAGAACCCAAACTCAAAATTCGTGTAGACCGACGTATTAAATTTGCGGCAATGGATGAGGAGATCCATGGAGTGCTTAGAGAGACGACGGGGTGGCGGGCCAAGAGGTCCAAGAGGGTCGGCTAGTTTTGGCCGCCCGCCCCGTCTCCTACCTTTCAGCCCCCTTCCTATTGCTGTTAAAAAACCCCTATCTATCTACTTTTATCTATCTATTTTTTCCATACATATATATATATATAAAAGTTAAGTCCCATAGCCGGGTAATAGTAGGGCTTAATCCTACTGAGAATATAAACAACTCCCAGACTCCCAGATCCTATATAAGAAGGATTATTTTATCAATAAAGTCAGTTGTAATCGATCTCTTGGTGCGTGTATTTCTCAAAACCTTTTCCTTTTTTTTATTTTATTATTAGTGTCTCAAACACGTTAATATATATATATATATATATATATATATATATATATATATATATATATATATATATATATATATATATCTTTTCTTTCTATATATGCTTGTATTATTACATTTTACCTATGCAACCCCTCATGTCTGGTATCTTATCCATCTATAATTAAACTAGTTTTTTCTAAATCCTTCATACTCAACCCCCTTTTTCTATATTTTAATCTTCTCATTTTGTATCTTTCCGTTTACCTCCTCATTTTTCTTTCCCTTTATATTATTGTTTACTAAAATAGAGCCAAAAACTCAAAAAGAAACACTATTATTTATTATAATGCAATTGGGAAAAACCACAATGCAAAGCCTTATGTTTCAAAAAATACATAATGCAATTGGGAAAAACCACAATCGAGGCCATGCAGATTGCACAAAAGATTGACATTTCGGTAAATTATAAAACAGATTGCAGAAATTTGAACCAATATTATTCGGAAACGTTGAATATTTTAAAAGAAAAATTTGGCTAACTTTGCTAATATGTATAAATTTTTATAGGTTAATATTACTTGATATGTTTTGTGGATCAGCTGATTCTATAACCTTCCCAGCTGGTTGCGTATTACTTTCGTTCAGTTGTATGTTGAACGTCTTGGTGGTGGGGTGCTGTCTCATGTTTGGAGCCGGATTGGGCTGATGATTGGAGCCGGGTTGGGATGTATTGCACCTTTTCCTTCGAGATAGATTTACATAACCCCTTTTTGATTTTGGTGTCTTGATAATGCCTGAATAGGCGAAACGTCGACTGGTAAGTAGGTGTATTTTTTGAAACATAAGGCTTTGCATTGTGGTTTTTCCCAATTGCATTATAATGGTATTGTTTACATTTTATCCTTTCTTGACATGTATTTTTTCTATTTTCTATTCGTATTCTTTTATTATTATATCTGTCACTATTTGAATTTCTGTTCATCATCTACAATTTTATTTTTATCTATCACTATTTTAAGTTTATTATATTCTGTAACCACTCTTATATTCATTCTTTATTTATCATATATCTATTCACTATTTCATCATATCTAGTCACTATTTTAATTTCCACTCTTGTACCACTTTATATATTCTTGTTACTGCTACGTTTTTATATATTTCTGTTTGTTTCTCTCTCTTAACCCTGAAGATGGCCTACATTGTAGGCCGAAACGTCGGCACATAATAAATAAGTTACACTTATTTAGGTGTTTTGAATGACTGCACCCCCAACTATTTCTTCCTTATATATATATATATATATGCATTACAAGTCTCGGATGATACTTGTTGTTTCTAATAACTTATTTTTCAAAATTTTCTTTAACGACACACAATTTGGTAAAATTAAATTGATATTTTTATTGAATAGGAAACACTCCAAAGGTAGTTAACTTCTGATAACATTAGTTTAATTTAAATTCTTATTAAGAAACATAAGATAAACATGGGATCGGTGAAGAGAACGGATTTGTCCTGACTCTGAGGCGACCCCTGGTAGCTCAAATGGTAAGAGCGCTGTCACGGAGAGGCGGACGACCCGGGTTCGAATCCCGGCCGGGGCAAATCTTTTCTCTTCAAAATAAAAATATTTAGAAACATAAAATAGTTAGTAACCTATGAAAATCTCCTTATATCGGATATAGTTAAACCAAACTATATTTCTTATTCAGAATTTCTTTCTTAATGCTTTACAGATTTGAGAATTTAATTGCTTTGATCAGTTTTATTGAGCAATAGCTTCCTTTCCAGCAAAAAGGTGATTTACTTTTTTAAAAATACAAAACTTGCACTTTTTGCTGTTCGGGACGAATCGTACCATAGTCCATATTCACGTCTTTTTCTTGCCTGGAGGTCCTCAATTGAAGGGCACCCTGCTGCTCATGTATTGATTGAAATAGAATTGATCCATTTTGAGTATAGTTATTTCTTTGCTTTTTATTTGCTCTTCAACAGGCATTTGATGGCATCCCGTAATCAGATTTCGTCGCTATTCCCTCGTGAACGGTGAGTCGTGATTCAAATGAACTACGCCCCCGGAATGCTCCATCCCTTCGATGTATCTAAAAGACGCGGGAGGTGGAATATAAATTCCTCCGGAGACGAAGGTGTAGGATAAGATAAACCCTTGGAGAAGCTAGGGACGTCTCTTGCTAACCAGCTAGCTCCTTCAAATCCGATATCCGCTATTTTCAATACGTCATTGCCCTCATCTCCTCCCCCCTCCCCAACATCCAAATCCATCTCCTATCTCTACGTCAACCATTTTCGTCCTTTAAAAATAGAATAGTATAAATTCAAAGTCTATGGGCGTTTTGCCCGGGCAATATATTCTTATCAGATGAATGATTTAATTTCACAACTACGAGGAGTAATACGTTCCTGAGCAATGAGCTTAAAATAAAAAAACGCGCAAAGGGGATTCATATTTTATTAGTACATCCGAAATACATCAATAGCATCGTTGTTTTCATTTGTATCGCTTTATCGGGATTCATATTTCAAAATTATTATAAATATCTTACAGGTACAAAGTGCATTGTGAAACATTTTTTACCACTTAGTGAAACCTTACAATTTTTATTCTTTTTTCACTAAAATAGAGCCAAAAACTCAAAAAGAAACACTATTATTTATTATAATGCAATTGGGAAAAACCACAATGCAAAGCCTTATGTTTAAAAAATACACCCACTTACCAGTCGACGTTTCGCCTATTCAGACATTATCAAGACACCAAAAACAAAAAAGGGGGTTATGTGAATCACATCTCGAAGAAAAAGGTGCAATACATCCCAACGATCAACAGCCCAAACAGGCTCCAAACATGAGACAGCTACCCACCACCATAACGTTCAACATACAACTGTTGGGCTGTTGATCGTTGGGATGTATTGCACCTTTTTCTTCGAGATGTGATTCACATAACCCCCTTTTTTGTTTTTGGTGTCTTGATAATGCCTGAATAGGCGAAACGTCGACTGGTAAGTGGGTGTATTTTTGAAACATAAGGCTTTGCATTGTGGTTTTATTCTTTTTTGTGCAGTTGGTTTGTTACTCTTCCTCCAGTGCTCTTCCACAAGTACACTGTTTTCCTTCTATTCATCTGACCTGTCTCTTCAGTCCTTTTCTTTTGATCTGAAACCCCTCCAAGCCTAGAACCGCTGTTGAAATACACCCCTATACATCATCTAAACTTTTCGGATGTTTCTAGATCTTCTTTACGAACTTAATCCATTTCGGCACGGTAGACTAATATTGTTTTAGTTAATCTGTTTTCGATCAGTACAATCATAAATTCCATCTTCTCTTTCGAGATCCTTAGCCGTGTTTGCCCTCCTATCCTCTTTAGATGGTTGATCTCTATGTCTTCAGCGAAATCCAATTTGACTGAGTATTCCCAATTTTATTCTTTAGCGAATCCGGCTCATTGCTTGATTTTTGAATTCATGTAATATTAATACCTTTTATTATTATAATATAATTGTGCTTTTATTGTTTATTATTTTAATGTCAAACAATAATATCAAATAATTTGTTTTTCTTTAAATTAAAATTTAATTACTTAAATAAAATGTTGTCCAGGAAGCGGGGTGGCTGAGTGGTCGACTGCGGAGTAGGCACGCCCAAGGTCCCGGGTTCAAATCCAGATAATTTATTTAATCTGTAGATCTAATGACTCTACTTGGGCTCACCCAGTCTTCATAAAGTGGGCACCCTCAATTGAGGGGTAAAGGCCGCGTTTGAGCGTGATCTAGGACAAATAACCTCCCACCACAACCGTTATAATAAAAACAGTACTGTCTATGTCCTGAACCCCTCTTCATAGGTTGTATCGGTACAGTTTTTTTTATTTTTTAAATACTATTATAAAAGTCATCATGATTATATTTTGCTCCCTATATGAATTGAGTCATTACTTAAAACCCTATAAATGACTTATAGCTGACTTTAACATTTAAGTGTTAATAGATAAATATGAAATGGTCTATAATGCTTTTAGCACAAATAGAAAAATTGCTAACAAAACAAACAAAAATAACAACAATACGGTTTACAATTACATAGAAATCGGTCCTAGGTGAAGGTGTGAAGGGTGCAGATACAACCGTCCTTGGCCAGCGTTTCCTTGGGAAACATATATAGGCGCCTCCTTCGCGGCGCTCCCTGGGGTCATATCTCGCTCACTTATTATCCTCACACGACCCGGGTGACGGGAGACGGGGAGCCAGCATTGCCACGGCCCCGGCTACAATATACCCGGCCGGTGAATCGATAGGCCAAGCAACGGGGTCACAGCTGCGTCCAGCCCTCAATGAATCATTCATGTCCTATCTTCCACTTACACCATTTCCATCTTACACGTCAAATTAACATGATATTTATTTTACAATATCGCGACAAAATATAATTATTCAACAATTAGTCCATATCAATAAGGGAATACTTTTTTTGAAAAATCAATCTTTATTATGATGAAACTCATCATTGGCCAGACAGCTTAATTTGAAATAAACTATGTGATAAACATGAAATAATGATCTAAATAAAACATCACATTTGGAAGAATATGGGAAGGGATGGAAAAATATAAGTTTTATAATAAGTTTAGTGAGGAAATTTGAGGAATGGAGGTGAGTGAGGAATTCCAAGGCAAGAAAGAACGAATGATAAAGGATTTTTCTACGAGAACAATTATCTACAGTTCTAAAAAAGAAAGAGAAAAGGTATGTAGTATTTTTCGTAGCGGTCTCGTATTTGAGATATAGATTTAAGAAGGCTGGGGGAGATGAAGAATACAGAAATTAGAAGTCAGTTTGAGCTAGGTGCCAATTTATAAGCATAATTCAACCGCCTTTCAACAAAGCTGTTAAGATAAGCGTGCCGTCACTACCGAGTTATTAAAGTTTGGAAATGGGGCTACTCCTCCTTTAAAATTCGGCAAACAACTAGGCACAACGAGAAAAAGAACGGACTGCGCCCTTATAAAATTTCTAAGAAACTTAGATTAAAATTTTGAGATCAATTCTATACATTTTGCCAAACGCATAGCATAGAATATAACCTGCGGGTTTTGCAGATGCCTCACCTTTAGGTTATCCGGCAGTCCTGTATACTCGTATTCGACTGAAAATCTAATTATCATAAATAATCTTGTATTTTCAAAAAGACGAACCATGAAGCCATTAAAAACAATGCCCCAAATAACCATGCATGCAGCACTACTTGTAAAGTCTCTGGATGCTTTGCCTCTAATTATTTTTCAACAAATCAGAAATGCAGTCTATTTATTGACAATCGTCCTTTCTAGGCTTAGTGCCCCACCCTACAAACATAAACCCATCGTAGGCAATCAAATTTTTATGATATGAATTCATTTATTGAACATTTGTTTCTTGTTTCAGATGGTAATCCGTTTGATCTCATCTCTGGAGGAATGTCTCTCTCAAATTTGGATAAAAGGCGATTTGGAATGAGAGCTGAGCATGTAGTTGTGCCTGCTGATAGCTTGCAAGAGGCTCCATTTTGACTCGAATTATAGGAATTCGTAAACTAAATACCTTCAGCATCCAATGATGGAAATTTTATCAATGGGGGTCGATATGCTAATTCAAGCATGCTAAGATATCGCTCATAAAGTACCGATCAAACCTGGCAATTTATATATTTTAATTAACAAATTATTAAATTAGTACTGGATGAAAATATTGAAGAGATGTATAAATTTTAAATCTATAAAGCATTGTGATTCAAATTGAATAAAATCGAAATTGGCTAATTTAAACTAAATATAAAACAACATTTGTGAATAGCTGAATGAAACAATTTATTTGATTTGGAAACTGAAAATGAATGGTTGGTGTGGAGGGGTGTAGATGAATGAAGGAGGAAAATATACGGTGGTTATTCAGAGACTCCATGAATGGACGTTTTCTCATTTCCTTGTTTATGAAAGGATCGGAGAAGGTTACACATCCACTAAACTAATTATTATTTCCAGCTATTTCGTTTGGATATTTTTGTCCATCTCCCTGCAATTGGTCGCACTCCTATTATGAAAAACGTATTTTGGATGTTACTAAAATAAAAATATGTTTCCCTTATCACAGCCAACTCTTGAGTTACGAGACTAAGCCCCCACCGACTGGAATGAGAGTACTTTGAAGGATTTGGTAGACTGCGGCAAAAGAGCGACCTTCCATCAGCTCCTTCAGATAGCCCTTGCGCCCTTATTTTTGCCCTTGTAGAATTTCAGAGGTATCAAATTTAACGAATAGAAATAAATGATTACACCTACAATCTATTCGCCTAATACAGACTGTAGTGCCTAATACCATATGCTAGTGATGATGATTGATTGATTAGAGGATAATAAAAAACACTTTGGTATAACACGTTTTGTCATAAAGCCCAAATCAACAACGAAAATAAGTATGAAATGAAAAATGTACGAATAAATGTCCGCAACGTAGTGGGATCCACAATGATTAATTATCTATGATTATTTTCTTTATCTCACTTCCTTTATTTATATTAAAATGAAATAGTAATGTATGCAAGATAAGGAACAATTTTGTTTAAGATTTACAATTTCGGTACGGTATTTCGCCCTCTGCCAGTGTCCTATGTAATAATAATAATTCTTTATTTGTTTTATGTCAGACAAAATGGTAAATCACAATGAATGGGATTTAAGAAAACATTTGTCCCTCTAATGATTAAGGAAGCAATCAGTCTGAATTTACTAATCAGTTTCCTTTGTAATTAATAATTTCCATGCAGGCTTGACTAAGTGACTAGGAGTTAGGCGGCAACTAAACATCTTCTATAGATAAATCCACCACAAGCAACTTAGCAACTTATAATTGAGTCAACTAGTTTAGGGTCCTCTTCTCCTGTTGCAACGGGTGTAAATAATAATACCAACAGTGTTAGGGACCGCTTAAATGAATAGGTATTTCGAATAGTGAAACCAATTACAACTAGTGAAATAGCAAAACAATTTTACTAAATAAACAATAAACCACGCGAGCAGTCCAGTACAGGTAGCATAAAGGTAATGTTTTCAATAAATTAAAAAATAGGGAAACAAGAGGCATTTATACCCGCAATAGGCGAAGAAAGCAAGCATGACTATTCTAACCATAATGATCACCGTATAATTAATCTTGCAACAGAAAAGGGGCTGATTGTCAGTAGCACTAAATTCCCACACAAACCAATAAACAAAAAGACCTGGGTGTCGCCAGATGGCCTAACCAGGAATCAAATAGACCATGTCCTCATTGATTCAAGACATGCGTAGGATATCAGAGATGTCAGGGCATTTAGAGGAGCGGACTGTGATACAGACCACCAAGAGTTTGCTACCAACAAAAGCTAGCTGTAAGAAGGTGCACTAAAGGTATTTGGAGGTAGAACAACCAAATATAACGCGGGGATAGCAATGAACAGTGAATTAGCGAAAGCCTCCAAAAACAGAGGAAGGGAAGTTCTCGCGGGAAAGCGGGCACGATTCGCCAGGTTTGGATGGTATTAAACCAGAGATGTTAAAATATGGTGGCACTGAACTATGGGAAGAAATTTGGATTAGAGCTTATTTGGGATATATGGATGGATGAAGATTATCGGTGATTGCTTCCAAGTGGTGCCTTTTAACCATTAAATATTAACACTAATCGCTATTGTTTACAAGGCACACTATTAGCAAAATGCTACCCACTGTAATCCCTCGTCAATTTTTAAGAGAGACACATTTATTCCACTTCACCCTTTAATAGAACTTGTTCCGCATTAATCAAATAGAGTTAATATTCATAATGACATCCCTTTCTGAGCTGAACTTATCTGGATTCTTATTATGTTGTGATAAAAAACATTATTTTCGATCAATAATTATTAAATATTAAACGTTTTCTCTACCGTTATAAATATTACCGTAGCAAAAAAAATCTTTAGCCTTAGAAATAATCTCATGACCGTAGTTCTGCTATTAGATACAATTCAATAGACCTGTTGGAACACTTCATAATTTAATATAATTACTATTTTTTGCTTAAAAATCTCACCTAATTCAAAAGGATTTAAGAATGGCTATATCTGATACAGTATAACTTTAAGGTTTTTTATTTAGAAAAATATCTCTAATCGTATGAGTATAACCCAAGTTACGTCATAATGGAATAATGGAGAGTGAGATAAATGAAGGAGATACATTCTTAAGCATCTTGCCTAACATTCATAATGGCAGCCCGTGGTATCGGAAAACTATGCTCTGATTTTTCTTCAGAAAGAGCGAGAAAAATAAGGAAAATATATGAGGCTGGTTTATTCCATCTAACCCAGTCTCAGGCATCTTTCAGCGGATAATTGTTTTCCGACCGCCTCCCCCCTTCAGTGAAGAATTGCCGGATAATTTAATATCCTCGCCAATTAAATAATAAAATATATTGCTTTTCTTCCATTAACTACCAATGGATCTAAAATTGCTATATAACAGATAAATACGGATAATTTCATTTTAATTTTCCCCCATGTATTTTTAATTAAACAGTAAATTCGGCAAATAACTTCACACTGCATGAGAGATGATTCTAGAGATGGTTTTATAGAGAATATGATGATTCTGAAAATAAGATATATTTTCATCAGAGTGTATATCCAAAACCATATTTTTTTTCTCCAGTTGTATTAAAAAAATATTAAAAAAAAAAATTGTTTCTGTTTTTTTTACAACTTAAGGAGTCATATCCCCAATACCCAAAAGCCACTGCTCTCTGTCCTGAGAGCATCCAATCCCCTCACAGAGTCCTCTGGCTGCCATGCACTCCTCCACGTCCTCTATCCATTTTCTCTTTGGTCTTCCATCGTTTCTCTTTCTTCTTTCACGAGGCATATTGTTATGCATTTTCTTTGGCCAGCGGTTTTCGTCCATCGTCATTAAGTGGCTATACCACTTTAACCTTTTAGTTCCGATCTGATAAAGGATGTTCTTTCGACATCCGACCTTGATCTAATTGCTGCGTTTGGTTCTCGATATACCACAGGTTCTTCTCCAGAAATCCATTTCCATGGAAAGCAACCTATTCCCCGCCTTTTTCGTGAGTGTCCAAACCTCTGATCCGTAAGTGGCTACACTTTCTACGAAGGAACGGTAGATCTTCTTTTAAGTTTCCAATCTTAATTCCTTACTCCATAGGGTGGAATTTATCGAAGTTATTATTTTTTCCCCATATTTACGTTATGTTCGATGTCACCCTCACTTCATCCAGGGTACTTGAACTGTTTGCAAGCATTGAGTGTCCATTAATCGGTTTTAAGTGGTAAATTTGGAGTGTTGAAAACTATATACTGTTTTATTTTTACTGATTTTCAGCCCCCATCTGGAATATATGTCCAGCAACTTCCTCATCATATAGCTCACGTCATCCGGATCCGATGCGATTATTACTTGATCGTCGGCATACTGCATATTTTAGATGACATCATCCCCAATTTGAACACCCATTCCACCTCATGATCTTTTCCAGTCTTAAGGGCTTTTTTTGTTTAAATGTTGAAAATCAGGGGTGAGAGGCAGCAGGCCTGTTTCAAACCTTTATCAATTGGGAAGCTTCTAGACACTCTATCTCCTATTTTTATTGTCCCTGTTATGTTTTTATAGAGCCCTTGAATGGCTCTGATAAGGTATCTCTTAACAGATATAAATATCATGTGGAGTTCACGGTCGTGGGCCATCATTTTTTCTATAAGTTGTGAGAGGCTGAAGATGTGATCAGTGCAAAATCTTCCAGCTCGAAATAATTTTTAAAAAATACTGCACTAAAGAAATTGAAAAGTAGCCTGAAGGGTGTTTTTGAAATTTATGTACAATTTGCCAGTCAAAACCTTGAGTTATGACTGTCTATCTTCAGGTGTAAGTGGGATTTCTACCCTATCGGATAGTATAGGTCTGTAAGCAAGCCTCCTTAAATTATCTCTGATCAGTTCAATTTTTTCCCATTTAATTAAATTTTTATTATTTAGCCATGTAACATTTTATAGGTTTCACGTATATGGACTTAAATCAAAATATGGCTACATTGCATATGAGAATATCTGAGTGAAGAAGATCCAATAGTTTTCGATCAATAGAAAATCCAGTGTGCCCCTCTCCCAACACTTTCTTATATTAGCGTCCTTTTCAAGTAACTATTTAATATTTTAAAAAAGCCAAATTTTCAGCCATTTTAGAATAAGCGTTTAAAATATAATATTTTCTAACAAATCCTCAATAAAGAGTCATACATTCATATTTGATATATATTTCCAGGACCTCAAGAATTAAAAATTTATAAAAAAAAAAAAAATCCAGAAAATCTGAAACCTTTTATCTTTGTTGGGGCGTTCTCTCAGAAATTTTGCAATTTCTTGGTCATAAAGTCTTCAAAAACAGTCATTAACATCCCTGCTCAACATTCGGCACGAGCATTTCCAAAAATAAGACGAGCGCCGATCACAGCAGGTGGGCAACTCATGAACATTTTCCGTCCGACTCAGACATACATGGGGTCCATTCGAGAAATATGAATTGACCGATTGCATTGTGAGATTCGTCAAATTACTTTCAACAGAGAATCTTAATAAAAGTTTCTACATGGAAGGTTCTGAAAAGGGTTCCAACGTTAAAAATGGAAACGGGAACAAAAAGATGAAAAGTTTTTCAATCTAGGCCGAGGAGTGCTAGCGCCGATGGCAATTATTCTAGTTTGCTCGAGGAAGAAGGACAATCCTGAGGCGCTTTGCGACAATAACTACACTCCTAGCTAACCACCTTAATAATATTTTATGTTCGTAATCATTTTCATTTATTATATTTATTATTTTATTATAGCACACATTTTAAATGTGGATAATGAAGGACTTTTTTTTATGTAGAAATAGAAGGTCATAATTACAGCATGTGAATAAATCAAATTTGCCAATAACAAATTATTTCGGTTTTTAACAGTATTAATTATTTTAACTATAATTTAGAAATATTTTAGTAGGTTTTGATAGGATTATTAATGGAAATTTATAAAAGAAAATTATTAAAAAAAAATATTAAAACAGCAAAAACTAAAAAAATAATAATACTGAAAAGTAAAAAGAGACCTTACATAAATGTTAAGATCGTGGAAAAATTCCAACGAAAAGCCTTAAGTCTCCCAACTAAAACAGAAATAGAAATTATCTGTCCAATACAGGTAGGTCCAATATATTGGACAGATAATTTCTATTTCTGTTTTAGATTGGAGACTTAAGGCTTTTCGTTGGAATTTTTCCACGGTCTTAACATTTATGTAAGGTCTCTTTTTACTTTTCAGTATTAATATTTTTTGTGGAATAGCCGTAGGTCCACTGGTTTCTTGATAATGTAATTATTTTATTTTTTTTTCTTGCATTTTTACTTTCATTTTTTCATATGGTCTTTCGTCTTAAGTTTTGTGTTGTTTGCTATTATTTATTTTCCTGTGGTGATTTTTGAAGTTTGGTGAGTGTATATTGAATTTTGAATTTCTGAAGTATCTCTCAGCTGTTTTTATCTAACCTTAACCAGCTGGGGTCGAGTAACCTTCCTTATGATTCATTAGTTGCATTTGAGCCTTCGAGATGGAAGGATGTCTCTTGGGTGCATTATTCATGTTTTGTTTTTCTTTTATTCTCTTTCTACCCTGAGGATGCCTGAATGGGCGAAATATTGGACAGATAATTTCTATTTCTGTTTTAGTTTGGAGACTTAAGGCTTATCGGTGGAATTTTTCCACGGTCTTAATAAAAAAAATAATAAGAAAGAGTATAATAAATAAAATTAGGAAAATAACTTAAAAAAGGCAACAAAAGTTCGTTATCAACAGGCAATTAAATGGTTAAGTATTTTTTTTTAAATGATATAGAAAAAGATGCGTTGGAGAGTAAAGATTGTATGGCTTACCGCATTGAGCCGATTAGTGATTGAACTAGAAGAATGGAGACGATTCTACATTTTTTTTAACACATGGTTTTGTTAACAAGTTTAATTTTTTCTAGAGTGTTCTGTCCAATCATGGCCTCAACACTTCTCTATCTTACATAACTTTTCCTCAAAGCATCGATCCAACAGGATTTCCATTAAGGTTTTCTTTTATCTGCATCTTCCTGAAGGAATGGATGAATAGATCGATATAAAAAAACATGACCATCTCACCAGTCTCAAAATTTTAATAAAAGCACCTAGAAAAGTCTAAAAAGAGGGGTGATGTATTGCATATTATGCCCGGAAAAACTAACCCTAAAGGGAAACTGCGAAAATTTATGGTTGAAAGGCACTTTCCTCCAATAAAAAAGGGCTTTAAAAGCTATTGATGTCATCAGATAAAGCCTTGCCTCGGGGCTTGCTATAAGAAGGAGAAGGCCACTCCCCTTAATTCTTCTTTTGCCATATTTTGGTGAAAGCGGTTATGTAACTCTCTGTTTTGAACAAATTCTCAAAATATTTTGAGAAAAAAAAAGAAGACCAATTTTAATGGCGCCAATTAAAAGAAAAATTCTATTTAAAGATTGTAAAGCATTAGCTGTTATGAAATATAAAACAGTAAATTATGTTAATGCGTTTTTCGTCACATTGGATACGGTTTACAAATTTACTAACCATTAATGAAGATGTTAGAGAAGAATTGGTCGACTGTATCTTCTAATTTAAGGAAGAAATAGTTGGGGGTGCAGTCAAAGAAAACACCAAAATAAGAAAAACTTATTTATTATGTGCCGACGTTTCGGCCTACAATGTAGGCCATCTTCAGGGCTAAGAGAGAGAAACAAACAAAAATATATAAAAACGTAGCAGTAACAAGAATATATAAAAAGTGGTACAGGAGTGAAAAAATAAAAGTAGTGACTAGATATGATGAAATAGTGAAAAGATAAAATAGTGAATAGATAAAAATAGTGACTAGATATGATGAAATGGTGAATATATATATGATAAATAAGAAACAATATAAGACTGGTTACAGAATATAAGAAAGAATAAAGAATAAAAAAGAAAGAATATAAGACTGGTTACAGAATATAATAAACTTAAAAAAGTGATAGATAAAAATAAAATTGTAGATGATGAAAAGAAATAATAATGGTGACAGATATAAAAAACAAGAATACGAATATAAAATATAAAAAATACAAGTCAAGAAAGGATAAAATGTAAACAATAATATAAAGGGAAAGAAAAATGAGGAGGTAAACGGAAAGATACAAGAAGAGAAGATTAAAATTATAGAAAAAGGGGGGGTTACATAGGTATGAGGGGTTACATAGGTAAAGTGTAATAATATAAGCATATATAGAAATAAAAGCTTGATAAATTTCAAAAATGAAACATTGAACATAGTGGTATTTATAACTATGCACTATGAGGAATGAAAAGAAAAAGAAAATATAAGTAAGGGAAGTTAATATGTAACTGTATACAGTAGGAAGCAGTGGCATTAATGCAAAATAAGATGTGAATATAACATAAACATGTAGAAAATAGGTAAAGAAATACAGAGGATGAAAAATATGAGGCTAAATAATAATGAACTCTATACATTAACAAATGATGGATGCCAAAAGAAGGTGTGAGAACAGGTGAGAAGAAAGGTGAATGTGAAAAGGATGGAGATAAGATAAATACCAAGGTATGTACTAACCGAATAAAACACGAGGCAGCTAGGAGAGCTTAGAATGCAGTGAGAGCAATAATACGTTATAAAAATACGTTAGGTCCGCTGGAGGAAGCGATCCAGGCGAATTCTGACGGCCAAACAAATAATGACAAAGAAGGGGGAAGGAGATAAGCAGATGTGGAGGCAATAAGAGACCGTAAATAATGTAAATAGCGTGAAAAATTATATGGAATTAATTAAAATTAAAAATTATATATTATATATTATATTTTATATAAATTAAAATTAAAAATAAATAAAATTAAAAAGGAGAAATGCAGATGCCTGGATATAAGTGACCGTAAATAATGTAAAATGCGTGAAAAATTAAAAGTCAATGCTCAACATGTAATTAATAAAAGAATGGTATAAAAAATTAAGAATGTAAGGTTATTTTAGTAAATTAAAAATTTGGGAGTAGGTTAGGGATAGGTGATGGGAGTCGGTCTTGGCATTAACGGTAGAGGAATATAAATTGATGTGAATGGTTTCTGAGAGGATGCGTTTATTATAATTAGGAACGGAGGCCAGGATCGACGTATTTTCGAAGTCAAAAATGTGGTTAAAGGATAGGGCGTGTTCGGAGAGTTTAGAAGCGGTTGGGTTGTGGGAAGAGATGGATAAGCGGGGCCTTACACAGAACTTCTCTTCTATATCATTACGTCGCAGTACCAGAATACAGAACCAACACATGCTTACTACTCCTTCTACTACATTCCAACCTCCGCATCTAGATCTTTCTCCGTCCAGAAATCACTCGGTCTCTACTTCTCCGCCTCAACATCGCTCTTCTTCTAACTTTCATCTGGCTTCGTCGTCCTCATCACTACATCGTTCTGCTTCAAGACCACTTCGAACATCGGCTTCCTCACCACTTCATCACACTCCAACTTTCACTGCTAATAGTTCTAACTCTCTCAACTATGATGGAATTGCCTCCCCTCCACGTACCTCATATACCCCCCCTCCTATTTTATCTTTCTCCTCTATCAAATCTTCAGTTCCAAATCTTAAATCCCATATCAATCACCTATGCTCCCTCCATAAACATCTTGCTCATCACTCAGAACACCGCATTTTCCTTCTTAAATGTCGATCAAACTCCCTTTTTCCTAATTTTATAACCAATGCCCTCAATCACGTCACCACTTCTAAATCTCTTAATTCTACTTTACATAATTTCTCATTAAAATTTAAAAAATCTTTGCTGAATCTTAAAATACGGGAGACCATACAACACATCCACTCGTTGAATCTACGAATATCTTCCCTCACCCAATTCTTAACCAGTCACCTTAACCAGGTCCAAATGAATAGCCTCTCCACCCTTATTTCATCTACCTTCACTACAACCAGGTCACGCAAAAAACTCAACCTCATCTCCAAATTCAATTCACTTTACCACAAATCCCTTACCTCCAAAATCTACCCAAAAGGAGATGATAACTAGGTACTTAACATTTCTTCCACCAACATCCCCACCCATGTCAACAACATTCTTTCCCTAGGACCTAACTTTTCTGCACCCTCCTCCTCCTTCAAAAAAATTATACCTGACCTATTGACCGACTTAGAATATATCCATAATGACCCCCTCCTCAACCATTCACATGTTCAACCTGATCTTTCACGCGTCTCTGTAGCTAATATCATTTCCAACTTCCTTCAGCACCCCCATTCCACCCCTTCTAATTTCTCCCCGCAATTTTTCAAAGACCTTGCGTCCACACGCTCTTTTCTTCAATCGCATGACGACTTAATTGTCACCAAAGCTGACAAAGGTAACTCTACTGTTATCATGGACCTTTCGGATTATAACCTCAAAATTAATTCCCTCCTTTCTGATACGTCCACCTACCAACCCATACCACGTGATCCTACTACATCTCTCCAAAAACAATTCAACCTCCACCTAAAAAGCCTTGTCAATTCTAAATTAATTACTTATCCTGTTTACAGAAACCTCATTTCCTATAATTCCTTAGCCCCCCGTTTTTATGGTCTTCCCAAAATCCACAAACCCAACAACCCCCTCCGTCCGATTACAGCTAACGTCAATTCACCATCTACAAAACTTAGCAAGTTCTTACTTTCATCCTTACAAGTCCTCAGCCGTAACAACCCATATGATATCCAAAATTCTTTTCATCTACGTGATCTTTTAACATCCCTCACCATTCCTGATCATTACATCCTCACTTCCTTCGATGTCGAAAGTCTTTTTACCAACATACCCTTAGATAAAGCCCTTGTCATTATAGATAACCACTGGTCACTAATAGAACCCCATACCTCTCTCAACCGGTCCTCATATCTCCAATCCCCTAACTCTGCTGCGAATCTGGCTACCTCACTTTCCATGGACAGTTCTTTAACCAAATTTCTGGACTGGCCATGGGAAATCCCCTCGCTCCTGACCTCTCCAATATTGTCCTAAATGACCTTCTAGACTCCATCCTACCCCAGTTCCGTGACGATGTCATTTTCATTAAAAAATATGTGGACGACCTCCTCCTTATCCTAAATCCTAACATCATTCCAGGTTTATTATCATCCTTAAATACATACCATCCCCGCCTACATTTCACTGTTGAACTTGAACATAACAAATCACTACCTTTCCTTGACCTCCGTATCTTTAGAAATCCCGATCACACCTTATCCACTGATTGGTATACTAAACCCACCTATTCTGGCAGACTCCTCAATTATTACTCCCAACATTCGCACCACCAAAAAATCAATGTCGCCAAAAATATCATCCACCGTGGTCTATCCCTCTCCGACGCTTGCTTCCATAACACCAACACCCAACGCATCAAAGAAATCCTATTAAAAAACAATTTTCCTCCCTATGTTATCAATAAACTCATCCATCACCATTATAACCCACCCACCCGCACCCGATCTCCACATCCGCCTTCTATCCCTATATACAGATCCTTGCCATATATACCCTCCCTCTCTAATAACATTCAAAAATCCCTACGTTCCGCGATCCCCAATTTACGCATCGCCTTTAAATCCCACAACAAACTCTCCAATATTTATACCCGAGTCAAAGATCCCATTCCTCTAAAGCATCGCTCTCAGGTCGTCTATCGCATTCCGTGCTCTACTCCCAACTGCAACTCTTCCTACATCGGCGAAACCAAAAACCTACTTAAAGACCGCATTATCCAACACAAATATTCCATCTCTTCCCACAACCCAACCGCTTCTAAACTCTCCGAACACGCCCTATCCTTTAACCACATTTTTGACTTCGAAAATACGTCGATCCTGGCCTCCGTTCCTAATTATAATAAACGCATCCTCTCAGAAACCATTCACATCAATTTAGATTCCTCTACCGTTAATGCCAAGACCGACTCCCATCACCTATCCCTAACCTACTCCCAAATTTTTAATTTACTAAAATAACCTTACATTCTTAATTTTTTATACCATTCTTTTATTAATTACATGTTGAGCATTGACTTTTAATTTTTCACGCATTTTACATTATTTACGGTCACTTATATCCAGGCATCTGCATTTCTCCTTTTTAATTTTATTTATTTTTAATTTTAATTTATATAAAATATAATATATAATATATAATTTTTAATTTTAATTAATTCCATATAATTTTTCACGCTATTTACATTATTTACGGTCTCTTATTGCCTCCACATCTGCTTATCTCCTTCCCCCTTCTTTGTCATTATTTGTTTGGCCGTCAGAATTCGCCTGGATCGCTTCCTCCAGCGGACCTAACGTATTTTTATAACGTATTATTGCTCTCACTGCATTCTAAGCTCTCCTAGCTGCCTCGTGTTTTATTCGGTTAGTACATACCTTGGTATTTATCTTATCTCCATCCTTTTCACATTCACCTTTCTTCTCACCTGTTCTCACACCTTCTTTTGGCATCCATCATTTGTTAATGTATAGAGTTCATTATTATTTAGCCTCATATTTTTCATCCTCTGTATTTCTTTACCTATTTTCTACATGTTTATGTTATATTCACATCTTATTTTGCATTAATGCCACTGCTTCCTACTGTATACAGTTACATATTAACTTCCCTTACTTATATTTTCTTTTTCTTTTCATTCCTCATAGTGCATAGTTATAAATACCACTATGTTCAATGTTTCATTTTTGAAATTTATCAAGCTTTTATTTCTATATATGCTTATATTATTACACTTTACCTATGTAACCCCTCATACCTATGTAACCCCCCCTTTTTCTATAATTTTAATCTTCTCTTCTTGTATCTTTCCGTTTACCTCCTCATTTTTCTTTCCCTTTATATTATTGTTTACATTTTATCCTTTCTTGACTTGTATTTTTTATATTTTATATTCGTATTCTTGTTTTTTATATCTGTCACCATTATTATTTCTTTTCATCATCTACAATTTTATTTTTATCTATCACTTTTTTAAGTTTATTATATTCTGTAACCAGTCTTATATTCTTTCTTTTTTATTCTTTATTCTTTCTTATATTCTGTAACCAGTCTTATATTGTTTCTTATTTATCATATATATATTCACCATTTCATCATATCTAGTCACTATTTTTATCTATTCACTATTTTATCTTTTCACTATTTCATCATATCTAGTCACTACTTTTATTTTTTCACTCCTGTACCACTTTTTATATATTCTTGTTACTGCTACGTTTTTATATATTTTTGTTTGTTTCTCTCTCTTAGCCCTGAAGATGGCCTACATTGTAGGCCGAAACGTCGGCACATAATAAATAAGTTTTTCTTATTTTGGTGTTTTCTTTGACTGCACCCCCAACTATTTCTTCCTTACATTAATGAAGATATTTAGAGGATAAAATTTGGCATTTTAGATCTGTCGGATAAAACCTAGTTGATGCTATTGAAAATCAATTGATTGGGCACCATCACATCATCTATATATTTGAAAGTGCTCAAGGTTCGCGATATCTGTGAAGGTTTCCATTTGAATTACTTTATAAATATCGGCAAACGGGCAAATTTTTTTATCTCTTACAAAGAGTAATGTTTTAAATTCTATACACCTTTAATATTTTTTATAAAGTAATAATCATTAAAATAATTTAAAATAATACTTTATTTTTAAATAATAATTTCTTTTCTTTCAAATTTAATAAAGAACAATTTCTTGAGATCGAAATGGACTTATATCACATTAAAAAATAATCAACCTTGATTAAAATATTCTTCTAAAAACTCATACAATTTAATTATTTAAATGCTAAATTGAAAAATACTGGCGTCTAGATTCTTTAATTTACCTATTTTTTATTCATACTACATTCACTACGTACCTCAATTATATAGCGATCGTGGAAAAAATTATTTTTAAATAAAATTATATTTGATCTAGCTCGTTACATTAACGCAAAATTAAATATATTTTTATACAAGAGTAATCTTATTCCCATTGAAATAATCTGATGTTAAGTCTGATGAAGCTTAATTGTCAAATTTTCCGAATTTCTTCCCCGGAAAATTAAAAGTACCTTTAAAACTCCTGGCCGTTAGAAAAATAATTTGTTTTCCATTGTATGTCAACTTTCAACTCATTTTAGTAAATAGCCAGGATACAATTTGATGAATCGATTTTATTAGGCCGGTTTCGGAGTTCTTTACCGCCACTTCCAACTTTCTATACCGTGACAGTTGAATGCAATCAAGTCGAGCCTAGCTTTTCATACGTAGTCCTCAAACCTATGATTTATGTAAATTTTTATAACTCTAAGTGGCAAGCACTCATGATTCCGTCAACTTTTTTTGTTTATTAATTCATGTAGCCAATTTTATGCTTTTTCATCACTATCCTTTACAGTTTGGACCAGGTGTGGCCAATCCAAATGATCTTGTGGGTCATGTTGGAAATGTATCACAAACTTAGATTTAGTTATAAATAGACGTCTAGATTTCGGAATGAAAAATTTGAAACATAATTAGTAATTATTGAAGCGCCCTTAACCAGCTTCCATTAGCGTTTAATGCCAGTGACGCGGCTGGGAAAGGGGACTGGGGCCTCCCGGACTCCTGCTTTGCCCTCATTCCTGGGGAAGAACCTCAGTTCGGGGACCCCAGGCAAATTGTAAATAGGGTATGAATGTGTACATTTTATTTTATTTTATTATTATTATTATTATTATTATTATTTATTTTACTTTAATATTATTATTACCGCATTAATTTCTTTCTGTTACCGCATGTATATATTTTTCCGCATGTATATATTTATTTATTTTATTTTGTTATATTATTGTTTTGTTATGGAATGACTGTAAGCTACACAGCACTATTACTTATTGCCCACAAGTGGCAGATTGTAATATTTCAATAAAGTGTTAATATAAAAAAAAAAAATTAGTAATTATTATTGTGTTCAGTATTACTCTTACTTTAAGCATAGATAATATAATAACAATCATACTGAACGCACATTACAGTCATCATTATTCTAATGACCTTATCTTAAGGTAATTATATATTAACTCATAATTTCAACAGTTAATTTTTGAGTATATGAACATCAACGCTTTTCACTACTTTCGCCATTATAAAATAAGTTTGTTTTTTAAAAGTGTGATGATTATTGAGGAAATAATGTCTATATAAGTCGTTAAAGTTTTTTTTTTTTTTAAGAGAGAGAGAAGAAAACAATCTGCCTGTTGTGGGCAATAAGTAATGGTGCTATGTAGCTTACAATCATTCCATAAAAATCAATGATATAAATGAAATAAATGCATATATAAATATATACAAGCGAAAAAATATATACAAAAATAAAGTAAAAAATATGTTTATATATATATATATATATATATATATATATATATATATATATATAACAAAAAAATATAATAAATAAAACATAAAAGAAATATACTGTACACATTCATACTCTATTTACAATTTGCCTGAGGTCCCCGAACTGAGCCTCAATCTTCCTCATGAATGAGGGCAAAGCAGGAGTCCGGGAGGCCCCAGCCCCCTTTCCCAGCCGCATCACTGGCATTAAACGCCAATGGAAGCTGGTTAAGGTCGTTAAAGTTAAAAACTAATGAAGAAAGAAGGTAAACTTAAGCGATTGTTGTGTACAAATATTTATGTTGTTATGGTTCAATTCTGCAAGTATATATACATCTGCATTACGATAGATTTTCCTTTTTTTCTTCTGGTATTAATTAAAATCATGAAAAAATAAATATAAAAAAGAAACAACAAATAAAAGGGAGTGGAATGGTCAGATAAGCCTTATTTCATTTTCCTGAATAACGAAAACGAATCGGGTTATTTCACCCAAAGGTAAACATTAAATGAGCATTTATGGAGGGGTAAATGGAGGTTATTTTTAACATTTTAATTTGGAAATATATTGTTTGATTTCACATGATAGTTTTACGTGGTTTATCAAATTATATTTAGTTAATTCTTATATTATTAGCAACTCTTAATTATGAGGTTGATAATAAATACAAATAACAACAAAAAAAGTGGATGAAATGGTATTTATCAATAATTAATTATAATTTCTTCAGAGCAGAATAATTAAGTGA
This sequence comes from Arma custos, assembly GCA_037127475.1. Lineage (NCBI taxonomy): Eukaryota > Metazoa > Arthropoda > Insecta > Hemiptera > Pentatomidae > Arma > Arma custos. The sequence goes on along the minus strand of CM073761.1, from coordinate 117,057,200 downwards.
ATATTTGTTCGACAGAAGCTGAAACATAATGTAGACTTGGAAATTCATTCTAGCAAAGTAAAAATACAGGGGGAAAAGAAATTATTTTTGTAGCTTCTTAAGTGGATGGAGACGATTGAAGTAGAAGGGAGCAAGTAGCAAGTAGCAAGGACCACCCACGACACTACTTCACTCAAGTAGAAACCGGCCCTTATTTTTTCCACTGTTTAAATGAAATGTTTAAATAGGACATGTTTCACAAGATGATTCCTTCAATTCCTTCTTATTTATTTTCATGGTTATAACTTCTGGAATGATATTGTCCTCAGAAATTTAATCAAATGAAAAATGGAGAGCTTGTTTACAGACTGCAAGAGATTTCTTTTGGCGCCAGGCTAAGTATCGACAACGAACTTGAACCTATTCATTAGGTAAATAAGGATAATATGAAAAATGCATATACATTCAAAAATTGTTTGCCGTTATTGATATATCAAAAGTCGAAAAGGAAATTGTTTATATTTCACTCTTGATTGAATACTTTAGTGTTAATTGGGAATATATATATATATATATATATATACATACATGAATATACTTTAAGTTGTTCTTTTATATGCATATAAATGGGGAAAAAAGGATTAGTATCGAACATTTAGTCTCCTGATATCTTTGAAGTTATAATTGGGTACTTAATATTACTTTTATATTGTTGGTTTGAATATTCACCTGTTATTTTATTTAAAAAATAAATTTTAATTATTACTAGTGTTGCTAAGGCATATGTACCTACAGCCAGGGAACCCCTGACCAGGACGGTGAGGTAAGTACCGTATTTGTCGTAAACTTTTTGGTGATGAAATTGTTTACATTTATAGAACACTTATATGAATTTAGTTTATTAAGTTTTATCAAACAACGAAATATGTACAATCAACATGTAAGTATTTGTTACTAAGTAGAGACATAACCTAGTAGAGACGCCGTCCGTTCCATTGCTTATACTACACCGGCCGACTCAGGGTAATGCAGGGCGTATCTAAATACCTAACAGGCGTTATAAAGGTTAGTTGTATAAAATAAAATATCTGTACCACTACAAACCCTGAAGAGTAATTGTATATAGTGTCATTTTTAATCGAGAAACTTCCTTTTTGTTTAAAACTTATTTAAAAGTATGATACCGCGAAAATGAATGATTTATCGATGACTTGGTATGTAAACGGAAAATCTTTATTGCTAGGTGCCAGAGGTACAAGAATCCAAGCCATGATTGTTATTCAGAAGAAGGAATACATAGACAGATATGATGATAGAGAATCGTCGTAAATATGGAAGAGAACTTGTACGAGGGGGGATACAATATAGGAGGGGCCCACTTATTCACCTGCAAATGATCTGCATCTTCTATAAAGCTTCCAGTAGCATCTTCGGATCAATATGGACAGGCTGACTTCCCCTCCCTAATATTGCCACGTAAAAACGTTTACTCAATTTTTTATCTTAGAGTTAAGTAGCTTCGTTTAAGGGTTTGTAAGATTTTGGGATACACGGAGCATTTTCAGCCTTCACTATTTACATTCAAAACATGCACTCTTCGTTGAGGAGGAAAATTATAAGGTATAATGGCAGATGTGTATTTGAAGGAATTGCTGAAAAAAACACCATCGACTTCGATCAAATAACCGATTAAAAGATAAATAAAAAAAATTATTCGAGAAGTAATAAATTTAAAAAAGATATTTCTCTTTTTACTGTTAGCACTGTAATTTACCGTGATAATTTTAATAAGGTTTACATCTTCACGCACACAAACACATTTTATTGTTATTTAATTTTCTTCGAGTAACATATAAATGTAATTTATGTTATTGGGCTATTTGTTTAAAAGGAGTATTTTATATCCGAAGAAGTGGGGCGTTGAGGGGAGCCGTCCCGCCCCAGCGCTCGTAAAAAGGGCAGATATTCCCTTTAACCCTATTTTATCCGGCGCCCTTCGCTAGTTTACACTTTCCTTTTATGGCAATACAAATACAATTTTACTTAATTTTATGTGTTTTAAAAATTACCTTAACCATTTATCAAAAGTATTAGTATATACTTTTACCTTTTTTTCTCTTTCTGTTAATAACCGGAAAATGTAGTATTGTAATTGCGAAAATTTTTGATATGCATATGATATGCATAATAGGATCCATTTACTTCTTTTAACTTTTCTAATCGATCCATCCTTTTCTTTCATATTTTTACTTATAACACAGCTCATAAATTCTTCATAGCATAAAACAAAAGTTTTTCTCGTCCAATATCTATAATAATTTGAGTAATATGAATCCTAACGCCTCAATTCTTGCCTTTATCACCGCATCATCGGGAAATGCCGACGACTGGGCCATTCTGTCATCGACGATTCCTATTGACTCCCACCCTCCATTGCCTAACGCAAAGCGATAAAAAACTATATCAATGAAAGAAGCTAATCAGATTCTAGTGTAATTACATGCTCAACTGATTTAGCTTTATGATTTTGGCTTTCCATTATTGATTGATAGAAAATGGACCTCAATACCGAGGGAAACCTATTTTTCCAAATAAATCGGTACATTACCACAGGATCTTAAAATAGATAATATTTTCGAAAACGGCGTGTTCGATAACCTTGTAATTTGTTGATGTAAAATACTTAAATATTGAAAATACTCAAAATGTTGAAACAATGTGATAGTTGGTGCGACTTTAGTATTTATTGTATTTTCCTAATAACCATAGTTGAAAATCTAATAATGTCATAATCCGAAATCAAATGAGATAAAGGTAACAAAGGTAATAGTTATTATTATTGGCGTTCCAACACGGGTTGCCTCAACCTGTCAGAGGAGAGCTCCAAACCACTCGATCCACCCCTACCGCCCATCTCCTCCTCGACTCCCTCCATCCACCTCCTGAGCCGTCCGCGTCCTCTCCTCCCTGGTGGAACCCAATCAAGCACTCGGTCCGGCCAACATTCAAATACCATTCTCTTCACATTGCCGTACCATCTTAGGCGGCATGTCCCGATCCTTTCATTTGTTGATATATTCACATCCATCCTCTGTCGAATTTCTTCGTTTTTTAGTCTATCCAGCCTGGTAACATGGAGACACCTCCTCCAGAAATCCATTTCAACCGCCTGCACCTTTGAGTACAGACAGAAGCTCTTAGTCCAGATTTCCGAAGAATCATTCAGGATAGATTCGACAATGCTTGTGAAAATACGGCGTTTATTTTCCGTAGATATCTCTTAGTTATATAGGACCGGATGTAGCATTCTAGTAGCACTTCGGGCTTGCTCCAACTTTTTTGGACGTCATATTCAGACGACCCGGTAGTATCCAAATAAGATCCCAGGTACTTAAATATATTTACTTTCTTACAGGCCTCCCTGTCCACCAGCAGCGCCTTTGAATCAGGATCTCCAACGGCCACATACTCGGTCTTCTCGATGTTAATTTTTAAGTCCGCCGTTTCGTAGCACATCTTTAGGGCATACACCATCATTTCAAGGTAGACCTTCCGCCTCGCAAACACCACCTGTTCGTCAGCAAAGAATAAGGATAGTAGCTGTTCGCCACCAATGAACGGCTCCACATTACTTGCACCACGGTTTCACTGCCTTTCAAATGTATATCTTGAAGAGAGTGGGTGACATGCTACATCCTTGCTTCAATCCCTTAGTACCACGAAAAGGGTCCGAAAGGTGGTTACCGCATTTTATCTGGAACATGTCGTTGCTGTATAGGTGTCTCAACGCCTTTATCAGAGCCCTACTAATGCCTGCATCTTCAAATGCTGTCCATAACCTCTCCCTAGGCACATTGTCATTTGCTTGTTCTATGTCTATAAAGGCCATATGGAGTTCCTGCTTCCTTTCCTGGGACTTCTCAATGAGTTGACGAACAACAAAAATATTGTCCGTACATGACCTTCCATCCGTGAATCCCGCTTGTTCCTGAGGGGTAGAGTACGCTTGTTCTAACTTGTCCCGGAGCAGCCTACCAATAATCCTGGCAATCGAACCTTGTACGCAGAACCCGCGATGATTCCGGCAAACTAACAAAGGTAATGATTTCGTAATTATTTTTATTACTAAGATCATTTCTAGTAGTTCACTTATCATTTTAATCCCTGATTATTTCCTGATTTTTTTATGTTATTTGTTATATGACAAAATGGACATTATTTTTACATAACCATATTTGAAAATCTAATAGTTTCATTATCCGAAATCAAATAAGATAAAGGTAACAAAGGTAATAGTTATTATTATTGGCGTTCCAACACGGGTTGCCTCAACCTGTCAGAGGAGAGCTCCAAACCACTCGATCCACCCCAAACCGGCAATCCCCTCCTGGACTCCATCCATCCACGTACTTCTGGGCCGTTCGCGTCCTTTCCTCCCTGGAGGAATCCAATCCAGCACTGGGTTCCATTCAACATTCAAATTAAAAAAACAAACGAAAAATATATTAAATTAAACCAGGTAATGAAGGCCAATTGTCTCACGTTACTTCAATAAAATATGCAATTGATGTTCCAAATGTTTTTGGAATCGGAGATTTTATCTAATTAGTTTTAAAACAGGCGAGGTACGGAAAACATATCAATAACCTAACCTTGTCCCAATACGAAGTTGAAAGCAACTAACTTGACTCGGCTATATTCCTAGAGGAAGGAACACGAGTTAGTAACTTCTAGGTATCTGTAGGAGCCTAATAGATTTTCAAGGAACAGTTAAGTGAAAGGAAATAGGATGTTTTCTTCTTCTTCTTTTGTAAATATGAGCTAGTGTACTTGAAAAGTTCGGATCCCTTGAGGCACAAAATACATTTTATTCAAATATTTCTAAATCAGGAACATTGCCGATTTGGCCTTCCATTGGATGCTAGAGATGCCTTTAAACGTTATGAGAAAAGTTAGTTACCTGTGGAGGAACGGTTACAGAACCTGCCGACAGTACCGAGGGAGCCGGCGTTGAGATCCTGCTCACAGTAGTTGGGGGAGGGCTCGAGGTAGACCAGGTCCGATCGCCGTGGACGGGTCTTGCCTCTCTTGGTCTGCAGGCCGGAACCTTGGATGAGTGACACTGCCCTCGCCCTCCAGTACTTGCGCATGAGGTGATCCCCGATCTGCCGGAACTGAGGGAGTGCCTTCCAGCAGGTCCTCATCGTGCAGCTACCGGAGACCCCGTGGCACTTGCACTCCCGAACCATGTTCCCCTTCACAGCCTGCAAAAAAACCTTTTTGAATATATAATCAAATTATTAATACTTCGTTATTGGATTGTTGCTATTATGAAAGTAAGGATTAAAGCATAAAACAGGAGGTAGATTAAATGTTCTAACGATATAACCTTTCAGAACAGGACATCTCCAGGTTATATTCAACGTTTGAGAGCTGCGGTATTGAAACAGGAAATAATTCGAATAGTTTACAACTATAAATTTGAAAATGTAGGAAGTAGGGGTAAATTAGGAAACATAAGAAGGGAAAGAAACTATAAGAGAAAAAACATAGGATTACTCTCAAAAATGTAATCATTTCTATGACACAATGAAAATGATATTTATCTGTCTGCAAACTGAATCCCAAAATAAATTTGTAGAGAATCACTTTTTCCAGGAAGAATACATAACCTTCCGACAAATACTATCCTTCTTTAAAAAAACAAAAACGATTGTCTGAAAAAAGATCTCAAAATATATTGCCAAAACCTTTAACATAAGAAAGGGGTTACAAGGCTTAGAAATTCTTTTTTCTACAAGTTTGAAGACATCACCAAGTATTTTTTTCCCAATCTCTTTGAATTTTTTATTTTGAAATTTATTTATTAATTACGATAAATATGATTGATGGGATCTCGTTTACTGCATTAAGCGCATTTTAAGAGAGCGACGTGGATAAGAAGTATGCTGGAATTCTATTGGTTAACAGGAACAGGATTCTAGTGACATGTATGACCTTCGTATAGCCGTGAATAAACAGAAAGCTGGTCGTACTCAAGGGCTGGATGCAATAGACGCGGCTATTTTAAAGAACAGTATTCCTTATATTGTTGATTTTCAATGATTGCCTAGGTTGGGGTACTTTCTCAATAGCTGGAAGATTATCGAATATCAAGACTTCCTCCACAAGTCAAATAAAGTAATATTGTCAAAACCTGTATGGCCGTAAGGGAGGGAAGGATGTATAAATAAACTCTAGTGATGGGGATCACTAGTTGTTTTTGATTGGGCTAGTCAGTTAATGTATATCTGAGAGTTAGTGCATTTCTGTTCTTGTCAAGGCTGTGCCCGGCCTGTCAGTGAAGATCTCCATGTAATGTTATGTTTTATGCTTGAAAAGCCTGGCGGAGATACCGCACTTGTTATTCCAGAATTATTTCTCCCGTGGACTATTTTGTATTTGTGTCAGTAAACTCTTCTCTGCTTTTCGCTAGCCTCGTTTTACAAGATGTGATTTTCTGCGCCCTCCCTCTTTAGCTTTGGATGAAGACTCACGTATGGACAGTTATGATATATACCATAAATTAATGTGGAGCAGTTAGGATTTTTAAGCAGCTGTTCATTTGACAACTTTGTGTTGTCTCCATTTATTTTTTTTAATCTACTAGTGCACCCTAAGTCATCTACTATGATAGATTCCCAAGTAGTGGATACATGAATTGTTGCAAATGCTTAATCATGACGATCTTTTATATTCTTTCAAGTGTTTATATCAAATAAGTTACTTATATTCTGATTGAAATTAACCGAGTATTTAATCAAGGACCAAAAGATAGCGCTCATGTAGTTGTAGTTGGGGGAGGGGTCCGGAGGGGATACAGGATTGGCCGGTGAGGGAAAACAAATCAGTGGCACACCCTCGGGAGTCACTATTCCTCTCGGTCAATCCCCCTCCCATCGCCCAGCTCCCATCCCCTCTCCTCCTTCTTCCCCTCCAGTCCTTCCCCCTCTCTCTACCCATACAGCCCTTGGTCCAACTATGTAGTATTACACTATATTCGCAGCATTTTACTCATCAATGCTATCATTAGAAAACAAGTTATTCGATTGAACCTTAGTGATTTGTTAAATCGCCTTTGATATTTATGCGATAACAGTAATGCTGCTAAATCAAATGTAAAGAAACAAAGTATTCCATTTAAAAAAATAACATTTTCATCAAAGAACATGTTTTTTTTTTTTAATATATATCTATTATTATTATTACCGCATTAATTTCTTTCTGTTACCGCATGTATATATTTTTCCGCATGTATATATTTATTAATTTTATGTTATTTTGTTTATATTATTGTTTTGTTATGGAATGACTGTAAGCTACACAGCACTATTACTTATTGCCCACAAGTGGCAGATTGTAATATTTCAATAAAGTGTTAATATAATAAAAAATAAAAAATATATATCTATACATACAAACTATTGAAAAATTGTGAAAAAAAGGGTATAACTCTGTATTATAAATAAATATAAATGTATATTTAAAATAAAACAAAAATATGATTAAACATTAAGGAAGTTGAAATATAAAATGAAATACATTTATACCTTCAGCTCTCGGGACCTCATAACAAAGTTGTCCCCCGAAACTTAAAAAAGATTCAAATATGGCTTGAGGAAACACAGACTAATTCTTTAATTTTATTCAAACGAAATAACATTGTGGTGATCACATAAATGTATTATTTAAATGTTATATACTATGTTTTCATTTGATGTGATAGTGAGTATTATATTTCGAATTTTAGGTCTAGTTGATAGAATTAAGGATTTGACATTGTATTTTAACACGGATTCCACTTTAACCTAGAATGTATATATTGTAGTATTTGCGAAGTTATTTGTAATTGCATTTTCATTGGCTCACGAAACTAAGTGGGAGCCAAAAGTAGTGGTAGTGGGGATGACTTAGCCGATAACGGCATTTTTAATTTGTCATCACTCTCATCTAGGCTCTCATCTGATCTGTCGGCCGATCAGCACCCCTCTATTTCTCTCTCCAGACAAGGCTTGTATTAGAATATTGTGTAATTATATGATTATGAATAAATAATTGCAGGTTGATGTATATATAATTTTGAAATATATTTTAATTTGGGTCCCTATTTTTGTAACTGGCTTTCTTTCTTCTCCTGCTTTTCGGTCCACGAACCTTATTGAGCATATTTAAAACATTCAGGGAGAAGGGCCATTACAACATCATGGTATATTTGTATTAGTGGTTTATTTTAAAAAATGGACGCAAACTCTATAGTGATTATACTTTCATTTTTAATAGTGTTAAAAACGTTATTCATGTTGCAGTCAAAAATTAATTTTTGTAATTCGTTTTTGTCCGTAGAACCTTGGAGGATGTGACGAAAGAGGCGCGACAAGTGCCAGTCTGATCTTTTTCATTTTTATGATTATCATTCTCGCCGAAGGAGATTCTGAGACCAAATAGCTATTTGGTTATCGGCGGGGTTAGCCTAGAGCGAGCACAACTCGTGGACCCATCGATCAATAGCTTCCTCTTTACAGCTCCTTTATTCCCTTGTTATTATTTATACCTTAACCCTTTGTGTTTCTCCTTCCTCTTATAGAAAATTCGGAAAACTGAAATAGTTCCATTTTTTTTTTTTTTAAACATAAGAAATTTGTGCGGTGGCATAAATTAATCATATACAATTTTTTAGACATGAATCCCATCAGACATGATCCCTGGGCACAGTAATATTCCAGGAAATGAAAGGGCCGACAAATTGGCGAAGAAAGGAGCAGTTATCGCTCCTATTGGACCAGAACCATGGTGCGGGGTCCCCCTTCCCCTGGCTAAGGATACAATTAACAAACTAGCCAAGAGGAAGATAAAAACACGTTGGGATAGAGCCAAGATAAGGCATACTTTTCATAAAGGATCCCAATGATAATCTTTCTGATAAAATCAAGAAAGAAGCTGCTCACTCGTCGAGAACCGACCTCAAAAGAATGGTTTAAACGATCACTGGGCACTGTAAACTAATGAAACACATGCATCGTTTGGGCATTGAACAAGAACCCAGGTGCAGATGGTGCAAAGAGGAGGACGAAACCCCTTGGCACGTCCTCTTTGAATGTATAGCACTAAGTCGAAAGAGGACATTTGACCTTGGCCCGTGTGGACACAAGGAACTTCAAGAACTGAGGTTTAAAGACTATTTAAAATTTCTCAGAAGTCTAGACCTATGTTAGGGATTTTTAGGACTCAAGCACAATGGGCCTTTTTAGGCCGAAGTGCATAATAATAAGAGTCACACACAAATAATAGACATGAAAATTTTATCGATAAATTAAGAATAAAATAGAAATGACTTGGATATTCAGGTTTATATATCAAACTATAGTGGAATCTTCCATAAACGGACTCTCAGCTCCAATGATATTGACTGCTGTAAAGAGCTGTCTTCTTATATATCTTATAGCAGAGATATAAAAAAATGTCCATTAATTTGGGTTAATATTGTTAATTAATACAAAAGTTAAGACTGTGGAAAAAATTCCAACGACTCTAACGAAAAATTCTAAGTCTCCAATCTAAAACAGAAATAGAAATCTGGAGTATTTATCAGCTGGTTTTATCTAACCTTATCCAGCCGGGGTCGAGTAACCTTCCTTATGATTCATTAGTTGCATTTGAGCCTTCGAGGTGGTGGGATGTGTCTTGGGTGCATTAATCATGTTTTATTTTGCTGTTATTCTCTTTCTACACTAAGAACGCCTGAATAGGCGAAATATTGGACAGATAAGTGTCAGTTGAATTTTTTCCACGGTCTTAACATTTATGTGAAGGTCTCTTTTTACTTTTCAATATTAATTTATTAATACAATTTATACATACAAGTTCTGTTTATAAATATAAAACTAATTTATAAAAAAAAACTTGGTGAACTAAATTTACCACCAATATATTAACACAACTAGTCTACAGAAGGTATAACATTTTTTATTTTCACTTCTAAAATCCAGTTGAATAACTCGTTAAAAAAATTTGAGAAATAGTTTCAAACTGTCCCAGCATCAATTTTATCAAATTCCATCCACTACTGCCATTTATTTATTGGCGAAAATATTTTCCAATCCACCACGTAACAATTGACCCAACGTTAGAGAATAATGTGTTAATGATCAAATTCGCTTTATAAATTAACGTATTATAGAATTATATAATATTTATTCTGCCAAAAAAATTGAGCAATCGAATGAAATAAAATAGATTGGAATAAAATGGAATACAAACAAAGTCAGTGAAGAATTAATTAAAAGTAATGAACCAAAGAGGAATGGAATGTTGTGAAATTGTAAATAATAAAATGGAAAAATACTTTTGTGAAATATTGTATAATGTGGATTAAAATGAAAGAGAATGGAATGAAGTGGGCTGGAAAGATGTGGAATGAAATGATATTGAATTTATTACATTCCAAGAATAAAGTGGAACTGACAAAATATTGTATTTTTACTTCGTGTTCGTTTTCTGAACTAAAAAATTAACTTCAACATATGCATATGTACATAAATATATCGTTATTGGACAAATGAAAAACTGATTTATTTCAGAAATATTCAAAAATATTTTGTTGTTAACAATCTAATATGGTAGGTAAATAAGTGAGAAATAATATTTCTAAAGACTTTGTTGGAGATAGCTCATGAAAGATTTTGAGAATATGGAAAACGTTAACAACTTGAGATTTATTTTTGTAAATTCAATTCATGTTAACACGTCAACGCTTTTCACAAGCACCTATGAGATAAAATAATGTTTATAATAAAATCATAATCACACTACTGATTTTGTGGACAAAGGAGGAGGTTTCATAAAAGGTGTATTTTTCGTTGTTTATTTTTAATTTATTGTAAGAGACCGGCGCTGTAGACAAATTTGTAAATTTCAGCACGTGTCCGTTGCAACAAGAGATAAATTTCTACACTTGCGGCACAGAAAATTCAAATATAATAAGTAGAAAATGCCAGGAAATTAGGAGCGGTAGTGCTTAAAAATGTTAGTAAATCCATAATATTTAGTCTTTCTTTCCAGTTAGAATGCACAATGTCAATTTAAACCTGCATGAAGATTGATTAATTTGTCCATCAAATTTTTACATTATACTCAAATAAAATTTATAAATTACCATTTCTGTATGCTGAAAATGAGTAAAAAATGGCTAATAAGAAGATTAGAGTATTTTAAAATATAATTTAAAAAAAATTTAATTGTCGACATTAACCATTCAAATTAAAAAGTATAATAATAAATAATAAATTTCAGATTGATATGTGCTTTGAGATATGAGAAGCGATGTCTGCGTGCTACAAACAGATATATGGATAATGGCCTTTATGATCAAAGTAATTTAACTCATCGAAAGATTATTGGATCAATTCATTAAAGTTGACCCTTTGGTCTTCCGACTCCCTGTTTCCCCACCTCTTCCAAACCAAATTCATTTCCTCTCATATGCGTTAAAAGCGTAAATTTTGTAGGCACTTTGGACTGGAAATTGTACTTGAAACAATTTTATTTTTAAAGTGGGGCGATTATTGATGGAGAAAATTGTACTGAGCGTTGAAAAAAAAGAAAAAGTTATTGTACGAGGTTCCAGGGGAGAATTCTAAGCGTCTCAACGGGAAGGGGATTCTTGTTCAATCACAAAGCTCTTCTCTACTTTTCATGATTAAAGGGCGCTTGGAAGATAAAAATTAGTCCCACGTCCCAAACACTCTATAACATCAATGACGCTTATAGGCCAGTTCGATCCCAATGAATAACAATTACATATATATGTAATAGTCTATTTAAAAAAGAATATGTATTGGGAATAAAAAGAGATAAATTTTAATTAGCTACACATATATCCTACTAATATTATAAATGGGAAAGTTTTTCTCCCTATCACCCAAAAACCACTGAACGGATTTGGATGAAACTTTACAGTAATATAGGTTATACATCAGAATAACACATAGGCTTAACACAGCAACAATAATAACACAGCAAGGGCGGATTTAGGGGGATGGGCACGTGCTCTCTGACAGTTTTTTTAGTACTGTGGAGAAACCATTATAGTACATAATTAAAGGCAAATCACATGATAATAGTTGTTAAAATAACAGAAAGAACATGAGTGAAACTATTGTTTTGATATCCTACTATCCTACTAATATTATAAATGCGAAAGTTTGTATTTATGTTTGTTACTTATTCACGCAAAAACTACTGAAAGAATTAGGATGAAATTTATTGAGTAATGTAGGTTATACATCATAATAACACATAGGGTATAGCAAGGGCAGATTTAGGGGGAGGCACGGGGGCACGTGCCCCTCAGACAGTTTTTTTGTTCTGTGGAGAATCCATTATATTACATAATTAAAGGCAAATCAGGAACTTAGCATCTTGAAATTTGCAGATAGGTTCTTTGTATATTTTAAGAAAGAACTTTGGATAATTCCACCCCCAAGGGTTTCCCCTTTAATATAATAGGGGTTCAAAGATTGTATAGAATCCGTCAGTTTCGAAAAAAAATAATTAAATTATTTATCTAAAATGATCTTTCACGAAACTTTATTTGGCAGAAGTTTTCACGCGAGCGAAGCCGCGGGCAAAAGCTAGTAATGATATAATGTAGTACATGATACATTATTTTACATTAGATTACATCTACATTCTACATTGGCTTCTACGCAATCAAACTGTTTTCATAAACGTGAGTCACAGAATGTTCAGTAAAAATTTCTATATATAATAAAATAAAATAAAAATAAGAAAGATAGTTGCAAGTTGCAGATTGAGGCACTCCGATTCATCGTTGAAATGATGAATGATACGGTGACGGATTTAAACGTAGTCTTTATCTGACTACAGAGATACTTGTGTAGTCAGATAAAAACCAAGGGCGTATTTGAAATTTCGATTTGTAACCAGCAATGTAAAATGGAAGGGTAATGAACTATATATGGAAATGAAATAGCCAACGAATTGCTGAAACTAAACACTTAACTCTCCCTCAGCAATCTTGATGCGGCAAAGGCACAAATAAACAAAGCAACCCATGGCTTGGCGAAGAAACATGGACACACATAAAAGTGATTAACCATGCCTATACGCGGTATTCAAGAACCTATTGGCAACTTGTTCAAATTCGGCATCTTAGAAATTTTCGGTTGCACTTGAAAATATGGTTTCGTACCTCAATCCAGTTGCGACCTCTCCAACTTGGTCATAATTCAGAGCTAAGGACCATTCGCAAAAAAAATATGTATTCCGCTTAACCAAAGTGTTCGTTACAAAAGCCAATGGGTATTGGCAAATAAAATACCGATAGCAAAGCATAGATTAATTTTGTAAAAAGAATTTTTCTATTCTAGATTTTTAAATCTGGCTTTGTGGACATAAATCGTGATTATTGAACTCATTCTTTTTAACCCATTTCCAAAATCACTGTTTTTGCGAAGGGCATTTCAGATCTGATGGTTGAGCACCTGAAAAAAATAATTGAAAGGTATGCTTTAAGGTGTGAAGGGTACGAATGGCATTCCTAAGTTAAATATTAGTGACTAAATTCCTAATAAACTATAGTTTAGCTTTTTTCTGCCCAATATGGAGAAAAATATTTTGGTGATTTTTTTTATGATAATTATTATTTTATCTAAACAATTGAATAATTATTGGAGTTAAATGTACCCATTACAAACTATTTAGTGGTTAGTACTATGTCCTCATTTTCGAATGAATAATTATTTTGAGGTTATTATATAATGAATCTCAGTTGATAAGCAGTAAATGCATAGCTAAAATTATTACAGAAAGTTGGCCCTCTCCCTTGTAATATTAATATAAGACCACAATGAAGCCTCAAAATGACTAAGAGCCACGAAAACCTCAAATTATTACTAAAACATTTGGCGTAGCTGAAATAGTTCATGTAGGGAGAGTCAGGTCTTAGCACTTCACCGCCCACAGCAATTTAACCCCTCCTGTATAATTTGTATAAATTTGGCTTTTTAAGGGCTCCTATATTACGCATTTTTGTTAGCTACAAAATTTATTTTAAAAAAAGAAAAAAAAAGAAATGGTTAATTGTTCAGCCACTTAGCGGTCGACGTTTCGCCAATTCAGGCATAATCAAGACACAAAAAAAGGTTATAGGTTATATAAATCACATCTGGAAGGTCCACTACTTCTCACAATCAACAGCCCAAACAGGCTCCAAACCTGAGACAGCACCCCACCACCAAGACGTTCAACATACAACTGAAAGGAAGGTAATACGCAACCCTATTAACGTGGTGGGGTGTTGTCTCAGGTTTGGAGCCTGTTTGGGCTGTTGGTTGTGGGATTTAGTGCACCTTCTTCCAGATGTGATTTATATAACCTTTTTTTTTTTTTGTCTTGATAATTCAGGCATTATCAAGACAAAAAAAAAATAGGCGAATCGTCGACCGGTAAGTGTGTGTTTTATTGGAGAATTTTGAAACACAAGGCTTTGCATTGTGGTTTTTCCAATTGCACTATAATAAATATTAGTGTTTCTTTTTGAGATTTTGGCTCTATTTTATGAAAAATTAATATATAAAATATTAAAATTTGATATATATATATATATATATATATATATATATATATATATATATATATATATATATATATATATATTAATTCTAATTTGAAATTTTCTATTTATGCCGTGGCACACATTCAACATTAAATATTACAATTCAAATATAGTTCAAATATTTTGAACATCTTCTTTTGAAAGATCAGAGAGAATATGCTCGAAATGCCAGTAAAGTAAGAGAAGTAGATATAGTTCGTTACAGATAACCCTTCCCCTCCCTCTATTACGGAAAACCCTCGCTACGGACGGAGGGAGGACTAAGGCTTACTAATCAGGCGGTTGGAGAACCGTAACCAGCTTAGCTAGTGCTGCAACCTCGTTAAGGATCCCTCCATCTCACAGAAGGGACCATCGCCAAACTTGCCTTTCCAATCGGCTTGTCTTCATTCGGCAGGCAAGTTTTAACTGATTTAACTACTTTAAAAATATATCTCCAAAAAATTAAAATAGAATCAGAAATGTGTTTAATAACGAACTGTTCAGTCACTCTCCAATTGAAGTAATTCTAACAACATAATAGCTAGTCTAAGGATAATTATAAATACCTCGACACTAAAATACAGTGCTAAAACAGGGCAATCTTCCTTTGTTACATTTAAATAACAAGTATGCATACAAAACAAAACATTGATATGTTTGATATATAACTCCATATTTATAACAGCCCTTATTGTATACCTGTTCAAATATAGTTTAAACAACATGATCATTAAGTTCAGTGTGTTTATAGCTGTATAAAAGAAAATTTGAAAAAGGGTATCACATATTTTTATGTATTTGAACTAGCGTACTGTGTTGTGTTGTGTTTCAGGAGTTTCCCTGTGGGCGTTTTTTATCAGAATCTCTCCCGCTTTGACCTTAAGTTGGAGGAAATTGAAAATTGTGTTGTTTATTTTTCCTTTCAGATCCTCAATAATAGAAGACATTCTCGGCTAGGCCATTTCTCCTATAGAAGTTTAAAAAAAATTAAAAAAAAAATGTTATAAAAAATTCTATGCTATTGTTTATGTTTTAATCCGGGGGGAACTGAAGTTCTCAACAATGTTTTCACCTAACATAATCACTACAGTTTCCTTTATTAGTTGAGACTTCCTCAATATCACGTGTCATAACAGTATTATGCTCCTTGTTTCTCCTTCAGACCCTAAATGCTTACAAGTTATACCGTAAGATTGAAATTGCTAACAAATATTTTCTAGTCCCAATAGAGCGTATATAAGGTAAAAACTGCAGTTGCAGTACAATTGCTACCACGTTTTATTCTATTCTATTCTATTTCTAGGACCAACGGTTGTGCAGCGAGGAAAGAATGGATTTGTCCCATAATTGACGACATGAAATTAGGACGCTCAAAGAAACTGCGGTGTTGCCGCTTGTAAAAAGAATGTGTAACGGACGCGGTTTTACTCAAAACTGCCAATATTTGACAACAATGTGCTAGCAATGTTGCCTAGTTCTCCCGGTTTCAGTTATTTGGTTTTTACCCTTGGTATGCTAGTGTAGGTCGATTTGGCAACACCGCATTTTCATTGAGCCGCCTAATTTCATGTCGTCAAGTATAGATCAACCACCATATTTTTCCTCTAAGTATTGGTAAACACTGTATAGAGACTGGGTGAGCCCCAGTAAGGTCTCTAGATCCCACAGGGGCCATTCCGGATTCGAACCGAGAATCTTCATCACGGCAACCTAGGGCTTTACTACTTAGTTATCGCGCTCCCAGAAAGGTTTAATCATCAACAATTTTAGTGACACTGGGGTACCCATACAAATCAGGTTAGGCTCATTGTAAAGGAAACTAATTCCAAGGATGCCAGTGACGCGGCTGGGAAAGGGGGCTGGGGCTTCCCGGACTCCTGCTTTGCCCTCATTCCTGGGGAAGAAGCTCAGTTCGGGGACCCCAGGCAAATTGTAAATAGGGTATGAATGTGTACATTTTATTTAATTTTATTATTAGTATTATTATTATTATTTACTTTACTTTATTATTTATTTTACTTTATTATTATTATTATTATTATTATTACCGCATTAATTTCTTTCTGTTACCGCATGTATATATTTTTCCGCATGTATATATTTATTTATTTTATTTTGTTTATATTATTGTTTTGTTATGGAATGACTGTAAGCTACACAGCACTATTACTTATTGCCCATAAGTGGCAGATTGTAATATTTCAATAAAGTGTTAATATTAAAAAAAAAAAAAAAATTCCAAGGTACATCAATGATACTTTAGGTGACTTCATCTTAACCATCCAAAACATTTGTTGAATATTCTGTAGTTATATAGGATGCAGTACACCTATCCATTAATCCACCAATCAAATCTATCAGAGAGGCGAAGATGGTTTCTGGAGCGAAGGAATTTTCGGATGTGCAATTAACTAAATACAGCAATTGAATGGAGGCTGGAGTAAGGTGGCTCGCTTTAATTAAATGCTTTACCTAATTAGTTCAAATTCAAGTGACGGCTACCTCGCCACCGCCTGCCTCCCCTCCCAGCTCAAGGTGTCAGCTCAAGAAAGTTTCCCACCACATCAGCCAATCAGGCTTCATTCCGTTCTTCAATTCTCGCACCTAGTAATAGGATGTCGGAAACGGGTTTTTTCACAATAAGGTTTTGTTTGCCATTTCTCTCTACTATAGTTTTATTTATTATTATTTTTTTTAATAGAAAAGAAAAGTAACTTTATTCTGGAGCTAAGTCCTATTAGAATAGCAAGCATGAACAGAGAAAGAAACATAGTATATATATCTGGCCAGGTGGCTACATAATACAAATCATAAGGTATTTATAAAGTGCAATAAAAAGTAAATAAAAAAAAGGATAAAAATTACGGTTCATGACAAGATTAAACAATTAAAGCGAATAAGTAAATTATTAAAAACAGTTAAATGCATGAGCTAAGATGCCGTTTCAAGAAAAAACAATACTGATCATTTAAGCAAGTGATCAACCTGCTTGGAGAGTAAAAATTAGAATGAAAAAAATAAATAAAAAAAACGAATCATTATAAGATATTAACCAACTTAAGAGAATAAATAAATTAATAACAACAGTCGAAATCATGAGCTAGCTTGCAATAATCTCTATTCATAACGTATAGCTTCTTTGCAAAAAGACAAAATAAATAATTCAGTGCTAAGGGTGTTGAGAGTCAATGGATTGGTATAAGAATGCACCAAACTGATTGTCTACCAAACGGAGAGATGAGCGCCTTTAACTCATCGTAAAGATGTGGCACGCGAGATCGTTTTATGTATCATTTTACAAAATACAAATGTGATATCGGTCAGATATGGATCCTATGAGCTCTAGGATCCTCCTGGAGCTCACCCAGCCTCTATAAAATGGGTACCCAAAATAAGGGGGAAGATCTGGCGGTTGAGCGTGTTCAAGGACTAGTCACCTCCCTACACTGCCGTTGTACAAGAAACAGTACAGTCTATACCAAGTACTGAACCCCAGATACTTAGGTTGTAGTGGTACAGGTTTTTTTTTATTTTTTATTTTTTTTTATTTTTTTATTTTATTTTATTTTTTTTTTTTTTAGTAATTGCTAATAATAAAAAAAGTATTCAGTATTGAAAATTGCCGCTCTTGTTTTCTGCCTTATTGATCAATAAACAAATTTGATTTCTTTTATATCTGTCTTTACTCACATCCATGATTTGATGAAATTTTAAAGATTTGGTGTATTTGTACGTTACTTTATGTATTTCGTAAAAATTACATTCGCAAACGCATTTACTTTGACGTGCTTATATTTTAGAAAGGGTTTATATATTGGGTCTAAGGTCAAGGGAGAGACGGGCATTAGTACATAAACACGGATATTAATAATTGAAGTAACATTTATGTTTTTTTAAAGGATTTATTTTATGTTTATACTACAATGAAATTTATTTTAGGAAACTAAAAATAATCCCTATTATAAATAGCATGTATTATCAGTACCTGAAACTATTAATATTTCTATTGTTAGTATGCCAATCTAAAATTTAAAGGGTTATAATAAATAATACAATTATACAATTGTATAATAATATAAAAGTTGAAATCAGAACTATCACAACTTCGACATCATAAATTTTGTTTCTATAATTCATGAGAAAAAGTCAAGAATTTATTTTTTTAAAATAATCATATAAATATACTTAATTTTTTTTTATTCATACTATCCTTCTGTATATAAAACGTCTTGAAATATTTTCCCCATTATCAGTTTATTTTTAATTTATTTTTTAATTAACAATCTTTTGAAAAATTTTATTCTGACGTAGAAATTTTATTTTCTATATTAACTAGTGACCTCTAAACATATTTAATTACGTACTCGCCAGAATCGGTGAGCAAGTTAAAATGATTTACTCGGCAGACGTTTTTATTAAATGTTATATTCCATTGACCTATATATTTATATACAAATATACTTTTTTCCGATACAAACAAGTGCACAGATGTTCATGCAGACGATTCTATTCGTCACAGGTTCTGTAAATGAGTTAGTGTGTTTTAAGCTAATGATACAAAGCTAATGGGACAAAATCATTTTATGAAGTAATTAGTATCGTTAATAATTCATTGCCAATCAGCTAAGGGAAGATAATTATGATCTTCTGTTAATGAATTGTTGCCAATAATAACCAATAAAACTCAAATTAATCAACTCTGAAGGGAAAATATTTTATAATTTTTGTTGATTGTTTTAATTTTTTAATATTTTATTTTGAAGAGAAAAGATTTGCCCCTGCCGGGATTCGAACCCGGTTTGTCTGTCTCTCCGCGACAGCACTCTACCAATACCGGAGTCGCATTCCAGTCGGGACAAATCTGTTCTCTTATCAGATCCCATGTCTCCGTTTTCTCGCAATTTTTGCGATGTATACACGAGAACGTGTATAAAATAGGAGAATGTGTGTGAAAATATTTAAAAATTTAAACAATTAACAAAAAAATATAAATAGTAATATGACGTAAGTCAACAAGATGAATGACATGAAATTAAAAGTAATGTTCAAAGAACATTCGTTTTCTTGTATACAAACTTGTGGGACAGATAATTTCATTTTCTGTTTTAGTTTGGAGACTTAAGGGCTTTTCGTCGGAATTTTTCCGAATATTTAATATTTTAAATATTTACCTACTATAATAAACAACTGCTAATCCGCTATTTTTAGCAGAGTTTGTTTTTCCGTATGTAGGCATTAAGATTTTAGTTTCATTTCGAACGTGACAATGGAAAAATGCTATTGTGGAGTCATTTATTTTATTTCAAACTTGGTCATTCCGTAGCCCAGGCAGCCAGGATTATCAATCAAACTTTTGGCGATGGCAGTTCTGATGAAAGAACCATTCGTCATTGGTTTTCAAACTTTTCTAGCAGCGATCCGACGTTAGGGAACACCCACTGGAGCCACTATAGCCACTCGATGGGATCAATTATTAAACGAGAAGGAAGGTATTAGGTAAACTGAGATAGGACTAGCGTCAGATCACGCACTAGTCGAATGACTGTTTAATTTTTTTTTTCTTAATTTCCTTTTCTATAAAAGACGTTTCGTGCATGCGAATCAAATATGTTATAGTAAAAAATTATAGAAATTTAATTTTTTTTATCCATGGTGTTCTTGGTGGCGAGGCTATAACCAAGATAATACCCTCAACATAGCTTCAATTATTCACTATACACTATTGAGTCGGTGTGTACAAACCCCCACCACTCGACCGCGAACCAATTTCTTTGAATGTTTATTATTTCAGAAGTGACTGAGGTTCAATATTGATGTTCTACAGAGACGCTTAGCCGGGGGTCAAATCGCCAATATTTGTTTCCCCTTCAATTGATTCTTTTTTTAAGACTCGAAAAGAAAATTCATTCTATTAGATTAAAGTCTGACATAATTTTTAATGACCTATAATGATTCAACGTATACAATTTTCAGATAGGAACATGCGATTGTGATCGACCAAATTTTTATTTTTCGAATTATAATTTGATTTATAAAATATGTTGTGGCTTATAGGTATTTATAAATTGGTAAAACGAAAAAAAAATCGGAATATTTTTTCTTCGGTTAATATGTATATATTGAGTTTATAATATATACTCAATTATAATATATTCCCATATTTATAATATGAGAAGGCAAAGTGGAGAGGAATGGTGAGGGTTTTGCGGACTGTCATGGACTAATTAGTCACGTGGGTGTGTATTGCATTCCACAATGGATAACCATAGCTGCCCCAAAGGATATTGAGATAATTGGAAACAGCATGATTCCTGGTATAACGAAATGTTTATAATTGCGTAGGTTTATACGAGCTCAACGTGGGTGTACTCGATGATTTAGTGATTATTTACAGACAAAAACGGAGTAAAACCAACAATACAAATCCAGTTCTCATTTAAACCGATTTTGTGATATCCTACACAGTATTGGGGCAGCTGCGTGGGATAGCAAACAAAGCGTTTAATAACAAATAAATACTTTATTTCAGAAACATCTCAAAGGCAGACGTTTCAATTAAATCGTTTCACACACCGCAAAGCCTCGTTCATTGTAACGAGATCCAATAAAATTAAATCTAAAAAAATGTTTCGGTTTCGCATTGCTTCAATTTCAATATCAATATATGAGGCTTTTTCGATAACATAAACGGATGAAATCTAGAATATTTGTTAAGGATGAAAACGGGTACTAAAATTCTACCGGATACTGATCATTCTGACAACAATGTAGTGGCACCTTTCTACAAGGAGCATGAATGGGGTCGCCTCATTGGTCCTTTTCACAAGGTAAAGACACATTTAAAAGCTGAAAATAACTTCGGTAAACAAAACGTATAAACGGCGTATGGGATCAAATTTGAGGTTTTAAATTATCGAAAAATTCAATCTTTCAAACATGACATATTTCGTGTTGAGACCACACATAAAAAAAAATATTGTTAATTTAATTTTTATATTTTAAACTAGCTGACCCGGTGAACTGTATTACAACACATCATCTTTTTGTCGATTTCAGTAGCGCTTATGATAGCATTATTAGGGACAGGCTTTATCAAAGAATGGAAGAAATGAATGTCCCCCAAGAATTGATAAGCCTCGCTGAGCTGATCAAGAAGTCAGGTCAAGATCCAAGGTGACTTGTCCGAATCATTTAAGGGCCTGAGACAAGGGGATGGACTTTCCTGCCTGTTGTTAAACTTTCCTCTCCAGAAGGTGATTAGGGACTCAGGAATACAGGTGACCGGTACAATTATTTTAGCAGTTCATCTAGAAAATGAAAAAAAAACAAAAAAAAAACGAGTGTATTTCAATCAAGAGAACGCGGTGGATAGAGCGACACGTCCACAGAGTTTCTAAATTCCCTGGATTTGCCTGGACTATCACCTCACAATTTACAATTAAAAGTAGCATCAGTTGAGGTTGCTCAACTATGCAATGGAACGAGACTGGCTGTGAAAAAGCTAATGAATAACATCATCGAGGATAAGATCAAGACAAAAAAGAGGATGCCTTGATCCCGCGTATAGCGATGATTCCATCGGATTTGCCTTTCGATTTTAAGCGTCTACAATTCCCCTTCGTCTGGCCTTTGCGATGATCGTCGCAAAGCCAGTCGTTGAAAATTTGCGGAATCAACTTAGAGTTTCCCTGTTTCGAGCATGGGCAATTATACGTCGCGTGTTCGCGAGTTGGCAAACCATCATCTTTATATATTTACGCCCCGAAAAAAAAAGACAAAATATATAGTGCATCAGAAAACTTTAATTTGATTAAGTGTATAACTGTGTTGCATTTAATGTAGATAAAGATTTTGTATTAAGTTTTGACCATACTTTTCACAAATATTTGGTGGTGATACGAAGTTCACCGAGTCAATCAATCAATCAACACGGGCTCTACAACCCACTACAGGTCTTGGCCGCATCAAGGCGCCGCCTCCACTCCTCTCTGTCTTGTGCCAGGGTCCGCCAAGCTCTTGATCCAACGAGGACACCTGAATCCCTCTCGACTTCGTCCACCCATCTCAGTCGCGGTCTTCCACGTCTCCTTCTCCCATCCACATCCCCAAAGAGAAGTTTCTTCTGAGTAGCGTTTTCGTCCATCCTAGCCACATGCTCAGCCCATCTTAGCCTGGAAATTCTTATGTGCTGTACCACATTGGGCTCCTGATAAATCTGGTACAGCTCTGCATTATATCTAAGCCTGAACTGGTCACCCACTCATACCGCTCCAAACATTCTTCTTAACACTTATCATTCAAAGAGCAGTAAACTGTTAGCGTCAGATTTTGACAAAGGCCAGGTTTCTGAGGCATAAGTTAAAACAGGTCTAATAAGCGTTTTGTACAGTGTAGCCTTGGTCTTTCTCGATAATAGACGACTTCTCAATGTCTTGGCCAATCCAAAATAACACTTATTTGCAGCTAATATTCTTTTCTGTACTTCTGGGCTGGTCGTGTTGTCCGATTTGATCAGTGAACCAAGATACTGAAAACCATCAACACCCTCAAAAGTGTAGTCACCAAAAGTGATATGAGGTGCTGGTGGTCTTGGAGGGTTAGCCACCATGTATTTAGTCTTGGACTGGTTTACTCGGAGTCCTATGCGTCGTCCTGCTTGCTCTAAGGAAAGAAATGCCTGTTCCAAATCTTTCTCTGACCTTCCTACTATATCAATGTCGTCCGCGTAGGCAAGAACTTGAATGGATTTGGTCAGAATTGTACCGGTCACCTGTATTCCTGAGTCCCTAATCACCTTCTCGAGAGGAAAGTTGAACAACAGGCAGGAATGTAAAGCAAAAAATAAATTTTTTTATTAATAATTAGACATTTTTAAAAGCTTGAAACTTTGTTTGGGTATTTTTCGTTTAATCCCCACATTTCTAATTTATGGTTAGAAATAAAACACATGTTATGAAAAAAATAACTACATTTAATAACTGTCATTCTAAAGACCACAATGATACATAATTATTCTTTACAAAATAAGGTGGTTTTATATTTTTGTCCAAGAATAAATGAATGTCTAATTCGTATTTAATCCAATATAAAGAAATGAAATTAACAACCGTATATCCACAACAATAGGTTTTCGGTGGGATATGCAGGGAAAAATAAATGCTTCATTTATGGCAGTGCCTAACAGGAATGAAAACACACTATTAGCATGCATTAAAGAATGTATTCATCTCCAAAAAATTATCATGTCTGACTTATGAAGGCCTAGTCAAAAATAGTCGGATATGAGTACGAACATCATACAGTCAACCACTCAGAACATTTTGCGGATCCGTCAACTGGAGCGCACTCGTAGTCAATTGAGACAATGGGCTGCAGCCAAAAGAAGAAATAAGGTAGAGGCAGAAACTTAAAGATCCTGGACTCGTAGTTGTGTGAATTTATGTCGTGACAGAGGAATAAAGTCAAAAATATTTTTGAGGTTATAATCAATCACATATCTACATTTTGGTGTTTAGAATAGCTTTTATTAAATGTAGCTATTTTTTTCATAACATGTGTTTTATTTTTAATATATAAATAGATGCGGGAATTAAACGAAAAAGACCTCTTTTTTTATTTTAACTCAAGTCACTATCCCCATAAAAAAAGTCTTCCCCGTATTTTTTAGTTGCAGTAGTAGATAATTGAAATAACTCATTTTAAACATTTAAATAATAATTTTTCTTCTTTATTATAAATAATTCCTGGATCTTATTTTTACAATCGTGTAAATGAAATGACAGTGGGCTTCGCAACATTAAATATTAGATAGGCGGTGATTTTGTGCAGTAGGGACCTGTGGGTGTGTGATTCTATTAAAGTTTTTTCAGATAAAATGGGGGCATATTACGGCCGCTAACGAAGCGTAGCCTTTTCAAAGGTTCCGACATTTTTAATTCCACCTCTTAAAGGGATTATGAGAATTATAATGAAGAGCTTTTGTATCATCTTCTCATCTACTAACCTACCTTGAAAATGAACACATTTTAGAAAAGCATGAACCCTAACAATCACGTCCAGATGTAAAAAAAAATAATAAGTAAAAGTATATATATATATTTATTCAGGGTGTTCCGAATTTAAATGGCAAAACTTCAGGAATTTATAGGGGACCGAAAAACTAAGACAAAAAGTCCTTTAGAGGTTTGCTCGTTTTTCCTTAGTTTTAGAGAAAATCGCAAAAAAAGAAACAATACAAAAATGTTACAGGTAGCGATTATCACCTTTCAAAGTTCGTCAGGCTAGGCAGTGAGTAAACACTTAATGTTATCCTTTACATTCTTTTATTTGTTTACATTTTGGCTTCCTTCTAGGATTTATAATTCCTAAATCAGTCTTCAGTCAGTTACTCAGATATTTTTGTGTGAATAGCATCAGCCAGAATGCCGCATACATATTCTAATGTTGAATACGCTGATATGATTTTTGTGTATGGTTTCTGTAACGGTAATGCTTTAGAAGCGGTGCGGGAGTATGCGCGCCGATTTCCAAATAGAAGAGTGCCTAATCGACGAGTCTTTTCGTTAACTTTTAATAGACTACGAGAGACTGGGTCATTCTTAATACGTAATGAAGGCGACCAATTCCTGGCAGCAGTAAGAGCAGATTATCGGAGAAGAAATTGTGTCCAACGCCACTTCGATAACAATCCTGAGACTAGCATCCGAAGAGCAACTGCTGCATTAGCAATATCGCGACAAGCAATATGACGAATTTTGAAAGGTGATAATCGCTACCCATACCATCTTCAAAAAGTTCAGAATTTATTACCTCAAGATTATGTCAAGAGATTGAATCTTAGTAACTGGTTTCTTAAAAAAATTCGCGATGATAATTTATTTCCATTAAGCTACACCGATGAAGCTACCTTTACAGGAGGAGGAATTGTTAATCAAAGAAATTATCATGTATGGGCTCTTGAAAATCCCAGAGCTATTAGAGAGAATAGGTTTCAGCATGAATTTGCTGTTAACGTTTGGCTTGGAATTTGGAACGGATTACTGGTGGGAACATGTTTTTTACCTGTAAGATTGAATGGTATCACATTTACACATTTTTTGGAGAACGACTTTTCAAATTATTTAGATGACATTCCCTTACAACAGCGGATCGAAATGTGGTTCCAACTCGATGGATGCCCAGCTCATTATAGCAGAGTTGCTCGAGCTTGGCTGGATATAAATTATCCTCAACGATGGATTGGACATGGGGGAGTAGTACCATGGCCACCCAGATCACCTGATATGACACCCATGGGTTTCTTCGCATGGGGAACCTTGAAGCAGAAAGTTTATTCGGTGTCAATCAACTCAAGAGAGCAATTAAGAGACCGAATCATAGATGCTGTGCACCAAATATCATCAGAACAATGTTTAGCTGCAATTTATCAAGTGAGTGCTAGATGTAATGCTTGCATTAGTGCAAGAGGACAACATTTTGAGCAATATTTACATTAAAAAGAAGATAACATAAATATAAATGTAAATAATTAAGTATAAAAATAAAAACTTGTTTTGTTTCTTTTTTTGCGATTTTCTCTAAAACTAAGCAAAAACGAGCAAATCTCTAAAGGACTTTTTGTCTTAGTTTTTCGGTCCCCAATAAGTTCCTGAAGTTTTGCCATTTAAATTCGGGACACCCTGTATACTTATAGTGTAGATAATAGAAAATATATGTAGATAATATATATACTTTACATAATTATAATGGAACTTAAGGATACTGCTGTCGACCGACAGGGCTGCTATAGGAGCTAGGAGCCGATAGGTTGATGGACCATAGGTTTTGCTGTTTAAGGGCGCTTATGTAACCAAAATAAAAGAATCCTGTGTATCTAAAATCCATAGAAGGTCTTGTGTTCAGTGTAAGGCAGAGAATGTACTGTTACTTGGGCAACGGTTGTGCACGGAAGTGATCTGTCCTAGATCACGCTCAACTGCCAGATATAGAGAATCCACCGGATAGAATCCATCTCCCGCCACTCACAGATCAGATGAAAGTCTCTCGGCGAGCGGGATTTGAACCCAGGACTTTTGGCATGCCAACTCAACGCTCTACCACTGAGACACTCCGCTTCATAATGTAACGGCATGGTAAAGTTGAATTTTAAGATTTCATCACTGAAATTATTTCAATCAAGGAATAGTGGTAATATCAAAATTATGATTTTTTTCAATTAGATGACAATTATCAATTTAAAATCGCTCAAAAGATAAACAATCCTCTAACTCATAGTCGAGTCGTGGCCCTAAGCGTAATTTAAATGCCATCGTTCCCTGAGGCTTTCTTTTTTTTTATAATCGTTCCTGTAAATAGCGAGGAAAGTAATTTCGAATAGTCCACCAAAAGAAGTGTTAACATAAAGTGGATGTTGGGGCTCATTTTATTCTGTATAACACACATTTTTATTTTATTGACTTTCTCCAGGCTACTATTTACATATCGCACACACGGTGCTATAACGTCACTTATGCAATTTGTGTCAAAACTGAACTGAGTATGTTTATATTTTTTTAATAGTAATTAGTGAGATGTTTCCTTTTACTTTAAAATGAAGTTTCAAGCTGTAGTTTAAATATTATCATTTTATTTGTTTAATCGCGAAGAACTATACGTTGTAATAGGATGTTGAATTTTCAAATGCTTCTCCTGAAAAATTACATCATTTGCATAAGTGACGTTATAGCACCGTATGTGCGACATAGTGTCATTACACAACAAATAAATAAAACACCTAATTTATCTTTTATTGATATTGTTTGAAATAATTATTGTATTGATCACGCCTTCACAGTTTTTATTCGTTTTTTATTTATTATGAACTGACGTAGCATTTCCAAATCAATATGCTCGTGGATTTTGCTTTTATAGATTATTCAATATCCTTTTCCATATGAAACTTTTTCATTCCAATTTTAACTTTTTCTATTTCAGTTATAACCTTTTCCACTTTAAATGTACCCTTTCCAATTGAAATATAACTTTTGTTTTTCAGTAATAACAATTTCCAGTTCAATAGTAACCAAACGGAGCTTATAAAATCACTGTTTTAATAATTTTAATAGCGAAAAACAATTATTTAATTGTAATGATGACTGCTGAAATAATTCTATCATATTCTTCCAATATTTTTAGTTAATTGTTTAATGATCGATTTTGAGTAATTATTCCAAGGAGTTAAAAATTTCAACACAATGTTTAATTTTTTTATAATTATTAAATTGTATTTTTTAGTGCAGGTAGGGTCTGTATTTATGTACCTTAAATTGGGTTCAAGAGCTTTAAACTATAGAATTTACTAATGAATTATCTAATTTATTAGCAATGACATTTCCTAAACAATTAGCAGTTTGCAAAGTGCTTACTAAAGAGATTTTTTCTGACCTCCACCCGGACCATTTCCTCATAATTGGTTATACTTTTAAACAATCTTATTTCTTAAATACTCTTTCAGGTTTCCACGGCCATTATTTATACACAAAACTTCAGTGGTTTCTGGTTTAGACCATGTTGTTGAATTTTTCTTCGCCAACGTTTCGCCAGACATACTGCTAGCTTTTTCAAGGCTTGATCGAGAATGAAGACGCTCCGGTAACTCGTGTCTTTATATAGCCGTCGCTCGTGTTCGCTCGGCTTCACTCGGTTCCACTCGCAGTTCATCGGGTCCATCCGCTAGTCAATCGGGTTCTTTCGTGTCCGTGGTCGGAGTCTGCTCTTCCATGACTGTGATTGAGTTGTTTCTGGTTTTTCGGGCTCTGCTTGGCTGGAATTAGGTTTTTTAGATTCTTCTTGGTTGATTTGTTGTTTTTTCTTTCCCTTTATGGGTATGTTAGGAAGCCATAGTTTGCTTAAGGTATATCCGTCTTCCCTGTTGAAGTTTTCTGGGCGCTTGACTATTTCAATGGCTTCCAGTATCCTCCTTTCTGTGGTATTGCTGCATTTCTGAACCACTTTGATTTTTTCAAATTCTGTAATACGGTTTGTGGTAGTAAACCGTTCCGCCAAGGCTGATATTTTACTATCAATTTTATTCACACTTTTAATGTGTTCATTAAGTCTTGTGGATATCAGCCTACCCGTTTGCTCAATGTATTCTAAAGTATTTATGTATTCTGTATTGCAATGAAACAAATACACATTCCTCTATTAAATTGTTGTTAAATAGTTACATAAAACTACCCATAACTGTTAGGATTTTCATATCGATTTGAAGTCCACAATGGTGCATTAGTTACTTCTCCTAATCATCACATTTTCACATTGTACTACAATCTAAGTATATAAATTCTCAAAGGTGCGAAGGGATGATGAGACTATCAGGAAAGACCTTTTTAAAATGTGGCCTTTAAAAACCATAAAAGTAAATTTTTTATGACAGTCTCTAATATATATATATATATATATATATATATATATATATATATATATATATATATATATATATATGTATATATATACATATACACACACACACACACACACACACGTTATAGAGACGTCGAACATTAATCCACTGAGTGCTAATTAGATTTTTCCAGCCCAGCGACTGTCCGGCCAGTTCAGCCTCCGTGATACCTTAATTACATCTATCGGAAACAGGTCAGGCAATTTCGCGTTACAATATATGTTCGTAGTATATATATACACACACATACCATTAAAGATCAGTGAAGTTGTTTCTGTGAAATCAACTATTGATTTGGCGTTTTAGCAGAAACTTAAGTGGGTTGAAAAGCAAACACAGATACATAAATCATCCTTGTTGAGAGAGGATGGTACAAAGTTGTGAGCAATAAATAACAGCCTGTTCCCTTGGCTACTTTGATATACTAAATGCATTTCTATCTTTCGACCGGCGTTGTGGGGATATAGACCTTTCTCTCGGTTAGTTTAATGTTTCCACCGACTATAGATATTGATTTACTGGCTGTAGGAAACTGTGGTTCCAAAGTCCCTAAATCATTGTTCTTTATTTAGTTTTACAGATAACATAAGGGTGATTCATAATCATGTATGGCTGTTTAATTTATATATTTGTATCCTAATTTCAGGAACAGAATGACATTACGAAAACAAGTTTTTGACTGAAATAATCCGAATGATTGGAATGGAACCCTTATGTGAGAATATTGAATAAAAAACAAGTGGCAGATCGGAGACATTTTTCAACGATTATTTTTTTTCACTTATAGAAAAGAAGAATATTTTTTTCCTTATTTTGCACAACTTTGTTTTCACCAATAAAAAGAAAAATGCTACTTTCCCTAAAACGGACTGTAGAGAATATTCGCTTCAATATAAATGCGATGGGTCTGATGTCAACGGTATTTCGTCGTTTCGTTTCATTTTTCAGGAGATAACTTTGGTAACTGTTGTATCTGATTTATGGCCCATTTAATATAGTGCGTTTTCGGCCTAACAAAAACGCAAAGCATTTTTTCTGAATTTTTTTTTATTTGTCAACATAGTCTCCTTGTAACTGTACACACTTCCCTCAGCGATGCTCTCATCTATGTATCCCGTCCAAAAAGTATTCGGCGTTTTTCTCTGCAAAATAATTGTTCACGAAAGTGATTGCATCTTCATTTGACGAAAATGTCCGTCCTCCGAGCGCAATTTTTAGATAAGGGAACAAAAAGAAGTCCCTTGGGGATTGATTTGGTGAGTTAGGCGGATGATCAAGCAGTTCAAACTGTAATTCGTGGATTTAGGCCATGGCAACCGCTGAGGTGGGAGACGGTGAGTTGTCTTCGTGAAACAGGATTCTCATTTTCTGTAAATGTGTTCGTTTTTCCGCATGTTCTGCCTTCATAGCGTAGTATGCACCTGTAATGGATCTTCCTTTCTGAAGATAATCGATTAAAATAACTCCGTGACTATCCCAAAAAAAAAACAGTCGCCATCACTTTCCCAGCCAAGAAAACAGTTTTGGCATTTTTTGGAGCCTCCCTTAGTAGTCCACTGTTTGGACTGAATTTTTGTTTCGGGCGTATAATAGTTTATCCAAGTTTCATCTACAGTAATTAATCGGCCCTCAAACTCGGATTTATTTAGGAAACTTTTCCCAGAAATGGGGATACACATCTACATACGAGTAAGGTTAAGGTTAAGAGTAGGGTTGAGCATTGGTGGCTAGTTTTGATTCCCAAGAAAAATATAGACATATTTTCCAAAATGATGGGAAAAAAGGTTTTTGTGTTTTTTTTTAAATTTAAAATTGTAAATAGTTTTATTTAATTAACGACGGAATGGCGGTACTAGCACACTTGACGCCTAGTAAGTTGTAACCACACAAGTGATCTATAGCCATTCTTGCTAAGATAGTATTGCTATATAATATATCTAATGTGTATATTATGTTTACATCAATGTTCTCGTTTAAAATTCATGAATGTAATCCTGTAGAAAATCACGCCCCTTCAATAACTGCCACTGATTTCTACTTGGATATTTTAACTATCTATGGTCATCCCTAATAAAACGCATACGTGTTTTAATTGAAATGGATTTATTATTAGCTCTACTCGATCATTTATAATATATTTA
The DNA here is from genome assembly GCA_037127475.1 of Arma custos. Lineage (NCBI taxonomy): Eukaryota > Metazoa > Arthropoda > Insecta > Hemiptera > Pentatomidae > Arma > Arma custos. The sequence continues at coordinate 117,025,981 of CM073761.1, read as the reverse complement.
GATGATAATCATTCTTATAACCAATTTCTGAGAAATCCAATCCTAATTGAGAAATTAAATTTAGACTGAAATATTATATGAAGTAAATACAATTTATAAATAAAAATATGCAAGGATTCGAAAAAAATCCCAGCTCGCCTAAAGATGTATCTGAAGTTTTGCTATTTTATTTTAATAAAAAATTTACTAAGACATACAATAAAAATTGATAGGACAAAAGTTATAGATATTACAACATAATTAACTATTTGTGCAATCTGATCATTGTTTTGTGTTACCGTTCAGTCACTTTAGATCTTCAAACTTTAAGAAGTAGAAATTTCACTAAAAGCTAAAAGCTACATTTTAAAGTCTGAATCTCTCTAGTTAGAAGTCGAATTTGTACCGATAATACATAAAATAAGGTTCTATATATGTAAAAGCTTACTCTAACCCACAAAAATTAATGCTTTGTAAGTTTGAAATGTTGAAAGGTTTTCAATTTAGAATTGTAGTTTCCATGCTACAACCATGTTCCATCTACATAAGTCAATTGGTAGGGTTGTAGAAACTAAACTAAATGATGGATTCTTATTTGATGTAAAATTGAATATTTTTAGTTCTTGAAATACTAATGGTAAGTACAGTTTTGTAGGTTTGGAATTAATAACTGGGGAAAAGTATTGAAATAAAACGTTTAATTGGTGGCCATTTTGTATTACAGAAGCATCATAACAGCTTTCGTTTATTTTTTATTACTTTTCTTCAAAGACATAATTACAGATTTTTCGCCATAAGCCTTTTTCTATCTCACATATTTATTCTCAGAAAATTGATTTAATATTTTAGTCAGTTCATAATATATGATATATTTCTTAGTCATTCTTTCTCTTATGTAATTTTTTTAATTTTCATAAATTATTTTATATATACACATTATTTTATTTTATTATTTTGTCATACTAGCGATTTCTATTTATACCACTACAGTAGTCACTACTGGTTTTTCTCAGACCCGATGATGTTATAAAATTTATATCGAAGAGCGGGCTTACGATAAAAAATATGTTAAACTTATTAGCGTGTTAATTATTAATTGAACGCACTCCCCCTCCCAATATATTTCTTCATAAAATTACCGCTATGGTCAATCATTCCCATATAAATTTAAACCAAAATATCTAACATGTAAATATAATCTGCATCAGTCAAAAAGAGAAAATCCATTAAAATTTCACAATGAATTTAAAAAACAAAACAATATATTTCTGAAAAGCCTTCTTTCTAATTTCAGATAAAGAACAATTGTTTAGAAGTTTAATCTCATCCCTTCCATTCCTGAGTAAAAAGTAACTTGAATAGCTCCAAGGGATTACAGTTTGTGAACTCTAACCCCTACTTTAGGCAACTTGAAACTTTAATCTCAACTGACGAACCAAATGATAAAAAAAAAAAAGGGAGTGGGGGAAAAATAAATGTCATACTATAGTTTTTGATTTAACTATTTCTTTCTCTACTATTAGATCACTTCAGAGCGTGATCCATTGTTTGATGGACTGTATGTTAAATATTTTAATATAATATTTGATCCAATTTAAGGAAGAAATAGTTGGGGGTGCAGTCAAAGAAAACACCAAAATAAGCAAAACTTATTTATTATGTGCCGACGTTTCGGCCTAAAATGTAGGCCATCTTCAGGGCTAAGAGAGAGAAACAAACAAAAATATATAAAAACGTAGCAGTAACAAGAATATATAAAAAGTGGTACAGGAGTGAAAAAATAAAAATAGTGACTAGATATGATGAAATAGTGAAAAGAAAAAATAGTGAATAGATAAAAATAGTGACTAGATATGATGAAATGGTGAATATATATATGATAAATAAGAAAGAATATAAGACTGGTTACAGAATATAAGAAAGAATAAAGAATAAATAAGAAAGAATATAAGACTGGTTACAGAATATAATAAACTTAAAAAAGTGATAGATAAAAATAAAATTGTAGATGATGAAAAGAAAGTATAATGGTGACAGATATAATAAACAAGAATACGAATATAAAATAGAAAAAATACATGTCAAGAAAGGATAAAATGTAAACAATAATATAAAGGGAAAGAAAAATGAGGAGGTAAACGGAAAGATACAAAAAGAGAAGATTAAAATTATAGAAAAAGGGGGTTACATAGGTATGAGGGGTTACATAGGTAAAGTGTAATAATATAAGCATATATAGAAATAAAAGCTTGATAAATTTCAAAAATGAAACATTGAACATAGTGGTATTTATAACTATGAACTATGAGGAATGAAAAGAAAAAGAAAATATAAGTAAGGGAAGTTAATATGTAACTGTATACAGTAGGAAGCAGTGGCATTAATGCAAAATAAGATGTGAATATAACATAAACATGTAGAAAATAGGTAAAGAAATACAGAGGATGAAAAATATGAGGCTAAATAATAATGAACTCTATACATTAACAAATGATGGATGCCAAAAGAAGGTGTGAGAACAGGTGCGAAGAAAGGTGAATGTGACATCGTCACGGAACTGGGGTAGGATGGAGTCTAGAAGGTCATTTTATCCTTTCTTGACATGTATTTTTTCTATTTTATATTCGTATTCTTGTTTATTATATCTGTCACCATTATAATTTCTTTTCATCATCTACAATTTTATTTTTATCTATCACTTTTTTAAGTTTATTATATTCTGTAACCAGTCTTATATTCTTTCTTATTTATTCTTTATTCTTTCTTATATTCTGTAACCAGTCTTATATTCTTTTTTATTTATCATATATATATATTCACCATTTCATCATATCTAGTCACTATTTTTATCTATTCACTATTTTATCTTTTCACTATTTCATCATATCTAGTCACTATTTTTATTTTTTCACTCCTGTACCACTTTTTATATATTCTTGTTACTGCTACGTTTTTATATATTTTTGTTTGTTTCTCTCTCTTAGCCCTGAAGATGGCCTACATTGTAGGCCGAAACGTCGGCACATAATAAATAAGTTTTGCTTATTTTGGTGTTTTCTTTGACTGCACCCCCAACTATTTCTTCCTTAAATTAGAAGATACAGTCGACCAATTCTTCTCTAATATTTGATCCGTTGTGAAGTAAGATTACATTAGTAACAAAGAAAATAGTTTTTGAGTGGATAATGATTCAAATGGTTGATAAGATGAGCAGAACACTCCCGGGAAACTCTAAATGGGAAAATGAAGTGGAATAGCTCGGAAATTTACCAGATGATGAAGATATCGCACCAGATAAACAGGAAATAGAGGAAATCATAATGCCAGGGACAAACAGTGTTATCGCAGAACTGCTGAAATATGGTTACGAAACACTGATGGTTGCTTTGCATCAACTAATATGGGATAGTTGGATTAAAGAAGAAATGCCAGTAGGAGACGAGTCGTACGAAGCAACTGTATGTCCAATATAGAAGAAAGGAATGCTGAAATGTTAAAACTATCGAGGTATAGCTATACTGGATACTGCCTACAAACCGATGTCTGTTGACATATGCAGAAGGCTAATTCAGTGAGCAGAAAACATACCGGGCGATTATCAAAGTGACTTGAGACCACCATACCAACAATGGTCCACCAGTAGGCCACAATAGACTATATCTTATCATTTAGCAAAATGTTGGAGAAGACTTATTAGTATAACATTCATCTGCACCATTTATTTATAGGTTTCGAACAAGCATACGACAGCGATTACCAAGAAAAAATGGGGAAAATAGGAAATCCAGACTCATTAGTATGCCACAATCAAAAACCAAGTTCACGGATGTCTCTCAGAACAATTCAATTTACAAATGGGAATCGGACAAGGAGACCTTCTCTCCTCAGTTTTGTTTAACTTGGTCCTAGAGCAGGCCAACAGGAGCTTAAAAATGAATCCTGGAGATATCATATATAATAGGCTAATACGGATCATGTGATACAGATGATGTGGTGGTATCAGCATGAAAGATCACGGCATTGGCCGGAGCCGTAGAAGAATTCGGTACAGCAACAAGAGAAATGGGCCTCAGCCTTATATTCAAAACTTAATAGTTGGAAGTTTTGGATAAAATATTGATGGAATTCATTAAAATGGGCGGGTAAGGATTGTGTTTTGACGTGACAGGAGGTAAGGACACTCCTGGTAAAGTAGGAGAGAAGATCAGGCTATTAGAGGAGAAGATGCTTTGAACAATTAATTTTGGTTGAAAAATTAAGTGAAAAGCTATATAATGGTCCAAATAGTTAAAGAAATGCACGAAATACCGATAGACAGATAAGAGTAATAGTTGTAAAAAAATGATAATAATATAAAAATATGCAAAAATGGAAAATATTGAATAAGTAGTAATATAAGTAAAGCAATAAAATTAAAAATTAAATTAATTAAAACCCAGTATCTCCCAAAGACTATCGGCCAATCTCCATTCCCTCCAACCTTTCCAAACCTCTCGAAAGAATAGACCAGCCATAAATATCAAATTTTCTTCAACAGTCCAAACTCCTTGATCCACTTCAATCAGGCTTTCGTCATGATTTCTCCACACAATCTGACCTTACCAAAATCACCACTAACACTCACACAGCTATGGACAACAAAAAATTAACTACTCCTACTTGACTTTTCTAAAGTTTTTGATTCCTTGGACAATTCTCTCCTTTTCGCTTAACTAAAATCATTTTCTTTTTCCAACAGCTCTACACTATGGTTCCAATCATCCTCTCCCGTCTTATCTCTGACACCATCTTTCAAACCCGACAACTTTCACTTCTCAGACATTTCACCCACCGACATTATTTCCTCCGTTCTGAAATCCCACTCCAGCTCCAATTTGTTTTGTCAGGAAGGAGATGTCGAGAACGGTGGAATAACTTCAGGGAACTAATTGACCGTCATGATATTTGGGCGATGTGAGATTTCCAGGAAAGATTTTGGTCAATAGTAATGCCTTGGTTTTTCACAGAGGAGTTAAACGTGATGGGATGATCGTTTAGAATTAATTTGGGAGTGTGTGGGTGTAAGGAGGGAATTTGAAACTAAAACATTGGCCGAGCACAGTGGGTTTTTAGTCGTCCATAGCTGTATGTATGTCATTGGTGATTTTGGTAAGGGTAGATTGTGTGGAGAAACCGGGACGGAAACCTGATAGAAGTGGATCTAGGACTGTTTGAGGATATTTGACATTTGTGACTGGACTATTCTTTCTATAGGTTTGGAAATGTTGAAGAGAATTGAGATTGGGCAGTGGTCTTTGAGAGATACAGGGTTAGAGGTCCAATGTCTTATCTTCCTGTCCTACTCTGTCTTCCTCTTCATATATAATTTTTTAGTACAAAACGGAGTATTCCCTACCTCTTGGAAAAAAGCTGTATTCCATCGTATAAACAAAACCTCTAACCCTGTATCTCTCAAAGACCACCGCCCAATCTTCAACATTTCCAAACCTCTAGAAAGAAGTTATTCCACCGTTCTCGACATCTCCTTCCTGACAAAACATTCCCGTAAGCTCCTCGTATCATCTCTCATCTTCCCCCACTTTGGCTACTGTAGCGTGGTACATGGAGGTCTAAAATGCTTGAAGACAGATTAAAGCGAACAATGAACTGCTCTCTAAGATGTGTCCTTGGTACTCCGAAGTGATCGCGCGTGTCCCACCTTTAAAATGAATTAAAGTGGCTCTTCCCTCCATTCCGAAGGCAATATTTCCTCGGTTCATTGTTTACCAATCCATTAACTCTCAACACTTTACATATATATATACAGTCTCATCCAATTCAAATCCTCAGTCCAGCATCATAAAACAATATATCGCCTTTCTGATCTCTATATTCGTTCCCACAGAACCAAAGCATTCGTTTGGTTCCTTTCTCACCCGCTCATCCACAGTGTTGAACTTAATCCCTTTTAACATCTGTCATGCTCCCTCAATATCGTCTTTGGGTAAAGAAACGTCTTTCTTATTGTGCCTTAGTCTCTTGTATTCACTGATGACATGATCCTAATGACAGACTCTAAACATAACATTCACTAAGGAGTTCTTGAATGGATAGAGGAAAAAAGTGATGTAAATGAATGCTGCAAAGAGTAAATGAATGCTTATTAAAAGACACTCGCAGTGATCTAAAATTTTCAAGAAGTTTGAAAAAAGATAGTAGATTTTTATTTTAAAGTCAGTGCTGAATCTGAATAAAGGCATTTCTAGTTGCCATTGCGTGTTAAAAAGACCCTCAACCGTGCAGGGGGTCATAGAAGTAATTTTTGGAACAAACATGAAACATATTTGTACATTTCTCAAGCGTAAATGTTTAGACAAGTTGAAACTTCGAAATAACAATAAGGTTATTGCAATTTTAAGGACTCACCGTTCTTCCAGCCCTGTTGTTCTGGAGGTTCATGAGGCTCCGTGCATCACCTTCGATCTCCCTAGCGTCGAGGAACTTTCTGGCGAACCTGACGCCGTAGCCAATATCGACGGAGCATCCTCCCCATTTCCAATTGGACGCAAGGGCCGGCCTCCTCCCAGGTTCGCAGCCGCAGCTGGAGATGTTGCCCCTGCTGCAGGCGGCCGCGATGGAGTAAGCGACCCCAGCACTGGCCACTCCGTAGGTGAACGCCGCCTCACGGCTCCCTAGACACTTACAACACTTCACTATAATTAGGTTGTTAGGGCAACAGTTCGTTTGGGGTTTTGGATAGTTGCTATATTGGAAAATTTAAAGTTACCTACTAGTGGCTTATATTAGCTTCCTTATCAAGAAGGAAGTTTTGAATAAATGTAGACAAGGATTGCTTTATTAAATATTTCAAGGAATCAATAGAATGAACCATACTTTCTATTCGGATAATCAGATCGGTTTCATATAATACATAAATTATATATTATACATCTTTTCAAAGATGTAATACACTATATTGCGGATAGTTAGGGAAATAATGCGGCCATCAAACAAAAGAATTGTTGATTAATAAGACATCTAGAGTAAGAGTGAGAAAGCTAATGTTGCATTATGGATAACAGATATAAATATTTTGCGCAAAATTAATATAATTATTTGAAATCGATTTTAACTTAAGTTTTTTTTAAACCTATGAAGCATGTCTCTTGTTTAACTTGGCACTTGAGAAGGCAGTTAAAGACGCTGATCTGCAGACCATGGGGTGGTTTACAACCGTATGGCCCAGCTCTTAGCCTTTGCAGATGATGTGGACATCGTGGGGAGGTCGTTTCAGTCTGTGAGAGAGGGTTTTTTGGCTCTGATGGATGCCGCCAGAAAACTTGGGTTAGGGTTAGGGTGAATGAGGAAAAACTAAGTACATGGCCACAGGAGAGGACCCACAATCTGGTGAAACCATCAATGTTGGCCCCTTCAACTTTGAGAAAGTGGCCCAGTTCATGTATTTAGGGTCACTGGTCACTCAAGATAATGCACCTGAGGATGAAGTGAAGAGAAGAATATTGATGGCCAACAAGTGTTATTTTGTCCTCCGCAAAGAGTTTACCTCCTGCCTTCTATCACGGCAGGCCAAGCTCCACCTGTACAAGACATTGATCCGCCCAGTCCTGTTGTATGGATCTGAAACATGTACGACAGGCAAAAGAATCGAGCAGGACCTATTAGTTTTTGAAAGGAAAATCCTCCGAAGAATTTCCGGGAACTGGAGAAGGCGAACGAACAACGAAATATATGCAATATTTAATGAAGAGGGTGTTGTTCTGACAATGAAGCTTGCGAGATTGCGATGGGTTGGACACGTGGCTAGGATGGAGGACGAGGCAATACCTAAGAGGGTCTTGGCTGAACCTCTCCATGGCAAAAGGAGAAGAGGGAGACCGAAGCTGAGATGGTCGGATGGTGTGGCGAGAGATGCCAGAGATGTCCTGGGAGTGAGGAACTGGATGTCAGACTGGAGGAGGCTGGTGGAAGAGGCCAAGACTCGTAACCGAGTTGTAGTGCCGAGCTAATAATAATAGTAAACCTATGAAGAGGAAGATTTAAATCCTCGTAAAAAAATAAATTAATAAAATTAGTAATATAATAGAAAAAATAAATTATTAGTTTATACTACGTGATAATTTCTTAAAATTTCATTCCAACTGAAAATACAGTAGGCGCTACTTTCTGCTAAAATAATATAACGCAGTTCAATCATCAATTGAAACTTGAATTTATTAATATTAGTTTACATCAACAATTATATAGTTAATTTATACCACAATATATTAAAGTTGAATTAATTATTCAAGATAAAAGCAATAGCATTTCGTGTTAGTATTAAATAGTGTTGGCGGAAGATATTCAGATTCCCGACCCAGCTAATGGACCAGGACCTACCCGCCAGTCTTAGATCAGGTTGGCAACCTCCAGGATAGAGCTTTCTCCCTTTCCCTCTTAGAATAAATAAGAATTTACAAAAAATGTATATAATTAATATATTTATTTATTTTCAATCAGTCAGTAATTAAAATTAAAAAAAATAAAGCATTACAAAATTAGAAAAAAAAAATAAATATTTTTTCAGTAAATTTCTGCTCTATCGGTAGAAGTGGAAGAACTGGGGTCATGGCGGGAGTGAATGGGGGGGGAGGGTGAATGGGGGGTGGAGAAATGTAAGTAATCCATTAATGCATTTGAGGGCGGGGGGCTTAACTTGCCTCGGGGCTTTCCATCTCCTACTTTTCAATACTAAAAGGTTTAAATCAGGAAAAAAATTGCTCAAAAAAATATTGGTTCCGTATTGCCATTTGGAATTAAAGTTAAAAAATAAAGCCGAAATGCCCCGTTTTCTTCATATCTCCAATTTTTTTGAAGTATTTCAACAGCACAGAAGAGACGTCAAAAAACGTGGGTCTGTGTTCGAGGGGGCTATCACCTGTCATGGGCATTCTACTACAAAATAAATAAAATAATTTTAAGTCAACGTTAAGAGTATTATTTACTAAATATAGACAGTCACTGATTAAAAGGCAGAATTATTCTATTTTCTTTCTCATCAATTTATTTATATATTTGTTTATAATATTTTATGCATCAATGAATAGGGATATTGCTCTTATTTACTATTCTGATATTTACTAGGACTAGATTTTTTTATATAATTTTCTTTATAAACTGCATTGATGTTTATTAGACATTACTATTAGTCGTAAAGCTGCCAAAGTAGAAGACGCTAAGGAAAGATGGTTCACGTTTGGGGCTTCTTGTTCTTCTTATTTGCCCAAAGGGTTTTCATTCTTTGCGAGAATTGAGTTTTTCTAACTTCACTCCATTTCTTCGCTTTTGACTCTTGCTTAACACTCCATTTTTCAACTATTAGTGTAATATTGTTTCTTGTGTTCAAATCTTTATCAGTAATTTTGGCTAAATCCATGTCTTTATTAATATTTTGGATTCATTCCCCTCCATTGACAAGGGATGCTGCGCATTTTACTATTCTTTTTTTAAGTCTGTGATCGGGAAGCCTCATTATATAGCCATAGAATTTAAAACGTATTTTCCTCATGCCTATATTGGAATATTCCTCAATTTTAGATGTTTTCTGTAAAACTCTTCATCGGTCCATCTATCCATCGGTTTTTCTGTGAAGTGTCAAGGTTTCGGTGGCATATAACATTGTCGGTTTAGCTACCGTATTATAATGTTTAATTTTTTTTTTAGATAAACATTTTTTATTGTAAAGGTTTTACACTAGCCCTCTACGAGTTTTCTTTCTTTCTTTTTGTGAATATTTTTCGTTTATTAGGCATTATTATAGTTTTTACTAAGGGATTTGGAAAAAAACAAAGTAAAAGGTTTTAGTTGCATATTTAAAAAAAAATGTTTTCAGTTTTTTTCTATTTTAATGTAGAAACATTTTCGTTAACCATGGAAAGGCATGATCTTGAACCCGAAGATCGGAATATTATTGTGAGAATGAGCAACCATGGTCAGCGGTAAATTGAAATCGATGAGGCGATTGGCGTTTCTCAGTGCGTCGTCCATCGTTATTAAAAATAAATTATATAAAATAAAATTTTTGTAATTTTTACTTGAAATTGGGAAAATGATTACATCTCTTTGTATATAGTATTTTAATCATTTATTGGATTCGGAGCGTGGTACCTCTGTGTGTAACAAACTTGCAGCCTTCGAACTTGAAGACCGGTTGCGGCAGATAAATTATTTATTGTGTTTTATCTGTATATCTGAGCCGACCCAGCCTCTATATAGTCGGCTGTGGAGAGTCACACCCCTGAATTCAACTACCTACATATCTGATGACATAGAAAAAGGTCTTTAACAAATCCAAACCCTTCAAGGGCTGTGTAAAATTAAACTAAGATTTTATTTCTTCGCTTTATAGTTTAAATACAATGAAAAATAAAAATAATTTTAGAGTGATTATCAATCTAATAATCAATAAACCTGCACCACCTAAACTCATGAAGGGTCTTATGGTAGAGATGGATGGATCAGTAAATGGTAGAGACTGTAATGATTAAAAGACAGCGGTTTTGTAGGGATGAAAGTTGCAGGAGATCACTCTCAATCCCCAGGTTTATATAAGTGTGCCAACTTCCAAGAGGTTCGGTGGGTCTCCGCAGGTCCCGTAGCGACCATCCGTAGCTGTAAACAGATAAAATAATTTATATGCCACAGTCGGATTTGAAGCCGAGGCCTTCAGCGCATCAATTCAGCTCTCTACACACTGAGCTTCTCCGCTGATTTTTTTATGCTAGTTATGAAGATGGAAGGAAATTTAATTATTTAAAAATTTAGGGCAATGGAGTAACAGAGATTTAGCAGTCTCGACTTTCATAAGGCAAACATCTTAAACTATTTTTAAATGCTTTTACTTTTTTTTCCCCAGAAATAGCCATTATTAGGCAAAAACTGCTAGGGACAAGATACAATGACACTCGTTCAAAAACAACCATCGATTCAGGTCGATCAAACCTTCAGCGGAAAACTCCATTATCCGAGAATTAGATTTTTATCCTCTGTTAAGAAAGTGATAAAATCGCTCCCATTTCGTGGGGCAAGGGGGTGGGGGGGGGGGTTGTCTCTGGAGGAACTGCCGAAATTGACCTTTTGTTCGGCCATAATAGCTTTCTCAATCCTCCGCAGTTAATCTCATTTCTGTTTAATGCCGGCTTCAAAGGTGAAAGTGAAATGGATCTGTTTCTATAAGCACCCTGGCATTGATATTTAAAATTAAGCCAATACCAGACAATATTATTTCTAGTTTCCCATTCAATTGAATGCTTTATCACATCATTTAGCATTTTATTAAGTCTCTGAAATTTCTAATAAACAATTGCTCGTTAGTCAAGGTGGTATTGAATACCCTTTAGACCTGCTCATTTAACTTGTTTACTATTCAATTTGTAAGTTCTTCAATAATAATTTTTAAAAAAATAAGAGAAAATCTTGATCATTTGAAAAATCATCAAAAAATGAGAAAATCATGTGTGAAATTTCAGGGTCTATGTAGCAAGCTAAATAGTCTATGAAGAAATAGAATAAAAATTACAACATCTAATTTTACTACAGGTCAAACTACAATACCTAAAGCGAACTTTATTAAAAATATTAGATAGTAAGAAACATGTAAAAACAGAACTACCAGCAATAAACATAGAAAACTAAAATATAAACAAACATAATAGAAGGATATTATTGATCGGATAACGTTATTATTAAGTAGACTAGAAAGTTAACATTATTTATTTACCATGTGTCTTACCAACTGAATTACAAAATTGTATTCATAATTTTTGGGTACCAATATTGATTAATTCTTCAGCAAATACAATAGTAAAATTCAATAGTAAATACAAATTCAATAGTAAAAAATTAGTTGCTTTTTGTTGAGTTTTTTATCAATAGGAATGCTTCTATTTACAAAAATTCAGTTAAGAAACACCCATGAAAGCATTTATATTGTTAAATATAAATTGATACAAATTTGATAAAAAACATCCATAAACTATAATTTTTTCATCTATATAGAGTTTATAATATCAGCCGTTTTGCACTATATCAAAAAATGTTGGGTACACAGTCGTCTTTGATGAAAAGGCCCGTTAAACAACCTGATGTTAGAGTAAATTAATTTATAATTGTCTGTTATTGTAAAAAAAAAAAATTACCAATGAAAGATGTTGACAGGGATGGAATACCAGGGAGGGGATACAAAATTTCCAACAGGAAATCATTTCAATTAATGTTCCAAGATATTAAAAAGATGATATAGAACGTCTCTTTTATTGGAAAAATTAAATGGATGCCCGAGAGCGTGAATTTCATTAGTCACTAAACTCGAGTTATTCTTAATCCATTCATAAAAAAAAAATGGCATTTCATTTGACAAAACAAAACCAATGTATTTTTACAGTATCAGGTTATTACTTTAAAATAAATAAAATAGCTTATTTTTATTGAATAACAAGTTTTCATTAACATGCCATTACTGACGATTCTCGATTTTATAAGAAACGAAATTTACGCATATTTCGTGACTTCAGGACACATTTATTATAATATTCTCTTCTAAAACTACATATTTCGTATTTGCGATTATAATTACTTATATAAAAACTCAATAGATTATAAAAATTATGAGGATTGAAATATAAGTTAATTGGTGCAATGCAGCATGACAATGTAATATAAAAGAATAAAGAATGCTGAGAAGGAAATTCCGTACGATTGATAATTATTCCTGTTTCAATAAAACAAATAAGTTTTCCAAAATAAGCTTTTCTTTTAACTGGAATTTATAAAATAAAAATATTTTATCAACTAATAAATAATAATTTGTTTAAGCTTCAATTTCGTATACAAATTGTTCATTACAATATATAAAAATAAGATATTCTTTAAATAGGAGAACAAAAAACCTATTTCCAGTAAAATAAAAAAAAATTTTCTTTATTTTCGAGATACGTTTCGGCCTAGGCCATTCTCAATCTTCTATTCTAATTGTTTCATCATTTTTTTTACTTATTGTATGGTTAACAATTTGACCATAAGTCATTCATCTGTAAAAACATGCGTAAATTCTATAATTATAACAATATAAATAATTCAATAAATAAAACTGTATATAAAATATTTCTATAGTCCAACAAATAACCAAAAATAAAGCATAGATACCTCAATATAAGTTGTTTTATTCCATTTAAACTTTTTTTCAAATTCAGAGGGAACCATATCCTCTATAGTCATTTAATAATAAGTCAATCTTTGATCCTAGTATATTATGATCTTTCATATTATTTTTGAAATTATTTAAATACAATAATATTTAATATTATACATAAACAACTCTCAAATTAAATAAATGAATAAATAAATAATAAATAAAAAAAACAATCATATTGATAATTATTCTGACATTATGTTATATTTCAATTGTTTTAATAAATTAAATTACTATGGCTGGTTCAGGTGAAGTTTAGAAGGCAATTACTGAATTTATGCATGTTTTTACAGATGAATGACTTATGGTCAAATTGTTAACCATATAATAAGTAAAAAAAAATGATGAAACAATTAGAATAGAAGATTGAGAATGGCCTAGGCCGAAACGTATCTCGAAAATAAAGAAAAAAAAATTTTTTTTACTGGAAATAGGTTTTTTGTTCTCCTATTTAAAGAATATATTATATGATTGAGTCCAGTTGAATTTTATAAAAAAATAAAAATAAGAAGAATCTACATTCCCTCTAAAATGAGCTAAGAGTTAACTTTTGAGGGTACTTTTCCCTTGCCCTCACACTATTCTTATATTTTCAATTTTGTATTTATAGAAAACGTTAAGAATGTTATTAAAAACGCAGCGTAATTCGATGCAAAGAATCTATTCGTCGGCATTTATTTAAGTATTGCTACAAGGAATTTCACCCTCAATTTCGAACTAAATCTGAGGATACTGCACTCTCTGGTTATAAAAATGAATTCGAATGGCCAGTAACAGGGCGTGAAAAGAACGATGGTTTAATTCATGGAACCATCCTCTTCCTATTTAACCTTGATTGAGAGAGAGAGAGAGAGAGAGAGAGAGAGAGAGAGAGAGAGAGAGAGAGAGAGAGAGAGAGAGAGAGAGTGAGTGGGGGGGGGGGCGAAGCTTTTCGTTCACGGGGAGTACTTATTATCCTTTAAGGAAAAGGCTTTATCCAAAGCCTTAAAATGCTAGCTTTCGTGACGTTTGATAATTTTTTGTTGATGCTTGATAATTATTTGTCTGATTATATTGTTCTGATAATTTTCCTAATAATATTTTTATATTAAAGGCTATTAATGCTCGCTATACATCAGAAATGAAAACTATTTTTAAAAGCAAAAAGAAGCAAAACGGATAAAAAGTAATTATTTGCAGTTGCATCTATTTTATAGTTAATTTAAATTTGTTGTAGATGATGCATAGAGCAAAATGAGTTTGTTATTTTGTTATACACAGAGTTTAAGAGTTAATTACTGCGTGTAAAGGTATTGTATGAATTACGGAACGTATAATTTTAACATGTATGTCTAATAATACAAAACATTATAAAAATGACATGCAAATTTTCCTCACATTTTCATGCATCGTGCATTTAATTAAAATATGTCAATGAAAGCATTCAAGTACTTCTAAATCGTTCAATTGTTCGACATGTTAGGGGAAACAGCTATAAAATTTCGACTGTTATAACAGGTCATACGAAATTTATTTTGCAAATCAAATAAAACAACTTGAGCAGGGTAGAAATTTTGCCTTCAGAAACCCAAATTCAAAATAACAAATAAATAAAACATAAAAAACACAAGAGAACAGGATGAAAATACAATTAAGCATACATATACCAAAAGCAGTGAGAGAGGAAGCTGAACAAAGTCATAAATAGGTGACAATGACTTACCGGGGTACCCAAGTTTGGAGTCCACTGAGGGACTCAAATTGAGAGCTCGCTCTGCAACAGAAATCAAGAAAGAACAATCAGTTGATTCATTGCCACTTTACTTGAGCAGCTGACTAAAAACGAACGCTAAGCTCCTTTCTTTTCGCAAATCTAAAAGTGAAATTTGAGAAAACTGAGAATTGATAGGGATCGGTCGTACTCTACATTTACAACAAAAATATTTACTTCTTATATAATATCTTCTATTTGTCATAAAATATACAAACCCGTCAATCCTTTAATTTCAGATCAAGGCATACATATGGATTCGCACAACCCCTAATTACATCCAAGTTTCGCCTATTTTTTTATTAGGAAGCGGAGGGACGAGAAATCCAGATGTGCGACCCGATAACGGATTAGTCTTATATAAGATATAACTCTATTGCTCTGTCAATATTTAAATTCAAATATTGATTTAGATTATTGCGTTTATAAATTCAAACTTAGTTAAATTAATAAATACAATAACCTCACTAATAACAGTCCCCCTTCAGGAATTTTTTCGTTCTTAAATAAGATATCGTATTCTCCCAGCCTAATAAAATTCTGAAAAAAATCTTTTTATATGCAAGACAAGGATTCCCAATCATATGGCATCGAATTAATTAGATAATTTAATTTGCTTACGGGTGACGTTTAATTGATTTCATAAAAATAGTGAAATGGATGTGTAGGGAAATATATGTTTATTTATGTTTATAACTGAATCAAATGATTATTAAAATAATCAGTACAGTATGTGTGATTAAGTATTTGTTTAAAATTTAGTTATAGAAATTTACAACTGAATTATAATAATACAACAAGTAAATAGAAGGAATGATACATAATGGGATGAGATAAAGACAAGTAAAGAAAATAGCCACTGGAATCATTCAAATAACAAATTCGGCTTAGCTCTCGAGGACATTTTCTTTTGAGGCCCCTCGGAGAATTATCAGGAATTGAAGTGGTAGCTATCTATATTTGAATGGGAATAGAGTTTATCATTAAAGGATTGATATCGGGATCATACCAAATCAGCAAGAAATAGGGCATTAGCTTCATTATGGATGGCCTTAATCGTAATAAAGTAAGGAGCATTGAGGATTTTAAGAGAATTTATATTGTAAGGTTTCGATACGGGAGGAATTCGATGGCTTAGTGGAGCAGCAATACTCTACTCCTTAAGTCTAAATGGGTCTTATAATTGTTATGTATATGAATCCTTTGTAATCAATTGGGAGCTTAAAGTGTTTGTCAAGTAAGTGTAGTAAGTTCAAGTAGCCTGAAATGGCGTGTATTTAAAATTCCTACTTACATTATTTATTTAATCGAAATCTTAGACTTTACAGCTTCAAACTTATTTATTCATATTACTTTTGTATGAATAATTTCATTATATTTATTAATATTCGTTTGATTTCCTTTTTAATTTAAATTTTCTAATTTGGTTTTGTAAAAGTATTTGTGAGTAATCATACGTATTCTAAATTTAACATTGAATTTGTAACCGTGATCAGAAAAATAAATTTAATATAATTATGTGATTTAATAAACAACTCCTAGTCAATCAACCACGTCAACCTTTTGAGAAGAGAGGGATATGTATCTTATTTATGAATGTGTGGTGACCACATATATTATATATTATTTAAATGATTAGTGATCCACATATACATATATTATATGTATTATTTGGAGGTATAACGATTAGGAATTATTTAATTATGTATGATTAGTTTAATAAGATGAATTGATTAGATGTATGACTATTGATAAGTATAATTATATTAAGTTATTTGTATGTATTATTTAATGTATTTTTGTATGGAGTTTAAATCGCGTCTTGAGGTAATTATATAAGAATTACGTATTCGATATTGTTTATTGTTAGATTGTTATATTTCACCGTTCACCTATGTACCATAGCGAGATAAGAATGTATTAACGAATTTGTATTCGACTGTATGAGTAATTATGCCATAGCAGAGTTCAACTTATCTAGTTTTTACCGCTTTAATGTTTACATTTGTGGAGAGTGGGAGGTGAAATGTTGAGGGTGGGGGTAGCTCTCTAAAGAGTGGATTTTTAATTCACTCTTCCATCACTTCCTTTTCAAGTCTCATTCTAGACGCTGGCGCCCGCTTACCTCCGCCTATCTCAGATCCCTATCAGGCTTGCATTAGTAATATTTGAATAATTGTATTAAATATAAGAAGTGATTGCATGTCATACTATTTTATGTGTATATATATATATTGAGAATATAATTTTATTTGGGGTTTCTATTGTGAACTTTGTTTGTAATTGACTTTATTTTCTCCTCCTAAGGGTCCACGGTTATATTTTATAATTATTAAATCAATAAGGGGAAAGGTCATTACAAATGATATAGAATTAATATATATATTAAGTATAAAGATCTCAGGGTGGTATCCCATTCAATTATTTAAATGTAATTCAGATCAAAGGATCTGACTTTTCCTCGAGATCATAGCTTGGGCAGTGAACCCAATATAGCATATGTTTAGATTTATAATTATCTATATTTTTTTAAATATTGATAGATTTAAATGTTTATAATTTAGTTGGAGTTTTTCCCGGATATTTGGCTAAACTTTCAATCTAATAGCTGATCCAGATAATATTCCAAATATTTATTTCTGAATGTTTTTTTTTCAGATGTTCAGTTTCATATCAGTTCAGAATCATATATATATAATTTACAAGTGGAACTAGAACAGTATTATTGCTAATACCATGAATGTAAATGTAAACATTGCAAAAGATATAAAAGCAGGATTATAAGACAGAATAAATCAGTATTGTTTTAAAAGTCTAACAGTGTGTTTCATTTCGTTCCTTTTAAATATCTTTTTTTTTATATTATTCGTGTCACGACACATAAGTTAAATATATATATACTAGCGAACCCGACCGACGTTGTCCTTTTTTGACCTAGCAATTACATATATTGTCGCTACTGTACTAAAGAAAATAATTTGAATAAAGAATACAGCTATAGGATGTGAAAAAAAAGGAACTTAAAATAGCTAAATTAAAATAGTGCTATTTTTCAAACCCGACAATGAATTCATGAACTCATTGTGTTTATTTATAAATTATTATTTCCGTCAGTTTAGTTCAGGAAATGTTTCTTAATTAGTTAACTTATTACTATCGTTTTTAATTTGAATAAATTAAAAAAATAAAGTAGGATATTATGGAGTTGTAATGATTGATTTGATTCGTTGATATAGATATAGAAAAATATCTGACCCAACAGACGTTGTTCTGTTCGAACATTTAATGCTCGTCTCATTCGCCAATGCAATACATTATTAAAAACATTGAAACTAGATTAGTGTATAGAACAAAATATTTAGTTTGAATACGTTTCGTCACAATGCCCGATTCAATTTGTACGAAAAGTAGCCCAAAATCCTCAAATGAATGTCTTCGAACTTGTGTCAATCAGCTTAACCTTCTTAATTTTATGATTACAGAAATATTGGTTTATGTAAGATCAAAAAATAAGTATGTTGATGAGAAAGGATGTTAGGTAGGGAAAACGCTAACTCATACAACAGCCCGTATTTCTAGGTTAATTTTCTTATTTCCTGAATACAAAACGAACAAAGGCTGAGAATGTTAATGGTAGGGAGGCAGTGCTGGCAGCCTTCACTCGCATAGAGAGTCAGGAACAGTTGGGCTCTATTAAACATAACTAAATTGGCCCTTGACACCCCTACCGCTGGGGTGAGGGGTCTCTATTCGACCCCCACCCATCGGTTTAATTATACCTAACATCCAAAAGGATAAACATCCCCTCCGTATAGTACAATAATACCCTTCACTTATCAATATGTATATTATAAAAAATCAATATCTGTAACGAAGGATATTTATAGTTAGTTTTTCACTTTTTTCCGGCAGGAAATTTTGTTAACCTGACACCTATATTTTAGATATTTTAAAATTGTAATGAAGGTTGAACGAGAAAGTTTAATAATGGAATTTTAAATACAAACATATATTAAAATAAAAAACTGTCAACCATTGAATGGTGTGTTCTGTACTTGACTCTACCAGTTCAGAGGCCAAAGTGTGTTCAAGGTGTTTTATTACACCTCGTTCGCTCGCCAAGTTTCCTCCCTATCAAGGAATCCTTCTGCATGAATAATATATGTATATATATATATATATATATATATATATATATATATATATATATATATATATTTATTTATTTATTTGACACGAAACAGCTATAAAGGACTACGCGACTATGATGCAAGGTTTTATTTGTTTTTAATATTTTATTTGAAAAGAAAGATATGGCCAGGACCGGGACACGAACCCGGGTTTCTCACTTCTCCTCGACCCTTTTTAAAGCAAGTTATTGAGAGAAACTAAATACGCTGCCTTGTCCTGTATGAAGACAGATACCCTTGAAGTCGTGTGGCACCACCGTCTTGTGAGTTTCTTCCATCTGGTTTAACCCTCTCTTTTGAAATGTTGTGGACTAGGAAAGTTATCTGTTCCTGTCCTATAAATTGACAACTCTGTGGCGTTCTTTTTCTTCACCAGGTAAACTCTTCTTCTTGACCGCCCACAGAAGACTGTTATACGGAGAGGTGCTATCGAGGGTGACCCCTTGTTCTTTAAGGCTACTTAACTCTTCACGGATATCTGATCGGAGTGCCTGGGGATATATCCGTTTCTTGAAGTCACTCTATCTTGTCGCAAGGGAACTTCGTGGACCGTCCGGCCCGTTACCCCCAATATGTCCTCGTCATTAAAAATATATCTCGGAATTCCCTCTTAATATCTCTCCTCATATCCTCAACTTTGTTCTCCACATCTTTCTACCCCTTTACAGTGATAAGTGATCATGCCAATTATGTCTCAATTCCTACGATTGTTTCTTACCCTCGCTCCTACCTACCCTAACAAATCGCACCCCATTACAGCCTGGTTTTATTTATATTGCCAATATCCGTCTTCATAGCAGACATATAATCATAATCAAGGACTTAGTGACAGATCCAAAGTGGGTGGGCATTATATTCTGTTTGTTAAGGCTATAGATCGATAAAAATCCTGAGTTCTTATCTCCAGACAGAAAGTCAGAATCCCAAGCATTACCTCCATTGTTGCAGTATGAGTAATTCTCATTGAGGCTGCTGCCATTAAACATGAGCATTGTGTTGTATACTGGAGAAGCTATTGTAGCTTCTCCAATTTCGTTTTGAGTTTACCAAATTTCACTTTGTGCCACCATAATAAGGCAACAGTGCTGTCAAGTGCAGTCAGTAGATCAAATGTGGTTAGAGATCCAAAGTTATGCATATCAGCCAAGCCACTTTAAAGCTTTTTATTTGTGTCTTCCACATGTTGGTGTCAGTTTAGTTATACTCCTTGTTGTATTGCCTAGCTTTTCAAATGGAAATGAATTCTGTTTAAAGTTGAGATTAGCCATTACCAACCATTAGACCACACTTAGTTAACTAGTGATTTTTTTTTCTGTTTTATTTTCATAATATTGAAGTGAGGGTATGAAAAATAAAAACTGAAACATTCAGTTTAATTTTAGATTATTTGTTTATAAATAAATTCTTTTATTAACAAATGTTACACTATGCTAAAATCTTAGGCAGTAAGTAAAGTTATAACTAAGATGGTAAAAAAATATGCTCTGGAGAAGATATTGAGACCA
Organism: Arma custos; assembly: GCA_037127475.1. Lineage (NCBI taxonomy): Eukaryota > Metazoa > Arthropoda > Insecta > Hemiptera > Pentatomidae > Arma > Arma custos. The sequence continues at coordinate 117,005,332 of CM073761.1, read as the reverse complement.
TTTTTGAAACGTTTTCAGTTTAGTTTGGCATCAATTGTTTAAACTTACAATGTAACATTTTATAAAATAATTGTTTAATGACTAAGTTGATTTAATTAGGTATTAAAAATATAAAGTGATGAGGATAAACTATTTCAGAATATAAAACTTATGGACAGATATAATTATACCAATATTGCAACTAATAATAAGGTAATCAAATTAAAGAAGGTAGCTATAATAAGAAAATTTGTCAACATAATAATCATTACTCAACATAGCAAAATATTGTTAATATTTTTCCTATAATTATTGGGAAAATAGACTTTTAAACAATCATCCAAACCCACAAACATCACCAAAAAATGAAAAAAATATTGGAAAACCTTTGAAAACCAAATCATGTTTTCAATAGTTTTGGTAGTTTTTACCCCTTTTATTATTTTCTCTTTACAACCACCAGGACCTAAAAGCAAAATGTAGAACTGGAAAGGGAAATGATGTTTCCCAGGTTCGTCAGTGCCTCAATGTCAAAATGGATCCTATCTTAGGCAAAAAAAAAAAAGCATTTGTAACAGGTTGTTTTGGGTGACAGGAAAAATAAGCACTTAAATTAAAATGCTTGGATTGTCAAGATCTGAAACTGAATATATCTTTTCTCAGTTATTATTTTCAACTAGCACTTCAATGATTCACCAAGAGCATTTCAATGTTTTTGTTTTGTTTATGCTCTTTTCATTATCTTTTTCTATTGCTCCTCAAATTCCTCTATTAATTCCATTTTCTCCACAGTTTTATCATTTCTGAATTCGGAATCAATTGGATTTGATTTCACACTTCATTTAATTTCACTTCAGCTACAACATGGAAGATTGTGGAACAAGTAACAATTTAACACCTTTGAAAAAAAATACTTTTTAAATTATAGTTATACAGATGGTAGCTTGGTAGCTCAAAGAGCACTGAATTGCTATGCCTAAAAAATAATTTAATCTCTTAACAGCAGTGGTTGGACCTTATGGGATCTGATGACCCTACTTGGGCTTACCTAATCTCTTTAAAGAGGTTACCCCAAACTGGGGAAAAACCTGGTAGTAGAGTGTGTCACCTCCCTGCATAACCGTTGTGCTAGAAACCGTATAGTATCTACCATGTACTGAGCCCAAGATCCTTCATACCCCTATAACTCTATAGTGCTTTTTTTTTTCTTTTAGTTCTATCAATAAAACCTAAAACAATTTTTTGTATCAGATTTATATTATGTCTCCACTCTATATCTCTTAAACCATTAGTTAGAAAAAACGTTGTAAAATGTTTTATACCTTTGAACTACCTAAATATGCCTTCAGCTTTAATTTATTTTTAAACTAAAGCATAAAACAAGGCATAACACTACCTATCCGTAAGCTCCTCATCACTTCTTTCATCATCCTTTGACTATGGCTGTGTGGCTTATGGTGGGCTATCGAACAAACTTGATGAAAGACTGAGACAAATTATGAACAGGGCTCTTCGGTTTGTCTTCGACGCCTCGAGGAAGTATCATGTGTCCCACCTCTATGATGAGTTAAAGTGGCTTCTCCCTTCTATCCCTAGACTCTATTTCCTAGGTTCTTTCTTATACCAAGCCATCAACTCACAACATCCATCTTACATCTATAATCTCCTACAGTTCAAATCCTCTATCCAATCCCAGGGCAAAAGATCCCGCCTTTCCGACCTTTATTCCCGTTCCCACAGAACCAAAACTTTTGAGCGGTCCTTCCTAGTTCGGTCTACCTTTCTTTGGAACTCACTCCCACCCGATATCCGTCATGAGTCTTCTTTATCCACATTCAAATCCAAACTATTCCTTCATCTCCTTAATTCCCAAACAGATGCTCTCTAATCAATTAAATAAATGAGATATATTCAACATAATAGATCAAGTAAATACTGTAAATATTCCACACTCATTATTCATATTATTAGATGTTCTTATCTATTTTATTATTTTTCCATTACCTAATTTCAGTTTGTTGTAAATTTATTTTTTGTTTGTTTTATATGTATATATGTATGTGTGTGTGTGTATGTATATATATATATATATATATATATATATATATATATATATTTATTTATTTATTTCTCTATCAGTATATATATATATATATTTTTTATTTTATTTCTATTATGTAAATAATTAATATTTGAATGTTTTATGTATGTATGTGTGAAAATATTCCACACTCATTATGATAATATTATTCATATTATTAGATGCTCTTATCTACTTTATTATTTTTTCCATTAGCCGATTTCTATTTATTGTAATTTATTTTCTATTATTTTTTTTTGTCTTATGTAGGTATATATATATATATATATATATATATATATATATATATATATATTTCTTTTGCTATGAGAACATTTGTTTTAGCTCATATTTAATTGTATTATTCCAATAATGTAGCCATTTTGGCCAGAAATATTTCTATTAATTTCTGTACAATATTGTTATTCTTAAGGGACCTGGTCCCAGAATAAAATTATTTTTCTATTCTATTCTATTCTATTCTTAATAAAGCCTATTGCAGGAGCCAATGATGTGATAGTCTGTTTCATTCTCAGCCTTAGTAGAATTGACAGCAGCACATACAGAAATTATGTATACCCTTAGGCTTCTCACACTCTCAATAATATATTTTTAAAAAACAATACCAAATGAATAAAATTATAATCAGTATTTAAAGCTCAGAAAAAATGTATCTAGACCCAGTCTAACTTCTCCCTTCCTTCCTTCCTTTCTCTTTAAATGTTGGAAAATTCTATTGGCACATAGTTTTAATCCTATTTTAAGAAAAATATGTAAAAAAAAAAAGGATTTCATTTTCGTGAGGTTATCACCTTAGGTTTTTTAAAAATGTTAAGACTTAAACACATTGACCTCTATACATTATTATTTGGCTACTTCATTTATTTTATATCCTTATAAACCAATATTTTATTCCTGTCCTCTTTCATCTCTCCCTCACACTCGTGTCACATTACTTTATTTTTAAGAGATTCTTTCTCCCCTTTATGGTCCCCCTTTAGATCCTTTATAGTATGGTCCCTCTAGTTGTTGAAAATCGTAATTCCATAATGGTCAAATAACCTCCAATACCAAAATAAGAAGTGACTAGCCATTTAAATGATGTTTTGAAAAAAAAAGTCTACTTATAGTTCAATTTTTTCAAAGTTTAATAGACTTATTAATTGATTCTTTCAATTTTCTTCAATACTTTGGCTCTAAAATATCATGTAAAAATAACATAAACAATAAATACTTGTTATTAAATCGTTTATTCAGTTTTAAAAATTGAGGTGGAATCCACCCCACAGTGTCAACAGTGTAGGTCAAAAACACGGTGTAGTTCCAGGGTTAAGAATTCAGAATATCACAGAAAGAGGGGTTAGTATCCATAATATATCCAAAATAATTTATATTTTCTATCAGTAATAAAAAATTCTTTAAAATAATAAAGCATATAATATTATAATAAAATATATGAAACTACAACATATTATTAAATCCAATCATTTATGACTTATTATGCGGTCACCTACTGGCTTCCTCACTGAATGCTACATACTATATTTATATAAGCTTTCTCATTTAAATATTGATTACCACTTAAAAATTTGGATTTTACTTTCCATCTCCAAACTATAATTTTAAATTATTATTCAGTCAATCGTTTATTTGCAATATACATTGAGTATTGATACTTTTAGGCTAATTCTATTTATTAAATAAACCCATACAACAATGTAGTTAGATTTTATAGATTAAAAAATGAAAAAAAGGTGTGAAATGATTAAAAAAAGGTAAGTAAGTGGACGAATATAAGGATATTACCTGCTTGAAGGACTGTAAATAAAAATAACTACCATAAGGCCACTTAAATAAAAAGCTGTCAATGTAAGTGATGAGGAAGCTAATAGCTTCATGGAAAACCTACTGAGATATCTAAAGAAAAAAATTGATGGTCCTGTCTGTATACAATGTAGACATATATAAGCATACATAATCCTTTTTTTGAGAAAGAGGATTTCCTCAAATTTTATGAGAGTATTTTTTTCCAAACCTTCCTGCTAAGAGCAACTTCTTCATTCAAGTATCTTACTATCTCTTCCTGAACTTGGTTAGTCCATGAGATTCTTGGTTGGCCTCTTCTTCTTCTTCTTTCAGAGCACCAATACCGGCTCACTTTTGGTATTCTTCTATTTTCCATTCTCTATAGGTGTCCAATAAACTCCTTTGCAATCCTTTAATGGCGATTCTTTGTAATCCTTTGATAGTGATTCTTTCGAGAATGGTATAATGAGTTTCCAATATCTTTCAAACTACTGTATTGGATATCCTCTCACCCCTTGATATTCAGGCTTCCCTTCACCGGAAGTGCATCTCTGTGATGAGTAGGTATCTTTTGTTGTCCCACTTTCTCAATATCCATGTTTCACAGTCATATAAAATTATAGCCATTTTAATAGTATGAAATTTTTGTTGTTGTTTTTAGGATAGTAATACTCCACAGTAGTGAATTGAGCACACCAATAGCTTTTCTTCCTTCTCTGGTTCTTCCTAATATACCCACTTCCAATGTTGCAGCTTTTTGTAGGACAGTTCCTAGGTATTTGAAGTTAGAAACATATTTAATTTGTTAAACCTTCACTTCTAATGTTCCCTCTTCCTCAGTATCCAAATATTTGGTTTTTTTGAAGTTAATCTTCACTCCCCAGTTATTATATTCTTCCAGGAATTTCGTACAAATGTATTCTGCATCTTCTTTGACCTGTACTATAATGACTTCATTTTCTGTGAATAATAGTTAATAAAGGTAAAAATCATCCTGAATCTGGAGCCGAATCCTTCAACATTTCTTTGACTACTCATTTGTAGCACTTAGTATTAATATTTTAAATTGCATATGTGATAAACAGCATCTTTGAAGGAGTCATTTAGAAGTTTGGAATTGATGTGATAATATATTTCCAACTTTTATATGGCATATTTTATTACTCTAATATGACAGTACAACTTAAAGTGTCATTAATGTTTGCTTTTCGCATGCATTCCCAATGATATTCAGGTGAAACACTGTCATTGGCCTTTTAAATATTGAAAAATATTAAACTAAGCTGTTTCTGTTCGCTTTAAGTTTTCTAGAAGCTACCTTAATGTAAATATATTACCTATACAAGATTTTCTCATGATAAAACAACACTTCTAGAGTTGTAAATTTTTTCACTATTCCTTTATTCTATAACCCTCCAAATACTTTTATTATTATGTTGATAACACATATATACCTATAATTATTTAGTTGGGTCTTATCACCTTTTTTATAAGTGGAGATGCTGTGTTATATTTTCATCTCCTCAAATATGACATTCTCTCCGATAATTTTATTGAATATTTGTGTTAAAATAATCACGATGGCTTGCCCACCGTATTTAAGAAATTCCAAATTGATTCCACCTGGCTAAGGGGAAATTTCGTGTTTACCTTTCTTGAGGATATCTTTCTCTGTAATTGGTTCCTCAACATGTTGTGAATCCTGTCATTTCCTCCTGTAGTGCATTTTGGTTCTCAGTAATAGAGTCTCATAATAGTTTACCCAGTTTTCTATTGGTATTAATTGTATTGGCTTTATGTTTTCTGGTTTGTCTCAAACTATTAAGAACATTCCATACTTCAGCAGACCTCTTGCAGCTAACTGACATGCAATCTTAGAACATTAAGCTTCCCACTTAGGTTTTTCCCTTTTCGGACTAGGTTTTTAACTTATCCTTCTTCCACATAATTTCTTATAATCCCTTTTGGTTTTGGTATTAACCATATCTGATAGGCTTTCCTTTCTCATCTATTGCAATTTTTGATTCCTCTGTTATAAAGTTTGTTCTACTAATCTTCTTATTCTGAGTTCCACTCAGTTCTTCTTCACTTCTTATTCTGAGAAGTATGTTGTATGCCACTTTTTTTTTTCACTTATATAGAAAGTACATCATAAAGATCTACAGAATTCTTGTAACCTATACTTTCTAGTTCCTGCTCGAATCTTGAAGCCTATAGATTCATCATATATATACTCTTTTCATCCAAAAGTTCAACTTTATATCAGATGATAGATTATTCCTTAGTTACATTTGTTTTTAGATGGATTCCTTATATGTTTCCAAGGCCAGACTTATTTATCTTCCACCAAATAAAGTTAGAACAACAATCAGCTTCTATAAACCCTCTAACATCTAAGTTGACTGCCTAGATATTACTAAGCCATTAATTGACTGTAGATTCCTTGATTCTTGATTCCATGTGCATCCGTATGTTGGAAGAATGAATTTGTAATCCACAGATTATATTTAGAGCAAACTTCAATCAACATAGCACCATTGTTGTTCCTGGTTGATTACCTGAACCTTCCTACAGCTGAGCTATTCTCTCCTGATCCCAATCTTGTATTTAAATCTCCCATAAAAAGTAGTTCTTTTCTTGGAGGGAAAAAAACCTGTACTACTATATCCCATGAAGGGTCTTGGGTTCAGTATGTGGTAGAGATTGTACTGTTTCTTGGAAGTTTGCAAGGGTAGGTGATTTTCCTAGATCCTTAACAACCAGATTATTCCTCTTTTTTTGGGTAGCCACTTTGTAGAGCCTGAGTGAGCCCAGGAGGGTCCTAGACCCCATAGGATCAATCTCTCACTGCTAGAGATTAAATAAAAGTCTACCATGCAGTGGAATTTGAACCTTTGGCAAGGCCAGTCCTCTCCCTTTTCTTGGTGAAATATTATCTAAAATTTCCCTTAGGCTTTCCTAAAAATATTCTTTTTCATGGTTATTTGATGTAAATAACCATGGATAAATTATGTATAATCTTCTATTATCACCTCTCTTATATTATATTAAGTCATTATATCTCAATTATATTAGGTCAAATCAATTTTTGTTAATATTTTACTTATGAACATAGCTTTTACTTATATTCATGGCCCATTTTTATCAAAATGGAGACACCTGCCCTAGTTCTTGTGCTTCCGTCAACATCACTCCACATGTGTAAGTACACACTCATAATCTCTTCTTCATAGCCTTTCTACTTTATCTCAGTCTGTACTACTACATTCATATGGCATATTTTTATCTCTACAGGAAAACTGCCAATTTTTGTTGCTATGCCCTGAACATTTCAGCATCTAAACATTCATCCTTAAATGTGTTCCATGTTTTTGCCAGTTAGTATATATATATATCCCAGGCATTTTCACATATTTACATGTAATGCACATTTATCATAAGGGATGAGGGAGAAGCAAGCCCCCTCATTAACCCCTAACCTAAAGGACCAGGAAAATTTTAATTGGAAGTAAAATGTAAGGGAGAACTGTCTGAGGGATTCACCTCTTATAATGGTGTTCGACAGGGAGATTTCCTGGCTTGTCTGCTCTTCAATATTGGTCTGGAAAAATCTATAAGAGAGTCTAAGATTCAGACCAGTGGGACCATCTTTAACCATATGGTACAGATCCTGGGATATGCTGATGATATCGACATTATTGGGAGATCAAGAACTGTTGTGGAAGAGGCCTTTCTTGCCCTTGATGATGCTGCTAGGAAGCTGGGACTTGCTGTCAATTCTGACAAAACCAAATATATGATTGCTGGTAAACAAAGAGGTACTAACAAAAGATTTATCCAAATTGGCAATTACTCTTTTGAACAGGTTGATGAGTTTGTATACCTCGGATCTCAGGTCAATTCCATCAATGACGTCTCGGCAGAAATAAAGAGGCGAATAGCATCAGCCAATAGGTGCTATTTTGGACTCTGTCGCCACTTAGGAAGTAGCTCGTTATCAAGATCTACAAAAACAAGATTATATAAGACGCTAATTCGACCAGTACTAACCTACGCATCAGAAAATTGGGTACTTACGAAGTCTGATGAAAAGGATCTCTAAACATTTGAGAGAAAGATACTCAGACGCATCTACGGCTCAGTAAAGGATGGTTTAGTTTGGAGAAGACGCACAAACAGGGAAGTATACTCATTGATTGGTGAGCCTGATGTCGGAAAAATTGTGAGGATTGGTAGGCTGCGCTGGGCAGGTCGTGTAGCAAGGATGGGAACTGATGAGATCCCAAATAAACTGCTTAATGAGCGCCTACACGGAACAAGACCGAGAGGCCGCCCTAGGCTGGGATGGTTGGATAGTGTTGAAGAAGATACAAGGACCCTGCTCGGAGTACGGAATTGGAGAGCAGCTGCACTTGACCGGTTAAGCTGGCGGAAGCTGCTTGAGGAGGCCAGGACCCAGTAATGGGTTGTTGCGCCGATTGAAGAAGAAGAAGAAAATGTAAGGGAAGTTCGAATGGATATTTTACCACTAGTTTAAGCTAAATAAATATATTTCCTCTGAATATGCATATTTTAGTATAAAAACTTTATACTTCTGTTTCAAACAAAAAAGCTCATAATAAATACTTTCTTAAGAACTCAGAATATAACAAGAAGAGTGTTTAGTATTCATAAAATATCTAAAACAATTTACATTTTTTGTCTACTATAAAAAAGATATTTAAAATAATAAATCACATATAATTATAATAAAACGTATGATAATACAGCAAGAGAAATATATATTTTTAATTCAATCAATAAGTTATTATTTATGACTTATTATGAGGTCATGTATTCACTTTTTCACTTGATATTGCATACTATATTCTATTTAATTCAGTATTTATTTATTTGTTTTAAGATTTTATTTATTATGGGTAATATCCATATACAAGTCTATCACAAATGGCCAAAAATTACGTAATATTTTCCATATTACATATTGTACTTGACCTAGTTTTTTCTTAATTTAAATACAATAGAATATTATAATAGAATTTAAGACAAAGAAAATGGTCTGGGTGGTGGTCAAGATAATTCTCTTATATAGGGAGGACTGTTTATTGGTAATCAACGTTTTGACCCATATTGCAGGTCTTATTCAGGGCTAAGGGCTATTATAATACTATTTAGTTAATAACCTATTTTGCAACAGTTTATGGTCTTAAAAAAAAAACAAAGAAAAAAGTATAGTATACTTATGTTTTTCTTTTTTAACTAATAGCAGGATATGCTTATAAATAATATTTTCAGAAATGTAAACCTTATAAACCTGACTTTAAGCCAGCTTATTAAAATAACATCCAATAAAAAATTACAAACATTTTGTAACAATAAGGGATTATTTAAATATATACAGTATTTAAAAAATAAATAATTCACGAATATTAAACCTTCTTTTTTAGGCATTAAAAAAGGCAGACTATGATTGCCAATGTTATTATAATGTTTTATTGTTAAAATAATTACATAAATACAGCAAAGATAAAAGATGAATGATAAAGAGTTTGCATTTACTTTTTATTAAACATTTTACATTCCTGTTGAGGATTACTTTTCAAGATAGTCTCGTTTACTGAAATTTTGATCTGATATTTACCTGATAGCCTGAGCTGCATTAACATTCTACCATATTAAAAATTATAGCTAGCATCAACAAGTATTGAGTGATTTGGTGGGTCTCGCAAAAAGAATATTTAAATGGTTACTACATCTTTAAATTTTTAATGGTTCCATATTTTCTTCTTGTAAAAAACTTCTATATTTATTTAAAATTCTATTAAAATTATATTTATAATGACCAGGTTGTCTTAAAAAATCAAATCACCTTCATCAATGGTATCCAATTATATTTTAGTGATAAAGGATTTGATGGGCATAGCTTTCTTTGTTACTTTCAGGAAACATATCTAGGAAATCTAAATTCTTCCATTTCCTAAGTTTTAATTAACTAATGGAATGCATTCTTCATGATGTAGTAGCCGATGTTTGTAGAACCTGTTTCCACTTGGATCAAAAACGCTGGTATGGTTTTACATAGGAAAATACTTATTCGTAGAAATTTATGTTTGCATTTTCCACATTATCTATACTCAGTAGACTCCACACCTGGGAACAATAGAACAGTGAAGTGTTGATAATGTTTTTTTTAAAATTTTCCTCTAACTTTTGAACAAATATTAATAACAGTCCCTATGGCTATATTGTATTTTGAGATCGGCTTTTTACTGATATTAAAAAAAAACATTTTTAAATAAATTAACACTAACAAAATTATAATGTAAAGGATATAGTTGGGGGGTGCAGTCAATAAGTACACAGAATAAGTGATGAACTTATATTATGTGCCGACGTTTCAACCTACAGTGTAGGTCATCTTCAGGGCGATTAGGAGCGCGTGGCCATTGGATTTAACGGCTAGCAGGTACTGCTAGCATCAACAAGTAGTGCAGTACCTGCTAGCCGTTAAATCCAACGGCCACGCGCTCCTAATCGCCCTGAAGATGACCTACACTGTAGGTCGAAACGTCGGCACATAATATAAGTTCATCACTTATTCTGTGTACTTATTGACTGCACCCCCCAACTATCTCCTTTACATTAGATCATCCAGTCAACTATTTTCATCTCATTTTAACAAAATTATAGCTATCGACTGCTTCAAGTATTTTTAATTCTCCATATATTTATGTTGTGCTGTATTTCTTTGGCTGCTCATTCAAAAAATTCAAAATTTAGTTTTATTCACATTTATTGTTAGTTTGTTACAATTACAATATTTCTGTAAAATATTAATTTTCCTTTTAGGTCCAAGTAGAAATTGGTAAACTGCAGGGACAATATATAACCAAAAGTTATACCTGACAAACCTCTATTACGGAAGTGTACCAATATATCAAATAGGAGGAGATTAAACAGCATAAGACTCAATGTCTCTCCCGAGCACTCCCTCAGTAATTATTATTTTTTTGCAACAGTCCTCCAATGGTTCCTTTTACATGTGTAATTTCCATACATGCAGGGCTCTCAGACTCTAAATATTTAAATTTTAAAACTTATTGGAAAAGAGTTTCTCCCATAACCACTAATACATTTGCCCTTTTCCTTAGAAATTAATTGTGGATAATAGTGTTTAAAATGAGAACATTTTCTACATAGCTCCTTCTGGTTCTGAACCTGGATTGGGACTCTGGCATGACTTCAGCTTATAAGGTGGTTCTTTCCAAAGGATTCAGGTAAGTTTTTAATGCACAGTTTGCTAAGGATGTATTGTGGCGTCGCCTTTATTATAAATCATGATACTGATCATTTCAGCCCATGCATCACATTCTTCTTCATTAAGAATTCTATTGAATAAATTAACAATATATGTTCACACATTAGAAGGCTAATTCTTGTAAACCTCATAAGGAACACAGTTTCTCCCCATATAAATCGGTATATTACCTTATTTTTTTAAAATTTCTTCTATAATAATTTCTATTTTTTCAAAAACATTTTTATATCTAAGCTAGGATTTATTTAATGTACAGCAATAATTTATTTCAAACTATCAAAAAGATATTGGATGCTAAATACTATATTTACGGATAAGTGCAAAACATGCTTCCTCATTTAAAAATATGGCTTCCTCTCAAAATGTTTGGTTTTAATTTCCATATTTAAACTATGATTATATATTATTAGTAATTTATAGTCTAAACTGAGAGCACTAACACCATTTGTTTTGAATATTTACCACATCAAATAAGCCCATACCACTATTTAATAAGATTTTATAAAGTAAAAAAATGACAAAAATCAGTTTTCTGAGAAAGCAAGTAACTGGGTGGTACACACTATAGCAAAATTGAATTGTTCAAAATAAAAATGAAATGTTTTTATTGGGAGGCTCTTTGGCAAATGGTAGAAATGTCATGTGCTGGCATTGAATAAAATACAATTTTAAAATTTTATGAACAGAATATAAAGTGCTATAAAATTGGATAGCAAAATACAAGATTTTATTAGTAATAGTAGTACTGTTAGTAATAAGAAGTATTAACAAAAACAATTGATTTTTTTTTAAATGGCTATTTAATGGTGATTAAATATTGTACAGAGATATTATGGGTTTGTGATTCAATAAATCTGTAAAAAACTAATCAAAAATACATGATAATATGGCCAATTGAATGATCTGAGTTCTGTTCATAACTGTAGTATTCAATGTCTTGATTTTTCAGGAGATAAAAGTTTGAATTATATGATAAATTAGGTAGTCGGTCCAATCCAGAAAATAACTTACTCAAAGGAATGTGAAACCTGAAAATATAATTGATCAAAAATTATTATCTCTTAATTATTATATGAAAGAATATTTAATAAATTACAAGCATATTACCTGTAAACGTGGATGTATTTTATGTAGATATGGATTTATATTGAATACACTACAGAAGATCTTGCACCACTCGAGCAATAGCTCTTATCTCAATTGGTTGGAGATATGATGATATAAATTTTAAGTACATCCAACTTGTATAGGAAAGTGTGGTCAACCAAGAAATTTGATCATCACCTACAGGAGGACCAAATAGCCTGTTGAATGTTCCGTTCCTAATAATAAATAACTGAGAGATTCTAAAGGTAACCAGTAGACAACAGAAAATAGTAAAACATGTCAAATTCACAACTACTACGTAGGCAGCAGAGAAAAATAGATGATGACGTTCGCGTAAACATCTAATAGAAGAGGTTAATTGAGCTAAATCTTTATCATCTAATGTTGCATGAATGAATTCTGAATAAAGTCCCAGATGAAATTCATTATATCTTTTAAGGAAATATAATATGTTAAAAGACTTTAAACTTAGGCATAGCAGTGAACAAACTGCCAACAAAAGTATCCAATCACATGCCAGGGTAAAAATAACACGAATCAGATTTTTGTTAGTAAGCCGCGAAGAAAGTATATCGTTTATTACAAAACCCAATGTAGCATCAATGTCCCTTTCTTGTGTAGAAATCCATACGACATCTTTATGCATCGAAATGATCCGGAATTCTAATATTTTGTATAACAGTATGCTTAGAAATACAATTACAATTCTTATAAATACTAGCTTGTAATAATCTTCATACTCTGTAGGAGGCAAAACTTTTACAATGAGCGTGCTGTTGACTGGCGAAAAGTTCCTGTTATAAAAGCAGCTACCTGTAGATTGAAAATAAGAGAATTCCCCATCAACTGGAACACAACGTTCTTTAAAAATACACACAATTGCCCATTCCATAAACAGTGACAATGTCCACAAATAAGCAAATGTTTTTAGTGTGCCAAAATAGTTTAAAACATTGTTTACAAATTTAATTAATGTAACTAATGCTTCAGCCATTGTAATTAGCCAATGTTATGATTAAAAAAATCGATTTCTCAGCGATCTACTTTTGAAATAATAACATCATATGGTTCATCTAAATACGACCAAGTAGTTAATAAATATACTATTGATATAATTTTAAATATACAAAACCCAGTAATTTATAATTATTATTATATTTATTACATTGTAATTATAATATTTGTATTTGATTGTATGTAAACATTTGCTAATAAATACAAAGAAGTGAATAAATTATTTCTTATCTTCCCCTCTGTTGGCCAACATATGGTTGAAAACGTTTTATAAAGGATTGTTATAGCAGATATTCTAGAAAATACATTGAAGTATTTACCATGTTTCGTTATTGGTATTCATTGGCACGATCCAGAAATACAGATCGTAGAAAACAAAACACGGGCAAATTAACATTGATTCCCTACCTCTTTTCCATTGACAAACATTTTTTAATATTTAAGGAACTATAGAAAATTTAGAATAGAAAACGGTTTTAGATATATTAGAACTATTATTACAAATACTCAATATTTATGGTAACTTCTTTATACCACTATTAACGCATTAACAAAATTATCTCGTAAACTGATTTCTAGGGCGAGGATCAAGTTATCTAGTTTCAGGCTGATCATTTAGAACTGGAGCTTGTTAACCATTTCCTACCCATTCATCTGGCCACGAATTAGTTTCCATGGAACGGATTAAAAAAAATTCCATAATATTCCTACTTGCCAATGGTTCATGAGTAATTCTTGAGATGAAATAATAAAAATCAAGTTATGTTGCGGCTCATGATGGAAGATTCACCTTTAATCTCCACATCTGTTAAATTTTCAGCGAAAAATGATTAGGCAAGAATAAGATGGATCCTCTATGACCTAACAGCCAATTGCAGGAGTTGGCAGGGAAATGATCATCTTTGTCATAGTCTCCATGTATCATGAATGGGGAATTTAGGAGAAAAAAAATCATTTTATTAGCTGATATTGGGTGACGGAAACCCACTAGTTTCAAAGCTAGCTACTTCTTCAATCCCCGATAATCCTCAAAGGTGTCTGAAAAGTGGATAGCCTCGTGAACTTATAAGTTTAATTTTTTATTTGAGTACTACCCTGGGTAGTTTCTCTACTTGCCTTCATACACACCATTATGTACCATTTATGCAATCACATTTAATGGTTGTAATGTTATAATAGAGGTGTAAATTCCAATAAAATTTATAAAACTTAAAAATAAGTAAATCAGGTGTATGATGTTATTGTTTTAAAGGTACGCTATGGGGTACCCCCTTCTGCCTAACGGTTCACTAACCCCCATTTTGCAATTTATACAACTGTTCATTTAATTGTACTACTCGTTGCTCAAATTGTATCACTGTGATTTACAACTATTCTGGAGTCCAGATTGTATTTTTTTTCAATATAGTGTTAGCAGGTAAAAAAAAATCAAGTCATTATCCCAGCATTTTTATTTGTACTTTCATCCCAATGCTCAAAGTATATATAAAATATTTTTTTAATATTTTATTTGAAAAAAAAAAGATATGGCCATCTCCGTATATCTATATACAGATATAGGATCAGTAAAAAGAACTGATAAGGCTGGCCGAGAAACGAGCCAGGGTGGCCGAGATGGTTGAGGCGTCACCACGGAGAGGTGAAAGACCCGGGTTCGAGTCCCGGTCCTGGCCATATCTTTTCTTTTCAAATAAAATATATATAAAATAATTTGGCTTCTTGGAGTATATTGTGTTTTACGAATTCTAGTTCATTTAATATATGTTTATTTTACACAATGTAGTAGAAAAAAAGTTAAAAATCATTATACATGATCTAGTGTCTATCAGAATTTTATTTATAAAACAAGAATTATTAATTATTACCTCATTTCTATTTCCAAGATGAAATTGTATTAATTTCTTCGATTTTTAAATACAATAATTTAATATTAAAATGAAAAAAACTTTATTTATAATGATTACCTATAAAATTACTTCCATATACATTCGTTCATAATTAGGTCTACACAGGGAGCGAAGAACGGGGCTCAAATCTGCAAGGACCTATAGAATCCAATGTTCAATGGAAATAAAAGAAAATATATTCTATTCAACGAACTACACTTTATTTAATCATTTAATTCTGTACTATGTAATAATAAAAACTTTAAAAACATTATACATGCTGTAGTGTATTAATACTTAAGTATTTGAGAAAATGATAAGTAGAGTGATTTCTGTGATTATTAACTTAACTATAATAATTGAACAAAGATTGAATGAACTTGATAGATAACAAATGACTAAAAAACTTGATTCAGTATGAATTGGTTCATGGCTCGGCCAACACTCAGAAAGAACTTGCAAAGACCTGTTGCATTCTATAAAGCAAAGAAACTCAAACGGCTTCTTTGAGAACTTGGCAGTCAGGAACCTGGAGTCTAACATTGAACCACCTAATGGTGAAGAAATAATGGACGGTATTGATCGTTTTAAGAACAATAAGGCACCTGGAGGCGATGGCTTGCCGGCCGAATTCTTCAAGTGCGGGAGTGAAGAACTGTTAAAGAGAACACTAAGGTCCTGCGTTCTCTTTAACAGTTCTTAAACATCTGGGAAGAAGAAGTATTGCCAGAAGATTGGAAAAATACTGTAATAATTCCTGTATTCAAAAAAGGTGACAAATTCAAATGCCAACACTACAGAGGAATCTCTCTTCTGTCTTGCAGATACAATATCCTCTCTAACTTTCTATTCTAGCGTCTCCTACCCGTTGCAGAACAGAAGCTTGGACCCTACCAATGCGGTTTTAGGTGGGGAATATCTACAACTCAAATACTTTACAAGGCACTAAAGGAGTTCAACATTCCCGATAAATTAGTAAGACTGGTAAAGCTGGCTATGAGGGATTTGAGATGCACTGTGCAGATTGGTGGGGAAAGAGTTTCTCTGTAGAGAAGGACTTCGCCAGGGAGATGCGTTAGCATGGCTCCTGTTTAATTTGGCACTTGAGAAGGCAGTGAGGGATGCTAGTCTGCAAACCCCGTTACTTTGTTCCATTGACAGTTTTCACTCGGATGATCCAGTTCTTGGCATATGCATATGATGTGGAGGTCGGTCATTGAACTCCATCCGAGAAGGATTCTTAGCCCTGATGGAGGTCATCAAAACACTTCGGCTAAAGATATCCTAGTCATTAAAAGAAAAATCCTCTGAACAAACTTCGGTGGAGCTTATCTATGTAACTGGCGAAGGAGAACAAATAACGAAGTCTACTCAATGTTTAACGAAGCAGGCGTTATTTACTCCTTAAAGACAAGATCCGGGATTGCTCTGCAATCTCCTTAAATTCCTACCCCCTACATACTTTCTCATCCTTCCATCCTATCTCGCAAATAGAACTTTCCAAGTTAACCATAATAATGCTTATTCATCCCTCTTTTCCCAATCTGCTGGAGCTCCTCAAGGTATCCTTGGCCCAGTCCTTTATACAGTTTATACAGCTGACATCCCGACTCATCCTAATACTATCCTCATCACGTATGCTAATTGTACATGGGTATTATCAGTCAACACCAATCAAGTTATTATATCCCAAAGCCTCCAATCCCATATCACTGATCTTAAAGAATGGTGTCAAAACTGGAGAATTAAAATAAATCCTCAAAAATCGCATCAAATCATTTTTACCTTACGTCGTAAACCAATGACTTCATGCCCTTCAGTATCCTTTAATAATATCCCACTGGTGCCTGTAGAACAGATTCGATACTTAGGGTTGTATCTCGACAAAAGATTGGTTAATCGTTTGGAACCTCATACAAGACTGAAAAGACAAGAAACCGCTCGACGTTTCAGGCTACTTCAACACTTACTAGACAAACGCTCTAAGCTCTCAATTAATTACAAAAAACTCATCTACATGACCATCATACGACCTATTTGGACTTACGGAGTAGAGCTTTGGGGCTCCACTAAACCAACGAATTCCTCTCGTATCCAATGCCTACAATCCAAAATCCTTCGTAAAATACTCCTTATTTTGTTAAGAATAAAGTCATCCATAATGACCTTAATGTCCCGTTTATTGCTGATTTGGCCCGAATCCGATATCAATCTTATCATGACAAACTTGATTTCCACTCAAATCCACTAGTTTCAAACCTCGCAACCTCTTCAATTCCTGATAATCCTCCGAGGCTACTGAAAAGAAGATGGCCTCGTGAACTTCTAAGCTGAACTTTTTATTTGAGTACTACCACTGGGTAGATTCTCTACTTGCCTTTTTCTCTGGACATGATTTATCTTTCATTCAATTCCCGATAATCCTCCAAGGCGTCTGAAAAGAAGATGGCCACGTGACCTTCTTTTCTTAGTTAAACTTGTGATTTGAGTACTACCAGTGGGTAGTTTCTCTACTTGTCATTATCTCATGTCATACTTACAACTGTATTACAATAATACTTGTAAGTATGACAACAGTATTATTGTATTACAGTATTATTGTAATACAGTTGTAAATATAAAAAAATAAATTAAAAAAAAAGACAAGAAGAATGCGGTGGGCTGGTCATGTGAATAGAATGGAAAATGAGGCCATTCATAAAAAAGTTTTGAAAGAAAATCTCTACTGCACGAGAAGAAGGGGGAGACCGAAACCTAGGTGGTCATATGGTTTGGACATATGCCGGATGACGGCAGTAAAAACCGAGAAGATTGGATGAAGCTGGTTGAGGAGGCTAGGGCCGTCACCATGTTCCAGGGCCATAAAGTAGTCCAACTAGTACTTAATTTAATCATATAATTTTGTAATACGGAGTGAAAAAACATTGCGATCTATTATATATGTTCTGGGGTATAGCAAATGCCATATAAATAAGAAGTGAATTACTATCTCATTTCTTTTTCGAAGATGAATTTGTGATTTCTTCGATTGTTAACTATAATATCTTGATTGATAATAGTTGACCTTATACAGATATATAGGAGAAAATGGTCCGGGGGGAGGTCAATAAATTTCTCTTAAGTATGGAGAAATGTTTATTAAAGAGCCAACGTTTTGCCCCCACTACAGGGGGTCCGCCACCCCCCCCCCCTCTCGACAGCCCTGAAGAAGACCTGCAATGTGGGTCGAAACGTTGGCTTTTTAATAAACATTTCTCCCTACTTAAGAGAAATTTATTGAACTCCACCCGGACCATTTTCCTCCACGTTAACTATAATATTTACTACGGAAAAGCAGAGGGGTGTTTCAGATACAAATTGATTACTAAACAATCCAAGGAAGAAATGATTCTGGGAGGAGTCTCAATTACGGTCCGACCAGGTGTAGGAGGTAAAATAAAATATTTCAAATCACTCAAAACTTCTTGAAGCCCCATCACTAGGACTTCGATCCCTGTTATAACCCATAACCTTAATCCTTTTTAGATCCTCAACACCCTATTAAACTGCAACCTGTGCAGGAAAATAAGTGATAATATGTACATATAAACATTATTAACCAATAAACGCTTGTATGATTAAGTCTGTTTTAGAAGATTCTTCAATTTTTTTCGGGGCTCCATAGGATTTTTTTTTCTTATTTTGATGTCCTTATTTCAAATTTACAGTTAGGCCACTTAACCATGAAAATCTTGTAGAGTCAGCTTCCTCTGCCTTTTCCGAATGTCCAAAGGATTAATAAGGTTTTCAGAACATGAAAAATAATTTTCTAGAAGGTTGCTTAGTTAGTGAATGACAGTAAGTCATATTTAGCAGTTGCAACTTTTGCCGTCTAATTGTAAAGTCAATCAATTTTAAGCTATTTTCTTTCATTTATTATTGTACTTACATTCTCTTTAATAACTTCATTGATCGTTTAACACGAATCAGAAATATTATTGACTATAGCTTCTCTTTTTCTCTCGTTATGGACGCTCATGTTCCAGAACATTAATATTTTGTAAACTCGGAAAAAAAAAATCTTTAAAAAAAACAACACTTTATTGATATTTCTATTGAATGAATTTGTTGAAACGCTATTACTCCATTCAAAACTTCAGGATTAGAAGCATTAACGGTCTATTTAATCTTTCCTTTAATAAAAATAATGCGATATCATAGATTAAATATCATATCGATCTGATACTTTCAGCATTGGTAGAATAAGCGACGTATGCATACAGAAAATTCTTTTATGATTTTATGAATGAACCGGTTAGTTGTTTGGTCTGCCGATAGGTAGCAGCACAACCCGAGCATCAGATCAATGAATTCTGTTTCATTAAATAAATTTAATTTCCCTGCTCTCCCTGATTTTAATATTACTATTTTCACATTGGGAACTACACAAATTATTAAAAACATTTTATCAATAGTAATTTACTAAATTAAAAATATTTTTTCTTTTTTAATTAGATGAGGGCATTTTTTTAGATGTTGATTTGAATTGATCTGATTAAGATTGATTTAACATAAGTATGAACATCTTTCCTTAGTTTTAAAAGAATTCAATATTATAAAAACAAAGAAAAAACAGATTTCATTGGGGAAATTGACTAGAGAGTTATACTATAATGCATTTAAAAGATCCTTATATATTTGCTACTAAAACATTTTTTTGCCTTATTAAGTAATACAAAATTAAAGTTTCCAATTATATTTAGTAATAAGATCTGTTTCAATTCCTTGTAATTAAAAGTTTTCTATCATTTGCAATATCCTCAAAACTGCTTCTGCCATTTTTAATATTGACACAGAGGTTCTGCTTAGCAAGCATCAAGTTTTTAATTAACTCGTTACATTTCAATTTATTTTGTTATTCATATGTTGTACATTAATTTTAATATTTTTAGTATTTATTAATATAAATTAATTAATATCTTAACCTTCTAAAGACTGACTTAAAGAATTAATGTTTTTAGGATTAAATTGGAAGAAGTATATAAAATTGGTAAAAAATCTTAAAACACATGTGTGTATGGCTCAGTACTTTTGTTATATAACATGTTATTACACCACTTCACCAGTAAACGCGACATTATTGTCCAATTGCTGCATTACTGTACTTCTGCTTCAACCGACACTGTTGATCTCTTGAATGAAAAACTGAAATATTAATAATTTTTCACATTTAGTTACTTTAAGAAATAAAAGTTAGGAAAATGTGAAGTTTTGAGAAGCAGATAGTCAAAGTCAAAGGGTTTTGAAAAATGAAAACGTTTAAGGATTGTGACATTTTGTTGGTGCCCATATGAACAATGATCTTAACTAATTTAAAGTAAAACTAATTGAATAGAATAAACAGAGTAGAAAAAAGACTGGAAAATGTCAAGGAGTTTATTTTTTTCCAGGAATGAAGTCTGTTAAGAATCATCAATTTGTTCCATAAGTGACAAACCCCTTCCCTGGCAACTTTTCCCAGCTTATGGGGAAAATTATTTATTTAAATGGTTCATTTGAACGGAAGTGTTTTAGATGCATAAAAGGAAATAATAATAATAAATTCTTTATTGGCTTTAATGTATGACATTGTAGCCATTGAGTCTGGCCCACTTAGTGTTAATTTTTAGTAATTAGTATATCGTCACTTAATTACAGTTATTTTTATTTACAGTTATATAATATCTACAATATGTAAATATTTTACAATAATTAAATAATCAACACTCGTTTAATAAATAAATAAACAAAATTTTTAGTCAGAACAGAACAGTATCAATTATAACAAAAGAATAACAATATTCCAAACAAATAACGCAAATAAGGCATATACCTAAGGAAATAGATAAATAAAATACAATGGAATTAAAGTATTTAGGTACTAACCCGCTGATACTTTATTGTAACAGTTATCTTGTTCTTTCTACACATCACAATCAAGGTACTGCAGAAGCACCCGAAACCATAAACCACAACCAAAGCCCGAATTCCGAATCCCTACATATAAACTGAAGATAGAAAAAAATGTTGTTTAATTTTTCCACGCTGTCCATAGTGAGTACATTTTGAAGTGATAATTCATCCTCATGCTGGACAATATATTTTTGCAGAAATTGTTTCCGTGTGTTAACAAAAAATTTACAATGCAATATTATATGCTTCAAACTATTGAATATGGTCCCATGGCACCAATGACATTTTTCATCAGTTCTGAGAACACAGGTGTTGTTCCTATAAAATATTTTCAGGCATTCAGGGTTTGAAATTCTTATTTGACTCGCGGTTCTTAATTTTTCTATGTTGTATAAAAAGAAATAAAGGGCTTATATAATAATTTTTAAAAGATTTGTTCTTGAATATGGTTATTCATTTGAGATTTTAATACAGAAGCAATAAAGTAATATTGATTTGAGTTTAATTAAAAGGAAGTATAACTAATTTATATAAATCAGATATACTTATACTTTAATTTATATATTATAAGTGTATCTAATTTATATTAAAAAAAACAAAACATTTTTTAAACTTTTTCAATGAGAGGCATTAATTTTTTAAAATCAATATAATTTTATTAAAAATTATTGAATTTATAAAGCTTTATAATCTATAAATCTATAAAGTTGAGCTTTATAAGCCTATCCATAGCATTAATTAACATTTAACTTAATAATTAACATTTAACATTTTAATTTACTTTTAACTTTCTTAAATTTTTTAAAAATTTGCAGTGTTTTCAAAGATTAGTTCCCTGTAATCCATGTATGAATATAGACACATAGACATTACAATTGTTACAAATGCTCATGAAATTAAATCAGAATAAGTGACGTAGCTTCTTCAAAGATTTCAGAAACCCTTGCCAATATAGCTGTCACCCTCAGAAATCAAGGCCGGACCATGTAGGAAGAAATAAAAAAAAAAAAAAAACCTGCACCGGTACAAACCTTGAACGGGTGTGGGGTCCAGTATATGGTAGAGACTGTACTGTTTTAAACGACAATGGTTGTGCAAGGATATGATCTGTCCTAGATTACGCTCAACTGCCAGATTCCCCCCCTTATTTTGGGTAGATACATTCCTAGATACTATATGATCTATCCCCGGCTAAATGGATGGATCATATAGCATAAAATAAAAGACTAAATAAAAGTCTTGCCTGCTGCAGGATTTGAACAAAGATTTTCGGCATGGCAACTCAATGCTAGGAAATCAAAGAATGCATAATAATTCAACTGAGAAAATACCCAAACATTAAAAAAAAAAAAAAATGGATTGTAATAAGTAATTACTTGCTATGTTTTTGAATTTTATGATCGGTACAATATATATATTGTGTAATAAAAATATATACAATAAAATGAAATAAAAATAATTTTGATATTACTACCAATAAAATTTTCAATAAAATGACAACTTGTAACAACCCAAGAATGAGTACAGCAATCCCTTGGTATTAAATAAAAGAATTAAAACAGAAGTCTGACAATTTCTTTTTATACCATATATTGTGAAAAAAGTAAAAAGTATACAGGAGGGTAAAAGAGTAGGCTAATTGAAGGGCTAGAGAGAGTTGAATCTCCAAACTCTTTGTCCAATGGAAAAGGTTTAATACCTTACTCAGTAATGAAAACTCATACTTCTCCCTGTCCCTACCAATGCCTATTATCCCCTGCCAGTGGTGCCCCCCACAACAGAGATCAGATCAAGCGCTATTCTGATTAACTGTTAATATTTCAACTGTAGAAAACTACAGCTGTGCTAGAATCACAGGGAATGTAAAAAAGTACATAGTCTTTAATGGAATCACTTGGGGCATCAAGCGTCCTCAATTTTACTTGCCTTATGCTTTCCTATTTATGCTTATTACAAGAAGAGGAGGTAGTAGCTCCATATTAATCATCCCACATAATTTAGGAAACAAAATGTTCATTTTGTATAAAATTATAAATCCTCTATCTTAAGAAAACTTGTCTTCTTTAGGATTAAATAATGCATGATATGCAGCAATGGATTGGATCAACGAATCATTTGTTGAAGCCCAGCTGAAGTAGTAGAAAGACTTCTTCTATCAAGATGGAGTGAGATTGGGAGAATGAGGCAGCTATAAATTGGACTGGTAATGTTACCTCAACTTCAATCAATCTCATTTACACCATAAAAAAAAACACAAACTGTGCTTCCAAAAAAATTCTGTCTTCCACTGGTGTGGGATTTGGACTGGAGAGTTCCTCCAAGAGCTAATCAACAAGAGTCCAAGATTCCCCATAAGACAAGCTTATGGATCCTAAGCAATGTGGCAATGTGCCACATCGACGGTGTCCTCACACTGTTCATACAAATTTCTCATGGCTCAAAAACCAAAGTTATTTAAAATTTGAGCAGTAGCCTTGTACATGGCTGTATTCTCATTATCTGGAGAATATCCACTATCGCGCTGCCTATCACTGACCAATTTTCCTTTCATCCTTTATGATGAAGACATTAGAAAATATATTTGACTCATGCATCACAAAAAGTTAACTGAAGTACAGTCCAATACATCTATATCAATATGCATACCAAGCAAGCAAAACTTGTTTTCCAGACTAGAAAATTCGATGAACCAAGGCTATTCAATGCCAGGCATCTTTTCAGAAATCAAAGGTACTTTCAACAGAACTTCTTACAACTTCATTGGAAATAAGTTCACTGTTTAAATGCACATCAGAAATTCAGAACCCATTATCTCCATTATGAAATTGCATGATGATATTCCATTTGGATTAAGGATATGCTGGAAAATCCTCAAATCAGGGAAAGCACTGTGAACAGAGCTGTGGATAAGCTTGAATGAGGCTGCCCATATGGAGGATGTTAATATTGTTATTTTTATTGGTGGTAAGTTTCAATGTGTACTAACTAACATTCCTAAAACAGCTTCCGGTGTTATCCGGTAGGTGTAAAGCCAATAGCTTAAACATCAACCCACAAAAAGTGAACATTTGCACCTCTACAAACAAGAAGAAAGTCATAGAATAGAATAGAAAAATAATTTTATTCTGGTGCCAGGTCCCTTTAGAATAACAGGGATGAACATGATATGTGTGTCATAGGATTACCACAATCAATGAAATTCAGTTGAACTTGAGTTGTGAGGTAAAATACCATGCAAAAAAAAAATAGCATAGTGCCTTCGGTTGTATTCGATAACTGTCTGACCCATGACCTTATAAGCAGCCTTGTTATGGTGGTCCTGTTTCTAAGCCAACCGATGTGTAAGGAGATGATTTAGCCGGAATTACGCTCAGCAACCGTTTTTTTTTTTTAATTAAGGGTATTCACTTTCCAGAGACCCCAAGAAGGTCTCCAGATCTTACTAAGCCCATTCACGGCTGACCATAGCTTAAATAATTAATCACAGCTGATTCCCAACCTGAAATGGTGAGATCAGTATCCCATCAACCTACTATAAACTATAATCACAATAGATAGACGCACAAACTGAAAAGACATCAAAATGTTGGTTCTGCCACTTTTAGGATAAAACAGCCAATGACATCAACTGATTGAGCAAACGTTCTCTAGACTAAGGTTCTTAATGCTAGGATTGGACCGAATAGCAAACCGGACAAACTCGTGAATCTTAACAATATACTAAAATTCGCATAATCTTATAAAGTTATGCTTAATGTGGATAAAACGTGGTTTTCTTGGAAAACCATTTGAATAATCATATCTCGAAAACGGATTCAGGTAAGAAGATTTGATTGGTGGCATTGAACTACATTTTTGATTGATTACACCTTTAATTACTCACATTTCCTTCTCAGACACCCTGTGTATATACATAAAAAATATTATAAAATATATTCAAGAACAAAATAGCTGAGAATATGAAACGAGTGGCTCGGTGGAAGGGCGGTGAGCGGGATGTTGTTGAAGTTGTTTACGGTTGTGGCGACTAGCCCCTCTTAATTACCTCCCAGCCGCAGCTGACAACACCCAACAAATCTATATTCCCTTTTTTTATGAATGAAACCAACTAGTATAATTAAAATACTAAATTATGAGTCCCTTAGTCACCATTCATGAGCCTTATAACAGTCTGAATATGTATTAGTTCAACTTTTTTTTTTATATAACTACTGGCCATGTTTAATGAAGCCATCTACACTTCCAAGGGGAAAAGGTGTATTTAAATTCAAACCAGATTATGGCGTGCAATGCTAAGCTTAGCATTAAATTTAGGTTGGGGGGGGGTGTCTGGGAAAGTAAAAATTTTCTATGAGCTAATATACAGCGCAAAAATGAATAGGGATACCAATAATTTTGTTGTATTTACTTTACCTAGCATTTATATTATTATATATTTAATAACTACATTAATATTTAATGTGATATAATTTATAATAAATATTAATGTTTTTTATATTAAAAATAATATTAAAATGCTAGGAAAGGTAAATACAACAAAATTAGTTGTATCCCTATTCATTTCTGCGCAGTTTATAATGATCAATAATCTAACATTTCCCCTAAAGTTCTCCCGCCTACATCTCGGCAGTTTGCCGCATCTTCAGGATTGTAATCTACCATTACATTAATTGATTTACACCGAGCATGACCTGAACCGTCTTGTTTGATAGATTCGTCAGCGATGAAATTATTTTCAACATGTTTATTTGCTCATTATTTATTTCATATTATAATTTATTTTCGTTTATAATAAGTTCGTTATCATCGGATACACATCGTAAACTGACTGATCATTTTGAGTTGTTTTCGTCTTGAGATATAGTTTAATTATTTTCAGCTCATGACCTAGATACTATTTTGAATAGACTTGCTTACTTAAAACACTTACCGGTTTAAAAAAAAATCAAAAAAGTGGAAAAACTAGCCAATGAAAGAATTATTTGTACGCATTGCAGTTAAGAAATACTTTTTATCCTATTACGAAATGTTGGAACTCGCAGAGATGAGTAAGGCGGGCGAGGGTAGGAAAAATTGGAATTAATGAACTGTCGTGGGGCCATCCTGTCACGCCAGCGCCCTTTCTTTATTTTGACCTACTTTTATCTGATTAAATATCGAACTTGCCACAAAGTTGTATTGTTCTTAAATTCCACCCCATCATATCAACGCGAACTCACAGGGTTAGCGTTTCTCTCTAATAATAGGGTATATAAAAAAAAAATGACAGTTTTATCAAATTCCAGAGTTCAAAAGTCTGTAAATATTTTAATGTTATTTATTAATGCAGTAAACAAGCTTATAGAATACTCTAAAGGGATTATTAAGTGTTGGTAAATAATAAATAGCATTAAAATATTTACAGAATTTTGAACTCTGGAATTTGATAAAACGGTCATTTTTTTTTATAAACGCTATTATTATTGAGCTGATTAGACAACTATTGCGAAATTACATAACATCATCTAGTATTATTAAGCCTGGTATGTAAAAATAAAATTGCCAAGATGTTCACTAGTAAATGAATGATCCATTAAAAAATACGTAAAAAACGTCAAACCAAAATTCAAACAGTCATTTATGGTAGAAGTTTGATAAAGAAAGAAGATTATATATGTAATTAAACAACTATAATAAAAAAAAATATATATGTACTTGTGTTATGGAATCTGCTCATCCAATAAAAGTCACGGTTTTATAACAATATGGTTTGTACACAAAACTTTTGTGGTTTCTGGTTTAGACCGTGTTGTTAAATTTTTCTTAGCCAACGTTTCGTCAGACATACTGCTAGCTTCTTCAAGGCTGGATCGAGAATGACCGTGTTCGATAAAAATCGTCGTTTCGAATGGGTTAACTGAGTTTCGATCTGATAACATCAAATCCGATCACTGCATGTCGAAAAACCTTCGAAAAATTAATCCCCTTAAAATACTACAGGCTTGTTCCGATGAAGACCCACCTGTTTGTAATTAATACCTTCTTTAAAATCTCTAAATGGCAATATTGCGAAAACAGGTTGTTTTTTCGTCGATCTCTGCAGTTGAAAAACTCCTTAAGGGACAAATTGATAAATGACATAGTTGGCATTGTAGTGCTAGTTGTTTCTCTCTCCGATTTGATCCATAATAAATAAAAATAAAATAAAATATAGCTAATATTTAAAATTGGTAGAAACATATGCGAACAAAAAACAAGTACCACAACAATTTTGCAATAAAGAGAGAAGTGAACAATACCTGCTCATGTTATTTATCATATTGTGAGTTCATAACGACATAGCTTACTTCTTGAATTTCATTTTTAAACAGTAAAAAATATATAAATGACAAATTCTAAGCTGTAAAGAAATTTTTCACACATTTTTCGATTGCTGAAAATCTTAATCACACCATTACAATAAATTAGGTCATATTATTTATTTATTAAAATTTATGATAGGCCACAATGTTATCTTACACACACAATTATATAAACATATTTTTATTTTAAAGAGAAAAATGGGCCTCCGGCCGGGATTCGAACCCGGATCCTCTGTCACTCCGTGAAAGCGCTCTAACCATTTGAGCCACCGGAGTTACCTGCCGGCAGGGAACGAATCTTTTCTCTTATATGATCCCATGTCCCGGTGTTCTCGCAATTTTTTGCGATGTAAATAGTATAGCTAAGTAAATAGATCACACAATTATAAAAAAGTGTATATACAATGTACAAATTTATCTGTACTATATTTTTATAAAGTATACTATATCAAGAAAAATATTCATATTTTTTCTAAAAATTGAACTACAATTAGTACGTTTGAGGGTGTTTGCTTTTGAAATGGTTTTCTCGTGGCCCTTACGTTTTCTGTATGATCGGATTACACAAGCCAACAAAAAAAACTGTTTGAAAAACTTTTTTAACTTTAATAGTTGATCTTTATAGGTTTTTTGTGCTGAATCTCCTCCGTCGTAAACCAACGACTTCCTGCCCTCCTGTATCGTTTAATAACATCCCACTGATTCCTGCAGAACAGGCCCGGTACTTATGACTACACCTTGATAAAGGCTTAACTTGGAATCCTCATACTAGGCTGAAACGACAAGAACCCGCTCTACTTTTCAAGCTACTTCAACACTTACTTGACAAACGCCCCAAGCTCCCAACTAATTACAAAAGACTCATCTACATGACCATCATACGACCTATTTGGACTTACGGAATAGAGCTTTGGGGCTCCACTAAACCATCGAATTCCTCTCGTATTCAATCCTTACAATCCAAAATCCTTCGTAAAATCCTCAATGCTCCTAACTTTTTTCCAAACAAAGTAATCCATAATGACCTTAATGTCCCGTTTATTGCTGATTTGGCCCGAATCCGATATCAATCTTATCATGACAAACTTCATTTCCACTCAAATCCACTAGTTTCAAACCTCGCAACCTCTTCAATTCCTGATAATCCTCCGAGGCTACTGAAAAGAAGATGGCCTCGTGAACTTCTAAGCTGAACTTTTTATTTGAGTACTACTACTGGGTAGATTCTCTACTTGCCTTTTTCTCTGGACATGATTTATCTTTCATTGTATTTACCTGATGTATTCTGTATACAGTTGTAAATTTCAATAAATATATTTTAAAAAAAATATGAGCTGAATCTAAATCTGGCCTTAGTTTTTTTGTATCACCCATAGTTTTCCAGTTTATGCTCTCTCTTCCTGTACCCATAAATACTGGTTCCAACCGCCAACAAGTTGTGTTTAGTCTAGAGCCAAGCAATTCAGCTTTTCCTTTCGTTAAGCCAAGATTCCTAACCAAGTCGCTAAGCTCGATTTGAGTAAACGGTTTAGGCTATACATTTTCTGTAAAACATTGGAATTCTTCATCATCTTGTTCATCTAACTCCGATTGTACATCAGAAAATACTTCCGTTATAATAGAATTTAAATCATCTTGGTTCAGGGACCGGTGAATCTACACCGTGCCCTATTGGTCGGATGGCGGACTGAAGGTTAGGGTAGCTTATTACCTTCTTGTTTTTTGAGTTATGACCAGTAATATCGACACTGCAGAAGTAGCAATCTTCGGAATGATTTCTTGGCTACCTCCATATCATAGGAACAGCAAATTTAAAGGGTTTTTCTTAGATCTTAGATCTTAGATAGACACATACATAACCTTCCTTATGTGGGGCCCAAGATTTATCCTGATCACCAAGTTTAGCTCCAAAGTATGATAGATAAACCTTTTTGATAAAGTCTGTAATGTTTCTTTGGTGTTTTTTAATCACAAACTCACCACAGATATCAGAAAAACTGTCTTTTTGATGTTTTTTTGCAGATAAAGTTTTATACTGTTATAAAACTTATATATATTTTTTGAAAGTTATATTTTAAAATGACCAATTTGGGTCGAAACGTATATTAAGAATAGATGAAATCAAATTAATTTTGGACTAAAGGTTTTTGTGTTTTTATACACCCAAGGAAAAATATAATTTTAAAGTCCAGTACCCTAGACAATTAATATTGATTAAATAAATAATTACACCATTAACACTTTTCTCCAATTCTAGTTTTATTTCAGGTGATTTGTTTAATACTCTTACTTTTGGTTCTGTGTTTTATTGTGGGTGGAATCGATCTAATCAGCGGCACGCAATCTACCTTTCGCGTGATAGAATTTTTTAATTGAATTACCTCACTCCTTCTTAAAAAATCAAACTATTAATTATTCATATTTTCAACTTCTTTAGACTTTCTAGATAATTCTATTGAGAAAAGTATGTTTTCTTACAGAAAAGTTGCCACAGATATATCTCTGTTCATGAAATTTCTCTTCGTAACTAAAAAATTGTAGGCTAATTTTACCGCACAAGTTCTTCAAGGGGCAGACCTACAGTTTCTGTTGCACCTCCCGTCTTCTATAACTTTAAACCTTTGTTATTAAACTTTCAATTATATTTCTAATGTTGATATAACAACAGAACGGTTTGGATTATGGATAAGCCCCATCCCTGTTGAGCAAATTTGAGTTGCGGTATAAAAAATGAATGCAATATAAATAAATCTATAAATATTAATTATTAAATAATCTAGAAATATATAAATATATATATATACACATACATATATATATATATATATATATATATATATATATATATATATATATATATATATATATAATATATAACTTTTATAAACGTTTTCCCGGGTTTAGGCACCACTTAAGTACTTCGCCAAGCAAAACAAAAAAAAAAGACAAAGTCGGGAAATGACATATGGCCAGACAATGCCCATATATACGGCGCAGGGAGCACGATCGAGGCGAACCTATGGAGATCAATGCTCAAAGAATGTGGTGGAGAAACAGGATATCGTCGGAATCGGCTAGATCTTCGGAGGCTTCAGGGTCCGAGACGGAAGGCAGCGAACCCAGCGGCAGAGGAACCACCGGAGGAAGAAGCAAGCAACGGAGCACAGGGAGGCGAACTGAGCAGATAAGAAAAGAATGAGGATTTTGTGAACGGAGGGGCAACCTATTTTTTGTGAATAGTGTGGTTAAGAAGTGTGACAGGTTGCCTATTATAGAGTTTTATAAAGGGTGGAAGTGTTTAGTAGACACAGGGAGTTCCTGTTCATAAGTGAGCAGAGATAAGTTAAAGGTATTATTTAAAAGGAATAGCGACCCATAGGTGAGACCATGTCACTGCAAGGTGGTCACATTGAGTGGGCCCTGTACGATAGAGGGGGAAATTGATTTAACCCTAGATAAATGGGGAAAGAAGGAGGTGATGACGCTGCACTTTGTGGAAATTATGCCGCGTGAGTATGGGGGGATTTTGGGATGCAATTTGTTCAGCACCCTAGGGGTAAAAATTCGCAGTGCAGGGAGTCAGCGGGCAGTTCGCATCGAGAAAATGCGATACAAAACGAGGCAGGATGCGAAAGGGATTGTTAGGTGCGTTGGAGTAATCACCAAGGGTGCCGATGGGATGCAAAGTGTAAGAGATGAATTCGAAGACATGATTTTCGCGAGGGAGATCCATTGAGAACGACGGGGGAGACTCATTTGAAAGGGGATAAAGTCACCTATGTAAAGGAGCGGAGGTACCCACAAGCGTTAAGGGGACACGTCCGCGAGGAGATCGAGGAGCTGAAGCGTCAAGGGATCATTGTGGATAGCACGTCGCCCTTTAATAGCCCAATA
This sequence comes from Arma custos, assembly GCA_037127475.1. Lineage (NCBI taxonomy): Eukaryota > Metazoa > Arthropoda > Insecta > Hemiptera > Pentatomidae > Arma > Arma custos. Next base: position 116,973,976 of record CM073761.1, on the reverse strand, counting down.
TGGGCAGTTCAGAAGAAGGCGGTCGATGGGGAATTAAAGGAACGCTATAGGGTAGTGGTCGATTTTCGGCAACTAAACGAGAACACGGGAGATGAAAAATATCCCACTCCGAGATTGAAAGACATTTTGGACCGGCTGGGTGGAGATCAATCTTTATTACACTCGATCTGAAATCAGGATATCACCAAATTCGTATGTACTTTCGAAAGGGGGCATTATGAATTCACACGTATGCCGTTCGGAGTGAAAAATGCGCCTATCACGTTTCAATGACTGATGGACGAATTCTTGCAGGGTTTGGATGAGAACATGTGCCAGGTCTACATGGATGATCTCTTGGTATTTAGTAAGACAGAGGCGAGTCATTTAGAGGATCTACGACTCGTCTTCACTAGAATACGCCAGTTTGGGCTGAAGCTACCACAAGAAAAATCGACATTGGGTCAAAGCCAAATTAATTTTTTCGGACATGTAATTTCGGCGGAAGGAGTACGACCGGACGGAAGGAAAGTCGAAGCAATTGGGCAAATGGTAATGCCTAATGATGTGAAGGGGATCAGGAGATTATTAGGAACACTGAGTTACTACCGCCGATTTGTACCGGACAGGGCCGAAAACTGGTCCCTCTGAACGAACTGTTGTGGAAGGGGGTGCGCCAGTTAGGACCACGACAGAGATTGAGACGAAAATTAGAAGGTGTATGTTGCAGTTGCAAACGGAACCAGTCCTCGCATTCCCAAATTTCGCTAAACCATTTTCGATCACCACAGACGCCAGCGAATATGCACTGGGTGCGGTTTTATCACTGGAAGGCGAGAGGGGGGAAAGACCCGTGGCATACGCTTCTGCTAGCTTACGGACGCCGAATCTCGTTACAGCGCACTCGAACGGGAACTATTAGGAATTGTATGGGCGGTGCAACACTTTCGCCCATATGAATTCGGAAGGAAGTTTAAAGTGCATACAGATCACCGTCCTTTGTTGTGAGTGGGCAATCTGAAGGAGTCCTCGGCTAGAGTAACACGATGGAAGGAGATCTTGAGCCAATACAATATCGAAATAGCATACAAGCCGGGAAAGGATAATGTGGTGGCAGATTGGTTATCTCGTTCCCTGCAGGTCAACGCTATCGAATCAGGGGAAGGGGGACCTTCCGGGGAGCTCCAGAGGTTCCTACGGGAATGGAAGCCAGATGTGGAAGGAGAAAGAGAAACAGACCGCCGGGACAACGGGGAATCTCCCGACGAGGACGAATCGCAAGACGAGAGAGCGACTGAGATGGAGCAGGTGGATGAGATGATAAATGATAAGACTTGGCAGATAATATGAAAAACAAGGACCACGGGTTTACTGAAAACGGAATTTTCTAGATACGAGAGGCATAATATTGTTGTTACGGAGTTAAGGAAGAACAGACATGCCAAGTACTGAAAGACGCTTCCAATGAAGAAAACTGTCGAAGATATTGTGAGGGAATGTGCCATTTGCTATGTCCCGAAGTACGATCGCCATCCCCCGGTAGGGTTACAAGTGGAGACGTGTACCCCTATAATGCCATTAACGGATCTTCAAATTGACACCTTTACGTGGAGGGACTTCAAGTGGGTAACAATAGTGGACACATTTAGCAATATAGCCATGGCCCATCCGGTTAGAGAGAAGTCAGCGGCCACAGTAGGTGACGCCCTCCGAACATGGTTTCAGTTTTACGGAATGCCAGATAAGATTACCTCGGACAGCGGCAAAGAGTTCGACAATGCCCAACTGAGGAAGGATATGAAAGATTTCGGTGTAGCTTGGGACTGGAATACCCCCGGGCATCCCAAAAGTAGAGGAGGGATTGAGCGGCTCCATAGTACCCTGGACGAACATCTTCGGGTATTCCATGCGGATAAAGGATTGGAGGCTGATGCGGCGATGCCTCGGGCTGTTGGGGCGTATAATCACTCAATCCACATGGGTACGGGATTCTCCCCTTTCGAGGCCCTCTTTGGTCTACGGGCACGACGTAGGGACGGGGATGGTACGTTCGTGGCGGAACGACTAGTAGCGAATAGGATAAAACTCGAGAGAATATGGGGAGGGGCATACGGAGGGATGGCCGCGGAAAAGAGAAAGAGAGTAGCGCGGGAAAACCTGCGAGTAAAAGATATTATGGGCAATATCAGGATTACTACTATTATGTACAAGAAATTTGTGTGGAACCGTGCTAAGGAGATTTTGCGTTATGAAGGGCCATACAGAGTCATTGCTGTCAGAGAGCACAACTTGGTCACTGTTCGGAGTGTGGCCCAGAAAACATAGGACTGTTCATATCGAATAGCTCAAGATTCCAGCTCGGGAAGCCAACCCTTAACTGTATACTTTGCTTAGATCTTTAATGTTATTCCTAAGGAAGCATTTCTTTTTTATATATTTTTTATTTTATTTAAGCCGTTATCGGAAGTAATTTTGGAGTTTATTTTAGAGGTGCAGTGGAACAGTTTATTTTCATTCCTCTTATGGTAGTTTTTGTAAATTAACTTATTTGTAGGTAAATATTTTTTGGTAATGATGAATGATAGTAAGCTAGTAGATTAAGCTAGTTGTAAGGTCTTTTATTTTTATGTAATTAGAATAAGATTCAAGTAATTAGTATTTTTTTTGTTTTTGTGCTCTTTCTCTGCAATTTTTTGTTTTGAGTTTACGAGGATGTTCGTAAACTGGCAGGGGGGAGTTAAGACAAGACGATGATTTCATATTCATATTCGCTAGCATCAAGCATTGTTAACAGCTGTTAGATTCTATAAATAGAGGTCGAAGCGGACAATAAAGTCAGTGTTTAACCAGCCGTCAAGTGTGTTGTTTATCTCGCTACTTATTCTTTTTTTTATGCTTTGTTAGGCAAAGTACTTAAGTTATATACATATACCTCAAATTTCATAATATTTAAAATAGTCCATAGTAAAGAATAATTATAAAACGATCAATTCAAGGTCCAGTTCCAGGAGCATTGGTAAAACGGATAAGACGTTGACAGAACAATAATAGGAGTACAACTTTAGGAGTGTTGAATAGTAATAAGATATTGTGAAGGATGAGAGGCAACTACTTCACTGTTACGGCTGGGGGCAAAAGAAGATGACAACTTAAATAATAACATCGCTAAACAGTTTTGTTGTCTTTTTCGTTTTTTGTAACTTAAATCAATGCATTTGAAATGAGTAAGTCCATCCCAACTCGGCCTATTGAAAGCAATGAGTAAAAGAGAGACTGGCTGACCAGCTCCCCTCATCTCAGCGACTGGTCTCGAGCCTTCACCATTCTAGGCTAATAAAGCAACTCACTCGGTGAGGATTGCTTCTGGAATTGGAAAAGAGAATCAACATATCCCCTGAGGGGCAGTACAGGTTCCCTACAAAAATATCACACTCATATATACATACGTAGATATAGACATAAACCCAGCAGTCGGCGAGCTAATTTTTATTATCAAGCTAAATAACCAAGCTCGCTTAGTAGTGATCTTCATCAAACGCCCTTTATGGTATAGCGTCCGAATAGTTTCCTTATCTTGCGGGACATTGTTAAATTTACAAGAACATTCTTCGACAACGCCATAGAACGTCATCCTCAACTATGACCTGGCGTCCACAAGACTTGGCGCACAGTAGGAGTGTTCCACCTATTAGTTCACCAATGGTCGGTTTTCCCAAAGACATTTTAAACGAGGAAAAACTCGGTCGAATTAAAGTGGGATAATGATCGATAATCGTTCTGATCAATGTGATTTAGGATGAGTGAAACCAATTTATATTTGGTTGAATTTAAGAGCGTAATTAAAATTTATTGCGAAAATTTCGGAATGTTATAAATGAAAAAAAAAGGTTGTTAAGTGCACAACATAATTTTAATATTTTCAAATAAAAATAAAAATATGTGTGTAAAACATGATCAATTTGGCTACTTAACTTCTGAAACACCCTGCGTAGTATTGTGTGTTGAAGTAATTCCTCTTGTGTATCATCTGTATTGTATTATAGACAGACAACACTGTAGTGACAGTTTAGATCATGTTGGCTGTGCACTATGGCATCTTTGTAATAACAGCCATTGTGTTGAGTCTCTCAGTTAGTGTCGGTTTGTTGTGAGGACTGCATCTTCCATTTTTTGTGAAGTGTCTTGTCCGTCTGTATATGAATATACTAGCTTATGCCCGCGGCTTCGCTCGCGTGGAATTTGGTCTGCCACATAAAGTTTCGTGAAAGATCATTTAAAATAAATAATTTAATTATTTAAAAAATATATAAGTTACTCGTACATCCAAAATTTCAGATGTCTAACTTCATAACTGACGGATTCTATACAACCTTTGAACCCCTATTATATTAAAGGGGAAACCCTTGGGGTGGAATTATCCAAATTTCTTTCTTAAACTATACAAAGAACCTATCTACAAATTTCAAGATGCTAAGTTCCTGATTTGCCTTTAATTATGTACTATAACGGGGGGGCACATGCCCCCGTGCCCCCTCATAAATCTGTCCTTGCTGTAGCCTATGATGTATACCCTATTTTACTCAATAATTTTCATCCAAATCCGTCCAGTAGTTTTTGCGTGAAAGAGAGACAAACATACAAACTTTCACATTAATAATATTAGTAAGATTAGTAGGATATCAAAACATACAGTTTCACTCAAGTTATTTCTGTTATTTTAAATACTATTATCATGTGATTTACCTTTATTTATGTCCTATAATGGATTCTCCACAGTACCTAAAAAACAGTCGGGGGGGGGGGGCATGTGCCCCCGTGCGCCCCCCCCTAAATCCGCCCTTGCTATAGCCTATGTGTTATTCTGATGTATAACCTATATTACTGTCAAGTTTCATCCAAATCCGTCCAGTAGTTTTTGCGTGAAAGAGAGACAAACATACAAACTTTCACATTTATAATATTAGTAAGAAAGATATATATATATATATATATATATATATATATATATATATATATATATATATATATATATATATATATATATATAGTGTTTATATCATAATAAATTCTGTGTATCGTAATAACTTTTACTGTTGTTTCCCTACACCATATCACTTTTTTACTCTCTATCTTAATATTGTGTAGTCCTCATAGCTCTATATAAAAAGACTTTATATTAGGCTTTTATACATGACTATGAAGATTAATGTATTACATAAACGTTATTATAACATATAAACAAATTCATACAAAATTCGTGGGAAAGAGGCATACACTGGAAATCTCGAATGAGAAAAAAAAATAATATATGCAAAAGGAAGTCTGTGATCTAATTTCGTTTTTAAAAAATTCCTTCAAGCCCAGCTAGGCTAGTTTAATGAACAAAATGATTAAACCTATTTTAAAGAACATTTGATTTCACACTGATATAACGAGTTTATTAAAGATATTGGGTTGCTTTTTTGAGAAAGTCGTAAAAATATGTAGAATCGATAGTTAAAGAAATATGTTGATTTCATCTGTCACCTTAATTTCAATTATTCATTAGAAGATTTAATTTATAAAAAAAGTTAAATTCTTGTACAATATAACTGTCAGAGCATGAAAATCTTATCGCAAAACTGTTTTGTTAAAAATATATTCATGTGTGATATATGAACATTTTTCGATATAAAATACATGAAAGTCAATTTTTATTGATAATAATTGTTGACCTATGATAATTTATGTTGAAGAAATTGGTCCGGGTAGAGGTCACTGAATGAAATTCTCAAGTAATTTCAGATGATATTTATTGTTAGCCAACGTTTCGACCTACGTTGTAGGTCGCCAGAGAGGACCCACCCCCCGTCCCACCCCCACAGCCCTGAAGAAGACCTACAACGTAGGTCGAAACGTTGGCTAACAATAAATATCATCTGAAATTACTTGAGAATTTCATTCAGTGACCTCTACCCGGACCAATTTCTTCAACGAAAGTCAATTTTATTTTAACAAACCGTGAACGTTATAATCCAACTCTGACATCTTTCGGAACAGTCCAAAATATGACAATACGATATTAAGTGCAAACACGAGTGCATATCTGGATTGCACAGCCTGGGGCGCTTTTTGCCGAGTGCACGAAACGAAGCAGAGGATGGAGATAGCGATAGGCTCCGAACAAGATTTAGCAGTGGGAGCGATAGCTATCTTAGCGGTGGAATGGCAGAGCAAACTGAGAGCAAGCTGGAGAGGCAGGGGGGCAAGAGAGTTTCCGAGCCGACTCCCCGCGGCGATGAGGCATTGCCAGGTCACAATGGATTCCTGTTCAGAAATAAATTCAGCGGAAGGAGGTTCCGATCTGATCCGCGCACGCATTAGCATAACCGATCCCCTCCTCCTTCCATTCATCAAACATCAATTTATTAGCAACTTAAGACCATATATCAATTAGCCTCCTTTATAGCTATCGATACGTTAATCAATTAATGGTAGATTCTCATTAGCCGTTGCGCTAATGTAAATCCAACGTTGTGGTGGAATGGAAGTTATTCTAGAATGATTGAGGTGAGTGCTTGAAACCCTATTTTCATGCAGAATACCATTCAACCCTCGATACATAAAAACAGAAACTGTTGAAATGTATTGGAATGGGAAGTCTCCCTTTATTTAGATTTAATTTGAACGCATTATAAAAACAATAATAATAGTATATACAGATTTAACAAAGTACTGTTTTACGATTTTCCTTTAAAAAAATGCGCGTTTGGTCAGCTTAGACGCATTTATCACGCTCCTTCGTATTCATCCACGTCACAACTAATTTGATGCATAAGAATAAGAAATGGCCCACCTATGGTAGAAAATTGAAATTGCGAAACAAAGCGAGAAGTAGATTCTAGCGAGCGGTTTGGCTCAAGTAGTAGAGCACTGTGTTGCCATCCTAAAATCTTGGTTCAAATCCCGCTGCTGGCAAGACTTTAGTCTGTTAGCGGCCGGAGATGGATCATATGGGATCTTGGTTTCTCCAGGGGCTCACCCAGCCTCTATAAAGTTGGTACCCAAAATAAAGGGGAAAAATCTCGCGGTTGAGCGTGATCTATGACGAATCACCTACCTGCACAACCGTTGTCCATGAAACAGTACAGTCCCTACAATACCCAGACCCGTCAACGGGTTTTAGTGGTACAGGAGGAGTAGATTCTTATCCTTTACGTCTCTTGATATAGTTTACCGATCAGGCGTTGAGAGATTCTCCTTTGAATTGGAAACAAATTTTATGTTACTATCATAGGTTTAAGATAAGTTTATTAGGCTGTAAGGATATTATTCTTAATCTATTTGAAGTAAATGAAATCCAATTATAATAGACCCCAAGTATACCTTCCTTAATATTAAAGTTACATTATAGGTAAAATTATTGACCATCTATAGTAACAAAAACGTAAGTATACCTGAAAAATTGTGACATTGCCAAATCACGCTCCTCATCGTAAGTTATAATTCAATTTTGATGCCGCTAACCAATACCTTGTGTTTTTCGTTAATTATCCACCGCAATCCTCTGTCTCTCGCTGTCCGATAAAAGCGGAAATTATGCTGCTATAATACCGATAATCTGAGAGATTTCGCAAAAATTTTGTCTAACTGATTGGAAAGAACCTTTTCACTGACGATAATTAAAACATATTTCTAGAATAAAAACTGAACAGCTTTTGTCGAAACTATAGTGTTACTTTTATAAAAATTTTGGGATTTTCGCATTCATTTGGCGTCATTACATATTCTGGTACTACACGGATCATACGGTCCTCTCGATCATGACAAGTTTTATGGTGACCAAAAGTGTCATAAATTGTACAGTGAAGTGGGTTTGGGGGCATACGGTCATACAGGAGCATTGTAGTGGCCTTTAGGTAGAATAGGACACTTAATGTTTTATTACATCGACAATCTTATATCCTAGTCTTTTAGCATTTTTAAAATCTTTTCTTACGATTCCTTAATAATTTTTTTAAGTTGTCTTAGATCAGAGCAATTGATAATATATACCCTTAAATTCGTTCATTTTGGTGACAGGTCCTATTTTCATTTTGAATTGATTGCCAACCTATATTGTTATAAATCAATAATCGTTTTGCTTGGGAATTACTGTTAAGTTCGTTTAATATTGAACGGTCTCTCAATTTTTTTTTCTTCTTACTTGTTACTCACGGCTAATACTACCTAATTACCCTTGAGTGTTGGATACAGACATTACTGAGCCTACATACAGTATTACCAGCGGGTAGACTCAAGTATATGAGGATAACAGATAATCCTTACATACTGACTGAATGATATTCTATAGCATCTGGCCGATGTCAATATGTTGATTTAATCTTTTAAATTTACGAACTGTATCAATCCGATACCCCCGCTGGCAATCTATCTTAATTTCCATTAACATTTTTTTTTCTCTTTATTTTTTAGTAATGCGAGTTGGTATTTAGTAATAATGTCTTTATTTATTCTGGGACAAGTCCCTTTAGAATAACATTACAGGTATTAATAAAAAAGCTATTATGTCTTAGAGTATAATTTAATTACATTTAATTAATTAATAAAATAAAATTAACAACTTAAAAAGAATTTATGAAAACAAAATTGCGAATTTCCTCCATTAATAATTTTTAAATAAGAAAAAAAAAAGGCTACAAGAAATAAAAATAACATAGAAATAAGGTAACAATAATTATATAGAGGGAAACAATTAATAATTACGTATTTATGCAAATTATAATGTCAAGTAGAAAAAAAGAAACAAATAATGAAACAAAAATACAAACTATATCAACAAAGATAACTTGTTCTTAAAAATATCTAACTGGATGAGTGAACCCTCAGTGATATAAAACGCACTTATATATAAATAAAAACACATCATTCATTCATCAATTAGAAAAATATTAATATGATAAACGAATATGTTATTTCCAATTTTTTGGGAATTGTAAGGATATTAGGTGATTAAAAATACGAGATTTGAAGATTGAACGATATTGGAACGATGAATGGAAGAAGGTACAGAGCTCCAAAGGGACTGGGATCGGATAAGAAAAGCTATATCAAAAGCTGCTGTTCGGCGGGATGCTGTATATAGGTCTGAAAGCCGAGGGCGGGTGTTACGGGAGTGGACCGAGGTTTTGAATTTAAGGAGATTGGAAATATATTATGGTCGGTGGGATGCTGTATATAGATCTGAGAGCCGAGAGCGGGTGTTACGGGATTTGACCGAGTTTTGAATTTAAGGAGATTGGAAATGTATTATGGTCGGTGGGATGCTGTATATAGATCTGAGAGCCGAGGGCGGGTGTTACGGGAGTGGACTGAGGTTTTGAATTTAAGGAGATTGGAAATGTATTAAGGTCGGTGGGATGCTGTATATAGATCTGAGAGCCGAGGGCGGGTGTTACGGGAGTGGACTGAGGTTTTGAATTTAAGGAGATTGGAAATGTATTAAGGTCGGTGGGATGCTGTATATAGATCTGAGAGCCGAGGGCGGGTGTTACGGGAGTGGACTGAGGTTTTGAATTTAAGGAGATTGGAAATGTATTATGGTCGGTGGGATGCTGTATATAGATCTGAGAGCCAAGGGCGGGTGTTACGGGAGAGGACCGAGTTTTGAATTTAAGGAGATTGGAAATATATTATGGTCGGAGGGATGCTGTATATAGATTTGAGAGCCGAGGGCGGGTGTTACGGGAGTGGACCGAGTTTTGAATTTAAGGAGATTGGAAATATATGACGGTGGGATTGAATAAATTGGTAAAGAAATGAAGCCTAGCTCCATTTACATGAAATGGACCAATCCATATTGAAACGGAACCGACTAATTTACGTTAGATCTCGGAGCCATCTGTTATCGGAATCCTGCAGACCAACGTAATTTTAATTATGAATTTGATTTGAAATTATGTGGTTGGGTAAAGTGAGTGTGTGGAACACTTCCCATCTGCAGGATGCGAGGGGAAGCTTGCTGGGTCATTGCGTGCATTGTCAATTGTAATTTATGCTAAATAAAAAACTTTCGATCGTTTATCAGTTCGTTACTGGCCTTCGCCTCTCCACTTCTTTTCTCCTATTAATTCGCTTCATTTATCTTTTTTTTGGGGGGTTCGTTTATTATTCATGACGTTTCTATGCTACCCGTCTCGCAAAACTAAAGATTAATGAATTAAGTTAATGCACCCCGAAAAAAATCCAATACTTTTTTACCGTATTAGGCAAAATTTTAAAATAGGCAACTATACATTCCCCTATTGCACACAACCCTATTAGGAGGGGTTATCACTGATAACAATACTAGGGCTGATGTGCATGCAAGCATTGCTGCGAGAAATAGATGTTATTATGCCCTGCATAAAACCCTTAATTCGAAGAGCATATGCAGGATAGCAAAAATAATCCTATATAAGACAGCCATCATACCATCGGAGAGAAGGCTACGGACTGCTGGGTGTAGAGGAAGCCCTTCAGAGAGGCCTAGGGCCTGCAAGGACCTTTCCGCCGAGCAACTAGGGAGTTAATTATGCAACATTTATTTAATAACAAGTCTCCGACATATCATATCATTCGATAAATAAATAGATAAATATTATTCATATTTCGAAAATGAATAACACTATCAGTCTCAATCAACACTTTTTTACTGTCTGCAGTTATTAGTGGAGCAATTACTTTCCAAATAATGTTCAGAGTTGATCCCCTATGTATACTGTCATGATATCGCTAAAATCTTAAGAGTTTCAATTTAAAGGAATGAATAAAACCTCAATGAACGAAAACGTCATAAACGCTACCTTAGATCCACTCATTTCAAGTGTAAAAGTTCTTCCTAAGAATACAATTAAAATATTAGAACAAATGATGTTGAGAGTGATGATAAAACAGCTGAGACTTCCGAAGAAATAACACCTAAGCTATTGAAAAAGTTGAAAATTTTATTTTTTGTGATAGACAACATAAATTATTATATTTTATTTTATTTTATTGTTTTATTAATAGTTATAATTTTAAATATTTTTATTTCGAAGAGAAAAGATATGCCCAGGGCCGGGGATCGAATCCGGGTCTTCCATGTTTCCGTTATAGTGCTCTACCGGATTCAAATACAAAGATGGCTGTAGTCTCTGGAATGTTGAGGTGACACTTAAGTAAACTGAAATCCTGTTTCCTTCTAGCCTATTCACGGTTTAATAATATAACCACTATTGGCCTTCCTAATAATCTTTGATCTAATAATCACTAGGCACCTGCGAACTCGGCATAACAATGCTTTAGAATGGAACATAGTGAGCGATGAATTTACTACTTATTCCTGTAATGGTTAAGGCTTATATATTCTTCTCACGGTTGGTCTGGAAGTTCATTTATAGCGGGAGTGGGAAGAAGGTGCCGAGGTAGCCGAGGGCCGGGCACGTAGAAGAGATCCACTCCCGCAACTCTAACCTGTCTAGATAAGCCAGAGGGACCATTAGTTCCTCGGGGAGTCACCGTCCAGCAGATCTTAGCTATCTTATTTATGGGATATAATGTAACATAACATAATGGATAGAATATTATTTAAGGGTTATTCGTCCTACAATTGTCTCAATAGACCACAAAATGAATGATAATCTAGTTTATGGTTTGGTCTATGATAGGTAATGACCTTTCCGATCCTGTTTATTTCAACTAGCACCAGAACACAACAGACATGATCACGTCTCTTCAGGCTTCTTCAGGCTCTGTCTAAGGCCATACATGCTCAACCTCAAGATTTATTTTCATGAGCAGGAATTACAAATGAAATTAAGATGAATAAAGGAACTGGCTTCATCTTCAAACTCGTGCCTACATTTTCATGTGCCACAGTGAGCTTTGCTACTTCATCATGTATGTAACATTATGATTATACTATTATAACTTCTGAAAAATCTGTGATTGTCGTCTTCGTTCTTGAGGCTAGGGCAGTTTGAGATTGTACCTAGTATAGTTAATGATACGAGAATTGTCATATAATAATAGCGTGGTTTGCAGAGTTAGTTCCATTGGTGCTTTTGTTCTGTTTCACTTCTTTCCCATTGTTTAATAAATCAATCCAATCGTTGAAAATATATCCAAAAACTTGCTCATGGATTCAGATAGACTCCATGAGATATTCTATAAATATCATACTGGAATGACACAACCAAGTGTCAAAAATGTTTTGAACGCAGTAAGTTTCCAGATAATTGGAAACGCTGCTAAAACTCTACGAATTATTTCCAACAAACTGCGAATTCTTGACCTTGAAACTGATCGAAATCCATTTTAACGTTTAAAATTTCTGTTCTTATTATTTTCAAACAGTTGAACACTTTGATCATAAATCTTCAGGTGTAAATTAATCGTCTAAACTAGCTTTGGTATGAGTAAAATTACTGTGACATAAACAATCATGAAATATAACAGAATGTTTTTTAAAACTTAAAAGTGGATTTTACTTAACAAGAAAAGTTATTAAAAGATTATATTGCATGTAGCTCATCTGCAGATATAGGAGTATCGCTGCTTATAGTGATGGAGTTTTATAATGGATGGGTTGAGAAGGTGGGGCAGGGGGTGGATCCGTGATACCGCCTGGGGTAGCGCCGGCCTCATGCGCCTCTCCTATCCTTCACCGCTTTCTTTTGTTTCAACATTTACATTATTTAGAGCTAATATTATGCAACCCTGGCCATACATTTGTTTCACGCCTTTACTGATTAAAAGTCACATCGCTGGAACAATAGAGTGGAAAATTAGTTATCAGAATGGAAACTACTCTACTCTGCTAAATTAGCAGCTCATAGAAATATCGATTGAAAAGCAATTTGCATTACGGATACTGATTTGACGAGTTAATTATTATGGAATCCACCCTTTTTGAAGTAACACATTACGTTAATAAAGAAATAACTAAAAATAACAAACAAACAAAGACAAAATATAACAAGATAACCTCGAAAGTTGCCATCTCTTTCACCACACATGCAGGTCCTATATGCCTCATATTAGCCTATACATGACAAAATAGGTACTATTATAACGCTATTTAGCAAGGGCCCTCACAATCTATTTAGCATGCTGAATTGCTCAATGAAGGGCCATATTCAACCCAGAGACGAGTAATCTCGTATCTTTTTATCTGTGAGATGGAGGAAATTTATTATAATTTACTGTTTGTTATTACATTATAATTATTTTATATGAAAAAACTATTATATATTTATAAATTCTCTTTTAAATAATCTGATTATGTACAGTTAGGGGTGTCTCTTGCATGAGACGAAACCCACACTTTTACCTTATGTTAATGTTTTAAAAATCATTATTTAAAAAAAACATGTAAGGCTAGGAATAGCCGATCTGGCAAATAAAGAATATAAAAAAAAAATATAAGTTACAAACCCTTTTACATGAAAATTTTACTTTTATTGAAAGTTGCCATCCTCTTTGTTTATTTTTGTTTTATTTATTGAACTCATCACGCATATAATCAATGATAACTCAAGATAATGTAAAAGTTTGACGCCTGAAATTATCAGAATTTGTCATTGTGCAAGTGAAGAAGCTGAGAACCAACTCATCTTTAGAAGTAAAGATTTGTCCGCCTTTTATTACTCTTGATCTTTATTCTCTACTGCTACTACATTTCATTTTCTAATTCTAATTACTAATTATTATTTACTATAATCATGCAAGTGAAACACAATACCTACTTTTTGAAATCTATAAGTTGACTAGACAATATGGTGGCCATTTACATGATCGACAAAAACTCGCATATCCTAATTAACTCGATCTGAATGAAAAATTATCTGCTCAAAATATATACATATTCCCTAAATACAATTTAAAAATTTCACCAAAATGGATTGTAAAGCTAAAGAATTAAGTTCTACCACCTTAGATTTTTTCCCCAAAAGGATTGAGCAATCAATATAACAATAGCAATACATAATAGTAGATAATAAAAAACACAGTGGCTGATCAAGTTGTTTCACAATGTATGGAACACGGGCTAACTACAAAAACTATTCAAAAATCCTCAAATAAATGTTAGTGAAGTTGTAGAATTTATCACATCACAATGCCCAGGCCCATGTAATTTTACAACTGAAAATGTGACTATTTATCCAAGGTTTTTTAAAACGCAAATAAAAAGTGAACAGAAAATTTTATTTTATTTTTTTACTGCAAGAAGCTCAGAGTGCCAGGTCATGTATGATATAGATCGAGACTAAGCATTTACAAATATTAACTACTTTGTTTGTTTTTTTTATTATTTTTTATAATTTTTATTTTGAAGAGAAAATATATGTCCAGGGCCTTAGTAGTCCAGGCCTTAGGAACATTTACAGTAGTTAATATTTTTATTTTCTCTTCAAAATAAAAATATTAACTACTTTGGTTGTAACGATTTTCGAAACAGGATTATCGGCGGTTGCATTGACTGGACAGCACACACCCACACACACGCACACATAGCCAATCGAAAATAGCTGACTAAAAGTGGACGGATTGGCGAGGGGAGGGTAGCTCCTATTTCAGCGGGCCAATCAAATAAATCTGCCCCCACGACAGCTGCTAGCGCAGCCTATCTCTCCACTCACCTAATTAGCGAGATGATCCAATCGCCTCGCCCCACTAATTTATAAATTATTCACCGACTTCCTGCCACTTCACCATCCTAATCACCGGGGATTTTATTGCTCACACATAAACTCGGATATCTGATTTTCAATTTAGGCTTCGGATTCGAAACTGATGTTCCCGAGGCGAGAGTAACTAGATGAAGGAAGTATAACTTTCCTGCCTCCGATTCATAACTTCGTATTATCGATGTATGATTTACTCGTGACTTTTATATTTTTTGCCATAAATTATTTTTTTTATTTGTTAAGATTTGTTTTACATGGCAAATAAGTCCATGTGTTCTTACATAATATGCAAATGCTTATTCGTTCTGGCGACCAGCATAATTTATGAACATTTAACTGTGATGATTTATTACAAACTAAAGTGTTCGTAATCAAACAAATGTAAATATTAATATGAGCAATCATTGTTACTATACCAAGAATCATTTAAGCAGCCGTTATAATCCGTAAGCTCAAAATAATTGTTGAATATATTTTTCTAAGAAGATTATTAATGTTATGACTTCTTAAAATGTATTTATATTATTTTTCAACACTTTCCGATAACAATTCCTCATCCTGAAACCTACTAATGATAATGGGAATGACAAATTTTAATTCCGAAAAATGGAGTTTCATTTATAATCTATCAATATCAAGGCAGTCATCGAGAAGAATCCCGAAGAAAACCGTAAACATTATCAGTTTTTTTTACTCTTTCAAAGTTACAATCTTCAGCATTTACATTTTTTTTAAATATTTATTTCTTATATGATTTGCTACAAGTCACAAAAATTATATGATGTACCAAATAGACCAGTATCAAACATAAAAACTATTCCTATTGGGAAATTTTAAATGTATCTATACAGAATCATAATGTACAATGAAAGAAAAACACTCAACAGAAAAAACTTTCAACTGTTTAAAACTTATATAATTTGCTAAAATTCACAAAAAGCATTTACATTTATTCTAACTTAAAAGGGAGAAAAACTGATTGATGGTAATTATTGCTTATATAGCTGAACAAAGTTCTATTTATTAATCTTTAAAAACTATTACAAAAAAAAATAAAGAGGATTAATAAATATTAACAGTATAAAGGAAAATGTAAGAAAATGGTCCGGGTAGAGGTCAGGAAAAACTCTTTAGTAAGAAGAACTGTTTATTTTTAAAGCCAACGTTTCGACCCACATTGCAGGTCTTCTTCAGGGCTAAGTATAAGTTAAACTAGTTTATGATGTATATACTACAGTGGTGCAAAAATAATATAAATTTGGTAAAGAAGACCCAGAAGAAGATCTGTATTGCCGAAACATTGGCTTTAAAAATAAACAGCTCTTCTTTCATCGCTCCACCCGGACAACTTTCTTCCTCATATATATAAGGTCAACTAATATCATTCAAAAGAAAATAGAAATAATTAAAAAACACAAATCAAAAACTTATCATATTTTAAAACCTAATTCAGTCAGTATTATAAATATAAGCGTTCACATGGAATTCAATAACTAAATTCAAAGGAGCTGAAATTCAACAACGTTTGTGGTAAACTGAATTATGCCTGACTTGGCACACCACAGTCTTTTATCTCACTCCTGGTTCAATTATTTATAAGATACTTTGGGGAGGAATATTTGAAAACTGCACCGTAGGTTTTCGATCTGTAGGTATGTGACAGGTATGTTGTTTTTTTCTATATTGGTAACAAATAAAATACGAAAGACTAGCTTACGAGAAAAACATGGTCTTCATTTTGTGAAGGGAAAAAGCAACAGAGGCAAGATATGGTTTATCAAAATATTTTATCATCACATTATTCACTCATAAAAACCGGGACGCATAATAATCACAAACCGGGATAAGAGATCCACGGTTGAGGGTGTTGGCCTCTGATAATGATGTTTAGGCTCCTCATGCCTATTCCTCATGAAATAACAAAGATACCGCATTCGCGAGTGGAAAATGATATTTACGAGATATACCTATAGCCCCGGTGGATAAATGGTTAAGTCGGAGTTTGTCTTGAGAGAGTTACCTGCTTTCAGATAACCGGAATCGTAACATTCTCGTAGCTTTTGGCTTGTAATATAAGCAATACCTCCTTCAAGATATATAATGTTCCTTAAAAATACAATATGAACATCTAATAATTTCGCAAATAAAGACATTAAGAGGAGATTAAGAAGTTTAAGGAACTCCTGTTGTCGGCCCTCACGTAGGGAAGAACCGGCCACTCAGGTAGTCTTTGAGTCCCAGGGCTCCACATAAACAACACATCAACCACCTTTTCTTTGTTTTTGGCTCCTGAAGGTGGTCAGTTAGCCTTTCCTTTTGTTGACAAATGAAGAAATGTTGTTGCTAACCGCTCCGACTTCCTGTGCAACACAAATTACATTTTTGAATGCCCTATACTTAGTCCAGGCAACGAAGACCAAAAAATGCCAAATGGCGGAAATAATTCATGTAGAAGCCAATTTTGGCACAATTGTAGGGAAAGGTTTCCTGAACAACATACTAAAAGTACTGAGGGGTGGGGGTGGAGCTAAGGGTGGGGGGCCCTATAAAGGTCCCTTTTTTCAGTTTTTTGTTAATAACTCGAAACATACTGCCTCTAGCGAAAAAATATTTATATAATAAATTAATCTACATAAAATTTTCTATAAAAAAGGTTCTATAAACTTTTTTGCTAGAATCAATGCTTAAGGAGATATGGAGGGGGGAAGATGAAAAATAAAAAAAAAACGTTTTTATTGTTAAAAATGAAATTTGTATTGTTAAAAATGAAATTTTTGTAGTTACAAATAATATGTTTATTGTTGCAAATTAAGTAATTAATATTTAATGATGTATTTTGAACAATAAATTTCGTCGAAATCTAAATTTTCATCTTCAAATCTTGAAGTATCTCGAAAAATACTGCCTAGTGAAAAAATGTTCATATATTAAATTAATATTCATAAAATTCTGTATAAAAAAGGTTTTATACACTTTTTTTGCTAGAGAATAGTCCTAAATCTAGAAATAATCTTGAAATGATCGCAGGAAAAAATAGATTACATAACCAACATTACATTGTTATGTTATGTTATTGTACATCCAGGTAACACATAACCTGGTCACAATATATATTATAAAACAAAGTCCTTGGCCGTGTCTGTCTGTCTGTTCGCGGTTATGTTTTTTGTTAATAATTGCTACATAATAAAATTCATTAGGCAAAAAAGCATGTAGCCATAATATGCCGAGCTATCCTAGCCGAGCTAAGCAGGGGCGGGTCGCTAGTAAAAAATAAACCTAAAATCTTTATTGAATAAATCGAATTATTTTGATATTTCTTTTAATCAGATATGGCGGTTGACAGCAGTACCTACGTTGTTAACTTGGCAATTTTCAGTTAATTGTGAAATACATAGTAATTGTTTTCAATTATTTGTTTATGCATGAAAAAACGTTTTAGGCTCCGTCTTCCTTGTAGCATTGGACAAGTGATAGAGTTGCAGATCCGTGAATCAGTCCCTGGCCCGTTCTACCATTTCTCCCATCTTCCCTATCGCTGCTTGGCACATCATTCTAACGTTCTCACATCTTGGCGGACCACTCGAAACGGCCATCTGCATGCGCTAGCACAGGCAGCCAGAGGGGCCCACCAAACTCATGCTCCTCATTGCTCTATAACCAATCCCTTATTGGCCGATTTACCAGTAAGTAACAGAGACGGATTGATCCAGATCCAAGGATCAATGCCTTTTCGGGGTCTGCATTGAGGTCTGCATATATATCACTAGGATCTATATTTATTTTCCAAAGGCAGATCGTTCAAGAACCACATCTCCGGGCGACAATTTGACATTATGAAGAGAAGTAAATGGGGATAAGTCGTCATTCCAACGTCCGGTCATTGGGAGTTGCCTCCAGTAGTCTGACAGGCCTCATTTACCAGAAGGGTGGGGGATGCTTAAGAACTCCAGAGATCGTGATTCTAAATCAAAACTGGTTCAGATTGTCTGTACCTAACATACGTCTGAGTCTTGCACTCATAGCTCGCCAATGCTTTCTTGAAACTCTTGAGATTCTCCTCGATATGACTTTTCGCAAATTGGTGGGCCGGCAAAAGTATGAATTCCTAAAGTATGACTTAGGAGTGATTGGCCAATTCCTTCATTCTAATTCATCTTCTTTAACCCTTCAACGCTGGTGTCATGTATTTTTATAAGGAATTGTTTGTACAAATAAATGAAAAAAAAAAACATTTCAAGCATGAAGATAAACACTTATAAAGAAAACAATTTCACTTAGTTCGAAGCTAATAGGTGTTGGTTTTTCAGAGCCTCCCCGCCAAGCCCTTATATAGCCTTGATAATTAAATTAAAATCTGTAAGCATAAGTTATCTCTCTTCAAGATCAATTTAATATAGAGGCTCTCATTTCCCAACTTGTTCTTGATTCAGTACTCGTTTTTCAAAGGGCAGGATCAAGATAGGACCTTGGATCAATTAATTACCGCGTGCGTGGCCCCAGATCATATCTGTTTGGAGGGCTAATTATTTCGGACGATGTGGAGATGACGTCCAAGAAATATACGGGTGGATAGCAGCGGCGTGGGTTGCCGGTGATGTATCAAAGCCACTAACATCTAATTAGTTGCTGATGAAAAGGTTGTTAGCAACGAAAACAGCCACTGATTGGCTTCATAGATGTAGAGGAGGAGGAGGACTGCCCCCGCCGCGAGCCGCGATGCCCTTCCTCGTAGCCTACTTATAAACTCATCTTGTCCCCTCTTATCTAATAACCTACCTGCCTCATTTCTGTTTCCTCTTTTAACTAACAATCCTTTACTTTTTTTTCGGTTCTTTTCGATTGGCCTTAAACTGCGTGGGCTTCGACGTCGATGTTCGGCAGTTCTTTAGTTTCAATGTTCTCTAGTTTTTATTTCCTTAATTTCTTAAGGTGGTTAGCATATTTTAAAACCTTTTACATAATTCCGGTGTGTCCTAGCGGTAAAGGAGTTGTTAATTTAAGATGAACACTCATTTTTTGTTCCTTATTCACAAGTACTATCTGTAAAGAACATCGTTAAGAAACTCGATTTGAATTCCGACGATTTCTGAGATCTGTCGGGTGTCCATTAAAGCGAGACGAGATAAATGACTGAACATGTTGTCATTAACATTAACTCTTGATACATAAGTAATTTATAAAAGAACACACAATTAAAAAAAAAAAGTACAGGAGAAGATGGAATAAACTTGTATTTGTATAGTAAGGAGTAGCAGGTCGCATTGAAGGAAACCAATAAAATATTTTATGGATTTTTACAAATTATTACAAGCCATTCCCAATCATTCGGTGCTATTTCAGTCTCTAAGACTTTTAATTATAACCAACGATCTGAAATGAGTTTCATCTCTTTCTTGTAATAACTTTAAACCAACTTTTCATATTCACTTAAATATTTCAATAATTCAAGAGCGATTACTTCCCATATCTCAAGGAAATCAATTAAGTAAAAAACGTATGCATTTTATTTTATATTATTCTGTAGTAGTGAAACCTAGTCACAAAGTAATAAAGATTTATTTTTATTATCATTGATTGTAGATAATGTATGATTGTAGTCTGTTGCTTTCAAGCCAATACTTTTAATGCAGTCATTTCATTCCATTTCTTACAGTACTGGTGTACAATGCTTTCAGGCCATTGCCTATTGCTTTCAGTCAATTGACTGTCACATTCAGTCCATTGTTTTCAGTCTATTTTCTATAGCTTTCGGTCCTAATGTCTAATTCCGTCCCTTAATTGTCTACTACTTTCAGTCGATGGTACATCGCTTTCAGTTCTAATATTCAATGCATTCAGTTTCTTGTATATTACCTTCAGTCCTAAAATCCAATGCAATTAGTCTATTTCTTTGTGTATCATTATCTATGATTTCAGCACATTGCTTTCAATACTAATTACTAATGCTTTCAGTCCGAATATCTAATCCTTTCAGTCCCGATTCCCAATTCTTTCATTCCATTGTTATTTTCAGTCTATTGCTTTTAGCCATAATACGCAATGCTCCCAGATCAATGTTTTCAGTACTAATATTGAATGCCATCAGTTTATTGCTTTCAGTCCGTATATCCAACGCATTTAGGCCATCGTCAATTATTTTCAGTCCATTTATTCTATTCCTAATATCCACTACTTTCAATCCATTGCCTATTGCATTCAATTCATTTCTTTCAGTCCAAGTATCCAATTCTTTCAGCCCCTTTGTCTTCTGCTGTCAGTCCATATCTTTCAGTCCTATTTACCAATACTGTCAGTCCCCTTTCTATTGTTATTAGACTATTGCTTTCAGTCATAAAATCCAATAATTGCATTACTCCACATCATTATTTTCCCATATCCCGGCCTTCTAATTTCTTATTTATAAATAAGAAATAAAGATCTTATTTCTTTTCAAAACAATTTTAGTTAAATTTAAGTTTTTTTTATAATTCTTCGTTTCTGAGATGAACTTTCCACAAACTGAGTTCCTTTTACAAGACTTGGTTATTTGTGCTCAGACGATCTTAATATGTGTATTTCCGAAAAATTAGATTTTTTCAAGATGAAATTATTAACATAATCACTTAAAGTCCTTATTTATTTCTAGTATAGGTTAGTGAAAGTAAAAATACAGAATTTCTAAACTTTATTTCAGCACGCTGTAAAACATAAAACAATTTTCATAATCCACATGGTTGTAGCGCGAATTTTAATTCGCAAAAAGACGCGTTAGTTCTATATTGAGGTACTTAGGAGATTTCCTTGTGAATAAAGCAGACAGTGGTGAAGAGAAATAAAGTAGCCATGACAAACGATATCTAGTCACGTGATCTCGGGAATGGGAATCACTCAGGGCTACTCAATAGTACCAATGACAAATAGTTTGTGCTTTCTATATTCCTGCTTTATTGCTCCATCCATTAGGTTAGATAAGCTTAATCTACTAAAAAAAAAAAAAGTCAGAAGCTACGTTATGCTTACTTTGAGCTGACCTGTGGATTCCCAAATTTTATCTACTGCGAACTAATAACTCATATTAATCCTTGTGAATTTCAGCAAAAAGCAAACTGATTCATATTTCAACAATAAACATTAGTTTTAACATTTACTTTTTTTTTATTAAGTAGCCAATAACTTGCATAAAGGTATACCCATCTATTTACGTACAATTAACACCCAACAAGTTTTAAAAAAATGAGCAACAACGTCAGTTGACTCCTGAACTAAAAAAATCAGTAGAATGATAGGGATGCATTCTACCAATAATGGGAATTGGCCCCGTTGGAGCAACTTTCTTATCCCCCCGAGTGTGGACACCTTCCATCCTAGTGTCAATAACTCTTCTTAGATCTATAGATTTATGATACGGCGCATATTTGTAGCTGTGGCTACGTTAGTGAAGCGAATAGGGGCTTAAATCTAGGCACGAGGCAATCGCAGTATTTCTTACATCGTTCCGTCTAATCTGACCTGCATCTCCTTGCAAGCAAGCGCCTTCCCTCGACTGGGCTTCCTAGATTATTAAGTACCTAGATTATTAAGTCTGATAACTGTGCGCCGTAAATAAGTGTGCCCTAATATAAATAATTATATAAAAATGTTATTTTAGTTTTGAAGGAATTAAAAAAAAAAAATAATGATTCAGTCTTGATTCATGGAGCAGTAGGATTTGTTGATAGCTTTAATTTCATTTATTTTTTAAATTTAAATCTGCTCAGATCAATCTTGTACCGGAGTTTGGGAAATCCATCAACCGATTCATCAATGCCCCCAAGTAATTTTGTTGCTGGAGTTAGTCAACACACAACTCATTTCTCCTCATGTTTTAATTATATTGTGAAAATTACTACTTTTAAATATTAACTATTGAAAAAGGCTAAATTAATTTTCAAATGTGTAATTTAAAAATATAAAAAAATAAGTGGTCAGGACATAATTTAAAATATTTCGGCAATATTTATAAAAGTAATTTATGAATATTCCTGTTATTATGTAGTATTCTCATAAAGTATTTATTTTAGCTCAGCTTTCAATATATTTCATAATTTTTAGATAATATATACATACATAAAAAATTATGTATTTTGGTAATTTATATATTCATGTAAAGCTATGGATAATTCTAAATGTTCAAAATAAAACTTAGACAAGAGTGATTCAGTGGAGGCAGATATCACTTATTTTCTTTATGGGTGATACTAAATATTACCTTGAAATAAAACTATCACAGGATAAAATGTGTTACTTAAAGGCAAGAAAGGATATTACATGGAATCATACTCAGTTTGTTCATGTCCAGGTCAAAAAAGGCATTGAAACGACACGTCGGGTTGTAAATATAAGGCGGCGGGTTACTAAGCTTGTGAAATTTACGACTCCCTAAAGACCTTAAGTGGGATCAGCAGTTAGCTCTTCCCTCTCACGCAAGCTTGCCTTTCCCAATCCGAAAATAAAATCTCTGATGTTTTTATTAAAATTATATACTTATCAAAATAAATTTATCCTTTGATACACCTTAATTATGAAATATAACATCTTTAACGTAAAAGTGAAAAATTCTTCCTTGAATCCTATTAGTTCTATAACTTTAAGCCAACGTTTGAGGCCCATCCATATGCCTCAGAGATCTTAATTTCTATTTTCATAATTATTAATTTTTATTGTTATCCTATGATGCACCACATTATTAAATGAAGCCACGAATGATTTCTACAATAATAAAATGTTTGTCTCAGGTTGACTTTTTAATAGAATTGTCTAAACTTAATTAAAGGATTGTGTAAGTAGCCAACTAGCTCTAATAGATATAAATTGTTACAATGAAAATGACAATAAGCTACTATTGCGATCCCATGTCCCCTAATCTGCACTGTATCAGTCCTCCGTTATCTCTTTACATCAAACGACCAGTCCTGCTTCCAGAAGCCGATTCGAAACTGTCGAAATACAGATAACCTCCCAGTATGTTTTCCTCCTTAAAGTTGCCTTCAAGCCCCTTTATCGAAATCTATCACCCATGAGAGTCGGAAAAAGGATTCATAATTCTAGATGATTTAGTGAAGATGAGGATGAAGATTTTCTAGTCAAGTAGACTGAGCCTTAATCCAATGTTTAGAAATAATCGGCTCGACTTGAACATCCAGCCAGCCGCTAAACTACTTTCTCTCTTGTTGCGAACATGACAGGAATGATTATAGCTAGTTAGACCTACTCGATTTTCAAGAGACACGTGAGGGGCAACCACCCGGTTCCACGGCTCGGCAGTGGAAGAGCACCCCCGGCGAAGGAGAGGGAATTATGGCTCAGCTGAGAGGGAATAGGCTACATCACCGCTTTTACTATCGACAATCCGCTAATATACTGCAATAGGAAGGACTAAATCAGTGGAGGCTATCAATCCCCTAATGGCTTCCTACCGCTCAATGTGTCCGCGGACTTATTTAAATATTTCGTAAAGCTGGTTTACGAGCGAGCAGCTTATCGCTCGTAAACAAGTGTATATTTATTAAAGAGGATTATGTTCCCACGTGGGATCGAACTTGCCTACAATGGATTACCTAGGGAGTATTTGTTGTGACTGGTCGGCAGGCCCCCACCGATTTGTTCCCTCCGCGGCCTCCTGTCTCTCATCGGCTGTTGATCACTCCATTATAGAAGTTCTGATTTTAAGCAGGATCATCCGGCTATTTAGTAGAGAATGGGCTGGTGAAAATGTTGTTATTGAAATGTGTATTTTAATTTAAGTGATATTTATGTATTCGAGATGTGTATATGTGTTGTACAAACTTAAGACAGAAATAAATTTATCACTTTATAAAGACAGGCAATTTATTACTGACGACGTCCTTGGAGCTGAGGCGTGACGGCGAGTTTCCACTAAAACCCTCCCGTGAAATATCCTTGTAATAACTCAAATAGCGGGTTCACAGCAGAGAATGGTTGTCAAGTTCCTTGTTAGACTTCCTCTACGGACTGAATCCTGGAATAAAGACGTTCGGAATCCAGCCACCTGAACCAAGAGAAAGGTAGAAAGGAATCAGATATGGTTGCAACTGAGGTCATCCGATGGAGTCACCATTCCTTATTCCTCCTTTGCAAAATATCAACATCCAAGCATTGGCTTTATTTATATTTGTAGTAGTTCAAATATTCGGTAATTTTTAATAATTATTCATATAAAATTTTCATTGTCAAAAAGTTGATGTTCGATATAACTAGTATCTCAATGTTTCTTGTCAAGAAAACAACAAAAACTAAATAAATATATAAAAACCTCTATAACAGCCACCCTTCCCTTGAGTTATGCTATAAGACCCATTAAGAGTCTTAGATTTAGTACTAGGAAGTAACCGTACTGCTGCCAACGGTTGTGAAGGCGATTTGGCTGAGATCACATTCAGTGAGGTGGCTCTATCGATCCCAGAAGGCAGTGGAACAAATTATTTACCTGTTACAATAAGTCTCGAACATCCCGGGAGCCGCCCTACACCCATATTCGCAATCTTAATGATTTTTTTTTAATTTTTGATAGCGATGGGGTTAATTTATCAATGTCGATGCTGTAATTTAACAATAATTTGCCAATTTCAGGTTGGTAAATATAGAAAAACTCAAAACACTGTAAATAATAAAATATTTATTCTTAACTTTATTAAAAATAAGAAGGATATATTAATCATTTATATTTGATAGCGTTTATAGGGAAAATAATACTTTAAATTTGAACAAAAAAAAGTTCGACTCTTAGACTTTACTGAAAGTTCTTTTTACTTTAGTTTTTACATTAAATTTTTTTCAGAATAATTAATTTTAAATTTTTATGAAATATGTGATTTAAGGTTGTTAAAAAAGAGAAAGTTTCGGTTTAAATGTTAAAGTAAACAACGCTTATAAAATTATAAAATATTATTTCATGTATTTTTATATTATATGTATTAATGCACATCACGCTATTATTTCTAAAGTGACACAACTCAAAAATCGTTGTTTATTCGTTGGTGAGTTATGACCATGAAAGAAATAGGTAAATGTATCTTTTTCACTCATCAAAACTGTATCTTGTCTAGCTTCAAAGCTTGTCTAACACGAGACACCTGTGTCACTCATAGAGTCTTAATGCTGCTCCAAGCTCAATAATAGTTTTTCCCGTTTTTCCAAATATATATATATATATATATATATATATATATATATATATATATATATATATATATATTGGTTTTTTACTTTTCTTGACTGTTATGGAAATAATATAATATTTAAATCTTGAGTTTCAGTCTTTTATTTCTTTATTAATTTTTCAGGCGACGTTTCGAGACTGGTTAGTCTCATATTCATGCCCTGACAGTGAACAAATGAGCTTTTTAGTAAAAAACATCAAATAGCACACTAGAATAGATGTAAAATGACCAGCTCTCACTACACATTTTAGAAATACACAACATACCATATATTATAAATTTGATAAACCTAAAATAATACACCAAGAGAAAAATAGTTTCAAACGGAATATAAAGGAGATGATAACTATAGAGAAATATAGAAATCGCGCTGTAAACAAAAAATCGGATGTTCAGGGTCTTAGCTCCTGTTATGCAAATTTAATCAATATATAATATATAAAAATAACAATAATCTAATATGATTCAACAATTAAA
Organism: Arma custos; assembly: GCA_037127475.1. Lineage (NCBI taxonomy): Eukaryota > Metazoa > Arthropoda > Insecta > Hemiptera > Pentatomidae > Arma > Arma custos. The sequence goes on along the minus strand of CM073761.1, from coordinate 116,947,632 downwards.
TAAACTGCTGTTCCTAAAAAATGGATTACTTGTTCATTGATCACAGCAATTACAATACAAACAATTTATGCTGTTTTAAGAGGCAACAGATTAGTGAAAAACTGATTCATTCTTTAGAACATGTAAGTACACCCTATCTTACACAGGTCATTTTACATCTATTTTAGTGTGCTGTTTGATGTTTTTTACTAAAAAGCTCATTTGTTCACTGTGAGGGCATGAATATGAGACTAACCAGTCTCGAAACGTCGCCTGAAAAATTAATAAAGAAATAAAAGACTGAAACTCAAGATTTAAATATTATATTATATATATATATATATATATATATATATATATATATATATATATATATAAATAAAATAAAATGTATTTAGATGTAGTAAAGACTCAGTCAAGCTGCCTCTAACACCGCATATAATAACTTCACTGAAACATATCCTCTGAGACATCACTTTATCGAACTGTTCAATTTCCTGAGATGTGCTAAATCATGTTCGGCAATGATAGCTGATTTTTTGGGAAATGACTTTTTTTGGATCGGATGATCCTAGACTGCGTAGATTAATTTTTAGAGAAAAAAAACTACGGAATAATGCACGGAGACTCCGTATCCTTTAGCTACTCGATGAAGTAATAAATGAAGGAGATCTCAATGACCCGCGGACCTGCAATCTGCCTGTCAACCCACTCCTCGTCTCATCGGCTCTATTTAGCACATGCTATTTTGTTCTTCTCATGCTAATTAATTTACATTATTAGGAGGGAAATTAAATGCCCCCAACCGATACAGATATTAAAGACTTAATAATAGCGATAGCAACTAATGAAAGATAACATTTAAGTATTACAATTCAATTAAATTTTAATAGTCACTTATTTAAAACTCATTACGGAAACATGGAGTAGTCGGTTTTGAGGTTGTTTTTTTTTTTCATTTGGGGGCCGGGAGGCAGGTCTAAGTGGAAATGAAAGTTGTTAATCACTGTCCCTGGAGCAGGTTAATTACCGAGTGTAGGTAATGAAGGTAATGATAGCTTCCATTATAATAAGTCTGCCGGAGTATTTGTTGTGTAAGCAAGTCCCCTAGAGCACCCATCTTCTCGTATAAAGTCCTTAAGGCCGCTTCTAATTTCCTTTTAGATTCGGGCCAACGACCGGGAAGGACACTCGATCCTTTCCCGCCTCCGTTTACATTCCTCTACTTCTTCCATTACATCTTGCACTAGATCCCTTAGAGCACCTCTGCGAGGGCCTCTTGCAAAAAACTGGTTTAGTCTGCTCAGATGTGTCCCGGTACATCTCCGAGATGGAGTTTTGTTTACTTTGAGTAACGAAGGTTACGCCATTTGTTTGCTTCCCTGGGGAAAAGCCATTCAAGATGTACGACGAGAACTTCGAAATAACAAGGAGGAACTTTATACAAGACCTATCTTCAGCCTTAGATCTATTGGAATAGTCATTCCAAATGTAGACGAATAGAAAATCTTATTATTTTCATTAACTTATAATTATATGTTTATGGCGGCATCATATGAATTTCCGAAAAAATAATACTTTATAATAATTAATAAATGTTATAATTTATAAATTTTATAAGCTAATGGTTCATAAATGGGTTCTTGGAAATTTAGATAAACCGGCTGGTAAAATACAAATTTCTGATAGAGTTTTTAAATTTGCATGAAGCAAAAAAAAAAAAATCCACACACTCACACACAATACAAATTAAACTAAAATATAATTAAAAATAATTATATCAAATAAAAATACTAAAATAAAAATTTTAAATATTGAAAAAATAAAAAGAGACCTTACATAAATGTGAAGTCTCCAAACTAAAACAGAAATTGAAATTATTGCCTGAATGGGCGAAATATTGGACAGATAATTTCAATTTATGTTTTAGTTTGGAGACTAAGGGCTTTTCGTTGGAATTTTTCCACGGTCTTAATAAAAAATTTAATTTAATTAAATTTAAATAATAATGATATTAATAGTTCAACAGTATTATAAATAATTATGAATGCAAAAACGTATGTAAACTTTGTACTATAAAATTATCTGACGCATATTCTTTATATATATATATATATATTGCTTTATTGTTATTCCAAATCTACAATTGTTTATCTGCTTAGTTTCAACACCAGAAGAACATTTTTAGGATTTAGTGGAAAACAAAAATGAATAGAACAATGAACTGTGAATATTAAACCAATTAGGTTCAATCAATAATTCTAAAAATAAAATAATCTAAGACAATTGGGAACTTTCCTTGGGAAAACGAACGTTCGATACTTTCTTCCTTCGTTCTCTTTATAATTACAAAATCTAATATATAAAATTGTCGTGTCACAGTCTTTGTTACAGAACTCCTTCGAAACGACTTGACCGATTCTGATGAAATTTTTGGTCCATATTCAGTAGCTCTGAGAATCGGATGTAAACTGTTTTTCATGACCCTATGTGATTATCATTATTAAGCCATTATTATCGACAAAGCGTCGATCCTAGCAGTGACGCTTGATGACGCTGCATTTTTGATATGTTGTAAGGGCATGTCTGAACAGTGTAAATCCAAGTTCGCAGGTGAAAAACGGACGGGAATACTTTTGGTAGCCGAAAAACTTCGAAATTTTCGGATTTTTTTCAGTTTTTGGCCTTTATCAATTTGAACAATTTGAGCCCAAACGGAGCTCTATAGGTTTAACACATTCTGAGTTAAGTTGCAATCATATAATAAGTAACCGGAATCTTAGCTCTATCTAATATAGAAAATAATGTCACAGTGTTTGTAACAGAACTCCTCCGAAAACACTTGACGGCTTGGTCGTCAAAAATATCAGCGGGAATGTTATTGACCCAGCCATGTTGACTGGAATCTTAAAAGGAGAAGTCGTCCTGTAGCCACGTATTCCAAAGATGCTATCAGAACCCATCATACTGTTTAAAAAACTTCAATTTGATTTATCATTTTGCTATGACTATTAACAAGTCTCAAAACCAGACAATGTCCATTTGCGGTTTGTACCTAGAACATCCATGATTCTCCCATGGACAATTATATGTTGCATGCTCACGTCGTAGTAAACCATCTAATCTATTTGTATTAGCAAAGGAAAGACTAAGAAAAATATTGTGCATCGATTAGCGCTTAATTATATTGAAATAAATAGTTATAATTTAAAAAAAATATTACTAGCCATAATTAAAAGTCAACCATGATATACCACATTCATTAATCTAATGTTTATATTTTATCAGTTAGGAATTTTGTATATTATTTAATTATTATGTACAGTACCTAGATATAAGATGAATAAAATGTAAAATCCAAAATCTATTTAATTCATTCATTCTTTGTTTCTTTATAATTCAAATTTTAACGTAAGATATTTTTAAAACTATTACAACAGCCACAGCAACGCGTGGCCGGGTCAGCTAGTAACTTTATAAAATTAAGGTGTTGGTAACATTTCTGCGATTGATCGATGTTGTTGTTTCATGCAGTGAGTGCTATTAAACAATAAATATATTCAGGGCAGAGAGTTAGAGTTGACGAAAATAGCGATTGAGTAGGGAAGTATCGAATTCCATGATATTTTCCGAAGATGAAGCTGCCGGTTTGGATGGGCGAGGTAGCAGGGGTCGAGGGAGAGGACATCTTGTGGAAGAGTTTTTGTAATAAATCACTCCCGTTGTTATAAACTAAACAGGTATAGGCAACAAATCCTGGGTTGATGAAATAATATAAATTGCCTCATTATTTAACCAAAAGTCAAAAAGATCAAAGAGAAAGTATTCTATGTAAGAAATAAGAAACCAAATGGATATCAGTCAATATAATATATAACCTGAAAACAATTGAACCAATTTGCATTAATATGTGTCGATCTGAGAAAAACATACGAATGTGGTCCCGTTTCGAAATGTGACAGTCGAGGAGCCCGAAATATCTCGTACAAAGATATTGTACGGCAGACTACAATCCTCCTAAACACATGTACAAAAGAGCAGAGTGGTGAAAAGGATAAGGAATAATGAAGATGAGACTTACCGACAACAACGACGTGTCCGAAGGAGTTTCCCTTCCCGATGGCGGTGCAGTTCCACCGATGCTGGGCGAACTGGTGCTGGCACTCGGAGATACCGAGGCGGACCCCTAGGCCGATGGCGACCATCGCGTCCGGAGCAGACCTGCACATTTCTCTCTGCCGCTGCGTGAGGCCCGGGATGTGCGAGCAGATCATCTCCGCCGCAGAGCCGAAACCGCTCACCCCACACCTGCAATCCCAAGTCCAAGATTAGCAATGTTCCTACAACAAACCATTCATTAAGCTCACTTTGTACTCTTAAATCATTATTTTGACGAAAATGAATTCTTTTCTTATTTTTGTCTCATTATTGATATTATACTTACCAACTTACCCTAAATTTTCCTCAAAGTTTACGCCACCCAATCTTGACCCTTAAGCCCATCTCTAAGCCAACCATTCCAAGGCCCTAAACGAGGCAATATTATATTCTCGATATACCCCTGAGCGTCCAGGAACAAGCTATTTCGATATTGAAAAATTTATGGATATACTAATATATTGTATAAAAATGTTTGAATATATCGAAATAGTAGTTGAGAATTTCGAAAAATATTGTTAGTTCAGTCTTCGATCGTTTTCTCATTTTATGCTATACTCCAAAATTGTTCAACTAACCTTAGTCCAGTATTTCCGTGTAAAAGTTGACAAACTGTAACTACTGAAGACATAAAGTTTTTATTAGAAATGAATTACAGTTTTAGAGGTATAAAGGTAACGTGTGTAAAGGTAAGTGGCAGAACGTAGTTGCCGCGCTGAAGGTCTGAGATGGATCCTTTAGGACATCTGGGACGTTCTAGTGGCTCACCCAGCCTCTATGAAGTGGATACACATAATAGGGGGAAATGCGTTGAGCGTGATCTAGGAAAAATCACCTCCCTGCACAACCGTTGTCCAAGAAGCAGTACATTCTCAACCCTTAAAGAGTTTTCATGAGTTGTAATTGTACAGGTTTTCAGAGTAATAAACAATAATTTGAAATATTTCCAAAATATGCAGTAGACTTCGTTTTACGATCTTCAAATTAAACCATGTTCTTGTACCCAATTCATAATTTCCGATTCTCATTCAACGCAGAATTTTATTCAAGTTTTTTTATAGGAAGAGCCATTTTGAAATTTCAAATAAGGAACGGAAAAAAAGTCTTATAAGTAATATTTACCATAACCAGGTTCAGGTAGGACAGTCGATTTCGAGCATTCTGCAGAAATGAATTTATAATATTAGGAAATTATTCAATTCAGATTTATATTTTATAAAAAATAATAAAGTTTTCGCTAAGAACAAATATTTAGGAACTTAAAATAGTTCCTAACTGAAATTTTTTCGTTGAAAGAATACGTCATTTTCTCCCACATTACTGTAGTGTGAACTTGTTAGGAGTAATTATCCGGCGCGAAGTGGGGCAGTAAGTACCCTACAGGCTAAGTACTCCCCGCCCTCAAGTTTAATACCGGGAATTAAATTGAGCCTTCTGGTGTGAGCTGATAGGGGTGACATTTGAGAGGAGCTAAGAGCCACGCTATTTCTACCCTTCCCGCCTCTAATTCCTCCGGCCGGTTCTCAAACTTACATAATGCTATAAATCGCCAACGAGTTTAAGCCAGTAATTAAACTCATTTTCATTTCTCGGACAGATTTAATTTCTACGATACGCTCGTCTTAAGAGGCCTAGTGAAAAAATAATGTATTTTTTCTTAAGACATTATCAGTCTTATCAGTATGAACATTCAAAAATTATAATTTGGTTTATAAATAAGTTTCATTCCCTCATGTCACATCAAGGAAATGAGAGTGATCCCACGGCCTAAAAAGCATTTCTAATAATATTTGTAAGGTCAATGGCGAATGATTAGTTGTTAAGATGAATAAAATAAATGTAGGAAGTGTATAAGCTTATAACCTAACTTTGTTCCCGAGTTGAGATATTTGAGCGTAGGTGTCAAAGGAAGAATCTAACATTGCTTATTCATATACAATATAAATATTTTATTTGTATACCTTACCGTTTTGTGATGCCTAAACGAAAAATATTGATTTAAAAAAATCTAATGTTAATAATATATATTTTTTTAATGCAACTTAGTAAATTAAATAAATAATAATATTATGTAATTAATATCATATAGTCGTATGACTGTGATTTAATGAGCTGTAAATAAAAATAAATTTTGACAGTTTGTTGGTTATGTTTCTTTTTTAAATACCTTCTTGTTATTAGCGTGTTTTTTTTACCCGTTCTGACACCGACCAACTTCTCTCTAAATTAAACGTTTTATTCAATTTCATTGAGTGAAAACGTTACCGTGGCCTTAAAATTAGAGGAAAATATTTTTTTTTTTTTAAATTTATTTATTGATATTTACAACTGTATTACAATTATACAACAAGTAAATAGAATGCGTGTTACATAATGACATGAGAATGACAAGTAGAGAAACTACCCACTGGTAGTACTCAAATCAAAGTTCAAATAAGAAGGTCACGTGGCCATCTTCTTTTCAGAAGCCTCGGAGGATTATCGGGAATTGAAGAGGAAGCTAGGTTTGAAACTAGAGGGTTTGAGTGGGAATGAAGTTTGCTATGAAAGGATAGATACCGGGTTCGGGCAAAATCAGCAACAAAAGGGACATTAAGGTCGTTATGTATGACTTTATTCTTAACAAAATAAGGAGCATTGAGGATTTTACGAAGGATTTTGGACTGTAGGGATTGGATACGAGAAGAATTCGATGGCTTAGTGGAGCCCCATAGCTCTACTCCGTAAGTCCAAATAGATCGTATGATGGTCAAGAGGAAAATATAAAATTAAATTGTCAAAAGTTAAAATTTATTTAAGTGTTACTTTTTTGCGTAGGCACATTTTTTAATTTGTAGAGTAATTCATTTGGTCTTTTCTACATAGATTGTGCAATTTAATTTAATTATAAATTTCTGGAATAAAATGTCTGCTTTTTTAACATATGTTATATTGTAAATAAATGGGAGTATCAGGCTCAAAAAATGATTAAAATTATAACTTTTGAACCTCGAAAATATATGTGTCAAATGAGGATGAAAGCTTTTATAGGTTACTGTTATAAAAATGTAAACGTATCATGTTTTTTAAAAATATTTTATTTGAAAAGGAAAGATATGACCAGGACCGGGACTCGAATATTTTTAAAAAATATTTAAAAAATTTTAACATCTAACAATAAATTAAAAAGAAATAAATTATAATAATATATAATGACGTAAGTCAAGAAGATCCAAAAATAAAAGTAATGTTCAATGAACATTTTCCCCGTGTATACATCGCACATGGCGAGAACACGGGGATATAGGATCTTAGAAAAGAAGGGATATGCCTGACCGAGAAGCGAACCAGGATGGCTGAGGTGGCTAAGCACAACCACGGAGAGGTGAAATACCCGGGTTCGAGTCCCGGTTCTGGTCGTATCTTTTCTTTTCAAATAAAATATATAAACATACGATGCATTTCTTTTTTCTTTGTTTATTTATGCTACTATAGCGAATCGGAAGATGCTACAGTGACAGTCCTAAATTTTGCCTATCCAGGTATAAATAGTATAGGTATCTTTAAAGAGTTCCTGACATCGTATAGGCTCGGTACCCCCATTCTACGCTCTTTCCGAAGAACGACTTAACTAAGGACTTCATACTCCCTTTAAAAAGTCCCAAGTCCACATGCAGGGCTGCGAACCCGCGACTTAGGGTATAGTTGGTTGTTATGCTAACCACTAGACCAAACGTGACCCTACATATTCTGTCATTGAATATGCTAATGGTAAATCAAAATTTAAAACAGGTGAACCTCCGGGCAATTTCTAGTTATAAATAAACGACGAATACTTAGAACATTTATCAAAAACATAATTAGTGGTAATGCAAATGAACTAAATAATGGTAATCTAAGAAGGAATTAAAAAGAGACGGTACCAAATTCAGAACCATACGCCCGGATTAAATTGAAAAGTAATTGACAAGAAAGGCTAATTGACAAATGGTTAGGAAAGGAAAGAAATCAAGATTTCTTAATAATAATCAACTACATTCCTCCTTTTTCCTTTTGGAGCTTGCATCGGCTGATGAGCCTTTGCGTGCCGGCCACGCATTATCGCGGCAAATGCAGTTATCCATTAGAGGAGCGCGGAGGTCGGCTAATGTCAGGGGTTTCGCAAGCCAATCCACCCAATCCTATTCTATTTTCTATCAACCAGTTCGATGGAGTACAGCGTGAGTATAGACCACCACTATTGTATTTTAGCGTTATAATTCTTCCAAGAGAAACCAGGCTACAAAAAATCTGCAATAAAATTTATGGTTTTGTCTGCTAAATAATGCTGGATTAACTTTTTTTTTAAATACACTTCCACATTGAAAACTGTCCAATGAACGTAGGATTTTTAAAAATAAATGTTAACACTTACCACGCTTTGACATCTTAGTAAAGGCTGAGTTATTCCCTAGTATCAAAATGTTACAGTTGTAAACAAACATTTTTAGTTATTGAGTATCTAATAAGTAATAAGTGGTTACATTTATTTTAAATAAAACTTAAATCCTGCATTGTTTTCCGTACAACCCAATACAAATTTTACAATAACACTGGTAACCAACAGCACAACTATTTCCATTTACAAACCATTTTTCTCTCTGTCTTTATATTAATTAATTCAGGTAAACAATTTCATTAATAGTATTGTTTCATTGTATTGTAATATATATACCACTGGTGGCTTCGATTTTTTTCAAAACTATAACGCCACAGGCTTACACTCATTTTAAATAAATAATTTGATTTTCGTACTTCAGAAGCAGGACTTAATATAAAAAAAGAAAGACTAGCTTTAAAAAAAAAATACATTTTCTGGTGACTAGCGTTAACCTCTCAAATCTAGTGAGGTATCTTTGCTATCTTCTTAGTATATTTTGTTACTCGGAACTCTTCAGAAATCTTAATGTACTATGTTAGCATTTAGCATTAAGATTCTCTACTAGTTTATAAAGTTCGAATCGACTTAAAAACATGTCAAGCCAATTTCAACGTAAAGTCGACTATTTTTGGATTAAGTATTTTTCAATGACCACACCTAGTCATTTTTACAATGTGTTGAACCAACCATTGAATATTTTATGAAGTAATAAATGATTATAAATGTAATAGTTGTTTAAATAAATTCAATTAGCGTTATTTTTCAGGTAACATGAGATAATGATGACTATTATGAGATATATAAATCTCACCCAGATTAATTTTATCAGCTTGTTACAGATGATTACTTTCTAATCCAACTGTGTTTATACGAATTTCAATTGGACGACAGTCACTTAGGGCGCCCTAGAGAAACCCTATTTTATCCTTTCTTGTTCTAGACAGTCCGTAAAGGGTTTTTAATTGATAGAATAACAGGGTATAAGATAGCACTTGTTCTTTTTTTCATAGCGACCCCGGTGTCAAGGCAATCTAAATTATATCTTAAACAGGGCTTTAAATACACTTTTTTAGGCAGAGGAAATATTTTCGGTATCTCGTAATGAGGTCCATCGGTCAATTTTATCTGTGGTGTAAGGGCTGTTAAAAAATTCCAACAGGGAAGAAATCTTATTCGGTTCGGGAGCCCTTTATACCTGCCGGGGATGAGGAGACAAAAAAATCCCAGTCCACCGGCTAATTGTCCTATTCTAATCTACTAAAATTATAACTGGAAAAAAAAGAAGGTTTCCTACTATTTTCTTCAATCCTCTTTTTTCCGATTTCACTTCGTTTTTTAATGAATTCGATTTGAAATGGATCCTTAGAATGGTGATCTACATATGTGCTGCTACTGGATGTAAATGATTCTTTAAAAAAAATATATTGAAATGTACAAAAAGCAACTATTAGAGATGGAACATGAGAAAAATCAGGCTCTAATAAGAAAAATTAACGAAAATTATTTTTAAAAATCCAAAAACACCATTTCTGTTGGGAAAATTCAGAAAAAGATCAAATGTTTTAGTAAAAAAAAGTGTTTTTAGAACCTTCATAATAATATGCATCGGATAACTTTTTTTTTTTTTTATTGATATTTACAACTGTAATAACATTACATCAAGTAAATTGGCTGTATGAACAAAAAAATCACTTGTGGGGAAACTATCCATTGATAGCACTCCAATGAAGTTTCATAGTAGAAGGTCTCGAGGTCATCTTCTTTTCAGACGCCTCGGAGGGTTATCAGGAATATTATAGGAAGCAAGTCGAGAGACTAGCGGATTCAAGTGTGTATGGAGCTTTTCATGGAAGGATAGGTATCTAGTTTGGGCCAAATCAGCAACATATGGGATATTAAGATCATGATGGATGAGTTTGTTTGTGACATAATAAGGAGCATTGAGGATTTTACGAAGGATTTTGGATTGTAAGGATTGGATACGAGATGAATTGGATGGTTTAGTAGAGCCCCAAAGCTCAACTCCGTATGCCCAAATAGGTCTGATAACTGTCATGTAAATGAGTCTTTTGTAATTAATTGGTAGCTTTGAACGTTTGAACGTCCAGTAAATGTTGAAGTAGGCGAAATCGTCGAGCAGTTTCTTGTCTTTTCAGTCTTGTATGAGGATTCCAAGTGAAGTCCAGATGGAGTCTTAGGTAACGTATCTGTTCGACAGGGATCAGTGGAATGTTATTAAAGGATACAGTAGGGCAGGAATTCGTAGGTTTACGACGAAGACGGATGACTTTTTAAGTATATTTTTACATAAACTACTTTCATAGGAACAGAACTGAGTTTGATTAAAAATAAAAATTAAAGCTATTAGATCGAATTAGAGCAACTTCAGATTTCACTAGTTGTTCCCTTTTCAGCAATCCAACACCTCAACGAATTGATCACTTGCATTAAGAATGATCTGGCTGAGTTGGATTTGGGTAGTGCAGTAGAATGTTAGTAAGCAGGGATCGGTGGTATCGGCATCGAGCCTTTGGATTCGCTAAGCCTTAGTTTTTTAATTACTTTTTTTAAACACTTTATTGAAACATTACAATCTGCCACTTGTGGGCAATAAGTAATGGTGCTATGTAGCTTATAATCATTCCATAACAAAACAATGATATAAACAAAATAAAATAAAAATAAATATATACATGCAGAAAAATATATACATGCGGTAATAAAAATAAATTAATGCGAAAATGATAATAAAATAAAGTAAAAAAAATAAATACTACAATATACACAGCCATACCCTATTTACAATTTGCCTGGGGTCCCCGAACTGAGCTTCTTCCCCAGGAATGAGGGCAAAGCAGGAGTCCGGGAGGCCCCAGTCCCAGCCGCGTCACTGGCATTAAACGCCAATGGAAGCTGGTTAAGGGCGCTTCACAAACACAGGTGAGTGGAGAATCTGGCCAGTGCCAGTACTCCAAATAACATTATTATATTAGGTCTCAGGGCCATTGCCGATTTAGACGCAGGGTTGGGTTATATGGAAGAGTGGAACTGGATAATGACTGAGCCAGGGGGTTGGGATGACAGGCAAGGTTTTGGTGAAAGTTTGAAAATTTAGTAGGGATGAGGTCGAGGACGAAAGGGATGTTGAGATCATTATGGAGGGTTTTGTTGGAAACATAATAAGGAGCATTGACAATAGTTCTCAGGATTTTGGATTGAAAGGATTGAATGCGTCTGATATTCGATTGTTTTGCGGTCCCCCACAGTTCCAGTCCATAGGTCCAAATAGGTTTGATGATGGTCTTGTATATTAGTAATTTATTGTCTATTGAAAGATCGGAGGTCCGACAGCAATACTTTTTAAATTAAATATTAGGTTGCCGTGTTTTTGTATTCATAAAAAGCTATAGAAGTTTCAGAAGTTAAAAGAAAATTTAGTAGGGATGAGGTCGAGGACGAAATGAATGTTGAGATCACTATGGAGGGTTTTGTTGGAGACATAATAAGGACCATTGACAATAGTTTCGCTAAGCCTTATTATTAATATTATAATTATTTATTTTTAACTTTTTCACTGCTGTTTTCTAAATAACATTCTACTGGAAGCACTGCTCGTTGGTGAGTAATTTACAATGCTTCATGTCAATTTTAAACATGGCCCAGGGTCTTGGGAACATTCATTGCCGTAAAACATACCATGTATCTGGGATTACTAAAAATAAATCGGAAATTACATAAAATAAAATAAATAGATAATTAAGATAAATAAACTGCTACAATATTTCCAGATAATATAAAGCGGTAGGCAACTACTGAAAGATATTTTGACTGCAATTCGGAGATCTGAGTGAGAAGAAATTGGAGTATTTTGTTTTTCATTGGTGCACCCTAAAATGTTATTTATTTTTATATTTATATAATACTCTTTATCGGTAACAAAAGGAACCTAATCCAAGACCAAACCCGATGGGATAGTTAAAAGGTACGTAGGAGTGAAGGTAGTTGCGAAAAAGGGGCCAGAAATCGGATCATTAAGCTTATGTTAAAAAAAAATTTTGTAAATTTTGTAAACGTCAGAAATTCGTAAGCCTCCAATGTCACCCTCATCTCTTATTAAAATGTAACTGACGAGAAAAGTGAATCTCATGAAATTAAGGAATATATTCAAATTTATAATGTCTTTGTAAAGAAAACATTCAGTTTTTTTTTAATTAGATCTACAAACTATTTTTTAATTTATTTTTATTAATATTTACTTTGATAGTGATTACTTTTAAATATTTTAGTTTTGAAGAGAAATGCTTTGTCCTGGCCGGGATTCGAACCGGGCAGGCGACCGTCACAGTGCTCTAAACCAGTGAGCTACTTACAAATATTTTCTATTCAAAACAAAAATATTTAAACCTTATTTTTGTAATTTAAGCTAATAGTGCATGAACAAAAATTATAAATGTACTAATCATGTTTAATCAACTGGGTAGGTATAGATGTTCTTTGGGGGAACGTCAACAATTCTGAAACTTATTTAAAATAACAACGTGACAATCTTTATAGCGGAAACTGAATTTCATTTCGTCAATCCAGGAAAGACAAATCCAAGGATTAAACCTTTGCCATGCAATAATAAATCAGGCAATTTATATTGTTACGGTCACAGAGAGGAAGACGGAAACAAGGGATTAGCGGCTTAAGTCCGTCGGCGGGAGAAGTTAAAATAGGATTAGGATCATCTCGATCGCCTCCTTCTGTCGGAAGTTATTAAGAAGGTTCTCGACAATCCCAGAATAATCCCGCACTACTTCCGTGTTCTAGAATGTTCGGCCTTGCCTATTTAAATACCTCCCTCGCCTCGAGCGAGTCAGTCTTAGAGTAGACCAGGCACTGTGAAGATCTGTGATAAGTGAGTGTCAGTGTGATAAACTAGTCAGTGTTGAACCGGCCAGTGCAATATGTGTATAAGTGAACTGTGACAGTCTCGCGAGTGTAATAAACTGTTTCTGTTTGTCACTGTGTGTCACTTAGTCACACTTGGAGAATCTTACGGTCGGTGGACTAGTGAACTTTAAGTGTTAATTAGTAGCTATAAATTGTCAATTGTTAAGTCATTTAGAATTAGTAATAACTTATATTATTGTAATAATTAAATAGAGTTAAGCCTAGATAATAAATATTTAGAATATTGTTATTGTATAGTTATATTAATTTAATAATTTAATTGTTTGTTACTTAATTGTATTCTTTTTATCACTTTTGTTTATAAATATTAGTATCTTTAATTTAGCAGTAGTGATATAGGTTTTTACTGGACTAGTAATTGATGATATTTAACTACCATAGTTTAACCAGTCATTTCAGTCATTAATCATTTTTCAAATTCGAGAAAATAAATAATTTTTTCTCGAATTTGAAAAATGACCATGGAGAAGAATATATCTCCAAAAAAATTTTATATTATTGACGTCCATATGAGGTATCTATACTTAAATTTTCGGGTTTTTTAGGACATTTTTAATTTAATTGTTAATAATTTATGTTGTTGTTGATATTAGTAAATCTATATGGTAATTGCAGAAAAATGGTATTAATCAAGATAGACAATTAAAGAATTGATAATGACCCAAGGGGTCGAAACGTCTTTATAGAAAGCGAGAAAATAAATAATTATGACTGGAGAATGTTTTTTTTTTTCTTCTTAGTTAAGTATTTAGCAGTAGTTTAATTAATTTTAATACCCAGTAGCCCGTAACAATATTGAAAAAATTAATTCCTTTTTTTTTGAGCTCATTTTTTTCTTCTTCCAATTTGAGTGTGCTTTTTAGAGATTTAGCATATGTATATTGCTAACCGATAATATATCCAAACATTCCATACCATTGGCGTTGTTGACCTAAGAGTTTTTGGCGTAAGAGACCTAAGAGTTGCTATTAAACACCAAACAATAACAAAAAGAATATTTTGTGGAAAAATATAAGAAAGAATGATTTGATTTTGACGATTTTATTTTATTTTGACGTCAATAAGTACGCTAGGCCAGGACAGCACAATACTAGTATAATAGCTATTTGGTAGATATAGTGTAATATAATACTCAATCCTATTTTGTTTTGATAAACCGATCGATTCGAGTATTAGTAAAATCAAAATTCCGCTCGCGTGTAAATGTAAATCAAATCTCTACTATATACATAATAATATTTAATTAATTTAGCATATTTAAATTTTTGTGATTGATTTTGAGGAAGCAATTATTGGCCTCTAGAATTCGAACGTCCCACACTGGCGTTGTTCAACCCACGGCTACATATAAATGGTGCAATGTCAAAATGGGATAGCAAACTTTTTTTCTGTCCCAGTTACAGAAAAAAAGTTGACGCTTAAGATTTCAATATGGGGTATTAAAATTTTCCAAAATAATGAGAGTTCAATGCACAATCATCTTGGTCTGATTTGATATCATCTTGGTCGTTCATGAGTTTGATACCTTCTATGACGATACTTCAATAAATCAAAACCATATAATTTTGCAAAACGAATTTTACAGATTCGTTTGCTCGGGTAATTTCCTACATTATCTTTAGTTCTTAATATATACACTATTAAATCGGATCTTTTTATTTTTTTAATTGATGTGGTCGTAAAGAGTTGTTGGATTGGTATGGAAGGTTGTTTGCAATTATTAATTGTACGCAATTAAGGAAGGTAATGATGAGTGCTCCGTTGAATCGGAAAAGAATCATGAGCTGCTAGAACTTGGCCAAACCGGAAATTCCACTCTGTTTAGTCGACAACTAATACCATTGAAGCAGACATATTTAAAACAAACGGCCAGAATTTATCAAAAGGAAAGGCATTGCCTTCCATCACAACAACGATAGATCACACATATCCTTAGTGATTCCGAAAAATTGAGAGAATTTGGCTGACAAGTTTTGGTGGACCTATAGTAGGTCGGGGCAAGAGTGCGCAATGTGTAAGAGTTCGCAGGGCGGGAGTTTTTACTTTGCGCTTGAGCTAGTTGGTACCCCTGAATGACAGCCGATGCAAGCAAGTCGCTTCGCCATTTGGTGTTTTCAATGTGATTACTGACACTTTTCAATGACGTAAGAGCTTATTGCAGCTCATTGGATATAATATTTGAGCATATAGGAAGTAGTGTAAGGTATACTAACTTATAATTCAACCATTTCAATTTTATATTGTTTCAAAGGTTATTCAGTGCTCTACTTAAAATTGGGACCGTTTAGTTCCATTGATGCACACAGAGAGCAACAGCTCCTAACAAGTAAAAACACTGCTTGAGGGGCAAGAGTTCGCATCGCCCTCAGGACAAGAGTACGCACACGAAAACTTGCCCCGAACATTTAGTTTTCCACTCTCATTTGAGATTTATTATTCACGCCACGGGCTATATTCAGAATAAAGGTGTTTAAGTGACAGTTCTAAAACCTGAATAGGGGTAAACGTGGCGGTATCTGCCTTAATTGATGCTGTGTGTTTTCGTACTCATTTGCTCACGGAACATTATGCTTTAAGAACTTATAAAAGGAAGACTGAGCTGAGAATATGTACGGAGGAGATGCTCAGTACCACTCAACAGTTACTAGACGCTGGGTTTTTCGAAGAGAACAGCCTCCAAGCAGTAGGAGATTTGTGAAGCTACTCTAAGGAAAAGGCTGTTAAAGGTAATTATAGTGGGATGGGGTCATTTTTTTTCTAACATACATACTGTGCAATGAGAACTTCAGAGAACTATCGAAAAAGGAATATATTCTAAGCAGTAGGTGCCGAGAAAGGAGGCATGAAGTTTTCAATAATGAGGGTGGGGTGAATTTCATAAACAATTATTAGTAAAAACAACTGATAATAACTTCTACAATACTAAATTAAAATTATATGTAGCATTTAGTTGGATATATAATCTTACTAATGAAATCTTGTTTAGTATATATAGCTTACATACATTCCAAGTTGTGCGACCTTTTTGCCGTAATGTGCGAACTCTTGCCCCATCAAAGTTCGTATTTGTAGCTTTTTCCTTTATAATTTTTCTATAACTGTTCTACTGAAAGTAATAACGCAAATAAAACGTAATTTGTTTACCGAATACCGGAAGATTATTTTCTATTATTTTCTAGTTGATTATCATTAAACATATTTGCTAGGCGATCAAATTTTAAGTGCGTCCTCTTGCCCCGACCTACCCTACTATTTGTTTCGGATTCTGCAGAACTCTCTTAATCCTGTAATGTTAGCTTCAAAAGTCATGTGAAAACCACTTGGTTCAGTTTTTCACCCAGAAGCCTCAGAAGATCTACAGTGACGCAATTATGGTTTTCCAGAAAAATGAGAAAAAAGGTTATCGATCAAAACGGCACATATATAATCGATTAGGGTTTAAAATCGGGATGAACAAATTGTCTTTGAAAAATATGAAAAAAAAAACGAAATTACATTTTTCTCCTATAAAATATATTGATAGTGGATTATCGACTCTCTTTATGTTCTATGAATATTGCATATTTAATAATGTAAAATTATCCTTTAAATAGGAGAAAAAAACCCATTTCCAGTAAAAAAAATTTTTATTCTTTATTTTCGAGATACGTTTCGGCCTAGGCCATTCTCAATCTTCTATATTAATTGTTTCATTTTTTTACTTTTTATATGGTTAACAATTTGACCATAAGTCATTCATCTGTAAAAACATGCATAAATTCTATAATTATAACAATATAAATAATTCAATAAATAAAACTGTATATAAAATATTCCTATTGTCCAACAGATAACCAAAATAAAGCATAGATACCTCAAACTAAGTTGTTTTATTCCATTTAAACTTTTTTTCAAATTCAGAGGGAACCATATCCTCTATAGTCATTTAATAATAAGTCAACCTTTGATCTTAGTATATTATGATCTTTCATATCAAATTCATAATTTTAGAGTTGATTAGGTATAATATTAATATTAATTTATTTAAATAATTTCGAAAATAATATGAAAGATCATAATATACTAAGATCAAAGGTTGACTTATTATTAAATGACTATAGTGGATATGGTTCCCTCTGAATTTGAAAAAAAGTTTAAATGGAATAAAACAACTTAGTTTGAGGTATCTATGCTTTATTTTGGTTATTTGTTGGACAATAGGAATATTTTATATACAGTTTTATTCATTGAATTATTTATATTGTTATAATTATAGAATTTATGCATGTTTTTACAGATGAATGACTTATGGTCAAATTGTTAACCATAGAAAAAGGAAAAAAATGAAACAATTAATATAGAAGTTTGAGAATGGCCTAGGCCGAAACGTATCTCGAAAATAAAGAATAAAAAATTTTTTTACTGTAAATAGGTTTTTTTCTCCTATTTAAAGAATATATTATATGATTGAGTCCAGTTGAAATTTATAAAAAAATGTAAAAATATCCCTTAACCGGATAGCCAAAATATATTATTTAAAAATCATAATTTAATCGGAAAATAGCTGATTAATTTGCATGATCCTCCCCCCCCCCCCACCAGTCACATTCGGGAGGCTCTAATAACTTCTTCGGCTCTAAATTATTTCGACATTTATCTCCATCTCAACGGAATAATACGTAGTTGGAATAAAGGGGCATAACATTTCTTTTTTCAGAAGATTAAAAAAGAGAAAGGGATTCGACTTCTTTAATAAGTACTCTGAATTCAATGGGAAACGGACGATGGAAGGGGCGATAAATTGCAATAAAGGACGACACTACAAGGAAAAGTATCTTTTCTAAAATAAGTATTCCAAACGGAGGTAGAACATTAATTGAGATGGATATAGGAGTGGAAAACGTGACCCTCTTACGAAATTCTTCCATGACGACCTTTTAAGGTTCGTCGTTTTCACCTAAACAGGCCGAGGGACAGAAACGGCACAGCTTTGTAAGGAATGTTGGTTATGAACCCTTTACAGAAAGTAATAAGGACGCCTTGATGGTGTAGGTTCAACTCCCGCCTCGGTGCATACAATAGTGCTTTTAATTTTATTATTATTGTAAGGTAGTCAGCAGTAAACGATTTTGTATACAGTAAATAAAACAAGATACGGAATGTAGCATAAGAATCATACAAAGCATATTAAACATCTGTGTGAAATGCAATGCAAAAGCCCAATTCTTCTAATGTAACGTAAAAGAACCAAAAAAAAAAAAAAAAAAAAAAAAAAAAAATTACAATGCCAAAAAAAATTAAAAAAAAAATTTGCAATTAAAAATGCAATACTTTTTTTTTTTTTTTTTTAACACTTTATTGAAATATTACAATCTGCCACTTGTGGGCAATAAGTAATAGTGATGTGTAGCTTACAGTCATTCCATAACAAAGCAATAATATAAACAAAATAAAATAAATAAATATGTACATGCGGAAAAATATATACATGCGGTAACAGAAAGAAATTAATGCGGCAATAATAATAATAAAGTAAAATAAATAATAAAGTAAAATAAATAATAATAATAATAAAAATAAAATAAAATGTACACATTCATACCCTATTTACAATTTGCCTGGGGTCCTCGAACTGAGCTTCTTCCCCAGGAATGAGGGCAAAGCAGGAGTCCGGGAAGCCCCGTCACTGGCATTAAACGCCAATGGAAGCTGGTTAAGGGCGCTTCACACACACAGGTCGTGAGTGGAGAATCTGGCCAGTGCCAGTACTCCAAATAACTTTATTACAATAGGTCTCGGGGCCATTGCCGGTTTAGACGGCGGGGTGGGTTATATGGATGTGTGGAACTGGATAATGACTGAGCCAGGGGGTTGGGATGACAGGCAAGGTTTTGGTGAAAGTTTGAAAATTTAGTAGGGATGAGGTCGAGGACGAAAGGGATGTTGAGATCATTATGGAGGGTTTTGTTGGAAACATAATAAGGAGCATTGACAATAGTTCTCAGGATTTTGGATTGAAAGGATTGAATGCGTCTGATATTCGATTGTTTTGCGGTCCCCCACAGTTCCAGTCCATAGCTCCAAATAGGTTTGATGATGGTCTTGTATATTAGTAATTTATTGTCTATTGAAAGATCGGAGGTCCGACAGCAATACTTTTTAAATTAAATATTAGGTTGCCGTGTTTTTGTATTCATAAAAAGCTAAAGAAGAACTTGCCACGTATGACGCACTTGCCCCACTTCCCCTATGTTACTGTGACTAATAAAATAACAATATACATGAATGGCGACCGATTACTCTCATATAAAAAATGACTAAATGTAAAACAATTCAACTAAAATTTCCTTTATAAAATAAATAACAAAATCATCATGAAGGGGAGGGGATATGCACTCCATCGAAAAAAGACGTTTTTCACCATGTTCCTATATAATCATTGCGTTTATAATTCAAACATTTACCAAAATTAGTATAAATACTTGTTGGTTTATTTATATAACAGATACTCTTTTCGATTCAAGATTCTGAATTTTTCTACGAAATTAATTCTGCCAGTAGAGTTGTTGTATAGATGATATCACAGTATTGACTTGCCCATCGTAGATCAGCTTCGGCCGAGTGAAGGTTACTCAGATTTCTCCTTTTGGTAAAATACAAACTTGAAGCACATTCTGGAATTTCAAGTCTCCCAGATTTGATATCGATCACAATAAAGTCAAAATTCACTACATTGTTGGAGCCTTCGCTATGCTTCGTCTTCTGCTAAGGATCGGGTTCTCAATTCCCATCAGTAGGCCGGCTTATGTAATTCATTATGTCACGATCACTTGCGAGTTAGTCCTCAATCATCCAGAAGGTATCAAAGTATCCGAAGAAGCCGTTTTCAAAAAATCAATATTTCAATAAATATGGATTACTTTGAATTTTTAATTTTATAAATCAAATTTTATACCCTAAAATATAGCGGTGTTTTAAAATGCGCTCGACTTCAAGATTTTTCATTTCGAAATATGTTATAAGCATTTATACGATGGAAGGGGGCGGCCTGTGGTCTAGTATTTAGCATAGCAACCAACTTAAGCCAAGATCGCGGGATCGTAGCCCGGCAGGTGACCCTGGAATTTTTTAAAGGGGATAAAAAATCCTTGGTACTGCTGCCCTTCGGGAGGGACGTTAAACGGGGGTCCCGAGCCTGTACGATGACAGGTACTCGATAAAAATCCCTATCCTAATCGAGCCTGGATAGGTAAAATTTAGAACTCTCCCCTGTAGCATCGTCCGATTAGCATTAGCAGCATAAAGTGACCTTAAATGAATGAGCAAACAACAAAATACGAAAGGAAGGTTTTGATAGTTAATTATTTATAATATAAAATGTTCATTTTACTATTTGCTTTAATTTACACCCTATTTTCCAACAAATCTTCACGAAAATGGACTGATTGTGTAAGAGAAAATAAAGGAAATTGTACTCTTTAAAATGCATAACCCAAAAGAAGAGGAATGTTCCCTATAGATATTTTTTGAGGGAAAAATCTAGAGTCAAAGAAGACTCAATAACAAATTTGTTGGTAAACAGCCAGGATACAGTCATTGCAAATTTATTATATTGGAAACTAACTTTTCGGCCCAACATCTCTGCCAATATCAGGGCCTCTTGTTTACAATAGAATTTATGAACTGTTTAGGCTTTGAGAAAGTTTTGGATCAACTTATCTGAGCTCCTGAGGGAATATAGCTATCCTCAAGATGTTCCAATCCGCCGCCTTCGCTAATTGCTTTTAAGAAAGTTCCAGTAAATACGACCGTGGTAGTTTAGAAATATATCCTCTGTGCTACTGTCTCAATGAGTGTATGTGAACTCATTAGCTAAATGAAAGTACAGTTATAATATACGTATATACTTCGGATTTTATAACTTTTTATGGAGTCGTTAAAGATAAAACTGAGATCGAGAAACATTGGCGTTATTATAGTCGTTAACAATTCCCACATTTATTATATTCATAAATATTAAATAAATTTTTTTTTTTTTTTATTATTTTATTGAGTTGTACAACTGTAATACATACATCTAGTACAATTGCTATAAGAGTAAATAATACATGATAGGACATGTAGAGATACTACCCACTGGCAGCACTCTAATAAAGTTCTATAATAGAAGGTCCCGAGGCCATCTTCTCTTCAGACGCCTAGGAGGATTGTCCGGGATGGAATTGGATGCAAGGATGGAAACTAGTGGGTTTGAATGGGTTTGAAGTTAATTGTGGAATGATAGGTATCTGGAATGAGCTAAATCGGTAACATATGGAACGTTAAGGTCATTATGGATGGTTTTATTTGTGACAAAATAAGGAGCGTTTAGGATTTTGGATTGCAAGGATTGGATACGAGAGGAATTCGATGGTTTGGTGGAGCCCCATAGTTCAATTCCTTAAGTCCATATAGGCCTTATAACAGTCAAATAAATAAGTCTTTTGTAATTGATCTGAAGCTTTGAGCGCTTATCTAGTAAATGTTGAAGTAGTCGGAAACGTCTAGCTGTTTCTTGTCTTTTCAGTCTTATTAAATAAATAAAAAATTGTTTTCTATTTGCCATTGCAAACATATATTGTATATATACGCGATTGTCTTACTGTAAAAATTTAAAAGAAAATATTTCATTGTAGTTCTCTAAGAGAAAATAAAAGTTCATTATGGTGAGAATATTAAAGTTTTGTTTATGTTTATTCTTAGAAATTGTACTTGATAATTATATAATGTAAAAGACGAATGAACATCAAAGCGAATAATTTGTTCTCATAAAAATTTTAAAAATCCAAAAAAAATATATACTAAATGATTAAGGTAAGATTGGAGACAATCACTACACTCAACAGATGTTTTTTAATTGGTCTGCTACATTGTATGTTAATTTATTAGCAATAACAAATCAAATCTGCATCCAGCTTAGGCTATGAATGCCTTCGATATCAAAGGGAGAATTATAATAATAGCTTTTAATCTCTACCATCTTATTCCTCAACGGGATTTCATCGCTAAAGATTTTCACTTTAACGTATATAAATGCAAATAGAAATGAAAAGAAACCCTTTTTGCTTCAAAACTAATTTTCTTGTTTAGCGATAGAACATAAATAATCACTAAAATAGAGCCAAAAACTCAAAAAGAAACACTATTATTTATTATAATGCAATTGGGAAAAACCACAATGCAAAGCCTTATGTTTCAAAAAATACACCTACTTACCAGTCGACGTTTCGCCTATTCAGGCATTATCAAGACACCAAAATCAAAAAGGGGTTATGTGAATCGCATCTCGAAGAAAAAGGTGCAAAACATCCCAACGATCAACAGCCCAAACAGGCTCCAAACATGAGACAGCACCCCGCCACCAAGACGTTCAGCATACAACTGTAAGTTCGAGATGTGATTCACATAACCCTTTTTTGATTTTGGTGTCTTGATAATGCTTGAATAGGCGAAACGTCGACTGGTAAGTAGGTGTATTTTTTGAAACATAAGGCTTTGCATTGTGGTTTTTCCCAATTGCATTATAATAGAACATAAATAATATAAAATAAAATATACTATTTCTTTAGCGGACGTCTAAAGACCAATCATTCAAGAAAAATGCATCCAATAAAAACATGTTACAATTAAGATTTCAAAAGTATTTTCAAATCAATTAAATCGCTAGCTCACTTCCAGGGCAATCACTTAGCTCCACAAACGATTCATCTTTTATTTGTTTATAACGATAATCTTCCTTGTTCCTCGTCCTCCTGTACTCTCAAACATTATCTAGTGGATAATTTTATCATTTCATTTTCTTCATAAGAGTTGCTTTGGGTTTTTAGCTGAATTCCTCAAAGCATTCGGCATTTCTGTGAAGTACATTTTAACTGCCCCAGGCATCCATTACACCATTTGCATTACCTCATTCCCAGTTCTAGCATTAGATCCCTGCAGATCAATACTACCTAACGGTATTAACGTAGGTGTGTAAGTGGTTGCTCTACACTTCCGGAATAAGACGGCACTAGCGCTCTCCAGCCCACTGGATCAATGGTGATAAACTGCTTTATATAAAAATTTACAACTCGTATTAGTTAGAACTATTATTGCTATTGCTACTGCTGTAGGCTTGTCATGAACTACGGAAGTTGTACCTCAAGCAGCAATAAATTGAATTAATGTTAGGGCTCTACCTAGAATGGAAAGGAACAAGGAGGTCTTTTGAGGAACCTTGGCGAGTAGACGTCGATGTTTGTGATTTAGTTAAGTTTGTAATAATGTAAATTACGCAACAGAAAACTAATTGGTGGGTTTTCTTCCTCTTTTAAGCGATCTTAGCGAGCAGCATCCGACAAAATAAAACTAAATACTTTTAAAAAAGGCAGTTAGCTACCACGAATTCCCCTAAAACGCTACTATGGTGGCAAGCGAAACGATTACGTGACGGTAATGAGGAGAACTGGATTGGAAACTTCAAGAGTTATACTCTACAATGATCCATACCAGTGGAAACTTATTTATGTTTTCAAATGAAAATAACAGAACGAAAATCGAAACAATGAAATGATTCGGTTGATAAAACGGAAGTATGCTTTTGTTACGGTTGCTTGTGCCTAGCGGAAAGGGCAGCCTAAATAGATAAATTCATTTGCCACGTTTCCGATGCAAGCAATAGGCCGTTGAAGGAAAAACAATTTCCACAGTTCCAATTGTTCAACAATTGTTCCTTCAATCGCGCCTCTCAACTGTTCAATCCCCATCCTTCCGTTCCAATCCTTCATTTCACAATCCATCATCATTCCCAATGAGTCTAAGCAATTCATCACGTTTATATAAAGATGTCTTGTGAACAGAAAATGTATGTTTATGTCATAGGCTATATATCACGAAAATTCATCCAAAAGATGTGCTAAGCATTAAATCATTCAAAAATATTCTTCTTGAATAAATTTAAAAAATAGTTCTTTTGGGCAAGATAAAATAGAAAAAAAAAGTAATTCGTCAGATGCGTATCTATTTAAAAAATTCTTATGATTCCAACGACCATGAATGCATTTTAACATCTTTATTGAATAAGATTTACCGAAGGAGTAAATTTAGTAGGCCTGTGAATGATTAAAACATTCAATAAAAATATAGTTGGTAATTTTTCGAATATGTTCGAGGTGGCTCGAGTTAAAAAATCGCACTCTTTCATTAAGCACTTATGGTGATGCACAACGAAAGAGGGTAGATTTGAATGATAAAATGTATGTGTTTGGGTTTGCGGATGATGTATTACTGTTACATGAATATTCGGGAAATATATAACTAAATTCCAACGTTGATTAAAGCCTTTAAAGAAGTAATGCAGTAATTCGAAATCAGATATAAGAAGAAGTGTGAGAGAACATTTCGTGAAATTGTTATTGTCAAGGGTGACATGAAATTGTTAGGACACGTCTTGAGAAGTCTTCATCATAGGAAGCTAGATGGAATTAGGTCTATAAAGGCTTAGGGCAAGAAGGGTGGGTGATGTCAAAGAAGGATTAAGAAGAAATGGAATATCCGTAATGTAATGTATGTAATGTAGCCAAGAGGGAGCATTGGGCAAAAGGGATTGAGCAGGATAAGGACAGCCACGCGTCTGTGTTGCGATGATCGTGTCAATGATGAATGAATCTTCTTATAGCAACAATCCTTCATTAGTCTGAAACCTGATCGTGAACTGCCCTATCTCTAAAACTCCCTTTAAAACACACACACACAAGCGATATGAAAAAAGAATATATAATTTTAAAAAATACACGTTTGATGCTATTGAGTATGAAAGGTCCCTGTAATATGCATACTTTAAATCTGCTAAAGAACGTAGAAGGCGCACCAATACCTCACGCGCTGAAAAGCGATTACTGACGATGGTGATAATTGATGACGCCATTCAAATATATTTCAATATTCCCATTAAGAATCTTAAAGCGTTTTACAAGCTTTCCAAAAAGATTGTTTGGTTTGAGTAGATCAAATCAAGACCGAGCTCTTGCACGACTGGGTCATAAGAAGGAAGAGTTGGAAACGTGTTGTGACCGCTAGTCATTGAACCACTGACTCGAGGCGAGACGTTAATAAGATGACAGGAGGCTGGGCTGGGGACCGAGAGCGGTGACCTTGAACAGATTCCCGTAAATTAATGTCGGGCGTTGAGGAACCGGTTGCCCCGTCCAGTGCGGAAATGGTTCAGCTCCTGTTCTCGAGTAATAGGCCATCATAGCTAGGGGGTGCACCACAACTCCAATCCTATATTTTATTCATATAAATGAACAGCTCAAAAGGAATGGAAAATAATATTAGGATGTTAATGTAAGTAAGAAGATTTGAGGTAATCTGCCAAGCATGATGGGAAGGTGACTAGTCTTTGAACCTTTAATATCACCGCAAGCCGGATTCGATGCATCCTTTTATTTCTTATCAATCAATCTACTATTATTATTGAGCTAAAAATCTTAATTGCACTAGAAGTGAACAATTGCGATACTTTGATAGCTGCTAGTAACTGTCACAACACCAAGTAAACGCCTTTACAACGAAATTTCATCTTGTAGGAAGCTCGAGTCTTTGTCAAGACTCATGAGTGTATTTATTTATACCTATTTCAAATACTTTTTACTGTTCTTTTTTAACAGAATAGTTTAAAACTAATGTAACATTCGAAAAATGTTGGAATCGTCGAAATAGTATAATTAAGATTGGTTCAAGTCGGGAGTTACCAGATTTTGACAACGGTGGGCCCTTTAAAATATTATTTGCTGATAAAGTGCATTACACTATTTTAGTTTATCTGGAATATGTATTTTCATACCTTTGAGGTTACGTTGTGATTTATATTTTTTTGTTTAATTTGGATTTAAATATGAATATCGTGATAGTTGTTATTTTCAATATGATTATCAGATCTATTCCTTAAATAAATGTATTGACCTACTAAGATAATTATCACATTAGCACGATAAATACTACGGAAAGACGGTTTTAGAGGATGAAAATGACAACATTTTGTGTATTTGATATATGGATGTTTTTCTTCATTTTTTGTCTTAAAGTTGCTGAGAAGACTGTTATTTTGGACATTGACCTCCTGGCTTATATTACTCAAGATTGTAAAACCAACAAATATGCGACAGAATGCTATATTAGTATATTATACAGCCTCACGCTTCCTCCATACTCTTCTAAAAAAGAAAAAAAAACTTGAAATAACAAGAAACGATTTATAAAGACTATTTATACTAGCTAATAGGAATCAGGTAATATTTATTGATGTCATCAACGAACGTCATGTCATCATTTGTTTATAAATTTTGTTGTGTTATCCATGGCAAAATTATAGCCTATTCCACGCGAATATTAGCCGTACCATTAATTTAAAGGCTGAATAGCTTAATGTAAGTTGGATTAATTGGGAATTGACCACACCATTGTAATTACTACATCACGTTATAGTTAACAATAGTTTGGGAGTCGCTGAATAGTCCGTTCGTTCTATAATCTTCGAAATTTGATATAATTGGAAACCCGACTCATCCTAATACTATCCTTACCACGTATGCTGATGATACATGTGTATTATCAGTCAACACCAATCCAGTTATTGCATCCCAAAGCCTCCAATCCCATATCACTTATCTTGAAGAATGGTGTCAAAACTGGAGGATTAAAATAAATTCTCAAAAATCGCATCAAATCACTTTTACCTTACGTCATAGACCAATGACTTCCTGCCCTTCAGTATCCTTTAATAATATCCCACTGGTACCTGTAGAACAGATCCGATACTTAGGGTTGCACCTTGACAAACGATTAACCTGGAATCCTCATACAAGACTGAAAAGACAAGAAACCGCTCGACGTTTCAGGTTACTTCAACACTTACTAGACAAACGCTCTAAGCTCCCAATTAACTACAAAAGACTCATGTACATGACCATCATACGACCTATTTGGACATACGGAGTAGAGCTTTGGGGCTCCACTAAGCCATCGAATTCCTCTCGTATCCAATCCTTACAATCCAAAATCCTTCGTAAAATTCTCAATGCTCCTTATTTTGTTAAGAATAAACTCACCCATAACGACCTTAACGTCCCTTTTGTTGCTGATTTGGCCCGAACCCGGTATCTATCCTTTCATAACAAACTTCATTACCACTCAAACCCTCTAGTTTCAAACCTAGCTTCCTCTTCAATTCCCGATAATCCTCCGAGGCGTCTGAAAAGAAGATGGCCACGTGACCTCCTTACTTGAACTTTGATTTGAGTACTACCAGTGGGTAGTTTCTCTACTTGTCATTATCATGTCATTATATATCACTTAGCGTATTTACTTGTTATATTATTGTAATACAGTTGTAGATATCAATAAATAATCAAAAAAAAAAATTAAGTAGTTTTCTACTATGTGGTGGTAGTGAAATTCGTTGGATTTTTTTCTCAAAGAAAAATTCTAGTATTGTTCAAAAACATATTAATAGAGTTTACAATAGAACAAATAAAAAAAATGAATTAGTTATGGAGGAATAATGGGCTGAATGAGATGCTGTTTTGAAAGATAATTCAAAATTTCAGTTATTTTTTTTTTTTGTCAAATGTTGGAATTTTTTATTCATTCGAGTTTTACGAACAGGTTTAGTGATATCTATGTTACGTAACAGTAACCTGCGGTCCTAATGCAGTTTGAGAAAATGACTGACATTTCATGATGTTATATTTTCTTTAAATTATTATTGTGTCTGTATCGTTTTATTCATGTTGCATTAATATTAATTCTGATTATTCTAATTATAAGTATTATCATTACCACCATGAGAGGTGCGACATCCCATCACCGTGGCTAGGCCGCCTCCTAAGGCCTCTGTCTTAGTCCGCTATGATACTTAATCAGTAGTAATGAAGGTTCGCCACATTCGTCTCATTAATGAGCTCACACGTATTATTTTTAATGTCAATTAAAGTTTTAATTGATTTTTTTAAATTTTAGATCTTTAGACTTTAAAAAAAAATAATCAAACATTTAAAATAATATTATTGATAAAGCCAGAGGATGAAATCGTATACACATACTTTCTTCATTTGAAATGACAACTTCTTTAGAGAAAGGAAACAAAATAGAAAAAAAAACAGCATAATGAATCTAAACATAATTAGACATTAAAAAAAATAACCACAAGAGACAAAGCCCTCACACACCCAACACGACCACATTAATACTTTCTAGGGCAGGAGGAAATATTTTTCACTTTTATGTCCTTTATTTGCCAGATCGGCTATTCCTAGCCTTCCAAGGTTTTCTTTTAAATAATGAATTTTACATTTTAACAAAAACTAAAAGTGTGGGTTTCGTCTCGTGCAAGAGACCCCCCTAACTGTACATTATTTTCAAGAGAAGTTATAAATACATAATAATTTTTTTTTCATATAAAGTAATTATAATGTAATAACAACAGAACTATTGTACTATAAAACGAAAAACTATTAGGAAACAGGATTATATTACAATTTGTTAAAATGATTGGTGAGAAAGGTAACAGAGTTCACATCAGAATATCTATCAAGAGTCTCGGTTTTAATCTTGGGGAATTTTTCCCAGATGAGAAGGTGCATTATAAAAGCTTGCGCAGAAAGTTTACGGATAATAATCTTGTTAAATTAAGGGGAAAATAAAAAGACGTGACAAGGACCTAGGACTTGTTTGTGTTAAATAGCACAGGCCAACAAAAAAAACCTTTTTGAAAACTTTTTTAATTTTAATAGCTGATCTTGATAGATTTTTATGTGCTGAATCCAAATCTGCTCGTAGTTTTTATGTATCACCCTTAGTTTCCAAGCAAAATGTATTTTATTATATAGTCTAATACCCATTTACAGTATATAGGGAAATCAATGAAACACTGTAGAATCGTAAAAATGGTTTGTATTTACAGTAAAATACTTGGAATAGTAATTTTATGTGATGATACAAGGTTCACTTGTCAACTGGAATTGGTTTATATTTTCTTTCCCTTTTTTCCTTGAAGCTTCTTGTGTAGCTTTTCCTGCGATGAATAGCTTGCTGAACTTCCCGGTGAAGTGACCAACAGTAATCCCCCATCATGTTGGTATTCCAGCGGCCCTGGTAACGTTTTTCCATCACTTTAACGTCCTGGTGAAAACGCTCACCTTGCTCCTCACTAACATCTCCTAAATTTTCCGGGAAGTAATCGAGGTGGCTGCTCAAAAAGTGAACTTTCAGGCTCATCAAACATCCTAACTGTTCAAATTTTTTTAACATGTTAGCAACAATAGCCTTATATTCTGGGTCTTTTTCATTTCCCAAAAACTTGGTGACAACTTGCTTGAATGAAACCCATGCTTCCTTTTCATTTGAGGTCATTGTGGATTCAAAGTTAACGTCAAACATCATTTTTCTAATATCAGGCCCGGTAAAGACGCCTTCTTTCAGTTTAGCTTCTGAAAGGTGTGGAAACTTCTGACAGAGATATTTGAAACAAAGCCCATCTTTAGGCAAAGCCTTTACAAACTGTTTCATGAGACCTAACTTAATATGTAGTGGTGGTAGGAGCACGTTTTTTGGATCTACAAGGTTTTTGCGTAAAATGTTCTTCTCGCCAGGCTTTAAAGACTCCCTAGCAGGCCAGTTCTTTCTGCACCAATGTTGATTCCGAGCTCTACTGTCACATTCACACAAGAAACATGGAAATTTGGTAAAACCCCCTTGCTGACCAAGGAGCATGCACGTAACTTTCAAATCACCACATATCATCCAACCGTGTGCAGAATAACCTATTTTATTTAACACTATTTCTAGATTTTCGTAACTCTCTTTCATATGTACAGAATGACCGACAGGTACAGAGGCATACATGTTACCGTTGTGTGCTAAAACTGCCTTCAAACTATTTTTGGATGAATCAATAAACAATCTCCAATCTTCTGTTTTGTATTCAATTCCAAACTCATTCATTAAACCATGAATGTCTGAGCAGTACACCAAATCACCCTCTTGTTCAAAATACTTCGAAAATTGTTGTTCTCTCTTCCTATACACATGAATGCTGGTTCCAGCCGCCAGCAAGTTCTTTTCTTTTAGCCTAGAGCCAAGCAGTTCAGCTTTTTCTTTTGTTAAGCCCAGATCCCTAACTAAGTCATTAAGCTCGACCTGAGTGAACAATTTAGGCTCTACATTTTCTGTAACACATTGGAATTCTTCATCGTGTTCATCTAACTCCGACTGTACATCAGAAAATACTTCTGTTTCAATAGAATTTAAGTCCTCTGGTGGTTCCGGGATTGGCAAATCTACACCGTGCCCTACTGGTCGGATGGCGGACGGAAGGTTAGGGTAGCTTATTACCTTCTTGTTCTTAGAGTTATGACCAGTAATATCTACACTGCAAAAGTAACAGTCATCGGAATGATTTTTTGGTTCCCTCCATATCATGGGAACAGCAAATTTAAAGTGTTTTTTCTCTTTTTTTGACCATTTCCTGAGGTCTTCAACACATACATAACATACCTTATGCGGTGCCCAAGGTTTATCCTGGTCTCCAAGTTTGGTTCCAAAGTATGCTAGATAAACCTTTTTCACAAAGTCTGTAATGTTTCTTTGGTGCTTTTTAATAACAAACTCACCACAAATATAACAAAAACTGTCAGCAGAGTTTTTACAGCCGCGATGAGACATTGCACTGAGCACATGTACAGGAAACGTAAAAGTGAGGTTATGTTGAAAATAAACAAAACATCAGCTGTTTAGCATGTGTTTCAGCAGTGCTGCCAACATCATCTTTGTTCATTAGACCTATTTTTTCATGTTATCTTAACTATGAAAAAGCTGTTAAATTCTAAAAATATTTCTTTATTTCATGAATTTAACTATAAAATGTGAATAAATGGTGGGTGATACAACTTTTTAAGCATCATATTTGGATTCAGCAACCTAAACAACATAAGAATAAGGTATTTTCATTAAAAAAGTTTTTTCATCGTTGGCCTGTGTAGTTTAGTGATGTTTAAGTATTTCAATAGAATTTTATTAATTCTTAACCCTTAATTATAACTAGCTCTTGCCCGCGGCTTTGCTCGCGTGGAATTTGGTCTACCACAAAGTTTCGTGACAGATAATTTTAAATAAATAATTTAATATTTTTAACTATAAGTTACTCGTACATCCAAAATTTCAGATGTCTAACTTCAAAACTGACGGATTCCATACAATCTTTGAACCCCTATTATATTAAGGGGGAAACCCTTGGGGATGGAATTATCCAAATTCCTTTCTTAGTGCTCATTTAAGCTATTCAACAAACCTATCTGCAAATTTCAAGATGCTAAGTTCAGTGGTTTCTGATGCGCGTTGACCGCTGGATGTGTTAGTCAATCAAGTTACAGTTTTATATAAACTTCGCCTGAGTGATGT
Source organism: Arma custos (assembly GCA_037127475.1). Classification (NCBI taxonomy): domain Eukaryota; kingdom Metazoa; phylum Arthropoda; class Insecta; order Hemiptera; family Pentatomidae; genus Arma; species Arma custos. The sequence continues at coordinate 116,915,687 of CM073761.1, read as the reverse complement.
GTTGATAAAAAGTAGCCTATGTCCTTCCCCAGGCTTGAGATTATCCATATCAAATTCCATCACCGACGAATCAGCACAGCCATGGAACATACATTGACACTGATTAACAAACGGGATGGACAGAAGTTTCTATCGTTTATTGTTGTTCGTATCAGTAAAAGATCAGTATGTAATTTTATTTAATTTATTGAAAAGGATTACTTAGTATAACGGTTTCACTTGTCGTACGGAGCTGCGAGAAATTATAACTGAAAGGATTAGAATAATGTACATGTGTAGGTAATTTATCGATGTGCTTTTAGTTTTAGCGGTCCTACTTACCTAGTGCAATATACTCCTGTGAACTATGTTACTTGATTTGTTTCGTTCAGCGAAAATATGTAGATTTTGCGTGTGAGAAACACGTGAGCAAGCTACTCAGAGGGCAGAATTTTATCCGACTAATTTATATTCATCGTTTTATTATGACCAAATTACACAAAATCATTAAAAATTGTAGCCTATGTGTTATTCTAATGTATAACCTATATTACTGTAAACTTTCATCCAAATCCGTTCAGTAGTTTTTGCGTGAAAGAGTAACAAACATGCATACATGCATCCTCACTAACCTTCGCATTTGTAATATTAGTAGTATTTATATCATATCATTTATATTATTACTGTAATAAAATTATTACTGTTGTATATTTTTTATTTGTTCATGAATATTTCTGTAAAAAGATTCGGTAACAACATTTAACTAAATAGAAGGAAATTGGAGCCTCCTTACTTATCCTAGCAAATGATACTTATTTGAGTACCCAATGCAGAAGACTCTTGGGTTCTGGAAGTTCCAAGAAAAGTATTTGTAGAAAAACTTTTCACTTCTATTAAGTTTCGAGTTTTAAAAAGTAGAGTTTAATTTTCTCTCTCTTCTCCATTCCATTATGCTAATACGTGAAAATATGCGCTGGAAAAGTCATTAAGTTAAACTTATTATTATTGTTATTATTATTATTATTATCGACCCTTACGTTTACAACAAAGTTCTTTACTAGAAATAGGATACCCTTCAAAGTAAATTTTCATCTTTCGGGAGTTTTCTAGATTATGAAGATGCCTACTGGCTAAATTCTACCCTCAAGATGCCAAAATCTGTTTTATTAGATTAACTTTTTACATCCTTTTGGCCAATCTTGAAAAACTGCGATTAAAAAAAAAGAAACAAGAATTTTCAATTTTCTTTCCCACTGTTTATTAATCACTTAATTAAGCGGTCAAATCATACATTTTTTATTAAAGAGGCTGGAAAATACGCAGTGAACAGCAAGGTGAAAAGTGAAAAGATTAGTTTCTTGGCACAGCTAAAACTCATCGAAAATAAGTTCCGACTGGAAAACTGATCAAAGCGATTACAGCTAAGACTTGGAACTCCTCGTGTAAATGTTAATTAACCCGATTAGGGTTTTAGAAAAACTATTTTGGAATTAAAATTCCTACGAGCTCTTACCAATTTATTGGCATTTTAATAAATGTTTATTTCACAGCCGATAAACCTTAGTTGCATCACTGTATCACTAAAGAGTGATAGGTCCACGAGAGTATTATTCATTAATTGCTCAACCAAATAAAATGTTATAACGCCTAAATAATGTAATTACACATCATGTTTTATGTAATGCCTATTTTCCGATGCCGTGGATTGTTGGATAGACAAAGGAGTTTCATTGCGCTCCGACCATTGGATCGACAGGAAGAAAACCAGAGCGAGGCAAGAAACGAGGATCTGAACGTGACAGGAAGGTAATTAGCTGTCGAAGAGGTTCCTTCCTTCATTAAAAGATGTCCTTTGCATTCCCAACAAAAGACCATCCAATTAATAAACAATTCATTAGGTATCAAATTAGTCCTTGTTTTTCAGATCCCTGGTTTTCTATGGACCTGTTATATATATATTACCTTTGATAATAATTGTAGAAATCTAAATAAAAAAAGCTGAAATAAAAAAACTGAGCAAACTGTTTATCCCAAAACTGCTCCGTTTGGGTCTAACGAAGAAACAAGTAGGATTATGGCTTATGAATATTAGCAGTTGAAGTTTAAAAATAGCTTCCTGATAAAAATAAAAAATGGTTTGGAGGAAAGGTTCTGTATTCCATTCAATATTAATCGTATCACCATCACTGAATATTTATTAGAAATTCTCATTTGAACATTAAATTAGGGGGAAATCACTGATTTAATTTTCCTTTTTTCCGATAATTTACTCTAGTGGACTATAGTGATAGAAATTAAATTGAAGCTAATCCTCCATCATTTGCATCCAGCAACTTAAATGTGTAAAAAAAAATTACAAACAATGAATCGTAAGTAAACATACATTAAAAAAAGAAAGAAACAAAAAACAAACAAGGCAAACCGTAAAACCAGTTCTGAATCCGTCCCCAGCCTTCATTACATTTTGATAAATGTCTTGACAGATTTAAGAAAATAAGAATGTTTCGCTTAACTCATTCGACATATCCTGCTTACATCAAATGCAGTAAGAAGTAAGAATTTAATTTTTTTATTTTGAAGAATAGTTAAATAATTAATATTTGAATCGCCAGTCGCAAAAAAAGCTCAAGCACAACTCCATGATTTTAATGAGAAGCAGAAAATCGTTTAAGTTCCTCACTGTTAAATTCAAAGGCCTCATTTTATTTTTCTTTAAATTATTGATTCAGAATTACCTGATTCCAAAAGTTAATAATTTTGACGTTAGATAGAGCACCAATTTGGTTTCTGAAATCCATTCGCCGGGTAGACGAGCTTGATACTCGGTTGATCGCCCCACCGAGTAAAGACTCACTGGAATCGTGCTCTTCCAGAAGTTTGCTACAGGTACAGTCCGCAGTAAAGACAAGTAGATCGTCCTGCTCAGGCTGATCCTTGAAAAGCCACAGTTCATGGATCTGGATCGATACGCCATTGTCCTTCAACCCAATTACGTACGTCGGTTTAGTTCGTGAGTGTTCATGTAAAACAATGTTTTGCTTCATAGATTTAATAAATCTTCAGAAGTCCCGATCCTATTCAATTTTATGTTAGAGAAGAATTGGTCGACTGTATCTTCTAATTTAAGGAAGAAATAGTTGGGGGTGCAGTCAATCAAAACACCAAAATAAGCAAAACTTATTTATTATGTGCCGACGTTTCGGCCTACAATGTAGGCCTATTTTCACTCCTGTACCACTTTATATATTCTTGTTACTGCTACGTTTTTTTATATATTTCTGTTTGTTTCTCTCTCTTAGCCCTGAAGATGGCCTACATTTTAGGCCGAAACGTCGGCACATAATAAATAAGTTTTGCTTATTTTGGTGTTTTGATTGACTGCACCCCCAACTATTTCTTCCTTAAACTATTCAATTTTAATAGTTTGACAATAACTATATTTTATATAAATCAAGTACCTCATAATTACTATTTATCAAATATATAAAATATGTACTTCTTTTAACTCTACAAGTCTAGTTTTTTATTTTAAACACATGGACAAATCAGTTTTTTGCCTGCGGAATATAAAGGTTGCAATACGAAAGAAAATTTTATACAGACCGAGTCTTAAATAATGGCATCAGGTTGTAGCGATCCGCCAGGAAGAACAGGAAGAATAAGCCTTTATTGCATCAAGGGATACCAGTCGAGCAGATAGTTTACTAAATCTGTTTACAACCAGGTCCATACCTATACGATCTGCAGATCATGTGACCCAAAATGGGGAAAATCTGGCGGTTGAGCGTGATCTAGAACAAATCACCTCCATGCACAACCGTTGTCCTAAAACCAGTACAGTCTTTACCAAGTATTGATACCAAAAGTACCATTGATACCAAGGAGTATATGGTATAGGTAAAGGTTTAATATCAGACAGGCCTTGTAAACATTGAAACAGTGCGACAGGACTTAAATGCCGACTTTTAAAAATAGATTCCTCTAAAATAACTTTAATTTTGTTTAGACACCTAGATACTAGAAAAGTAGAAATGTTTTCCCGAATAGAAAACCAATTTTTGGAAACAAGAGGAGTATGATATGTCGATGGAAAGTGAATGATTATATAAAACTGTTGTCTCTGTTATTATTATTTAATTGTGTATGTGATTGTTTTAAATTATAATGAATATCAACAGATAAAACTTATTCCGAATATAGAAGTGAATTAAGTTGAGTAGTGCGTGCACCATATTTTTCTTTAATTCTTAACGGAGCTCTAATCTCTTGAAATTGACGATATGCACTGAGCAATCTCATTGAACAAAATGAAAAGTAGTCGGATTAAATGAATTAAGACCATTGGTAAAGTTGATGTGTGGAGTTGGCATGCTCGGCGAAGTGGAAAATAACTTGCAAAGTGGATGAGAGGACTGGAACATGGGCGTCAGTCGTTCCATTCTTGCTCGGTGTCGAGCCATTCCAACTGCCCCAGCGCTTATCAACCATTCAGATTAATGGGTCTATGCATGACTATTTACTTGGTTTGGTAACGCCATCTATTTCTCTAACTGTGGTGAATCTAAATTTACAAGATCAAAACTGTAGGGAGTGTAAGGCTACTGATCTGTACTGCACAAATATCAATACTACCAATTATACAGTAAGGCAGAAACTTAATAAATTGTATTATGTGGTACTGTTTCGTCATTTTGCATTAAGTTCGGAACTAAATTCGATAGTTCTCAATTTATATTCCTCAGCACTTAATATCCCATTAATTTATTTATTCATTAGGTAGTTCGATATCTTAATACTAATGAAAATTTTGTTTTAAATAAATAATGCGATACGACAACAGTGATGATTAAATCAAATGCGTACAATATTTTTTACCCAACTACAAGGTACAAGAGTATCGTGTTTATAATCAAAGTTATTGTCAATAACACAACAAATGTATCACACAATTTCCCTTGATATTCTATTCTTCTATTTCTTCTCTCTCGTTTAATATTGTTCTCTATTATAATGCTTATTATTTTCATTTAGATTTCATGTAAATAAATTGATATATGAAATATTTTATAAAATCGAACTGTTAATATTTATAAATTAAACACGCCGTGTTATGAGATGGCAAGTGTATAAATTATACATCCGTCGCAGGGTAAGAATTGATGGAATTTAGGAATGGAAGGACCTTTTGGGTTCTGGTGCCATCCTGAGTGCTCACCCAGCCTCATATAAAATAGGCAACCGATATAGGGTGACAAATCTTGCGATTCAGCGAGTTCTAGGACAAATCACTTTCCTGCATGGGTTGTAGCGGTACAGGTTTTTATTTTTTTAAATGTTGAAGTATCGATACTTTTTAAAATTCCCCACCCCCGGACTTTTCAGTAATAATAGGTCGAAATAGGATATTGAAATTTTCGGAAGATATAATACAGAGAGTTATATTTTAGTCGGTTCCTTAGAAGATCAAATTCAATTTCGTGGTGAGCTATTAACTCGTCAATCAGCAGTGACAGCTTGCGAGCTACCTTCTAATCCTTGAACCGCACGCGGGTACCCACACTTCTCTCTCATTTCCAAAATCCCGACCTGCCAGCGACCGATGACTTATGTCCTTGCGGAGGGCGTTATGAATAAACATCTGAATAAATTTATTCTAGAAGGTGTATGAATTTTTATTAACTCGTTTCAATGTATATTAATGTCAAATTACAGATATTTTATTAGTCATAGATAAGCCTAGAGCTGTACTTATAGAAAAAAATAGTTATTGAAGATGAAAAAACAACTTAATCAATAAAAATGTTTATTGATTAAGTTGTTTTAGAAAAATGTTTATATATAGAATAGAACAGAAAAATAATTTTATTCTGGGACGAGGTCCCTTTAGAATAACAGAGGTGAACAAATTTAAATAAATATTTATTATTCTAAATATCTTGCTTTTGTAACTGGAGTGCATCTTTATTAGTCAATCATTCAACATGAGTAAATTAAAAACCTTTTCCAGTCATTATTATTTTTCTTTATTCTAAAAAACGTTTCGACAATTCCTTTGTCATTTTCAATTTACATCATTTTTTTAAAATCTTTCAACACTATTTAATTTTAAAAATATTTTCTAAAAAATTTTTGTACATTTTCAACCTAAAAATTAAAAATTTAAAAGACAATTCAAAATAAATACATTATTTTATATACAAAAAACATGTCCCAAAAATACTGAATAAGATATAGATACCTTTTTGGTTAATTGTCATATAATTTAAAAATAAAGCTTAGAGTTATAATGTACTCCATGGTCAACTACTAATTTTTGTAATTTGTACTTTGGACTGTTTTTTATTATTATTGTTATTAAAATAGTATTTTAATTTATTTAGTTCTTCAATATATAGTCATTATGAATGGTTAATTAATATAATTAGTAATTTTTTTTTTTTTTTATTTATATTGATCTATTTTATATCTTTTATTTATTTTAAAAAGTTAGTTATATGAATTAAGAATTGGAAAATGTAAAAACAATGCTGAGGTTACTGAGAAGGTTATGTTATCTGTGTTATCTAATAAGTGTGGACTTCTATATTTCTTTATTTAATTTTTTAACTTTAAAATCACTGATGAGTATAGTTTGCTTATTTCATTAGATTCTTTCCTATCATTTACTACTTTATCTATTTTATCATTTATGTATAATGCTTCTAAAAATTTTCTTTTTATCTTATTTCCCTCTCTGTGCAAAATTCGTGGCTTTTCGAAATCAAATGTGTGGGATTCTTTTTTGCAGTGGGCTGATAATGCAGTGCTTGTCTTTGAATTTGGTTTTAGATTATTTTTGTGATGATAGAATCTATTCTTTAGATGTGTACTGGTATGTCCTATATATTGTTTGTCACAATTTTTGCAATCAATGTTATATACCACATTTTTATTATCCAAGATTGGTATTTTATCTTTTTTGCTGTTTATTATGTTTTTTATAGGGTTTATGGTTTTATGTGCTAATTTTATATCTGGGATGTCATAATTTTTAAATGTTGGTTCAATTTTTTCTGACAAGTTTTTGATATAGGTTACACTTCTGTATTTTGCACAGAGAGGGAAATAAGATAAAAAGAAAATTTTTAGAAGCATTATACATAAATGATAAAATAGATAAAGTAGTAAATGATAGGAAAGAATCTAATGAAATAAGCAAACTATACTCATCAGTGATTTTAAAGTTAAAAAATTAAATAAAGAAATATAGAAGTCCACACTTATTAGATAACACAGATAACATAACCTTCTCAGTAACCTCAGCATTGTTTTTACATTTTCCAATTCTTAATTCATATAACTAACTTTTTAAAATAAATAAAAGATATAAAATAGATCAATATAAATAAAAAAAAAAAAAAATTACTAATTATATTAATTAACCATTCATAATGACTATATATTGAAGAACTAAATAAATTAAAATACTATTTTAATAACAATAATAATAAAAAACAGTCCAAAGTACAAATTACAAAAATTAGTAGTTGACCATGGAGTACATTATAACTCTAAGCTTTATTTTTAAATTATATGACAATTAACCAAAAAGGTATCTATATCTTATTCAGTATTTTTGGGACATGTTTTTTGTATATAAAATAATGTATTTATTTTGAATTGTCTTTTAAATTTTTAATTTTTAGGTTGAAAATGTACAAAAAATTTTTTAGAAAATATTTTTAAAATTAAATAGTGTTGAAAGATTTTAAAAAAATGATGTAAATTGAAAATGACAAAGGAATTGTCGAAACGTTTTTTAGAATAAAGAAAAATAATAATGACTGGAAAAGGTTTTTAATTTACTCATGTTGAATGATTGACTAATAAATATTTATCCGACCAAAGGCCTACATCAAAATAAAACAATATTTACATAATATCTTGAAATTAAATAACTAAACAGCTATGTTTTGGTAGAGAATCAGAAAATGTAAAATAAAAAACAGACAAATTTACAATAAAAAGAAATAGGCTTATGGAAAAATAAGTGAATACAGGATAGCATCTGATAATAAAAAAATGATATCATTATGAGTGAGGAATATTTACAGTAGTTCATCAATCGATCAAGTTGAATAAATCTATAAATTATTTATTTATCATAAAATATCTGCTTGGGGATTTAGAAGATGTAGGAAAAGTTTGGATTTGAATGTGGATAAAGAAGACGCATGACGGATATCGGGTGGGAGTGAGTTCCAAAGAGAGATAGAACGGGCGAGAAAGGAACGCTCAAAAGTTTTGGTTCTACGGGAACGTATATATACATACATATTAAGTGTTGCTAAACTCCCCGTTTTAATATTTTTTTTTCGATGTTCATGTACCAGATCAAACAGCTTGATATAATACACCAAGAAAGAAGTAGTTATAAAATATTAGAGAAGAATTGGTCGACTGTATCTTCTAATGTAAGGAAGAAATAGTTGGGGGTGCAGTCAATCAAAACACTTAAATAAGCGTAACTTATTTATTATGTGCCGACGTTTCGGCCTACAGTGTAGGCCATCTTCAGGGCGAATAAAACAAGCGGCAGCTAGGCGACCAAGTCTTGGGTCTGAGCTCGCCTAGCTGCCGCTTGTTTTATTCGCCCTGAAGATGGCCTACACTGTAGGCCGAAACGTCGGCACATAATAAATAAGTTACGCTTATTTAAGTGGTTTGATTGACTGCACCTCCAACTATTTCTTCCTTACATTAGTTATAAAATAAATTATTACTAAGAAAAAAAAACAACTGCATTAAACAATAAATTTTATGTCCAAATCCATGGTATTAGTCCCGAACAGTACTTACAAGAAACGTTTTTGTTCAGTACTGTCATAGTGTATGGGCTAGTGAAACATATTTAGGGATTGATTTGTAAATACGATGACTTTTACATAAATAAGAAAAACTTATTTTGTCCAAATGTTTCGGCCTATCATCGGCCTAGGCAATGAGGAGCAGAGGCAAGAATTCGTAGATGGTATCCTTTATAGCCGATATAATTTGGAATCATGTGAGGGAAGGGACAGGCTAATCTGTTCCCCTCCCAATCTCTTCTTTAGTCACTCTAGTTTCCTCACTACCAAAAGTATAGCAACACACTTTGATACCGAGTGTATCCTCAGGCAAATAAGGAAAGGATAATGAAAACATATTTTTTTTTATATTTTAATATAATTGGCATTATCCTCAGATGTATCGTACTATCGAATTGAAAATTTGACTGTTAAAAGTCAATATATTTCGGAGAAAGCTGCTTCGATCAACAGAGAACTAAAATGAATTGTGATATGTGTTCGCGATACTAATTATGATAACTATGCTTAAGTCATCTATTCCAATGATTAATGTTTAAAGACAAAATTATCATAGGAAAAAACGGACCCGCTTCCGACACTCATATTTTAACATCAATATTAGAATGTACATAGTTGAAACAATCAATAAAAAATATAATTTTCTTATCAAATATCGAAATTTGCAGCATTCTAAACGTTTAAGGGTAAGGTAGAAATTAGAAAAATGGAGGAGTTGTAAATGGAAACATCCATTGTCCAATTGAACCAAGCTGGATCGGAAGAAGGACGCGGATAATGGCGTGCACCTGTTTTTTTTTTCAACTAATTCAAGCAAATTTGTTTCTAATCTTCACTTAATCAATGTTAGTGTCAAGATATTATATATTTAGTAATAATTTTTATTAATTAATAGATTATTTATTTCTAAATATACTGCCAGTAATTTACTGCTCACAAAAGAAGTGGACCACTCATCAAAAGTTAAGTAACTCTCTTTTTTAACCATACTTCTGGTTATTATTTTTTTGTATATTTGTGCTTATAGTACCTCACTTATCGATTATTAATGGTTTTTGTTCATCAAAAACAAATACACCAAACAAAATTTAAGAAAAATTTATTTTTTTAAATTAAATAAAATTTTTTCACAAAATAAACATTTAAATTTTTACAAATATTGGTTTTCATTTCAATTTAACCTTCTTCATTAGGGTGTTGGACCCCCTCTACTTTGAATTAATACTTCATATCGGCGATTCATACTCCTTATTAAGCTCAATATGTAATCTTGAGGTAATTTAGCCCATTCCTCAATTAAGGTGGCAGCAAGTTCATCTAAGTTATCTGGACAAGATGAACGCATGTGTAATTGCCGTTGGAGTTTGTCCCAAACATGTTCAATTGGATTCATGTCTGGTGAACAAGCAGGCCAGTTAATACGCGATATTTCTTGCTCTGTTAAATAACGTTGAATGATCCTTGCCCTACGAGGACGAGCATTATCATCAAAAAGAATGAAGTTCCAACCCCTTTCTTGGGATAAAGGAATAATTACAGGTCTGATGACGTTGCTCAGGTAGGTTTGTGCGGTAACATGTTCATTTCTAGTACAAGATGAGTTTTTCGATTACTCGTTATCCCTCCCCACACCATTATTGAGTCTCCTCCATAAGAGCGAAGTGGTTCAGTCATACCTGGCTAAATCGCTGGTTTGTCTCTCGCCACACTCTAAAACGTCTATCTTGATGATAGAGAACAAATTTCGATTCGTCAGTAAATAAACCTTGGCCCCAGTCCTCGTCAGTCCAATCAACATACGAGCCCATAGGAGTCTTGCTGCCTTTTGTTTTCTGGTTAAATAAACCCTCCTCGCCAGTCTTCTTGCCCTCAAACCAACTTCATGTAGGCGGTTTCTAACCGTTTGATTGAAATGCGGACTCCCGTTGCTTGTTGAAAAGAGCTTTGCAGCTGCCGAGCTGTTAAACCTCGTTTGCCTAATGGTTTGGATTTTGAGATATCGGTCTTGCTGAAGGGTGGTTTTTCGAACTCGGCCTCCTCCATGCGTGTACTGAGCAATACCTGTTGCCTGGTATCGAGACCATGCTCGTCCAATGACTGTGTGAGAGCAGTGAAGCCTACGACTGACATCACGTTGAGAATGGCCTAACTCTAAAAGTGCTAATGCCCTCCCGAGTTCTTCAACACTTAGTCGTCGTAAAGACATTGTTAAACACTGTCTAGTGAACTGGTTGGAGTAATATTGACGAGGAAAGGGAAATAATGTTTAGAAAACACAAGTGGAAGAAATAAGAAGCTCAGCTCTAAATACTCATACTAAGACTTTGTTTTTGTTTTTATATCTTTAACACCGTGAAAGTGCTGATAAAATAGTTTTTTTTAAATGGAGGAAAACCTCAAATCAATCAAGTAGGTAAATTATAAAATATCTTCATTTTCTTAAGTGGTCCACTTCAATTTGTGTTTATTTTTTACAAAACTGGTGCCTTTTATGGAGAGAGGGGAGAAGGGAAGTATTCTAGCCCTGGGCAAATAGACACTCACTATCATTGGATCCGCCAACATTTACAAAATAAATGTTAAAACTTTTAAAGGCATAACTTCGTTCACATGAGGATCATGCTTTTTAGAGGTGTCATTTCGTCGAATCAGCTACCAGCACTCAATCCTATCCCGATGGAAGTATAAATTCTATCAATTCAAAGTCCTCCGGGAATGAAAAAAGGATGCTTAGTCATTTTGAGACTTTCCTATGGAAGTTTATTAAATCTTTTATTTTTGGAGAATTTAGATTTAACAGAATTAAGAATGAGTAAGATTCGGTAAATTATGAAAAATCCACATCTGAACTGGTATTCTGGAACAATATGCAATTTTAAGTTATATAACAAGGAAATGCAACGAGGATGCTTATCTTATGCCACATGGGTTATGGCTGACTCCTTGCTGTGGATCCACTGGATCTGAAAAGGAAAGTAGAACTAAGTGAAGGTAGGCTTTCGCTTATATCACCTGCCTTTAGAGTCATGAGATAAACCGGCAAGAGTCTCAGGATAGAGCACATAATGTGTTTGCTATCATTTTACAAAAGAATTCCTCTGATGAGTAACGACTAGACTAATGACGTACGATATCGACAATAATGGAAGTACCTAAATATCTCCACCTAAGTGAGGTTCGAATTGTGAGACTTTTTTTGATGAATTGTTGTTTTCGTATTAAATTTAGGAGCGAGAGACAAAACATCCCTGAAACGACGAATATTAAGATTAGAACATGGGTTATACTCGTGACTTAAGGAAAAATTGGGAAGAAAAAGTTATAATACCTATTAATGGATATCTACCCAGTTGAATGCTACGCAGTAGTATTTTTGACAAGAGACATGTACCAAAGGTTATGTGGCTAGGTTAGGGAGGGAGGATGCTTGGGATCTTCAATGATATTATTTTATTTATATTATAACTAAGCATTAAGGAGTTTGGCATCTGGAAACTGACGACTGGAAAAACTCGCCAATCAAAAACGATATATTTATTTGAGGTCGCAAAGAGTCGAGCATGGACTGAATAATGAGATCGAGATCCTTTCCCAATCCCTGGATTACAATACCTCGTTAATTAATGTCGGTGACGTCACCGAGTTCCTAATCACCTTTAACAAGCCCACGTCCGGACCTCTCCGGAGCGGATACCAACGTTAGCTTTGGTTAAACGATCTGTAAGACACCAACACACCGAGGGCAAAAAAAAAATGTAATTAAAATGAAAAGAAAAGAAAGAGTTGGGAAATGAGAGGCTGAGGTCTCCATCGAGGACTACTTGATCCTCACCGAGTTCCCTTGTCATGTTTCATTTCTCCTCCTCCATTCCTTCCTATTCCTTACGACTCATTTCCATATCCCATTCCTATCAAATGTCAATTCCTACTCCCCGTTAACTCATTACAGGTGGCCCTGCATTTTCCTAGCCATGTTGTATATTATAAATAGCAGTTGCCGGAATGTATTTTAAAGATTAATGCTATTCCATGCCGGTAAAATTGTAATCCAGGTATAGAAAAACTAGACAAGGTGATTTTTACCACTCCAAAAGGTACCCATGTCAAATTTTTTACCACACCATGGATTACTAATATCATTAAAATACAACTAACAACTAAAAATCAAACGTGTTTAATCTTAATGAAAGTACTAATGTTAGTAAAAAAAAATATATCAAACCTTTATAACCACAACCCATGTACATGAGCCAAGTAGTTGGTACAGAGATTACTATTTGTAAATCAACGGTTGTGTAGGCAATTTGATTTACCACAATTACGTTTGACTGGCATATTTTCCTGCCACTTAATTTTACACACTTTATAATGTCTGAGTGAGCCCTAGAAGGGTCTCCCGATACCACAGGATCGGTCCACGTCTAACAGTTTTTCTGCAACAGCAAGCCTTGAACTTGGGACCTAAGATTTGTAACGTAGCCCTAGCACTGAACTAACCCGTTTCATGGGTGCGAATGAAACTGAAATAAAGTATTTAAGGAAGGTTTAGCTCAATCCTGACGGGAGCTCAGTGCGTGTAGGTAGGCTTCCAACAGCTGCCTCCAATTTTCCCTGTCTCCATCGCCGCGCTTCCATTCTTCGCAGGTCGTCCAGCCATCTCGCTCCTCTTGGATGGCCGTACTTCAGTTGCTTGGGGAGTCTAAATTGTTTCATCCTTTCCATATGAAGTCAAGCCAGCCTTCTATTCAATATGGTTCTGCGAACTAGTTTAGCTCGCCATTTTTTCTCATTCAAATGCGTTCGCCTTGACATGACTGGCCCTTAGAGCTTTTCTCTTTCAGTGCCTTCGTAGGTACCTACCTAGGTTTCGCTGCAGTGACTGGAGGCCGGACAATAGTTTTATAATTTATATCTTTAGCCTTTCTTGAGAGGTTCTAAAATTAAAACATTTTTTGAGGCCAACATGAATCTGCTAGTCTTGTTTTAATCTCTATTTAATCGAACGTCATTATTCCTTGATATCATTCCTCCGAGGCATTTACAGGAATTGTATTCCGATTTAAAAAAAAAAAAAAATACAAAAGAAGTGCATGATGCAAATTTCAAGTAGGTGGTTTTAATATCAACTGTTTAAAAACCACTTTTCAAGTGAAACTTCAAATTAACTTTAAAAAATCAGTCTAAAAAAAATTATCGGTGCAGAGTGATAAGTGAAGGGGAGTTGTGTGACGGAATCTCCAGATTTTTCGAAAGTATAAAATCATCACTCTTAGTAATTGTATTTCTTCAAATAAAGTATTTTTTAATGAAGTTAAGGATACCGTATGGACAGCATGGGACCCAACTCCCTGGCAATTATTGTCGGATGAATAATGTGCAAGGTGATGTACTCCTTTATGTGCAAATTTGATAGCGGAATAAATCATTTGTCTTTACATTGATTTACAAAGACTTCACTTAGCTTTAACAATGTGAGGCTAACTACAGCGAATGTCTAACTCAGAATTAGGCGTAGTTATTAATAAGATACATTTGCAATTATGAATAATTAGTTCAACGATAAATTTTAAGTGTTTTTTTTTTTAAATATGAAATGTTCATTACCATTTAAAAATAAAATAATGAGAAATTCTTTGTTGTTTTATATTTTATAGTTTTATATATCAATCTTTTTACTAAAGATTAACAAAAAATGATTAAATTGTAAAATTTAATGAACAATGTTAAACTTCTACCCTTGACCCCATTATAAGTGTTCATTACTTAATAAATATTGGCCAATAAAAGTTCGGACAACATTTGCTATTGCCCCACTTTATCTTTGAATCGATTTTTCTTTTTAATAGAGCTCTAGAAGCAAAGAAATTTATAAAAACGGTAAGTAGTTGATTTTGCTTGGGGGAACTAGATCCGTTCCTTTGTCCCTCTGGAATGAGCTTTTTTCCAGATCTTATCAGTGATGTAGCTGCCAAGGAATGTCGTGTTAGAGCCCAATATGGAAACGAATAATTTAGGGAGCAGAAATGCATTTTTTTTTTAGGGAGGAAGGAGCCGACTTCTTCCTCAGATTCATCTTAAAATATTAGATTGATTTTATTACAAACATTCATTGCTGGAGTTATCAGGTGGATATTAACAGGAAAATATTATTACCTCTACCTTTTCAGATTTTCGAGAAACGTTTTTTTTTTTAATTACAACTAAGGAAGAAAGATACAGTTATTTTCTGGAGTTATTTAAATTTATATAAAGTAGTAAAAACAAATGAAATTGTCGAAATGATAGTTTTTAGTGAAATTCCATCAGAAGTGAATATAAAAATCATAAAACGTTTTTAAGACCGGATTTGTTATTTAAAACATTAAAACTTACTAAGGATGTAAAAAATAAACAAAAACTGTTTAAGTACATCTATCTATTATGTTTTGTTTTTTTTAGATTAATTTATTGATATTTGCAACTGTAATAATATTACAACAAGTAAATCTGCTAATGTGAACATATGACATGAAAAAAAACACTTGTGGAGAAACTATCCATTGGTAGCACTCCAATAAAGTTCTATCGTAGAAAGTCTCGTGGCCATCTTCATTTCAGACGCCTCGGAGGGTTATCAGGAATAGTATAGGAAGCAAGTTGAGAGACTAGCGAATTCAACTGTGTATGGAGCTTGTCATGGAAGGATAGGAATCTAGTATGGACCAAATCAGCAACATATGGGATATTAAGATCATGATTGATGAGTTTGTTTGTGACATAATAAGGAGCATTGAGAATTTTACGAAGGATTTTGGATTGTAAGGATTGGATACGAGATGAATTAGATGGTTTAGTAGAGCCCCAAAGCTCAACTCTCTATGTCCAAATAGTTTCTTGTCTTTTCAGTCGTGTATGAGGATTCCAAATGAGACGTTTTTCCAGATGGAGTCTAGGTCTTCTATTATATAAAACGATTTTAGTGATATCTTTCTTCACTCTCTCCGTTTTTAACAACTACAACTACCTATTCATTCTCAGCCAGTTGTATTTGTCAAATAAATGACGGGGGAGAACCAAATGTAAATTACAGATATACAATTTGAACCAATCGTTTAATTCTAGTAAAATTAAATGAAGTGGTATAAATTGTAAAATTGGGGTAAGCCAGCCTTCAGGAGGGCAGGGGATCCTCCCCCTCCAGCAGTAAATATTAAAAAGTAAAATCTCGCATCACCAAACATATGTTTCAATGTTACAGTTGAAGGTGATGGTTAGTAATTAAATCTTAAGATTATTCATTTTATTGTTTAATTTTTACACATAGCCTGGGCCTAAATCGAGAGTTCGAACTCAGCACTTCACTCTTGGTGTAGGCCTAGCTCTAGCAGTGTACCTATAGAATATTATAACTGATTTTATAGTTAGTAATTCAGGTAATAATTTATGGTTGCTAATTAATAGGTAATGCAGTGAAATACAATTGAGATATACGATATTGACTTTGTAACTTTATTAAAGATGGGTTATAATTTATTTTTGTTGCATAAAACTGTAAAATAAGTAAGTTATACTGTTGAACATTTTCTTTTTTCATAGCATAAAAAACGACTATCCCCTTTTGTTGGAAGTCATCTGATCATATGATTTTAAAATACTATTATAAGTGTGAACACCATGAGGTGAAAAGTTAAAAAGTGTATTATTGTTTTTATTGTGGAAAATATAAGTTTTTCATTATTTGGAGGATTTTAAATTAATTTTAATTTATAAGAATCCTCACACCTTTATTTATTTTTGGGGTCTCAAATCTATAAAAAGAATGTTTTAATACAAATTTTTAGAATTTAGTTGATTCGAAAAGAAAATTGATATGATAAATATATAATAATAAAGAAAATACAAGCTCTCAGAAGGGTCGAATTGGATAGGGAATATGAATATATATATATATATATATATATATATATATTTTAGTTCGCTTCAAATACCCTTCTTTCTTACCTTTTTTTCAAACGAATTATTCCATATATCAATTAAGAATTACAAAATGATTGTAGTTGCAACAATGATTCAAATCTCCTGACGTTTCTGTTGCTGGCAATGATTTTACTCATGCGGATCTTGGAATAATACCTCTTAACCTACCCCGATCCCATTTGTAATGGGAAGAATAAGGGACGAAACTGGTGGCGAGGCCTGGTCCTATTTTAAGGCTGTATTCCTTAATTCATGCATTCATCAATTAATCATTTATGATGGAGACCGTCAACAGAGTAGCTTTTATCAGAACGTTCTTGGAAATGTTTTTGGAAACCAGTGGCGATAGACTCATGTTTGGTGAATAATCCTTGTTGCCTGGAAAACGTTATAACCAGGTTTGAACCCATTAAAAAAAAGAAAAATAGGAAGTTATTTGTTTCCATTGCCACATATGAAATTAAACATGAACTAAACGAGGAATATTGTAAATTGAGGATTAGCAACTTTATTAGAGGCATTAAATCTTTTTCGGAGAATCAACAGCGCCTCCCTAAATAATTAAATCAAATTAACAATTATGCATGGTCAACGATTGGTTACGATGCATTGGTTACTATCATGGTTAACGATCATATAACTTGATTAACATACGGAGAAATGCATTCTTCGCCTTGTTATCGAGATGGTTGCCTTGCCCTTTGCCAGAGAAGGAAGACTCCCCCCCCCATTAGGAAGCCGAGCATTTCACTATCAGGCCATTTCTTTTTTTATAGCGACCAGGTTTCGGAGTGGGACCCAACTTGGTCAGGAGCGTACTAGCCTTGTATGCCTACTTTTTCATTAGATCCTTTTCAGGCCACCTCATCTGCATTTAGTCCGCCAGGATGAAGAAACGTAAAATGCAAATGGGCCTCAGCTACCATTTGCTGAATGCATCCATTAATCCTTAGCCTCCTTACAGCGTTGCAAATGCTTGTCGCTCTCGGGGATGGCAAAGCTGTCTTCGGAAGAGCGAGCATTTATAATGTCATTTGAAAAAAACGTAGTCAAAGTATATTTCTTTATTTATTCAAAATTTTGATATAAAATAGATTAAAATCAATTGACATGGGTCAAAGAAGTATAATTAGGTGCAAGGAACTGGGATTTTTTTTATTTCGTGTCTTAAAAATAGGGATAAAGCAAAATCTTAGGTATTTGTAATCTGAACGCTTTTTAGCATTCTCAGATATTTATAGTATTTTATTGATTAACTGCTATTATTGCATTTCGGTATTAAAAAAATAATACACGAATTAACTAAATAACCGTATTATCCTAAATAAAGCGCTATTTCAAAAACATAAGGCCAGGAAAAATGTTTTTCCGGCTACAAGCTTCAGATTTTGTCCTTAGACAATTAGTACATGGATGGTTACACATCTCGCAAATGATTTCATTTAATAAAAAATATTTAATTAAGAAGCAAAAAACCATTCTCCAGTCCAATTATTTATTTTTGTATTTACTATAAAGACGTTTCGACCCCTTGGGTCATTCTCAATTTCTTAAATGTCATGATTCATACAATATGTCTCATATGGACGTCTATAATATAAAAATTATAGCAATAATGACTATGGAGAAGAATGTATCTCCAATAATTTATATATTATAGACGTCCATATGAGACATATTGTATGAATTGAGAAATAAGAAATTGAGAATGACCCAAAGTAAATAAAAAAATAAATAATTGGACTGGAGAATAGTTTTTTGCTTCTTAATTAAATATCATCAATTGTAGTCCAGTAAAACCTATATTATAAAAAATATTTTTGAATTATACCTAACACGGTATTGTAGATATATTTATTGTAAGACCAATAAATGTATTAAATATGTGTATAAAACATATGGGTATGTGTATAGGCATGCATTTATTTATTTTCTATAATGCAATTGGGAAAAACCACAATGCAAAGCCTTATGTTTCAAATCCAGTAATACACCCACTTACCAGTCGACGTTTCGCCTATTCAGGCATTATCAAGACACCAAAAACAAAAAGGGGGTTATGTGAATCACATCTCGAAGAAAAAGGTGCAATACATCCCAACGATCAACAGCCCAAACAGGCTCCAAACATAAGACAGCACCCCACCACCAAGACGTTCAACATACAACTGAAAAGAAGGTAATCTATTACTATTAATCTATTATTCTATTACCTTCTTTTCAGTTGTATGTTGAACGTCTTGGTGGTGGGGTGCTGTCTCAGGTTTGGAGCCTGTTTGGGGTGTTGATTGTTGGGATGTATTGCACCTTTTTCTTCGAGATGTGATTCACATAACCATTTTTGTTTTTGTGTCTTGATAATGCCTGAATAGGCGAAAAGTCGACTGGTAAGTGGGTGTATTACTAGATTTTAAACATAAGGCTTTGCATTGTGGTTTTTCCCAATTGCATTATAATAAATAATAGTGTTTCTTTTTGAGTTTTTGGCTCTATTTTATTGATTTATTTATTTTCCTTTATTGATTGGGTGAATCTTTTTTTTTTATTATTATTTTAGTTGTATTTTCTTTATATTTAAAACTGAATAGAGTTCAATACTATTGAAATCAAATCATCTTATTTGACATATTTTTATTGACATAGTTTTTATGTAGAATACAGTGTCATAAACGGTCAATGATAAATACTTTCAGCACCGCTCCCTGAACATAGCATAACAATTAAATAAATAGTAGTCGGACTTGCTATGATTCGCCTGGATAGAAATGCATTGAAACTTACTTACTAATCATTAACGTTTTTATAAAGGCGCAGCAAACAAGTAAAAACAGTGTCACATATGTAAACAACATCATTAGCGTCGATTGCATAAGATGTAAAATTAAATTCACTTCGACATTTTTATAAGCGAAAACTGTTAAAACGTCAATCATGTCGTAAATCATTCTGCCTGTAGAACAACATTTTTTTACATTTAATGAAAAATAAAAGAAGAAAAAGTGGACATTCCACTCCTTGCATCGGTATTTTGATTCGAGATGACAAGAAAATATGGAAGTGATATATTCCAGTTTAGAGCCGCAGATTGAGCGGATCACAAGCAAGATTGAGCGCCTCAAACAATTTCGGCCATTCTTTTTTAAGCGCCCGGGCTCGGAAGTTATTTCAGAGTTATTTCATTCCATTTCATTTTACTACCGTGGATATACACTTGAACGGAAGAGATATTTTTTTAATATATATTTGATTTATAACGAGACAGCTGATTATGATTTTTACATTAGTTGTATCGTTAAACTTGAAAGTGAAACGCGTGAAAAAAATTGATGATAAATAAAAAGCAACTTTTTTATTTATCATCGATTTTTATGATGAGCCAAGACCAAAAAAAAAAATTAAAAAAAAAGTCTATATACTAAGAATAACATTGCTATTGTGGGTAGCGAATGCGCCTCCAACATTTAAGCGTGTGATGAAAACCATAAAATTAAAATTCATGATTTTAAAATTAAACTTATTTCTGAGTTGGATTACATGTGCTGATGCAGAGCAACCAAAAGTAGTTTCTGGAACTCGAACAAATATTGCAAGTTCAAATATTAATTTAATCAATAGCTCAAATATGATGTAATGATATGATATAAATTGGCTAGTTTCGTTTAAAAAATATTATACTTAGTGTTTCATGAGTTTTACATGAAATACGACTTAATTATTTTTTACATCAGAGTCTGATTAAATTTTTTTTTTTTTTTAAATTTATTTATTGATATTTACAACTGTACTACAATTATACAACAAGTAAATAGAATGCGTGTTACATAATGACATGAGAATGACAAGTAGAGAAACTACCTACTGGTAGTACTCAAATCAAAGTTCAAATAAGAAGGTCACGGAGCCATCTTCTTTTCAGACGCCTCGGAGGATTATCGGGAATTGAAGAGGAAGCTAGGTTTGAAACTAGAGGGTTTGAGTGGAAATGAAGTTTGCTATGAAAGGATAGATACCGGGTTCGGGCCAAATCAGCAACAAAAGGGACATTAAGGTCGTTATGGATGACTTTATTCTTAACAAAATAAGGAGCATTGAGGATTTTACGAAGGATTTTGGATTGTAGGGATTGGATACGAGAGGAATTCGATGGCTTAGTGGAGCCCCATAGCTCTACTCCGTAAGTCCAAATAGGTCGTATGATGGTCATGTAGATGAGTCTTTTGTAGTTAATTGGGAGCTTAGAGCGTTTGTCTAGTAAGTATTGAAGTAGCCTGAAACGTCGAGCGGTTTCTTGTCTTTTCAGTCTTGTATGAGGATTCCAGGTTAATCGTTTGTCGAGGTGCAACCCTAAGTATCGGATCTGTTCTACAGGCACCAGTGGGATATTATTAAAGGATACTGTAGGGCAGGAAGTCATTGGTTTACGACGTAAGGTAAAAGTGATTTGATGTGATTTTTGAGAATTTATTTTAATTCTCCAGTTTTGAAACCATTCTTCAAGATCAGTGATATGGGATTGGAGGCTTTGGGATGCAATAACTGGATTGGTGTTGACTGATAATACACATGTATCATCAGCATACGTGGTAAGGATAGTATTAGGATGAGTTGGGATGTCAGCTGTTTAAACTGTATAAAGGATTGGGCCAAGGATACTACCTTGAGGAACACCAGCAGATTGGGAAAAGAGGGATGAATAGAAATTATTATGGTTTACTTTGAAAGTTCTATTTGTGAGATAGGATTGAAGGATGAGAAAGTATGTAGGGGGTAGGAATTTACGGAGTTTGTAGAGCAAGCCCGTATGCCAGACTCGGTCAAAAGCCTGTTCCACGTCAAGAAAGACGCCCGAACAATATGATCCACGTTCTAATGCAGAGGAGACCACATCCACCACACGATGACATTGCTGAATGGTGGAGTGTGTGATTAAATTTAAAAGTGAAAATGTTTCGTGCCTCACAGTATGTAGATTTTTTTGTTTTATTCAGTTTGCATATCAAAGTCATCCTGAAAAATGTCAATATATTCGTAAAGCGGAAATTTTCCTAATTAAAAATATCAAATCACATTTTCCCCAAATTACCTTAATTAACTACTTATTGACAATTTTACCTTACTTTTTGATCACAATAGTGTATATATATATATATATATATTTTTCCCGTTCCAAAGTAACCTTTTATTTATTGCCACGTACCTTACCTAAGTATACTATGTGCCTTTTAAATTGATTTTTACAATTAGGATTAACAGCAATTGTGATAATATTAACTCATATGCAAAAGACATTATAACTCATATCCGGTTATAAATTAACAAAATTAAAATTACACAAGTTATATAGTGATTATCTATGTTTTTTTTACATTGTATGATTATTCTTAAATAGATGTCAACTTTTCGAAATCAATGCTGTAAATAAATTTAGTGAATTCTGGTCGAAATGTATTGTATAGATCATGTTAAGGCCAAACTTTCCCTATTAATATTATGGAGATAATTGATTTCGATCTTTGTCTTTCATACATTTAGCAGTCATATATTATCCGTTTAAATCTCTGTTCTTCTTTGTCTATTGAGCAAGTATTGTCGTTGATTGTGTGAAATCTGTGTAAGTATGATTTGATATGTCCATGCTCAGTTAAATCTGAGTTAGTGGATTTTATTAATTTGTAGTTACTGGTTGTCAGTTTTGGAATAAACCTATGCAAACTAGAAGGTTTATTTGAAACAGTCCACCGTTCATTCAACCTTATAATCGGTTCTTCCCTAATTTTTAATTTTATGAACGAAATTGGTGTTTTTGTGAAAAGATGGAGACAAATAACTTTGAGCTGCCTCTTTGGCTTATTTATCAGCTATCTCATTGGCCTCAATACCAGAATGACGTTTTACCCATATTATTTTTAAACAGAAATTTAGAAGCCTAAGTGTGCATCAGTTCATTCTGATACTTTCTGTAAGCTCGTCATGTATGTCTGTGTTTAGAGCTGATCGTATCATGTTATCTGTGTGTATGAATATGCTTGTAAGAAGAAGGAATTCTGATGCCTTTATGACTGCGTACTTCTCAGCTTGGTTGTTGGAACACTTGGAGCCTAGTTTGTACTGGGCACTTCGCATCTTCGCAATTCGTGTCCCAAAGTAAAATAATAAAAAAATAAAATAGGGAAGTATATATCGAACATAAACTTACTATTATTGTTATTAGTATTATTATATTTCTCGATATGAAATAATTAATAAATACAGGAGGGATAATATTGAATTAATAATGATTGAAACTTATCAAACATGTTTCCGTTACTCAAATTTTAATCTTTAATGATTAAAATTTAAAAATATTTCTTTTAAAATACGCTTGTTTATCACCTATGATGGTTTTAAAAAGGGATTTTAAAATATGTAATAATTAATCATTTAAATATTGAATTATCCTTTTGAATATATTCGTAAACTAAACATTTTTTTTATTCTTATTATTATTTTTTTTATTATTTTTTTTATTGTTATATTTGGCTTTATCTTAATTTTATTATATCTGTCATATATTTTATATTTATATCATTATATCTGTCACTATTTTAATTCATTATTTTCACTATTTATTACACACACACATTATCACATTATCTGACACATTATCTGTCACTATTTCAATAATTACATCTGTCACTATTTCAATAATTTTGTTATATTTGGCTTTATCTTAATTTTTATTATATCTGTCACTTTTTTAATTCATTACTTTCACTATTTTAATTTTTTCATTATCATTAATTTTTTTAAATCTGTCTATATCTTTATTTTATTATAATCTGGCCCTTTTTCTATCTTCATATCTGCCACTATTTTATTTTTCTACATTACTTGTCACCATATTATTGTTACTGTACATTTTCTATATTTTTTTGTTCTGTTTGTTTCTCTGTTAGCCCTGAAGATGACCTACACTGTAGGTCGAAACGTCGGCACATAATATAAGTTCATCACTTATTCTGTGTACTTATTGACTGCACCCCCCAACTATCTCCTTTACATTTTTTTTATTCATATCCTTAGAGAGATTTGGCGTGGTTCCCAGACTCGGAGGAATTTATCGATTCCTAATGGCTTTTGCCTAGAAAAGATTTCCTTAGCAATATATTGAGTTATTAACTTAAGTTGGAAAAATGATAAATCAGTTTCTCTTAAAAGTGAGGATAGACAGCCGGTGAGTAGGATAGATAACAAACAAACAGGCGTAGAAGGCAGCGCTAACGAGAAAAGATAAGGTATAATAGGAAAGAAAGAAAGAGGAGGTGTAGAGACCAATAATTATCAATAAAAGAAGAAACAGATCGTAAAATACAGGCAATAAGTAAGCTACTCCTCGGCTACCTCATTATAAGAGCCACGCTATTTTTATTAAAGTTGTGAGGGAATGGAATATGTTAAGTAAACGTTTGGAATGAAGAGGATCTTGCAGGCTGGTTCTCAGCATTGATTTATAGATGATTAACTCAACTGGCCTACGCCCCGG
This sequence comes from Arma custos, assembly GCA_037127475.1. Classification (NCBI taxonomy): domain Eukaryota; kingdom Metazoa; phylum Arthropoda; class Insecta; order Hemiptera; family Pentatomidae; genus Arma; species Arma custos. Next base: position 116,891,384 of record CM073761.1, on the reverse strand, counting down.
CTACTCAATCACTCATATAAAGTTATTAGCCCCCCTCTCATTCTGCCTACGATATCTTAACAGTTCACATCTTCATTAATAATTATTTCTTTTAATTCTTACCCATAATATCTTAATTCGATCAACACCACGTGTTGTCAATTTCAAGGAAAATGAGTAGTTGACACCCTGATAGTAGCTGCCTTGATTTTTTTTCTCACGAGTCCAGAAATACCAATGTGTGAAAGTGATAATTATTAAAGTAAGCTGAATTCGATGTTTTTCCTTCGCAATCTTAAAAAAATTGGTTGTTTGGATCAAAATGGGTTTGTGCTAGAATCGCTAATGTTTTTGTTTTGTAAAATAATGTCACTGCAGTTGTTAGCCTATATCAGAGTATTTTTTTTTTCTTTAATAAATTATCAAATGTTGAGAGAAAAGGAGCTGCAATAGGGACGGCAGTTTTCCAATCTAATGACACGCCCTCTAATTTTGTAAATATTTTGAAAAGTTCTATAAGGTTACAACAATTACAATTGTCTAAAAATTTGAGCAGATTCGTGAGTTCATTTTCCATTTAAATTCCAATAGATGTAGAAAATTGAGTCTGTGTAAGTTGATGGATATTGCTCCTTAAAAAAAAAAAAAAGAGTTCTTGAGTATCCAATACATTTGAGTTAAAAATGCGAAGCGAAACCTTGATGAATTCATTAAAGAGTCCGTCTAAATGATTGTCTATTATGAAATAACAATTAGCGCATATTTTGTTACCTGCAATACATTTAGTACTAAGGGAAATTTAAATTTCCTGGAAATTCGAAAACACCTTAAATTTCAAACAGGGCGTCCTATTATATCTAGCAATTACCGTTGAATTAAAATATATGCTCATTTACAATAGGAAGAATAATATTGCTTCTTTATACGATCATTGCAAACAGAGTAAGATAATTACGAATAAAAACAACCGATTTTCAAAAATTCTGAATTGAATCTCATTGAATGAATTTTATAACATAGATCTGAAGAAATTTCAATATTTTTGTTTTATTTAAACGCCCATCCTTGCCTTACGGCAATAAGGGTTTTGACAATATTAATTATTACACGATATTAATTATCACAAAATAATTGTATTGTCTATAATCTTCTCAATCTAATTTGAAAAGTGTTGTTCGCACTTCCGCTTTCCACTCGTACACAAATTCTTAGAAGTACGGATAATTGTCCAGGGCCATTAGCTGAGGGAATTCGTTCTCAGAGAGGATGTAAAGCCCGAAACCTTCCTTGCCCCGTGAGGAATTGCGGAATCCAGAAGTCCGGAAGAATCCATTTTGAAGCCGTGACCGGAATGTGGGAAAGTATTTCCTCTTCTTGTATTATCACATTCCATTTTATGGGGTTTTCGGCTATTTTTGTACGAATATTGTTCCGTAGACCTGCTGAGCCTTTTTAAGGTTAAATTTGTATAAATCTTCACGCAGGAGAAGGTCGATAGGAACAGCTTCTGCTAATTCGTGAACCGCCTCATGAGACACACACTCCTATATGCTCTAGTGACTCGCAGAAGACCTGTCCGCTGAATCGTCGTCAACCTACGCTTCTGTCGAAATGAGAGATTTTCGACCGACGCAGGGGATGCATACCGCGGAATTGTCCCCTTGAATCATTCCTTTATAAATGAGGATTATGATCGAGTATCTGATACCCCAAAAAGCACCCCCCCAAGCGATTAAGATTGTTCAAGGCCTGGGCCACCCTATTTCCTAAATAGTCTAAGTAAGAGGTGACTATATGTACTCTTCTAAACCTTATTCCAAGGTAGGTAACTGACTCACTTGAAGGTACTCTCGTACCTCCCACTTTAAGGTTAATAGGTCTCCTATCAGTTTTTCCTCACAGTAGAATTGTCTGAGTCTTAGCAGCTTTCAGCTTTTCCTTCTCACACCACCGTCCTGCCAAAATGACGCACCGCTCAGCGTCTATTTTAATTCCGGATCTGCTGTTAGACCCCACTAAAACCGATCATCCACGTACGCCGTGGCTGGGAATCGCTCCTCCTCAAGCTCTCCCATACACTCATTAAATAACAGCTTCCATAACGCCGGGCCTAGGACTGATCCTTGAGGGCATGGCATGAGGGATGTCAAATAGTAGCAACATGACATATCAATTCTTTTTTTTACCTCTGCGTCAACTCGTAATTGAAGAAGGGAATCAGTAGTTCCCTTTTATTTGGTAGATATATTTGATATATATCCATATTGCCGTGGATGACTAAGAAGTGGCATCAAGCTGGTTAATATCAGACTCTCCAGGACCTTGTTCATCACAGGGGGAGGCATGTAGTTCTATGTGGCTTAGAGAGCTGCTTATCTCTACTTCCTTCCTTGTAGATGAGTCTCGGCAATCGGCAATCCAGTTTTTAGAACAGTATCCCCAATTTAGACAATCATTGAAAATTCCTAATAGCCTATCACCAATATACGGGATACTGTTCTTTAAAATAGCCGCGTTTATTGTATCCATCCCTGGAGAACGACCAGCTTTCTGTTTATCCACGGCTATACGAAGGCCATACAAGTCCCATGATAAACATAAGTCCGTGCCAGGTGGGTAGACCGTGGTCACAATTGTCCTCTTCATTGTCCTGAGACAAATCGTCTTTGGGATATGTCGCCTCAACAAAGATCTTAGCCGCCTCTTCAAGTGTAATCTCTTGGGTAATTCCATGTTTGAGAGCTGCTATCGTCTGTGAAGGATAAAGTTTGCCCATGGCCAACTTGTATGGGATACTCTATGCATTTTTCGCAGACTAACACCCTCGACATAAGGCCAAATGCCATGATCAAGTTGTCACGGCAGGATGGTTCCTGGACTGCCATAATATCATCATATTCAGAAAGTGCAGGATTCTGATTTTATTCACAGAAATTTCTCAAAACCATCTCTTGGCTCCATGATAAGTGCACAGGGCACTCTCGTCTTCCGGACACACATTTAATGCAAGTCGTGGACAATCTTTCATTACATGGCCGCTTGTTGTATACCAGATCCAAACTATAGCATCTGCCACACGCGTGGGCTTTGGTATGCTCACAGCCCTGACACTTAATACAACGAGGTGCCTCAAGAAAATAAAATAAATTTCAATATGAGCAATAATAATTATTTGTGTTGTTGAGATGCTATGAAATGAAGAAACTTTTTGGAATTCCCCAAGGCCACAGCTAGACATTCAAAAGAGTATTGCGGATATCCCACACTACAACAATGCTAGTAATGTTTTCTACCAATGGGTTGCTATTAAATAGGAAATTCATCATAGATTCCAAAAATGGTAACGAAAATATACATTTACATTAAATAAATTTGAAATGTTCGTAATAAAACCGTCATATATTTAAATTAATAACTTTGAAAGGAGAAGTAGAATGTGGACATTTACATTGAATGACATTGAATAACTGCTTAACGGATTGGTTAAAAAAAATAACTAGTCTTAGATTTGTAATAGCAACGATTAAATATTCATATTTTTCTAATAAAACGTTAAATCTGTCCAAATCATTCTTTAATATTAGGGAAGTTGTAGTCCTCAAACTTTAATATTTATATTGAAATATCTTGAAATAAAACTTGTGGACAATTCAATATTTTTTTAATGAAAAAAAAAATACATCTAAAAAAACGATTCTTTTCCAAAATACTATTTTGCTGTTCGTTTACACTTAAAGGACCTCCACAGATCAGAGATGATCTTCGGTTGAAAGATCATGCAGGTTGTAGATCAATGAGACCTAAGCATCGATCAGAATACATCCATATATTTTTAGAGAAAATATCCAATAATAATGTAAATGTATAGTATACAATATCATGCTAACATATCTGGGCCTATTTTAGTTCCTCCTTCAATTCCCTTTCGTATAGTTAACAGATTGTAAGTTGTAAATGATGAGATTATATGATTGGTTAAGCTTATCAATCCATAGGTCATAATGAATACCTCGGGCCCCCAACCAATCTATATATATATATATATATATATATATATATATATATATATATATATATATATATATTTATATAAGTGTCCTATGTCTTTCGTTTTGTCAGCAATGTAACTTCCTTAACTTCTCCTCTTCATTTACGTGTATATACATATTAGCTCCATGTACAGGATAGAGAGGGAATAAAGAGTAGAAAGGAGATGGTATTGCTAGACTAGAGGTCGTAAAGAGAGTAGTCAGGAAGTTAGTTCTAGAGTATTCACTAAGTTATATTATCCGATAGCTAATAAGTCCACCTAGTTAGTTTACTGAAGAAAGTCAATTTGTATATCCATTCTACATCACAATAAATCTAAATCTTTCTTACAAGTCGTCCACCATTTGCCAACTGTATAATTCCTCCATATACTTCTCTTGCCGGTAAGGAATAGATTTTGTTTACTTTTCAGGTTCTCGTTTCACCTCACCATGATGACCACATCACCCGACTGGTTCAAGTGAGACCTCAGCGCCTACAAGTCCTCGAGGATTGACAAGGACGATAATTGAAAGGAAGAGGCGTCCCTCACACCGGGCAAAGTTTTACCCAAAAGATTTATGGACCTTATCAACCGTAAAACCTCCATTTATAAAACAATAAATTTCCATAACCCGTCATCTCGATTAATAATCCTCGTTTGGCTTCACGATGGGACAATTTATTCAAATTTCATCACGATCAAAATGCCTCTTCTGTATTCCATTTCAAATATTCATTATGTAAATAGTATGAAAAACACATATGCGGCCCTGTCGTAATTTCACATTACCGATACATAATTTTTTCTAAATGGAGGTGTTGGAGTCCCAAAGGCTTAATCTATGCTTGTATTTTTCTCGTTTCCAATCTAGGGGAGTATTTCAATTAAAAAAGGATTCCAGAGGACCTGAATAAGAAATACGGCGATATTTAAAATATTTGGAACGGTGGGTGAAGGATGAAAATGAATGGGTTGCCGGGAGGGTATGCTGATGAAGACCAAGCATATAATTAGGAATCACTAAGCCGGCTACTGATTTTCGGCCCTTTGTCCCCCCCCCCATAAATTTCCATGAGGTCGGCTCGCGAGGACTCAGCTACCGCTCCGATGTTTTTTCCCCATCCGATTGGCGTTTATTTATGGCGATTGGGTCGGGAGGAGCGAGGGGGGATAACGAGGATTGGACGTGTTGCCGAACTCCTTCCGCCATTCCAGTCGTCATTAGTGTCCTTTTGATATTATTTATGTACAACATAACCGCTCCTACTTGCTTATTTATCTTAGTCGAGATTGATTCGGAATGTGTGGCCCCCTCCTACATCAAATACGAACCTTGCTCACAATCGCGCAGGTATCAGTTTCAGCTGCAAATAGGCCAGGGAGGTGTGGGGGAGTCTCTGAATCTTTTCCGAAAAGAACTTTTTTATTTTACTTTATAAATAAATGTTTGATTATGCAATCAAAATAATTTAATGCAAAATACTTTAACTATTTATGAATTAAGACCGAAATGGTGGCTGAAAAATAAACTGAGTACATACTATTTATTGCTGTGAAATTATTAGCTTCCTCCTAATTGGCGCAAGGGATTTCTTGTCCAATTCCATTTCGTCCTTCCACGACAAGGATCCAACTGACCTACCACCACGTCTTAAAGAAAGTTTTCAGTGTCGTGCGAGCTTCCATTGAGAAGTAGTTTACAAAAGTTTGTTTTTCACCTTGGCAAACAATGCTGTTTCTTTTTTTTCTATTTTATTCTACAGGATTGGAACGTCGACAAAGTCATCTATTCTACGCATCATGTTGTCCCTTTTACCTTCGTGCTTATTTTAATGTAGATTGTTTTGTCTACAAGACCTTGGCAGGCATTTTAGTTTTGAAATCCGGTTCGGGACAGGTTGGCCAATATGTTTACAAAATCACATTATCCTATTGCGTGATGCAATTTTGTGAATAAAACTAATGTGATATTTTAAATAAAATATTTTGATAAAAATACCAGTAAATACATATTATAAAAAAATAAGAAAAGATCAAGAAGTGGCCTTCCTAAAGTGTGCCAAAATATTTTTCGATCTTGAATTTTTATTCAATTTTATTATTTTTATTCTTGAATGTATTGTTAAATTATTGATAATCGTTCGTTTATTATGTTCTTTCAATGTACACCCTTGTTTACAATTGATATGAAGTATTTTATAATGGTTTTCCCAATCTTTGCAACCTACCAAAGATGAGATCAGGCTGGCACAACTTGACTTTTGACTTTGAGCTTCTCATTAAATTTACATGGAAGTAAGGAAAAAGTAAATAGGCTACCAACCTCTAGGTTCCTATTCGATACAGGCTTAAGCAGATGAATTATTTAGTTTGTAACCGGCCGTGAATTAACCCTGTAGGATCGTGTGATAAATCTTTGCCCAACCTCTAACAATTTAGGCTGTGGACACATTTAATTCTTTAATGCAGTATTTTATTGTTTAAATAACATTACATATAAAAAAACATTAACCAACGAATGCCAAGAGCATAACGACAGACAACATACATTATTTGTTAAATTAGTAAACACATAAAACTAACCGGTTCAATCGGAGTGAACCTGTATATCGATTCTGAAACTTGATCGCCAACTTGTTGCTATAAATTTCCATTTCTTTTGGCGTCCGGAAAAAAAGCGGATCTGCCGGGCTCGGAACTCATATGTTTTTTTATTATTCCTTTCGATTACTTTTCCATAGGAATTTTCACTTTTGTTTTTGGAATGCAGAAGACGATATTATACAAAAGAGTTGTGTTTGTTTTTGGTTACGTTCTAAATTCTTTTGGCCTAAATTTTTCGTTTTTTTTTTTTCAGGGAATGGGAAAGCAGTGTGACGGTCTCATATTCTCGCCTTTCAAATATCCTTGTCCGAAAAAAGGTATCTACATGTTTCAATGATGAAACCTATTACAAAAAAAAAAAATTGAACTGGTTCAGGTAAATACTACATGATTCTCTTCTAATATTTTTAAATCACTCAGACGTGACAAAAGTGAGGAGCGCAACAATACAATACAATTGGCTTACTAGAGATGTCAACACCCATCGGCCAATATACAGTATACAGGGTCCCGAATTTAAATGGCAAAACTTCATGAACTTATAGGGGACCGAAAAACTAAGACAAAAAGTCCATTAGAGATTTGCTCGTTTTTGCTTAGTTTTAGAGAAAATCGCAAAAAAAGAAACAAAACAAAAATGTTACAGGTAGCAATTATCACCATTCAAAGCTCGTCAGGCTAGGCAGTGAGATATGTAAACACTTAATGTTATCCTTTACATTCCATTATTTGTTTACATTTTGGCTTCCTGATGATTATAATTCCTAAATGAGTCTTCAGTCAGTTACTCAGATATTTTTGTGTGAATAGCATCAGCCACAATGCCGCATACATATTCTAATGTTGAATACGCTGATATGATTTTTGTGTATGGTTTCTGTAACGGTAATGCTTTAGAAACGGTGCGGGAGTATGCGCGCCGATTTCCAAATAGAAGAGTGCCTAATCGAGGAGTCTTTTCGTTAACTTTTAATAGACTACGAGAGACTGGGTCATTTTTAATACGTAATGAAGGCGACCAATTCCAGGCAGCAGTAAGAGCAGATTATTGGAAAAGAAATTGTGTCCAACGCCACTTCGATAACAATCCTGAGACCAGCATCCGAAGAGGATCTGCTGCATTAGCAATATCGCGGCAAGCAATATGGCGAACTTTGAAAGGTGATAATCGCTACCCATACCATCTTCAAAAAGTTCAGAATCTATTACCTCAAGATTATGTCAAGAGATTGAATTTTAGTAACTGGTTTCTTGAAAAAATTAGCGATGATAATTTATTTCCATTAAAAATTATATGGACCGATGAAGCTACCTTTACAAGAGGAGGAATTGTTAATCAAAGAAATTATCATGTATGGGCTCTTGAAAATCCCAGAGCTATTAGAGAGAATAGGTTTCAGCATGAATTTGCTATTAACGTTTGGCTTGGAATTTGGAACGGATCACTGGTGGGACCAAAAAGAACATAACATAAATATAAATGTAAATAAGGAAGTATAAAATTGAAAACTTGTTTTGTTTCTTTTTTTACGATTTTCTCTAAAACTAAGCAAAACCGAGCAAATCTCTAAAGGATTTTTTGTCTTAGTTTTTCGGTCCCCTATAAGTTCCTGAAGTTTTGCCATTTAAATTCGGGACACCCTGTAAAAGTATCTAGAAAGATACATTGTTATTCAGTGGCAAGGTATCGACTATCGCCTATTCTACTTCACTCAAATTTAGAGAAGATGGTACGGAGATGGGGAAAGGGGATACAAGAGGGAGACTTGACTTTGCAGATTACTTAACCATCTTAAACAATAACCGACAAGGAGCAACAGAAGACTCTCAGTCCCTACATGAAATCTGAACCGATGCAGAATTAATAAATTAATGTGAAAAATACACTAAACAGGCACAAAATCCGCATGTAGGCACCCAATGAAAGCCAAGTGTAGCAAAATATCGAAGACTTACATGAAATCATTACAATAGAAAAATCTCCATCAACGCTTACTTTAGCGTCGATTAGAACATTGCAGTACTGTAAGGCTATCAAAAGCCCTCCAAGTCTCATAAACGACAGTAATCAAGGAAGGATCAAAAATTAAGGAGATTGCAATCCATAAGAAAAAAAATACTGAGAAATATTTATTGATCAGTCCACATGAGGGACAATAAATAAAAACAATAAATAAAACTGTACATAAAATTTTTTTATTGTCCAACAAATAACCAAAAATAAAGCATAGATACCTCAATATAAGTTGTTTTATTCCATTTAAATTTTTTTTCAAATTCAGAGGGAACCATATCCTCTATAATCATTCAATAATAAGTCAACCTTTGATCTTAGTATATTATGATCTTTCATATTGTTTTCGAAATTATTTAAATAAAATAATATTTAATGTTATACATAAACAACTCTCAAATTCAATAAATGGATAAATAAATAATAAATAAAAACAAACAATCATATTGATAATTATTCTGATGTTATGTTATATTTTAATTGTTTTAATAAATTAAATTACTATTGCTGGTTCAGGTGAAATTTAGAAGGCAATTACTGAGAAGGTATATATATATATATATATATATATATATATATATATATATATATAAGTTATGATTAGACTGACCACTGACTCTAAACTTTATTTCATTTAGCTCTAGTGTTTATAGATACATCTTGTTTATATCAGAATTAAAATATACTTAATCCAAGACCAATGATCAATCGTTATCAAGACACTAATAATCCTCTTATATACCCTTAACATTTATATATATATATATATATATATATATATATATATATATATATATATTCAACAAAATATGATATTCGAAAACAATATTGCCTATTCATTCAATTTTGATGATCATGTAAAGAAAGTTACTTTAAGGAGTATGTTTTTGATTTCACAGGCAACTCTACAGCACTGGTAGAAAGATCGCCTAGTAAAGTAGTTATTAACGAGAAGCACAGAAAGGAAATCGGGAGATCAAGTGTTCCAATATTCCAGAGTTGTAGCTTGAGGAAAGCGGCTTCTCCAGTGGGACAAGACTGGCTATAGAGCGGGATCTCTGGATGAAGAAACGCAAAGGACAACTAAAGAACTGCCCTTCCGAGAATGGCTGGGCCTTCCTAAGGAATCCTTTAGCACTTCATCCGGGTAATGCTCAGAGGATACTGAATCCTAAATGTTTAGTTCCGTGAAAGAACAATGTAATACGCCAAATGTATTAGTAAGTTTTGAATATTTCATGAGTTTCCAATTAAAGACGCAACTTATTTTCAAAGAACACACTGGTAGACACTCATAAACTTATGCTAAGTTATACTTATATTCCCACACACAATAATTTAAATTGTATTATTTAAACGGTTGTTTCATTGGAAATAATGTGGTAATAATAATAATCTCCAAAAAAACTATATGTCAAATCTATTTCAAGTTTGGTGTAGAGTTGATGATGTCCGATGGATCATTTTTTAGATTTACGAAAACATAAATAATAAAAGGATAATATTCAGTATTCTAAAAGAAAATGGAAAATATTTGATGGTGAACCTATTCGACTAAAGATATAATGACATACAATACCCCCTTGTTAACCTCTCTTTAAACTGGAATAGGTATCCCCATGAGCATTTCCCAACAAACGTCAAAACAAAACGTCCTGTTCCATAGAGGTTTTGCCTAGCTGGCTGGGCATGAATAGACCTGCAGTGAGAAAGCATGTTCAAGCCTGTCATATTCAAACTAAGGGCTGTAAGATATGAACTGTAAGTATCAGTTTCTTTCAAAATCTGTAATGGAATAAGGAAAGCGGAGTTTCACCCACGGTTACACTTTACGTTCCAATATGTTTTTTCACTCAGCATTTCCCTCGACTGACCTTAAATTTCTGCCAATCTATCTAAGGATTATAGTTTCCAGAATTGCAGTAAATAGGTGAGCTGCAGAAGTGAGTTCCGAAGCAACCTTAGTAGGTTTGTGCTATCTGTTTCCAAAGAGGAAAAATAGAAAAAATAATATATCAAAAACTTTTAACGAGCTTGCTTGTTTATTTTTGATAAAACTGCAAAAATGACAGAAGTGGCTAGCAACAACACATGAGACCAAAAATGTAAATGCTTGTCACTGGAATTGTTTTTTTTATTAAGTGCAAAACAGTGTTACATATTTTATTGTCCTAATGATATTAAAATCTTATTTATACCTTGTTACTGAAAAATTATAAGTTAAAAATAAAATGCAATAATGATGGAAATCACAATGTGAGGGAATTGCTCACGGGGATACCTCTCGTGTAACATAAATGAAGAATACCTCTCCCGGGTTATCGAATATCCCTCTTTACCGGATGTATTAGACTGACTCGTGACTCCCTGCTGCAGTGACGTTTTAAAATATTATAAAACTCTTATCGAAATAATTAATGATGACTTATATTACTGAAGAAGTTGAGCTTAATGGTTTTATCCGCTCCCTAACTGCACTCTTCCATTACAGGCTACTCTCTACAGTCCTAATTCTCCAGACAGTCGATCTGATGGGGAATGCAGACTGTAGCTATAACATAGAAGTCGAGATGGGATCATCATCGTTCGAGGAACGCGGAAAATAAGAAAAGTAATGGCTACCGATTGGAGCCCCCATTAGCCCCCCCCCTTCCCCCCTCATCACCTATCGGTCCGAGTGTGGCTCTTCCTTGCCAGGGATTCACATCTTCATCAGGTGGTACACACTCTCCCTCCTAAATTTCGGCATTTCTTGCGCACAATAGCAAGTAACTAACGAACACATATTTGGTGATTATATTCACTTCTTATTATATTTCTCTCTTTCTTCTTTCTATGTCCTCTTAAATCTGCAGTTACTAGACATCAGTGTAATTGCAACTCTAAGTACCACTACAAAAAAAAAATATAAAATTGTATGACAAGAATTATAAATATATTCAGGGTTCGTAGAATCTAGAGGTCTCTTTGATGATTGAGACTGATTTATGTTGACAGGTTTTACAGTCGAAGTTCTTATAAAGAGATCTTATAGGTTAATGCATTAACTTATAAACAAAAAAACAATCAGACATTTTTTCTACAATGAAACTCGAAATATGTTTTTGCATAAAAATAAGGAGAAGTGAGTAAGTTGTTGCGAAGAATGCGAAGTGATAGGTTTCCTCGGCACCGGGAGCGCTCCTGAAACTCTCCAACATTTTAGAAATTCCAGACCTAGAAATTATTCCAAGTCCATTTACACGGTTAGCTTTTCTGATCAAAGTGAATATGTTCGAGGCATCAACAGTAGAACATGGTCCTGTAAATCAGCATTTCAAACGTCCCGACATATCCGACTGCAACAGCGACTGTTGCAGTTAATTAAAAATCTCAAATCATTTCAACATCTCTCGCAACAAATTGGTCTAATGTTGTTTATTAAATAGGACAGGGGGAATGTGCACTAAACACATGCGACATTATGTAATTTTACAGTGGTGACCATTCTCATTCCTAAATTATGATCAAATGATTGCAAATAGAGAAAATTATTATAAGTAAATAAAAAACTTATAAATTTCTAATTCTGGTCTTATTTGCATTAATTAAGATTTCCAAGTTGATATGAAGAACTAATTAATCTGTTAAATACAATTTATCGTGGAAGAGATTATAATCGCAATAGTTTCTGTTTGGTAATGCTAAGTTAATTATTTTTATTTTATTTTATTTTTTTTATTATGTAGCTTCTGTGAAACTATTTCCAATCCAAGATCGCGGGTTCGTAGCCCGGCAGGTGGCCCTAGGATTTTTTTAAGGGAGTAAAAAATCCTTAGTTACGCCGTCCTTCGGAAGGGACGTTAAACGGGGGTCCCGAGCCTGTACGATGTCAGATACTCGTTAAAAATCCCTATCCTAATTAAACCTGGATAGGCAAAATTTAGAGCTCCCACTGTAGCATCGTCCGATTAGCCATAGCAGCATAAAGTGACGTTAAATGAACTAACAACAACTATTTCCAATGGATTCGCAATGATTCGACACTAAACAGTAACTATTGAAAAGTATTATGGAGGAAATTCGTTAGCAAGAGAGAAACATTTACGAAACCTGATCTGAAATGACATTAACTAAATAAAGTGTAGACACAGAACGCCTATGACGCTACTACTGTTTTTGCTAGTAGCGGGCATCTACTACTGTTACTTAAGTTGAAATAATTACATAAATATCATGTTAACAACAAGTCGTAGCCATGGCGCAGATTTTTTTTAAGAGCTTAGGAAAATTTGAATGCGGTTGAAACTTACTTATCGCTTACAACACTAAACAAAACTTGTTTACATGTTTGATGCCCAACATCCATTTTTGACCAAGGCCCTAACTGTAACAATCGGGCTCAAGCCAACATCGAAGCGTCCGATACTTTGTTGATCACAGCGTCTGTTGATTGTTGATTACATTGCTTTTAGATGAAATTTTTAGATGTGACTGGATGCCAATTAATAGTAATACAACGCCCCTAATAGATAGTTAACTAGGAGTAAGTGACGACATTATTTTTTTATATTTGTACAAAGTAAATCTAATCGTTGCCGAGGCAGGAAATACCAAACACTGACCTGAAACGGAAAGCTCTAGCTTTCCTAGCTCTTGCGTTAGTGGCCCCTCCCTTTTGTTGATCGTACGCTTCCACGTTCTTGGAAAGGGTCAGCAACGTACTCAGCTGTAGAACCGATTGAGTATTCCCGAGACGAATGCGCGACATACAGTTAGCTGGTAAGTAGGCAACAAGTGATCACCACGCATCAAATGCTGGATAACCCCTTCCAGCGATCCAACGTCGATAACGGAATAAGTGGACGAGGATCTGAACCATCCTGTTTATAATAGATTAAATAATATAATTGAGTTAAACTTATATTAATACATTATATTTAGATTAAAATGGAATTAATGTTTACAGATATCCTTAAAGCACCAAAACAAAAAGCATGTGGACATAAAGATATATTTGATCATTGATTTACAGCCAGAAATAAAAATTCCACAAATAGTAAATGTTCTTGTTGAAATCTTTGACCATTTTGACGATGACCTTTGCTATATTAGTTAATAATTATTATTTTTTTTATGTTTACTCTATCTCATTACTTTAATTAATAAAAATTAAAAAAAAAAAAGTACACAGAAGAAGATAGTACAGAGTCTTGATCCTCGACTGTTTACAGAATGATAATTTATCTACCAAGACCGGTTTCGATCCCGTGACCTACAGTTCAATAACTCAGCGCTCCCAAACCCTTTAATTATAAGCCCAATTTTATGATTATTATAATCAGTTCCCAATATGTAGATATGTTCTAAATTATTGATCAATATTTGTAAATTTATTCAACACTTTTGACAATACATTTGTTGATAAAAATGATGATGCATATAGGCTTAAAAACGTTACTGCTTTAATAAGTACAATATTTTATCATGACTAATGAATATATCCTAATACCTTATCGTTTATTAAATTTGACAAATTCGATGATGGTATGATGAATTACAAAATTAAAATAACTTTTTAAAATGGTCAACTATGAATGTCAGAAATGCCAATCTGTGGATAATGAATTTTAAAATAAAATTTGTATAAAAACATTGTTACATATTTTATATTTTAATTTTCGAATGGAGTTTATATTTTATTTGAAGCTTGGCCCATGTACTTAAAAATTATAAGTTAAAATTAAAATGCAATTAATTTAAAATGCAATAGTGATGGAAATCGCAATGTGAAGGAATATTGAGAGGAAAGTTCCATAGAAATGAAATGGGCTGTTAAAAGCAATTAAAATTGAGATTGAACATAAACAAACCTTTTCCAATGCTCTGGAGACGTAAATATTACTACATGAACTGGCGTTGAATGAGAGAAAACAAATCATAAATCAAAACAAACTTATTTTTCGAAAAACGCAAATTTGCACACAGTTTGCATTACCACCTTTTCTGTTTTAAGAAATAGTTCTTCCTAGCATTGTAACAATAAAAAGGCCAAAGAAAAGAAGAAAATATATTTTTATATATTTTTTTAAATATATTCCACTTGTTTGTCAAATATTTTACTACTGTTTTGCGATATTATCTCTTTATAGCTATTAATAAAAATAGCAATGTTAACAACAAAGTTGTTAAACCTGACAGGGAAGAGCACAAACTTAAGAAAAAAAAATGGAAACGAGCTTTGAAATCAATAATTTTTTTAAAGAAATTTCAAGTCTGGAAGATATGTGCTTCTTTTGAATATGTATTATCATCGGAAAATAATGATAAGTTTAAAGCTTTTACAAGAAAATAAATTATTTAAAAAATAAAAGAGAAGACCAGCTCCAATTACACCTAGAAAAAATAAGGAATTTACAAACGAGAAAATAGACAAAGACTTAAAAGTGATACTATGATAAAATACAAGCAATAGACACATGAACATTTTTTTCCCCACAAGATCGACTTCACCATTACATTTGACTACATTTCAATAAGCTGCAATAAAAAGCGTGAGCTAGTAATTCGAAATGGCAATCAAGTTAATGGGCCATTGATACGAGGATGATGATTTGAAAGATGAAGCGGTACCTTGCAATCTTAGGTGGACAAATGTGTTTATCTCACAAGGGCAGGAGGAGAACCAAGAGGGACTGATAAGGCTGAACGTGTGCTCGACAAAGTAAACATAATCTTGAAGATTTCGGTCAACCTTAATTACTTTTTCTAGCAGAAGTCATTTCTGGTCTTTCTGGCCCAATATTTCTTCAAAGATGGTGATAGAATACATTTTAAACCGTTATAGAATTCTATACAAGATACTTCCCCTGCATGAATATGCATTTAATAAGATGAATGTGACTTGGCTGAAAAGATAGAATAAACCTGATAATAAAATGGGATTTCCCTCAAAATTTTTGTTTAAAATAAGGAAAAGATAAGGAATTTTGAAAGAATTAATTATAAACTTTTTTTTTTAATATTAATGGTTTAAGGTACTGGACTTGAATTTTATTTTATTTTGTTTTATAGATACAAAAACCCTTTTTTTGTCCAAGTTATCATTTATTTATTTTTTCTTTAACATGTAGACGTTTCGACCCATGTGGTCATTCTCAATACATGTTTTTTATCATCATTCAGTTAGCTGAATTCAATCCGCAAAAATACATCTATAGAACATTCAAAAAAGCAAAACATTAACATTATAAAATTTAACATTATAATTTTTTTTATAAATATATATATGAAATACATGAATCTTCTTAAATATTATCCTATCAGCCACACCATCATACATGGCATCATCAAAAAATTCACTGCATATAAATTACAATTCTTACATTATTGTTATCCTTTTATAAATAATATTTAAGAAGATTCATGTATTTCATATATATTTATAAAAAAATTTATAATGTTAAATTTTATAATGTTAATGTTTTGCTTTTTTGAATGTTCTGTAGATGTATTTTTGCGGATTGAATTCAGCTAACTTTTTTTTCTCTTTCTTTAATGTTTCTAATTAAAATGGTCCGCCACACTCAAAACCAATTGGTATTAGTTGTGTTAGTATAAAATAAAATCTTTAATTCTACAACTTATGAAGGGTTTTGGGTCCAGTACCTGTTAGAGACTGTACTCTTTCAAGTAGTACTCTTGTACAGGGACGTAAGTACGCATTCATACCACACCAAATAATTAATATAAATACAACCAAATATAAATAATATTAATATTTTTTTTTATTTAAATCTATAAGTATTATAACAAAGCAACAATTAAAAATAATAGCATGAATGATAGATAGTGGCAGGGATAAAGCCAAGCAGAGAAACTAGCCAGTGCTGGTACTCAAATGAATAAAGTTAAACCCAAATGTTCAAGGAAATATATTTAAAGAAAAATTAAGAAATCATAAATTAAATATAATTTAAAAACAATAATTAAAATATGTAACCCACAAATGGAAAAACATAAATAATTAAATTATGGCGATGTAAAAAAACATTAAATATAAATAAGAAATACGTGATATACAAATAAAATAAAATATCATAAACATAAACACATTTATGCCTATGTGCAATAATAAACGTTTTTTAATCAGCACTTTCTAGCACGTGCTATACATTGAGCAAAATGATGTAGGAAAATAAGACAGCATATAAAAAAAAAAATCTTTAAATATTAAATAACTAAAAGTAGAAGATGACGGAGAAGAGACGGAGAGATAAGAGCTAAGGATTTATCCGAAACACTTAGCCTGATGATAATGATGATGAGCGACTCCCCTAAAGACCAATATAACTTCTAATGAACGCCCATATTTAATATGTCCATCCTGTTATTATGAAAGGTGGAGGCCTTTGCGGCTGGAGCGATTTGAAATATGGACCTCCTCTCAAATGATCCGTTTCTCCTGATACCTCGTATAAATCAATTTTATTTATCCACGTCCAAACGATTCAATGCTCATTTCCCTACTCATTCCTTTTTCTAATCTACTTGCTATTCCGCGCTTCCAACTGCGGACTACGTGTAAAATATTGCAGGACCCGAGGCGATATCTTCTGGTTAAATCCATAAAGAAAAGACATAAAACAAAACACAAAAAAAATCTACTACAACCCATGAAGGGGCTAAGTACTTGGTGAGGATTGGACTGCTTCTAAGCCAACGATTGAGGTGTTTTGGCCACTATCAACCTCAACCCCTAATTAGATCCTTAATAAGAGAATTAAATACGAATTTTGTAGACGCTGGTTGAGTCCCTGAGGGACTTGTGATACGATAGGGTTCATCCACAGATAATAGAATTTGTAATTTATCTGCCCTAACCGGTTCCCAACACGGAACCTAATGATTAGGTCTCTTATGCCCTGTAGTACACCGCTCCCTTTAAGTCGAGTTCTGAATAGACGTCAATATGCTAAAAAAAAGCTACAAAAGAGCATTTTAGTGACTTGATAGAATATAGCATAAAAAATAAATGACAAGAAAGAAAATTAACATCCTTACATTTGATAGGATAGTAACTACAGGAGTGGAGAAACCAGTCTCCCACCGAAAATCCTAGCTTACTTCAGCGAGGAGGCTTGAAATTTGTATGAACACTATTTTTTTTGTCAAATTTTATTTCTATACGAACTAAATCGTAAAAAAAAAACAGACTTTTTCTTCAAATTTCAGAAGTTAGCGCTCCATTAACCCGTTGCCTTCCATTTTATACTAATATGTAATAGGATGATTTGTACATAATTTTAAGGGGAACAACTTTCGATTCAAAGATGTTCGATGAACCTCACATTTTTTAAATTTAATAAATGCTTTAAGTGCATATTAATAAATTTAATAATAGATCGAAAAATAAGTCCAAATTATGTACTTTCGATTGAATAAAAGTACATAAATAACAGAAAAAATGTCTGACTAAAATAATAATTGATTAAAATTAATGGGTACATACAGATATATAAAAAAAATTATGTGCACAGCCCCTTCAACCTGAACCTCTTTGTCTATACAGATCCTTAATAAGTACGTTATTACAAAATTGGATTCAGGACAGGATCTTTCCGTTATTATATTTAAAAAAAAATAAAAACACGATTGGAAGTACTCGTTCTCACGCGGGTCTAATAAAGGTTGTTAAAAAAACAAAAGGAATCTAAAAAACCATAGCTCTTCAACTTCGTGCCAACACAACTGATGATTCATTTATATCTGAGGATCTTTTTTTAAAATTAAGATTTAAGCGAATCCCATAAATAAGTACACTCTTTACCACTTAATAGCACAATCTAGATCTTTATAAAAAAAGCTAGAAGCTGCCCGAGAAGTAGAAGAAAAGACTTTGAAGAGATTTGCTTGTTGACTTGGAGGTGAGATGGTGAGATCCCACCTCCCAGACAATGTAATGATGGTCTGCAAGAGCCAAGCCTCAAAGGAAAACGTGCAAGGTTAAAGATCAAGGTTATCATCAACCACAACCTAAATGTAATAAAACCGTTCATCGCCTATATCGGGAATCGGGAGGAGTCGTCCACGCTGCTCTAAGTACATTATGACGGAAAATGTGAAAGGAAACTAAACTTTTTACGACAGTCACAATGTGAAAAATCGCAGGGAAAAGTATTTCAAAACCGAACTTGAAGTGAAAAAAAAAGAATACGATAATAACAATGCAACTGAACGATATTGTTATGGTATCGAATGAAATGTGGAGTGGTTGAATGGAGAGAACTGTACCTTGTTACCTATGTAATTATTCTTTCTTACTATTAATTGTGCATATTTGTAAACTTATTACTACTTAGGAGAACATTAAATTCTAAATCCTTCGGTATTTATATTGATATGATATAAATACATATCCGACGCACAATATGCAGAAGTTAATTTTTTTTAAAATCATCATTAGGTTTATGTATTAGGACATATGGTAAAAAAAAAAAAAAACACTGATCTTCTTTTATTACGAAATAAAGTCCAACAAAATGGAGGACCAAACAATTTAAACTTTTCCCGATTAATAATAATAAGCCTTAGCGAACCAAAAGGCTCGATGCCGATAATCACACCAATCGGTACAGCACTAATTGACTTATTTTTAATTCGTTAGTTATTAATCCAATATTAATCGTCCAAATTATTAATACATACTACATTTGATGTGGCTTAAAATACAAAGTGTGATCAATGATATGAAGCAACTCAATTCATAAGTGATGTAGAAAAGCTATGTCCACAATTTCCTACTCAACCAGATGTTGTAATGTTGTTTGACAAATACGGATAATACGAAATATATGGTAAGCATCTGCAGCTGTATCGATTTTAGTGAAATAGGAGGGAATAAGTTGGGACGCGCTGCAAAGCAATTGGGGACTTGTAGATGAAAAATGAAATTTGAGAGGAAATTAAGACGAGAAATGTATGTTATTTTTCGGTTCTCGGCATCGCTTTACTTCCAATATTTCCTACTGGTCTGTACTACTGTAAAACGTTATCCACTTTAATGGAAAACAGATGTTAAAGTCTTCGAGACAAGAGTAGTAGGGGAGACCCGGACAATGTGGCCTTCACGGGCAAAGTGGCCAGGCCAGGTTATTGGGTCCGTAAGGAGCTGCTCCGTAGCATCAGTCATGATAACGACATCAGTAGGACGCCATTAGTTAACTGAGGAAGTTTGGGAGGGATGCGTTTGCATTTGTCAGTTTTATAAAGAAAACTTGCGTGCTTAATACTATTCGTTTTGTACTTTTACCATGATTTTCTTAAGTTAATCAACCACATTGCCTAAGAACAGTAAGAATTTAGGCTCAGTTTAATATGTCAATCAACTGTGTAGGTTTCAGTAGATGTGGGGGTAGAGCGATTTTAATTAATGGCGTCGCTTCGGGCAAAGTGGCCGGCTGAAGTCCGGGGCATATAATTAGATAATAACAATAATAATAGCTTATTATTATATAGGTAGGCCTATCTTTGGTTTTAGGTTTTGAAATGGTCTACAAATACAAGAGGAAAACCACATAAACAACCACAGAAATAAGTTATTTTGTCAAATTTATTTTTCGTCATTTTTTTATTTTATAATGTAGTGTATTTTTTTTGCCATTTCCATATTATTTGCCTAATTACATTGTAATAGGTACATTTCTAATTTTTATATAAATCTGTTTACTATTTATTACAACAATCCCGGCCATTTGGTAGAGTTTAAAAAAACATACAAGGGGTTACTTACAGTACTACACCTTTATAGCAATAGATAGGTAACTTAATAGGCTAGGTATACATGTAATATTGTTTCTACAAATTAACATTTGAAAAAGATATAAATAAAATAACCTTAGAGTGGCCGCTTTGCCCGGGTCTCCCCTACAGAGAATACATGCAAAAAAAACTATCGAGGATATTGGGATATTTAGGAGGCATATCATGCTTATATAATTTAAGCGATAGGTTTGTAAAACAGTCAATTAGCGGATGAGGTGTAAACCAAAACATAGATGGGAGAATTGTATTAGGAGAGACCCTACGGATTCGGATTTGGACGTTTCTTGCTAGATGATTATTACCGGAATTAGATCTTCGAGTTCATATTTTATTTATTTACTATAGACATATTTTAACCTTTAGTAGCAGGAGATAACTGAGTAAGTTTTAATTATAAATAGATATTGCAACATCTAATTTTACTATTTAACGTTGATTTTCTCTTCACTTTTGTTGTAAAAAATTACTTAAAAATTCCATTTCCTTCAGTTATCCGGCATTAGTGTTGAGCCCTAATCCATTGTTTATCATCCAGAAGTGAGATCCACTTGAAATCGAACAATCAATGACCGCGGATCCTAAGAAATAAGAAATAGGCGCGATGGAGGATGAAAAAACAAAACAAATGATTTTGGCTAAGTGGTTGAATGATGAGAATTCTAATATGAGTGGAATATTGGCTGGGGATTATTGTCTCAAAGATCGTGAGCATTCTCCGATTTTATCATCACCTCATTAATCACAGGCTATCATTGACGCCACTCAGTTCTTACTCATTTTTTAAGATGGGAAACCTTGCAACCTTCGAGGAGATCAATAGTTTAATATTGCCAAGTACCATATAATCAATAACATAATGAAAATAAATGTATTCCTGCATCAAAAAATTTAATAAATTTCAACATTGTTTATATTATGGGGGTAATTTCTTAAAATGTGTATATATATATATATATATATATATATATATATATATATATATATATATATATACACAGGGTGTCCCGAATTTAAATGGCAAAATTTCAGGAACTTATAGGGGACCGAAAAACTAAGACAAAAAGTCCTTTAGAGATTTGCTCGTTTTTGCTTAGTTTTAGAGAAAATCACAAAAAAAAGAAACAAAACAAAAATGTTACAGGTAGTGATTATCACCATTCAAAGTTCGTCAGGCTAGGCAGTGAGATATGTAAACACTTAATGCTATCCTTTACATTCTTTTATTTGTTTACGTTTTGGCTTCCTTCTAGGATTATAATTCCTAAATAAGTCTTCGGTCAGTTACTCAGATATTTTTGTGTGAATAGCATCAGCCACAATGCCGCATACATATTCTAATGTTGAATACGCTGATATGATTTTTGTGTATGGTTTCTGTAACGGTAATGCTTTAGAAGCGGTGCGGGAGTCTGCGCGCCGATTTCCAAATAGAAGAGTGCCTAATCGAGGGGTCTTTTCGTTAACTTTTAATAGACTACGAGAGACTGGGTCATTCTTAATACGTAATGAAGGCGACCAATTGCAGGCAGCAGTAAGAGCAGATGGCAGATGTCGCCACTTTTACCTTTATCCAGGCGTTAGGACTATAACTTTAACATCTTTATTCTGAATATAACCCACGGTGTGAATAATAAATGTTAAATAAGGGTGGGAAACTGAATCAAAGTGTTCGGGCACTCTTGCCCCAAAGACGATGCGAACTTTTTGCCCCTCAGGCAGTTTTTTTACTTGTTAGGAGCTGTTGCTCTCTGTGTCCATCAATGGAACTAAACAATCCTATTTGTAAATAGAGCATTGAATGGCTTTTGAAATAAATTAATATTGAAACGGTTGAATTGTTAGTTGCTATAGCTTAAAATACTTCCTACATGCTTTAATATTAAATCAAATGAACCGTAACAAGTTACACATTGCACCACTGTTAGCTTTTTAATCACAGTGAAAACACCAAATGATTCTACGTATATAGTAATAATAACAATAATAGTTATTGTTAACTAAAGAATCAGCAAACTTCATAAAACTAACTTTCGTACTTTTTTATTATTTTATGCATTTTTATTTTCCAAGTAATACACTAAAGAAACTAACTAAGAAACGTAAATAATGTCGAAATATAAAAATGTAAGAGAATTTTTGCCGATGGTGTATTAATATAAATAAGATTCTCTAATTGAAATTAGAAATAAGTTACTTTTTAATACTTTATAGTCGGAATAGGAAATAAGGAAAAGATTAGAATTAGTTTGTTCCTAAGTTTTTACAAGAATCAATATTTTTTTTATTTAAACAAATAGTATAACAGAGGAAACGAATAGTGGTTTAATTGTATAATAAGTAACTGTACATATTTGGTTGTATGACCTTATAATGAATATTTTCATAAATACTTATTGCTATTACTAAATCTACTATTATACTGATACTAGCGAAAATGGTATACAATATCATTTAGGAATCGTGTTAATCTATATTCCTAAGCAATAAATTATGCTAATATAATTTAATGAACTTCTTGTTTATGTGTTTCTTATTAAAAATGTGTTAATCAATTTGATGCTTCATAATTTATGTCGCCAAGGGAGGTGTAGCCTCAGGTCGTCGAAGCTATCGTATGTCTTCCAGCGAACCCTCACAATGTTTTCTAACATGCAACATACTCAAATATTAATAACCTATCCCAAATTTATCACTAAAATTTCAAAATTTATGTCACGTCGGATCGTTCAAGAGAATGAGGATAATGAGAAAGCTCACGCGATAACCTGAGAGAGTCGAAATGTTCATGTTACAGCGGCGAGGCCTGGGACCGTTCCGATCAAGAGCTCAAGTAAAATTATTACCAAGCGAGTGGAAATGACTTCTAGCAATTTACGTATCCATAAATAGTTACCTGTTTATTGATCTATCTATTTAGCACCATAACGTTTTTATAAAAGAAGTAGGGCTCGAAATAAAGTCGAATAATTTCTAATCTTTATTTGTAAATCCTTAGATAGTGTATTCTAGATCGATAGCTAGGATCTCTCGACGGGATCGGGTAACGATCATTATCTTAATACTGCCTAGCCAGGGAAATGACATGATAGTTCTTTTGGTCGATCCGATTAATGACAGATATATATCTTACTAAACATAGAATAGTTCCTCTCCGTAAATAATTGGTAACATTGGCAAGTACATCTGCGAAAGATATGCAAATCCCATTCCCTGGGAGATATCGATATATTTTATGACATACATCAACTGTGAATTATACAGAGCCTCCTTTATCAAATCCTTCCGATCGGTTCCTCCTGTCAAGTTATCTTGATAGCCATTGCTCACTTTCACCACTCACATTTTTCTTTTAAATCATTCCTTAAATGCATGGAATAACTTCTCATAAAGTTCTGACAACATAGTAACTTATTGGAGAACGGAAGTGGTATCGTTCCGTTGCAATCGCTGATTGTACTTTTTAAGTGAATCGCATCGTACAATCTCCTCCTTAGGCATTTAAATGGCTTGCTTCAATGTTTTTATATGGCCACAGTTTACATGCAAATTCTTTTACATTATAAACAAACGCAAGGCATAACTTTATCTTATCTGAAATATTATATTGGAGCTCGTCACTTGGTATTAAGGCGGGTAACCTCGTTGAGAGAATTCAAAAGTTATTTTAGTTCGACTTCAAGTTCAACTGATTGAACCAACATCCTTGGATCTTTGTAGATTCCTTCTAAATTTTTACCAAAAGAAGGTCTATTATAATCCGAATTTCTGGCTATCAATTTTACTTGACAAAAACATATAAAAATTGTTCAACAATTCCTCACGTATTATAGTGTGGAAGGTGGTTATCTCCGCCTCTTGGACAATGCTGTGGTACGGGGTAATCAAAAACACTTGCAGAGGGATGAACAATAGTCATTTCATGGATTTTGTTTTGCAGAAAAGAAAGTAATAAGGATCGGCTAGGCTTTTCAAGAATTCGAAAAGAATCACTTGAACGATTGGAAACACTCCTACAAGAAAACAAATTGCTATATACGGACGCAAGAATTTTTTTTTTTTTTTAGTAGATGAGGCTTCCACAACAGGGAAAGAAGGTGAACGTTGCAGTATACTCAATAACAATTCTTCTCATCCTAAAAAACTCGTCAAAATTAAGGTGGCTGATGAAGGAACGGTATACACTAACAAGGGTATGTAGGCAGGCATCAGCATTATTCACCTCACACCACGTAAACGATTTTGAGGACCAGTAGTTTGAAAGTGGATGAATCAATTTATTTTGAAACCTCACGCGCGCTATGGGCATTTTTTTATTTATTTATTCCTAATTGTAGATTTAAGAATGTAAACTAAGTATTTTTAAAGTTTATAAGGGTCAGAGGATTGGAGAGGACCATGTTACAAACGTGCGCCACCTCTTACAAAATTTCTAAATTCACCATGATTCAGTATATCAATTGATAAATTGTAAAGCGTTATCAGCTTTGAAAAGATATTTTACAATAGAAGGTCTCCAGAAAAAAAAAATCAATCCAATCCGGGTAGAGAATAGACAGAAGAAAGAATGGAGGAACACAGAGTTAGAGAGAAAATATTCTAGGAAAAGAAATAATCCACATTATGCAAAAGTGATCCTTAGATGGTCTGAAGGAAAAAAAAAATTACTTTGCCATTGTGACTAAATAAATTAAATCTCTATTTTTGTCATTAAATTTTCCCCCAACAATTTAATTCCTTATTATTAATAATACAATTAGGGTGCTAAGGATAGAAAAAAAATTGCATCTCCATTATTAATCCCATTTACTCTCACAACAGCCTATTCTTCCCATATTAAAAAAAAAAAAAAAGAGGTCGAAATCTCACACAAATAGGACTCACCTATTAGCCTTTCAATTCCACTGATTGGAAAAAGCCTCTGACTTCATTGGTACAATTTTGTAGAACTGGGTATTTCAGTTTTTTTAATAAACACAAATGGAGTATGAGGATTCTAAGTTAATCGTTGGTCAAGGTGAAGTCCTAAGCACCGGACCTGTTTTACAGGAATCAGTGGGATGTTATTAAACGACACAGGAATGCTACAGGAGGACAGGAAGTCATGGGATTACGGCGGAGGGTAAAAGCGATTTGATGGGATTTGTGGGACTTTATTTCAATCCTCCAGTTTTACATACGTTTTCAAGGTCAGTGAAATGGGATTGAAGAGTGTGGCCTGAGAATAGACATGAGTGTTGACTGAGAATAGACATGTGTCATCCGCATACGTGGTAAGGATAGTTTTAGGTTGGGTTGGGATGTCAGCTGTATAATCTGTGTAGATGATTGGCTCGAGGATACTGCCTTGAGGAACACCCGCAAATTGAGAAAAACTGGACGACTAGACATTATTGTGTTTAATTTTGAAAGACCTGTTAGTGAGATAGGAATGAGTAATGAGAAAATATGTGGGGGGGGGGTAGGAATTGACTGAGTTTATAAAGCAATCCCATGTGCCAGAGTCGGTCAAAAGCCTGTTCCACGCCAATAAAGACCACCGAACAATATAAACTACGTTCCAAAGCAGACGAAACAACAACCACCACACAATGACATTGCTGGATAGTAGAGTGGGATGTTCGGAGTCCTAACTGGAGAACTGATATAATGTGGTTGTCATCTATTGATGGGGTACAATCGTTCAATGATGAGCTTTTCTAGGATTTTCCCATACATGGTAAAAGTGAGATAGGACGGTAAGAGCAAGGTAATTCCGAGTTTTTACGACGGATAATTTTCAGAGGTTAGAAAATTATATGGTGCGGAGTAGAGCATTATATAATATATATGATATAGGTAAGGAATAGAATAGCTTCTAGGGATATGTTTCAAGATGTGAATCGTGATGAGGTCCTATATATGACCTTAGTTAGAAGGTAAAATATGAATAATTGTAGATTTTTCTGAAGAATGGAATGCTTTGGGAGGAAGAGTCATTTGGAAGGGAAGATTTAACTCTGATTTCATTTGTTCATGCTGAGTTACTACGATGAGTAAAGTGAATTACAATTAGCGAAGCAATATCTATTTGGCTTTCATGAAGAAATATTTCAAGTTCGTCGCGGTGATTAAGCAGGCCATTATCATTCCACACTATAGCTAGGGGCTATATGCTCATTGTGGGTAATTAAGTGAAACTTCGGTAAGGATTCTCGTGATTAAGCTGATGAGAGAGGCTTAGTAGTCTCTTGAAAATCTCTCAAGAACGATGACAGGATAGAATTTATGTCGATGGTATTTCGGATTTGAGCTGGATATGAGTCTGGAGTTTGATATGGATAATTAACGGGTAAAGGAAGATTGGCTGGGGAGGAGGGGTTGTGCCCGAGGTGCTGGATTTACATTCAATGTTTGTTGGACTATAGGAATTGTTTGAGTGCTGTGAAAGGAAGGAAGAAGTTTTGGTTGTTGTTGCGATAATTTGACCCGTAGTTGTGTATGGCGGGGAGGAATTTGCTAGCGTGGAGGTTGATAT
This sequence comes from Arma custos, assembly GCA_037127475.1. Lineage (NCBI taxonomy): Eukaryota > Metazoa > Arthropoda > Insecta > Hemiptera > Pentatomidae > Arma > Arma custos. Next base: position 116,864,438 of record CM073761.1, on the reverse strand, counting down.
GGTTGGCTGCCTTGGGCTTGGATATAGGTTCCCTAGGCTTGGATTGGGAGGTTTGGGGCTTGGTAAAGGAAAGCTGGGATTTGATTTTGGAGGTTTGAGGCTTCTGGGTTTGAAGCTGCCGCTGAATGCTTGAGATTCTCTGTTGTCCGGAAGTCTATCCGTAGGTGTAATAGTGGGATACTGTTGAAATACGGATGTTTTACAACAGTAAAATAAGAAAACAGGAAAGGTGGCATTATTGTTAACTTCAGAAGCCTGAATTTGGCTCTAGTCTTGACTTCTTAGTTGATTTTTCCTTGTTCTAAGATGTTGAATGTTCTTGTGGACTAAACTACTTCTATAGTTTGCTGGGTGGTCTTCACCACATACAGCATATTTTTCAGGCTCGTTTCTTGATTTCTGACAAGTGTCAGATGAATGTTGTCCAGCATATTTGACGCAACTTGCTTGGTGGGGCAATAGGTCTTTGTGTGACCAAAGTTTTGACACTTAGTACACTGGACTATTAATTACTTCTAATAGTTGTTGTGGGTATGGAAGAGTGTGCCCTTCTTAGAACCACTCGACATGTTTTATCCTGCTTTAGTTGGTAACAGTGAAAATCATACTTATTAACCGTTAGATGATTAATTAACTTTGTATAAGAGTCTTTGTTTGATGTATTGATTTCAATGTTCTTCACTCTAGAAGAGGATTTAAAATTATATTGTCCGATTAGTTCAGATATTTCCTAACAAAACTGAAAAAATGTTAATGTTGGAAACAAAAATAGGTGGAGGCTCAGGGTCAGAAAACTCAAGGCGTTCCTAGTTCTCGTCACGAGTGGTAACGGTTGGTCAAGAATTGTTGCTGGTTGAGGCAGTTGGAGATTTACTGGCTGAAGTAATTTTACAGCGGTTTTTAGGAGGCTCAGCTGTGGTGTTGGTTTGTATCGCTGGCTTTTTGAAACAGCGTTTTAGAAGTTCCTTATTTGGGATATTGTGAGTCTGTCTCGCCTATTTCAGAAAATGGAGCCTCTTACTCCGACTATTCACTACACGAACTCACTTACATGTTGAATACGTAGTAATTTAATAAAATAAAAAAATAGTAATCAATATTTAAATCTAAAAAGTCACTAAAACAATTAAGTTTAAAAAAATATTCATATTTAAATGAATTAAAAAACTATTTTTAAATTTAAAAAAAAATGAAAGAAAGAAAAACAAAATTCAGAAATGTGGAATTCCATTGAAGCCCGAAGGAGACTGGTAGCTGTAGTGAACTGGAGGCTGGTAGTGAGCACTTGGGAAATAAATAGTTTAAGCCTCCTGAAGGGATTGTTGGCCGCGTTGCTACCTTCAGCAGCCGGTCACTAATCTACAATATTAACTGTTTATTATTTTATTTTACACGCACCTCACTGCTCTTGATTTAAAAATTAAAAATGTCTTCATGTTTGTACAGTTGCTTCTGAAACAGTTAGATGATTAAGTTAAGGAGTTACTCTTCCTAATATTATACCTTGATACTTATATATTTATATATATCTATATATATATATATATATATATATATATATATATATAGAGAGAGAGAGAGAGAGAGAGAGAGGGAAAGCGTGAGAGAAATTTCTGAATTAACATTTAAAGTTCAAATTAGACTCATAACTAACGTTTCAGACCTCCAAAATTCCTTAATACCATCTTCGGACTCGAGAATCTGTAGAATCTGTCAAGAAAGCCATTAATTTTCTGAGAAGTTTTAAGTAGTTGAATGTTGCTTTAGGGGAAACCCTGGTTCAAGTAAAATGTTACATGCAATAATTTATATCAAAACTTGGCGGTTGGACGTGATCTATTAAGGTTCCTCCCACTGTCATTCAGCATAATTTCACGCACCTTTATATCCGAATGATTTATTTTTTTATAAAATGAGTTTTAAGCTTGAAATCAGCAGATCTGAGGTTAGCAAGATGTATTTTAAACATTCCACCATTCGTTAAAATTGTATTAATTTTTCTCAACTAAAATCTATATTAAAAATGATATTTTGGACCGTAGATAAAATGTTAATCGACTCAAGTCAACCATGAAATCAAACAATAACTACTGAATCAACTCAAACATTCATGGAAAACAGAATGAAATTATTTAGAGAAATCGCTGGATACAAATTATTGAAACATTTTATAATCCTTGTTTTTATAATCTGTTTATAGCAAGTGAATTTGCGGTAAATATACCACACATTAGTCCAAACATAACTTTAGCATTTGAAAGTTGGAAAAAACAAACAATGTTAATGAACTAGTTTTACCTTAAATTTAAGAGAAAATACAATGCACTACGTATATATCCATATATATATATATCAAGTCATGACTTGGACCAGAGATCGCCTAGCCGCCGCGTGTTTTATTCGCCCTGAAGATGGCCTACATTGTAGGCCGAAACGTCGGCACACAATAAATAAGTTACACTTATTTAGGTGTTTTTATTGACTGTACCCCCCACTATTTCTTCCTTATATTAGAAGATACAGTCGACCAATTCTTCTCTAACATATATATATATATAACTTATATACTTCCAGGAACAAAACATAAAAAAAGGAAAATTTAGGATGAAATGACTCGCACGATAACTGGGTTAACACTGACTTTATTGTCATATTGAACCTCTATTTATAGAATCTAACAGCTGTTTACAATGCCAGCTTGATATTAGTGACTATGCGATCATCGTCATACATACATACATATATATATATATATATATATATATATATATATATATGATGGTCATCTATTAAACTATATACATATATACTAGCAATATCTCTTAAGAGACCCATCTGATTATTACAGTCATTATAATATGTAATCTTGTTTCTAAGTCCTCAGCTCATGATTAGTTTTACAAAACGGCTTATCGCTTCCAAAGACTTTAATTCTTGAAATAAAGATGGCAGGGTTATTGCTAATTTAGCCGAAGGAACCAGTTCTCCTGCTCTCTTCTCTATATCTTCTCCTGGGGGGGGGGGGACCAATCCATAACATTCCCATTTGACTTTTTACTGTAAACATCCATAACATAGTCCTTAGTTCCACTATAATAGCCAACTGCTAAATTTAAACAATAATAGAAGAACCCTAATACTTTAATTTGGATATTTTATTAATCAAGATAAGAAATCATCGTGGAACCCATTGCCATCATTTTTCATAATTGACTTCTACAAGGTTGTTCTTAGTTAAGGAAAAAACATTGCGGTTAAGCGAAATCTCAACCAAACTGTAAAACAAGATACTTTATTCGACAAAGCAGGATGTCAAAACTTGAATAATTTTTTCGTTTATTTACTGGTTTCTACGGATCAAATTATATTCATACTGAAACACAATATAAAGCCAGTGAGGATTAAAAATTGTGTGAATTGAGTTTTCTAATATGTAGAAAAATAAGGATAGCCGATCTTATGGAAATCCTCAAATATTATACTTTTAAACATACTTACTTCTTAGTAAAAAAATGACCATCCAGCAAAAGATCATCCTAAAAGGTGTAATGTTTTAAAGCTAATGTTTAATGGTGTTCAACAACCTTACTTATTCAATCATGCATGTTTGAGTTTAAAAAAAACTATTAATAATTTTTTATCCCATAAAAGTGATTAAAAAAAGTAAGAAAAGAAGACTAAGAAAAAACTTAAGCCTTCGGGTTGTTCATTCCTGAAACTTTGACCAAATTCAGCTGACAATGAAGGATTTCTTTATTGGGTATATGTTCCGTTGGTTGTTGCTTGGAGTTTAGTCGTTTCATTTTAAATATATTTCATGATACTAGTTATCGTGTGCTCTAGTTTGGAAAAGAGAATGTAATTATGGGTAATGAGTAGATTCCGGTGATCATTTAATCAAGAGATAAAATTTTCAACGGACATTCAAATGACAAAAAATACATAAATAATTATCACTCGGTTTATTGCCGAAATCGTTATTATCAATTACCCACGACAAAATGAAAGACGAAATGGTCAAAGGCAGCCGGCCTAGATCGATATGTCTTGGATCAAATGAAGACCAATAGTATTCTCATTCCACTAATTGCTTTAGTTGATTTACACATTGATAAATATGATCGAGAAAACAAATACTCAGTAAATTTGAGGCTAAATGGCTGAGAAGAGAAAGGTAAAAATGATTACAAATAGCGGGGCACGACATGGCGATAAATTACAAAGGACATGACAAGTATCTATAAATTACCCAACTGGCTTAGGCCGCTCTATTTCACTTGTAACAAGTCTATGAGAAGAGATTTATATCCCCTCATAGCCGATACTAATTGTCCCCCGTCGAATATTGTTCCCAGGTGATCAGTGTTAATTGTATCACCTTAACTGAGATTGATGGATCATTTTTCCCTCTACTTAATATTATTGATACAAAAGACTATCGTATATATTTATCTTCTAGGCGAAATGTAATGACTATTTTGCTATTTCTCGCAATAACAGCAGTATTTAAACTTTTTTTGTTCTGTTGACAGTATAGAGAAAAAATATCGTTGGCCTCACGATGTTGGCTTTCACACGGCTATTGCACGTCGGCTTACATATTGCTGCGGTACGCTACCTTAAATCCATAACCAGTCCAATTCAGTACTAACCTTCCCGACAACATACACACTGGTTCAATAGTCTAGATCCAAAGATTAATGCAGTGCGGGGTTAGGAGACGCACAAGAACCTATATTTCAGTTCTCAATGCAGATCGTCTCTGGGCCAAACCTCCTGAAGGCGGTTTGACAATCATAACCCGAAATCATAACGCGGTTCTGAATACTACAATGGGTTATAATCTCTCCTGCCCCATTCATTTTAAGCTGCCTAAACTACAGAGTTCACGCACTCAACATGTGCAATGATGCTTAAGGAATCCCGACACTGTGATATGAATTCACAACCATTGGGTTCGTAAGCAGGCATCTTAGGAAGTGCGTGAAATTAATGAATATTTTATAAATTAGTGGAACATTTTAAACTATCAATATTATAATATGTGCATATTCGAGAAAAAGGTTTTGATCGCAATGAAATTTTATTTTTGATAATCCGAATTTGAGGTTTTAATATATGTAAATCGAAAAACCATTATTGTTATGGACACTCATCAAATATTTAAATCGAAAAAATATCGATAATTTGATTACAGACCTCAGCGCTTCTAACATTTTAAACCATCTTATTTTTTAAAAAGAGGCTTTAGGAGAGTTAGAAAAATCTCATTTAAAATAAATTTATAAAAACTAAAATTTTAAAAAAGATTCAAATTTTTAACCGATAATTTAACTTGATATAAAATTAGCATCATGATTACAATCGGAAATAGATATCTGAACCAGAAAATAATTAAACACAAAAGATAAGCTTGGTACGTTTTAGTCATTAATTATATAATCATTAGTTACGTTTTAAAAATAGAATATTTTACGTTTTCTATGAGATCAAATGGAAAAATGGATTGATTGCTTTTATTTAACTTAAATTAACCGTTTTGCCGTTATTAACCGATAAATCAAACCAATTTTAATACAAATCCTGACCTGCATATTGACTCAAAAGGCTCAGTCTTTTTGATACCTACGTAAGTTTAATAATTTTAGTCGTAAGTTTAATACATGATCAATCTATCAATTATTTAATATTGCAATAAATGTACGCTTTAATATTGCCAATTAAAGATTGCAAAAGTTCTGAAAGACATAATTAAATTGTAAATTGCGTGAGACGGGGGTTAAAAAATGCCGGAGTTTGAGACGGAGGCGTGTGAGTGGGTGGTGACATCCTTGATAGTTTATCTAAACTGCAGGTAGTCTCCGGTAGACGATTACAAGACATAGCTTGTACACATACTAAACACAGGTGGATATCTGCCTCATCCACTAACAAGAACAAAATCATAACGACGCTCGAATCCATACATGTTCCCGTCCCACAGGTTTCCTCAACGACCAAACTATGTCAAAACATATTTAAGCTAGTTTCTTTATTCTAAAACGCTCAGATACAAAAAAGGAACACGGAGACAATATTCTTTTTCATGCCATACCATAATGTATTTTATTTTTTTCAGGGGCATCCCCCATTAAATATATAAAGAAGCATTAACCAAAGAGATTATCTCGGCCCACCTGTTTTTCAGCCTCAAGTGCCATAAGTGGGGGAAAATCGATCATGAAGAGTCTTTAGGCATCGTGAAAACAATCAACTGTACATAAAGCAGGGTATACAACAGTACCTTTAAAATCTCCCAAAGATAGAAATACATATTTACAATGCAATTAGTGCTTACAGCAATATTTAGAATGATGTTAGGAGTTCTCAGCTACCCGTGAAACAAAAAATGAAGGTCTAAACTAGTTTGATTGTACCGCCACTAAACGATTGACACCAGTGGTCGGACAACAGTTTTCAAAGGACGGGTTGTCTAATGAGAACAGATCCAGCCTCCGATATCAGCTAAAACCGGGCTGTACCTACCTAGAACAGAAGAATGACGTTGATTTTTAGACATTGAAGAAGCGTGTCGCTGTCAGAAATTGGACGTACTTTATTCCCTTTTCCAGTTTGGAATTAGGTCTGACTGGGAACAAAGTTGATAGCTCGTAAAAGCCTATTACAAAACAGAATTCTTATTGTTAAAAGAAAAAGATAAATTGGGTTAGATAGAATGCTACAAGAAAAGAGAAGTGCCCGAAATAAAATAACTTAATTTGATTTTGGTTAAATTAATTCCAATTATTTAATACTATTTATAATTTATAATTTTTTATAATTATTTGTCATTTTTTAAATAATTTTTTTTAATATTACTATTTTTTTTTAAAGAGAAAAGATAGTCCCTCGGCCGGGATTAGAACCCGGAACCTTTGTCTCACCGTGACATCGCTCTACAAGTTGAGCTACCCAAGGCCGCCTGCCGGCCGAGGACCAATCTTTTCTCTCATACGATCTCATGTCCTCTTGCTCTCGCAATTTTTGCGATGAATACACTAGAACGAAATTCTTTGAACATTAATTTAATTTTAGGATCTTATTGGCTTACGTCATATTACTATTTATAATTATTGGCCATATTTTTGAGTTTTTAAATATTTTTTTTTATTATTAATTTTTTTTTTAAAGAGAAAAGATAGGCCCTCAGCCGGGATTAGAACCCGGAACCTTTGTCTCACCGTGACATCGCTCTACCAGTTGAGCTACCCAAGGCCGCCTATTTATAATTTAATTTTTAATTATAAGTACATACCCAATAGTTCATACCCAGATGTCGAAAAAAGTATTTATTAGTTTCAATGTTACCCATTTATAAATATTTCGCTATATTGGCATCACTGCCCAAACAATCATCTCAAGAAAATATAACATAAGTTCCTTTGATCTGAATAACTTTAAAATAATAAAATGGGAGGCCATTCTGAGATCAATACCATTGAGGTATAGTAAGTAATAATGTATCATTAATGACATATCTTTATCTTTTCCAAAGGTTGACTGACTAGGAGTTGTGTCCTAAGCAAAGATCCTTTTTCATCTCAGTAAGTAACATTACATTCATTGTGTGCTGATGAGAGTTACTATTTAACTTAAATATTGAACTTATGCTACCTGTGCATTGACCGTAAACCTATTTATTCAGATATTCCTGACATTCCAAATATATATTTATAATTATTGTAATACACAAAAAAATGCTAAAACAGGATAAAGGTTTGTCAAGAAGTGAAGAGCAGCTAACAATGTATAAAATAACCATAGTACGATTAGGTATAAAATACAATTATATTCAATTAAATCCAAATAAATAAGCAAATCGATATGGATGTGTTCTTATTTTTTAAGTCGCACAAACCGCCCCTGAGATATAAGAGATGAAAGAGTTCTGCAGCAGGATTGAATGTAGAAAATCGGTAAGAATTTCGTGTTCTTAAAATAAACAAGAATGTAACACCATAATGAGGAATCGTAGCATCCTACTCATGATCTACTGTAAGGCTAGGAAACTTCAACCGAGAGTGAGGTAAAATGTTCGTCGAATGAGAAGGTGCGTTTCAATAATAACTAATTTATTGTATTAAAGAAGTAAATATACTAATATATTTCATGTGATTTTAAACATAGTATGATAATGAAAATAATGCGGTGATGTAAAGTACAGCCCATTATTTTAAACTTTGAAGAAAAGCCGAAAATCTGACCTTTCATTGTCAACCTGTTTGCTGAACTGATCACACAGCGAAGTAGGAAATATTATTACATTTATTGATATATTGGTAATTTTAGAATATATATGTATATGTATATATATATATATACTAAAATTACATAATACTAAGTATTGTTAAATATCTGTTATGCATAAATTTGCAATTAAAATATATGAATAGGTTATACGAAGGTACAACCATAGAAGGCTCGGTCTGTCAGTTTTAGAATTATGGGTTCCACATGTCAACGCTGTACACGAGCTCTTTCCTCTTTGAGTTATAGCATAGCTCAAGTGAGTTAACGTATTTTGAAATAGCTTCGGAATTGTTTTCATACTTTTAGTGTACGGAGGAGGTAATCCGGATTATCGAGAACTACTATTAACGGTATTTACTTAAGAGGCTGGGTGAGCACTGAGAAGGATCGATCTACGGAATTTTAAGGTTAGTAGAGATTGGACTTACACACTGCATAATAAACACCTTATTATACTCAATGACACATTTTCATATGCGAATGAGGAATGATATGAAGTCGGCAAAAAAAATTGACCCTAGTCATAAAAAGTAACCTGTACACTTAATTAAAAGTTGCATACATATGTACATTGCATACATTAATTTTAAAAAATATATATGATTATTGTTTTCAAAGTCATGTGTTTTGCTTGTAACACATGCAATCAACTTAATATCGTTCACCAAATATTTTGCCAATCCGACAACAATAATAGGAGATATTATTACATTTATTGATATATTGGTAACACAATTAAATTCCACCGTAGAATATTAGTGTACGGATGAATAGAATAGAAAAATAATTTTATTCTGGGACCAGGTCCCTTAAGAATAACAGAAGTGAACAAAATTTAATAAAAACATGCCTGACCAAAGGGCTACATTATTAGAAAAATACAATATTTACTTAATAACATGAAAATAAATATAAATTAAAAGGTATGTCCTGATAGAGAATTAGAAAAAGTAATACAAAAAAATATAGCATACAAATTTACAATAAAAACAACAATCGATTATGTTGAATATAGCTATTAATTTTTACTGATTGGAGAGCATCTGTTAGGGAATTTAGGAGATGTAGGAAAAGTCTGGATTTGAATGTGGATAAATACGAAGCATCACTGATATCGGATGGGAGTGAGTTCCAAAGAGAGGTAGAACGGGCGAGAAAGGAACGCTCAAAAGTTTTGGTTCTGTGGGAACGGATATAAAGGTCACAAAGACGAGATCTTGTGCCCAATGATTGGATAGAGGATTTGAATTGTAGGAGACTATAGATATAAGGTGGATGTTGTGAGTTGATGGTTTGGTATAAGTAAGAACCTAGGAAATAAAGTCTACAGATAGAAGGAAAAAGCCACTTTAACTCATCATAGAGGGACATATGAGACTTCCTAGCGGCGTCGAAGACAAATCGAAGCGAGCAGTTCATAATTCGCCTTAATCTTTCCTCGAGCTTGTGCGAGAGGCCACCATAGGCCACACAACCGTAATCAAAGTGTGGAAAGATGAAAGAAGTGATCAGGAGTTCACGGATAGGTAGTGTTAGAAGATGCCGGGAACGATGGAATAACTTTAAGGAGGTTATTGATCGACGGGAAATTTTGGCAATGTGGGGCTTCAAAGAAAGATTTGTGAGTTGTCGGTGTACAGACGGTGGGGACAGTGTTAGATTGATTTGGAAAGGCCATTAATGTAACAGTTGAAAAGGAGTGGGGAAATTGATGATGCTATGGACTCAATGCTGTGCTTCAGACTTAGCCCCAATTATAATGCAGATGTTGTACATGATTATGGATTATGGATTTTACGCATTTCGGTAAAATCTCTTCCAAATAAAAGAGGAACACGAAAAAACGGGTTTAAATAAAAGCAAATGAGTAAATTTTAGAACCCTAATTTTTTAAAATTATCTGTTATTATAGTTTCTCAAACTAATGTAATAAGATAACACAAAGAAAAGGATAAATTCTTTAAGGATAAAATGTAGCAACAATATCGATGTTTTTTTTTGTTTTTTTTTTGAACGGCGTTTTCTCAATTTATACCTCAAGGAGACTTTGTAAAAACTTAGTTTAATCTCCAATTCTTTTTTATTTAATGTCAATTTCACAGTAAGCAATTAATTTAAAAATAAGAGATTTATAGTTACTCTCTTTGGGTTTAAATTACCCTCATACAATAGGCACTAATGATCTTTCTGGACAAGGATTGAAGTGTATTTATAATTTTATAACAAACCTAGTTTTATAAGATTATCTAAAGTATTCAACAATATTGTTAAACTATAGTTAAGGACAGTAAATAGTAAGTAGTGAAGCGGGTAGATCTGTGCGTAGGTGCTGGCTTACGGGGGCGGAAAACCAACCATAATAATATTAGACCTTAACTGGAGGGATTAGAACAATAAAATATTTATTTTGAATTATTTCAAGATTAGAAAACTTCAGCAACTGCTATTTCAGCAAAGCCTATAGGCACAAAGGGCGCTAACTTTAGTTTATTCACCAATAAAGTCAAAAGGGTTTTATTGAGTTTTTTATATCATCCGTTTCGCTAGAATATTATTGTAGATCCTGTTAACAAAGATCATTCCGTGAGTGGGTTGCTCAACTGCAATTAACCCATCAAAAGGTGATCGAATCATCGACAAAATGAAAAGGAACGGGCGATTTGTTTCGGTCACGGGCGACTTTAATGGGAGCGCCATCACCGGAATTATCGAAGGAAACCTGAAATCATCAATAGTACAAAGCATGCTGGTGAACGATCCAAGGCTAGGAGTCTTAATATATATATATATATATATATATATATATATATATATATATATATATATATATATATATATGCAACATTAAAACGGTTCAATCAATTGCTTCGTTCACTTCATCTTTGGGATCCCGAGAGAGGCCCAAGTCAGCCGATATTACGAAGAGTTGAAGTGGCTCTACCCTTCCTATCGCTGTATGTTCTTCCTAGCTTCCTTCCTTTACCAAATTATCCAATCCCGCCGACCATCATACATTTTCTATATCCTTCAATTCAAAACCACAGTCCTCTTCCGTTACACTCGGCTTTCAGACCTATATACAACATCCCACCGAACAGCAGCTTTTGACAGAGCTTTCCTTATCCGATCCTCGTCATTATGTAACTCTATACCTTATTCCATTCGTCGTTCCAATAACCTTTCAAACTGCAAATCCCGTATACTCAATCACCTAATTTCCAATTTCCTTACAATTTCCAGAAGATCGGAAAAAGTATGTTCAGTTTTGAGATTAAAATTTTCTAATTGATGGATGAATGATGTGATTGATATATATTAATGTATGTTTATGTGCATGTATTATTTATATTTTATCTTTCATTATTTTAGTTGTTGTTGTTATTTTGCTTATCATAAAATTTTTATGCATATGTATAACTTCAATTGTTTCTCTTTCTATAATTATTGTTATCTTATTTCTATTTTCTTTTGTTATCTTTGGCCTTTAAATCGTTGTATTTAAGTATTGTTAATTAATTTTTTTTTCAATTCATTTTTTAATTTTTTCCCCATTTATTAATTTAATTTGGGATTAATTAATTAATTAAATGTATTATATTACAACAATACATAACATATTAGGTTATATATTATCCCTGTATTGTTATTCTAAAGGGACTAAATAAATAAAGTCCCACAATGAATAAAGTCATAAATAAAAATAAATGTCAATAAATAATTAATAATAATAACACATTATTATACAACCATTTACTTCACCCAATGTAGCAAAACTTTATCTTTTTGTTTCAAACAAATATCGATATTTTTCAGAGATATATAAAACTGTGTATTACTCGATTGCATGCACACATAAGGTATACAGCAATATTATGATTAAATAAATTAAAAGAACCATATTCACACACACACACACACGTATATATATAGCAGAAAGATGGAATGAGGTGGCAGTTCTTGACAAACCATGTGGTTGAAAATGATCATGTCCATTTTTCACGACCAGTGAAACAAAGCCAGAGAATAACCTAAATTAATTTAATTAATTAAGTAATCAGTGAAATTTTATAATTACGGCATTGAGTGGTATTGAGTATTTGAGTTGAGATATAAATGTAATTCTGAATGTGAGCTAAGGTCCGAGCAGGAGTCATTAATAAGTGCCTTTATATGCAGCAAAGCCAATTACATGAATCCAACTGATTCATAGCCCACAAATTATTTGCTGGGAGCATCTCGATAATTCTCCAAGCGGTTTAATGAAGGCTGATTGCCCTACATATTTTTGTATTCGTATGTATTAATATTACCTGTTATTGCTATGAACAAAATAAATTATGTTCTTAAAAAGTTAGCAACTCTTTATTTTATATTTTTATTGTTTTTTTAACTTCATATTTAGTGCCCTCAAGGTAGTAAGTATCCTTGGCCCAATCCTTTATACAGTTTATACAGCTGACATCCCAACTCATCCTAATACTATCCTTACCACGTATGCTGATGATACATGTGTATTATCATTCAACACCAATCCAGTTATTGCATCCCAAAGCTTGCAGTCCCATATCATTGATCTTGGAGAATGGTGTAAAAACTGGAGAATTAAAATAAATTCTAAAAATCGCATCAAATAACTTTTACCTTACGTCGTAAACCAATGACTTCCTGCCCTTCAGTATCCTTTAATCATATCCCACTGGTGCCTGTAGAACAGATTCCGATACGGATGCATCTCGACAAATGATTAACCTGGAATCCTCATACAAGACTGAAAAGAAAAGAAACCTCTCGACGTTTCAGGCTAGACAAACACTCTAACCTTCCAATTAACTACAAAATACTCATCTACATGACCATCATACGACCTATTTGGACTTACGGAGTAGAGCTTTGGGGCTCCACTAAGCCATCGAATTCCTCTCGTATCCAATCCTTACAATCCATAATCCTTCGTAAAATCCTCTATGCTAACTGAATTTTGTTAAGAATAAAGTCATCCATAACGACTTTTATGTCCCTTTTGTTGCTGATTTGGCCCGAACCCGGTTTCTATCCTTTCATAACAAACTTCATTCCCACTCAAACCCTCTAGTTTCAAACTTAGCTTCCTCTTCAACTCCTGACAATCCTCCGAGGCCTCTGAAAAGAAGATGGCTACGTGACCATAGTTGAACTTTGATTTGAGTACTTTCTATACTTGTATCTTGGGTAGTTTCTATACTTGTTATTCTCATGTCATTATGTATCACATATCCTATTTACTTGTTGTATTATTGTAATGTAAAATACAGTTGTAAATATCAATTAATCAATTTTAAAAAAACAAAAAAAAAACATATTTAGTGCAATATGTTTTTAAGTATGGTTAAAGATTAGATTTGAGCCCTGAGAATGAGGGATGCTGGCCCAAGATGTAAGTAGGAAAATTGATAAAAACTAAATAATTATAAAAAGATCTTCACCACTAAAAAGATCTACTCTTCCTGAATAATATAATATTGTAATACAAAATGCATAAAAATGTTTTTTAATTTATAAACTTCTCACGTTGATCAGTTGAACACTACTTTTTTTTTATCTGTTCAAAAATGAACCAGAGAGACAATTCATTAAGTAACAATAGCATGCAATTAATTACCATTCATTATTGTAGAGTAATTTGAATCCCTAATATCCCTCCTCAGTTGTTTAGTTGCAAATATTCCATATTTAATTACTAGGTTTCGACACTAAATGTGACAGGGATTAGGGATTGAAAAAATTTACATAGGCTGGAGGCTTTTGTATTGATTTGATCAGTAACAACGTACTTCATTATGCTATATTCAAAATGCTCTTGAAAATGAACAAGACTCTCCAGAAATTTCTCAGAAATTTCTTGTTGTTTAATGGAACATCTTCCACATAGTATATGAACTAAAGCAGATAATGAAGTTAATATCAAGATGATTTCGAAAAGAATTAATGCATATATGTTTAATGATTCATTATTTTTCAATTTTCTAAGATGAAAGTGTTTTTGCTTATAACTTATAACACTCAGCTAACATATAAAAAAACAGAAGGCCTTTTGAAATTGATATATTTTTAGATTACACGAACGCCTATGTGAGTAAAGCTAATAATAATCAATATTTTCAAAAATAAGGGAAACAAATTTGATTTGTTACTAAATAGAAAAGTTAAGTAAAATAATAGACTAATTTAAATTAATGCGTTTTAATTTTTAAATTTACAATGAGTTTCCAAATGAAATCGTGGAATGATGTGTTATTTATATGAAAAATATTGTCGATATTAATATTATTTTGGCTTGTATATTTTTTTTTATTTTTTATAATTTCCTTAGTAGTCTAAAATATCCTAATCCGCACCTCCTCCACTTGAGCCAACTATAACTATCGTGGTCCAGCCGTTTAAAGTCCTCCTTCACATAGTCCAGCCAAGGATTCGAGGACGTCCTCTATTTTGCTTGCCTTTCGGTTCCCGATAGAGCATTCCCTTTGGTACCCTGTGGTTTGGCATTCTTTCCACATGTCCCGTCCACCTAATCCAGACTCTCTAGCTATGCCATCAATGCCATCCTCTCCCTACAGCTCCATCAGCTCCTCATTCCTTCTTCTTCTCCATATCCCATTTTCGGAAGCACCGTCCCATATTCTTATAAATATTTTTCTGTAAGTTCTGATTTTTCGGTTAGGAGCCGTGACCTGGCTACCGGTCTTACAATGGTTTTATAAATTTGTAGTTGCATTCTTTCAGAGAGCTATTTAAACTGCAACACCCTTTTCAGTGAGGAATTCCCCGCTGTTATTATGGCTCTATACTTTGTTGCCAACTGTAACCACACATCCCTGCTAGATGAATGAATTGGGTCACGCTCTAAAACTGTGTTATCTGTAACTCACTTTTCCATTTACCACGTTTTCGAATTTTGAATCTTTCATGTATACAGTCTTTATCTTCATTCAACTTACAAACAAGTTGAATGGCTGCCTCTTCAAAATCTTGGAATGATCCTTACAGTGCTTGGGTTCTAGCCGCAATGACGACATAATCAGCATATGCCAGATGTTGGGATCAAATAATTACACCGGTCTGCGATGAAAAATTTGTAGCATATTTAACTAGTGGGTTTAAAACTATTTTTGTGCTGATTACGGAAAAAATTCCATCACCCCTAGATAAGAAAGCTGTACTTCTTCACAATGGTAACCGATATGCTTCTGTGCCTACTGGACACACAGTCCATTTGAAAGAATGCTAAGACAATCTTGAGTTTGTTCTTAATAAGCTCGGCTACATAAATGGACCATTTGTGGGGATTTGAAAGTTATTTCCGGGTACTAGGTCAACAAAGTGGTTACAAAAGGTTTCCATGTTTCCTCTATGAATGGGATAGCCGTGGCAGGAAACAGCAGTCAAGCAGAAATGCTCTTATTTCTGGAGTTAAGAATGTTGAAAGACAAAGTTTAGTGGATCCTAAAAAGATCTTACTTCCACTACTTCATATCAAATTCGGGCTAATGAAACAGTTTGTGAAAGCATCAGCCAAAGAAGGAGAGTGTTTCAAGTATCTTTGAGAACAGTTTCCCGCTATATCCGATGCTAAGCTGAGAGGGGGAGTCTTTGTTGGGCCTGACATCTGAAGACTTGTAAAAGATGAAAGCTTTGTCACTAAAATGGAAATGGAAGAAAAAATGCCTGGAATTAATTTAAACTTGTTGTAACTGGTTCTTGGAAACAAAAAGAACCAAACTACAAAACTTCGGTTTCTGAATCGTTACAAAACTACAAAATGTCGAGCTGCAACATGAGTGTCAAAGTTCATTCACTCACATCTGGACTACTTTCCAGAAAATCTTGGTGCTCTAAGTGAGGAACAAGGAAATCGTTTCCATCAAGATATAAAAGAAATGGTGCGCAGATACCAAGGTCGATGGAATGTCAACATGATGACAGACTACTGTTGAATGTTAAAAAAGGAAAATTCACAAGAGCACAGCCGAAAAAGTACCAAAAGAAGCTTTGATGGAAAAATAAAACGTTTTTACAAAGACTCGTAATAACTTTACAACACATGTGCATCACTTTTATGCTCATTTTACCTAGCTATCGCTGTTTTTTGGCTTTACTTCATGTTAAAATAATAAAAACAAATCCAAAGTTTTCCTTTTTCTGTACTTCCAACAACTTCAACTTTATTTTGTAGGCAAGCCTTAGGTGATAGAAAAAAAACAATGTTATTTTTGAAATCAGCGCAAAAAACTACATAATGTTACGGGCTACTGGGTATTAAAATGAATTAAACAATGCCTCAATTAAAGATACTAATATTTATTAACAAAACGATAAAAAGAATACAAGTAAACTATTAACAATTAAATTATTAAACTAATATAAATTTATAATGACAATATTCTAAATATTATAATCTAGGCCTATTTAATTATTACAATAATATAAGATATTACTAATTCTAGATAGCTTAACTAGTTACAATAGTTTCTATGAATATTATAAAATTACACTACAATTTATAACTAGTAATTAACACTTACAGTTCACTAGTCCACCGACCGTAAGGTTCTTCAAGTATCACAAACTGACACACAGTAACAAACAGAAACAGTTAATTACACTCGCGAGACTGTCGCAGTTCACTGATACACTTATTACACTGGCCGGTTCAACACTGACTAGTTTATCACACTGACACTCACTTATTACACTTATCACAGATCTTCACTGGTCTACTCTCAGGCTAAGACTGACTGCCTCGAGTTGAGGGAAGTATTTAAAGAGGCAAGGCCGAACATTCTAGAACACGGAGGGGCCAGAAAATTCTGGAATCTTCTTAATCCTTTTCCGACAAAAGAAGACGATCTAGAACAGTCCTAATCCTATTTTAACTTCTCCCGCCGACGGATTTAAGCCGCTAATCCCCTTGCTTCCGTCTTCCTGCCGGCGCCCGTAACATTAATTATTAGTTTTTTGCACACCGGTGTTATTAGAACGCAAATATAAAATTATAAAACAAAAAAGATGAAGAATAAACGCTTCACCCATTCTGGAATGATCAGTACATAAACATAAATAAACATTCACATCAATGAAGATCAAAAGGACACCTCACATCAACAGCCCAAACAGACCCATCAACCAGAGACAGGAACCTCGTTCCAAGACGTTCAATAACAACAATGTTGATGAGAGAGAAATTGACCAGGCTGTAGAGAGATAGATCTTAGTTGATGTGATTTTTTTTATGAATTTTTTCATTGGCGAAAAGTTGTATGGTTAGTTATTTCCACTATTTTAGAGATTTGAGATTTCAGATATGGGGTTTTCCATTTGCATTCATCAAAAATACTATTACTAAAAAAACAATTGAATGTATAGTAAATAAAATTTATTTTAAAATATTGTAACTTATAATAAATAGAAACTAATTAATAATATTTTAATACCAGGAGACAAAGTATGGCTATTTTTCGAGCTGTTCATTTTTTATGTTTTAGATATTTTTCATCTCTATTTCTGTTTTGGTAAGGTAGGCATAATGACCCGAGATATGATAACTAGCGAGAAACCCGGGTTCATTTTTAAGGTTTAGTCTCGTCTACCCAGTGTTAATTATACTCAGGTCCTTTCATTGCAGGCATTAAATCACTGACTTTAATGTGACTTTAATATCACCTGATTTATATTAATCCTATTTTATAGTGCCCTTATGAATATTAATGTAATCTTCTAGCACTGACTAAAGTGTATAATCACTATGACAGAATATTGTGAGATGTAATTATGAGTCACGTACTTAACAATATAATATTTTTTCTATTTTTTGGAGGAGAAAATATGAATAACTTAATAAATTGTGGGGGTTGATATTGGTCGGACGTCGCAGCGAGAGTGACTGACCTAATGCAGCTACATAGTTTTATAATTGACTGGAAGTATCTAACTGATATGTGTATTTAAAAAAAAAGTACTGCTAAGTATTTATATTCGTTACCACAACCTGAAACCTGTAACCACTACGACCCGTGAACGAGTCTGCAGTTCAGTACATGGTAGAGACTGTACTGCTTCATGGACAACGGTTCTGCAAGGAGGTGACTTGTCCTAGGTCACGCTCAACCGCAAGGTTTCCCCCCTTATTTTGAGTACTATATTTTTATAATATTTTATAGAGGCTGGGTGAGCCCCAGGAGGGTCCTAGATCCCATATGATCCATCTCCCGCCGCAAGCAGACTAAATAAAAGTAAGTGCCCGCAGCCGGGATTTGAACTAGGATTTCCGGCATGGCTATTCAATGCTCTGCAGTCTGCCCACTTAAGCGGCCCAAGCAGCATGTTCGTTTGTGCGAGCCACAAGAATATCTCCGTCGGTAGCTTGATGCAGAGGCCTCAGTTCTCTACCAAAATTCAAGAAGGCAAGACTGAACTTCGTCGAATCTTGAACGGTGGATTTTAAGGAAAACTGGATCTCTCCTAGTTTTTCGTCCCAGCGTTGGTGTTTCTTCCCTAGGTACGTGACGATGAGTTGCTTGTTATTCCGATTTGCCTGTGAATGGTAAAGAGGAAACTTTCTCTCTTGATTCCAAACTCCTTAGCTACTTCAGTAACGAGATTACTAACGAAGTTCTTAGCATTGTCGGTAATTAATTAATGCGGTGCGCCATATCTGTACAGTATTTATTTTTAATAACTGAATAAGTAGCTTTTTTAATGGGACATAATTCCACCCATCTACTAAATAAATCTACAAACACTAGCAGATACACGTATAACTCCTAGGATAAGGACGCATAATGTCAACTGACACCATTCCCCACGGCTGCTTGTTATAGCGAGGGTACATTCATCCACGAGGTGGAGTGTTATTGGGTTTGACCTTCTGGCATAACTCACACTGCCTCACATACTCGCTTATATCGCGGTATAATCCGGGCCAATAATATAATCTACTAACCCTAGAAACACTTTTATCTATCCCCAGGTGGCCTGACTGCGGTAGATCATGCTTTTCAAATATTATTGATCCCCTTAAATGTCTAGGAACGACAACTTTCCATTCCTCACGGGGATCCTCGAGCTCTCCCTTCAAAGGATTCTTTCGATGGTATAATGACTGTCCCTCCTTTATTAATCATCCAGGGTGGAGGTCTGGGGACTTCTGGACTTGATAAAATTTCTGATTATACCATTCTTCGGTCGGTATGGAAGTTCCTGAAGACGAAACTGGATCGGTAGAAGAATTAGGATCGAAACTGGTAGACAACACTGTGATTGCAGCAATTCGTGATAAGGCATCGGTCACTGTATTCAGTTTGCCCTTACGGTATTCCACCTTGTAGTTGTAAGGCTGCAAGCGAAGAGCCCATCTAGCCAAACGACATGATGGGTTTTTCGAATTCAGTAACCACTTGAGACTGGCATGGCCAGTTATTACAGTGAAAGGATAACCTTCCAAGTAATGCCTATTCTTCTCGATACCAAACAGATCTCCGAGGCATTCCTTTTCGGTTACGGTATAATTCTTTTCAGCCGAACTTAAGGTACGAGAAAAAAAAGCGATGACTCTTTCTTCACCATCTTGTATTTGAGTCAAGACCGCTCCAAGACCTGTATCACTGGCGTCGGTCTGTAATTGAAAAGGCTTGCCTTCCCGCAAACTATAAAGGTTGCTCGGAGGATAAAAGCATGCTACAGAGGTCACAATAAATTCAAGGGAAAAGCTCAGAGAAGAATACACCTCAGCCACCTGAAGTCAACAACTCCGCTATTTTTCCGGAATGGCCAAAAATAGCAAACATTATGCACCGACCTTCCACGGAAGTTCAAATGCCGAATAACAAAACTTTGACCTCAATCAAGCAGCCTCGAAGCATTAATTAAGCACATATTTCATTTACGAACTTTGTTATTTTTTTTTAATTTTGAAAATATCTTCAATGAGTTAAAATAAGTTTTAAAAAAGGACAAAAAAGAAATATGGGCATTGGAATTACTGAGTCCTGAATAATAAATATGTAGGTTAAAAAAACAATCCTTCGATAGTCGTTAATATTTGAAACCGACTCAACGGGTCCATTTAACGCCCCGAGTCAGCGTACAATAAACAATAGAAACATTGAGTTGAGAGGCACGATATCGTAGCAGATGTGGCGAGTTCTTGTGAGACTAAACTGCACTAAATTTTACGTTATTTATAGCCGAGGGTTAGAGGGATTAGCAATTATCCTAACCCTCTCATTCCGTCCATTGTCATCTTCCTCGTGATGAGGTGCTGATTTATCGAAAGAGCCTACTCGCCAGTGGGGGCGTTGCAATCAGGGGCTATTTATCGACTAGGCCTGCACTAAATATACTACAATCTCCTGAAGATCTCGGGGAGCCGGGAGAGGACAAGGAAGTTCCGGGCGGACAGATGTGCCACTTAGATAAGGAAGTGTAGATGGTCCCGATAGCTCCTCTCCGGCAACGCTGTCATTAGCGTAATTGGTCATCATGGCTAATTAATTGCTCTCTTTGTATTGGCTCCCTTCGGATTGTAATTCTCAGCGTGGGACTTCTATAAATTTAGAATATAGCGTCAGTGAGCGTATTATTCCGCCTTGTTTGTTCCCTCCCTGGAAGGCCATTAACTCCACAATTTACGACACGAATTAAATTCTAGCAATGCTTTAATGAGTGACTTGTCAGAGTGAGGTAGGGTCCGCAGAATGTGTTGGCCGGCTAGAGGGGGGGGGGGAGGAGGATGTGGTACCTCGCATCTCCATTCCAGATCTACGCTTCGGTATAAATCCACCTCCGATAGCCGTTATTGTAGAGAAAATGGAGCAAACATTGCCAATTAATGCATAATTATAGAAGATTTGTCTTATCAAATCTGTGGGGGTGTCCGATCATGTACTTCTAGAAAAGTACATAATTTATCATTGTATAAAACTTATCTATTTCATTGGACATGTATATATCGTATTATAGAATATGCGGCATAAGTGATACAATAAAAACATTCTGTCCCTATTACATTATATTCAGTTGATGAGAATCAAGTGTTCAACTATGCATTGGTGTTTTGTATTAAAAAACAAGTGTTTAATTGTGTATTTAATACACAGTACTGCCAACTATCACTATGCTACAAAATGGTTAATCCGAACCAATAATAATAGACGTTGGAACAACCTTATGTCGTCAAAAACAGATTGACCATTGGTTGTGAGTGAGGTGAGTCCCAACTTCAATGTGAAAAGTTATTAGAAACTTAGATTGCCTATTTCACCTATGAACTGACCTGTACCATTACAATCCATGAAGGGTCTTGGGCTCAGGATAACGGTTATGAAGGGTTGTGATTAGGCCGAAATCGGGCTCAACCGCCTGATTTATCCATAAATTAAAGGTACCATATTTATAGAGTTTGGGTGAGTGCAAGTACAAAATAACAGCAAAACAAACAGTATTATGATCGTACGCGGTCAACTAAATCTATCGTCATCTTATACTGGATTGAAGAAAATTAAATCCTAAACATTTCGGTGTACAAAGATGCTTCTTTCCTTAATTCAAAGAACATTTGTGCTCATAGTCAAGAAAAATAAGTGAAGCTTTTGAATCATGATCGTGTAAAAAAAGAGACAGAGAGACAATAGACGTATCTTGGGATGGAATCAAAAAATAAAAACCATCTAAACATGGAATAGAATAGAAAAGTAACTTTATTCTGGGACTAAGTCACTTTAGAATAACAAACATGAACAGAAATAGAAACATAATATATATCTGGCCAGAAGGTTACATGATACAAATTATAAAGCGAAAAGTGACATAAAATAATTTAAAAAAAAATATTAAGTAAATAAAAAGTACGAATCCTGACAAGATATTAAGCAATTAAAGAGAATAGATAAATCAATAACTACTGTTAAGTGCGTGAGCTAGCATGAAATGATTTCTTTACATGATGTACATCTTCTTAAAAAACAAAATTAAAATAACTAAACAACACAATAAATTATAAAATACATTTCATTCTAAGTAAATGACAAATATGCTCAGAGAACATCTTTTTGGAAAGCCGTAATATGTTGGGAAAACAAGGATTTAAATGACGATAGTGAGGGAGCATGATGGATGATAGGAGGGAATGAGTTCCACACTGTGATGGAGCGGGCGAGATAGGAACGTTAGAATGCTTTGGTTCAGTGGCAATGAACGTGGGAAAGTCAAAATCTTGTTTTATGGTGCTGGACTGAGGATTTGAATTGGAGGAGATTGTAAATATGAAGGTGTTGAGAGTTAATGGTTTGGTATAAGAATAAACTGAGGAAATATTCTCTTCGGAAAGGTGGGATACACAGGACCGCTTCGGGGTATCAAGGACCAATCTTAGAGAGCAGTTCATTAATAGCTTTAATCTGTCCTCAAGCATTTTAGAAAGGCCTCCGTATACCACGCTACAGTAGCCAAAGTGGGGGAAGATGAGATGACACGAGGAGCTTTATGAGGATGAGAACGATGGAATAAGTTAATAGAGAACTAATTGACCGTCGGGATATTTGGGCGATGTGGGGTTTCCAGGAAACCCATCCATTCCAGTCCTTAGAAATGCTTAAGTTTTTTCACAGAAGAGCTTAAAATGGTGGGCTGATCGTTTAGAATTAATGTTGGAAAGGTGTGGATGGACGCAAGGAGCGAATTGGAGCCTAAAGCAATGGCTTGAGTTTTAATTACGTTCAATTCCAGAGTCTTCAGCTTTGCGCAGGCACTGATCCTATCTAGGTTTTTCTGAATACTGGCGAACGCAATTAATAGCTCAGAAGGAGGAAAGGAAAAATAGATTTGAAGGGGTTGATTAGATATGGAAACTGCTTGAGATCTGTCAAAGAAGAAAGATTCGAAGCATCTTATAAAATATACTGTTAAAACAAGACAATGATGTTAGTTTAGTGAAATGGACAGAATAGTCCAAGGAATCAAAATCTTTAGAAAAGTCAAGTAGGATCAGCACAGTTAGTTTCTTGTCGTCCAAAGTGGTATGAATGCCATTGTGGTGATTTTGTTAAGGGTAGATTGGGTTGATAAACCGGGACGGAAACCTGATTGAAGTGGATCAAGGAATTTGGACTGTTCGAGGAAATTTGACATTTGTGACTGGACCATTCTTTTGAGAGATTTGGAAAGATTGGAGAGAATTGAGATTGGCCGGTAGTCTTTGAGAGATAATGTGTTAGAGGTTTATAGCATGGAGTACAGTTTTTTCTATGAGGTGGGGAAAACAGCGTTTTGTAACGAAAAATTATATATATGAAGAGTAGGACAGGTAGAATATCGATAAGGCATAATTTTAGCAGTTTGACGGGAATCCCATCAATGCCTGTGGAGTTGGAGTGGGATTTTATGAAGGAGGAAATAATGTTCTTCAGTAAAATGTCTGAGAAGTAAAAGTTGTCAGGGTTGAAACATGGCGTTAGTGAAAATTCAGGAGAGGATAATTTTAAATTATTAACTGAGGGCAGATAAAAAATACGAGTTTATTTTATCGGGAGAGGCTGGAAAGGATCTTGAGGAAGATGAATTACAGAGAGAAAGCTTTCGAAGGAGTTGCCATTTAGATGAAGGATCGGGAGCAGTGGAAAGGACTCCGTGGAAGTATTTTGTTTTTGCCTGCCTGATTGTAGACTGTGTCAAATTGCGGAGAGCCATCAGTTAGCCCTGTAAGTCTAAAGCGACTACAGGTAGCATCACGCTTCCTTTGAAGATCTCTAATTTTTTGACACATACAAGGAGCATGTTGGAGACGGAAGGTTTAGGTTTTCACTGGAGCGATGATGTCAAGGATATGCATACATACTTCGTATTTCATTACTACAAAAAAAAGTTTTGTGATATTTGATGAATATCCGATGCCACATATAGTCATAATCGCGTAACAAAGAAAATGGCAGTTCGATTTGAAAAAAGACCTCGTTTAGACTGAGTCGATAATAACGTTGCTTCAATATGGGCCCATCTCATCTAATCGCCTCCATTATCAACTCACGGAACCGAACCTATTTGAGATACTCATCACAACGAGAAATGTTTCAACTTCAATTCCAGATGATTACTCAATCAGACGCTGTTAAAGACACAGGAGGTGGGCGGTGTATAGATTGCCTAAGGCTCTTAGTATCATTAAGACCCATCGGTGAAGTTGGTAGCCAACAATCACTCAGCCCCTCATTTTATAATACAGTTCAAAAGTGCATGCCAGCCGAAGGCTTGGACGCCTATGACCCTGAAACATTGAAACACGATATAAAACTTGAAATGATCTTATTAAAATGCCTGATATGGCTTTTGAATGACAATTGTTAGCTCATGTCAAACTGATGATCTGTTAAACTAGAAGTAATAGTTACATAAAGTATTATAAACGCCTATTATTATATTACTTGTTATTTAGTCACAGACAAATAAAGTAACTATGATTACTAAAGAAAAATTATTAATATGTGTTTTTGTGCTACTCTAATGATTAATCGAGGATTAATGGCAAAGCAGTTTACTGTAAAGTAGCTTTACGAGTGATTTATCACTTCCAGTTCATGAATGATGTCTAAAATCAATCACTGATACTAACCAGTCAAATAATACATTTAAGTACATTTTTGGACCAAAATTTCAAACATATTAAGTACTATTTATTCCCTTTGTATTACTCGCCGAAATTGGATAAGTATCATAAAAGAGAGAGAGAGAAGAAAACACTTTATTGAAGCATTACAATCTGCCTGTTGTGGGCAATAAGTAATGGTGCTATGTAGCGTACAATCATTCCATAAAAAATCAATGATATAAACGAAATAAATGCATAAATAAATATATACAAGCGAACAAATATATACAAAAATAAAGTAAAAAAAAAAAATATATATATATATAATAAAAAAAAAAATAATAATAATAATAAATAAAACATAAAAGAAATATACTGTACACATCCATACCCTATTTACAATTTGCCTGGGGTCCCCGAACTGAGCTTCTTCCTCATGAATGAGGGCAAAGCAGGAGTCCGGGAGGCCCCAGCCCCCTTTCCCAGCCGCGTCACTGGCATTAAACGCCAATGGTATCATAAAAGATTGATAAAATCTGATTTTAATATCAATTAAGTACAATTTTAGATATTAAAATTTTATCTCAAATAAAATATTTTATTTACAATAATATTCGAGTGTTTTTATATAAAATTTGAGAAATATTTCATTTTATTTTAACATAACTATAAATATTAGGATGTGTGAGAGTGACTATGAAATGACCAAAAATTTAGAATTTTAAAATCTTTAATTAGAGAATAAAATGGAGTTTTATTATGTAGTATATTAATACATTTTTGGTATTTTGAAATCGTTTATTGCATGAAAGGAGCTTAAACGATCAGATGGTACGAAATTACTTACATTGTGATATTAATATACTTTGGAATTAATCAAATAGCATATAGTTCTGATAAGAACTATATACAACCTTATGAATTATTGAGTTATGACGTAGCGATGATACATAAGATCCTAAATTAAAAAATTAAACAAGTGATGAGATGGTTCTGAGTCTACAGATTTCATTTTTCAATAGCTCATTTTTGTAATCCTGAAACCAATTATGTAGTTTAATCTAAACCCGATAAAATGTCATATTTAGGGGGATATAATATTTAGTGGGACGTTTGGATCAATTAAAGAGTGACCAGAATAGATAATGATATCACCTAGATCCAGACTTTCTTAATTTTTTTATACTCAATAAAGGGAGGTTATTAAGAACAATATTATTAATAAAATTAGCGTAATATCTAAAAACTAGTTGTATCATAAAACTCTTTGAGTGGCCAATTAATCTTCAAGAGGAGGTGGAATATCAATTTTTTATATATATTTTTTTTCAATAAATATAAACAAGACGTTAGTGAAGAGGGTAGGTGCGTTAGGCATGATTTATTAGGACATCATAAGCAATAATATAATAAATTACTTGAGAGCTGTCAGTTCTGAGATGGTGATGGCCAACAAGAACCGGATCTTATAGCGAAGGGACAATTTATGAGCGGTTCTAACTTTGTAGCTAATTGGAAAACCGTTTTCTTGTCATTGGAACCAATTCAAAGAAGATTTCAAAGCTCCTCAATGAGCTTGACAACTGCGTACATTGCAATAACGACAAACGGCTGCTCAAACAACTGGAGTCGTTGCAAAAAATAATTGCAGATCAATTCGTAAGAGGGAAAGAAACAACTTGCCAACATGACATTTAAAAAAGGGCCTTAACGAGATCAAAGCTATTTTCCAACTCTTTCCAGAAAAAATCCGAGTTCTTAACTTTAGAAATAATGATTCTATAAGAGTTGCAAAAAATTAAATTGAATGCCAAGAAGAAATTTATAATAATTCAACATTTTATAATACGTAAATTCTGATAGAAACAGCATCTAATTATTAAAAATTATTTCAAATCTCATTTATTCGTGAGCTGTTTAAAGAATTTTTTCATTCCAAATAGTTTCTGTATTAGCCAATTCCACAAGATGTAGAAGTGAAATTTTAAAACGCTCCCTGATAATGAACCCAAAGCATTTTCGTCTTAATTCTTAAAAGTAAAGTTTGAATAATCCATTTCTGACTTTCCTTTTTGTTTGAAACATTTAAAAGACGTAGTTCAACGTGTGAAATGTTGCTCTGCCTCTTTCCGACAAATATAAAAAATTTACCCATGATTATGGCAAGCCAGAATAAAAAGTTTAAAAACTGGCCCTGATTTGTTTTATTCCATAAATTGTATTTTACATAATTTGTCATAATTGATCCGGAATAATCCTTATACGGTACTTTTATTTATTTTATTACAACGAAATATTATTTATTTATTAACTACAAAAAATCAATGCTTAGAAAATATATGGGCAACGTTATGGGTATATTGGCAATGATTAAAGGAGAATCTATTCATTTCTCTAGTGATTCTCTTTTGAGAATATTTACCCTCACCTAACCTTAACTTAGATTCTTCTTTTCTATTTTCACAAACATGGAAGTAATCGAGGGCCATAGAGATATGCTCTGATCTGAAGAAATGGATCCGCAGTAATTACCTTCAAATTTCACCATTAATGCCACCGATGGCATATATCGGAAAGGACACAGTAGAGCAATTACTTTCTCCATGTAATTTGCACTACATCGTGCCATGCCGTGCTCTTTGGGCATTTGTTCTTGGTCCAGGTCGTGAGCGGGGATTCAAATCCGGTTACTCCATACGTCATGTGGTGGTGAGGGGGGGGGAGAGGGCGGAAGTACTTTGTCCTTCCTTTTTCCACTTGCGCAACTTCCGAAGCTGGCAGGTCGTACTACGACATTCCCAATCCGGAATGGCAGAAGTCCCCAAATTTAGAGTGCGCCTTATCCTTTTTGGAACGAGCTACATTTCAATCCAATTTGATTTATTGCCTCCCAACGACCCGTGTCACCTTGTATAAAGAACTCATTTAAATAAAACAGTGGAAAAATAAAATTGCCATGTGAGCGTTCTGGAAAGATCAAGGGATTAGGCGTAAAACATAAAACATTGTAAATTGATTCGACGGAATATCCTGTACTCCTTGGAGAAGTTGTTTATAAATCAATTTATTATCGAAAATATTTTTTAGGAAATCAATAGAAATATTCGTTAATTAGGTAATTTCCAATATTGATTTATTTATTAATAATTAATATTCCAATATTTTGGTCGTTTTAGATTACCACAGTATTAATGTGGAGAGTGGATTCTTCAAAACCAAAAGGAGGATTTAGGTATCAAATGACGGCTCTGGTTGAATAGTTTTTTTTTTTTTAATATAATGCAGAGGACCAAGCCAGGCACAGAAAAGATGAACAGTTAATCAACCGTGAAATCAATATTTTTATATAAATCAGCGGTGGTAGCTGATGAGAGTCTCGGTGTAAGTGACTCACGGATTATTATGAGATAGACCCCCAAAGCTATAATACAAATAGTAATGGATCTTTCTGAAGTAAAATGTCAACATTCCGTAGGTAAACTAGTCTATATTATCCATTCTAGAATAGGGTACCGAAGCAGTATCGAAGGTTAGGTGATGAAGTATGAGCAACCGAGAGGTTATAGATGGACCGACAATCAGCAGGCACCGGGGGGGGGGGGGGAGGGAGGGTTAGTTATTAAAGTAGCAAATGAGTTAAGACAGGCGGAGGATTTTCCATTCCAGTCGGCCAGGAAATATTGCCTCTTTAAATTACACCACTAGTTAAGATGAAAATAAAATGGGACTTGAGTTTGGACAAAGACGTTCTAAGGAGGGGCGCTAATGCCATAAATAATATTGGACTAACGAGAGTTGCTTTTATCTCCTCCGCAAATCTTATTTATGTATTTTTCAGATGATTGAGTAAATAGATGTATCAAGGATCTTACACCAATATCAGTCCCCACCCTCAGCTCTCCCAGCTCGACACACAGTGGAACGAATCAACGCATTTGTTGGACATTGGACCAATTCTCTAATAACTAAATGTGTCCTTTAATTTGATCTTAAACTATACTTTATACTTCTTCTCAACGAAATCCATAGATAAATTAATTGGGAAATCAAATCAAATGAACAAATCTGAATTGAAATATAAATTTTTATAAAAAGTCTCATATGTTTAAAGTAATCCACTGTTTGAGGTAATGCCTTAAATTAATCGTGCACCTACTGGAAAACAACTCACCCATAATAAGATATTTTAGGCAAATAAAACTTGGGATTATTTCAAACGTCTGGGATTTTTGGTGAAAATTGGGGGATAAAACTAAAAAAATTAATTGCGCAAATCGCTTAAAATCGCCCAAAAAACTACCTTCACAGTAAATAACTAGAATGTTTGAAGTTTTTTTTCCATTAGTCGGATTCTGCTACTAGGAGCTATTTTCCAAGAAAATGATTTTTTCTTTCCTTTCCTGGCCCTTGAGAATTAATTTCAAATAATTTCTGTTGATATTGGCGTCTACTTTACGCAAGTTTTCTTCTGTTTACCAATGTTTGTTTACACTCAATTATCCGAATAATCCTCATCATTATACATAATAGTATTAACAATGAAACTCAGTTTGTGTGTGGTATTTGAACGATATAGGTGCAATGGTTCCTATAACAAATCGTCAAGTTTTTCAATTTTTTTAATTTAATCATATAAGTTTTAAAGATTATGACATGGCATTGGAAGCATGGATTAATTCGTTTGGACTGGAACAAATTTCAAATACCGCAAACTTCTGCTTACGGGAAAAATTAAGAAAATCAGTAGTAGCTTGTACTCTCGCTGGATTTTGTCCCCCAGGAATATCAATTATTTTCGGGAGAAGCATGAAAACTGGTTGAATTTGGATTTCATTGTTCCTGAAGATGTTAGCCAGGACCTACCTTCATCGTCATCATCAACAGCCGCAAGTATACCATCTCGTTCTCAGTCATTCAAACAATTATCCGATTGACAAAGACGGAGACAAACGGAAAGTTTTAGAAAATGTTCAGAGGATATGTTCGCTTTTATCATGAAAAAAAGATTCAAATCTGATGAAAATTCAGATCCTTTAATTTAGACTCTTAGACCGAAAATAATAAACATTAAACGTGATTTATTACAAGAAGCACAATCACTTATTGTTACTTAGAATATAGAAAAGCAAATCCTAATTAAAATTAAGTTGTTAATTTTGGTTTAATAGTGATCGTTATTTAAATAAAACAATTTTATATAGGCACCTACATTTATTATAATTTTGAAGCATCAATTATACCTAGTATATTGACTAACAAAAGTAATTATCAATTATTATATTAATTTTGTTCAATGATTAAATTTTTTTATTTGTTACTTTTTCCTTTGTATAACTTTATTGCCTATGTATCTGTCGTTCCATAGAATACTGTATTGTACCTATTTTCGTAGTATTTAAGTACAATAAATGGTACAATGATAGATAATAAATTATCTAACATGGAAATATCAAATCGAGAAATTTACATGTTTCCCCTAAAAGATCTGATCCTGTTCATTATATAATAAAATAGTCCATTCAAAAAGCTTTAAAACCGTAGCAATAGCCTTATTCTAGGAGAACCAGAAGCGGAGATATTAATGAATGTCCAGTCCTCCCTAACGCTCGTTCCACTGTGCGACAGTTTGATAAGCGATAAATTTTCCAAGCCTTAAAGCACGGGTTTCATATTTGAACTATAAATTATTAAATCCTTTCAATACGTCTCTATTTACCTACAATCGCTATTAGTCAAAGGAATTCCTCGCTTTAAGGCCGATTAGCTAAAAACATTCCCGTTTTAAATACAGTTGTTTTGTATTTCAATCGAATGAGATCACTCTTGTAAATATACAATTAATGGTTATGTACAATTACAAGTTGTTTCTGGTTTTATAAAAAAATATATTTTATATTAAATGGAAAATTGTGCTTGAAATGATTAAGAAATATTACATCTTAGAAAAAAAAAATGCGAAAATATTGAAATAAGACAATATATTACGTTCTTATTGCACGCTAAGATTTATATTTAGACTCCATTTACGATGGAAAAACAAACAAAATGGTGAAACTTTAGAGTGATCCGAGAAGGTAGGTGTATTGTTCCTAGAACTCATTACACAATTCATTATATATCAGCTTCCATACTCAGAGCCATCGTGACAACAAAGAGTCGCTATAAATTGTCTTGTGTTCCACGATACTTTCTCTTGAGGATCAAATTTCTGCGCATTCCTACTTGACACGGAACTGTGGTTTCTTGTTTTGTTGAATAATTGTTGGAGAGGGGTGAGGCCACATTGCATTCCACATTACCTGCAATGTTGCAATAAAGATAAATTGATCAGCCCCGCTTTAACCCTTTGTCGGGACACATTTATAACTATTAAAATGTGGAACAGATTTGCCCTACAGGAGAAGTATTTTAAGTTCCCGTAGAAAATCTTAGTTACCTTAATTTACGTAGATACACAAAAAATAAAAAGATATATAAAAAAAATTATACCACATAATGTGCCAGCTTCTTGAAACTAAAGTGGGCTCCGTACGTTTCATAGTGTCGCCCCCTATATTTTATTTTATATTTTGGTTCATGACGGTTTCTGGAAAAAAAAACAAAAAAAGATTGAGAATATAATCGTAGGTTCCGCCTCATATCTCCGAGCGTTTGATTTATTAATTTTGATAAATATAATAATTATCTTTGTACTCAATATAAGATCCTGAAACTGTCTCAATAAGTTATTTATTTATTTGAGCAATATTTTGAATTTGTCCTCGGCTTCGAAGTCTAGCTTTAACCTCCGTTATCACTCCTTCGATTTATCGCTTTTTTAAGGAACTGTCAAGACTCAAATAAAAAAAATGAAATAAATCACTCAATGAAACGGCTTTTACAATCTTACCCGTGTCAACAAGAAATATTCAACACCCGTGTCAATGAAAAAATATTTCTTCAAACCGAAAACATCTGGGCCTTATTTCATGGTAAAATGTAAGTGATAAAGAAATATTAATACTAATGTGTTTTTTGGAATAATACAATTCAAAATAATATCGTGTTTCAAAAGTTCACAGTGTCAGTGATATGTTATTACAGCCAGTTATAAAATTATTTATATTTTCGAGTACATTAAAAAGGAAACGAATGTTAAAACTTGTTGTGACTTAACTCGAAGCGAAAATTTGCGGAACTCATACTCATGCTTCTTCAACTTTTTGAAGTCTAAAGTCTATCACTTGCGAAATGTTCCAAATAAAAATAACTCCACTGGAATTGGTCCAGTAAGGTCTTTGAAGACCTTGCAAGAACTTTCTCCGCCTCCGGGCCCTTTTGGCATCGATACACAGCGATTCCAGCTTTCTGTATTTGTGTTACCTCTCCCCTCCTCTGATCGTGTAGGCTGCGGCAATCCAAGTAAATGTCGCCGAGGAAGGAAGAGGATGGACTATTCTTTTATATTTACTTACTTTCTGTGCCACTCGATAGAAATTCGTCCATTCTCTATTGCCTTTAGAACACACCACGCAACTCGATAAATCTACGCATCGGAAGAATTTACTATTCTTGCTATTTATCACTTTAATAAATTCCTGCGAACACTACTACTTGTGCACTGCCATACTGTACGTACAACCGCAGAGGTATGTAAGTGGATGTGTGACTACCGAAACCAATAGATTACTCGAAGGAAAGCCATTCTGTACAGGATTCCCTAAGCCATATTCCCCACTCCACTTTATTTTTTATTTTACAGTTTTATGTGAGTAGATGCAAAGCAATTCAGATTTCAAATAAAACTAATATAAATGAAGTGCACCTCTTCTTGGGTGACGCCCAACCGACACCCATATTTCTCAGGAAACTAAAACTCACAAAGTATTTTTTTTTTAAACAATTTCATATTGTACCTGATCACCAGTTTGGATTCCGAGCATCACACTCCACCATTCAGCAATGTCATCGTGTGGTGGATGTGGTCTCTTCTGCATTAGAACGTGGATCATATTGTTCGGGCGTCTTTCTTGACGTGGAACAGGCTTTTGACCGAGTCTGGCATACGGGCTTGCTCTACAAACTCCGTAAATTCCTACCCCCTACATACTTTCTCATCCTTCAATCCTATCTCACAAATAGAACTTTCAAAGAAAACCATAACAATTTCTATTCATCCCTCTTTTCCCAATCTGCTGGTGTTCCTCAAGGTAGTATCCTTGGCCCAATCCTTTATACAGTTTATACAGCTGACATCCCAACTCATCCTAATACTATCCTTACCACGTATGCTGATGATACATGTGTATTATCAGTCAACACCAATCCAGTTATTGCATTCCAAAGCCTCCAATCCCATATCACTGATCTTGAAGAATGGTTTCAAAACTGGAGAATTAAAATAAATTCTCAAAAATCACATAAAATCACTTTTACCTTACGTCGTAAACCAATGACTTCCTGCCCTACAGTATCCTTTAATAATATCCCACTGGTGCCTGTAGAATAGATCCGATACTTAGGGTTGCACCTCGACAAACGATTAACCTGGAATCCTCATACAAGACTGAAAAGACAAGAAACCGCTCGACGTTTCAGGCTACTTCAATACTTACTAGACAAACGCTCTAAGCTCCCAATTAACTACAAAAGACTCATCTACATGACCATCATACGACCTATTTGGACTTACGGAGTAGAGCTATGGGGCTCCACTAAGCCATCGAATTCCTCTCGTATCCAATCCCTACAATGCAAAATCCTTCGTAAAATCCTCAATGCTCCTTATTTTGTTAAGAATAAAGTCATCCATAACGACCTTAATGTCCTTTTGTTGCTGATTTGGCCCGAACCCGGTATCTATCCTTTCATAGCAAACTTCATTCCCACTCAAACCCTCTAGTTTCAAACCTAGCTTCCTCTTCAATTCCCGATAATTCTCCGAGGCGTCTGAAAAGAAGATGGCCCCGTGACCTTCTTATTTGAACTTTGATTTGAGTACTACCAGTGGGTAGTTTCTCTACTTGTCATTATCGTGTCATTATGTAACACGCATTCTATTTACTTGTTGTATAATTGTAATACAGTTGTAAATATCAATAAATAAATTAAAAAAAAAAAAAAATTGTACCTATTGTAACAAACTGAGTAAAGTTAAAATAGATACGTTAAATGTTAATTGCTAAGGCTCTCGCCTGTCGTGGAGACTTGCTCAATAAACAATTCACTGGTCCAATTCTGAAATGGAGGCTCGATATGAGTCAGGGGTTTCCACTTCCATCCCGAAGCTAATCGAATATTTAATTAAATTTGATTTGATTTCAAGGATTTCTAATTTTGTCCGCAAGTAGCAGCACCTCCCGGACCCAGGGGTAAAAATGTTTATGCTAGCTCGAATGAGCCGTTAAATACCCGTTCGTGTTCCCCCATAAGTCAGAGTTGAAGACTGTATCGAGACCTGATCAGGAAGCCAGATGGATTCGGAAGGTATAAATTTTCCTCTATACTGTAGTCAGGCTAGATTCTGGGGAAGCCGGGTGGTATGGTGGTTGGCGGAGCCACTCAATTCTGACAATTAAATATTTTATTTTTCATCATTCGTTCGTCGCGTTTCGACCACAAATCAGATGAGATCTCCCATCTGTAATTTATGTAAATCGTAATTATTCTTAGTGCGAGTATGATATATTGTTATGGATGATGGATCATGTTTTAAATTAAAATTATTATTTTAATAGTGGTTTTGGGGATCATGATTATTGATGGAGAATCTGGTATATGACCTTAGCTCTTGTGTTATTAATCAGTATTATTATTGATGATGAATCGTACCTTAATACTTGCTTACTTAATATATCGTACCTCAATAACCTTTGTTATGGTGTCTATTATATCTTTTATTACAGTATTTTATTAGTCACCAGCATTATTGGTAGTAGTCGGGTGTAAATATTTCAATATATTAATCGATTTGAAGATGTTTCTTGCGTTTTTCTATCTCAACTTTCCCCTAGGTACCCTTGACAGACCCACCTTTGACTTTTTGGGTTCAAACTACACACTTGAAAAAAAATTCATAGAAGAACAGAGTTTAATTGTTTATTTGATAGTACATACATTATTATAGGGCAATTAATGTCACGTACTCAATATATAGAGTTTAGAACTATTCGACCCCATCTTCAAATTATTTATTGAATGTCGAAAACCAAAATTTACCTATATCAAAAACTCGAAAATAAGGTTTTGATTAAACTATTCGGACCTAAATTTTACCTAAAATGAATCTAATGGAGAAAATAGGAAGTGGAACAAGACAGTATTGCCGAGTTGTACTTGATTAATATTACCAAAGTAAAGTATACTTAAAAAGATAATTAGCACTGAGCCGACTTGAAAACGCCCGAGGGTAGACCAAGGCGAAGGTGGGAGGATTCCCTTGTGGGTGGTTTCGATTCGGACAGTCCAGGTCCATGGTTGCAAGTTTGCCAGCAGGGATTGGTTGTATCGGTATCATGGCTTCCGATTCACTGATTCTTTTATTGCTATTTATTATTATTTGAAAGAAAATTGTTTCAAACGTTTTATTTTATACATCTGGTTCTACAGTCTCTGGCCATATTAGTGTGACCACCAAGAAAGATTATTTTCTTTTTGTTTTTTCCTAATTTTTTTATATACTTTCGCGTGTCTTCTGTTTTAAGTAATGAGAACACTGTTATAGGTTTTTTAAAGTTTTTTTTTTGTAATGGCAGCATTGGTTTTAGTACAGCCATTTTTTTTTACGAGTGACGACGTGCATAATTTGTGTTTGAAATTTTTGTGGATTTATTGTTTCTTTTTCATTAAATACAAGTCGGATTCGGTAAGTTTATTATTGATGTATTATTTGTATCATATATTTTAACTATTTTGATAGTTTTTTTTTCATCAATAAGTAAAATAGGGTGTAAATGGGGTGACACCACAAAATATTAAAAAAAAATAATGATTTACTTTCGAAACTATTTTTTTCAATTTCATATTATTATCAGATAACTAACTTACCCATAAAACAAATATTTAAACTCGACTTATATTGTATATTTGTATGCGTAATACAAAAATATAATGCAAACATGTAACAAGAACGAATCTATCCAGTGGTCACATTAATCTATACAGGGTGTCCCGAATTCAAATGGCAAAACTTCAGGAACTTATTGGGGACCGGAAAACTAAGACAAAACGTCCTTTAGAAATGTGCTCGTTTTTTATTAGTTTTAGAGAAAATCGCAAAAAAAGAAACAAAACAAGTTTTCATTTTTATACTTATTTATTTACATTTATATTTATGTTATGTTCTTTTTAATGTAAATATTGCTCAAAATGTTGTCCTCTTGCACCAATGCAAGCATTACATCTAGCACTCATTTGATAAATTGCAGCTAAACAATGTTCTGATGATATTTGGTGCACTGCAGCTATGATTCGGTCTCTTAATTGCTCTCTTGAGTTGATTGACACCGAATAAACTTTCTGCTTCAAGGTTCCCCATACGAAGAAATCCATGGGTGTCATATCAGGTGATCTAGGTGGCCAAGGTACTACTCCCCCACGTCCAATCCAACGTTGTGGACAATTTATAACCAGCCAAGCTCGAGCAACTCTGCTATAATGAGCTGGACATCCATCGAGTTGGAACCACATTTCAATCCGCTGTTGTAAAGGAATGTCGTCTAAATAATTAGAAAAGTCGTTCTCCAAAAAATGTGTAAATGTGATACCATTCAATCTTCCTGGTAAAAAATATGGTCCCACCAGTAACCCGTTCCAAATTCCAAGCCAAACTCATGCTGAAACCTATTCTCTCTAATAGCTCTGGGATTTTCAATGAGCCCATACATGATAATTTCTTTGATTAACAATTCCTCCTCTTGTAAAGGTAGCTTCATCGGTCCATATAATTTTTAATGGAAATAAATTATCATCGCGAATTTTTTCAAGAAACCAGTTACTAAAGTTCAATATCTTGACATAATCTTGAGGTAATAAATTCTGAACTTGTTGAAGATGGTATGGGTAGCGATTATCACCTTTCAAAGTTCGCCATATTGCTTGCTCTTCGGATGCTAGTCTCAAGATTGTTATCGAAGTGGCATTGGACACAATTTCTTCTCCGATAATCTGCTCTTACTGCTGCCTGGAATTGGTCGCCTTCATTACGTATTAAGAATGGCCCAGTCTCTGTAAGTCTATTAAAAGTTAACGAAAAGACCCGTAGATTAGGCACTCTTCTATTTGTAAATCGGCGCGCATACTCCCACACCGCTTCTAAAGCATTACCGTTACAGAAACCATACACAAAAATCATATCAGCGTATTCAACATTAGAATATGTATGCGGCATTGTGGCTGATGCTATTCACACAAAAATATCTGAGTAACTGACTTAAGACTAATTAGGAATTATAATCCTAGAAGGAAGCCAAAATGTAAACAAATAAAAGAATGTAAAGGATAACATTAAGTGTTTACATATCTCACTGCCTAGCCTGACGAGCTTTGAATGGTGATAATCGCTACCTGTAACATTTTTGTTTTGTTTCGTTTTTTGCGATTTTCTCTAAAACTAAGCAAAAACGAGCAAATCTCTAAAGGACTTTTTGTCTTAGTTTTTCGGTCCCCTCTAAGTTCATGAAGTTTTGCCATTTAAATTCGGAACACCCTGTATATGTTGCTGGGAAAAAATTTACTATAACATATCAGTTAAATACTTAATTTCAATTCCTTATAATTTTTTGTTTTTTGAACTAGACTATACACAGACCATTTTCCATGTCTTAGTTATTTTGAGATCCATGGTTCTTAAAAAGTTTACGAAAAGTTAACCCATATTTTGGCTACCCAGTTGACGCTGGGTGAGCCACATAACAATTAATACTCGCGCAATATCAAATGTAGTTCAATCCACTGGAAAACAAATTGTTCCATATATTCTTTCGGAAATCTTTTTCAATAATCCAACCTATAACGTTTGATTGTATAATAAAAACGCTATACAACTATACATAAGAAAATTAAAATAAATAACTGGAACGACTCAAGCGAAGACAGTAGTTCATGATAAAAAAAAAAAAAAATTCCAATTTCAGGTAAAGATGAGGATCATGCTCGACCGCAACGTTATTATATGAGTTGGAGGGGGGGGGAGGTCGGAGGGGGGGTGGGGGTCGGAGGGCGAGTGAGCTGTTGGAACTGAAAATAAATTAAAATATCCTACCATGATTTTTACTTAAGGCACACAAAATTCAATGAAAACAAGTTGAAAAACATTTACAAAATGGTCGTCGGGTTAAACAAATTGGGCAAGGAATTAAACATACTGGTCCTGCTTTATTTTAGATCTCGATTTTGAAAAATGATGGACAAAATATGATAATAAAAGATAAAATGTTTGTTTACCTCACAACGATAAAAATATTTGAATTACGTATAATTCAACTCGAGTCTTGAGATTGCTCTACAATTTGACTATTTCAATCAAATCAAAAATTTACTGCTTCTTAATAACAAATGATGCTTTATATTAGTGATAACACTTTAAACCCGGCCTTATATTAAACACTTAAATTGCAGAACCCTTCTCAACTGTGAAAAATCATTATTTTTCGTTTTCAAAGTTATATTCAATGTGAAGATTATTATCTGGTTTAAATCTATTATATCATGTTTTATTAATCAATTCACCAAAACGATTCTTTTTTTTCGTTCAATGCACTTTGAAAAAATGTATTTGGTAGAATAGAATAGATGGTCACGAGCCTATCACGTTTCACGCTCTGAGTATAAATTAAAATAATTTCATTTTGATAATAGCCGAAATATCAAAGTGATATTACAAAAAACCTAAACATTTAAAGTTATCTTTCAGATGAAACACAAAGGAGGCAAGGAGATAAAAAAGAAATCGAAAAACAAAAGCAAGCGAAGAGATTAATACACGTTTGGACTTAGCGCTCGCCATAAATCATCCTATTAATTTCTATTCCGATTAAATTAAACAAATTATTTAAATGTAAAAAGAAGGCTAATCTGTCGGTGAGTGAGTGAGAAGATAGGTTAAGTGGGTCCACGCTAACCAACAGGTTTTCAAATTGACTCCGCCTACGATAATGGCCATTTAATTGGTTCCATTTAAATCAAGACTACAACTAATGGCCCATAACAATTAATACACGAGCAATTAGCCCTTTTCCACCATTTTCACTTCCATCTTGATACAAGTATGGCGATAACCTCAACAATCACAATTTCCAATTCTTTAAACAATACTCCCCACATGGGAATTCGTTGTTTTTCTGGTTGGGTGATCAAAACATCAACTCCAGAAATGTCCACTGCATTTCAGAAATATCCGAGATTTTTTTGGTACTAGTACGTTTAAGGGCCTGCTGGCATCAGCTCGCTCAGGTGTCACTTACCTCAACTATTTGGACCTTGTCAGGTTATGCAGGAATTTTAAATAGGCATTGCCTTTCATTATGATACAACAGATTTATAGAAAATGAAATAAATGAGAAACATGTAGACAAAATTAAACTAGAAATAATAAAACATATATTACAAGGAATATTCATTAAATAACAATTTTTAACTAAAATATGATTATTTTTTTTAAATTTCAATGTTTTTATGTTAAAAAAATAATCATTACAGTTAAAAATTGTTATTTAATGAATACAATATAAATATCTAAAATATTATGTTCTGATAAACAATTAAAGATTGATTATAAACAATGCTCATTAAAAACAGCAATATCTTCAAAAATTGCATCGAAAGGGTCTCTTCTTCTCTCTCAAAAATTGGGTCGAAAGGTCTTGTTGCATCCTTTTTTCTGGCATCTCCATCTAATTTTATTCTCCACTTGCAGTTTCATATAATGTCCATTAACACAATGCATTTTCTGGGGAATGACATTACGCTCCTAAAGAAACCCAACAGCTGTTTCTTCATCGTACACCTTCCGAAAAATCTTCTTCAAATTCCCAACTCATATTTAAAGGAAATAATGAAAAACAGATTCACGTTGAACTTGACATAAACAATAACAAAACAACGAAAGGTTACTATAACAGTAGGAGATGGTTAGGAGACGCGTCACCAGATGCCAGCAGGCCCTTAAATGTACTAGTACCTTTTTTTTTTATACCGTTGAGCTATTTTTTTAAAAATAAATTCTCAATATATATTAAACAAATTTTATCTGATTTAGAATAAAATCGTTACATGAAGAAAATTCATAACCGTACTTAAAGGAGTTTTTCTTAGGTGAGGACAGAACTCTTTAAAGCACGGTGAATAATGTAACAGTATTTAAAAAATATTTTTAGTAGGTCAAACATTTTCGGGAAAAAAAATCAAATTCTATATTGTGATATTAGAAATTGCAGGATAACCGACATGGAATTGATAATAATTAATTTAAATGTTTATGGAATATTTGGTAAATGTACTACACATGACAAATTCCGTCGAAGCCAATGGAACTTTCTTGCCTAACGTTTATCTTTTTTGCCTGAGAAATCCACAAACTTATCAACCTTCTTTTTTTTATTTTATTTTATTTTTTGTTTAAGGAACAAGGGAGTTTGACGTTTCCTCAGAAGGAGATAACCGGCTAGGAGGGAGGTTATTGCATCTGGGGGGAGGGTGTGGGGGTGTGGGGAGGTGCAGCTGGCTCACGTAGCCCCAGTTCCCACGGCATAGCCGCGGATGGCCAACATCTCTAACGACAAAGCTCAATTTATCATCCCACACCCACTTTGCCCTTCAGGAGATACATATTTTGACAACCGCATCACCGGATGAACCGATATTGGCTGTCCATATTGTTTCATTGCAAGTCCATTAATTTCGCTACAAACGAGTTGTTGTAAGTACTTCCAGTTTTAAAGGTACAATAATTGGTTCGTTAAATTAAAATCATTTAATACTGTGATTCATATCTCTAGGAATGGGAAGTATACCAACTAGGATGCGAATTCGACCGATTTCTTTTTTCTCGGTTGCGTTAACCAAACTGGCGTTCGTAGATATAGAAAAAAATATATTATGGGGCATAAAGAATTAAAAAAAAAATAATACCGAAAGTTGAAGGTATTAAAAAATCTAGGAAACTGTAGACAATATATGACACTGCATACAGAATACAGTTTATTTTATTTTTTCATTTAACAATACAATATTATTATTTTTCTTATATTTTAATAAAGAAAGAATTTAAAATATTTCCAAAAAAAATTTTAATTTATGAGACTGTAGAACAGATCTGATACTTAGGGTTGCACCTCGACAAACGATTAACCTGGAATCTTCATACAAGACTGAAAAGACAGGAAACCGCTCGACGTTTCAGGCTACTTCAATACTTACTAGACAAACGCTCTAAGCTCCCAATTAACTACAAAAGACTCATCTACATGACCATCATACGACCTATTTGGACTTACGGAGTAGAGCTATGGGGCTCCACTAAGCCATCGAATTCCTCTCGTATCCAATCCCTACAATCCAAAATCCTTCGTAAAATCCTCAATGCTCCTTATTTTGTTAAGAA
This sequence comes from Arma custos, assembly GCA_037127475.1. Taxonomy (NCBI): domain Eukaryota; kingdom Metazoa; phylum Arthropoda; class Insecta; order Hemiptera; family Pentatomidae; genus Arma; species Arma custos. The sequence goes on along the minus strand of CM073761.1, from coordinate 116,822,955 downwards.
TAAAGTCATCCATAACGACCTTAATGTCCCTTTTGTTGCTGATTTGGCCCGAACTCGGTATCTATCCTTTCATAGCAAACTTCATTCCCACTCAAACCCTCTAGTTTCAAACATAGCTTCCTCTTCAATTCCAGATAATCCTCCGAGGCGTCTGAAAAGAAGATCGCCACGTGACCTTCTTATTTGAACTTTGATTTGAGTACTACCAGTGGGTAGTTTCTCTACTTGTCATTCTCATGTCATTATGTAACACGCATTCTATTTATTTGGTGTATAATTGTAATACAGTTGTAAATATCAATAAATAAATTTAAAAAAAAAAAAAAATTATGAGACAGGTATTGGTTCTGTAGTTGAAGTTATTTTGTAATGAGTTGTTTTGTTAGATTAAAAAAGACAGGATTGGCTGATGTTTTAAAATTTTCATTGAATCAATAATTATTCTAAATTCTTCGTACATCTGTACTGAATGAGCAAAGATAGATTGACAAAGCAGATATTTGATTATTATTGGGAAAAGAAGACAATTTTAAAATGTTGAACACTACAATTCTCTCAAGTCTCACATGCTAGAAGGAAGTGAATTTGGAAGCAGAGTGAAGAATTTGGAAGGGTTTCAGGTTGAAGGACCAGAGAAGGCTTGACGAAGCTGAGAGGGGCATCGAAAAAACGTGTCAGTCAACGCATGAAAGAATATTGGAGACAGAGAAAACACCAGAAGAAGAAAGTAAAATAAAGTTGTCACGTGATCCGAAAAAAATTCTAATTATTTAATTTGTTTAAACTTTTGTAAACATGGAAAGCGCTCAAATGATTAAGTTGCTTTAATCGTTTGTTTGCATGAGACTTAAATTTGTACTTTATTTAATAATCATCTTAATACATGATTTATCTGAATTGAATGTAGGAAATCATGTTTAGGCAAACCATCATATGCATGCACAGCATTATGGGAACTGTAATGATACGCTGTACACTGGAAAGCATATTTATTCCTGAGAACAAATATCTATCCTCATTTGATAAAGTATCGGTTCTTTTTTATTGCAAAACGTAGTTTAATCTTTTTTTATAATCTAATGTAAAGGAGATAATTGGGGGGTGCAGTAAAAAAAAAAACACTGAATAAGTACTAGACTTATAATTATGTGCCGACATTTCGACCTACAGTGTAGGTCATCTTCAGGGCTATGAGAGAGAAACAAACAGAACAAAAAATATAAAAATGTACAGTAACAATAATATGGTGACAAGTAATGTAGAAAATTAAAATAGTGACAGATATGAAAATTAAAGATAACGAATATTAAAAAGTGACAGAATATAATAAAATTAAGATATAGACAGATTTAATAAAATTAAAGATAATGAAAAGAAATTAAAATAGTGACAGATATAATAAAATTAAGATAGAGACATATATAATAAAATTAAGGATAATGAAAAGAAAATTAAAATAATGACAGATATAATAAAATAAGACAGATTTAACAAAATTAAAGAAAATGAACAGAAATTATAAATTATAAATAACGAATATAAAATAAAATACAGAAAGGATAGTAAAGTAAAAATAATAAAAAGGGAAATAAAAAAAAAATAACCAGGTAAACCAAAGATACAAAATGAGAATATTAGCATAAAAAAAGGTTGGAACATGAAGAATTAAGAAGAACTAGTAAAAAAAGATATAAAATGTATGATAACGGACTTAAAGAGGTTACATAAGTAAATGTATGAGACATAATAATATAGGAATATGTAAAAAGAAGTGGAAGAATGACAGGTAGAAACGTAAAAAAAATGAAAAGTATGTTGAACAATTTTTTCATTCAAATTGACAGTGAGATACCATAACATTTAATTTTACTTCCCTTATATTTAACCATTTTATAAAATTTTACAACCCTTAGATATACATATATATAAACACTCATAGTAAATAAAGTACCGAAAAATTAATAATTAATTAATTAATATTTTTTCAGGAATATTCGATTTTAAATTAAAACGTACTATGCGCTTTATAATAGCGATTTCAATACACTAGTATAAAGCGCACAAGTAACCTTTTTAATTCGGATTGTTCGATAATGAATAAAAGTGCAAGAAACATGAATATCAGCCGTGTTTAATATCTCAAACAATAGGCTACTAGCATTTTGTTTCTTGAGCATTCCGCATTTACATAGATAAATTTAATGGATATATTATGTCTCCACTAAAATATTATCATAAGTCGTGCTATGTAAACTGGATAAATACAAATATATGTCAAGGTCCGTAAAACGAACAATGCACAATCCAATCTCCTGAAGACTCATAAAAGCAAGTATATATTAATATACTATATATATATATATATATATATATATATATATATATATATAGTATATAAATCGATAAGAATCGTTTAAACCTGATACTTCATCGATTGGAAAATTTGAAATTGACTATATTTACTCCAGCCGACATGTCCTTTTTAAACCCTGGTCTGAATATATAGAAATATGACACTATATAGTATATTTTCGTCACCGAGATATAAATTTAAGGGAAGTTCACTAAAAAAAAAAATTAAGAAATTCTTAAACCTAACTTTACCACTAACCTCAAAGATGACTTTGCATCGACTTAAATGCATAAATACATTGTAATATGTACATATATAGAATATAAATTAATGTAAATTTCATCTTCAAAAAAAAAACCTGCATTCCAGTCAATATATTTTTTATTCTTTTATAAACGAGACGTTTCGGCAAAATCTAATGCCATTTTCAATATTAAAAATACATCAACAATACTAAAATTAACTTTTAAAAAAAGTCATAAGTCAAAAATCTGCAAAAAAAATAACAAAATCATAAATACGTTATACAATCCAAAATAAAAGCTGTCCCAAAACAGTTAGCAAAAACAAGCTTAGATACCTCATAAAGAAATATTTAAAAATTATTTTTATTTTTCCTCATTATCTTGGGAATTCACTATTCTCCCATGGTCAATTGTCCACTACTGGCTTGAACTTTGATATGTATGGTAATGTGATTTATTATGATTATATTATTTGTACCTTACTGGTATTTAAAAATCTTTATGTATTAAATTATTTTTATTTTTAATATATATATATATATATATATATATATATATATATATATTTTAGATTTTTTATTTTAAAAAAAAAAAACAACAACAAAATTCAAAATACATAATTATTAAATTAATTTATTTTAGATTTAAAATTGTCTAATCACAATAAGAAAATTTACAAGTATTATATGGAAAACAGTCAAAAGATATATGAAAAAATATATTGGTAGGTTATTGGGTAAGGTTATAAGTATTCATTACTAGCCTTGCTTTGAAGTTAAAAATCCTATTGTATATTTTTACTTTTTAATTTGAAAACGACGGATGAATATAGTTTGCTTATTTCTCCAGCCTCTTTTCTGTCATTTACTATGCTATTTATATTGTCATTTATATACAGTGCCTCTAAATATCTTCTCTTTATTGTGTTTTTCTCTCTATGCAATATCTTTGGCTTATCAAAATTGAAAGTATGTAAATCTTTTTTACAATGAGTTGATAGTGCTGTATTAGTTTTAGAGGTGGGTTTTAGACTATTTTTGTGATGGTAAATTCTGTTTTTAAGGTGAGTACTAGTGTGGCCTATATAATGCTTGTCACAGTTATTACATCTGAGGTCATATACCACATTTTTGTTATCCAAAAGGGGTGTTTTATCTTTTTGGCTCTCTATTATGTTTTTGATTGGATTTCTGGTTTTGTAAGCCAATTTTATTTCGGATATGTCATAATTTTTAAATGATGGACCAATCCTTTCTGATAGATTTTTTATATAGGTTATGCTTTTATAATTAATTTTATTCTGTTCTGAGTCTGAAAAAATTGGTTCTATTAATTTATGAGCTGTGGTACTATTAGTTATTAAGGGATTTGCATTATCAATTTCTTTATGAAAATATTCTGTGATTCTAGTCTGAGCAGGTATTATATTGTGGGTGTTTTTATTATTGATTGTTTGTTTTGAAAAATTGGATGAATTTTGAAGCGTTTTATTAGTAAAAAATTTATTAATATTTTTTGGTAAATTATTATCTATTGTCCCTTTAATTAAATTAATTTGTTTATGCCAAAATTTGTTGATTTGTTTTATTGGGAAAGCGTTCTTTAAGAGAATTTCAAAAATTTTATTCTTTGTTTCTTTTAAGTGTGCTATGTCTGTCAATTTTATGGACCTGTTTATTATGTTTTGTGCTATGTTATTAATTTGATGCTTTGGGTGATTGGAATAATAGTTTAGTAATCTATTTGAAGTAAATTCTTTCTTATACCATTTTGTTGAAAGGGTGTAATTCATTGGGTTTCTGACAATAGTTATATCCAAATAATTTAAGGAAAAATTTTTTTCTAATTCCTTAGTAAATTTAATATTTTTACTTTGTTCATTTAATGTTTTTTCAAGTTGTTCTAAATTGTCTTTGTCAGTTATAATCAATAAGTCATCTATATATTTTGAAAGGAATATGGGTGGATAATCAATTTTTTGTATAGCTTCTTTAATAATAAAATTAAGAGCTACCCCTGATAAATTTACAGATAATCTACCTCCCATTGGTAAGCCAGCTGTTTGCTTATAAAATTGGTTTTGGAAAATAAAGAAACCATTTTCTGTACAGAGCTTTATTCCCTCAATAAATATTATTTTGCTTTTTATACTTGTATAGGGTTCAATTTGTTCCCAATTTTCGTTAATTAGTTTGTATACTAATTTGAGCGGGATGTTAGGAAACATAGAAATGACATCAAGACTACTAATAATATGATCCGGGTTTAATTTGATGTTCTTTAGTTTATTTTTCAATTCTATTGAATTTTTTATGTCATAATCATTGTTACTATTAAAGTGGTCTAAAGTTTTATTGAGGTAAAAAGCTAAATTGTCAATAGGGTTATTGGTTCCGTCCACTATTGGTCTAAGGGGATTATCTTTTTTATGTACTTTTATGAGGCCGTGTATTCTTGGTATATTGTAATAGTTATTAGATAATTTACTTTTTATTGACTTATCTATGAATTTATATTTTTCCAATTTATCTAAATATTTATTGCATTTTTGGTGTAGTTCTGTTATGGGATTGTTTCTGATAGTTTTATATATATCTTTATTACTGAGTAAGTCTAAAATTTTTTTATTGTATTCATCTTTTGTAATTATTGCCAGTTGTTTAGTTTTATCTGTCTTAACTATGCAAAGATCTTTATTATTTTTAAAGAACTTTTTAGTTTTAAACAAGTCTTTATTGATTAATTTAGTAAATAAGTTAATTGTAGTGTTTGGCTTATTTTTTTCATTATTTATATGATTTAAGATGTTTTTGCTCATAGCATTTCTTAATGCATTTTTATGGTTATCTGAAGTGTCCAAAAAAGTGATTATATTTTCTATCTCGGCTATCATTTGTAAAATATTACTTTTTTTATCTGTAGGGTCGTAATTAAAATTTTCGCCCAAACTTAATAAATTAATAATGTTATTAGGTATTATTTTTGTTGTCAAGTTAATTACTCTATTTTCTGTGAATAAATTATTGTAATAATTAAAAATATTGAATTGTCTTTTAGTAACTTTGCAACCATTATTTATGTTATTAGAGTAAATCGTGGATTTATATTTTTCATGGATATGATGTATACTATAGGGGTTTTTAATTTTTATTTTGTTAGGTTTTTTTGCTTTATTTTCCATATTCTTTAATTTCATTTGTTTTATCTTGCGGTTCCATTTATAACAAATATCATTGATTAGGGTGTACAAATTTTTATTTGAGTTATTGAGGTTATGTAAAATAGTATGCAGTTTTTTCTTTATAGTGTTAATTAACCAGTATGCCTGTTTTTTATCTAAATTTATTAGTCTATTACTTACTGAATTAAAAAAATTATTCTGTTTAGTGTTATTTAAAAAGTTTTTATTAAAACAGTTTTCGAGATTGATAATGTGTGATAGTATATGATTTGGAATTATCTGTTTCTCATTACACAATTTTAAGTATGACAGTTTCGAGTCTGCATTAATTAATTTCATGTTTAAATTGAAAATCACTTTTAGGGTATCCAAACTTAGCTTACCACTGCAAGGACTTACATTCTGTTGGTCTACACAGCCTAGTAATTCACTCTTGAAGTTCTTTACAGATTTCTGGATCGCTTCAGTTATTGATGCATCTGGCGCTAGGGTTTCGCCTTGATTATTCATTTTAATTCTTATCTAATAAACTGGACTCAATTTCTATGTAAATTTCATCTTCAAAAAAAAACCTGCATTCCAGTCAATATATTTTTTATTCTTTTATAAACGAGACGTTTCGGCAAAATCTAATGCCATTTTCAATATTAAAAATACATCAACAATACTAAAATTAACTTTTAAAAAAAGTCATAAGTCAAAAATCTGCAAAAAAAAATAACAAAATCATAAATACGTTATACAATCCAAAATAAAAGCTGTCCCAAAACAGTTAGCAAAAACAAGCTTAGATACCTCATAAAGAAATATTTAAAAATTATTTTTATTTTTCCTCATTATCTTGGGAATTCACTATTCTCCCATGGTCAATTGTCCACTACTGGCTTGAACTTTGATATGTATGGTAATGTGATTTATTATGATTATATTATTTGTACCTTACTGGTATTTAAAAATCTTTATGTATTAAATTATTTTTATTTTTAATATATATATATATATATATATATATATATATATATATATATATATATATATATATATATTTTAGATTTTTTATTTTAAAAAAAAAACAACAACAAAATTCAAAATACATAATTATTAAATTAATTTATTTTAGATTTAAAATTGTCTAATCACAATAAGAAAATTTACAAGTATTATATGGAAAACAGTCAAAAGATATATGAAAAAATATATTGGTAGGTTATTGGGTAAGGTTATAAGTATTCATTACTAGCCTTGCTTTGAAGTTAAAAATCCTATTGTATATTTTTACTTTTTAATTTGAAAACGACGGATGAATATAGTTTGCTTATTTCTCCAGCCTCTTTTCTGTCATTTACTATGCTATTTATATTGTCATTTATATACAGTGCCTCTAAATATCTTCTCTTTATTGTGTTTTTCTCTCTATGCAATATCTTTGGCTTATCAAAATTGAAAGTATGTAAATCTTTTTTACAATGAGTTGATAGTGCTGTATTAGTTTTAGAGGTGGGTTTTAGACTATTTTTGTGATGGTAAATTCTGTTTTTAAGGTGAGTACTAGTGTGGCCTATATAATGCTTGTCACAGTTATTACATCTGAGGTCATATACCACATTTTTGTTATCCAAAAGGGGTGTTTTATCTTTTTGGCTCTCTATTATGTTTTTGATTGGATTTCTGGTTTTGTAAGCCAATTTTATTTCGGATATGTCATAATTTTTAAATGATGGACCAATCCTTTCTGATAGATTTTTTATATAGGTTATGCTTTTATAATTAATTTTATTCTGTTCTGAGTCTGAAAAAATTGGTTCTATTAATTTATGAGCTGTGGTACTATTAGTTATTAAGGGATTTGCATTATCAATTTCTTTATGAAAATATTCTGTGATTCTAGTCTGAGCAGGTATTATATTGTGGGTGTTTTTATTATTGATTGTTTGTTTTGAAAAATTGGATGAATTTTGAAGCGTTTTATTAGTAAAAAATTTATTAATATTTTTTGGTAAATTATTATCTATTGTCCCTTTAATTAAATTAATTTGTTTATGCCAAAATTTGTTGATTTGTTTTATTGGGAAAGCGTTCTTTAAGAGAATTTCAAAAATTTTATTCTTTGTTTCTTTTAAGTGTGCTATGTCTGTCAATTTTATGGACCTGTTTATTATGTTTTGTGCTATGTTATTAATTTGATGCTTTGGGTGATTGGAATAATAGTTTAGTAATCTATTTGAAGTAAATTCTTTCTTATACCATTTTGTTGAAAGGGTGTAATTCATTGGGTTTCTGACAATAGTTATATCCAAATAATTTAAGGAAAAATTTTTTTCTAATTCCTTAGTAAATTTAATATTTTTACTTTGTTCATTTAATGTTTTTTCAAGTTGTTCTAAATTGTCTTTGTCAGTTATAATCAATAAGTCATCTATATATTTTGAAAGGAATATGGGTGGATAATCAATTTTTTGTATAGCTTCTTTAATAATAAAATTAAGAGCTACCCCTGATAAATTTACAGATAATCTACCTCCCATTGGTAAGCCAGCTGTTTGCTTATAAAATTGGTTTTGGAAAATAAAGAAACCATTTTCTGTACAGAGCTTTATTCCCTCAATAAATATTATTTTGCTTTTTATACTTGTATAGGGTTCAATTTGTTCCCAATTTTCGTTAATTAGTTTGTATACTAATTTGAGCGGGATGTTAGGAAACATAGAAATGACATCAAGACTACTAATAATATGATCCGGGTTTAATTTGATGTTCTTTAGTTTATTTTTCAATTCTATTGAATTTTTTATGTCATAATCATTGTTACTATTAAAGTGGTCTAAAGTTTTATTGAGGTAAAAAGCTAAATTGTCAATAGGGTTATTGGTTCCGTCCACTATTGGTCTAAGGGGATTATCTTTTTTATGTACTTTTATGAGGCCGTGTATTCTTGGTATATTGTAATAGTTATTAGATAATTTACTTTTTATTGACTTATCTATGAATTTATATTTTTCCAATTTATCTAAATATTTATTGCATTTTTGGTGTAGTTCTGTTATGGGATTGTTTCTGATAGTTTTATATATATCTTTATTACTGAGTAAGTCTAAAATTTTTTTATTGTATTCATCTTTTGTAATTATTGCCAGTTGTTTAGTTTTATCTGTCTTAACTATGCAAAGATCTTTATTATTTTTAAAGAACTTTTTAGTTTTAAACAAGTCTTTATTGATTAATTTAGTAAATAAGTTAATTGTAGTGTTTGGCTTATTTTTTTCATTATTTATATGATTTAAGATGTTTTTGCTCATAGCATTTCTTAATGCATTTTTATGGTTATCTGAAGTGTCCAAAAAAGTGATTATATTTTCTATCTCGGCTATCATTTGTAAAATATTACTTTTTTTATCTGTAGGGTCGTAATTAAAATTTTCGCCCAAACTTAATAAATTAATAATGTTATTAGGTATTATTTTTGTTGTCAAGTTAATTACTCTATTTTCTGTGAATAAATTATTGTAATAATTAAAAATATTGAATTGTCTTTTAGTAACTTTGCAACCATTATTTATGTTATTAGAGTAAATCGTGGATTTATATTTTTCATGGATATGATGTATACTATAGGGGTTTTTAATTTTTATTTTGTTAGGTTTTTTTGCTTTATTTTCCATATTCTTTAATTTCATTTGTTTTATCTTGCGGTTCCATTTATAACAAATATAAACAAAAAAAAACGAAATATAAACATAATTTAATAATTATGTATTTTGAATTTTGTTGTTGTTTTTTTTTTAAAATAAAAAATCTAAAATATATATATATATATATATATATATATATATATATATATATATATATATATATATATATTAAAAATAAAAATAATTTAATACATAAAGATTTTTAAATACCAGTAAGGTACAAATAATATAATCATAATAAATCACATCACCATACATATCAAAGTTCAAGCCAGTAGTGGACAATTGACCATGGGAGAATAGTGAATTCCCAAGATAATGAGGAAAAATAAAAATAATTTTTAAATATTTCTTTATGAGGTATCTAAGCTTGTTTTTGCTAACTGTTTTGGGACAGCTTTTATTTTGGATTGTATAACGTATTTATGATTTTGTTATTTTTTTTGCAGATTTTTGACTTATGACTTTTTTTAAAAGTTAATTTTAGTATTGTTGATGTATTTTTAATATTGAAAATGGCATTAGATTTTGCCGAAACGTCTCGTTTATAAAAGAATAAAAAATATATTGACTGGAATGCAGGTTTTTTTTTTGAAGATGAAATTTACATAGAAATTGAGTCCAGTTTATTAGATAAGAATTAAAATGAATAATCAAGGCGAAACCCTAGCGCCAGATGCATCAATAACTGAAGCGATCCAGAAATCTGTAAAGAACTTCAAGAGTGAATTACTAGGCTGTGTAGACCAACAGAATGTAAGTCCTTGCAGTGGTAAGCTAAGTTTGGATACCCTAAAAGTGATTTTCAATTTAAACATGAAATTAATTAATGCAGACTCGAAACTGTCATACTTAAAATTGTGTAATGAGAAACAGATAATTCCAAATCATATACTATCACACATTATCAATCTCGAAAACTGTTTTAATAAAAACTTTTTAAATAACACTAAACAGAATAATTTTTTTAATTCAGTAAGTAATAGACTAATAAATTTAGATAAAAAACAGGCATACTGGTTAATTAACACTATAAAGAAAAAACTGCATACTATTTTACATAACCTCAATAACTCAAATAAAAATTTGTACACCCTAATCAATGATATTTGTTATAAATGGAACCGCAAGATAAAACAAATGAAATTAAAGAATATGGAAAATAAAGCAAAAAAACCTAACAAAATAAAAATTAAAAACCCCTATAGTATACATCATATCCATGAAAAATATAAATCCACGATTTACTCTAATAACATAAATAATGGTTGCAAAGTTACTAAAAGACAATTCAATATTTTTAATTATTACAATAATTTATTCACAGAAAATAGAGTAATTAACTTGACAACAAAAATAATACCTAATAACATTATTAATTTATTAAGTTTGGGCGAAAATTTTAATTACGACCCTACAGATAAAAAAAGTAATATTTTACAAATGATAGCCGAGATAGAAAATATAATCACTTTTTTGGACACTTCAGATAACCATAAAAATGCATTAAGAAATGCTATGAGCAAAAACATCTTAAATCATATAAATAATGAAAAAAATAAGCCAAACACTACAATTAACTTATTTACTAAATTAATCAATAAAGACTTGTTTAAAACTAAAAAGTTCTTTAAAAATAATAAAGATCTTTGCATAGTTAAGACAGATAAAACTAAACAACTGGCAATAATTACAAAAGATGAATACAATAAAAAAATTTTAGACTTACTCAGTAATAAAGATATATATAAAACTATCAGAAACAATCCCATAACAGAACTACACCAAAAATGCAATAAATATTTAGATAAATTGGAAAAATATAAATTCATAGATAAGTCAATAAAAAGTAAATTATCTAATAACTATTACAATATACCAAGAATACACGGCCTCATAAAAGTACATAAAAAAGATAATCCCCTTAGACCAATAGTGGACGGAACCAATAACCCTATTGACAATTTAGCTTTTTACCTCAATAAAACTTTAGACCACTTTAATAGTAACAATGATTATGACATAAAAAATTCAATAGAATTGAAAAATAAACTAAAGAACATCAAATTAAACCCGGATCATATTATTAGTAGTCTTGATGTCATTTCTATGTTTCCTAACATCCCGCTCAAATTAGTATACAAACTAATTAACGAAAATTGGGAACAAATTGAACCCTATACAAGTATAAAAAGCAAAATAATATTTATTGAGGGAATAAAGCTCTGTACAGAAAATGGTTTCTTTATTTTCCAAAACCAATTTTATAAGCAAACAGCTGGCTTACCAATGGGAGGTAGATTATCTGTAAATTTATCAGGGGTAGCTCTTAATTTTATTATTAAAGAAGCTATACAAAAAATTGATTATCCACCCATATTCCTTTCAAAATATATAGATGACTTATTGATTATAACTGACAAAGACAATTTAGAACAACTTGAAAAAACATTAAATGAACAAAGTAAAAATATTAAATTTACTAAGGAATTAGAAAAAAATTTTTCCTTAAATTATTTGGATATAACTATTGTCAGAAACCCAATGAATTACACCCTTTCAACAAAATGGTATAAGAAAGAATTTACTTCAAATAGATTACTAAACTATTATTCCAATCACCCAAAGCATCAAATTAATAACATAGCACAAAACATAATAAACAGGTCCATAAAATTGACAGACATAGCACACTTAAAAGAAACAAAGAATAAAATTTTTGAAATTCTCTTAAAGAACGCTTTCCCAATAAAACAAATCAACAAATTTTGGCATAAACAAATTAATTTAATTAAAGGGACAATAGATAATAATTTACCAAAAAATATTAATAAATTTTTTACTAATAAAACGCTTCAAAATTCATCCAATTTTTCAAAACAAACAATCAATAATAAAAACACCCACAATATAATACCTGCTCAGACTAGAATCACAGAATATTTTCATAAAGAAATTGATAATGCAAATCCCTTAATAACTAATAGTACCACAGCTCATAAATTAATAGAACCAATTTTTTCAGACTCAGAACAGAATAAAATTAATTATAAAAGCATAACCTATATAAAAAATCTATCAGAAAGGATTGGTCCATCATTTAAAAATTATGACATATCCGAAATAAAATTGGCTTACAAAACCAGAAATCCAATCAAAAACATAATAGAGAGCCAAAAAGATAAAACACCCCTTTTGGATAACAAAAATGTGGTATATGACCTCAGATGTAATAACTGTGACAAGCATTATATAGGCCACACTAGTACTCACCTTAAAAACAGAATTTACCATCACAAAAATAGTCTAAAACCCACCTCTAAAACTAATACAGCACTATCAACTCATTGTAAAAAAGATTTACATACTTTCAATTTTGATAAGCCAAAGATATTGCATAGAGAGAAAAACACAATAAAGAGAAGATATTTAGAGGCACTGTATATAAATGACAATATAAATAGCATAGTAAATGACAGAAAAGAGGCTGGAGAAATAAGCAAACTATATTCATCCGTCGTTTTCAAATTAAAAAGTAAAAATATACAATAGGATTTTTAACTTCAAAGCAAGGCTAGTAATGAATACTTATAACCTTACCCAATAACCTACCAATATATTTTTTCATATATCTTTTGACTGTTTTCCATATAATACTTGTAAATTTTCTTATTGTGATTAGACAATTTTAAATCTAAAATAAATTAATTTAATAATTATGTATTTTGAATTTTGTTGTTGTTTTTTTTTTAAAATAAAAAATCTAAAATATATATATATATATATATATATATATATATATATATATATATATATATATATATATATATATTAAAAATAAAAATAATTTAATACATAAAGATTTTTAAATACCAGTAAGGTACAAATAATATAATCATAATAAATCACATTACCATACATATCAAAGTTCAAGCCAGTAGTGGACAATTGACCATGGGAGAATAGTGAATTCCCAAGATAATGAGGAAAAATAAAAATAATTTTTAAATATTTCTTTATGAGGTATCTAAGCTTGTTTTTGCTAACTGTTTTGGGACAGCTTTTATTTTGGATTGTATAACGTATTTATGATTTTGTTATTTTTTTTGCAGATTTTTGACTTATGACTTTTTTTAAAAGTTAATTTTAGTATTGTTGATGTATTTTTAATATTGAAAATGGCATTAGATTTTGCCGAAACGTCTCGTTTATAAAAGAATAAAAAATATATTGACTGGAATGCAGGTTTTTTTTTGAAGATGAAATTTACATAGAAATTGAGTCCAGTTTATTAGATAAGAATTAAAATGAATAATCAAGGCGAAACCCTAGCGCCAGATGCATCAATAACTGAAGCGATCCAGAAATCTGTAAAGAACTTCAAGAGTGAATTACTAGGCTGTGTAGACCAACAGAATGTAAGTCCTTGCAGTGGTAAGCTAAGTTTGGATACCCTAAAAGTGATTTTCAATTTAAACATGAAATTAATTAATGCAGACTCGAAACTGTCATACTTAAAATTGTGTAATGAGAAACAGATAATTCCAAATCATATACTATCACACATTATCAATCTCGAAAACTGTTTTAATAAAAACTTTTTAAATAACACTAAACAGAATAATTTTTTTAATTCAGTAAGTAATAGACTAATAAATTTAGATAAAAAACAGGCATACTGGTTAATTAACACTATAAAGAAAAAACTGCATACTATTTTACATAACCTCAATAACTCAAATAAAAATTTGTACACCCTAATCAATGATATTTGTTATAAATGGAACCGCAAGATAAAACAAATGAAATTAAAGAATATGGAAAATAAAGCAAAAAAACCTAACAAAATAAAAATTAAAAACCCCTATAGTATACATCATATCCATGAAAAATATAAATCCACGATTTACTCTAATAACATAAATAATGGTTGCAAAGTTACTAAAAGACAATTCAATATTTTTAATTATTACAATAATTTATTCACAGAAAATAGAGTAATTAACTTGACAACAAAAATAATACCTAATAACATTATTAATTTATTAAGTTTGGGCGAAAATTTTAATTACGACCCTACAGATAAAAAAAGTAATATTTTACAAATGATAGCCGAGATAGAAAATATAATCACTTTTTTGGACACTTCAGATAACCATAAAAATGCATTAAGAAATGCTATGAGCAAAAACATCTTAAATCATATAAATAATGAAAAAAATAAGCCAAACACTACAATTAACTTATTTACTAAATTAATCAATAAAGACTTGTTTAAAACTAAAAAGTTCTTTAAAAATAATAAAGATCTTTGCATAGTTAAGACAGATAAAACTAAACAACTGGCAATAATTACAAAAGATGAATACAATAAAAAAATTTTAGACTTACTCAGTAATAAAGATATATATAAAACTATCAGAAACAATCCCATAACAGAACTACACCAAAAATGCAATAAATATTTAGATAAATTGGAAAAATATAAATTCATAGATAAGTCAATAAAAAGTAAATTATCTAATAACTATTACAATATACCAAGAATACACGGCCTCATAAAAGTACATAAAAAAGATAATCCCCTTAGACCAATAGTGGACGGAACCAATAACCCTATTGACAATTTAGCTTTTTACCTCAATAAAACTTTAGACCACTTTAATAGTAACAATGATTATGACATAAAAAATTCAATAGAATTGAAAAATAAACTAAAGAACATCAAATTAAACCCGGATCATATTATTAGTAGTCTTGATGTCATTTCTATGTTTCCTAACATCCCGCTCAAATTAGTATACAAACTAATTAACGAAAATTGGGAACAAATTGAACCCTATACAAGTATAAAAAGCAAAATAATATTTATTGAGGGAATAAAGCTCTGTACAGAAAATGGTTTCTTTATTTTCCAAAACCAATTTTATAAGCAAACAGCTGGCTTACCAATGGGAGGTAGATTATCTGTAAATTTATCAGGGGTAGCTCTTAATTTTATTATTAAAGAAGCTATACAAAAAATTGATTATCCACCCATATTCCTTTCAAAATATATAGATGACTTATTGATTATAACTGACAAAGACAATTTAGAACAACTTGAAAAAACATTAAATGAACAAAGTAAAAATATTAAATTTACTAAGGAATTAGAAAAAAATTTTTCCTTAAATTATTTGGATATAACTATTGTCAGAAACCCAATGAATTACACCCTTTCAACAAAATGGTATAAGAAAGAATTTACTTCAAATAGATTACTAAACTATTATTCCAATCACCCAAAGCATCAAATTAATAACATAGCACAAAACATAATAAACAGGTCCATAAAATTGACAGACATAGCACACTTAAAAGAAACAAAGAATAAAATTTTTGAAATTCTCTTAAAGAACGCTTTCCCAATAAAACAAATCAACAAATTTTGGCATAAACAAATTAATTTAATTAAAGGGACAATAGATAATAATTTACCAAAAAATATTAATAAATTTTTTACTAATAAAACGCTTCAAAATTCATCCAATTTTTCAAAACAAACAATCAATAATAAAAACACCCACAATATAATACCTGCTCAGACTAGAATCACAGAATATTTTCATAAAGAAATTGATAATGCAAATCCCTTAATAACTAATAGTACCACAGCTCATAAATTAATAGAACCAATTTTTTCAGACTCAGAACAGAATAAAATTAATTATAAAAGCATAACCTATATAAAAAATCTATCAGAAAGGATTGGTCCATCATTTAAAAATTATGACATATCCGAAATAAAATTGGCTTACAAAACCAGAAATCCAATCAAAAACATAATAGAGAGCCAAAAAGATAAAACACCCCTTTTGGATAACAAAAATGTGGTATATGACCTCAGATGTAATAACTGTGACAAGCATTATATAGGCCACACTAGTACTCACCTTAAAAACAGAATTTACCATCACAAAAATAGTCTAAAACCCACCTCTAAAACTAATACAGCACTATCAACTCATTGTAAAAAAGATTTACATACTTTCAATTTTGATAAGCCAAAGATATTGCATAGAGAGAAAAACACAATAAAGAGAAGATATTTAGAGGCACTGTATATAAATGACAATATAAATAGCATAGTAAATGACAGAAAAGAGGCTGGAGAAATAAGCAAACTATATTCATCCGTCGTTTTCAAATTAAAAAGTAAAAATATACAATAGGATTTTTAACTTCAAAGCAAGGCTAGTAATGAATACTTATAACCTTACCCAATAACCTACCAATATATTTTTTCATATATCTTTTGACTGTTTTCCATATAATACTTGTAAATTTTCTTATTGTGATTAGACAATTTTAAATCTAAAATAAATTAATTTAATAATTATGTATTTTGAATTTTGTTGTTGTTTTTTTTTTAAAATAAAAAATCTAAAATATATATATATATATATATATATATATATATATATATATATATATATATATATATATATATATTAAAAATAAAAATAATTTAATACATAAAGATTTTTAAATACCAGTAAGGTACAAATAATATAATCATAATAAATCACATTACCATACATATCAAAGTTCAAGCCAGTAGTGGACAATTGACCATGGGAGAATAGTGAATTCCCAAGATAATGAGGAAAAATAAAAATAATTTTTAAATATTTCTTTATGAGGTATCTAAGCTTGTTTTTGCTAACTGTTTTGGGACAGCTTTTATTTTGGATTGTATAACGTATTTATGATTTTGTTATTTTTTTTGCAGATTTTTGACTTATGACTTTTTTTAAAAGTTAATTTTAGTATTGTTGATGTATTTTTAATATTGAAAATGGCATTAGATTTTGCCGAAACGTCTCGTTTATAAAAGAATAAAAAATATATTGACTGGAATGCAGGTTTTTTTTTGAAGATGAAATTTACATAGAAATTGAGTCCAGTTTATTAGATAAGAATTAAAAAAAATATAAATTAAATTTCTTACCATTAAGGAAAAACTAAAGATAGATATTACATTTTAAAAAATTGTAAGGCACTTAGCCGAAATCATGAGTAGGAAAGACAGCAGATATTTGGAAATATCTACGTATTTTATATATTTCCTACAAGGGCTTTCTAAAAAAAAATCTATTCCAAATAAGGTGACATTGAAGGGCTTTGAAGATTTGGAAAAGAGGGGTTTGTGATTCTAGGTTCTTAAACTAATACCGGATTGTGAAGAAAGTGGGTAGTGTTCAGAAGAGACCATACATCACAAGAGACCACATCACAAGAGACCACACATCACCAAGATACTTTAGTTGTGAATTGGTAGGCAACTACTATAATCCAGTTTTCTCTAGCAGGATCACGGACTGTTGTGTACTTTATACGATCCTGAAATTAATATTAAAAACAAAACTAGCAATCGGATTTTAAAAGATGCATTTTTAATAAGAGATAACTAGTAATTTGACTAATAAGATAAACCGTAATTTCCTATTATTGTAAACAAATAATTTTCCGTCATTTATAAAAACTGGTTCATAAAGATCGTTCCAAGATTTCAACACTGATACAAATAAAATAACGCACTTATTTTTATGGCGTTTTAAATAATAAGTCTTACACTTTGTAAATAAAATAAGCAGTAAATTGAAACAGTGCAGTGTCCAAAAAATACATGAAAGAGGAATGTAAATTCAGATGTTGTTTTGTTCGTTAAAAAAATTAAATATGAATACAATTTCTTCATCAATTTTAAATTATAAGTTTCCATGTGTTTGATAATTGGCAGAAACAATCCATTTATTTATATCCATTTATCACTAAATGCCAAAAGCCAGCTGCCAAAAATTTTTCATGCAAACAAAATAAGCATTTGCAATTTCGAGTTCGAGTAATTGTTAAATATAATTTTACTTTGTTTCATGTCGAAAATAAAATATTAATAACCTCGACTATCCAGGTAAATAACGCCGCAAATATAGAAAAAGTGATAACCTTTCTCAAAGAAAATAATATTTTCAGTAAAATATAATAATCATAGGTTAAATGGAAATAAAAGTTAAACCAAAAAATAATAAAGAACTAAATATTGAACCAAAAGAAGAAAGAGGCTGATAAGTGAATAAATAATGAAATAAACATTTGAACAAAAAGAAGAAAGACGCTAATGACCATAGATGTTGTGCGTCTATAAGCAATAAAACCTAACCTAAAATATTAATTTATGTAATAACCTTTTTATCTTTAAATGTTTGCATTACTTTGATATTTTTCAAATATATAAACTAACAGGATTTAACTATTATCATTGAATATGGCAACAGCAACATTTAAGCCAGTGAGCTGGCGAGTCTTCGTGCAAAGCCACAAGGCAATAAATTTGAGGATTATTTGCGTGAACAGTCACGAGGAGGAAGTAATTCCATGTGCCCGGCTCACGGGGTTCTAGTCCCAATTCATTTGTAATAATTATTTTGCCTTGTAAAATATCCCGATAACTTGGCATACAATGTTTAGAATAGAAAAGTAACTTTATTCTGGGACTATGTCTCTTTAGAATAAAAGATATGAACAGAAAAAAAAACATAATATTTATCATGTGTCATTACTTAAAAAACCTAATTATTCAATAGAGGTATTTGAAAATTCCATGTGAGTTATAAAATAAAAAAATGGGTATTGGTAAAGCAAATCATTCCTATTGTAATTTTGGTATTGAAATTATTTTATCATCGGTTAGAAAATGTTTAAAATCATGAAACTTTTTTGATTTTAACTTATGTCATTCTCACAATACTTCAAGTTCAGCGCCATACAACTCAAAATATGGCTTAATAAAAAACAGCATGTTGGAAATGGAATATCAGGTATATTGCTCCTAAATTGAAAAGCTTAAACCAATACCATTCTAACTGAAGGCTTAGCTCAAAAATGCCAATCTTCGAGTTATGCCGTATTTTGATGGAGTGATCTGGATTAAACTAATATTTAATCTTAACATTTTATAAAAATTACATAAATATTATTTCAAATAGTGCGAACCCTTAGTGGGGCTAGTTCAACCTTTTAAGAAATGAAATTGCATTGATCTCTTACGGCCGATATTCAATTATCTTAAAAATAAATTAAAAATACCTAGTATAACTGTGTGATGCTCAATGTCAAAAATAAAGAAGGCATAGATAAAATTTAACAAGTAAAAACATTTTGTAATTTTAAGTTATTAAGTCACAACTCCAGTACATTAAAGCTTCATTAGTTAATTACATGAGATGAGAGCTTTACTGTAAATCATTTTAATAATTAGATAAAATTCAATATCAAGGCCCACTCGCTACACTGGCACAGGCGATGTTGAAACCCCCAGAGAAACCTATTCCGTTGGAGTCGGCCCAAAATTTTAATTAATTAACTACAGCATTAAATACAACTTCCCTAGACCAGCAGAATTCCTCGGCATCAATAAATTTAAATAATACCAAAATAAAGCCATAAATATTTTAATAACTCCGAATAATACGAATGGAACAGCTGAATCAATTAGTCACCACGTATTCCGCTAGATAGCAATAGTGCGTCGTTGTGAAATGATTAATCAGTTTACTTTATTATAGAGAGGAGTTATTAAGATTTAATGATTATTGTGTAATTGTAATTGTTAAGCTAATAATAAGAAAGAGGATATGATATAGCTGTGGTAACATATTACTACTCCAAAGATACTTATCAATACATTGACATTGACTGGCTCCATAGTCCCATGCCCAACTCTATGTCCATCCCATCAGGCCATCACTGCAAGGGCGGATTTAAGGTGGTTTTTTTGTGTACTGTGAATCCATTACAGTACATACTTATAGGAAAATCAGATGATCATAGTTTTTAAAATAATATGAATAAAATAACAGACAGAACATGGGTGAAACTCTTGTCCATTTCTGGCTGGAATTGCGAAATTACTTCGTTGCGTCCCTTTCACGCACTTGCTAATAGCAAAGCACTGCCGAGCGATCTTTCTCCACCTTACACCAATTAAAGTCATATCTGATGACAGAAGAGCGTTAGAATGAATAGGCTTTAATCCATCAAGACGTTACAACAAAAATTAACACTAATGAAGTGGTGGACGTATTTAGCAGAAAACAAAGAAAACTGTCTTTATTAAACGTGTAATTTTTCTATTGTTTTGATATTTTAATAAACCTTTGAAACCTTTCAATAAATAATTCGAATTTATTTCTAACAGTTATTACTGATTTTTTACCCGTCTGCCCGTTATGCCCCCCCCCCCCCCGAAAAAATCGTGGATCCACCCTTGCATCACTGGACTGTTAATCTCTATCATAAAATGTTAATTGCCTTCTTTAATTAGGGCGATAGGATTTTAAATAGGTAAAATATGTTTTGTATCACTCTTTACTGCTTGTACTGGATAGTGATCAATCTACATCACGAGCCTTGTATCTTTTATTACCATTTCAGCTTATTTGTGATACCGATACTTGAATATGTAATAAAACTATATGGTGATATTACTGATTAGTTCTTTTAATGGCAGTTCTGATCAAATCGAACTACTTTATTATTACCCCTGTTAGTTGTATTCTTTATTCTGATAGGCGAAGTTTGAGCTCAAATTGTGTTAAATTTTGTAATTTTACTTAATAATTCTAACATCTCGCATGCATTATATTAATATGGCCAATACTATTAATGTTTACCAAATTCTTCTCATTTTTTTGGTATTTATATTATACATATTAATATATTACATAATAAATGTTATTTTATATTTATTTTTGAAGTTCTATAAAGCACAAAAATAAAAATATAATAAATAAATAAAAGAATACACTTTATTATAATGCAATTGGGAAAAACCACAATGCAAAGCCTTATGTTTCAAAAATACACCCACTTTCCAATTACAGTTGTATGTTAAACGTCTTGGTGGTGGGGTGCTGTCTCATGTTTGGAGCCTGTTTGGGCTGTTGATCGTTGGGATGTATTGCACCTTTTTCTTCGAGATGTGATTCACATAACCCCCTTTTTTGTTTTTGGTGTCTTGATAATGCCTGAATAGGCGAAACGTCGACTGGTAAGTAGGTGTATTTTTGAAACATAAGGCTTTGCATTGTGGTTTTTCCCAATTGCATTATAATAAAAGAATACACATTATGATTTAATAAATAATAAGTAATAATAATAAATAATAATAATAATTAATTATATTATAATAAATATAATATAATAAATAAATAAAAGAATACAAATTTAAAATAAAAAGAAATTATAAACAAGCAATTTCATTGTTTATATCTAACATAAACTAATATCTATTAGTTGTAATTATCATCGGGTCAAAAGCGTTAAACCTCGTTGTAACTTTGTCTACAAGGTAAAAAATTTTCTCCGTGAACATTTATTTCCGACATTAAAATAAATATACTTGCACAAAATTCATTATACAAAACATAAACAATTTCTTTCAAGGTCATAAAAATTATTTCAAGTATTGAAGGAAGAGTGTCCCGCAATCAAGTTGCAAAATGAGTGAAAGTCGGTCAATAACAATACGGCATTATATT
Source organism: Arma custos (assembly GCA_037127475.1). Classification (NCBI taxonomy): domain Eukaryota; kingdom Metazoa; phylum Arthropoda; class Insecta; order Hemiptera; family Pentatomidae; genus Arma; species Arma custos. Next base: position 116,800,903 of record CM073761.1, on the reverse strand, counting down.
ACATACGTTATAATTCTGACTATTTTTAAATTTAAGTTTATAAATGGACTATATTGCGTAATTTATGGAGTTTAATCATCCGTATAAAATTATCTAGTAACAACTACGGATTGTTTGTTAATTATGCAGAAATAAATAAACATAATGATGGTAATTGATCGAAAAAATTCTTTATGTTTATTTTTTTTTATAAAGAGGTATAAATAATTATAAAATAATCTTTATTGTGAGAATTAAAAACATTAAATATTACTTCATATATGTTTTTAAGTTACTGATTTTTTTTATGATAAATAACATATTACCTTAAACATTTCAGATTGTATTATACAATATCAGCTGCATCAAATGTAAAAGTAATTATAAATTCAATATTGCTAATTTATAGGTTTCCTCTCAATGAAAACGAATGTGGGGCAGAGACTGCCCTTTTCCCAGACAAAATGACGGCTGCTTGCCTCCTTGGCATCTAACTTGAACTAGAGGCCCTATGCAAAGGTCACTTTCCGATATTGTACCTTGTAATGTCAAACATTATGTCTCCAGGCTGGATATCACGGTATTAGTCAAGGTTGCTGATACTCTCGAGAATAACGGGAGGAAGTTATTTATCAATGTTTTATAAATGGTAAGGTAGGTTTAGAACCTGAAATATAATAATAATCAAAAAGGCTTGGTGAACCGGAAGGTTCAATTGCGATACCAACAATCGCTCCTGACTTCTGTCCAAGGATTGACAATTAAATCAAAACCCTTGGATTCATCGATAGTTTCCGCCAATTATAGGTTTTATTCATATAAAAGATGATGTTATTCGAAAAAGATTTATCCCTCGACATCAACATCGCCTGAATCAAGGAATGTCTAAAATTCCTCGCATGATGAAAGATAATTCATCACAGTTCTTCACGTGTATTGTTATCAATAAGTATATTTTAAACTAGCGACAGTTTACCTCGCTTTTTCTCATAGATTGTTTTAGGGTGGGAAATCCTCTCCCCTATGTGGATTAGACTCAGAATGGGTTTTAAGAAGATCGAAGATGCAGTTCATATTGTTTTTGCAGGAAAGGAGTTCCATGTGAAGACAATTGACAGAAAATATCTCTACATAAACCATTCAAATCTTACAGAATGTATTTTTATTTTGGGATTCGACACTCTACCAACTGAGCCACCGAAGTCAACTCTCAGGGTGCACCTACATTGGATCCGATGCGATACGATCAGAATTCGGAAGCAAACCAAATGACTGAAATATATCGAGAGTGCCTGCATTGGATCCGCTCCGATCCGATCCATTTTTATTCGAACAATCCGAGCGATTTAGTCGCTCGTGGAATCAAAATAGTTTATTTATACGAAAGTGCCTACATTGGATCCGATGCGATACTGTACGATCAGTTGCGATTTTCACATTTCAAAATCATTAGTTTTCAATCCGATAAGCCAGCCGTTACCATGTGTGCCAACTTAACCTTTATTGTCTAAAATGTTTATTAAAAAATGTACATTGTAATTTGATAATTAACTATTATATAAATATCCGTCATAAATCAAAATTAAATATTCTCAATTCTCATTAAAATATTTTATTACTTATCTTCATGAACCATTAAATATAGTAGCGAAGGTTATTTTTCCGTTGAATAAAATTATATCTATCAGAAATGTACATAAAAAATATACCTAAATACAATTTTAATTCGTCCAAAAAAATTGGAAACATTAACTTTTGATAAAATTATCATCGTAATGTTTAATTTATTTATTAAACAGTTGGCAACTCTGGGAGGTAAGGGCTTATCTGATTTTTTATACTCGTTTGCAAAGATGAACAACAAAATATCAAAAGAAATAAATATTATCACAATCGAGAAAATTAAATCATTATATAAAACACTAATATATAATAAATTCTATTTTTTTTTTATTGAAAAACAACTAAATTATTTGTTTATAGTCAAACAGCAAGAAAAAATTATTCTAATATAGTAATATTACCTCATTGTTATAACATTTGGTTCTTTTAATTTATAAAATTAAGATTATTTTATTTGGAAGGCAGTGACTAGTTTCACTATCGGATTGAAAAGAATAGAATCGTGTCGGATCTGATCCAGTGTAGGCACTCTCTGCGTATTTCAGTTATTTGTTTTTTCAGCCCACCATCCTATGTGATAGAATAGGATCGCGTCACATCGCATCGGATCCAATGTAGGTGCACCCTTAGTCGGGACAAATCCGTACTCATATCTGATCCCATGTCTCCGTGTTCTCGCAATTTCTGCGATGTAAAACGAGGACGAATGTTCTTTGAAATTACTTTAATTTCAGGATCTTGTTGACTTAAATCATATTACTATTTATATTTTTTTAAATAGAAATATTTAAATATAATATAATATAATATAATTTATGTAAAATAAAATAAAAATATTTAAAAATTAAAACAATTAACAAAAAATCATAAAAAATTACATGCAGAATGTATTTTTATCGTTTCAATTTAGTGCATAGCATAGCCGCCTCTGCCTGCCTTGGTACCTACTTTCAATTCGCTGCAACTGGCCCTGGTTTTTGCTTTTTACTCGATTCTAGTTTGCTCGGTTGTAACCAATACATAATTCTTGTCAACTACTTATTACGTGTAGCAATATCAAAATATCTCATCTTCTTTTCTTCTTCTTCTAACTCAGGCCGCCAGCGGGGCTTAAATCTTTTTTCCAGAGATTCCCAGTTCTGGAGCTGATGGACTTGAGCCGGTAATCCCCATTGAAGGTCCCAAGGACGAGGAAGGAGATGGAACCCCGTAGCTGCTAGCAGGCGTTACCCGCCTCTTGTCACCTCCGCTCAATCGCCACCTTCTTTTTATTTTTTGACTTAATGCAAGGTTCCAGGTCTCGTTCACTCTCATTTTTCAAGTTGGATTAAAAGAGAATTGGAAATAAAACATCTTGCTGTGCCCGAATTGCTTTGAGATGTTCAGGTTATTTACATAGATCATTGCGATAAAACACTTAAGCTATGTGAATTACTAAAATAATTTTACTTCAATTAAAAATTGACAGTTGAATCCGCACAAGTCCTTCACATGAGCCGAAATACACAATGAAAAATAATTTATGATATTTATACAGGAATATTATTATGTTAAGGTGTATTTTGAATTAGCTATAGTATTTTTTCTTCTTATTGGTAATTTTGGAAAGGAACCTTTCCCTAAGTGAGTTTTTTGTCTAAAGTTTCTTTAGACGGAGATTGAAACTGATTATAACATTGAATTTGACAAATTTTATGATTCAAGCATAATTACTATAAATCAACAGTATATTTTTCTGGGCGGAAATTTCAGATCCCCAGGATCTACCTAAGAAAGGTGAAGATACAATAAGATAAAAAACGCAAATTTCCCTTCTAGCGGTGTAGAAGGCGGAGGAGCGGGATCCGGCTGTGGAAGATTGATTATTGAATCTGTTGGTTGGACCCTATGTGTCTAACGACCCTCCTGGTGCTAACCCAGCCTCTACCCCTAATTGTGGGAAAATTTGGCGGTAGAGCGTGATCTCGTACAAATCATCCCCCAGCACAATCGTTGTCTTAGAAGGCGTAGTGTCTACCATGTATTGAATCCAAGATCCTTCACGGGTTGTAATGGTACAGGTAGGTTGCATAAGATATGCTTTATTTTATTCCTACCTACCTCTGATCATTAAAATTCAATTTCATTCAATCAATGGATTAAAAAGAATTTAACCGAGAGCTCGGCGATAATCGAAAAATTTTAAGTACGGCAATTAAACTGTTTTGTTTTGTTCAAATGCGATAAAATAAACCACTTGGAGAAAAAGTACTCAATCAGGAGGGGGAAGGGGGGAAAATAAAAGAAGGCCGTGCCTATCTCAAAACAAATGTACACTTTTGCAACGAGATAATTAACTAAGAGAAAAAGGATGAGGAAACAGGGTGATGGGATAGCAGCCTCCACCAGCCGCCTTATTTGGTACTCACCCGGCTAGCGCTCGAATAAAACCAAAACGAAACTACTTTTTCACGGTCGAAGGGAGATTTCTACCCAGCACAAGAATACGGGTTAGACTTTTAAACTGCCTCATACTACGCCTCTCCTTAGTGGAATAAAACATTCAGGAATTTTTATGGCTTAGTTATATTTAAAAAAAAATGGAAACTATAAAAAGTCATAAATTAGAATTAACGTATGTCATGATATTCACACTAAATCAACAACAAAAAGAGTTTTTATAGAAATGAAGCTACCGTTACCACCCAACTCCCTTAAGCATAACTACCGTGATTATAGTGGGGGGAGGGGAGGGGGGGGAACCAGTTTTATCAGCTTCAATATGGTAAAAATATTTAAATAGATTTTTTTTTAACATTCCGAATTCCCTCTTTCCTTTAAAAATGGTATTTAATAACTTAATTACTAGTAGTTCTTTCAACTGTAGACCTCGTAAATAAATCTAAAATCGCCTCTTCATTGCAGTGTTTAGCAAAGAATCATCAAAGGTGACTGATCCACCAGCCAAACATAATGTGCTCAAATCACAATAAATATTTTCAATTATTTAAAAATAAATGTATGAATGTCATCAAAGGGAGATGTTCAATTTATATGAAATTGATATTTCACAAAATACGATTTGAGTTTCTTTCTGGGGAATATTTGATATAAAAATACTTATGAATGTTGTGCTTACACGTTGGCTCATTTTGGTTCAAATTAATTAAACATCACCATGTAAGATTGTTTCCTTAGGAAAACAGAAGTGTATGAACGGGCCTAAATCGCGTAAATAAATATTAATTCGCCCGCAGTTCCATTTTTACAATTCATTGCCCGAAGTGTCTTTGTTAGTCTAAGCGGAGTTCACATTGTCCCGTCACTTCGGCATTTTCAAGTCAGTATTTTATCAGATATATTCGGTTGTGGCTAAAAAAAAAATCTATGATCTGGTTCCATTAAAGCCTTAAAGGATTGTATCAATCAAAAATAATTCACAGGTCTAACGATGTTACTGAATGTCTTCTTCCTATTCTTCAATCGGCGCAACAACCCATTACTGGGTCCTGGCCTCCTAAAGCAGCTTCCGCCAGCTTAACCGGTCAAGTGCAGCTGCTCTCCTATTCCGTACTCCGAGCAGGGTCCTTGCATCTTCAACACCATCGCAGCTTAGGGCGGCCTCTCGGCCGTGTTCCGTGTAGGCGCTCATTAAGCAGTTTATTTGGGATCTCATCAGTTCCCATCCTTGCTATATGGCCTGCCCAGCGCAGCCTACCAATCCTCACAATTTTTCCGACATCAGGCTCACCAATCAATGAGTACACTTCCCTGTTTGTGCGTCTTCTCCAAACTAAACCTTCCTTTACTGGGCCCTAGATGCGTCTGAGTATCTTTCTCTCAAATGTTTGGAGATCCTTTTCATCAGACTTCGTAAGTACCCAATTTTCTGATGCGTAGGTTAGCACTGGCCGAATTAGCGTCTTATATAATCTTGTTTTTGTAGATCTTGATAACGAGCTACTTCCTAAGTGGCGACGCAGTCCAAAATAGCATCTATTGGCCGATGCTAGTCGCCTCTTTATTTCTGCCGAGACGTCATTGATGGAATTGACCTGAGATCCGAGGTATACAAACTCATCAACCTGTTCGAAAGAGTAATTGCCAATTTGGATAAATCTTTCGTTAATACCTCTTTGTTTACCAGCAGTCATATATTTGGTTTTGTCAGTATTGACAGCTTTACTGAATGTCACCCCGAAAATATAGATCCACTACTCAGTTGCGACGTTGAATCTGTCGTCACAAGTATCTTTCAATGATTTGTGTTTTTCTATTCGATTGCTTAGTTTTCCGCTACTTTTTATTTTATTTAAAAGTTACTTTTTAAAATACTATGTCTACGATACTGGATATCAATATCGTATTTTTCAAAATATTGTTGAACACACTCAATCTTATAAAAAATATATAAACTAATGGGAAAATCAAAATTGAGCCAATCATAAATAATGCCTACCCAACAACTATCCATACGTTATTTATATTCAATAATTTTCTATGTTGACATTGCTACTTAAAAATATAATGAATAGGAGTACAAATGATCTTAGATATGTCTATTCGATTCAAATCGACAAAGAAAAGGCAATTCATTGTTAATTGAGCGTGTTTGAGTAGAGGTGATTACTTTAGAATTAGCGGCCAAACGTGACTGTAGAAAATTTCGCCTGAAATTAAGAACCATTTGCACTGTTCTTCAGCTCCCGATGACTCTATTATTATCCATTTCACAGGAACTGTTTCCTGCCTTGATAGCCACGCCTATTGGCGATGCTACCATCCACACCCACCCCCCTAGTCCATCTTTGTCTTTTTCTTTAAGTTGAGGGGATTGCCCCTATCCATAGTTCATGTACCAACCGGGTGCATACACATAGTGTACTCCCTTCCGGAAAGAGGAAAAAATTGTCATTTCACTGAAAATAGTTTGTTATTGTTGTTATATACAAGAGGAGGAGGACTTGGTACACCAGCGTGCCCCCAACCCCTTAGAAAATTTCGAGGTTCGCCGCTGTTCTGCGTTCACTGTAGCTGAAGCGACTTTTCAGAAAATAATAGAACAAGGATAAGAAACTATTGGGTTGTAACATATGAAATGTCAGTGAAGGTGAAAATTTAAATTATTAGCAAAAAATATTAAACAATACTTTTATTAATCAAAATAGGACCCTTCACTTTCAATACACTTCTCCCAACGTGAAACAAGCATTTCTATCCCCACTCTGTGGAAATTAGGTGTCAAGGAAGAAGCGAAGTCTTGGAAGGCCGATTTCAGGGCATTTTCGTTGTATTTTTTTTTTATTTCTTAAACAATTATCTAAACAACGGAAAAAGTAAAAATCATTTGAAGAAAGGTCCGAAAATATGGTGAATGAGGAAGGACCTCTAAATTCAGCTCCTGAAAAAAAAAATCGGGTGAGCTGCTGGGCCTCGGTTAATACAATAAAAAGACGGCTATCAGATCCGAATGATCTGTGTCTCTAAATTAAGCAGAAATAGAAGAGGAAAAGAACCCCCTAATGAATCAGCACGGTTGACCAATCATAATGAATTGTAGACAGAATTCTAAAAACGGAGACCCTGGATTCCAGCCGGTTTTCCGATATGAATATGAATCATAGTTAAAACGTTTAACTTAGCTTTTATCAAAGTTCGGTTCACATTGAATGTAATACAATAGAACCCGGCATGTTTCTCTTGGTCGGGGATAACACATCGTCGGTTTGGTGGAAGAGTGGCAGAGTAGGTTGATGGAAGGGTATGGATGAAAAGCTTCAATATAGACTGAAATCAAGTACTACTTACAAAAAAATCGCAGTTGAATAATCTATTGGGTCAGTGTAAATTTTTTTTTTTAAACTTTACGAAAATACGAGTATTTTGCAGATGACGGATAAAACATTAAAGTATATTTATTTAATCTTAATTTACTTTTTGATTTTTCAATATTTTGAAAATTCTTAAAGAACCAAAACGAATTAGTAGTTTTTATTTCTTCTGAACGCCGGTTAAGCAGAGTTATACCTTACTTTGAGGTGGAGAGGGTGCGTCAATTTATAAATGTAGAAGCACCAGCTCATGGTCTCAGATGCTAAACAAGAGAAGGTACGTAATGGATGTGCTAATTCAGCAATCTACGTCTTTTAAATGAACCCTAAATAGCAATACATTTGCCAACTTCATAGCCTTCCGCAAAAGGAACCTGTCGAAGCCATACCTGTAAAGATGTTTCCTGCCCACGCTCAGCCATTCTACTAACTGTAAAAGTAAATTAGAGTTGTCAGTTGAACATATGTCAGAGAGTTGGAGTTTGCGGCAGTAAAACAATGACGGATGTGATAGGCCGACACCCGTTTGACAAGGCAGTATGATGACAGATCCACCTACCGCAGTCTCTTGTTGCTATCTCTCTCATCTCTTTGAACTATATTTTTCGAAAATAGTGCCTTCCGCCCAAAAATGCCTACAATAATTAAACATCAACTATTATTGAGATCACTAAGATAAATTCCACTTGATAAATGGCATATGGAAATCCTTATCATATGATTAATACCGTGTACTATATTCATCGTATTTAAAGATTGGAACATTGTTTTTTTAATAAATAGCCAAATACTGATGAAGAAGGTTTAATCGTTTAATGCCTAATAAACACTATATAATGTTATTAAATAGAATGTCCATTAAAATTTCATTTTCAATATTCATTCTACATAAAATTCTTTATGACCTACTGGCCATTCATTTTTGGCCGATTTCCAACTATATCCTGAATTGAAAACATTCACATTAACATTTTCTAGAAAGTATTCCTCTACCACTTAAAACTAAATAATCTCCGAAGGTCGATGGTCAATTATTAATTTAATGATTCCTCCCAAAATGTATTTAGGTATTCAGCTACTTATGAAATCGCTTGTATTATCTACATTTAAGGTAATTGTAATTGATTCCATTTATTCTCTTTTAATTGTATTCTTTTCCTTAAGTAAATAATTGAAGTAAGTTTAATTATCGACTCAAAACGTTCATGAATAACTTCCTACGATTCAAAACAATACTGGATACGAATTCATTTTATAAAAACAACAAAAATTTGGAAAGTGGCCGAGATGAATCGCGAATCCTATCAAGCTAACAAATGACCATCACCAACTCTCAAATTGTGAAATAATATTTTTCTTGGGTAAAGAAGGATTAGGAGAAACATATAATTTGAGACATGATGGTATTTAAATGAAATGAACCGAAAGTTGTAAAACAATCGTGAATCGGGCACGAAACCACCTAATCTTGGCTGAAGAGAAAATTATGGGCTTCATTTCTCTAGAGGAAGTTGAAGTAGAAGGCTATGTTCTGCCTAAGTTTGTCAAAATTTTACAATTATTTTTACTTGAGGGTGGTTTTGAATCTATCTATCTTACAATATTCAATATTCTGAAAATAACTAATGCGCCAAGTGATTCCAGTAAGCTTATAAAACTTGTTGAAACTGCGCAACACTTTGTAATCCTTTTATCAGAGCGCAATAGCAATCAACTATTCGCTCTTTTTAAATAATCAATCATTATCTAATAATAATGACACACACACACACACACACACACACACACACACATAATGAAACCCTACTCAATAGTCTAATATTCTAGCCCGTCAAATAAAATGAAAACTCTAGTCGCTATTAACGAAGCAGACAAATGGGATTGCCGATGCTTAAACACAATAAAAATACGTTAGATCCCTCCCGTTTATGAACATTTCCTTGCTCAACGCTTATTATCCTATAGCTCAGAGGTCATTTCCTCAGTTGGTGGTCTTCCTATGAAACTTTCATAGATTTTCCAATTCTCTGGATGATTATTTGTTAACATTTATCATTAATACACAACATTTTTGTATTGTAAATATGATTTGAGTTTCAAGTTTCAAATTCGATCCGAATGGAGAGGGTAGAACAGTAGGAAACTATCATTGCAATTATATAATTGAAAGCTGTAATTTTTTTTTTATTCGAATTAGATAAACGTGTTAAAACTCTATCTTATTATTATTTTTTTAATTAATTTACTTTATTATTATTTTTTTTAATTTTATGAAAACTCAAAATATATTCATATGGTATATTTATGAAGTTTATTATTCAAACTCTCTTTTCAAAGATAAATGAATCGTTGATATATCATTCTGACCCTTCCTGACACAGGCAACGACAGCAGAATCATATAAATCTACATATCATCATTCTTAATCTCTAATTAATATGCATAAAATAAAAACTAAATAGATCCTCAATGCCAGAGTATATATTATACCGGTATCATGCACATAAAATCTACAAAGATTGTAAAATAAAGAGAAACAAACAGTGCACTTATTCTGAACAAAAGGGTTTTATAGGCTGAGAAATATCTAGAAAAATTTAATTTTTTGGTCAAGGAAAAATATTTGTTTCAGCATTTTAGTTGTAATGGTCTTATTTAATAAATTTTATTGTTAGGGAATTGTTTCTTTTATCCATAAATATCTATTATTACTGTGTTAAAAGTTTTTACTTTTATTAGAAGAATGGGGGAAGGTTGTTAAGCTGTATCCACATGTTGCCCTTCAAACTACCTCATAATAAGCCATTCAACTTATTTTATAGTATTATAGATATTTCATGGAATAATTTATTTAACAAAAAAAAGAATAAATATATGTGTAAATATATATATATATTGTGTTTTAGTCTCGAGTTTCAGTCTTTTTTTTAACTTCTTAGGCCTTTTTTTAACTTTCTTAGTACTGCGATGTTCTTATAGTTATTTTTCTGTTTTTCCTTCTTAGCCCTGAAGATGGCCTACACCGTAGGCTGAAACGTTGGTTAAAAAAAGACTGAAACTCGAGATCTAAAACACAATATAATTTCCATAACAGTCAAGATAAGTAGAAACCTATATATATATATATATATATATATATATATATATATATATATATACAACTTTTTTTTGTTGTTAAATAAATTACTCAATGAAATATCTATAATACTATAAAATAAGTTGAATGGCTTATTATGAAGTAGTTTGAAGGGGAACATGGGGATACAGCTTAACAACCTTCCCCCAATCTTCTAATAAAAGTAAATACTTTTAATACAGTAATAATAGATATTTATAGATAAATGAAATAATTTCCTAACAATAAAATTGATTAAAAATATACAGCTAAAATACTGAAACAAATATGTTTTCCTTAACCTAAAAATTAAATTTTGCTTGTTATTTCTCAGCCTATAAAACCCTTTTGTTCGGAATAAGTGCACTGTTTGCCTCTCTTTATAGTATCATGTGTCAAAATGTCATTTCTCACGTTAACGAACAATTTTTTAGTAATAATTGACAAAATTATAGTTGAGGAGGTAGAAACTCTTACATTTAATCAATACATCAATACTTGATGAGGATTCTCCTGAACAATAAGAAATGATGAACTTATGGAACCCTCTTGTCGTTCATCAGTAACCAACCATCAACATTTTTAAATAGTCTTTGTGAATTATCTACAGTCTAAGAATAAGAGGCCATAACATTCAATGATTATAAACTTTAAGGGGATTAAAAAGAGAGAAAATTGTTTTTAAATGAGGTTAAAAAAAAAATAATGTTTAATTATTTCTTAAGACCGTGGAAAAATTCCAACGAAAAGCCTTAAGTCTCCAAACTAAAACAGAAATAGAAATATCTGTCCAATATTTCGCCCATTCAGGCATCCTCAGGGTAGAAAGAGAATAACAGCAAAACAAAACATGAATAATGCACCCAAGAAACATCCCACCACCTCGAAGGCTCAAAAGCAACTAATGAATCATAAGGAAGGCCACTCGACCCCAGCTGGTTAAGGTTAGATAAAAACAGCTGATAGATACTTCAGAAATTCAAAATTCAATATACACTCACCAAATTTCAAAAAGCACCACAGGAAAAATAAATAATAGCAAACATCACAAAACTTAAGAAGAAAGACCATATGAAAAAATGAAAGTAAAAATGCAAGAAAATTTTTTTATCATAATCAAGAAACCAGTGGACCTACGGCTACTCCACAAAATATATTAATAATGAAAAGTAAAAAAGAGACCTTACAATTACAAATGAGGTACCTTATATTTATTTAACCTTAACCAGCTGGGGTCGAGTAACCTTCCTTATGATTCATTAGTTGCATTTGAGCCTTCGAGGTGGTGGGATGTTTCTTGAGTGCATTATTCATGTTTTGTTTTGCTGTTATTCTCTTTCTACCCTGAGGATGCCTGAATGGGCGAAATATTGGACAGATATTTCTATTTCTGTTTTAGTTTGGAGACTTAAGGCTTTTCGTTGGAATTTTTCCACGGTCTTAACATTTATGTAAGGTCTCTTTTTTACTTTTCATTATTTAATTATTTCAGAGGATTTATTCGATTTACTTTCATATTATCGCGTTTAAGAAAATAGATATAGAATAAAAATGCTTCATAATACTTCCTAATATTTTGAAAAATAAATAGCAAACGCTTATTCCATTCACGTTCACTTATACAGCATATATGTAAACATCATATTTAGTACTAATATTTATTCATATTGTTATATCTTTCTTATACGTTTTCATATTTTATGTCAATACCTGCAATTTTACTAAGTTTTCCATACTTGTATGCCTCACCAGTTTTACATTTTCAACTTTTTTTCATATTGTTTCCTACTTTTTACTTTCTCGATTATATTATTTTTTATATTTTTTTTTACTTTATCACCTTTCTGTTCACACATTATGTCATTTTGTTATCCTTATATATCTCTTATAAACTATCCTATGCAATATCTCTCCTCTTTTCTATACTCTAAATGTTATTCTATGATACTTAGTACTGCAATGTTCTTATAGTTATTGTTCTGTTTTTCCTTCTTAGCCCTGAAGATGGCCTACACTGTAGGCAGAAACGTTGGCACAAGAAATAAATACGTTTTTCATATTTAGTGTTATTATTGACGGCACCCCCAAACTTATTGCATCCTTCATGAAATTTTAGATTTAGCTTCTACATTTAAAATAAAGTATTACGTGTTTTTTATTTTTGAAAATCAACCCCTGAAAGTGTAAAATAGGGGAAATCGTAACATGTTAAGTTAGAGATGTGAATATAAGTAAGCAGGTCTTTACTTTTAAACATAATGACAATGGTATTCAAGATTTTGGAAAATCAACCCCCCCCCCCCCAGCCTGCAATAAGGGACGAAAGTTTGCATGGGACTTACGTCATTTTTAATTTTAGATTTCATTTCTACATTCAAAATAGGAATTAAGAGGTATTTTATTTTTTCGAAAATCAACCCCTAATAGTGTAAAATTAATAAAAAATAAAATTTAAAAACCTCATACAACAGAGAAGTAATTGGCTCTGGTACGATTTAAAAATAATATCAACTGTAAAAAGAAAAGAACAAAGAAAATAATCTAAGATAAGTGCACATTTTGGGTAATTTGATAGCGCAAATCGAAGTTAGGGTGTCCTTAACAGCAATTATAGATTTGACAGTGATCAGGTTGGGCAAGATGCAACCAAACCCTCATCTTCCGAGGCGCGATTTGAAAATTGAGAATTGAAAAGTTTGTTGAAAAAATGAGAAATTAATTTCAGTCTAAAAACAAAACGCATTTCATTATCATATTTTTGCAGTATAAACTAATTTATTAAAATGTATGTTGCTTATAATTTAAAGAGATAAGAGACTGCTGTCGATGAAGACAAGAAGCCCTCTCCCTTTTAAATGAAAACAAACTTTTCCTAGAAAATTACTTACTATTCCTTATTTATTATTGAAAACGATTACAACAGAGACTTTTTTTAATAATTATATAATAATTGAATGGTATAGATTTTAAAGCATGAGCAAAACATTTAATATTTTAAAATTTCTAGGAGGTGTTGGAGGATGGGGGGTGGGATACCCACCCCTACCCTCTTGGAAAATTCCTAATTCCGGCAGTTTATGGAATGGATTCCTAAATGTACAAGATATCTAGAAGCTACAATTGAAGCTCTAGGCGAGCTTTTATTCTGCTCTAGGTATTTTCTATAATAACGCTATGAACTTATCACTAATTAAAGAAATACAAATATTTAATGAAACTAATATGCATAGAAATAGAAATGCAAACAAACCTATACTCGTCGTTTAAAATGGAATATATGCAAATATGCATCAACTCCGCGGGGCGCAGAGCATCCATTAATGAAATCCTAATATAAATGATGATAAAATGAAAACCATCACAAATTATTAATTTACGACAGGGCCACACGGCATCCCTTTTCGTGTCGAAGATTCATCAAAACGAATATCATTAGATGATAAATATTGATGGAGGAAAATGATATTGATAAATGTAAATAAATAAAAAACGAAAAAGTTTTATAACGACCTACTGTAGAAAGCGTAGGGGCGAAGAAATATTTCAAAATAAATTCCTACCAATAATTTGTTAAACCTATAATTTATTAAAATATTAAAGAATTTTTTCAGAGTCATGGATTGGATCGGGGTCATCGTCATAGGGAGATAGAAAGAAAATCCCTCCAATTATTTAAAAACCGAAAAGTTTTCTTTCTGCTTCTCCTTTGATTATCAACATTATCTATTAAGTATTTATATATATATATATATATATATATATATATATATATATATTGTATTTTAGTTCTTGAGTTTCAGTCTTTCTTGAACTTCTTAGGCGACGTTTCGAGACTAGGTTAGTCTCATACTCATGCCCTGACAATGAACAAATGAGCTTTTAGTAAAGACATTAAATAGCACACTAAAATAGATGTAAAATGACCTGTGTAAGTTGTAATAGATCATTACACAGGTCATTTTACATCTATTTTAGTGTGCTATTTAATGTCTTTACTAAAAGCTCATTTGTTCATTGTCAGGGCATGAGTATGAGACTAACCTAGTCTCGAAACGTCGCCTAAGAAGTTTAAGAAAGACTGAAACTCAAGAACTAAAATACAATATAATTTCCATAACAGTCAAGATAAGTAGAAACCAATATATATATAATTTTTTTTTTGTTAATAACTGCGGTTTCTGTTGAGATCTTTATTCCCATTACTAATAAAACTTTGGCATCATTCCATCTATAGAAGTCCAAGTTGAGCCCTTAAAAGGGCGTATTTCTCACGTGAGGAAATCGACTAAAGTAATAAAGGTAATATAATTAAGGCTGTAATTGACCCATAAATAAGAATTTTCTTCATAGTATTATAACTTCAAAGTTCCGGAATTGTTCGATTTTTTTTAAATTTTTATAAAATAAGTCTTAACTATGAAACATAATTAAACTAAAAATTTTAAACACCGAAACATTAATTTCAGTTGTAAAGGTCGACCAAAATTGTTTGAAACTTTAAAGATTTCCCCTATCTCATTAATTGTTTAATAACGTGCAACAATATAAATTTTTGTATCGTAAAAAATAAAAAATATCGGCAACTTAAATAAAATATAAAATTAAAGGGGGGTGTCGCAGAGGACTGTAAGGTAAGTCCCTCGCCAGGGATCAAATCGGGTGAGTCCAATTTGAATTCGAAAATCCTATATAGCAATAAAACATGAATTAATAAAATAATATACAGTCAACAAAACAAAACTTTTTTGTTTTTGAGAATTTATGAGAACTTATAACGCAATCTTCCTTAGGATCGTTTGCTAAATTTATATCTAGTGTTGGAAGTTTGACAGTCATGTTCACGTTGATCTGCTAAGGTATCCATTTCACATCTCCACAATTGCAAGTTCGTGCGATCAGGTTGCAATAGCTTAAGTTCCTGCATGACACGTCACCTCGCGAGGGAAGGAATACAGAATATTGAATGGCCTGTAATTTCGGTTTATGTACTAATGCATAAGATTTGTTAATTTTGAGCAATTAGTGTACGCATTTAAAAAACTTCATCCAATTAAGGATTCTTCATTCATTTAATACGTATTTTATTTATCTTATTTATTCCGGTTCTTTTCCAGAATAAATAAAATATTTTCCCGCCAATCTTTCATTTATTGATACTTGAAATATATATAAATGTAGGCAGACATAATCTATAAAAATGAGCCAACGTATAAAAAGATACGCAAAACAATTTCTTCATTGCGATTCCAACTCCTAAGAACAAAGCCTTAAATCTGTAAAATATCTAACCAGTCAACATTTCAACAATTTATACATCTAGAAGACAGTTTGCTGTAACTGATTGATGAGCCTGCTATCGGCCTGTTGATTTTAGAGGCTCCTCGTCGTAAAACGTCTCGGAATGAGGTTTCTGTCTCTGATTAAGGAGATCTGTTTGCAATGTTCATCTCAGATGTACTGCTACAGATTCTTATTTTTTTTATTTCTGATTTTTAAAATAGTAAAATACAGAGAGAGTTTGGTTAGAAAAAGAAAGTAGATAAGTTTTATGATACTAAACATTGTAATGAAGGTAAAATAAAAAATATCAATAATCAAAAATATGGCCATAAGTCATCACTACATCAAAATATGGACATTTTAACATTTAATTAAAACGTATTTTAGGTAGTCTATTATAGCACATTAGTAGGATTTTCAACCATCAGTTTATTGTGAGCTTTAAAACTTGTAATTTAAGCATTCTTGAGCTTGTTTCTAGTCTTACTATGTAACCGGGAGTAGTAGGCCAGTAAAACAGCGATTTGTAAAATCTTTTTTTTTTTTATTTAATTTATTTATCGATATCTACAACTGTATTACAATAATACAACAAGTAAATAGGCTAAGTGATATATAATGACATGATAATGACAAGTAGAGAAACTACCCACTGGTAGTACTCAAATCAAAGTTCAAGTAAGGAGGTCACGTGGCCATCTTATTTTCAGACGCCTCGGAGGATTATCGGGAATTGAAGAGGAAGCTAGGTTTGAAACTAGAGGGTTTGAGTGGTAATGAAGTTTGTTAGGAAAGGATAGATACCGGGTTCGGGCCAAATCAGCAACAAAAGGGACATTAAGGTCGTTATGGATGAGTTTATTCTTAACAAAATAAGGAGCATTGAGGATTTTACGAAGGATTTTGGATTGTAAGGATTGGATACGAGAGGAATTCGATGGCTTAGTGGAGCCCCAAAGCTCTACTCCGTAAGTCCAAATAGGTCGTATAATGGTCATTTGTAAAATCTAACCTGAATTTTCTCTATTTTATCTAAGTACCTTAATGACCATATTTCACAGGAGTATAATAAAACTGAACGGATTAAACTGTTGAAAAGCGTGGTTTTAAGATCCAAGAAGGTGACCTAGAGGCGACTATAATCTGTTTAACCGAATTCATAGCGATGGCAGCTCTATCCATCATATCTTGACTAGCCAAATGAAAAAGAACCTAGTTTGAGAAAACTATAGCGAGGAAGCGGAATAAGGAAATTGCAGTCTCAATTTTATTGTTGTTGTAGAACAGGGTTTCTTTTTTAAGTCTCCTCGTGTTCTCGCAATAAATTCGCTATAGATTTTTATCGATACTTATTTTGCTATATTCTAGAGATTCAAGGTTTTGTTTTTTGAAGTTTCCCAATTGCATTTTATAATAATATATAAAGCGTTCAGGTTCTAAAGCGGGTACTACAAAAATTCAAAAAGTTACTTCTTCATATTTTTCTCTAAAATATTCAAGTATTTTCATCCCGCTTTTCTCAATCTGCTGGTATTTCTCGAGGCAGTATCCTCGGCCCAATTCTACACAGTTTATAGAGCTGACATCCCAACTCATCCTAAAACTATCCTTACCACGAATGCGGATGACACATGTCTACTATCAGTCAACACTGACCCAGTTATAGCATCTTATTCTCTTCAAACCCAGAAAAATGGTGTCAAAACTGGAGGGTTAAAATAAATTCCCAAAAATCCCGTCAAATCACTTTTAACCTCCGTCTTAAACCAATGACTTCCTGTCCTCCTGTATCGTTTAATAACATCCCACTGATTGCTGTAGAACAAATCCTTTCTTAGGACTACACCTTGACAAAAGATTAATGCTGAATCCTCATACTAGACGGAAACGACAAGAAACAGCACGCCGTTTTAGGCTACTTCAACATTTACTAGACAAACGCTCTAAGCTCTCAATCAGTTACAAAAGACTCATATACATCTTTACTTACGGAATAGATCTTTGGGGATCCTTAAAACTTTATTGGAGTGCTATCAATCAACTCCACAAGTGTGTTTTTTTTTCATGCCCTTTGTTCATACAGCAGATTTACTTGATGTAATATAATTACAGTTGTAAATATCAATAAATTATTCTATTCTAAAAAAAAAAAAACCTCTCAATATTGCTCACGTAATATAAGTTTTTATATATATTAATGAAGCGGTGAGTGAGACAGTAAAATACAGGCTATTCCGGCGGAACCTTGGTTAATTACACATTAATTCTTGACAAGAAAAATAAAGTAAAAAAAAGCTAAGTAGCCGACCTTTCCGAGAAGGGATAAAAAATAAAAAATATGTGGTCTTGGGCCCTTTTCATTACTGTCTACTACCTTGGGCCATTCGGGCATGTATGCATGATATCATTTAAACCATTTGTGATAAAAATCCCAGACTCCAGAGGGCATGTTTTATTTATTTTTTGATCTTAATGATTAAACTAGAAATAGGCAGTTGGTTAGAAATATTAAATTTACAAACTTTTAATTTTCATTCATTCAGGTAATTATTATTACAGTTGATAAATGATACATTTTAAAGTAACAGGACACCTATCGAGACGTAGGGAATGAAAGCTTAGATACATCGATATTTTTTATAATATAAAATGTAACTTAAATAGTGGCCTGGCCTTATGAATTTTTTATTTCAATTTTTAAAGATTTGAACCATTTTTCTAGAAAATATTTGTATTGGTAATTCTATAAAATCGTTACGGTACGTGGTTTGTGGTGCTGTGTATCAAAAAAATACTCGGTACCCAGCATACGATTGTGTAACTTACTATTGGTTTTTTTACATATTGTATAAGTATCTCTACAAGAACTAATTCCAGCAAATAAGCCACACAATTTCCCCAAAACGGTTAAGAAAAGTTGAATAAATGCTTCTTTGAATGTAAGTACCCGGTATTCATTTAAAGGTATTTTTTTACACATCGCTTTATATGCCTCGGGAAATAATCATTTATCTCTTACATTGAACAATTTAACAGTAATTCGAATAATTAAACAAACGGAAACTATTTTCCAGTGCTAGAGCCACTTCCTGGGCTCTCTCTTCATCCAACCGACAAACGTGGCCAAACCACTTTAGCTGTTGGTTTTTATCAAATCCCTTAGCTAGTCACTTCTAATTCTTCTCTAATGCTCTCATTCTTGATACGGTCCCTTCTGGTCTTTCCAAAGACTCTCCGCAAGAATTTCATCTCCGCAGCTGTCGCACGGCTAGCTTGCTTGCATTATAACCCAGCTTTCACTTCCACGAGGGTTATAATGTAAACTGATTTGTAAATGTACATTTTTGTTTCCTGACCAAAATCCCTATGCCCAACTATACTGATGCAAATAGGGTAGCAAATCTGGTTGATGATTGTCCACAAGTAGTTATATTCTTCCACAACTTCAAGTACCTGCTCATTACAGATCAGTTGGGCGTCTTCTTGTTCCACTCTTGATACCACTAAGACTTTGCTAATTATTGACATTCCTATGCGGATTAGTTTTTCCTCCCATTCGACCAGGGCTTACTGCAGCTTGTCTTTTATGTCCGCAATCAATACTATATCATCGCCATAAAATAGTCAATATTTCTTATTTGCCGGTGACCGTCCAGGCAATACGGTTCTTAAATAAACGAGTACTTAAGCTATCGCCCTGCCTCACACATCCCTAACGGAAAAGACCTGGAATCCCTTCCGTTGATCCCCACTACTCCTTTCGCTGCCTCATAAGCTGATTTAATCGCAGTGATAAGATCTGCCACATTTTTAGCGGCCAATTCATCCCATATTTCTCGTTGAGGGACAAAGTAGAATGCTGATTTTAGATCAAGAAATGGCATGTAAATACTCATACTTCTGTCCCATGCTCTTTCTGCTTCGCAATACGAAAATGTGGTCTTGAGTCTGCCTCCCTGGGCGAAATCCAGTTCTTCACTCTCTATTTATATATTCGACTGCAAGCCTTAGTTTCCTTTCTAAGATCGGGGTGTATAGTTGAGCTACCTTTTTTCTGAATTTGGACAGCAATGCTGAACTCCCAATCCTTTGGAACTTTTTTTGTATTCCAAATTACTTGGAGGTATTGTTTGAGAAAGACCCTCAGGAAATGAGACAGCTGAGTAGGGACCGAGAGGCATGGCTACATTGGGTGGAGGCTCCTCGTCGCAATGGTTTAAGAGGAGTCAAAGAAGAAAAAAATCTTTTCACTTTTTCTCTCAAATCTATGAACATAACGTTGTGTATTATTATTGATACCAAGAAAATATTAAATTGTATCTTCCTCTTCGGTGAAACATGTCATTTGCAGAGCTCTAACAAATGGGTTGTGCATACAATTCATCTTCACAGAGAAATGTGAATGATAGTAGCCATTACGAAAGTAGGGACATATCAAGAATTTTGATTTTTTTGTTTCTTTCACAATATGATACAATGACACAATGAAAAATAAGATACGCTACATCAGAACAGGACAAGTTAGGGAGTTGAAAAGGACATCACAATGGAATGGAGGAGCAAATGAAAGAGCATTTAGTTCTTAATATTTTGGCGGCTATTATAACTTTTAATATAAAACAAACAGAAAATTGTTAAAATGGTAAAATAATTAGAAATAAATAATGAAGAAATGTTCTTTTTACATTTAAGATCTCATAAAATTATCACGTTTAGAAATACTAAAATAATTAAATACTCTTTCAGGTTTCCCCGGCCATTATTTATCCACAAAACTTCAGTGGTTTCTGGTTTAGACCGTTTTGCTGAATTTTTCTTCGCCATCGTTAACGTTCTTCGCAATACTAAAATAATGTTTTGGTATTGCAATGCAGGAATTGTGGAGTCCAATTGAGCTGTAGACTCTTTTGAAGGCAATCAAATGCTAAAAAAAACGCCTTTGTATTCAAATCCAATTCTTGAAATTCGTCGGAGGAAGATGCAGCAGCCTAACATGACCGTCATTGATAGCCTGCAATTCCTCAACGTATATTATAGTCTTGGTGCAGAGAAGATAGCAGAAGGAAATTGCTGCAAAATTAGCTATAGGTGTTTTATTTCATCTCTTACAGCATTGTTGTAAAGTTGTACAGGCTGTTAGACAGTCACAAGCCGTACTAGTTGCCAGAATGCTCGCTACTGAAGAATCCATATTTCTTAAAGGGAGGATTTCCTGATGGGATCTAGAGGGAGACTGATTGAACTATTGAGGTCGTGAATGGAAGCCTTCTCCAGATCAATATCTTCCTTAAATTAAAAGCTATTGACGTTTCTTGTTGGAAGTATAATCGACAGGAACACAAAGAGTTTAATAACAGAATGCTGTTTCAGTTCCGGCAGACACTCCTCTGTTTTATAACTTAACTAAACATATATTTTCATATCATCAGTATGTTCTATTTACAATTTTTTCGATTGATCGATTGGAAAGCTTTTAACTTGAACCGTACACCACACGAACTGAATAAATACCCACTTAACGATCGAATAAATGAAAGGAGAGAAAGGTAGGATACCACGTTAATAGCATGACTCACGAGACACGTGAAATTTTGGGAGACCAAGAAAAAGTTGGTCATCATAACCGTGTTGGGGAGAAGAAGAAAAAGAATTGTAAACCACGATTCTCGTCAAGAATGCCATGTTTATGGTGACGACGTTAATTTTATCACATGATGATATCACATATAAAAATAATTTGATAACTAATATTTGTTATGCTCGATGTACTATGCCAATAAAATAGCCCAATACGGAATTGGACTTGAATTTAAGCTCATCGCTAGCATTCAAGACAAATCTGAGGAAGTAGCGCCTTAAAGCCTACATTTGTCTGCCTACTAACGAGACAAGCCTTAGGCCGTTTAGAGACGCGGTCTAAAGAACAGTTCAGGAACAGTCTAAGAGTAGTCTCGTGTAGCGTCCACACTATTATTTGAATTCCGAGACTAATCTTGGTCAATACACCATGAAGAGCATTCCCCTGTGTGGAATGAGTTCTGGCTTCATTATAATTAAAAATGAAAGAACGCGAAAACGTAAACGAACGGCACGCGTTTAATCGTCATGTATCTATATATGTATATATGTGTATGTATGTATATATATATATATATATATATATATATATATATATATATATATATATAATATACATTATTAGATAGGCAGCCATGTCTATCTACAGTTTACATGCGTTTCTCAAAAAATGTATATATATCACAAAAAGACAATAAAACTTTATTTAAAAATAAAAATGTTATGTTATATTATATAGCACGTTTTTTTTTTTATCACAGCTTCTCAAGGAACACAGAAAAAATTCCAAATCACATTTTAAAAACTTACTTAGATGGACGTGCGTATTCGTGAGATACAAAACACTTTTTTCTATCTATTTAATGTAGAAATATTCGGTCAAGAATGTGGTAGGGTAGGGTCGAAAGAACAGGGAAATAAAAGTTTATTTTCAAAGAACTCGAAAAAAAAAAATTACTTTTTAAAAACAACAACCTATGTTGTAAAATTATTTCTAGGAAAGTTTCATAATCGGTATCACATATAACTGCATTTAGCACAGCTTTCACGATCAAGCATTATTAAAAGTAAAAATATTTTTGTCGGCTATAATGACATAAAATAATATAGCATCCTGAAATAAAATAAATATGTGCAATAAATGAATTACAAATTTTACATTAAATAATTAAAAATAAAATATTTTTAAAAAATACTTCCTGAGGTACAAAACATTTTTTTTTTGTTAATATTTTATTTGAAAAGAAAAGACATGATAAGGACCGGGTCTGCGGGTATCCGTCGAGGTACTTAGCCACCTCAGCCATCCTGGTTCGCTTCTCGGTCAGGCATATCCTTTCTTTTCACTGATCCTATATCTCCGTGTTCTCGCAATTTGCGATGTATACACGGGGAGAATGTTCATTAAACATCACTTTTATTTTCGGATCTTGTTGACTTAGGTTATTATATATTATTATAATTCATTTGTTTTATTTTAATGTTAGATGTTATATTTTTTTTAAATATTTTAATTGAAAAGAAAAGACATGATGAGGAGCGTTGCTTAGAACACGCCTCTGAGTGAGTGTAGCCTTAAAATGTTGTTGCAAGGAAAAGGTTCATTTCATTCCATCTTGCTAGCAACCCGCTACCTCGATAAACCGCTCTTCCATTATCGCAACTGTTTAATGTTGATTGCAACAGTTATCTGTTTCGCTTATTGAAAAATTAACTTGGTACTAAGCATCCCACACCTATGCCTGTCACAAGGTCTGACAGCCAAGCGGGCGATTCAGCTTACTCCAACTCATTGCAAAACTATCCACAAATTTAAACAATAACAATTGAGAATTAAATATAAATAAATGAAGACATCTTCCCCCCTCTAAAAATAATTGTTTTATGTACAAACATAAATATATATATGTATATAAGCATAACTGAAATTATATAATTATTTTTTGTGCTTATTCCGTAGGTTGCCTGCTAGTTGGTTAGGGTAGATAAAGTCCCCTCAAGTGACGTCACGTTACGTCATTTCTACCTCAAGATCTTATACTATTGTAATCTATAAAACTGGAATGGCTTGAAAATTCACCTCAATAAAACAACGCGACATTTTATTTTAGAATAAATAATAAAGCCAGTAATGGGTAATTCAAGAAGAATAATTCCAACTGGCATAATTTCCTGCAATATGAGATGGCTATCATAAACTTCATTATATGTAAAGGAACAGGACATTTTTCAAGATTCTAACTCCAAAATAAGTGCATATTGGCTAGGTTAAATATCCTAGGTTACTGTTTTATAGAATAATAGAAAATAGAAAAATAATTATATTCTGGAATATCAAGAATAACAGGAATGAACAAAATTTAATAAAAAAATATATTGTTTTTTACTTATTTATTGTGAAGAAATGGTGGGGGACATCGCTGATACAGATGAAATCGTGACGTAGAATGATGTAACGTGGCGTCACTTGACGGGACTTTAACTATCCCTACCACCAAGTGGCAACTTGCGGAATAATTACCTCATCATTATTTTTCTTTAATTTATTTTTATCAAATATTTATTCAATTATTCAAAAGCCACACATGGTAGTTTTAAATTATATAAATCAAAACCTGTAATAATTTAATGGGGTCTAGTGTAGGCCACCTCCTATTGGTACATCCCGAGTAATGCAAAAAGACTTAGGATCGGGAGGCTCAAAACCATCAAGTTTATTTTAAGGTCCTAAATATCATATGTCTCCCACAGTTTTCGTAGCATGTATTCTGCATTCTCAAGTTCTTGAGCGGCAATTACCTGATCATCAGCAAACACCCCATTTGCTTAAGTTTTTTATCCCATTCTTTTAAAGCTGTTAAAATTCCAAGTGGTGTACCATGGGTAATGCTAAATGACCTACGATGGGCAGACAATGCTCAAAACCGTATAGAAGGTAACTTGTCCAGGGGAAGGAGACCCCAAAATCACCCTGGTACTCCAGGATGGGGGTTGGTGTATCGGGCCAGCCTCTCGATCATAATTTTTAAAAAAATTTCTAAAGAAACCAAACATAGAAAAGTTAAGGTATTTTGGATGCTGGAATGTACAATGTATATCAACCAAAGTAGATCCTTTGTCTGTAGAGAGTCCATAATTGAAAGCATATTGTTATATGGAGCAGAGACATGGACGATAAGCGCTGCTCGAGGAAAAAGCTACTTGCTACTGAAACGGACTCTAGGATGAGAGCTGCCAGGGTCTCAGAAGAATGAAGGGACCGATTGGAGTGCTGAAGGGAGGAAACGGCGAGGAAGGATACAACAAAGATGGATAGAAGGCATTGAGGAAAATATGGTCTGAGGGAGGAAGATAAAAGATCGAACAAAATGGAAAAGTGAATTAAAAAAAAATTTTGGTTGAAGGAAACTTCAATCTGAGGAAACCCTTAAAGAAAAAATAAATAAATAATTTTAATAAATTCAACTACTACCATTTTTCATTTTTGGTAGTTTTCCAGTTAGCACTAATACGCCGCCAGTTAGCAAGGAGAATATTTCTCGGAATAGTACCAACACTTTTCCTGCCGTAAACCGTTCACTTTCTCCGAAAGAATTCGGTAATTAAAATAAAACCTTTACGTATCCATAAATGTTAATGGATAAAATATCACTCTTTATGGTTGTTCGATTTTCGTGTTTCCCACAGATCTTGATTTCTTGACAGCTGTACTCCATAGTCCCAGGATGGGAGGAAATAGTTACAGCGCAGGTTGGACTTTCGAAAGATGGATGGGAAACTACATGCGGTGAGTCAACGAGAACTTGTAGCCCGCCATCTTACACGCTTCCGTCCTATTTCATTAGCATAATTTCAGGAAAACGTTTTGTTATTCAATATTAATTCTCCTGAATAAAAAAGAACATTTCATGTACTTTGTTTATCGTCCAGTTAACAAGGAACAAATCTGGGCGTGCAAATATCTCCACTTCCTGTTTACTGAGGATCATTATTTACTATTATAATTTTAAAGTATTTAAACATTCTTATACATTTTTTTTATTATTTTTTTTAAACTGGATTTAATTCTTCTATCTTAGGATAAGAGAAATAAAAATGATCCCCCAAGGATTTTTTAAAAATATGACTTTCTATCTATGCTTAAAGTGTGTTATTTTTGGACATTTTATGTTAAATTATGTATATTAATGTAATTATTGTTAATTTAAATTTTTTTTACAAAATTTTTTTAGACTTAATAACTATGTAAAAAAAATGTTAAAGGAATTTTTTAAAATATGCAGAAAAAAAAGATTGAAAATTACACCATAGTGTCGAAACGTCTCGAATAGAGAGAAAATTGAGAATAAACAATGACTGGAAAATGGTTTTTATTTCTCTTATCCTAAAAAAGTATTTAAACATTAAGAGTATCGTGATTTCTACACACAACGTATTTTAAAAATTTTAGAAAATAAATAAATAAATTATCATTGTAATATGAAATAAATGGTAATACAAAAGATTTCTATTTAGCGTAAAAGCCAATCTAAAACAACTCTCAATTTCAGTTGTGATGCCTATCTGAAAAAACTAAGCAGTTAAGTCCGTTAATGTTAGTCTATTAGAATTTTAGATTTTATTTCGTCCATGCTCCACATATTTCTTTAGCAAATCAACTTTTCCCGTTATTAATTCTTTTATTGTCCTAATGCTTAAATTAAAAAAACATTTTTTTTCCGTTCCACAGCTTTCTCTTTTTTTCACTATTTTAACTATTTTTTATTATATATTTTTGTTTTAAAGAGAAAATATTTAAAAATCAAAACAGCTGACCATTAATTATAAAAAATTTTTTTTATTATATATGACTATAAAAAAACACCTGTACCACCACAACCCGTGAAGGGTCTGGGGTTCAGTACATGGTAGAGTCAGTACTGTTTCATGAACAACGGTTGTGTAGGGAGATGATTTATCCTTGATCACGCTCAACCGCTAGATTTTCCCCATTATATTGGGTACCCACTTTTAGATGCTGGGTGAGCCCCAGGAGGGCTCTAGATCCTACATGATCCATTTCCTAAATAAAAGTATGTATGACTATAACTGGTTTTTAATTACCCATTTAATTAAACAATTTTCAAAAGCTATGGTGAACATTTATTTTGTTAAATAATGATGTATTTGTTAAACATCCAATTAATTTAAAATAAAAATAAGATTCTTTTTTTTTTCATTTTATTACAGGACTCTTTCTTGAAAAATCGCTCTCAAATCAGGTAAAATTAGGCTAAAAGTTTCTAGATAAGAGAGGAAAATTCCCCAAGTTTTGGAACTTAGCCATTATTGGAATAAGTCCCTGAGGTTGAGTGCAGATAGGATTCATTTAAAGATTATTTTTTTACATTTGTCTTATATATAACATGTAATGTATGGTAAAAGACCATGATAATCTTGCGCAGTTTTGATCATTAACATTTTTTATTTATAAGCTAGTTATCACGAATTAACAAAGACATTTTTAACCATAAATTTATATTTAATTTTCAACAATAATAGGAATAATATCTGTTAACTATAACTTGATTGTTACCATTGTAAAAGGAGTTACAATCTAAAATTCCATCCGTGGTATTAGCCCTGCAATATCAAACGTTTCTTAGGATTCTTTCTCGACATCGATGTATCCCATGTACGTAGCGGTGATGTCCTGAATTCGACCTCGCCGTTTTCCTCCAGATTAAACGTTGAGTTTAAAATTGGAATAATTCATATCAGATTAATCTTCAATGAACACTGATTCCAGAATATTGCGATTTAAAACAAGCCCACAAAAAAAACAAAGGAAAATTGAAAAGAAATGAATGTACACAACAATAGTAAATGGAGAGCATTCATTAGATTCCTTGCTAAACATTATTTTACACAGTTTTATCGCGTATATAAAAACTCCTTTTGAAAATCAGAAGGGCCATCTGAGGTACACTTTTAACTAGGTACAACGCAAAAATTTTCTTACACGCAATATTACCAAGTAACTTACCAAACAAGTTGAACCAACGTTTTTGTCATTTTATGAATTCTTCATGGGAATTACGTATAAAACTTGACTGATTATTTAAAATTTTAATTTAAAAGTTTAGCTATTTATGACCTAACAATTAGAAGTAGAAGCTTTTGAGATTTTTCTCTTCTTTATAAATTTATTTCAGTGGAATTACCGTATTCACTGTGGTTTTTAATCTATACCTTCCTCTCAATTCATTTAATTTTTATTTATTAAATAATTATTAATAATAATTATTTAATAATTATTATTAATATTAATAATTATTAATTTTACCTTCCTTCTTTTTTATTTTTATATTTATTATAATTTTATTATTTTTATTAAACTTTGCTATATAGTATGAGTATGATACAAACTATATCATAACAATATTATTTATATCCTAACAATTATTTTATGCCTTATTTCGAGCTTTCGCTGTTATATTAGTTGAAATTTTAGCATTTTAGTTAAGTATTTGTAAATGCAAATCCAATGGTACTTTCTTCATCGCTATCATTCCCTATACGGGAAATGTATCTTAAAATAAAATCGATCTTGTGTGTCAAGGTCCGTTCGTGCAGGTGATAGCGGCAAAAAGTAATTGACTCCCGTCAAGTCATGAAAACCAGTATCTCAGTCAATTCTTTAATTAATTAATTTATTGTTTAATATATTCAAAGTGTATTATTGGCTTGAATTTCTATCATTGTTCTTTTTATCTACCATAAATTATTAAGTTATTTTTTAAACTGCATTGACTGTTCTACTTGGCTGTGGCTTATAGCGCTGTCACGGAGACGCAGACGAACCGGATTCGAATCCCGGCCAGGGCAAATTTTTTCACTTGTAAAACAAAAATATAGAAGATATGATGTTAATAATGGAATAAATGATAGGGATCCAGGCAAAATATTTGTATTTACTGTAAAAGCCAATCTAAAAAAAATTCAGTTCTCATACCTATCTGAAAAAACTAAGTAGTCCATTAATATTAGTCAATTATAATTTTAATTTTATTTCGTCCATACTCCACATATTTGTTTAACAAATCAACTTTTTCCATTATTAATCCTTTTATTGTCCTAATGTTTAAATTCATTTTTTTTTTCCATTCCACAACTTTCTCTTGTCGTTTTTTTTTTTTTAAAGACATTTAATTAATTTCAAATAATAATCAGATTCTATTTTTTTTTTCATTTCATAACAAGACTCTTTCTTGAAAAATCTCACTCAAATCAGGTCAAATTAGCCTAAAAGTTTCTAGATAAGAGAGGAAAATTCCCGAAGTTTAGAAAATTAGGCGTTATTGGAATAAGTCACTAAGGTTGAGTGAGGATAGGATTCATTTAAAGATTAGTTTTTACACTTTGTCTGTGTATATATCGCGAGAATTAATCATTTTAAAGAATGGTTAATTAATTAATTAACTATAAGGCTATGGCGGGAGAGAGAATCAAGACCTCCCTTCAGCTATATCTGCTGCGTTGACGGTTCGAAAATATCCTGCACCAATAAAGACAACCATAATTTCTGAGATACACTAACTACAGTTTAGTTTTTATATGTACACTGTTTATATGTACGTAGGGAGTATAGTGCTTACTGCTCGCACCTGAGTGAACACCATTACCGTGGTGTGTACTGCATTCCGTATTTGGTGAGAGTCAACCTTAAATTAGCAAGCTCGGCCCATCTTTTGGGCAAGAATTGCAATTAGTAAAACCAATTATCAAGAAAAGGCTGTAATAATTCTGCATTTTTTCCCTATATCATTAAAACATAACTAGATCTAGTCCGATTTCGTCGGTTCCTTTTGAATTTGAACGAACAAGCATTTAATTACTTTCTTTTTTCCCGTAAGGAAATAAATAACTACCTTTTTGTGAGGCAATAATAGTCCAAGGTCTTGGAAGGAGTGATGAATGAATGAATGATCGACCGATGGGTGGAATTAATGGTACTATCTGTTCAACAACCAAATGCTAGCATTTTTTTGTGGTTGGGGTGTTTTTCATGAGAAGGAAGCTCGAATTCATCTGATAGTCGTCTGAAGTCCTTAATAATCGCCAAATAAACATTATTCCTGTGTTATTCCCATTCATCTGAGAATTTTATTTCGTTACTTGTTAGTTAATTGTAAATGTATTACTTAAAATACAAGTATTTTGGTGGGACTTAAAATATTTATAATAGTTATCCCATTAAACCTCTCCTTTCCCCCTGCGTTCTCCACTGTTTGGTTCATCTCGATATCCAGGACCATTACTCGTTTACCGACATTTGATCAACAAATTCAACCTAAATTCTCAATCACTGATTTATAAAAAAATAACTGAATTTTTTATTGAACCTTATTTTATAAACGAATCCGCCATTGAAAGTAACCCGTGTGGTAAAAAATACAGGACCAGCCATGCACTACATTACTTTCCGAAGATCGGGGCAAATCTTTATTTTAAAGGAACAAAACATTCACGAAAGTTCTCAAGTAATGACAAAATGTCAGCAGCTCGCAAGTTATTGTTTTGCTAAAATTTAAAAAACATATACATGTATGATGGTTTTTGGACACCTCATTTAAAAAAACAAAATACATTGAAGATTGAATTCCCGAATAAGGAAAACCTTCCTCGCTGTTAACAAAAATAAAATGAAATAAAAGAAATGTGTCTGGACAAAATAAGGAACCAATTTTCAAATACTACAGAACTTAAACATTTTTTGAGACTTCTGACAGAGTAACAATGGTAACCTGAATCAACTTACACTGTCGAAGCTCATTTTGAATTGATAATTAAAAAATTCATATCACTGATAAACAAATGTGACAACCTATTATTGTGATGATTTTCTAAAACTATATTTAGTTACATCAGTATTTAATGGGAATTCAGGTTCGTGAACACTATTTTTAAATTCAATAAAATCATCTACTATTAAAAAGAAATGCTTGGATTCTTCATAGAAATGCCGATGTATCTTCATGTGGTGTTCAACTTCTATGTACACGTGGAGATGCATCAGACTATTCTCTTTATTATTTTCTATTTTTTCTTAAACATTTTTAAAAATTGTAAATTGCTCTATGGCAGCTGGTTTATATTAATGATACTCATGCGACAGGTGTCCAAGATATCTACAGTCACTTTTATTATTTAACAGCGGAATATTCTTGAATTGTTTATTAATGCCAGGTTTAAAAAAATGAATGATAACTTGTACGTAAGCTCTGTTCCTTGGTCGAAGGTTATACAAGGAAGTGATAAGGGCTGGGTCGTTGCCGACTGTACAGAACAAGGGGGTTTGCCGACGAATCGGTCTGATGAGTGAGGATCCACGAGTAGCGACCTTTAGCAGGGAGTTATGGGTGCAGTTAATTACCCACTCAGCTAACCCACGCTCATAATTTTAAAATAACTCTGTATCATCTTTTCCAACAATATGTATAAAAAAATAATCAACAATACAACAAAATCAAGGAACAAATTTTATTTTAAAAAAAAACAATCACGTTGTTTTCTTATTGAATAATCTAAATAACCAAACTTTTGTTTTCTTTTCTCACCATCTTTTTCCTGAGGCATTTAAAAGGATTATTTTATCCAAATAATCGATAAAAAATTCGACAAAATATCTAATCTAAAAACCAGAATATCTTGAATCCGCAATTGAAGTACATAATTATTGAGGGTTGAATTATGTGGAATCTAATCATGTTATAGAAATCTCACATCAATCTTAATCTTCATTTAAATGAATTACTTCACTTATTTAATTATTTTAATATTTTATGATGTGTATATGCGAAGGCAAATGAATCACACTAAATTATATTTTTTAAATACATCCTGTAAGTTTAAGATGGTTCAATTTTCGTATCTAGATTTATAATTAGGTGAATCGTAAAATTATAAAAATTTGTTTTGATTTTTGTGATGCCTATATTATTGCCTTAATAAAACAAAAATCGATATTTAATTTTTCAAACTATGAATGAATGAAAAAATCTTACCCTTCATTAATGTAAATATGATTATATATTTTTATGAAATTTGTGCCAAACAATGCAACAAATTGGGGAAATTTGAAACCTATATCTCCAAGTCTCCTCTTGAAGATATAATACAATATAAAAAGCTATTTCCTACAAAAAGTAGAATTTATATTATAACTAAATATATTGTCAATGCTAGGCAAGTATTTTTGTCGAATTTAGGGGAAAAGTGAAAAAAACAAAAAGAAGAAAGAAATAGCAAAAGTTGCTATTTCCCACCTCTCCAAAAAGAGTAAAATTTTATTTAAGAAATTCTAATAAAAAATATATACCAATTAAAGTTTTGAGGATACTGTTAAGTGATTATGTAGCCTGCCAGAGTATCCTTTATCAATTCCGACTGATGTACGTTTCATTCTTAAAATATATCGTTATTCTTGTCACTAATAAAACATGCAAAGAACCAAAACCTTTTCTTAAATATGGTTCATAAGTAATCTAATTCATAAAAAAATTCTGGCTCATTTTCTTTAAATACACTTGACCAAGACTTTATTTCCAATGAGGGAATAAAAATAATTCCAAAAAAAAAAAATTTGAATTTGATGAAAAGGCCTGGGGATAAGTAAGGCATGGAGACTGATATGAAAGCATGAGGGTGAAGAAATGACTTTTGGCTACTTACTTCTTTTGAATTGCGACGATGAAGAAGAGGATGGGTATTGCCGGGGGACAGGAGCGAGATGTAGGCATTGCGAGCAGAACATTCTGGGCAGGGGGCCCTGATCCTACTGCTAGTCCCTCTTCCCCTCCCACCTGTCTTCTGGCCCCTCCTCCTGCTCCTCCCCTCTGTCCTCTCCGCGGCCCATGTCTTCGCTAGGGGAGCCTCTGCGAGACCCCGAAGTGGAGGAGCACGGCGGCGCTCGGTCCCGGCCTACCTCCCCCGCCGGGCCCGCTTCCCCTCAGCTTCCAACTCACTCTCAGGCAGAGTCTTGTACCATTCTTTATCCCCCTCTTCCTCAACAAGAACAAGATCCAATCCCTGACTTCTTCTAGCTGCTAAGCCTAATTTACACCAGTAAGTCTTGAACGATTGGGAATAGGTCCAGTAAATAAGGTTGCCTCAAGTTCTCGTTCCCGAAATTGGGTAACGGTGAAGATTATTAGAAGAGCATTAGCAGCATTCCTGTCCTTCAGAATGTTGAAAAAAATGCATACAAGTTAAAAATTTTGTACTCGGTCTAAACCAGAAGAAATTAACTCTTTTAATTAAGTCTTTTGTAATAATAGTGGCCGTGGAAACCTAAAAGAATATTTAAGTTAAAAATTGTTTCAAAAATATGTTTCGTCAAATATTTTCGTATATTGCTAAACAATGTCAGTGTGCCCTGTCCGTTACGAACATTTGCAATCATCATGGCAATTTTAATTCTGTTTACTACGTTTCTATTAATTGGACCGATGTCAGTCTATACCACTGGTGTGAGTTGTTAAGCCACTTACACCTGTAGTTGTTAACAAGAAGGCATTCTTCTTTCGGTCCGCATTTGCTCCCTATCTTCCTAGACTATAAGTTGTAGTAGTCGCTATCTGTGGATGAGGAATAAAGGGTAAATGTGGATGAGGGATATATTACAATAGGAAATTAAATCAAGCCAATGGAGAGGTAGTTGTTGGCTACTGTTCTTCTTCATGAGTTTCATGTCATTCTGTATTATTTTCCTGTCTGCCAATCTGCTGATTGTCAATCATATGTATTTGTGGATAAAAATAGAATGAGGAAAAAAAATGGCTATCTATTGAGTTTTATTTGATGACCGAGATATTCAACCTTCCTCTTTTTAATTGTAAATGCTATTCCCTCCTCCTTGTTATCCACCGTAGTATATCCGCGTTGGTAATATGATATTTTGAGAACATCTTAAACGCCTCCATCCTTTTCATTAGTGATTCATCTCATCACACATTATTTCCTTGATAATATGACAAGGAAAAATTATAATGAGGCTAGGAAAAACGATAATGAGGTGATTTTTCGTTGAAATTCCACATCTAAATTATTTTAATATAAAAATACTTAAGTTTCTAAATCACGAGAAAGTAACTAACTAGAAAACGATTCGCCAATTCAGGCATCATCAGGGCTTACACGAAAAAAGTAATATTATTATAGATCAAATCTATTATGTTTTACATCAACAGAATTAGAGTTCCTAGGATGGTCAATAAAATAAAAAGATATTTGTTTTTTTAAATGCAAAGCAGTTTAATGACATGTTTATCCCACGTAACATAAAAAATAAATATTATAGCACAATAAATACCTGTCCATGCATCATATTCTTTAAATCTTCAACTGAAAACAACTTCTACTGAATGCATTACCATGATAGGTGGTGACTTTAACGTAGGTATGGGCAGGATACAGCATCAACATATCATAGTTTGGACTCAAAATAATATGATATAATTTGATTGAAGAATTGACTCAAACATAAATAATGCAAATATTTCATTTCAAGTCGACACTATACATATATAAAAACCACTTTGATTCATTTTTACAATTTAGACACTCCATGCCGCATTTTGTATAGCGCTTGTCAATAATTTATTTTTTTTCAATTTATAAATATATAAAAGATCTAATTTAAACTAATTTATCTAATAGACTTCTAGGGGCATGCTTCAGCTGAAGAGATTCCCATAAATGTTTTCCTAGGAACAGAATCAAAAGCTGCTTGTAGGACTAAGAATGGAAGATACATATTCCTGTCTCTCTCCCACGCCTTTTCAAGAATATTTCTCAAGATGAAAATATTATCCTGTGATTGTCTTCCTGGGCGGAACCCAGCTTGTTTCTCCTCCAAGTCACCCTCTACTATTTTACTCTCAGCCTCGATTGGATTTTGTAGACTACTGAAGAGAGACATCGGCCTGTAGTTGCTGCATTCGCTTTGCTTCCCCTTCTTATAAATAGGAATAATAACATTTATTTCTCAATCATTTGATATCCTCTTGTTGTCCCATACCTTCTGAAATAGGATCTGAAAAACTTTCACCATCTCTTGTCCGCCATATTTAATCATTTCTGGTGAGATTTGGTCATATCCTGCAGCATTCCCAATCTTGCAGCTATCATATCCATGGCTCTTTCCACTTCCTCTTCCCAGATAGATCATTTTCATTTTCCTGCATTTCCTCAGTCAGCAACTGAATGGTCTCTGGCAGGTTTTCAGAGAAAACCATTTCCAAATGCCTTTTCCATCTATCAAGGTGCTATGTATTGCCGGCACCATGAAAGGGATGCGGAGTGGGGAAAATGCGTCATGTCGGGACACATGAAAGGGAATAGAACAGACCTTATGGTCACTTTTATGAACACCCCTTATGGAACCTTTATGGTCAAGTTCCTGAGAAAGAAGGAGAGAGAGACTCTGGATACGTACAGCAAGGAGGAGAGATCTTGTGGAAAAAGGAGCCGGCGAACAACTCGGACCGAGAAGATGAAGAGTCACGGAGGTGACAAGAAGAAGACCGACCTGTAACCCTTGGGCCTCCTCGAGGTCCATCCGGCATGTAGTCCTTCGTCTTGAGAGGGTCCCAGTTATCATTCATCCTGACCACGTGGCCAAACCATTTCAGTTGTCGAATTCCCAGAAGCTCTTTTAGTAGGGCAATCGTCTTTCCCGCCACCCTTCGCAAGTACCTCATTTCCGACATGGTAACTTTGCTTTCCTATCTCTCCGTCAATACCCAGCTTTCAGCTCCATACAGCAGTATCTGACTTGGTAAGTATTTCACCGTTCTCATTCATGATATTTCTTATTTCCTTTACTTTTTTTATTTCTCAGGGCTTTGCTTATCCTCCAAAATATTTTAATATTATCATAATAGTCCATGTTTAGAGACTTCCCAAATTCCCCCCAAGACTTTTTCTTAGCTCCACGAACAATAATCTTAGCCTCGTTACTTCTGAGTCTAAATTATTCTAAGTTTTGAGTCGTGCGAGGCGCGTGAAATTTTTTCCAGGCCTCATTCTTACTTTTTACAGCTGCTTTAACTTCTTGGTTCCACCATTTAGAGCGTTTTCCTTTATTACCTAATTGCTTCATTCAACAAACACTACTTGCAGTTGTTAGGACTATTTCTTTCAGCTTGTTCCATACTTCATCAAGTCCCATTTCCAAATCAATGCTTCTTAATCTTTCTTCAAGGAGTTGTGTATACTCTTCGCGCTTCGCGCCATTTTCTATCGCCTTTATATCTTTTGTAGGTTTTGACAGGTTGTTTGCGCTCTCTTAAAATATATATATATATATATATATATATATATATATATATATATATATATATATAAAACATCATTGGCAACAAATACAATTAGGAGTAGTATATAAATTGAAAAAATTACGAAAACAAACAGAAGTTTTTTTTTGTGTAATCATCTTGCTTTCTAGTTTGCACGCTCACTATTGTTACTAATCGGATTGTTTACTAATATTATTTTGATTTTTGCTTATTTCTATAATTACAAGGCTAAAGCCTATGTTACTAAGCGACCGATCTAAAAAAAAAAATTAATTTAATAATTGAGGACTGCTTATGAACGCGTTCATTCATACAAACAGTTCACCTTATTGTAATGGATAAGTTTCTATACTCAATTATGAGCTAATAATATCAGGCTGTCTCTAAATTTACCAATGAGAAATAATCGGGGGTCACTTTATTCATCTCTTAAATCACTAGATGATCCATCAATTCCATCGTTTGTATATGTTTTCGAAAGCAACAACTAATGGCTAATTCAATTCCTAGTTCAGCTCACCGTTAGCAGTGACAAGAAAATATTTGAAGTGAAGTGATCTAGGAATATTAAATACCGACTAGTATTGATTTTATAAACTTACCAACAGTGTAGATTCATTAAGCTCAAGAGAGGCTATGAATGGCAGTTATCCAAAACAGCTAATTATCCTACAAACCCCCCAATAATTTTTTCGTGAGTAAGGGCTAGTTATAGTTGTTTTGCTTCATGAGAGTTCCAAACCACAGGGGAATCTTAGGAATATCAGTTTCCAGATCCAGCAGGCACTCCCGACTCCAGACTTAGGGCCTGTCAATCTTACGATTGTCCATGTACTAATAAATATTAAATTCACTATGAATAGTTGTATACAAGAGATAGGAAAACATTAGGAATATGAGGAAATGTTACTAGGTAAGGTAAGTGATGGATATGATCCAATCCTAGTGAAGAGGCCGCCTTACTAACACTGTTTTAATTCGATAATTAGTTAAATTGATTTATCAAGGTGCATTATTATCTAGAAACACTTCTGTTTACTCAATTATGTTTGAAAGACAAACATAAACTATTTTTTTTCTAATCCCACTAATCTGCAGCAGCCTCGGAGTCGGGCGCCTCAAACCTCTCAACACAAGCCTCAGACTCCCCTTAACAAGGCTCAGACCTCCCAATCCAAGCTCCGGGAATCCCAATCTCAATTCCAGACATCCCATCCTGCAGCCGAACCTCCACGTCAGCAAATTTCTCCCTATCATCCACCATTACGGGTCAAAATGCCGCCCCGCAACAAAAAAATCCGGTCCCATCCAGTCAGAACCCTCAAATGAATTCCCTAAATCAAAATAGAACAAAAATAAATCCAGCTCCACAGATTCAACTCCCAGCCAACCCTCCTTTCCAGATAAATTATCCACCCCAACCTCCAGATGTAAATTCAGTCCACCATCCAACAGACATAAACTTTATCCTTTCTTCCTTCCTGAGAGATCTTCAGGACACCATCAAACCACTCATCGTCCTACTCACAAGACTTATTACCGAAGTTCCATTTAATCTCCCACGATGAGTAAAAAGCCCTTAACTATCCTTTTGTGAAATGCAAATGACCTACTCAATCACCATGACGAACTAGACATATTTCTTCATGACAAACAAATAGATATAGCTTTGCTGACTGAAACCCACTTCACTCAACGTACACATTTCTATATACGGGGCTACATCAATTACAGATCAGACCACCCAGACAACACTTCACATGTCGGATCCTGCATTCTCATTCACAAAACTCTATCTCATTCCCTTGCTCCTTCCACTCCAACTGAGGCTATTCAATCAACATCAGTATCCATAACATCACGCCCTTTCCATATCACACTTTCAGCTGTATACTGTCCTCCCGGTAGTTCCACCTCTCATAACCTTTTAGATTCCCTATTCCAATCTTTTGGACCGCGTTTCATTGCTGGAGGAGACTACAATGCTAAACATCAACGATGGGGTTGTCGAACATCCAACTCCCGCGGAAATATTCTATCTTCTCTTACATCCCCAAAGAGCTACTCAATCCTTGCCCCAAAAAATCCTACCTATTGGCCTACATCCCTTAAAAACGTCCCAATATCCTTGACCTATTTGTTACATCCCAGATTTCCCCCGCACAAGCCAATATTGAATCCTTGGATGACCTTTCATCAGATCATAGTCCAGTCCTCCTTTTCTTGCACTCAAGTTTCGCTCCCAAGCCTTCCCCTCCCAAATTGATTACAGGACGTATTGACTTGGAGGACAAACTGGACTTAAACATTTCACTTAAGACAAAACAAGACATTGATAC
This sequence comes from Arma custos, assembly GCA_037127475.1. NCBI lineage: Eukaryota > Metazoa > Arthropoda > Insecta > Hemiptera > Pentatomidae > Arma > Arma custos. The sequence continues at coordinate 116,762,841 of CM073761.1, read as the reverse complement.
AGCCATAGATAAACTTACATCAATCAGAAACAGTTTGCATGATAACATCACAAATTATACAATTAATAACTATTAACAGGCACATTTGCCACAGCATATTCGTATCTTATTAAGAGAAAAACGCAAAGCAAGATCGAAGTGGCATAGAACTCGATATCCAGCAGATAAAACTATCTATACAAAATTAACTAAGAAACTAAAAGCAGAAATCAAGAAGTTCAAAATTCAAAATTTATTTACCTGGACTGAACATCTTACAACCACCGACAAAACAGTATGGATGACCACCAAAAACTTGTCAAGTTCAAAGAATTTAATCATCCACTCCTTACTGAATCAAATAACTGGACAAGATCTGATGGGGAAAAATCAGTTATTTGGTCAATGTCTTTCCAATATCTTTTATCCACATCCAGATATCATTAACCCAACTCACATTGAATATATAAAAGAAGCTTTAGATGTTCCCCTCCAAATGTCCCTTCCACCCAAAGCGTTCCATCCTTCAGAAATATCCAACATTATTCACAGATTACCTTCCCGCAAAGCTCCTGGGCACGACCTCATCACATCAATCACCTCATATCTTAAAACACCTTCCTAGAAAAGCCATTCTATTTCTTACCTATATATATAATGCTGTACTCCGATCCACATATTTTCCTGGCCTCTGGATGTTATCCATTGTAAAAATGATACCCAAACCTAAAAAAAAAACCAGAATACCCATCCTCTTACCGTCCTACCTCTCTTTTACCTTGCATGGGTAAAATTCTAGAAAAATTGATCCTTAAACGATTGTACCCCATCCTTCATGCCAATCACATAGTACCAGATCACCTGTTTGGATTCCGAGCATCCCACTCCACCATTCTGCAATGTCATCGTGTGGTGGATGTAGTCACCTCTGCATTATAACGTGGATCATATTGTTCGGGAGTCTTTCGTGACATGAAACAGGCTTTTAACCGAGTCTGGTATCCGGGCTTGCTCTACAAAATCCGTAAATTCCTACCCTCTACATACTTTCTCATCCTCCAATCCTATCTCACAAATTGAACTTTCCAAGTAAACCATAACAATGTCTATTCGTCCCTCTTTTCCCAATCTGCTGGTGTTCCTCAAGGTATCCTTAGTCCAATCTTTTATACAGTTTATACAGCTGACATCCCTTCTTCTTCTTCTTTCGCATCACCCTTATGGTGCCTTTCAGCGCAGGGGAGCGTTTAACCAGGACTGTCACTCTTCCCTATTCCTAGCTAGGTTCCTCGCCTGGCGGATATTTTGGCCTCTTTTCCTGCACAAACTTTCGACATATTCCAGATAGGACATTCTAGGGCGACCTCGTGGTCTTCTTCTTTCAAGGATTTAGTCCATCGTCTTCAATGGTTCCCTGTAGTCCTCCATCCACAGAACATGCCCAAACCATTTTAATTGGCGAGCCTCGAGCATCTCCTTCATTGCCACGATCCTGAGTTCCTCCATGATCGTTTCATTGCGGATTCGATCTCTTCTTGTTTTTCCTGAGATTCTTCGAAGAAATTTCATTTCTGCAGCCGTGATTCTACTCTCCAGCCTGTCCGTTAGTATCCAACTTTCGGCACCATACAGGAGCACAGGTAGATATACCGACTTGAAGATGTTGAGCTTCACTTTTCTTCCTACTTCTCGCTTCCCAACAACAGCATTACAGATCTGGTAGTAGACCGAGTTTTTCCATTGATTGTTATTTTTCCAATATTAAATTAAATAATGAAAATAATTAGTAAGCTGACTTTTTATGTTAATAACGAGAAACTGTTTAGATAATCAAACGTCTATCATAAAAAACCTGTACCACTACAACCCGTGATCAGGTCTGGGGTTCAGTAAATGGTGGAGACTGTACTGTTTCATGGGCAACGGTTGTGCAGGGAGGTGATTTCTATCATGTGGAGGAGGACGTCTATCATGGACCCCCCAAATCAGGTTATAGAAAGCCCTTTTCAGAACACTCTTTTTGCATTAATTTATATTCAAATTTCTTAATTCTGGCTAACTTCTTCTTCTTTCTCTTCCTCTTGTGCCTTTCAGCATCGAGGTACCGCATCAACCCAGGATCTCCATCTATCTCTATCTCTCGCCATAATCCTCAGATCCTGCATGTTCTTCCCTCTTGCTAGTCCCAACTTGGAAATGTAGTTGGAGTACGTCTGCCTTGGTCTCCCTCTAGGTCTAGTGCCCACGGGTTTGGCTTCCATTAACTTGCTTGGATCCCTGTCTTGACTCATTCTGTGGGTATGCCCAAACCAATTGAGCTGACGCTTCTCCAGGGTTTCTTTCAGGGAGGCAATGCGTAGTTCCTCTCTAATAGTATCGTTCCGGGTCCTATCTCTTCTTGTCTTGGAAGTTACTCGTCTGAGAAATTTCATTTCGGCAGCTGTTAAACGACTCCAGTCTTTATCCAGGAGTATCCAACTCTCAGCCCCATATAAGAGAACTGGCAAATATACACTTTTGAATATACGGAGTTTCACGTCCTTTCCTACTTCTCTTTTGCCTACAATAGTGTTGCAGATCTGGTATTAAACATTATTTGCTTTTTTAATCCTGTTCGAAATCTCTTGTTCTACTGTCCCATTTCTGCAAATCATTGAGCCCAGGTATGTGAATTCCTCTACGACTTCCATTTTTTGTTCATCACATACAATATGTATATCTTCAGGATTTATTCCCACTTGCAATATTTTACTTTTATTGACATTTATGATCATGCCTTTCCTGGCAAGCTCTGCTTCCCATTCTGTTATCGTCCGCTGCAGATTTTCAGAAGTGTCTGAGATCAGGGCTATATCGTCAGCATATACTACCATTTGTGCTAGTATGGTCCGCATATTCCAATGCCCAATAGTAGTTCTCGCAGTTCTTCTTTTACACATAATTTCATCCATGAAGATTATAAGGAGTAGTGGGCTGAGACTATCTCCTTGTTTTACTCCTTTGTCCATGGGAAAGCTCTTGGATTCAGTGTCATTAATTCTCACTATTTCTTTAGGTTTTTGGTAGCAAGTTTGATTGGCCTGATGGAACTTTCTTGGTCATTAATGCCTTCGGAATTTCCTCTAGAGGAACAGGGTCGAAGGCCGACTTGAGGTCGAGGAAAGCAAGGTATAGATTATTGTTTCTCTCCCATGCTTTTTCTATGATCATACTTAAGGCAAAAATATGATCATGTGTTTGTCGTCCTGGGCGAAATGCTGCTTGCTCTTCCTGGAGATCCTCCTCTACATATGTCCTCAGCTTCTTTTCAAGAATGGAAGTATATAATTTATATTCATCTTTTTAATGGCTGCTTCAACTTCCTCTTCCCACATTACATTTTCATCTTCTTCTTGATCTTGTTTGTTCATAATTTCATTCTGCATTTTTGGGATCTCAGTGGTAAAAGTGTTTGAAAAGTGTCGTGTCCATCTTTCCAAAATGCTTTTCTCCTCTGTTATTATTTCCCCTCCTTCATTTTTCACATTTCGAATGGGTTTGCATTTCTTCCCTCGGATGGCCTTGACCTTTCTCCAGAATTTTTTAATATTCTCCCTGTAGTCTTCATCTAGTTCCTTGCCAAAACTTTCCCATGTGGTCTTTTTGGACTATCCTTTTCCTGGCTAACTATGACTGAATATTAAACATTTTATTTTCTATTTGTAATAATTAGCATACATATCAATAAATAACTCCATAATTATTGACAGACGAGTCATCTTCGACTGAGTAGGGCCAGGTATGTTAAGATATTGGTACTCTCAAGAACAGGGAATTCACTTTCTCAACAACTTTGTAAAAATTTACAGAAATAAACAACACTCTAGTTAGCTCTTTTTACACTGAGCATTTTAAAAATAAAATAAAAAAAATATTACCCGTTCATATGGCAAAGGGTGATCGTGGGGCGGAGTATATAACACTACGTGATGTTATTAATTATAGATTGAAATGATTTCTTAATGTATATTTAATGAGCCCTCCCTGGCATAAGGCCTGATTCCTAGAATAATAAACATGATAAACTACCATTAACAGCTCTGAAATATTGCATTTATTTATTATTTTCGGGAATTCTCCTTAGTGGTTCATCAGTGGCGAAACACAATTCCATAAAAATTAAATTTCAAAATATATTACATTTGAGAAACTCTTCTCATACTAGATAAAAGATAGACATGGATGAACTACAGAAAATTTTAAAAATCGTGTATTGTCAACCAAAATAAATTTTAAATGGACAGGTTTTGCAAGAGCGTTTGTTAGCACACGATCAAATTCTAAGCTTGGAGTTTGAATCATAAAGAGAGGATGGAGTGAATGCAAGAAACCTGTTAGTTTCTATCTTAACTAGCTTTTTATACTCCTCTAGCCTCTCTTCATTATAATCATGTGAAATGCAAATGGACGGGCCTTTTAATTTAATGGGTTTTTCAGGTCATTATTTTTTTTTTATAACGACATAATTGATGTCGTTTAAGAGTTTTTGGATCCCATTTCTCCTGATAAAGTTAAACTGATTTGTTTATAAAGCTACTTATTCCTATCTTATACAAGGATATGATTCCTCCAGAACCAGAACGAACAATTCCCATCAACAACGGTTTTTGCTGTTGGGAGCAGATAGAGAAAATTGTTTAATTTTATGGGATTCATTAATTTGTTAAGTTGTCAAGAACAAGTTATATTTACTAAACGGATACTTCTAATAATTTGTAAACAAATCTTGTTAAATAAATTATTTTTAATTAATAAGCGAATGTATTAGTCAATATATTTCACTAAATACATCTATTTCATTAAATCTAAAAAAATATTAAATAAAAATATATAAATAAAACATAGCCATACTACTGATTAATTCGTAAGGTGTGCAATGAATCGTAACATTTGTATTTGTTAGTATCATTTACGTATTTTATTTGTTGGTTATACCGACATAATACATTTTTTGCCGCCTATTTCTAAGGATCATATTTAATAATGTTACATCAATATACTGGGTGTACGGGAAAATACTTAGTAATTCAGGTTTGGATTCAATGAGTGCCCATACAATATATTAAAGGGAGCCACAAAACATCGGGAGACTGCTTAATGATGATTATATGTGTTATATCGCCGTTGTTACTGTAATAATTTTAATGTAATTAGAATTTACTGTATTTATAATTTTGTATATATCATTTTTTTATTTTTTATTCCAGTTCTTGATATTCAGTCAATAATCAAATCGTTAAACTATCTTTTTGCGGCGTTTGGAGACTTGATTATTCTCCTATTGGTGCCCCAACAATGGGAACAAGGCAGGGGTTTAGTGAATTACAATAAATCGTAAATTACACGGTTTTTCGATTGGTAGGAGCTAGCTGGACAAAATTCTAAAAAAAATTATTGGAATACTGTAAACGATTGTTCTAAACTTAGAAATCCAATATTTGTTTATGCCTGGCACACTTCATTTCGTCAGTAATAGAGTTTAAAGTCATGAACCCATAGAAATTCACTAAATCAGTTGTTCAAAGCTTCATTTCAACAGCACAAAATTATAATGTTACTAATTTTATATGAATCAATTGTTGAATATCGATAATATATTTACTCATAAGTGCTATTTTTCCCATTAAAAAAATCTTCTGATAATTTAAGTGCATCAATTTTTTTTTTAAATGGATGACGGATTTTTCCTCAGATATGGGATATGGGAAGATATGGGAATGACTTGTATCCGATTGTATCCGGGCTAAATTTTATATAGTTCATAGCCGCATCTCTCCCTTCTCTTATTCATCTCTCTCTAAGATGCATTTATAGCGTACACACTCGAGTACAACATTGTTTTTTTAATTTTAGAATACTTATTGTCGAAAAAGGTTTTTTGTTTTTTTAAGAATGGTAGAAACACCCTTATTTTTTATTTTATAGTTCTTTTCAACCAAATTAAATGTTAGAAACTTGGTAGAGGACTCTGAAAAGAATATTAAAATAAGATCAGCTAACTATTCCTCCAAAATTTCTGATAAATGGCGGGAAAATCAAAGCAACGCGCTGTTTCGATTGGTACAAGCTAGGACAAAAGTCATGTTTAGAAATCTGGAATATGGTATTGGAATATTGTAAACAATACTTCAAAACATGGTAATCTAACGTTTAGGCCTGACACACTTCACAGCTTGAGGGTTAGGGCCCAAAGATATCATAGCAATAGAATAAATCAGTGGAATTCAAGGTATCATTTCAACCTCAAAAGTTTATTGTTCAACTACTTTTATAGAACCGATCGTTGAAAATGGATATTAATTTTACTGGTAAGTGCTATTTTTTCGAAGTAAAAAGTCTTCTGAAAATTAAACTATATTATTTTTTTTTTTTAATTGGCCGAAGAATTTTTCCTTATTTTGAAACTTTGAAGTGATGAAAATGCTTTTTACCCATTTGTAAACGGGCTAATTTTTCTATATTTAATAGCTACACCTTTCCTATGAACAATGAGAAACATTTTAGCCTGCACCCTCTAGTACAGCATTTTTGTAGAGTACTTTATTTCGGAAAGATATTTTGTTGAAGAATGTTAGATGCAACCAAAGGAAGAAAGAAACTCTCATCTCTTTCGTTTCTTTCGACCAAAATTAATTTTTAAAACATTACAGAGGACTCTGAAAGGAAAATAAAAATGATTTTGGCAAGCAATTCTTCCAATTTATTATATATCTTATTTAGCATTTATTTACCACGAAACAACTTTAATTAGTTTTTCGATTAAAAATTTTTGGATGGATGAACGATGAGTAGTAGTGTGTATATACATATATGTAAGGGAGTATATATACACACACTTATTTTAAAAATAATTATAGTTTTTTTTGTTTCTTTAATTTCTTAAATTATTTTGTTGTTATTTTGTTTTCCATAAAATATGTATATATGTATATATGTTAATAGTTTTCTTTCTTTATAATAATTGTTATTTTATTTATATTTTTCTTTAATTTAATTCGTTATTTCGAGCCAACTCTTAATTTATATTCATTAATTTTTTATTTTCATTTATTAATTAAATTGTAATTGTAATCTAATCCAAGACATTGTAGTTTATATTTTATTTTCCGTATCACTATTCTAATGGAACTTGTCCTAGAATAAATACGGATTGTTATCAATATAATTATTATATATTATCTTAATTATGCATTGACTTTATTTTAATTTTTCAAATTATTATCCTACCAATATATCTTAAATTCAGTTGGTAATTAATTCAGTTCTAGAATAAAATATTGTTCTAGATTAATCGAGTTTTTTAAATTATTATTATTTAAAGTAGCATTAATAGCAAAAAGTTAATATATCATTAAAATGCTTGAAGACATCAACTGAGTAATAAACGATTTTTAAAATATTAATTTTTTTCTAGAGTAATTGATGCTTTTAATTACAGCCTTGTTGAAATACTGTTTCTAAGTGTAAAAATTGTCTTAAAGACTTCACAAAAAAATATTAGTTCATAAATAACTTACAGGGGTTAACTTTACTCCAGTTAAAAAACTATTTGAAGCACTAGGGCACTAAATTCGACTATGGTTATGTTTTAACTAGAGTTCTTAGCAGAGAGAAAGTCCACTTTGATCAATTGTTAACTGTGACGGCTAGCCATGATGATAGGATGATGGGATAAAAGCGCGAGAAAAGGCAAAAGAACCCAAATTAAACATGAAACTTAAACTGGACTCTATATAAAAAGTCTATTCTAAGAAGCGCCTAATAGAAATATTTATTTATTGTAGTGTGACCAGGTTGTGGGGTTTTTGGCCCAAGGTCCAAATTTATTAAATAAAAAGTCCAAAAAAGTAGGTTGTATTCATAATAAAGTTCGTAACATAATCATTACATCAAGCGGTAACACCAACTACATAACCATAACATTACACCAACACTATAACCAAAACACCAACTACAAATCATAGATAAATAATTAATAAAAAAAACAAAGATTCTATGCAATTTCATTTAAAATTGTAATAGGATGCTTACCGCTGAGCCGCAAAGAAAAGATAAAGTAGACAAATTTGGCGATTACTTGGCCATACAAACCACTGATGTGCATTCGCACGTGACGACAGCCCACAGTAGAGGGAGCTCACTATGTAGAGACATATAACGGACGAACTTAGCGACAAAAAAACAAACTCGTTACAGTAGGAAACGCCTTGTCTCTTTATTTTCCATGTATCGCTATGTTGCGATATCAGATACGTTACACACTTATTTCAGGGATAGCTTGAAGCATCGACCAGCTTGAAGATATCATGATTTCAGTTGTATATATTCTCTTAATTTAATAAAGTAAAAAGAAATTATTATGGCAAGTATTTTTTTAAAGAAAGGATATAGGCGATTTTAATAAGATTCTGGACTCAGTACACAGCCTGTTGAGTTGTATAAACGTTTTAATTGAGCCAATAGAACAAACTATACATATATATATATATATATATATATATATATATATATATATATATATATATATAGAGAGAGAGAGAGAGAGAGAGAGAGAGAGAGAGAGAGATAGTGCTAATTTAGACTAGCGTGCGATTTGTTGAAATTCACTTAACGCCTGCCTTGTTCCCATTGTCGGGGCATCAATAGGAGAATAATCAAGTCTCCAAACGCCGCAAAAAGATAGTTTAACGATTTGATTATTGACTGAATATCAATAACTGGAATAAAAAATATATATACAAAATTATAAAAATTCTAATAACATTGAAATTATTACAGCAACAACGGTGATATAACACATATAACCATCATTAAGCAATCTCCCGATTTTTTGCTCCCCCCTTGAATATTTTGTATGGGCACCCATTGAATCCAAACCTGAATTACTAAGTATTTTGCCGTACACCCAGTATATTGATGTAACATTATTAAATATGATCCTTAGAAATAGGCGGCAAAAAATGTATTATGTCGGTATAACCAACAGATAAAATATGTAAATGATACTAACAAATACAAATGTTACGATTCATTGCACACCTTACGAATTAATCAGTAGTATGGCTATGTTTTATTTATATATTTTTTTAGATTTAATGAAATAGATGTATTTAGTGAAATATATTGACTACGTTCTCTTGTTTCTATTCTTGATTCTCTTGACTAATACCTTCTCTGGCAAGTGAGTGTCAGAGGTGTATTTCACGGTCAAACATAAGAAGCTGGCAGCCTGAGGTCAAATTACTCACAGAATTCTATCAACCTTTCTCCATTTTCATTCTTTTCCTCCTCGCCAAATCTCCCTACCACTTTGCCACCAATTATCTGTCCTACTCGTCCATTCATGTCACCCATCATAAATCTTTTCTTTCTCCTTGGTACCTTATCGATAATGTCTCTCAATAGGTTCCAGAATTCATCCTTTATTTCTGCCTTCATGTCGTTCGTGGGCGTGATACCAATTATCACCAGTTCCCTTGCAAACAGGATCATGTTCTTCTTTATTAATAATTCTTTCATTCAAGTACTCCCAGCCTGTAATATTATTTCTTAGAGTTTTCCTTATCATTATTGACACTCCAGATCTGGCTCTTTGTTTCTTCTTCACGCCGCTCCAAATATGAATGAAGTCTCTTCACCATTCCCTTTCTTTTTAGTCTCTGACAACACCATCACTGTTCAAAATTTGGGGATCCCTTTGAGATGGGGATATTACCAATAATTCTGTTAGCTGGTTGTGTTTTCAATTGATGATAAATGGACTGTATGAAATTGAACATTATTCTTTTTATTGAGGTAATTATGACTATGGTAACAAAAAAATGATAATTAAAATGGCATTACATATTTAAGGTCGGTATTGTTCATATTTTTCTTCTTTATCCGGCCTTCTTCTCTGCTCTCCATTCTCCGGTCTGGGTAGCCCTGGGCTTACTCACAATTCATCATCATATCTTGGGTCGAACAACTCAGAGCCTCTACGTGGGGTGCCATCTTCTCGACCAGAAATTTCCTGATCTCCGCCTTCTAGATACAGTTTACGGCGTGCCGTAAACAAGACACATGAACAACATAACTTAACCTAGGCTAATTTATACAAACAAAAAAAAAGGAACTATCTTAAATTAAATAACATTTCAAATTAAATAAACCTTTTCAAACATACCCCCAACCGTGAAATGCCTCATTTCACCTAAATTTGGAGTGAATGGAAAGCAAACTCATAAAAAAAATATTATAAAAAAAAAAACAAATACATACAAGTAAGAAACTAACTCTTCTAAAAGAAAATAACCTGAATAACTTCAGTGATCATGTCCCTCTGGGAGAGGAACGATCTTGTGTACTGGACGTACAAGGACAGAATTAGCAGTTCGAAGCTTTACTACTCGAACTACTCCATCCTGGCATGACTTCAGTTACTCGTCCGAGAATCCACTGCTGAGGAGATGTATCTCTTTCTCTTAGCAAGACGAGAATACCTTCCGTTATATTAGGGCGGGAGGAAGTCCATTTCGAACGAGTATTGAGGGTGTACAAGTATTCCTGAGACCAACGTTTCCAGAAGTGGCGCAAGGAACGCGTAACTAACTCCCAACGCGTATTCAAAGAAAATCGTTTCACTTCGGTACTTTCAGGAAGAGTGAGAAGGGGCTGTCCAATCAGGAAGTGGCCTGGGGACAAATAATCCAAGTTATCAACCGGAGAATTTGTAATAGAACATAGGGGTCGAGAATTCAGGACAGATTCGATCCGATTTAACAAAGTGGTAAACTCTTCATAAGTGAGGGCTTGGTCTTGCAGAACGGCATGGAGATGGTGTGTTGTAGACCTAATAGCCGCTTCCCACAAGCCTCCGAAGTGAGGGGTAGAAGGAGGATTGAAGCGCCATTCAATCTGAGACGAAGTCAGGTGGTCTGAGATCTCTTGCTGATGGAGGGAGAGGAAAGCATAAAGTTCTCTCAACTTCCTTGCTGCTCCTAGGAAGTTGGAGCCCTGGTCGCTGTAGATACGTATAGGAAGGCCTCGTCGAGCTATAAAGCGGTCCAGAGCTGAGAAGAAGGCATTAGTGCTCAGGGAAGTAACCAACTCTAAGTGGACGGCTTTAGTGCACATGCAGATAAAAAGTGCTATCCAAGCTTTGGACTTAGCAGAATTGCGCCGGCGAGACTCCCTGAGTAAAAACGGACCTCCGTAGTCGACCCCAACCTCCAGAAAGGCGCGAGCTGGAGTAACACGACTGGCGGGAAGATCTGACATGAGAGGTGCTTTAGGTTTTGCTTTCGACTTGTAGCATGGTAAACAATGGAATACACTTTTCCTAATTAGTTGCCGCAAGGAAGGAATCCAATAATGTCTGTGGATAAGAGATTGCATCAGAAGAGGACCACCGTGAAGTGTATACCTGTGATAATAATCACAAAGTAGACCTGCCAAATGGGACCTTTTTGGGATCAATATGGGATGTTTGGTGTTTTCAGGGAGGAGAGCATTTTTTAATCTTCCCCCCACCTTGATAAGTCCATCGTTAGAAAGGAAAGGGTTAAGCTTGCTCAGCTCGCCCTCAATCTGTTGACCTTTTTCTAAAGAAGAAATCACATCTGAGAAGTAATGTCGTTGTTCCAGAGAGATGTACCTATGCAGGGCATTCTTGAGTTCTTCACAGGAGAGGGGATTGCTTGCGTTGGATGATGAACTGCCTTTGATCTTGTATTTTAGAACCAAAATGAAACGTAGAGCATAAGCCATGACCCTTTGAAGTTTGAGAAGAGAGGAGAATTTGTCAAAATATTTCCACGTCTCATTAACCATCGGTGTTGAGAGAAATGATAGGGATTTAATTTCAGATAGAGAGGCTGGTGGATCTAAAACTCTGAGAGGCCATTCGTCAATAGACAACTGCAAAAAGGAAGGTCCTTTCCAATAAATCTCCTTGTCAATTATTTCCTTGGGTGTGAGGCCTCTGCTAACGCAGTCCGCGGGATTTTCCTTCGTTGATACATAGAGCCAACGTGCGTTATCAATATTTTCGTGGATTTGGACTACTCGATTTGCAACATATGTTTTGAGTTGATGTGGAGGCGTCTTCAGCCACCACAGGACGTTGAGAGAGTCAGAAAAACAATATATCTGTTGAATCTGTATGCGACGGAAGAAAACTTGAAGAGTAGACAAAACCTTAGATAATAAGAGAGCAGCGTTTAACTCTAAGCGTGGAATGCTAAGAACCTTTAGGGGAGCGACTTTACTTTTAGCTCTGACGAGTTGAGTATCCACCAGTCCACCGGAGTCTTCCTTCCGGAGATACACTACACATCCGTATCCTTTGTCTGAGGCGTCGGCAAATGAAATTATCTGCAGAGAAGAATGAGAATGACTGAGATAACGTGGCAATGTCACCTGTGAGAGTAGAGGGAGCTCTTGGATGAATGATGACCACAATCTTCTTAGGTCGGAGGGAATGTCATCATCCCAGTCAGAGTGCAACAACCACAATCTTTGGAGAAGACATTTTATCCAAAATATTACGGGAGAAATATATCCGTTTACGTCAAAGATACGTGAAGCAATAGAAAGAATTCCTCGCTTGGTATACGCAGCTTCGAACACATTTACGGCATAACCAAGCTGATCAGATTGAGGATTCCACTTTAGGCCTAGTACCTTTACCGTCTGCGAGTAATCTAAATGTAGAGGTATCTCATGATGTTCCCGTGGAATATGGCTTAACACTTCAGGGCTGTTAGTGGAGAATTTGCGTAGGTCAAAGCCGCCAGAGGAAAACAACAAAACTAACTGGTTGTAAAATTCTAGGGCGTCTTCTACTGTAGCTGCACCTGAGACTATATTGTCCATGTAAATCTCATTCAGAGCTTGAACGGCTCTAGGAAACTTATGACCTTCATCCTTAAAGAGTTGAATCACAGTTCTAATTGCTAAAAATGGAGAAGTTTTGAGACCAAACGGCAAAGTAGTCAATTCCCACTCTTGAACTGGTTGGGAAGGATCAAACCTCCAGAAGAAATGTACGAACTTCCTATCCCTCTCGTTCAGCCCGATACACCTAAACATCTGCTTTACATCACAAGTAAGTGCGATAGGATATGTACGAAAATTATCTATAAGCTGGCCTATATCTGTCTGAAGAACTGGACCAGCAGGCAGGAAATCATTCAAAGAGAGTGATCCGGGAGCATGTTCTGAGCCGTTGAATACCACTCGAAGCTTCGTGGAACTGTTATCTTTAAGGACTCCATGATGAGTAAGAACGTATTCAGCGGGAGAGGATGCAGTTTGTACGTGGTCAGATTGGATGTAGTCTTCCATTTGAGCATGGTAGAGATCTCGATATTCAGAATTCTTAAGGAATCTTCTTTCCAATTTATCTAGTCTTTGCAAAGCAATATCTCTGGTACAGTTCAACGTAAGACCTTGAGTCTTCTTGAAGGGAAGAGAAACTACATAACGACCAAGAGAATCTCGTTGAATTGTTTCTTTATAATGATTCTCGCAGTACTGGTCTTCGGGACTTTCAGGAATTACTGCAGTAACTTCCTCCGTTTCCCAAAATCTTCTAACCTCATCCTGGAGAGTGGGTTGCGCCAAACAGGAGACTGCCAAAGTTTGAACTGCGGACTGGGTAGGAACCTTGCCAAACAGAATCCAGCCCAATGATGTGAGAAGAGCGGATGGCTCACCCTTGATCAATGCCGGAGGATCGCTTAGAATATCTGAATAAACTTGAGACCCAATAAGTAAATCCACGGAGCTTGGCTTATCAAAGTCAGGATCTGCTAAGCTGATACTAGAGAGTCCTCCTTTTACTTTTGCGCAGATTGAGAGGGAAGGACACTTAGAGACAATCTTAGGTAGAACTAAAGACGTGAATTTAAAGACTTCAGAAGTGGACTTCTTGGGACATATCGTACAATCGACTTCAGCAAGAGAGACAGGAAGAGAAGTGTCACCGACTCCAGAGACAGGAACTGATGAACTACGACGTGGTAGTCCGAGCCGATGAGCGAGAGAATTCGTGATGAAATTGACAGTCGACCCATTGTCCACCAAGAGCGTGCAAGGTACCCATATGCCATCTCGAGAGAGAATCCTGGCACGAGCCGTGCTGAGAAGAACTTGCTGATTTGAAGAGGTAGCGCAGGAATGGGACAATGTGCAGGACTCTGCAGCAGAATGATCTTGAGATGAACCTTCCTGCGACTTTGTAGGAGGAGGAGTACTAGCCGTAGGCGTGGATCTATTATTCCTATCTAGATGGATGAGAGTGTTGTGCTTAGTGCTACCACAATGCTGACAACGACCTTTACTCTTACACGAGTCCTGTCTATGGGCCCCGGCACAAGCAAAACACCTTCTGTATTTTTTCAAGAGTTCATATCTAGCTGGAACGTTAGCAGTCAGAAATGAAGAGCAACGTAAAATATTGTGAGGTCCTGAGCAGATTGGGCATTTAATATTCATGGGCTTTTCGTTTTTTGGACTAGTCCGAGGCTGTGATTTGTAATTAATTCCAGAGAAAAAGTTCTGACCACTTTTGGTTCGAATTTGTCCCTTAACATTACGGGAAGTATTATCTTTGCAAAGCTCAGCAACTCTGCACTGAGACTTCATAAAAGTACACAGTTCTTCGAAAGTGGGGATTTTATCATCAGTATATTGTCGTTCAAACAACCTCTGAGAATTTTTATCAATAACATTTAAGGCCATATGAAGCATCATAAAGTCGGACAGATCGGGAATTTTAAGCGCCTTCATAGCTTTAAAATTGTCATCAAAGGTGTCTAGAAAAGCTCTGAAACTATTAAGACTGTCTGTGGTAAGTGGAGGAAATTTAAGGATTTTATTAAACAAGAGACCAGCAACAATCCTTTTGTTCGAGAATCTATCCACTAATTTATCGTAAGCGGTCAAATAGTTTTCCGCTCTAAATTCAATAGAACTAATAGTATTGGAGGCTGGAGGTTCGAGAAGTGTCTTAAGGTGAGAAAACTTAACAATATCCGGCAATTTAGTTTCATGAATTAGGGTATTAAACAAAGAAATGAAAGTCGGAAATTGTTCTATGTCTCCTTTAAACACAGGAATATTAATTTGTGGTAAATTAAATCTTGTATCTACATCAGAACCAGCTACATTAATTTTAGAATCATCTTTCTTAAGAGGTGTAGGAGTTGAAACGCCAATAAGACGGTTTTTAGCTGCTATGATGGCAAAATACAAGTCTTCAAATGAAGCCGTAACTTGGGAAACATTTATTTGTTCTTCTGTAGGAACAGTTGCATTAAGTTCTGATATCTTTAAAATAACTTGGTCGAACTCTTTGAATGTATCCTCCAGTTTCGACACTCTAGCCATAAAAACATCTTGATTATTGGGTAAACTCTTAGTCATATCATAAGTGATTTGTAACCGTAAAAAGAGACGTTCCTTTTGAGTGTTATAAACTTCAAGAGATCCTTTAACTGGAGCCATTGCGAATAATAACAATAACAGGCAAAGGGGTAATTAGCAAAAATTATTCTAACTTTGTATATATAAATATATATATAAATATTATATAATAATGAGATAAATAGCCTGCCAGACCGAAGGGGAAAGCAGGAAAAGAAGGGCAGAACCAAAAAGATAAAAGACGCGAATATACCAAGAATAAAACTAACTCACAATGCAGATAGACATAAAATGGAAAGGTAGAAAAAAAAAAAAAACATTAACAAACATTATTAAAGAAGAGAAAATCACTCAAAACCATGCGTGAAACACAAAAACAGAAAAAAGCTTAAGTGACAATTCCCAGAAAATTCCCATGATGCATGAACACCTGGCTAGTGGAGTGGGGAGAACTGTAACCTGTTCATAACCTACACTCCAAATGAAGGTGAGGCTAACTGATGTGATTGAAGTTAATGTTTTGTTACAATATTGTGAAATGTGTCCTAATATGATGCTAAAGAGTGATGAGATTTCTTAGTGTACCTAAAGTAACATAACTTATTTAAATTTAAAAGGTATACATGCCTGTAAAATACAATTACTATTGAAACACAGTATTAATATTATTCATCATTAGTATCACATATTAAAAGAGTTATTTAGAGATAAACTTCATGTTAAACTATACCTTCAACGTTATGAATCTTTTTTAACAAGTTATTCTTACAGTGGACTTAAAACAATTGAACTATTACATTTTGTAACTATGATATCTTCAATGCAGACAGAGAATTAAATGAAACATAAGTATCTACTAGTGAATTAAATACACATTTTAAACAATTGACTTCTTAAATTCTGTAATTATGATAACTTAAATGCAGATAGAGAATTAAATGAAACTTAAGTATCTGCAAGTGAATTAAATCCTCATTAGAAACATTCAAACTCTTAACAATTTAGAAATCAATAGGTAAACCAGTGCATTGTGTCCATATGAGATTTGATTGTACAAAACCTGAATACATTTTCAACCTTATCCTTTATGCTTGTTGTCATTTACCTTATCTTTAGAACTTACAAGGTGAGTATTTCAGTCATCCCATCCTATTCAAAAATATAAACTTACTCATGAGAAATATCACAACACTATTTATGAGAAGTATGATTGTTAAGGTCCTGTATTTCTAAGAATCTCTCTCAAGCCTATCAACACTTTTAAATGTTAATTGAACACACATAAGACTCTCAAGCACATGCGAGAGTGAGAAAATTGTTGAGAGAAAAAAATAAAAATGAAAAGATACAGTATTTTTACTAATTTTCTCAAGAGAATTAACACTTTTAAATGTTAATTAAACATACATAAAACTCAAGCACATGTGAGAGCGAGAAAATAGTTGAGAAAAAGAAATAAAAATGAAAAGGTACAGTATTTTAAATCATTTTTCTCAAGAGAATTAACACTTTTAAATGTTAATTAAACATACATAAGACTCAAGCACATGTGAGAGCGAGAAAATAGTTGAGAAAAAGAAATAAAAATGAAAAGGTACAGTATTTTAAATAATTTTTCTCAAGAGAATTAACACTTTTAAATGTTAATTAAACATACATAAGACTCAAGCACATGTGAGAGCGAGAAAATAGTTGAGAAAAAGAAATAAAATTGAAAAGGTACAGTATTTTAAACCATTTTTCTCAAGAGAATTAACACTTTTAAATGTTAATTAAACATACATAAGACTCAAGCACATGTGAGAGCGAGAAAATAGTTGAGAAAAAGAAATAAAATTGAAAAGGTACAGTATTTTAAACCATTTTTCTCAAGAGAATTAACACTTTTAAATGTTAATTAAACATACATAAGACTCTGGCACATGTGCGAGCGAGAAAATTGTTGAGAAAAAGAAATAAAAAAATGAAAAGGTACAGTTTATAGGATGGGATGAGTGAATTAATTAACAAAGTTATAGAATGAACCTTCACATGAACATAATTATTTCATTTTGAAAGTTTAGAAAAATCCGGCTCGCTAAGATCAATGTTCAAAATTTGAAATATCCGGCCTGTTAGGACCAATGTTCAAAATTTGGAAAATATCCGGCCCGTTAGGACCAATGTTCAAAATTAGGAAAATATCCGGCCCGTTAGGACCAATGTTCAAAATTTGGGGATCCCTTTGAGATGGGGATATTACCAATAATTCTGTTAGCTGGTTGTGTTTTCAATTGATGATAAATGGACTGTATGAAATTGAACATTATTCTTTTTATTGAGGTAATTATGACTATGGTAACAAAAAAATGATAATTAAAATGGCATTACATATTTAAGGTCGGTATTGTTCATATTTTTCTTCTTTATCCGGCCTTCTTCTCTGCTCTCCATTCTCCGGTCTGGGTAGCCCTGGGCTTACTCACAATTCATCATCATATCTTGGGTCGAACAACTCAGAGCCTCTACGTGGGGTGCCATCTTCTCGACCAGAAATTTCCTGATCTCCGCCTTCTAGATACAGTTTACGGCGTGCCGTAAACAAGACACATGAACAACATAACTTAACCTAGGCTAATTTATACAAACAAAAAAAAAGGAACTATCTTAAATTAAATAACATTTCAAATTAAATAAACCTTTTCAAACACCATCACATCCATTTGGATATTGTTCATCTTTATGAGCAAAGCATCTATTTTTATTGATATACCTTGTACATTCCAGCATCCCAAATACTTCAACCGTTCCCATTGCATTTGTTGTGCCATTTTAATCAGTCCGGCTTTTCTTTGTTTGGTTTCTTTAGCAGTTTAATATTTTTTAATGATGATCGCGGGACTGGCCCGATAAATCAACCCCCAACCTGGAGGACCAGGGTTTTGATTTTGGGGTCTCCTCCTAGAAAAGTTACCTTATCCACGGTTTTGAGCCTTGTCTGCTCATCGTAGGTCATTTAGCGTTACCCAGGGTGCACCAATTGGAATTTTAACAGCTTTAGAAGAATGGGATAAAAAACATAAGCAAATAGGATTAAGGATAGGTAACTGCCATCTACATAATCTACTGTTTGCTGATGATCAGGTAATGGCCGCTCAAGAACATGAGGATGCAGAATATATGCTATGAAAACTGTGGGAGACATATGATAATTGGGGCCTTAAAATAAACTTCAGCAAAACTGAATATATAACCATATATGATCAGGAGGAACTCGTTGTTGAAGAAAATGTCATAAAACGAGTAGATAATTTTAAATATTTGGGCTCTGTAATGGGAAAAAATGGAACACCGGAAAAAGAGATAAAACAAAGGATAATTACAACCCGCAAAGCTATTGGTATGCTCAACTTGGTCCTTTGGAGCAATAATATGACGAAAGATACCAAGAAGCTCAAATACAAGTCCGTAATTGAAAGCATATTGCTATATGCAGCAGAAACATGGACGATAAGCGCTGCTCTAGGAAAAAAGCTACTTGCTAATGAGATGGACTATTGGTGGAGAACGGCCAGAATGACTAATGACTAATGCCGAAATTAGAGAACGGATGCAAATTCAACAAAACGTCCTTCAAAACATATAGAAAAAAAGGTTGGAAATGCATGGTCATCTCAGAAGTATGAAGGAAGAAAGATTATCTTCAGATTTACTATTAGAATCATTTGTTCTGAACATCACTATTCAGGGAGCTCAGAAATGCTCAATTCTACTTCAGGATATCGATGTACTGCACTAAACATTAAAAACAAGAACGGAAATCCTTTACAATAGTAAAAATAATGATGCTGAATAGTGGCCAGGGCACACCAGGCCGCTAAGACTAAGCTTGCAATCTTATTTGGATTTTCAGTTGCCCAATGTGCACATTTCTGCACTTTCCGGGATCTTTAACACTCTCTACTAATGCCTCATTATGCTTCTTCCAATCATTGGAACTGAAAAACTCTTTACACTTAGTTACCCATGCAGACAATTCCTTCAGCTTGCGTACTGCAAGGGCCTGCGGTCTGTATCCACCCTAAATTTATTTCCAAATACGTATGATCGAAAATTTTCGATAGCCTATACCATTCCCAAAGATTTTCTTTCCAATTCATTATATTTCGTCACAGCATCCGTGAGCTACCTGCTCGCATATGATTCAGGACGAT
Source organism: Arma custos (assembly GCA_037127475.1). Lineage (NCBI taxonomy): Eukaryota > Metazoa > Arthropoda > Insecta > Hemiptera > Pentatomidae > Arma > Arma custos. The sequence continues at coordinate 116,743,222 of CM073761.1, read as the reverse complement.
CCCCTTTATCCCCCTCTTTTAACAAAATCATCCTCAACGTGTATTCGCTGGCATCCGTCGTGATAGTGAATAGCTTCTTTTGCCCCGACATAAGGCCGGCCCAAGAGATCCGACCCCATGGGATGGAGAAGTAATGACAAAAAAGTAAGTAATATTTTTTTAATGTATAAAAAAAGAAAAGAAAAATCTATGCCACTAAAACCCGTGAAGAGTCTGGGGTTTATTTTATGCTAGAAGTGATAGTGTACTGTTTCATGGACAACGGTTGTGCAGCGAGGTGATTTGTCCTAGATGATTGATGCTCAACCTTCAGATTTTCCCCCTTATTTTGGGTACCCACTTTATAGAGGTTGGGCGAGCCCCAGGAGGGTCCTCAATCCTATATGATCTATCTTCGGCTGCTAAGAGACTAATTAAAAGTATTTCCAGCAGCGGGATTTGATCCAGGATTTTCAGCATGGCAACTCAGTGCTCTACCACTGAGCCACTCCGCTCCCCCTTTTTAATGAATGGTTTATTAAAATAAACCAAAACGTTTATGTTCCTGTGCTCAATGACTTTATGAAAGACATACATACATAGCTGGTTGTACATCCCGTCACCGAGACTGGGCCTCCTCATATGAAAGACAAAATAAAATAAAATAAAAATGAAATAAAATAGATAAAATTTAGAGAAATTATAAATTAAAATAAAATATAACCAATAAAATAAACAAAATAAAGATAAAATAAATAAAAAGTAAAATAAAAACAAATAATAAATAAAAAGTTGTATTTTTGATGCATTGAAAAAAATGTGAATAACAAAAAATTTTCTAATGAATGACTTATTGTTTTAAAAAATATTTATAGATTTTATTAATAATTAAAAATAAGGTTGTCAGAAACAAGCTGTTTCTATCAGAAAGGAAATGGAGGAATACTCACAATTGGGTTGTTTGGAAAGAAAAATCGAAACTGGAGGGCACGTCATTGAGGCCAAAAGTTGTTCCGTGCGTTCTAAGTATTAAGACTCTTAATTTTGATTCATTCAAAACATGCAACTTCATTTTTTCAGGAAGGTTCTACTTTATTTTTCATTAAATGATAAAAATGGAATAATGTGGAGGCAATCATAGGTGTGATCTCAGTTTGGTTTAGGTGTAGAGAAAAGGGAAGAGGTAAGATTATAAAAGATAAATTATTTTTGCCTGATTGACCAGAAAAAAAAACCTATTTTACTAATCGAACTGTAATGTATATAATCTTGTCTTTTAAGTTTAGGATGACCTCCTATGACTTAAGGTTATATTATGGGGATCAGATTTAGTTTTGCATAGGGCCTACCCTTTTCAAATGAAAACCTTTGGTTTAATAACAGTGGATGTGAGCTTGTGTTTGTATCAGCCAAAGTCTCCTACCTCACTGCTGACACACATAAACACGCCATTCACCCCAAGCGCATTAAAATAAAATCAATAATAAACCCTCCATAAACACGCAGACACTAAACCAATTAAAACCTTTTAAATTAGGCAGGTTGGAATAGAATGTAGGGTACTGTTCTACAAATCATTAGGTCCTCGGTTTGAGACTGTAGTAGATGCATTATATATTATGTTATTAGTTATGAGATAATTCTGTGGAGTCTTTCCTGGATGATTTTACTGTGTCTCACGTAACCTCTATAAATTAGTTTTGTTTTAGATTTTGGGAAAAACTAATGTTTGAACGTAATTTCGGCCAATATTCCTCCATGCACAACTGTTGGCTAAGATATGGTTAATATATAGTATTATGTAATAATATAATAATAGTGTTTAATACAGAGCTTACTATGTATTAAACCCCAATACCCTTTATGGGTGATAATGTTGCTAATATTTTATTTTTCTATTGTAGGGTAAATAATATACACAATAGTCTCCATAGTTCCTATTTTTATTTTTGTGAATTATTTTCATTTATTATGATTTAATATATAATTTAAATATTTATAAACTTTAAATTATACATTATTTTTGGATCGGTATACATTATACAATGCCTATTTTTTAAATTTAATTTTAAATTAAACAACTAGCATAAAAAAATTAGCTATGCGTTTCTTTATTATGTCATTTCGAGAGACATATATAAGAATTTTTAGAGTTTAGGGTGGAATGAATGAGGAAAGTTTTAAGATGTAATCGGAAGATTGTAAAGAAACTATTTAGACGAAACACAGTGACTTAAAAAGGAGTAACCAATTGGCAAAATTAAGATCAACGTGAAATATTCTATTAGTATTATTATCTTTTGGAACGGATGTTAAGAGATAATAGATCAAAAAACTTGACATAGTTTTATTAAGTTTAGGCAAACATCGTCAAAATTCTACCACGCCACTTCAATTCTCACAGTAAATTGGCATTGTACAACACTGGATGACATTGCTGGATAGAGAATTTCCAATAAAACCATCAGGAATTCATCATAATCAGTCCTTTTATGAACCGCTTAAGCGGTGTGAGGAGAAAGTCTATAAAGCCATAGCCTCTGTCGGTCTTCACCTGTACGCCTTCGTGAATTCCACTAAAGTCCTCTTTTTTGGAAGTCTTCCTTTACTTCATCTTCCAACATATATCTGGGTCGTCCTCTTCTTTGTTTCCTCTCTACATTGACTCCAAAAGCCTTGCTTGCTATTCTTCTCGTTTCAATTCGTAGAAGGCGTTATAGCCATCTCAGTCGATTTTCCACTATTAAATCATTGGGTTGTTACATCGAGGTTTGGCCTCATAGTGGAGTTACGGACTCGATCTCATCATCTTTCCCCTCGATCTTTCGGAGAAATCACACAAATGTATGTCGACTGACATTCCTTTGTCAGGGTCTATGAGCACGCGGATTAGTGAGAATTTAAAGAAAATTTGACCTTAAACAGCCACTCCCACATCCCACCTATTTATAAAACCTCTTTTAGTTCCTTCAAGCATTCTTCGCCCATTTATTTGAAGTTTTGAACTTATTCAAGAACTTTATCTTCGTCTCTAATGACACGCATATTTCGCTTTCGTATGATGTATATATATATTGATCTGAGAAAATAATTATGTCATAAACTATGTCATCGGCGAATGCAAGCAGTGAGAAACTCATTCGCCTAATGTTTGCATATCCTAAGGGGAATATTTTCATTCATTATATTGATACAATATATCATTCAATTCAAACTATTCTTCTCGTAGGGCTTCTGTTGCATCTTCAAAATAAAGCACGCATTTGATGTAATAGAATAACTGTATTGAATAACATATTAACAGGCACAAGAGAAATACGTATACAAAGTAAGTATATGTACACAGAACAAATGAACTACCACTACCATGGCGTCCATGTAAACAACTGATGAATCGGTGATATTGTTGTTGACGGACAAGTTTCTTGCTTCATCCAAGTATGAAATCTTGTGAGTGATGAACCGCTGACGGTTTCTGTGGGAGCGACGACCTGGCGGTCATCGTGGCCGAAAGCAGCAGAGCCAGATCGAAGACGCAAGCGGAGAGGTGTGCCAGTCTCGTAGCGGAATGGTGCGTGAGGAGGAAGCTGAGTATGGGCGCAGCCAAGACCCAGGCCATACTCCTCAGAGGCTCCAATGACAGGGCTCACCCTGTCACACTGGACATCCAGGGAGAAAGGGTGAGACTGGGTGAGGAGGTGAAGTATCTGGGCGTGAAGTTTAGAAGAAACTTCTACGCCAATCCTCGCCCGGTATACCCAAAAGATACGGTGACCCTGTCACTCAATGGATCAGGAAGAATAGGGGGTGAATTCAGGGGCCTCAGGTACCCAGCAACGATGACCATTTATAAATCATTAGGTATTTAGTGCTAAAGAAATAAATAAAAGCTTGAAATAAGTACTTATCGTGAACAAAATATTAAGTAACTACTAAGAGAAAAAAAAGAAAAATAACAGCAAAAAAAACATAAAATGTAAATAATTTACAAGAAAAGAGGCTAAACAATTAAAGCTATTATTTTCTTCCGATCAATTTAACGAATACCTAGTTTTGAGAAAGTTTCGCTCTTCGAGTATTCACCGGGAAGACAGATAGCATGGTTCCAATATACACCAGATATTTGATTCCGGAATTCCTGTCGGTGATGAAGAATGGGCGGTTGGAGATTTCAGCGACGGAACCTACATCATCGGTGCGACTAGATTAACGCCGCAGCCGACTTCCAGTCGCAAGGTTGACAACACTTGGTTGCTTTGAATCGTTCGTGGTAAAAGCAAAGACGCCGTCAACTTTTACTCCTGTGCCCACGATTCCGGCTGGACGTTCTGTTCATTCACCGGCGTTCTCTCCTGGTCGCTATTTGTGGCTTCAGTGATTCTATATGCGCGGTCAGACGGTTGACAGGTCCGAGAGTCGAAGGGCCCGGTTTGGAATGCGAAGTACTTTCTTGGCTAGCCTTCCGCTATTCGGACCAGCTTCGTCTCATCAGTACATTCCGTGGCGGCTAAAGCAGCTTGCATGCTCTCCAGTAGCCCGTGGAGCCACAAAGTACTGAGCATTACTTCGAGGACTTTTTCTCCGGCTAGCTGTTGCATCTCGCGGAGAAACATGGAGGGCTTCTAGTCGCCTAACCACTTTTCTTATAAGAAGCTTTTTGCGCTGTCGAATTGACCAAAATCCGACAGCAGGCGCTCCTTGAGCCTCTCGTAAGGGTCTTCTGGTGTGTTACGAGCCAAGTCAGCGATCTGTAGGACCGTGGTGACGTCGAGTTGGGCGATAACCATATCGAACTTCGTTACCGACCTAGTGGTCTTACAGGCTCTAAAAACCGCTTCGATTTGAATTAATTATAGGACCGGTGCTTCCTTATAAAAACCAGGCAGCCGGATCAGGCCATTTTGCACAGACGCCGACTCTACCAAAAAACAATTTAATTAAAATCCATTTACAGGTACGGGTCGAGATCAGTCTAATTATAGCTAATAGCTAATTATAGAACACGAAAAAGTTAATAACAACCGTTTTTTACTCCACCAGCAACAAAACAGAACAGGACAGCTGTGGACAGGTTACGCATAGATTTGCAACTGTAATATAAATAGATATAGTATCTTAAAAATATATTGTTGTTCACCTTCTATTTTAAAGATAATCCAAGGTCATAGGACAAACAGTAGTTTGAAAGAAATTATCCAACCACCTAGCTTACCTGAGTACCATTGGTGTGTACATTGGGATCTTGTGACATCACTTATGCAGCATCTTTTTTAATCTTAGTAGGTATAATAATTTGTAATTATTATTTTTAGTATTTATATGATTGTTTATAACTAATTGAATCATACTTATTGAAACAACAAATCTCAATTTACTTCTTATTTACTCAATATTATTATATTAGTTTTATTTCATTTTCAAGCTAACTCCAAGTCGGTTCCTGCAATCGATTGTTTGTTGATCTTTGAATCGTTCTGTCAATTCAGCAATGTTTTTAAAAAAGCTTATGTTATGTTAGCAGTGTTTTATTTTTTGGTTGTCAACTTATCTTTTGGTTATAAAAATTAATGGCGGCAGTACATAGAGAAGCCATTCAGAAACAAATTCAACAAGACTGGGCTAATAGGGAATACATTGAAGTAATTACAGGAAGCATTAAGAAAATTACTGATTTCTTAAATTCTTTTGGTAAGCCTCTATTGTATTTCTGGTTGTCTGTGCCTAATGATTCCTCAGTTATTAATTTCACTTTAATTTGTCAAAGTAATACATCTTTTCGGAAGGTACTTAGGTTTCACTAAATAACAAGCAGTTGTCATTGTTTTTAACTTTGTAGTTTAAGTTAGTGTATCTTTTCCTATATTTTTCCGTTTATATTTCCTATTTTAGAATTATAATAAAGTAGTTTATTCTGTAGTTTGTTTCAAATTTTGAAATAATTATTTGTTTGGGTTTAGTTTCGATGTACTCAATATCTCACTATATGAAATAATCTATTATGTTTGATTGTGTGAATTAAGAAAGAGATGATCCAGGTATCAGTCGAGAATAAATTACTTTTAACAATTAGATATAGAATAATGTTAAAACTACTTATTTCATTGTTTATAACTACCCAATAGGAGCTTCTTCTTATATCATAATCTAGAACTTGTTCTATTTGATATTTGCTGAATGTTATTTTGAACTCAATTAACGATGCAAAAATCCTTACCTACATTTACTTTTCCTTTCACTGAATCATATCAAAACCCAAATCTGTTAGATCTAAGCATAAAAAATCTTCCAACATGATTTTCAAATAATTTTAATAAGAGTTCTTAGAGCATACTTTAAATAATATTACATGATTTATTTATTCCTAAATATATGTAATTGCTCTTTGCGTTTTATTAATAAACATGAGGTGTTTAGTAAGAAAATAAGGATAACACCATCCAATATTCATTTGTACTAAATACAGAACTGCAATGGCTTTAGACCAAGAAGATATACAGTTCTTGGTATAAAACTATTTTTTTACCTGCCTCGTTTGCAGTATTTTATATTACTGCTTGTTTTCAATACAACTCCAATTAATTTGTTATTATTATTATTATCACTGGCTCTACAACCCAGCACGGATCCTGGCCGCATCAAGGCGTCGCCTCCACTCTTCTCTGTCCTGCGCCAAGGTCTTCCTAACTCTGGATCAAATGATCCTGCCTTCATCACTCTCGACTTCATCTGTCCATCTAAGTCGTGGACGCCCACTTTTTTTTTTCCATCAACGAATCCAAACATCAGTCTTTTCAAGATAGCGTTGTACTCCATTCTGGCCATATGTCCAGCCCATCTCAGTCTAAATTGATCGCCAACTCTTACAGCTCCAAACATTCTTCTTAATATTTTTCTTTCGAAGAGCAGTAAACTGTTGGCATCTGCCCTGGACAGAGGACAGGTTTCCGATACATAAGTTAAAACTGGCCTGATGATTGTTTTGTACAGCATGACCTTGGCTCTTCTTGATATCAGACGTCTTCGTAAAATTTTCGCCATCCCAAAATTACATCTATTAGCGGCCAATATTCTTCTTTGAACTTCTGGGTTGGTTGAGCTATCTGCTTTGACCAGAGAACCGAGGTAGACAAAACTGTCGACACTTTCAAATGTGTAGGCACCAAATTTGATGGTGGGATCCGATTGTCTTGAAGGGTTAGCCACCATATACTTAGTCTTTACTTGGCTTACCTGAAGACCTATACAGGCTATGTCTTCCAGCTAGGGGCCAAACAACTGAATCTCTACCAATCTGTGCATCTCCCAAAACTATTTTTATATCGTGGCGAGGACATTCATCGAAGGCACTTTTGAGGCTGCTACAGAAAGTTTCCTTTGCTTCTTCTTCCACCACCTCTGTTGGTGCGTGGCACGAAATTATAGAATAGTTTCGGAATCTTCCTTTTAATCGTAACTTACAGATGCGGTGGTTAATGGGTTTAAAATCAGTAACCATTTGTCTCATCCCACTGCCAACAACGAAGCCTGTTCCAAAAATATACTGATCTTTGTGACAACTGTAGTATATGGTGTGATGCTTTATCTCCATAATGCCTGATCCTGTCCATCTCATCTCTTGGATCGCCGTTATATCTTTCTTATACTTAGAAGCTCATCCAGTAGCATCTTTAAAGATCCTGGCCTATATAACGATCCTACATTCCATGTGGCTAGTTTAAAATCCTTGAGTGCGCCAGGTTGATTCCTCGAAGACAGTCCAAATTCGAGGCTAATTCCTTGATGTTTCACAGCAATACATGTTTTCTGAGGGTGAGGTAGCTTTCCCCTCTGCTCAACCCCCAACCTGGAGGATCAGTAGCTGATTGCGACCCTAGATGGGGTCGCTACTTCCCTATGCCACCTTTATTATTAATTTGTTAAATTGACTTAATTTGGCTTAAGTACATTTTCATCTTTTACCTCCTATCATGCTTGATATATAATATTATTAAGCGATAATATTATATATATATATATATATATATTATATATATGTGTGTATGTATGTATATATAATATTATTCTGATGCTAAATCCCAATATGAACAGAAAAAGGAAAGAACACTCAAATGTTTTGGTTCTGTATGAATAGTTATAACTGTTGGAAAGGCAAGCTCTTGTTTCCTGGTACTAAACGGAGAATTATCCTTAGGGTGTTGTGATTTGATGAATTGGTAAAAGAATGAACGGAGGAAAATAGTCTAGAGATGGAAGGGAATAGTCATGTTGACTCGTCTGAAAAGTGAGGCACATGAGACCACCTCGGGGTACTGACCACAGGATATTCATATTTATATTTCACACTCTTACCCAATCTTACATTTGCAAATTTTTGTTCATTGTTTATTGAAGTTAAATTACGATTTTAGCTCACTATTACTGTAACACATACAGTACATAAAATACTGTAACTCCTTACAATGAATGCATAATGTGTAATAAGGGCCATGAGAAAGATATGGATTCCTAACTTAAACTAAAAAAATATGCATTCATTTAATAGCTCAATATCTCTCTGAATTCTAAGAATGATCATATTCTCTTACAGTCTAATATTTATTCTCTTTATATAAAAAAAAACATGAATTGTAAAGTACAGTTAAATTGTTAAGAATCAGCACCCTCAGTCATAATTGTGAGAATCCCATTAGATGTGGCTCATATTTGACCTGGCAGTTTTTTATGCTAACAGAGATCATAGCTGTTTCAAGTTATGGTGTATGATAAAAGTTTTACTATACTTACATATAGCAATAGTTCTTTGAATGTATTCTTAGCAATTTATCAAACTATTCAGTGTATTCTTATTATAGGTTTCTCTTAGTTTTAATTTCAGTAATACAATAGAAGTGTAGAAATATTGGACCTGAAAGGCCAAAAATTCATATAAAGTCCATACTACTGTTGGAAATATTCCAGTGTCTAATTGTTATAATTTATTGCCATTTATGCTGTGTCAATTGCTAACTTAGAGTAACTTCCCAGTCTTTTCAATGAAATTCTGTTGGCGAGTTCTCCTCTTAACAATTGTTTTTAGTAGTAGTTTCTGTGCTTGTTTTAAGTATCTATTGTGATGTTTGTCTAATTAATTGTTAACATCTGAAATCTAAGAGATGTAATGAACTCATAAGTTCATTTCAGTTACTTTAAAATAAGAAGTAGGTACTTGTGTGTTAACACCACCGCAGATTTTATTTTATAGATATATTTTATATAACAGATTACTATATTATTCATTATATTTCTAACACAAACCACCCCACCCCTAACCCCAATAAATAGGTTTAAAACCCCTTATGCAAGATACCTGTTATAAAAGATAACTGTTACAAAATATAACTGCTCGCGCATGCGAACAAGTAAGCAAATATAACTGCGATGGCGTTTACACACAATTACCTAAGAAGTATTATTATAATAAAGTGTTTATTTTTATATGTATGATATATTTTTAGTCTATTGTTTTCTTCATAATGTTTTACTTTTAGATATGTCTTGCAGATCAAGACTAGCTGTCTTGAATGAGAAATTGACCACTCTTGAAAGACGAATAGAATACTTGGAAGCAAGGGTGAGATTTCTGTTCAATTTTTAATATAAATGTCATCTTATGAAATATTTTGAAATCTCTCATTTATAGTATTGGTCTTTGCAATATTATCTCCCAGTATTAGTTTATTTTTAATAATTTATATTTATTTGGAATTTTGTAATAATAACCTAAAAGTGATAATATTTTAATCTGTTTTTAAAATAAATAAAAGTTGAAGGATAGGCTTATTTATTAACCATCCTCAATAAAATGTTTGAGTCTATTCTCTTAACTTTTATTAATGTATGGTAAAATTCAGTTTATTTATATTTGTAAAAATAAAATTATGTGAAATAGGAGTTTATAAATAGTAAAATCCAGAGCGCTATATTCTGAAAATTTAGTAGACTTGTTGTGCAGAAGGCTGCCCGCACTCAGGGAAGCCACTTTCCCCCCAACCTAGCTCTCTTTATTTGCCCTTTGTCCTCATTGTGGCTAATTTGTTTTTAATGTAATGCCTTAGCATTCTCTTGGAGTAATTATTGTTGATGGCTACCGGCTACCTTTGGTCTTCATTTTTGACTTGTTAGAGTTAATGTGTTTTAGACAGCTTTCTTTGTTAAATTGTTATGTACTTATATGTATTTTTTAGATTGTTCATATGTGCGAATGATAAAACAACTATGCCCTCGATTATGGTCATCCCATGTTCAGAGTTAGAACACCAATGGCTCGTTTCCTTTCAAATTCACTCATTTAAAGTGGGTTGTGTATAGCCAGAAAGATAATTTTCAAAAACTTCAATTTTTTGTTTACATGTTTAACTTTTATAATACTGACCAGTGGTCATTAAGAAAAATAAATACTGAAACATTACATACAAATAAATACATGATTTTTATTTCAACGTTGTAATAAAGGATATCCTGCTTTATTGTATTCCTTGAAGATCAGAATTAGACTTAAAAGACAGCCAGTTGTCAGGGATTCTTAGTTTGTAGTCTAATAATTCTATTTTTGTAACTGTTCTAAGCATCAATTGTATGGAATATTGAGAAAAAGATTGAAATATTTGTTCCCTTTCAATCTGAAATTTCACAAAAGCTAGAATTTTGAATTTTTCTGCATTGCCTTACTTGTTCCATTCCACCTGTTGCTGACTGAGCTGGGGATGTTATTGATGGGACATATTTTATTGCCTTCTTACTAGTTTCAATTTACACTTTTTATATCTTTTCTGGTTCATCCTAGCCTTTGTGGATAGCGTGGCAAGGGTAAGGAATTGCTAGGATCAATTTTACTTCCATAATTAAGATTATTTTGTTTTTTATAGATTAGATTAGATTTTTTTGGGCGATCAACATCTAGGTTATTACGCCCTTTGCACTTTTATTTATATTACGGTCTTTTAATTTATTTTACTTTTTTAATTTTCTTTGGTTTGCGTACTAATTTTTTCTTTTATATATTTCCTAATTTATACTTTAATTGCGTCTTATATTTTATGGTAGAGATCTATTTCTTTAAAAAGGTTTATTATTTTATCTATTGTATTTTTTGAATCTTCTAGTGCAAGCTCTATAGACCGGGGTATTTTATTATTTTCAAAGGTTTTTTGTAATAATGTACAATCTTCTATTATATGCTTTATAGTCATTGTTGATTGGCATGATTCGCAATGTGGTTGGGGCTCTTTGGTAATTAAATATGCATGACCGATCCTCAGCCTTGTCGCAACCACTTCCTCTCTTCTATTCCCTCTTATTGCACTTGTCCACTGCTTCGTACTTTTTTTTATATTTCTAAGTTTTTTAGTCAGTGGTATTTCGGCCCACATGGATTCCCAATTTTTCCTGACCCTGTTCTTTAAAAATGCCTTTACATCGTTCGGCTCATATATTTGTAGAGGTGGGCTATTCATCATTGCAGCTTCTTTGGCAGCTTTATCCGCAGCTTCATTTCCAGGAATTCCGGAGTGTCCAGGGGTCCAAAGAAATGTTACGTGTTTTTTTAGATATTTTAACATTTCTAAATAATTCCGGATTTTGTTTATTGTATGACCGGTTTTGTTACAGTTTGATATGCTTTGAAGTGCCGACATTGAATCTGTACAAATTAAATTTTTTGGATGTGCACAGCTAATTGATGAGTAAAGAACTGTAGATATTGCCTGAAGTTCTGCAGTGTATATTGTTGAATATGAAGGTAATTTATATTTTTTGGGTGTCCCATTCATAATTATTGCGAACCCTACATTTTCATTTTTCTTGGATCCATCGGTATATATTATTTCATAGTCTGAATATTCCAGTATCTTCTTGTGAAATTGAAGGTTATTTGATCCTGTGTTCTTATGTTTTAAGGATAGGTCTATTTTATAATTATGATATTTCCACGGGGGTAATCGGAAGTCAGGGTCGGCTTGGTCTAACGGCATATCATAAATTTCTTTTATGACTTCTTTTTGTCTGATGCCTAAAGGAGCGTTTCTTGTTGTGTTCATTTCGAAATTTCTGATACAGTGGGGATGAAATATATGGTGGTAAGCTGGAGTTTAAGTTTTATAATATAATTATTTATTAGATCTTGCCTTCGAAATGTCAGAGGAGCTAAAGAGGCTTCAGCACATGGGCTTTCTATTGGGCTTATCCCAGTGTGGTGAATGGAGTCTAGAAGTAGGAGACTAATTGTTTTAGCCGAAGAATAAACCACACAACCGTAGTCTATTTTAGATCTTACTATGCTTGTGTATACCATCAGCATCGGCTTTCGGTCTGCTCCCCAAGAGGTCCTTGCTAATACTTTCATAAGTCTAAGCCTCTTAAAACATTCTTATCTTAGGTATTTTATGTGATCTAACCATGTCAATTTGCTGTCTATGACCAATCCGAGAAATGTTATGTTGTCGCAAAATGTTAAATTATTGCCGTACATAAAAAGTTGAGGTACTGGGCTTGGATTCCTCTTTCTTGAAAATAATACGCCTCTGGTCTTTTCCATGGAGAAGTGAAGATTTTTGCTTTCAGCCCAACTCTGTAGTTTATTTAAAACATTCTGTAGGACTCTTCTCATCCACTCATGATTCCTGAATCGTAAAAAGATGGCTAGGTCATCAACGTAAAGAAATGCCTTCATCGATCCAGGAATCACTTCTACTATCGAGTTTATTGCAATCGCAAACAATGTACAACTTAATACACTACCCTGTGGAATGCCATTAGTTATTTTTTTACTTCTAGAGGTCGATTCTCCTACTCTAACGGTAATATGTCTATCCTTTAAAAAGCTTTGAATAAACTTCGGAAGAGTTCCCCTAAAGCCCCATTCATAAATCGTTTTTGTTATTATTTCTCGGTCAATTGTATCATACGCCTTTTCGATCTCAAAGAATATACCTATTGCTTCTTTTTGTTCTACAAACGTGTTGAGAATCTCAGCTTCTATTGTCACTAGTTGGTCTATAGTGGATCTACTTTTCCGAAAACCAGATTGTGTAGGCGATAATAGATTAAATTTTCCTATAGCCCACATCAGACGTCTGTTGACCATTTTCTCTAAAAGTTTTGATAAACAGCTGGTGAGTGATATTGGTCGATAACTGTTGGGTTGTTGTTTATCTTTCCCCGGTTTCAGTATGGGAATGACTATGGATTCCCTCCATGCTTGGGGGTATGTGGATGTTTCCCATATTTTATTGAATATTAGAAGAAGTTCGCTTTTAATTTCCTGGGGAAAGTGTTTTATCATGTCATTATGCACTTCATCTATTCCAGGGGAGGAGGATTTTGTTTCATCTATTGCCATTTGTAGTTCCCAAATTGTGAAGGGGCGATTGTAATCGTGCTGGAACGAACTATCTTGTCTCGTGGATGGAGTGAAATCAATTTCACTAAGGTATTTTGTTTGGTCAAGATTAATGTTTGGATTAGAGATATCTGAGAAGTGGTTTGCAAGATTTTCTGCAATTATTTTGGGATCAGTTATTATTTCATTTTGAATTTTTAATATTGGTGTCTCTATATAGTTATTACCAGCTATTTTGTTGATTTTTTGCCATACCTTTTTTATTGGAGTATTGAAGTTTATGGATTCTATGTATGAAATCCAAGAAGTTTTCTTTTTATTTTTCATAAGATTTCTGACTATTGCTTTTTGTTTTTTATATTCTATCAGGTTTTCTTTTGTGGGCTTTCGCTGGAATTCTTTAAGGGCTTTATTCTTTATTTTTACAGCTTTCCGACATTCCTCATCAAACCATGGTGTGTGGTTTGTTTTAGGGTTTCCTTTCGTTTTAGGTATTGTCTGTAGGGCTGATTGTATGATGTTCTTTGTAAGGAGTCCTACTGTTTCGTCTACACTTTCTAATTGGTTTTTTGTAAATTTTTTTATTATTTTTTTTTTCAAATTCTTCCCAATTAGCTTTTTCTAGAACCCATCTAGGGTGTCTTTTGGTTTTAGACATTTCGGTGTTGAAATGTATCAGAGTTGGAAAATGGTCACTCCCATATTGGTCGTTACTGACTCTCCAGGTAACATGTGTAAAAATGTTAGATGAGGTAAAAGTTAGGTCTATTGCAGATGTGGATCCTGTTCTTGGGCAGATATATGTAGCTTCTCCTGTGTTGAGTATGATTGAGTCTGTATTATCTATTACTCTTCGGATTATTTTTCCTCTGGTATTTTCTGTTGATGTGCTCCAAGTGTGATGAGATCCGTTCATATCTCCTACTACTATATAAGGTGTAGGAAGTCCAGTGATTAGTTTAGTAAATGCTGCTTCATTTATTTTTTCTGTTGGCGGAAGATATATGTTAACTATTGTTATCATGTATCGTAATTTAACTCTTATAACTATAGCTTGTAAGGGAGTTTGAACATCTATATTTTCTGAATATAGGTCTTTTTTTACTATTGTTGCTACTCCCCCGTGAGCTCTTCCTACTTCGTCTATCTCTTTGTCTTTCCTACAAATCATGTAATTGTTTATGCTCAGGTTTCGTATTGGAGCTAGTTTCGTTTCCTGAAGACATAATATATCTGGGTTGTTGTCTTCTAAGAGGATCCTCATTTCTTCATATTGAGTCCTTATACTATTACAATTCCAGCTAATGATTGTCATAGAGTTTATAATAATTTGTGAGTATGATAAGAATATGTTCGTAATACGGAGGCAATGGTATATTGTAAATATATAGATTATATTTAATGTGGATGAAGGAAAAGTCACTCATGGTATGTAAAGATTTATTAGTGTGTAGAGTATATATTATGTGGTAGAGGAAACATTCATAGGACAAATGTAGTGTTAAGTGAATAATGCCGTTTAAAAGGACTGGCGCTAAGGATTTATAAATATTTATATTGATAAGTGAAGGCAATGGTAAACAGATATTAAGATTTCCGCAAGCAGAGATCTTGTTGTTATTGACTTCAGTGAAGTGATATCTGTTATTAACTGCGAGAAAGTTTGTTATTTTAATGAGAATTAGATGTGAGCTAGGGCACTGATTGTAGATATTAAATTTGTATTTAACCTTTATATAAAAATTATTGTATACGTATTTGAGGATTATCGTAAAGATCATATTTTTTTTTTAGATTTCCTAGTTTACTAGAGTAAACTCTCCTTCCGGGTCGGTTTCTGAGCTTAGGGTCGGTTTCGGAAGGTTAGGGGGCGGGAGAAGGGGGTTGTAGGGTTTAGGGGGATAGAATTTGATTGCTTTTCATTAGAATTTTTTTGTTTATTATTTAAGTTTTCTCCAAAGTTGAACACTGTGTTTGTCTGGGTACTAATATCTTTTTTTTCTGTATTTTTTAATTATTTCGGCAAATGATTTATTGAATAGTGTTGGATTTTGCTCCTTATATATTTTCTTAGCCTCATTAAAGCGGATTTTATTAGTAACCTGAATGGTTTTAATTTCTTTATTGATTTTAAAAATTAGGCACGAACGATCAAGGGCCCCCACAGTTCGCACATTTTGCTGTTAGATTGCATCTACTGTTGTTTTCATGTTTAGCCTCACCGCATTGTATACATTTGGCTTGCTGTTTACAAAGATTGGTTGGATGGGTAAATCCTAGACAGTTGAAACACCGCATGGGATTTGGTAAGTATTGTTGGACTTTGACCGTATAGTAACCTATTTTTATTGATTCCGGGATTTTCGGAGTTGGGAACGTTATAATGTAAGTGTTCGTAAGAACCTCACTGTTATTCCTGTTGATTTTAATACGTACGATATCTTTTATCACATGTGATAATTCTTTTTTGATTTCTTCAATCTCCAAAAATTGAAGATCGTAGCATCGGATAACCCCTTTACTATAGTTCAGACTACTATGGATAGTAACTTTAACGGGAAACTGGGCGGCAAAATTTTTGCATTTCAATAATTTTTCTGATTGTTTTCCGCCATTAGTTTCAATTAACAGTGTTCCATCTCTCAGTTTTTTTACATTTTTCAGTTCACCCGCATGACCATTAAGGAATTTACTTATTAAAAAAGTGACACTTAAGTGAAATCTTCTTCATCAGTTCGTTCTATTATTAGAAATGTTGGGCTCACAGGTTGTGTTTTCACAGTATCTGGCAACGTTTTCATTCGAACCCCAGGCCGTTTTCTTTTTGCCTTTGGGCTACTAAGGTCTATGGGGTCTCCCATAGATATATAGAAATATAAATTAAAATTACACTATTAGTAAAGGATAATTAAAAACTAAAATAAGAAAAAAATAAGAAAAAATAATAAGAAGAAATGAATATATATAATAGAATGTTTGTCTTAGCTGGTTAGAAGCTTGCAGAGCTAGGGACACGTCTTCTCTCTTCTAATTCCCAACCTCAACTCTTGTTTTTTATATAAACTAAATAAATAAAACTTTGCTGAAGTGTATTCTAATTTTAGTCAATAAAATTACACTTGAAATTTTTTGGTTTTTATTTGTTGCTATCCATTGACGCTACAGAGTATTATCAAACACTGAATATAGCCTTTAGAATTATTTAAAGACATTTTCAAGTCTGATTCGTACATTTTATCAGAAGTCAGTCAAATAAATTTTATACTACTTTACTTACTGTATAGGCGTTCCGGCAAGGGTTGCCTCAACTTGTCAGAGCAGAGCGCCATGCGTCCACAGATGCGTTCCCCCCAACCTAGCTCTCTTTATTTGCCCTTTGTCCTCATTGTGGCTAGTTTGTTCTTAATGTAATGCCTTAGCATTCTCTTGGAGTAATTATTGTTGATGGCTACCGGCTACCCTTGGTCTTCATTTTTGACTTGTTAGAGTTAATGTGTTATAGACAGCTTTCTTTGATCTATTTGCCATAGAGGTGTGTTGAGGGGAACTCCTCCGATTCCCGCTGCAGGTCTTTTACTAAACTTCCTGACTATAACCCATTTTCAGTTCATGATGCTGCAGTAGTGCTATCTAACAGAATTTGTGATAATAACAGATTTGTATTTAACTATTAAAATTAATAATTAATTTTTTTATTCTCCTGTACCACTATTACTGGTGAACGGGTCTGGGGTTCAGTAGTACTGTACTGTTTCATGGACAACGGTTCTGCAAGGAGGTGACTTGTCCTAGATCATGCTCAACCACCAGATTTTCCCCCTTATTTTGGGTACCCTATTTTTATAACATTTTATAGAGGCTGGGTGAGCCCCAGGAGGGTCCTAGATCCCAAATGATCCATCTCTGGCTGCAAACAGACTAAATAAAAGTCTTGCCTACAGTGGGATTTGAACCAGTATTTCCGGCATGCCAACTCAGCGCTCTACCACTGAGCCACTCCGCTCCCCTTATTATTAAAATTATTACTTCCTTAATTTAGTATTATTTAAAATTATTATCACTGATGCCTTCAGCTTGTTATAATCACTTATGAGAGTAACAAAAACCAACAGATCCTTTTTTAGTTGAAGTCATGCTCATAATTATTTTAATAATTTTAATAAATTCTGCTTAAATTGTATCACAGATGCCCAATTCCACTCACTGCATAAAGCCCCAAAGGGTTCTATACTGTCGAAGTTGTGCTATACCTATAATTTATGTTATTACTGCTTAAAACTTAGGTACTGTATTCGAAGTTCATAAGGAACAAAACATTTCCTTTGCTCTTTGGTTTAGCTCTGGGATGTCCTTTTCTTTATGGTTCAACATATAAAAATAAGAAATTGTCATTGAAAATTTATTTAAGATCATAAGGGTTTCAATGTCTGACTATTTTGAAAATTTAGCTTCAATAGTAGAATTTCCCAATATTAGACTGTTTGTGTAAAACATTAACAAATAAAAGCTCCACATTAAGCTCTGTGGTATTTTTGTTTTTAAAATGTGTTTTTTTCTAGTTGTTTTTTCCCGGTGTTCCATATAGATTCTTGTGTTTTGTTCTATATAATCCCACTTATCTTGATCACTTTACTTGTCAAGGAGATTTTAAATGTTTTTTCCATAAAAAATACTCTATCTTTTCAAAGTAAATTTTTAAGATCACCGTTTCGTAGCACATCTTTAGGGCATTCACCATAATTTCAAGGTTGACCTTCCACCTCGCAAACACGACCTGGTCGTCAGCAAAGAGCAAGAACAGTAATTGTTCGCCATCAATGAACGGCCCAACATCCTCACACTGCCTGTACCATGGTTTCCTATAGCCTCGTGAAGGTATATCTTGAAGAGAGTGACATGCTACAACCTTGCTTCAATCCCTTAGTACCATGAAAAGGGTTTGAAATGTGGTTCCTGTATCTTATCTGATATATGTCGTCGCTGTATAGGTGTCTCACAGCCTTTATCAGAGCCCCACTAATGCCTGCTTCTTTAATTGCCACCCACAACCTCTCTCTAGGCACATTGTCATTTGCTTGTTCCAGGTCTATAAAGGCCATGTGTAGTTCCTGCTTCCTTTCCTGGGACTTCTCTATGAGTTGATGTACAACAAATATATTGTACGTACATGACCGTCCCGCTGTAAAAGCTGCTTGTTCCTGGGGGGTAGAGTTCACTTCCTCTAAGTTGTCCCAGAGCAGCCTACCAAATAAACTTTATGAATCCAATAATCTGCTAAATTGACAAAAAATCTGTGAACAGTTTACAACCCTGATATATTTAGATTTGTAGACACTGTGATTATAAATTAAGTATAAGCACACAAATCCGCTTGAAATTTTTCAAACAATATTTTTTTGAGAGAGGCGTTATGAAGAGAAACTGTTTTAGAACCTGAGCAAAGCTAAATCTAAATCCTACTGGAAATTAAAAATAAAAAAAACTTGTTAAATTAACCTTAACATTTATGGGTTAAGGAATTAATAAATTTGTCCTGATTGAATCTTAGTTATTCTTTTTGTTTCGGGTTAGTTATCCTTCTTACCATTTTTTCTTTCCAAAGGTAGTTGTAGGTAAGTGAGATAGTAGCTGGACATTTCTCCTACTAGGCCAGTTCCAGTAGGAAACATTTTAGTGTTTTTAATTTTTCTAAAATTCCATGAAAAATTGTGGTGATCTCTAACTAGCATTCAAAAACATGCCTGGTATGGTAAAGATCAATATTTAATTTTAGATATAGTAATTACAACTTCTCTTTCAAACTTACCACAATCTTTCAAACTTTCAGAAATTTTCAATTATGAATAATCATTCATTGAAAAATAAACAGGTTTCTAATAAGATACAGGAATTACTGTGTATTACATTCAAAACTATTTTTAGCTTTCTTCCGACTATTTGAATTTTTCCCGTGATGGGTTGTGTTAACTTTACTTACATACTGAATTTATGGCAGGGATAGTATTCAAGGACCCTTGAGAATTTTTTGTGAATAATTGGTTTGATTATAATTGAGGGGTCTTATCTCTTGAGAATAGATGAGTAAAATGAGTGTCATTTCAATAAAAAAAAAAATAGGTGGTTATTCAGTTTATTAATGATGTTAAAGCTGTTTTGATTTATACATATTTGCTAATTTAGTGGATCATTTAGATTAAATTTCTGTTGATTGAAACTATCAAATGGGTCTTATATCTTAAATATATGACAAGTACTAGATTTATTTGTTTTAATAATTAATTTATCTTATTAGAAGATATTAGAAGGCCTTTCATAATTTTTTTTTTATGCATTTGTGTTTCTAGTGCTTTATTTTCCTTTAGTTAATTGATTTTCTCGATTATATGTTGTTTATGTCATGTAACTAGTTTGAAATTAAATTTCATTTCATTAATAACATTTTTCCAACTAAATTATTCATTATTTTTTTTTTTTCAGGTTACAAAAGGAGAAACATTGACATAAACAGAGGAAACAAATTAAAATAGTAGAAAAAAGACTTACTGATTGATCACAATAATAATTTCCCTGTATGAGCTGGGAATCATTAATGTATATATTAAAATAAAATGAACAATGCAAACCGCAATAAATAATGTCTTTTAATTACACAAAGATTTTCAACTTAATTAATAAAACTAAATGTATACTTTCTGTGATGGGTATTGTGTAATGGACCTTTTCTATTATATTGTGACTATATTATGAAAATTTTTTGTAACATTAATTTTTATCTAGAGTTACATTGATTATTTTTTTTCACATTATTAAATTCATAAATCTTTTAATTATTAAGTTTTCTGTCTAGCCGAGTTACATAATATTTTTTAAGCGCAAAATGGGATGAAGATATCTTTGTTCATGATAAAAGAAACTTATGTAATTTATTTCTTTTAGGTTAGTGATATCTTATTTTTAGGTTTTACATGAATATTAACATCTTTGCTGTAATTTTCAGTACATTAACTAGAATTGTGGAGACTTGGGTTTAATATACTGGTGGCCTTAGGAATATTTCTAAATCCAAAAACATAGGTCTATAGCAGGGCCATTTCAGCCTAAAGCAGAATATTAGGTGCAAGAAAGTATTTGACCTAATTACAGGTGTTCACATGTAAATAGAAATCATGCATCTTAAAACTGCTGTACACTGTCTAAAGTAATAACTAATTATTACTATTAATTTAGTAATATGTATTTGTTAAGCCTGTTTTTTATATATGGATTTATTCAACAATCTTGTTCTAAAAAAAAAAAATATATTAGTGATACTTTATTATGAATTTACTAATCTGCATTTTTGGTTTAATCATAATTAAGTATAACAAAATACATATCACACTGATCAAAATACTTGAGCCCATAATTTGAATGCCAATTTTCATTGTATTGTGGTCTTAAATGCAACATCTGAATTGGTCAATAAATAATGTTGTTTATTTTAAAATTTAACAGTTCCATAAATTCTGTGATATTGAATCTTAAGCACGTTTATACTTGGTGACTTGGAGGCTGTAAAGAGTTGTTTTCATTTTTTTTTCTTTAAACTTTTAGCCAATATAAACTAATTTTTTTCATAAAGTTCAATCTTATATTGCATCAGTTGGAATGTTGTAATGAACTAATAACCGCTGACAGAATATGAGTTGCTTTGAAGTTCTATTATCAGTGACAAGGTTATTGATAAGTATTTCAGCCTGTCATGCATAATTAAGTTCTGCTAATCTCTATAGTTCCTACATTTAAGGGCCTTGAACAGCTAAAAAAATGTACAGAATTGTTGAAAACAAACAATAAACATTTCACCATATTCAAAGAATTAAATACTTCCAATAATTCATTGCATCTTATATTCCTTCAGGGAAATTCCAAAATATTTCTGATTCATTTGGGTTGTAATGCTATTGATTAACTTGATGGAATGATGGTAGGAAAAGTTTAAGTGAATTATTTTTATTATTTTAATCAATGAAATATGCTTTATAAAATAGCTCTTATGTTATTATAATTTATAATTATTTGCTTTCAGTAAGTGTTCATATGATCAATTTATGTAAAATGAATCCGCAACAGCATTGATTTTCATAGCTTTAATTAAGATAGGATTATGGTTTTGTTTGAGCTCATGATTTTCGCTTGTTCTTTTTTTTTTTTTTTGTATAAGTTATATATGATGTAGCTTTGTTAAAATTGTGTCATATGTATTACTTATTGCTTAAACTCCATAGCCTTGATGCCTTACTTGAATTAATATCATTAAATGAATTTTTCATTTGGTAATAATGTAAATCATATTTCCTTAGCAAAATAACTCCTTTGCATCACATTTCTGTCTAGGTAAATTTATTAAAATAAGGTTTCTCTGAAACAGTCAATTCATTCAAGGCCATGAAACAACAATTATGTTATATTACCTTTTTATAAACTTTAATAAAATGTGATTTCTGTAGATATATTCTTTTTTTATTTGTATCTTACATATCAATTGGAAAGGCGTAGAAACCATTGCAGTATATATATATATATATATATATATATATATATATATATATATATGGTTAATTTCAAACCATAATTGGCTTTTGTTAAATTCATTAATCACTATTTAATTTGAAACTATTAATTCACATCAATTTAAAAATGCCAACATTATTAATCTATTTTGTTCCTTTAGAATTATGATTCTGTTAAATATACTCCAGCTTTTGAACCTTGAAGTAATAATAAAATAATGTAAAAAATAAAATACTTTGTGAGACACTTAACTCGGAGAACATTGTAAAGGATCATAAGACGAAATATATTGAGATTGAAGTGGATGAATAAGAACAGATCATTTATATAGAAGACTGAAAGATATTGAGATATAAGGAATACATCGAAAATTCCTAGATTAAGATTCAGGTCTAGGAAGGATGTTTATCTGGATCAAACTACTGTGACCTTTTGAAAGAAAAATTTTCATTCTGCCTATGAAACCGCCAGCACATGGATATATGCATTATTTTAGTACATATTCGTTCTTTAGTATTTTATGAATAGTAAATCTTGTTATTATCAAAAAATTCGACTTAGTAGCTGTGATCAATTTTTTTATACGTAGTATTATAAATTGACATTATCAACATAATCTAAAACTACTAAATTATAAATTTTGAAGACTACTAAATTAATGGAAAAACCATATATTCAATATTTATATTATTATAATTATATGGAAAAGTGGAATAACACCTTCCATTGAGTTTTATTAAACTAACGAGGTAAAAGGAATGTTTTATTTGCTTCTGTAAATACTGGAGTTCATTCTTCCTGTAACAAATATAACTGAATAAATAAAGTCCTTTTTTTATCAATTAAAAGAGCAATAAAAAAAATACTTTAGATGGAGCAAGATCAATCAAATAATTTGGTAATAATTGATATACTAACGTTTTGATAGTTATTTTATTTAATTTAAGATCAAGAATGGAAAAATATTTCAATGTAATGTTGTATGTCATAAATATTTGTCCAAATTACAAAACAAAACACATACATAGATAAGCTTAAATTATAAAATAAGATAGTACACTCAATTAAATATACAAATAAAAGTTTTTAAATGGAACAACTTTAAAAATACACACATTACCAAGCTGAACCACTTCTCTCAGGATCTCATGATGCAATTGCAAGAGATCTTCTGTTCCACTTCAGCATGACATTATATTTACATTATTTTCATCCTATTTCAGCATGTTTTTTTTGTTTGGATCTTCTAGGTTCAATTTTTCCACCAAGGAATTCTTTGCAGCAACACTTTCCTCTATTATACATTAATCTCTAGTCATCAAGGATAATTTCGAATGGTGACAAGCCCTGGTCTATTTCATCCCAATCCCATGACCAATCGGAATTATGTGGCATCCAATTTATTTCTTTAACATTCAGCCTTGATCTCTTTTTTAAGAATGATTTTTTTTTCAAAGATGGTCATCTCTCTCAGTCTCATATCTTCTGACTCCTATGTATTAGAAGCAATTTCATTTCTGAAATTTATTTGTTAGAGATTTCCATCTAACTGAACCATCAGAACCTGAAAAAAAACTTATATTTTAAACAGTTGTGAAAGGAACTATATACCATAATACAATGTAGAGATAAAAAGAAAAAAAATTATAACAAAAATTATTTTAAAAACCTGTACCTCAAGGTCTCTTAACCCTCACGGCCACACCCTAGTATGTGACTCGCTAAGCCACACGCAGGTCCCCGAGACTCTTGCATTAAAATATTCGCATTTTTTAGTTTACTTTTTTCTGTTTCCTTCACAATTACATTAATTAACCCTCCAAAGCCAAAAATTATTTTTTTGAAAAATATTTGATTTTTTCTATCTGTTGCCAATACTCGCAATGAAAGATCCCAAGTAGGTCTCCCAGACTCCTGTGTGGCCGTTAGGGTTAATGCTAAAGAGCATGGCAAGGATTGTAAAGTTTCCAAGCCTAAGGTTAAGTTTATTGGAGATAACACTAAACCACCAGTTTAACCCCCCCCCCCCCCCCCCCCCCTGCCCTATTTATGAATACACCCACTTCAGTGAGGTTATATAAGATCCATAGCTGAGACCCCACTGGTTCAAGTCAGGGTTGTTGACAGGAATAAATAATATAATGATGTTATTTAATAAAAAAATAACAGACTATGAATTCATTACTATTAAAATATTTTCATCTATAGTAGTGTATGTAAGGTACTCTGACACATTAAATGTGAAAAATTTCAATTACTTTTTTAAATGATAACTAATTAAACAAAAGTAAATTAAAAGATGTAGTTTACTCAATATTTAAATTTTCTAAATAATGAGTCAATATTGGTAATTTTTAATAAACATGATATATGTATGAATAATAATAAATAGAATGGAAAAAAAGAAAAAGGAATAATTGAAAAAAGAAAAGCACTATAATATTTACTAATAGTTATTATAAAACATATTTCTTGAAGAGAAAAAACATTGAGCATGATAAGAATAAGTTAAAATAGATTTCTACACAAGGCGAAATAATTATTTAAGTTTCTATTTAATAGCTATTATTTTATTAGCATTAGATGCATGAAGAAGATGATTATGTGAAAAAATATACCAAATTTTTTTTAGCTGGAAGGACTGATATCATTAATCATTGGAGAAGATTAATCAAGTTAAAATATCTTAATAAACAAATATAATTTCTACCATTGTTTTATGAGAAGATTTTCTTTAAGAGATTTATTTTGAAATTATAATTGATACTAATGTATGTTAACAATGGTATCTGAAATAATTCATATATCTGGCAAATTATTTCACTAATTCCCATTTAGCATTAGCGTTATCTTACCACTGGAAGTAGCTGATATGTTAGTTACTTCTCCCGTCCAGAGATAGCGCTGCATTTCAAATCAAGGTTTACTCAACAAATTTTACATTAGCATTTTTTTTTTTAAATACAGAGATCTATTTAATTTTTGTTACAAATGGTTTTATTAGTTACTTATCTTTTTTAATGATTTAAAATAAATTTCATTATTTATTTTTTATACTATGTTCAGCAGGTCTTCGTTTTAAAGATATGTCAATTGCATAGCCTTGCCCTTAATTTTGTTTCCATTACATTTCAATATAAAATCCTATAATATTTATGAAATTTAAGTGGTTGTAGGATTTTTTATACCCGAATTATTATAAAAAGCATTTCTAATAATTATTTGTTTACACTATTAATTTAAAAAAAAACAACTGGCATTCGTATATTTTGAAAGCTATAAAGATTTAATGCAAGATTGCCTGGCTGTAAATTCAATTTCTACCCGTACAGTTATGATCAATTATTTTACGAACAACCCACGGATACGGCCGATAACATAATTTTTTCCCACAACGAAAGGTTGTTCCTGATAAGCTTCTCAAATATAAAAACAAAGCCGTACCACTGCATATATTCCCATAAAGTGCATTGGATTCAATGAAGTAGGAACTTTATTGCCTCTAAGCAAATGGTCGAGAAAGATGATTTAGCCGATATCGCACCAAGTCTTCCCTCCCCCCCTAAGAATTGAAGGTTATAGAGACTGGGTGAGCCCTACTAGACACCAGATATAGTATCGAGCAACGGCTGCTTACATGATAAATACTTTATCTACCACATCCGGTCTCGAACTCCGGAACCTAGAGACTAGTACACCACGTACTGCGCTGAACCGTTCATTTTAAATTTAAAGAGAATTCATCTCGTATCCAATCCTTGCAATCCAAAATCCTTCGTAAAATCCTCAATGCTCCTTATTATATCACAAACAAACTCATCCATCATGATCTTAATATCCCATATGTTACTGATTTGGCCCAAACTAGATACCTAACCTTCCATGACAAGCTTCATACACACTTGAATCCGCTAGTCTCTGAGCTTGCTTCCCATACTATTCCTGATAACCCTCCGAGGCGTCTCAAAAGAAGATGGCCTCGAGACCGTCTACTATAGAACTTTATTGGAGTGCTACCGATGGGTAGTTGTAACAATTGTTTTTTGTTTTCATGTCATTTGTTCATATTAGCAGATTTACTTATTGTAATATTATTATAGTTGTAAATATCAATAAATTAAATTTTAAAAAAAATTAAAAGAGAAGTAATTAGGAATCAATTTTCAAAATTTAGAAAGATTATTTGGAGATAAGAAACACCGCAACAATGGGAAACAATATTCAGTAGCTGAAGGGAAGGGTCTAGACCCCCTAACGGAATTACAAAATACTTTTACTTACTATCATCTTTATACAAAAATTGTATAAACATATTGAATGAGTTACACTGTTTAATATTAATATACCTTTGTACAAAACTTATATATATTTAAGTAGTTAAATCAACACCATGAATCACGCAAGTGCAATTAGGCCTACACAAAGTGGAAGTATGTAGCTGTGATATTGGATACAGAAAACCCTTTAGATGCAAATTAGAAAAGTGGAATGTTATGTCTGAGAGCAATGTTTAGAAGAGACAAGCGACAAACTAAGAGAAGAAAGAAGAAAATAACACGGAGGAAAAATTAGAGAAGCATACTAAAAAACGAAAGAATGCTAAAAAATTTATTTATTTGTCTTAATAAGTACAAAATACTCAATTGATAGTATTCTTGTTACGTATGTTAAATGATAAGGTATGTTAAGTAGGTGACAGTGCAATAAACTGTCTGTAAGTATTTATAATATCCACAAAGCTTACTCTATATGCTTGGAAATTTTGAGTAAACGAAAAGGGAATAGAGTTTTGCTAAAATACGGTCCTTAGAATGGCAAGGAAGCTTTGACAATAGAAGTTATTTTGAAATATTATTTTCATGGTTGTTAAAATGTAAGGCAAGAGGTACATACAGAATTTGTTTTATCTTCTGTACTCCTTCCAAGAGGACCCCATTGTACCTATACCATGAAGTGTCTTAGTTTCAGTATATACTAAGGAGTGAACAGTTCTAAGTTTGTTGTGCAACGGTTGAGGAAGGAAGTGGTTTCACAGTCAACCATTTTTTCCCTTATATAAAAAGATACCTTAATTATAGATGTTGAATGAGACTCAGAAGGATCAATACTTAGTTTTAATATAGATATATAATACAGAATTTTGCACTGTATAAAGCAAGAAAAAACAATGTTTACAAGAAAGAAAATTGATTTACATTATTTTTTCACAAGGTTGAGTATTTTTTATAAGGAAGAACAGCCTCTGGCCACTCTTTTGAGGCCCTATGACGGAATACAGAATTAATTTCCCATAGCCGCTCTTCAACTCGAAACTACTGCGCTATACCCCAACATGGTACTACTATACTTCATTTTTATCATCAATATAATATCATATTCACGCTATCTAACTGATATTACGTTTTCATTACATTAAATTCAATTACTAATTGAGTGCAATCACTGATCGAAACAGAATGAGTATGGACAATATTGACTAGCGGATACTATTCAATAAAGTGTGCTTGATTATTAGCAACAATGAATATTTATGTCCTAAGTAACTACCATATTAAGTATATTTATGCAAGAGACTGCATAATAGGGACTTTATTTCCACAATAATAAAAAATAATTAATCAATTGGTTTCGCATTGTAAAAACTGGTGTTGTTACATCATCCAGGCAAAAATTGCGGTTATACAATACAATATTGCTGTTAATATTTTTAGTTCTCTAGTGTTCTACATTGTTATTGTTATTAAACATGTTTCATTCTATTGCATATTCTGGCGTTGTAAATGCCTACATGCAAAAGAATATAATTACATTTATCTCCTCTTTTAGGTTTCCTCGACCACTATTTATACAAAAGACTCCAATGGTATCTTCTGGTTTAGACCTTGTCGCTAAATAGTTCGCCAACGTTTTGCCAGACATGCTGCTGACTTCTTCAGGGCAGAAAAAAGAATGATTTCATGAGACGGTCTAAACCAGAAGATGCCACTCAAGTCTTTTGTATACATTTATCTCTTTCAAAATGAGAAAGAAGGGAAATCTTTTTTTATAATTGGTCGTATTATCTTCCTGTATAAAAGATTATTTCTAGTTTTATCAATTTTTCGTTCTGTATTTGGGTTCAGGCATAACTCAATTCTTTTGTATATAATTGCTAATTTTTGAACATTTATTGTTAATTGGGAGCATATTTGGCTTTATTTTTATCATCTGATTGTTAAATATTTTTTATAAATCTACTATTTTTGTATAAATGTACTTTTCTTCATCTTGTTACATTTGGAAAATACTTGTTATTTTGTCTGTTTGTTAGTATATTTTAACTATATATTTGTTTAGATTTTCCACAATTTATTAAATAAATGATAAATAATAATATCAGTTAGGCCAAGTTGAAAAGTTGAAAAACTCCTATAATTTCTCTCCTATGATACCCGAACTCTACCAGTTAGAGTCGATATAGGAAGCCTCCATCGGTATTCAAGGTTTCAGAATTGTTTTTTTAATATGATTTCTGAATTACAATTTACTGTTTATTATTTATTCAATGTAAGAATCGTTCTAAAGTTTATACCAAATCTTCAGATTTTCCTAATGTTTTAATTAACATATCTAAGTATGGCCTAGGGATGTGGCGACCACATCGCCTAGTGGCCGGACTGCAAACAGCCACTGGTCCTCCAGATGGGGGATCAAGTCAGGTGGCTCTAAGGGGGCAGCCCCTGTTCCTGATTCGGGGGCTGGAAGGGCTAATAATCCACAGTCTTTAAACAAAATTATTATAATGAACCCTCAAAGGAAATATAGACGGACAGATTTAAGGAAACGAACTGGAAATGGAAAAGGAATTAATCTCAGGATAGTGACTTGGAATGTAAGAGGACTAAACCAACTAGGATTAAACCAACTCTGCCAGGAGGAGGAATGCTAAGAAAATCTGCCTTTAAAAAAAGTATGTGGCTTATAAAGCGCATCCTTCTCCATAAAGATCATAGTTGAAAAAATACGAGGAAATTTTATAAAGGGACTAAAGTAATAAAACGACGCTACCAACCAAATATTACGTGCTGCAAGACGAAAGATGGGGCCATAATCATTGAGCCTGTCCAAGTATTACAGAGATGGTTAGAATATTCCAGGAATATTCTAGCACATCCTAAGCACCAAAATAAAGAGGAAAGAGTTGCACATAAATTAAACGGCTGAATGGTCTGATGAGAATACCTGGAGAAGGAGATGAAGAAGTAGAGCCACCAGAACAAGAAGAAGATGGCGAAATGACTTGTGATTTAAGGAACAATAAGGTTCCTGGTATTGATGGCATGCATCCAGAAATGCTAAAAAATGGAGGGGATGAACTCATAAGGTGTATATACCAATTGGTGTGCGATGTGTGGCGTTAAGAGAGAATCTCTGACGAGTGGAATTCAGCAGTGATATGCCCCATACACAAAAAAGGCAAAAAGCTAATTTCTAACAATTGCAGAGGGATATCACTACTGAACACAGCCAATAAGGTTTGAACAGGCGGCTCATAAAATGCCCTGAACTGATAATGGGTAACGACCAGTGTGGTTTCAGGCGTGCGAGGTCAACCATAGACCAGATATTTTCTTTGAGACAGATCCTGGAAAGAAGACATGAGTTTAACGTTGACCTCCGTAGTTAATTTATTGAATTCCCAGGAAGCTTACTAGGCTTGAGGAACGCTATCAAATGAATTTGCAGTAAATAGTGGCCTGAAGCAGGAAGGCCCTTTATCGCATGTCCTTTTCAATTTAGCGTTGGAACAAGCTATTAGGGAAATATCAACCAATCCTAATGGGAATATTTACTATGGACTGACACAGCACTTGGCATAAGCGGACGACGTTCTCATAATCACGGCAGCGCATGGAGGAGCCTTTGTAGAGTTTGTAAGGGAAGCAGAAGAAGTGGGTCTTCATGTAAACGAAGGAAAATCAAAATATTTAAAAACTCCCAAGAGCCAGCAAACAGAACTCTACAGCTTGCAGATCGGCAAACGCATTTTCGAAAGGACAGTCACTTTTAAGTACCTTGGATCTGTCATAACAAATGAAAACAGAATGAAAGAAGTGAATGCGAGGATGTCTGCAGGTAACAAGTGCAGTAAAGTAAGACATTTAGCATCAGAGCTCTATGTATACAAGCTATAATAACTATTTATGAAACTATCTTGAGACCCATAGTTACTTATGGCTGTGAATCCTGGGCATTGACAGACGAAAGTAAAAGGAAACTCAATGTCTGGGAAAGGAAAATGCTCCGGAAAATCCATAAGACGTACGTGGCGAAGGAAGAATCGTGAGCTCCGCACAATATATGGAAAACCAGACCGGGTATCGTTAGTGAGAAAAACCCACCTGAGATGGCTGGGGCGTGTGGAACGGAAGAAGGAGCAAAGGGCAGGAATGACTGGCTAAAGGTCCTTGTAGGAGTTGTAGCACCCATCAGTAAGCAAGTATCAATGAATGAAAATAGCATAAATAATTATGCGTGCATTTTACAATTACTATAAAATAAATTTACAAACAACATAAAAAAAGCAAAACAATTTTTTACGATATAAAAAAACAATTCTTTACTATATAACTATTTATACACATTTTCCTTGCATAGGCCTTCCTTTTGGAGTAATTGTCTTTAACAGCTCTTTGGGTGACTGACTAGCCCTACTGGGATGCGGAATTTTTAAGGGACAACCATTTTATTTTCCACTCTTCTCTATCCTTAGAAGTGAGTAAGTAAGAATCTTTAAATAATTTTGTCGATAGTTCTAGTTACGGTCTTTGAATATGGTATTTTTTAAAAAAAAAGATTCTAACTTTAGCAGTTAAAGAAGATCAAATTTAGTTATATAAAAATCAAAAGACCAGAAAACATACTGACAGATTTCTTGAAAAGATCGATAGCATTTAAATTTAAATATTTATGCGCGATGTAAAATCTAATACAACAAATTAGATACCACAGAAACTTGTCAAGTGGAAACGCGCTTGCGGCATCTAAAATCCATTGGTAAATTCGGAAATAGCTTCCTTAAACATCTAATACGATACATTTGCCGAAATGTTTTTGAACTAAAAATTAATTAATTTTTATATTAGGTTCAACAATTGTAGTTTCAAAACCTAAAGAAGGTTTCAAAACCACTCCACTCCAAAAATAAACCACAACTTTTCTTTTAAATTTTAATTTTTGAAATCCTATGAAGTCATACTACTTACTTTTAATCGGTTAATATTAACGAAATAATAATTTAATGATTGTATTTCAAGTCATTCTTTTAATTAAAATAATTATTTAGCGATAAATTTATGCCCTGCTACAATTGAATTGAAAAGGGTTGAAATAGACTTGGACATGATATAATTAATTGAATTGATAGGATTCTGTTAATGCGGGAAATGATGATTATTTTTGGTTCCTCGTGTGGAAATTACCTCGTGTATTTGTCACGAAACATAAAAATTAGAATTGATAAAATTATTACCCCTCCAACTGTTCTAACGGGTGTGCAACGTGCTCTTTCCAAAAATGGACCTTCCAAAGTCCTTGAAAATAAGTTGTTGCCAAGAATATATTGTTTATTTAGTTATAAATCTTTTTTTAACTCGGAATTTCTGTTGACCAACCATTTTTTCCAATCCGTTTAGTTAGGGCTAATCTCATCAGAAATTATCTCTTGCTCACATTTTGCATATTTTTTCAGGATTGGATTCTTTCTGACGAATACCGCATAATCAACCAACATAAATAAGTCCAAATCCAATTAAATTTGAATTTCAAAAGTTTATAATTGAAATGGAAAAGTCTACACTTGATTCGGAAAAGACAAGTGATTTGAAAATGCTATATTCATTTTTATTTGTACATTTTTTATTTTAGTAAAGGGATAATGTTCTGAAAATAAACGCTAAAAAGTTCTTTAATGAACTGTATACCTCTTTTTTTAGTTTGGAACATACACTAAAACCCTTTTCATTTCAAAATTCATCAATAAAAAATCAATTTTTAAAAAAATATCTCTTAAGAAGTTTGAAAAATATGAAATGAAATTAGATTTTGACCTGGGTGAGGGACCTGAGGGACCTGAGAGAGCTTTTCCCTTTATTTATTCTCAATAGCCTGTAATATAAATCTAAAAAAAAAAAACTTTCGAAATGTTTCTTCCGCTAAATACCCCCTTGATCAAGCTCTGAAAGAACGTATTTTTTCACATGAAAACTTAAATAAACTGGATGTTGATCATTTTTAGGAAGAAACTAAACTAAACAGTATATTTGGAACTGCTCATTGAACCGGTTATCGCTGTTAGCTCCGATAGCTTCATATTTTTAAGGAGCTATTTGACTTGGTCCTTGTTTGAAGGTTGACAGATGTTGTGATATCGATTCCTCCATTCAGAAAAAGTTGGATGGTTTAGGTTGTCCCCGAGTCACATCTGCATATATAATATTTCACGGAGCACATGGCTCCCTAGTAAAATCCGATACCCACCAACACTTTTTCCCTCACCATCTGCCTTCCTATCCCTGGATTTTCACCTGTAAATAAATATGAAAAAACTTGAATAGGTTCCTTTCCCCAATTACTAAAGGCAAAATTTAAGAAAAAAAAAATTAAAAAATATATAGCCGGCTTTATAGTAGCTTATTGCATTATAATAATACAAGTGACCTTGGCCTTCATGCGGAAAAATCAAAATTAGTTCTGTTGAAAACATGCAGAATTGTGATTTTAAAATGTGTTAAATAAGTAAAATCGTTTACATTCTCTCGATTTTTTCCCGGGGTGTTGATGTAATCCTAGAGTTGATACGACGAACCAAATTAATAATAAAGAATTCTTAATTTGTTCCGGAAAAAGTCTCTTTATAATAATGTTACAAGAAATATGAGCTTTAGTACTTCAGAGTAAAATAAAATAAAAACAGAAAAATTAAAAATTTGATAAATGAAAATAAATTGATTGAAATGAGGTTCCTTCAAATACTAATCATTTGAAGCAAAAACGAACTAACATTCGTTATAAAAAAAGAAGATATAAACAATTCTTACATGGTTAGATATATACATATATACAACAAACCACCATTTTACAAATTATACAATTGTTCATTTAATTATATTACAGTAAGTACTTATCGCAAATTCAAAACCAGTGCTACGTTTTATGTAACGGCTTAAAGAAGATAGAAAGAGTCGCTATGTAATTTGGCATTTTTTAAAAATTAACTGATCGAGCGCGACAAAATAAAAATATTGCATTACTAAAAACATGTTTACTTATCAGAGAAAATTCTTGTGATATAGAAACAAGGAGAAAAACATCCATCTACAAAAGTTTTTGTACTGCTCAACTTAAAAACTTGGTCATAAGGCTCTATATCCTCTGCCTCAGTCCCAGTCGGTTGTTTTCAAATCGAATCTTATTCGTTTTGACTCTACGCTTTCCCGGTTGCCACGCTCTTAATGGTTTATTGTGCCTGTATTGTTTTTTTAATTGTTTACATTTATGAACTATATGTAAAATATTTCCTCAATATACATCATACGGTGGAATTGGCCATAGCAACTGACGATTGACCGAAGGTGGCCTGATCCGTTGGGAGGTTGGGGGCCGGTGGAGGGGGAAGTGGGAGTGGTGGGGGGGGGCGAGCTGAGGAGGGGAGGCGAGTAGTCCCTTCTCTCAGTCGATTCAAGGTTCTTGCTCAGACAAGGTGAAGCAGTAGTTCCATGGCTATGAGCGGTGTTAGTGTTGATGTTCTCAGGGCAACTTTCGCTCGGGCGGAGCGGGTTAGGGTGATGAAGCACCACGAGGAGAAGTGCGCGGCGAGGAAGTCACCCATCGACCCCATCGCTCTGGCCCGAGTCCGGAAGAATCTCTTCGCCGAGGACCAGTTTGTTTTTCCTTCCACAAATTCTCTATTTGTAGAGCAGGAACTGAGGCGAATCGAAAATGTCGAGAAAGCGAGGTGGAACTTCGATTTCGCCAATGAGAAGCCGGTCGACGACATCGAGGGAAGTTACAAGTGGCAAGTCTATAACAAGCCCCAGCTCAAACATCTTGTCGCTCCAAAGCCACGCCGAATTGGCCAGGGGAAAGTAACAGGTAAGCCACCACTCTTTCTTCTCTTGTATACAATTTCAAATTTGAAAACAAATCATCTAAAATCATCTGTCATGTTTCTATCAAACGATTACATGTAAACAGTATTTGGCTGGTATTTACATGTTACTATGATTAGCATTATCAGTCTTAAAATTGCGCTTTTATCAACTTGATCTCAGGTTTCTCTGTATGGTTTATATTTTCTTTTCAATGATTTAAAATCAAGTCATTAATTTTGTCTTGTGATTCAACATTACAAATCTCAAGAATAGGAAGGTGTATACAATTATCAACTTCTGAAGTGGCACACCTTCCCACAGCTTTCACTTGTCCGTATAATGTTTGTAGTTACTGGAAAGTAAGGCTGTGCTTGTCAATTCGAATTTTCAAATCTGATATTTCTAATAATTTGTTCTTAAGAATGGTCAGATCATTTCAATAAGGAATAAGTTTATAACACATTTATTAGTTCTGACAAAATTGATGTGAGAATTCTCAATATAAAATGAGTTTTGCTTCAATCGAATGCTCTCTAATAGTTCCCTAGCAGTGTGTCAAGCGAACTTGACGCAACCGGGAGTATCACATTTCCGTTGGGATTTTCCTTCCTAATCGTTGTTGAATATGAATAGGAGCCTTTTTTTTTTTTTTAAATTAACATTTTGAATTACGAACACCTTATTTCTCGTGTAGATTTGGATATGTTGAACAGAGGGCCGGGAAGGATTGATAATTGGTTTTTGTAATGAGCGCGGGCGTGCGGGGGGGGGGGGGGACAGGGGAGGACGGCCTTGTGCCCTCGCTCCCCGTATCCAAATAGTCCTCAACGTAATCTCCCAAACCGGTTGCCCGCTGACAACAGTAGCCAGGTACCTCTTGTTCTCTCTTTATCGTCCCGTCCTCCTCCGTCTTTCTCCCTTAATATTCCATTGTGTTAATTCACGCCAGCTCAGTTTTACAGCCTCATTTCTATATTATTATCAGATATATTTTGACGAATAAAGCTTTTTATTATTACGTATTGTTTGTCTTATTTATATTTTAATCGTTCCGATTAGATTAATTTTAATTGCCCACTACTTATTACTCACTCAGTTGTCAAATTGAGGTAAATCTTACTCTTTTACTAATTTAATTTTCTACTGAGCCAAATCAGTAGAAATTTTTTTATCCTTTTAAGTAAGCCCTTGATCCTCATTAAAGCGATTACCTGATTTCCAGCTATCCTTGATGAACACTTATAGTAAGGCAAAGCCAATTGAGATTAGTATTGTAGGTTTTTTTGTTCGATTAGGACTGATGTCTTATCAATTTTATAGTATACATGTTCTATACTATAAAAAAGTAATCAGTGTATGCACAATGTAGTAGGATATATTATGGGATCCCACGTTTCAGCCCCGACTCGAGAACCATCTTCAGAGCTTAGTTACCTTGAGAGGGTCGAATATATGATCTCAATTGAAAGAACCTGGCTCTTATGGTGGCTCACGAGCATGAATAATAACGCCGGCTGCCAGCAAGAAACATATTATGCCTAGCATCCTGATAAAAAAATTGTATCTGTAGTTACCGTTTATTACGTTCTGAGATATTCATCTTAGTTCTTTATATATTACAATTTACGATATTGATACTTTAAAATAATCGTTTCGGCGGAGTTGCAGGTCGTTTGATAGGCGACCCCCCCCCTCAGGATGGGGAAGATGGAGAAGAGGATAATTTTTTGTGGGCTAGGGGTTGGTAGCTTTTTCCGCCGAGGGTGGTGGCTCCCTTTCCCATGGCCCTACCCACGCCACAATGGGTCTTTGGTGTAACGGTCATTTTCCAACGGTTTTATAACACCCCTCTCCTCCACCCCTCTTCTACTTTCCCTCCTGCCTGGGAAATCGACATCCTATGTGACACCTTGTATCATTTTGTGTGATTTATAATTGTGTTTCTCTCTTTTGCAGATTATATGCCGAAGAGGAAGGCGCTGAAGAGGGCATCAGATGGGAAAGCCACACACTGCCATGATCAGGAAACCCAGACAGAATCCATCCAGGGAATGCAGGTCGATTGAATTGCCTCAAAGGCCACAGCCTGCTTTTCATCACACTAATTATTTTCGTTAAAAAAATTATATTTGAAACAAAAAGATAAAAAGCAACAAAAAAATTAAAAGCTAAATTATGTTTGTTTATTGTAGTTTTATAACATGTGCCATCAGGCTTTGATTTTTATTGATTTAGCGTTTTATTGAATTATTGTTCTTACTGTTTATACACTTTTCAAAAAAAAAAAAAAAAGTAAGTATATATTAACTTCAAAGCCTATAAATAATAAATTATAACATGTTTTTAAAAAAGTGTTATTTTTTTTAGATATATTACAAATTGTATATTAATTTACATAATAAAAAAAAACATATATTTTTATATATTATATTGATTTTTTCCGCTGATCTCTTAGCAGCTTGTATAGTTCCGTATTTTATTTTTGTTTTAAATAATTTTCTTATAAAGCATCGATTTGTTTCAGTATTAGTTTATTATTCATTTATTTCATTATTTGTATATTGCTTTTGTTTCATTATTTTTTATTTCGATATTATTTTATTATTATTTTTTTTTATTTGATAAATCTTTGGTTTTTCCATATCAATTTGTCTTATTTTTACTATATTTGTAAGATTATTTTATGTCTTAGTTTATAGATCATTTTGTTTTTGTTGTTTTATAAGTTGATATAACAAAGCCCGATCTCATCTTTATTAATTATTCATTCCCAAAGATTTTTTTTCTAACCAAAGTGTAAACAATTTCGGTTTTTATTTTTTCTACTGCTAATCCGTTTCCGAAGTCTGTCATTTATATTATGGAGTTGTTCTCGATTCATTTATTTCATTAGCAGCAATTTTATGTGTATTTTTGTGTTTTAAGTTTTGTTCTGAAGGCATTGAAAGTCATGAGCCATGTGGAATGAAAAATTGTTAATTGTATTTTTCATTTGTATAGTTTTTCCTTATTTGCTCTTTGCTCAAAGTGAAGATGCCCTAACTTATTTTTATTCTTTTTTCAACACATTTACTCATGTAAATAAATTGCTTTTTGCCTTCAGAACGACATTTAAAGAACAAAAAATCCAGTATGCTTTTTAACTTTTTAAGTTGTTATAAGTTTAAATCTGCAATTTTTGTTGTTATGTTCAGAAAACATAATTTTAAAAATAGTCGTAACCTTGTTGTGCATATGAATTTTTATTTATTTCACATTAGTTTTTGCCACATATTACTTTTCGAAAACTATTTTGTTATTAGTGGCTATTGGTAAATAAAGAAGTTACTAAAATTCATAATTTTAGGTTTTAAGTTTCAATTTCGTTATATATTACTATATAATTATTAGTATTTTAAATAAGTTTGTATGCACAACAAGGTCCACTTTTTATGTAACTAATGCTATCATGCAAAAATCCTCTAACATGTTTGCACAGCTAATAAGTTTTAATTATGTTTTTTTTTTTAATTTTTGTATCAATCACTTTTTTTTTAATCCAGATATTTAACTTTATTGTATAAGTTTTAAATTTATTTAGTTCAACTCCAACAGATCTAAGGAATTACAATTAGTTGGCTACTATTTTTTGTTAGATCTCCTCATGTAACATTTATTTTAGAGAGTCCTAATGATTGTGTAGGATTCGTTCTGTGATTTGAATATATGATCTCAAGCTTGTATTTTTATTTATGCGTTTTTATGACAAGAAGAAAGTAAAAGATGAGGGCAAAACTTTTTTTTTTTATAATATAGCCCTGAAAACTATTGTTATAAATAATGAGGTGTGGCAACACACTCTTACTATGTTATATATTTTGATTTTATGTATAACTTTATAATTTACATTAAATAAAATTTTATTATTAAATATAACTTGTTACTTCTTGTTTTGTTAGAGTTGGAGTTCATATTATAAATATAATTTAAATCCTAATTATTGTGTTTCAATCCAGTGGATAATTTTCCAATTTATATAAATAATTTTGGTGTGTATTGTCTTCTTTCTCTTGGGGAGAAACATAAATTAACAAATCAGTTTAATTTAGTCGCAATTATAAATTTTCACCATATCTGAACCAAATAAAAAATATACACAAGACTTTTATATGATTTATGTTATATGATGATTTAAATTATGAATAAACAATTAGGTGGAATGAGGAATGCAATACAATTTTCAACTCATTATTTACACACACACACATATATATATATATATATATATATATATATATATATATATATATATATATATTAGTTGTATTATAGAAAAGATATATAATTTCCATTTTTATTCAAATAATTGAAATATAAATCAACAGAAAAATAGAAATTTTCAACTAGTTACTGATTTAATCTTGATGTTTGTTACATTATTTGTTTATTTACCGCTCTTTAATTCCTCATAAAGGTGTGGGATGGATGGGCTTAAGAAGAAGAAAGTTTTAATTTGTAAACAATGTTATAATCCTCAATTGATATGTAAAGGTAACTGGCATCCACTACCAAACTTTTAATATACTAAGTTGATGTTGATTTTTTGTGTTATATGTATATATGTGTGTGTGTATTGGGTAATATATTTTATATTATAATATATTTTTATGTTAAATATATTATATAGTCTCTATGACAGAAGCTTTTGACTGCCTGATACCATATACCTAAAGTTACTCTTAAAGCAATCTTACCGTCTACAGTTCGGACGTTTATTATTGTTAACACTAATTAACTATTTTGAAATACTTTCGTTATTAATCATAACAAGTTAACAGGCTCATATCAACCTTCCTAATGCTATCACTCAATGATATTTAATGGGTGCACGTTCACCAATTTCACATGGTGTTTTTTCTAAATTAAATAGTGGATTGATACTTTAATAAAATCTAATTTTTATATCCGGGAATAAATATTCAATCTACGTAATGCCGAGTTATTCTTCTCGAAATGTTCTAACGTTTGATTTCCACGCCTTCACCCAACAGAACCGAATGAACCGCGAACCCAAGCACGCAAATTTTATCGCATGTTTTTCGGGTCATTTTATGATATTAATGAAATACTTTAGTACTATCTTAAATGGTGAAGGTGAAAACAAATCAACTTATTCTTAACTATAACGAACTCCGAATGTTTCCGGAAAATAGTTACTGTTTCTAACTTTATTGAACGTTTAAGTTATGCGCATCTCTAATAATTTTGTTGGACCCCATGTTCAATCATCAAATATCATCTGACGGTGATGCTGATGAACTAGACTATTTTTGTTTTCTATTTTTTTTTTTTTTAGTACTTCATCTGAAGAAATATTTGATCGACAGGTGAACGGTTTAGTCAAAACGGTTTAGTAATCTCCAACATCATTCTCATTGTATTGCGTGATTAGATTAGATTAGATTAAATATAAGTCTTGTACTTTTTTGATGTTTTTTTGACTGCACTCTCCAACTATCTCCGTTCTCCAGTGATTAGATTATATTCTGTAAATGAGAATATCAACAACGTTTCTGTAGGCTTGAGATCCCCAGACATTTATACCAATTCGTTCTTAGCCCCTTTGTAAGATAAAATTTTTAAAATAAGTGTATGCTTCTTATATGTGTACTTAATGTTTGTAATTGCTGTGTCAAGTCATCCATCCTAACTGAGGTAGGCCTTGTCAATAGTTGTTTGCTGTTTGTATTCTATATTTAGTTTTGTTTCAAAATTTCCATTTATATTATTGCCTTGAACGGTTCTGTTACCCTTGACTCCTCTACTGTAGATTTTTAGTTTTATTTCATCAGGTTTAAAGCCTGGTTCCTGACTCGATGAACCTTTTGCGCGTTTTATTGCTCAAAAATTACTCTATTTAATTGATCTGTCGTTATTTCAATATAATTGGAACTCTATCTATAGGATATTTGCCACTTTTTATATCTCAGAGACCTCTTCTTAAATAAATATCGAGGGAGGATATATCAAATTATGGTTACAAGGTAAACTAATATTGTCTATAGTATCATTCATTATATAAAAGTAAATTAAAAAAAAAAAATGAATATGCGGTATATGAAAGTGCGAAGGGTTGTGTACCGACGAAACATGAAATAGAAAGAAATTCAGAGAGATTCAATCGCATAAGGAAAGATTTTTTTTTTTTTTTACTTTATAAACACTTTATTTAGACATTACGATCTGACACCTGTGGGCAATAAGTAATGGTGCTATGTAGCTACAATCATTCCATAACAAAACAAAAAAGTGGTATAAACAAAATAAAATAAGTGAATGTAATAAATATATACATACGCAACATATATAAAATAAATGGATATTAAAGCAAAAATGATAATAAAATAAAGTCATAATAAAAATAAAAATAAATAGAATAATGTACACATTCAAACCCTATTTACAATTTGTCTGGGTCCCCGAACTAAGCTTCTTCCCCAGGAATGAGGGCAAAGCAGGAGACAAGGAAAGATACTTTGTATAAATGTGAATCTTAAGGGCATAAAATTTGAAGATCCTAAATCACATTGTGCAATAGGACAGTCTGTTAAAGAAAAAATATCTGAGTATCGCTTACTGCCTTACTACCTACTTACAGTAGGAAAAGTAAAACCACTTCATCTCATTATAAAAATAGTCGTTATAAAAACACTTTACGTCATTATAAAAATACTTCGACGATTAAACAGTAGGTGTGTTTAGCTAGAGTTAGACCTACCCCCCCCCCCAGACGCCCCCACAGCTAACTTATCTTTTCACTATTTACTCACCCTCCCTCTTCCATTTTATTTTCTTTCCCTCATAACCATAAACATTGCAAAACACATAATACCATTATCCTCACTACTTCCATTTTTTTGATTTCCCACCTCTAAGTATCATTTTACGACATTC
Organism: Arma custos; assembly: GCA_037127475.1. NCBI lineage: Eukaryota > Metazoa > Arthropoda > Insecta > Hemiptera > Pentatomidae > Arma > Arma custos. The sequence continues at coordinate 116,702,251 of CM073761.1, read as the reverse complement.
ATCCGGGTTCAACTTCACTCACTATTTTTATTTTTAATTATATCTTTACTCATCCACATATCTTTGCCTTTTTAAATGTATTTTAGTCAAATATAGTCTAATTGTATTTTTTTATTATTATTATTTTTTTATTTATTTATTTTATTTATTCTTTTTTCTTACTTTACTACTAACTTTATTTAAAACATACTGTATTTTCTTTTATTTATTATTAGTCTTTACATTTATGTAAGATCTCTTCATTTTTAAAAAACCAATTTTAGAGAACAAATTGTAAGATTTTACTTATCAATATTAATACTGTATTTTCTATAAGGGAATTTTTCTGGATTTTTTATAATTTTACAATTTTCATTTATTTTATATTTATTCTTACTGTATTTCTTATCATTTTCTACATTTACCATATCATTTTTAAAATTGTTTTGCATTTCCCATTTGTATTCAGTTTTCGTTTTTTATCTTTATTACCTTATGTTTTTTGTTTTTCAACACTTTCTGTTTTATTATTATTTAGTTCTTTATTATGTGTTTTGCTGCCTTCCTGGCACTTCGATGTTTGTACTGTACACTCATGCATTTTAACCTGTATATTTATCTTGCTGTGCAATATTTGTCTTTTGATTATTTGTATTTCTATGTTTTAATATATTTGTGCCATTTCTTGATTCTCTGTATTTTGCATGTAGCCCTGAAGAAGACCTGCAAGGTCGGTCGAAACGTTGGCTACTCAATGAAGTTTTCTCCTATTGTATGAAAAATTCTTTGACCTCTACCCGGACCACATTCTTCCACATATAGTATCAAGGTCTACAATTATCATTCAGTATAAAAATAGTCGTTATGGGTTGAAGTAGGAAAATCAGGTGGGGTTTTACTTTAGGAAAGAATTTTTTTATATTCTTTATTTTCCAGATCGGCTATTCCTAGCCATACATGTTTTTCTAAATAATGAATTTTCAACATTAACAAAAGGTAAAAGTATGGGTTTCGTCTCATACAAGAGACCCCCCTAACTGTACATTATCAGCTTATTTGCAAGAGAAGTTATAAATACATAATAGTTTTTTTTTCTTATAAAACAATTATAATGTAATAATAAACAGAACTTAATACTATAAAACGAAAAACTATAAGAAAACCGGAATATATTACAATTTGTTAAAACGATTGGTTAGAAAGGTAATAGAGTTGACATCGGAATATCTTTCAAGAGTCTCGGTTTTAGTCTTGGGGATGAAATAGTTTCGCCTATGTTGAATGCTACAGCTCCTTTGACTGCTGGTAATCCGGTCTTAAATCTGGTGTAACGGTTTTTAATGAACTCTTCAATCGTCTCTAGTTTTAGCTCAAGGTGGAGTTGACTGTTTCGTACAAACCAAGGCGCGTTTACTCCGATTCGTAGGATTTTATTTTGGAAGGTTTGCAATTTTTTTCGCTTAGTTGTTGACACTGCACCCCACACTTCACAGTCGTACATTAGTAGAGGTCTAAGAATGATTTTATAAATTAATAAGGCTGTTTCTGGTTTTAATCTAGATTTTCTTGTGGTGTTGATATGCTGGTTCCAAGTAAGACGACGATCTAAATAAATCCCGAGATATTTTGTTGCTTTAGGAAAGAATTGAAACCCATCAGAACTGCCATAGTTATCATAGTGACTTCGACCAAGAGCTTACAGTGTCATGAAGAGATTAGAAACCGGATTGGAGAAAACCAAGTATTTTGAACTATCGAGGAGATAAGATATTTCAGATGAGACTATTTATTTTAAAGATTGGAACGGTTAGACATGATAGAGATTAGCGGATTACTTTAGGATTTATAAGGTTCAGTAGTTTTTTGTTTTTTTCAAGAGATATCCAATATTGAATTTACATAGGAAAATATAGGACAGGTATTCAGTATGAAGGGAAAAAAGACATAAGGACAGATCAACAACAAAAATAATAATATTAGGGTAGCAAGGAAGATGGTTGAAGAATTAATAAAGGAGGCATATGAGAATTATAAGATTAATTCGTCGTGTGAAGCTAATGAAGAAGAGGATTGGAGAAGTGAGGGAGTCATAAAGGGTTCGACTATTTCGATTTGGAATCGAAAGCAGTTTAGTTACTGGCCCATTTCCCCTACCCAAGTTGCCAACTTCCCTCAATGCTTGATAGTTATCTCCTGGCCTTGTAACATTTAAACCACCTCCTGCCTCCAACGCATTTAGCATATCTATAATTTCCAGATAAAACCCTAGGATGAGGCTGATGGCGGTATAGATTTCTTATCATGATATCAGAGGTACTGATAATAATGAGATACCTACGGTGAGAACAAATTCTACAAGATAATAACACAAACCTTAGTAGTTGTCCCATATAATAATTTATGATTTAAAAGCATTTGATGCATTGAATACTTCAGCCCCTCGAAATGAATATATATGTTACAATTACAAACTTGATTTTAAAAAATCAATATTTGCGCATGAAATATAAATCAACGTTTACAAATAGATGCTGGCGTTTTTATCTGGATGTTTTTAAACTCTCCAAGAAATATCTTAGTCGGATTCGACTCTATTTTAGTTCAAGCGGGAATTATGCGTTCCCTTCATAGGGCTCAATAAGTTTCAAAAAAGGGTACTACATACCTTATTTATGTCAGAGAAGAATTGGTCGACTGTAACTTCTAATATAGGGAAGAACCACATATACCTTCCTTATTTAGTGTATATGTAAAGATTTTAATAACATTCCACCTTCAAGAATGGTGTCAAAATTAGAGAATTAAAATTAATCCTAACAAATCCCATCAAATTACCTTCACCCTTCGTCGTAAACCTACAAATTCCTGCCCTACTGTATCCTTTAATAATATTCCTCTGAACCCTGTCGAACAGGTACGTTACCTAGGACTCCATCTGGACAAACGTCTCACTTGGAATCCTCATACAAGACTGAAAAGACAAGAAACCGCTCGTCGTTTTCGCCTACTTCAACATTTACTGGACAAACTCTCTAAGCTCCCAATTACTTACAAAAGACTCCTTTCCATGACAGTTATCACACCTATTTGAACATACGGAGTTGAGCTTTGGGGCTCTACTAAACCATCCAATTCATCTCGTATCCAATCCTTGCAATCCAAAATCCTTCGTAATATCCTCAATGCTCCTTATTATGTCACAAACAAACTCATCCATCATGAACTTAATATCGCATATGTTGCTGATTTGGCCCAAACTAGATATCTATCCTTCCATGACAAGCTCCATACACACTTGAATCCGCTAGTCTCTCAACTTGCTTCCCATACTATTCCTGATAACCCTCCGAGGCTTCTGAAAAGAAGATGGCCTCGAGACCATCTACTATAGAACTTTTTGGAGTGCTACCGATGGGTAGTTTCTCCACAAGTGTTTTTCAAGTCGTATTGTACATATAGCAGATTTACTTATTGTAATATTATTATAGTTCTAAATATTAATAAATTAAATTAAAAAAAATAATAACATTCCAACTTCCCGTCTTATAAAAATCCTTAATTTTTTCAATCTTCTAAACGTTAAAATACAGTTTCTATCTTTCGAAATCTACTTTTTTTACAACTTGTTAGCCAGCCAATTCATCTTCTAATTAACCGTTTTATGGGCAAAATTCAAAAATATTTATTACATTACCTGTCAGTTATTTAGGCATTGTCTAATAATAAGGAAATTGTAAAAAAAAAATTCATTAATGCGAATTATGTAAGTTATAATTAAAGGGTTGGGGAATAAGTATTACATGCAAGGATTTATAATTTAAATATCACTTTGTCCAAAATATTGCTCTATACTGTTTGTTATAGCTTTTTATTACGTTAGTCCTGGTTGATTCCGTGAGACGATAGGCTACTAATCGTCTTTACTCAAAGAATATTATAAATATTTTATATAATTTTTAATTAATTGTATTAATTTTTAAATATTTTTATTTTGAAGAGAAAAGATTTGCCCTGGCCAGGATTCGAACCCGAGGCGTCCGTCTCTCCGTGGCAGTGCTCTTACCATTTGAGCTACCAGGGGTCGCTTCACAGTCAGGACTCCTGAAGTATAAAGAAACAAATTAGGAATTATTCGTGCCCAAATTCTTAAATTCTAGTGAAGGGTGTTAAGTAAGTCAAATATGTTTCATGGGTTAAGTTTCTGTCATGTAGGTTTTTTTTTTAATACTATCTCAATATCCAACGAAATAATGCCTAATAATCTCACTTAATCTTAACGAAATCAAGACTAATTGTAATCACTTTTACAGAGGAAACAGGCAGTAATTACTATTTGTTTCTTTTCAACATCGCATTAATTTTAATTGTCAATATTGTTTGGGAATTCGATGTTGCACTGATAGACAATATAGACCGCAGTCAGGAGAATGGACGTTAGGAAAACCAGGAGCTGTGAAATGGAAGAATCGGTGGCGCAGAGAATTCTGTGGTACTCATGGCGGTTGCAAGTGATCTCTGGCCAGATATGGTTTAGAGGGGTAGTGTTCAGAAGATAATTTTCTTCGGAAGAAGCTTTTTATTTTACAATATATATCATCTGTTGAAAATAAAGAATAATGCGTGGGCATACAGCCACTTATTTTAATACAATAAATAGGAGACACTAAACTGGAAAAATTATTGTACAATTCAGACTTAAGACTTAACAATATCGCTTGTTCTCTGTTGCTTTAATGGAAGGCTAATCGTTAACGTCCAGAGAAATTAGCTTGGCTGATCGCATTGTTAACTTTTTTTTTGGTTAATTTATTGATATTTACAACTGTAATAATATTACAACAAGTAAATCTGCTGTATGGACAAAGGACATGAAAAAAAAACCCCTTGTGGAGAAACTACACAATGATAGCAATCAAATAAAGGTCTATAGTAGAAGATCTCGAGGCCATCTTCTTTTCAGAAGCCTTGGAGGGGAATAGTATGGGAAGCAAGTTGAGAGACTAGCGGATTCAAGTGTGTATGGAGCTATTCAAAATCAGCAACATGGATATTAAGATCATGATAGAAGAGTTTGTTTGTGACATAATAAGGAGCATTGAGGATTTTAAAAAGGATTTTGGATTGTAAGGATTGGATACGAGATGAATTGGATGGTTTATTAGAGCCCCAAAGCTGAACTCCGTATGTCCAAATAGGTCTGATAACTGTCATGGAAATGAGTCTTTTGTAATTAATTGCGAGCTTAGAGCGTTTGTCCAGTAAATGTTGAAGTTGACGAAAACGTCGAGTAGTTTCTTGTCTTTTTATTCTTGTATGAGGATTCCAAGTGAGACGTTTGTCCAGATGGAGTCCTAGGTAACGTATCTGTTCGACAGGGATCAGTGGAATATTATTACAGTAGGGCAGGAATTCGTAGGTTTACGACAAAGGGTGAAGGTAATTTGATGGGATTTATTTTAATTCTCCAATTTTCGCACCATTCTTGAAGGTTTGTGATATGGGATTGAAAAGATTGGGATGCATCAAATGGATCCTTATTTGCCGATAACACACAGATGTGTCAGCGTACGCACAGCTAACTTAAGAATAAAATTCATAATCGGCTAAGGCAGGCAGCGCCAGGAGTAAAATCATCGCATTTTTCAATAGACCAGTTTCAAAGGGATGATTATCAAATCAATTGGAAATAAATTGAAAAGCTGACAGATCGGGAGGTTTTGAGATGAACAATGGGAGGGAGCAGGTAGGGGTTGGAAGGGACAGGTATTGTCTTGTTGAACAAGCTTACAGCCCTTTATCTCCTTTTGGTTACAAGGCACAACAAACCACCCCCCTCCTCGCCCTTTATTTCACTGTCAACATACCCAACCTTGTCAAAGGGCCCTCCGAGGGCCCCATCATCTCGATTCAATCTTGGATGTTTTCCAACTTGTGGGTGTCCTCCGCCACCCCAACACTTATCTTATCGAAATTCCATTTGGGCCTTTGATGTTTTGGTGACAGATTACTCAGACTATGAGGTGTTACACATCCTGCTGATGGAGACAATATGGATAGCTCAATCTTGAATCTGACGTTTTGTCGAATAAAATTTGAAATTTATATGAGACACGGCTGATAGAGTGTGGCTGTTATCATGTGGCACACCGAACCAATTATTTAATTTTTTATGTATTTATTACTTTATATTTAAATTGTAATCCATACACATTATCATAAATAGTAAGTAACTTATTTGTCACATAAATCAGTTTGCTTTGATCCTATTCTGGCAAGTCTTCCTTCAAAGGAATTATTTAGTCAAACACAAAACTAACTAAAAGTCTGATATAACTTTTAAATAATTAATAGACTTCTGATATAAATAATAGGCTTGAAACTAGTGAGTCTGAGTGAAAATAAAGTTTGTCATGAAAAGATTGATATCGGATTCGGGCAAATTAGTAACAAATGGGACATTAAAGTTATTGTGGATTACTTTGTTCGAAACAAACTAAGGAAAAAGGTATTGAGAGTTTTGGATGGTAAGGATTGAATACGAGAGGAATTTGATGCCTTAGTGGAGCCCCAAAGCTCTATACCGTAAGTCCAGATGCGTTTAATGATTGTCATGTATATGAGTCTTTTGTAATTAATTGGGAGCTTAGAGCATTTGTCTAGTAAATGTTGAAGTAGCCTGAAACGGCCAGCTGTTACTTGTGATTTCAATCTAGTATGAGGATTCCAAGTTAAGCGTTTGTCAAGGTGTAGTCCTAAGTACCGGACCTGTTCTACAGGAATCAGTGGAAAGTTATTAAACGATACAGGGGGGCAGGAAGTCGTTAGTTTACGACGGAAGGTAAAGGTGATTTGATGGGATTTGTGAGAATTTATTTAAATCCTCCAGTTTTGACACAATTTTTCAAGGTCAGTGATATGGGATTGAAGAGTACGGGATGCTATAACTGGAGTTGGGATGTCAGCTGTATAAACTGTGTAGAGGTTTGGGCCGAGGAACACCCGCAGATTGAGGAAAGATGGATGAATAGACATTATTATGATTTACTTTGGATGACCTGTTAGAGAGATAGGATTGGATAATGAGAAAGTATGTAGGAGGTAGGAATTTACGAAGTTTGTAAAGCAACCCGGGGTGCCAGACTCGGTCGAAAGCCTGTTGAACATTCAGAAAGACATTCATCACACGATGACATTGCCGAATAGTGGAGTGAGATCCTCTGAATCCAAATTGGTGATCTGAGATAATGTGGTTTGCATCCTGAATCGGTACAATCGTTTCAGGATGAGCTTTTCCAGGATTTTACGCATACATGGTAAAAGTGAGATAGGACGGTAAGAGGAAGGGTATTCCTGATTTTTTAAAGGTTTAGTTATCATTTTTGCGACGAATAATTTCCATAGGTTAGGAAAATATGTAGTGCGTAATACAGCATTATATATATAGGTGAGGAATAGGATGGCTCTTCTAGGAAGATGTTTTAAGATTTGGATCGTGATGAGATCGTTTCCAGGAGCTTTGTGAGAAGGTAATCCGCGAATAATATTAGATATTTCTGAAGGACTAAATGCTTTGGGAGGAAGGGTCATTTGAAGGGGAACATTCAACTCCGCTTTTATATATTCATGGTGAGTTGGATTCATGATATCAGGATGTGGTTGAAAGGTTTTAGAAAGGAATTGGCCGAATAACTGTGCTTTTTCTTCATCAGATTTTGCCCAATAATTGGATTCAGTAAGGAGTAGATGGTTAAATTCTTTCAAATGAAGGATCTTTTTGGTAGTCATCCATAATGTTTTGTCATTATTCGTTAGATTTTCCGTTAGGTTCGTGAACTTATGAATTTTGAATTTTCTAATTTCTGCTTTTTCTTGCTTAGTCAATTTAGTGTAGATAGATTTATCCGCTGGGTGCCGAGTTCTATACCACTTCGATCTTGCTCAGCGTTTTTTATATTTTAAATAATTTTTGCAATATCAATATGGCCATATGATCATCGTAAATCAAACATTTAAATAAGTCTTATTGATATTCAATAAAGATAATTAAAAATAAAATGGCAGGATAATATAAATTTTTGTCAATTTCAAATTTAAAAAAATTTGGATCTATGTTTACTTAATTTTTTTTAATCTTATAACTTCATTATTTTTGTCATAATCTTCGAGTTTTTTTTTTTTTAAATATCAGTTATTCACTGCCTTATGTGAATAACTGACACAAAATTGACCTCCTTAGAAATAAAAAAACTAAACCGAAGTGGGACATGAATAACTGTTGTTTACGAAGGATATGCTAAGGGGTGGAAATGCCAAGAGCATAAAACAAGTTAAGACGATGAGGTTTGAGGCGAGAAGGAAGCGGACGATCAAAACCTCCGATGAGGAAAGGAATAGGTTGGAAAGATACTGGGAGAGAGAAAGTCGATCAACAAGCACTGATGCTGTCCCCTAAAGTTGGGTGAAACTATAAAAAAAAAAAAAAAAGATAAAGTTCAAGATGTCTATGTCACACCCAACGACAATTCATGTCCACAACCCCTCCTAGGGTTAATTTGAAGCTAAGGACGGATTCTAGGTGAAGCTGTCGACACTGGACGACAGTTCCTCTGGACAGAGTAGGGGGTGGAATTAGCTTGGAGTAAGTTGAATAGGAGGCGTGAAAGGGGATGATGGGGGTGGGTCGGGGTACCTCAGGGGGGGGGGTATCCATGGAAGGTACGTCAGCGATTCCAGTATCATAATAATATAAATTAAGATAAATTTCTTTAATTTTTAATAGATTAGAAATTAAATCAAACAACCGTGAATCACTGTATCAGTAGTATTCTCAATGTTAGTAGAGAACAGATATTTTAGTAAATACAGCAATGAACCACATACAACAGTACTCCGATTCGATATATATTAAATTTAAAATTTCTTTTTGGAAAAATGGTCCAAGTGGAAGTCAAAGAAAATTAAAAATATTTTCAAAAGATTTATATTAATACATATTTATTATTATGAAATTGGGAAAAACCACAATGCAAAGCCTTATGTTTCAAATCTAGTAATACACCCACTTACCAGTCGACGTTTCGCCTATTCAGGCATTATCAAGACAAAAACAAAAAGGGTTATGTGAATCACATCTCGAAAAAAAAGGTGCAATACATCCCAACGATCAACAGCCCAAACAGGCTCTAAACATGAGACAGCACCCCACCACCAAGACGTTCAACATACAACTCCACAATGAGTTGTTGATGATGAACGTCTTGGTGGTGGGGTGCTGTCTCATGTTTAGAGCCTGTTTGGGCTGTTGATCGTTGGGATGTATTGCACCTTTTTTTTCGAGATGTGATTCACATAACCCTTTTTGTTTTTGTCTTGATAATGCCTGAATAGGCGAAACGTCGACTGGTAAGTGGGTGTATTACTAGATTTGAAACATAAGGCTTTGCATTGTGGTTTTTCCTAATTGCATTATAATAAATAATAATGTTTCTTTTTGAGTTTTTGGCTCTATTTTATTAATGCATATTCATTGTTTCACTATATATGGTTTGATAATATAATTATTACCCAAGGAAGATGGAAAAGAAGGTGCACCGGGAGAAAAAGAGAAGGCACATGACGGAGCATCTGCGAAGCATAGAGGAATACAAAAGGAAGAAATTAAGCCGGGATATGTATAAAAAAGTAAACAACATGAGGCAAGAGTTCCAGCCTCGATCTATTGCGTGCAGAGATAAAAGTGGAAACCTCCTTAATGACCCTGTCAGCGTGGTCAGTAGATGGGCGGAGCACTTTAGTGAACTATTAGGCATGAACGAGGAATATAGTGCTGGAGAGGGTGGCAATGATCAGAGGGAGGAAATGACGGAAGATGACAGAGAAGAGCTGCTCCCATCCTATGATGAGGTAAGTGAGGGAATAGAGAAGCTCAATAATAACAAATCCGCGGGCTTAGATGGTTTGCCAGGGGAGTTTTTAAATAATGCTGGTCAGGACTTCGTTAAGGAGCTTACCCATCTACTGGAACGCATCTGGATATGGGAAGAAATACCTGATGAATGGAATAATAGAGTGATCTGCCTGATACAAAAGAGAGGCTGAAGTGTGTTCAAGAGTGATAAATCAACAACTGACCAGATCTTCACGTTAAGGTTAATCCAGGAAAAGACGCTGGAATTTGACATTGGTACGCACCATCTGTTTGTGGACTTTCAGGCCGCGTATGATTCTACAAATAGAGAGAAGGTCTATAAGGCAATGAGGGAGATGAGTATACCGTCCAACCGAATGGCCGAGTGACCAACTCTAAATTCCAAATTAAGATGAAGTCCCAGCATCTATCAGATCCCCTACAAACAAGGAATGGATTGAAGCAGGGAGACGCCCAGGCGTGCCTTCTATTCAAGCCAGGCCTAGAGAAAGTGATTGGAGATTCGCGGATGCAAATAGGCGGGTATATCTTCAATAAAGGCGTACAGCTTTTGGCCTAGGCCGATGACATTGATATAATCAGTAGGTCGAAATCAGGCATGAAAGCTTTGGAGCGGTCTGCTCAAGCAATGGGGCTAGTAATAAACGAAGCCAAAACAAAGTACATGGTTGCAGGGGCTGAGGTACGTGATTGACACACAGAAATAGGTGGATACAAGTTCGAAACAGTTCGGGAATTTGTGTACCTTGGGTCATTTGTAGATGCTGACAATAACTTCTCCAAAGAAATAGAAAAGATAGTAACAAATTTATTGGAAAGAAATTAGCCAAACCTCTTTGGCAAGTTCAGAAATGATTTTCTAGTTTGTAGAGAGTGTTGAGGCCTCACCTAGAATTATCGTATCTGATGCGGTGTCGGTGCGTTAATTGAAATTTATTTCCTTGCAGACCCATGGAATGACTCCCCATCTTCCCGTTCTGCATAAAAGAGGTTAATATCCTGTAGAAATAACTCGCATTGTTCGGCTTAACAGGAAAGGGCGTAAAAATAAATAAATGTATAAAAATAAAATAATTTATGTTTGTCGGTCTTCTGTGATTTATATGATGGATCGAAGGTATCTGTTCCGCATATGGTCGCTTCGAGTTGACTTATAACAAATTATAAGTGATTATTCGTTTTTTTTTTTTTTAATTATTTTCAAAGTTATCGTGAGCTTTAGTATAAATGGAAAAGAGAATGTAATTAACTCTGCTTATATTGTAAGAATGTAAATAAACTGCTTTAAGAGTTGCTGACGGATTTATTAAACGAAAGGTCTCGCATTTTGGAACCATTCTAGATTATCTTCAAATGACACACACTCTGCGTGGATTCAGGTCAGTCAGTTGAAACGTGCAAATTGAAAGGTCTTGGTATATAGATTAAACATCACATTTTTTGCATACATTACCTAAATGCACTAATAACTAAAAATGGCCAAATTCTTTTTAAAATATTTTTCAAACCTTTGCCATAAGGTCTGGTCTGCTGGCCAGGGGAGAGCTCCTTAACGGAAGGGACCTACAAGAGGGTATTGAGGATGGGGTAATTATTGTTTATGTAATGGATTTCTCATTAAGTTCGGATTCCTTTCCACATTGAGGGAATTCATATAATATGTAGATCTTCCGCGGACTAGCAGGAAAGGATTAATTGATATATTATGGATAGAGCATTTAATTAGACGAACGGATAAAACGTTCCAGATATTCTGTATTCAACTCCGTAGATGATGATTTGTTTCATTTATTAATTTCTAAAATATGAATACCGGGAAATAACCATAAAATAACATGTAGCCAACATGTAGCCAACATGTTACAACATGTATCCCCATCCTAACAAGTAGCCCCTGTTACCTCTTTTAACTTCAGATGGAAGAATGTCTTCGCGCTATACGAATGCATCTATATTGTTGACAAAAGCCAAATAAAAAAACAAAAATGACCAGCGAGACCAGCGGTAAATTAGATTTAAACTTGCTTGTAAAAAAAAAAATGAAAAAAATAAGATCAGTGCACAAATCAATATTTTCCGTTTAGATTTCCTTTATCGTGAATCTACCTTCGTAAATAACGTAAGCCTGTGCATAGACAAGATCAGTACGTAGTGTATTTCCGCATGTTGGTGAAAAGGCCTATTTATAGCTTTATTTAAAAAATTTGTTTTTTGTTAAATAGTAGGAAAAGTTAAGTATTCCGAATTTCAGTTAAACTATTTAAAGTGAGGAATATTTGTGACTGTAATATAAATAAAACAATTATTTTAAAGGAAATAAAATACATGACCAGGACTATTTGTGTTAGTCTCAAATCCGTTGAGCAATAAGCCACGTTACAAAGACGTTCAAATGTTTTAAATTTATTGTTGCTATCGAGTTGAGCAGTTCCCTAATGTTCCCTTACAACATGAAGGGATAAATGGATAATCTACACTGTTATACAATTAGTAAATGGATATTTTTAATAGAGTTTGGTTAAATTGAAATTATCCTATTAGAATAAATGCTTTGATTTACAAAAAAACTACCTGAGTGTGATCCCATACATTTAACAGTACGCTCATGTTTCACTAGGAGAGTTCGATATCCGGCCCGACCTTGGAGGAAAATTAAATCGACCAAGGCATGTTATGACCAAATAAGTGTACTCAGCTGGCATGTGTACGGAATACGCATTACCATTAACAACTAACCGATTACACAACGCGGCTTTTTATACAAATCCAAATCGTTTTAAAACCTTATGTAATCCTGTCGATTTCAATATGTTGGACAAAAAGTATCAGAATCTATTTTTTTTTTAAATATATGTCGATAAGCCTATATTTGGTCAACATTCCTACGCGACAATGAAACGCACTCCTCTTATAAAGTTAATAATTTAAGTTAATTAAATAAATAAATTTGGGTATTACGCAAATTCGACAAAGATAAAAAACAATACGTATATAACAGAAATATTTAATTAAATTAAAAATAGTATTTTTATAAACCCTTGATACTAGAAGGGCAATATGCACTATGCCAATAACTGTAGATGTACATTCCTTTAGCCAGTGGCCTTTAAGATAATCTCATTAATTTTAGTAAATGTAGTAAAAGCAGGCCTTGACAGTGATTTGGATGTATATCAGAGAGGAATTAGAAAGGTCAGAACTTGTTCAACCATAAGTCCATGCTGCGTCACAGCTCAATAAACTGAAAAGCCACAGTTGTGAAAAAAAGTTTTTCATTCTAGCGTAGCTGTAGATAAAACTATCCGAAAATTAGGAGTTTGGCACTTTCACTCTGTGAAATCTTCACATACACAGCATCAAAAGTAAAATTTCCAGGGGAATATTTCTGTACCATAAATACAGATGCAAGACAAGGTGATGTTTTATCTCTACCCCTATTGAACTTCCCGTTCTGGGAAAAATAGTAAGACTTGGAATCTAAAACTAAGGGATCATAAGGTATCGGCTATAGCATTAAGGAGGAAGAAGAATGGTTTCGAAATTAACTGCCTTTTGTTGGAATTTGGAGATGGTTTTGCTTTAATATCTGATGATACAGAGAAAATCAACTTCTTAGAAGAGATAGCCTACAAAACAGATTTAAGATTTTTCCTAGAAAATACCAAATTGATGACATACTTTTATAAAAACATTTAAAAAAATAATAGTTACAATTAGGAAATAGAATAAAACAAATATAAGTATGGTACTTTTCCAATCTAACGACGACCTACCCCAGCGCCCCAAGTGTCACTTTCGTTAACTACCTGCTACTGTTAGCGAAACCTTCCTTAGTCCTTTGTTATTGTTTGTGTCTAGTGGCCGTTTATTTGTTTTCATGTTAATTATACAATATGAGTTGGAATTTGATGATGATTTTTCGCGAGGTGATTGATGAAAAGTCAGCTGTGGTATTTCTACAGGAGCGGAACGTCATATTGTGTTTAATCAATATTGTTTATAATAAATGTTTTATTATTTATTTTCTATTTTAAATATTTAAATTTTAAACATAAATAATTATATTTAACTACAATGTGATGTTTTTTGGTTAATTGTTTTGATTGTTCTGTATATACGACACCGTTTTGATGTGATATTGTTATTTTTAATGAATTTTGTTTATAATAAATGTTATTTTTTATCTTCTTATTTATTCAGTAGTTTATATATTTTAAATTTAAAGATAAAATATGATTTTTTTTTTGTATTTCTTTTATTTTTAGCTATTTTTCTTTTAAAGAGAAATTTTAAAGATTTGCCCGGGCAAATCGTTTCTCTTTAAAAGAAAAATAGCTAAAAATAAAAGAAATACAAAAAAAAAAAAAAATCATATTTTAGCTGTATATCATCTCCTATTTCATTTCCTAAGAATCCTCTTGTATGATAATGAAAGAATACTATTTCAAATATATTTCAGGCATCATAACCTGACAGGCTGCAAATAGTTGAGGTAAGTGCCAGAGGAGCGTGCTGGGGTAGGTCGTCGTTAGATTGGAAAAGTACCATAAGTATTATTACAAAACGAGAGAAACAAATGATTTATTTGTAATATATTAAATGTTAAAGTTATTATATGTATACTTACCTTAACTTTTTGATCTATACATTATTATCTAATCTGCTATTATTATCTTATTTAAACAGGAATTCAGTGAATACAGTAAATAATGGTTACCTATAATGACTATAATATTTTATTATGAATAGTAGCTAAACAAATCTTCATAAATGAGATAACCGAAATTTCCAACCTCTGAATCAAAAAGTGATGGAATGGTGATAAATGCAAGTTCTTAATTATTAATATTTCTTATTATTTCTGAACGTTATGTCAAGCCAAATTATTCAACAAAACATATTATCACTCAAAATGCATAAAGAAAATGATAATAAAGAAACTGCAATTCAACAATTAGTCATAATTGCACTTTGCACACAGTTAGTTTTGATTTTATTTTAATTCTACATTTATGAGAAAAGTTAGACGATTTAGTTTCTGTTGTGAATCAAAAAGCGACTTCGATCTGCAGATATATAATGTACCATAGATCAAGAATATAATATATACTATTTTTATCTTATTGTTTCCTCCATTTCCATTGGAGCACTATACAAGTTGGAGTTGACTGGTGCAGTCGGAATATTCGCCGGCTGTTTGTCCAGACCTGCTGGAAACTGGAGAACGACCTTCGTCCTCCCACGTCTTGTTTGGGCGCCACTTCTCTTCATCCACCACCTTTCCTCCTGCCATATTCAACTTATGTCCACTCCCCAGCTTCCTCTGGATAACAGTTAGAAAAACAAAATAAAAAATGATTCGACTAAATTAGTAAGCTTGGTCAGTAATTATTATTATTTTTAATTCAATGGAGTTATTTAAAATCTCTCTTTTATTGTTTTCTTCTTCTATCGGGACAAGAGGCACATAGTACTGCCCTTGGCCTGCTCAACATGTACCGATAATCTCTCTCACGGGAATAGGTGTTATTCCTCACTGCAAAGAGTGTTGCAGTTTAAATCGCTCTCTTAAAGAATGCAACTATAAATTTATAAAACCATTGTAAGACCGGCAGTCATGTATGGGTGCGAGAAATGGCCCCTGACGAAAAAATCAGAGGATAAGGTCAACTACTGGGGAAATAATATTAAGAAGAATATGGGGGGATTGGCCGAAATGGGGTACGGTAATGAAGAAGGAATGAGGAGCTGATGGAACTGAATGAAGAACCTGACATAATGGCATTGATAAAGACATCCAGGATTAGATGGATTGGGCACGTGGAAAGAATGCCAGACCACAGGGTGCCGAAAAGAATGCTCCTGTCCTCCGAAGTAAAGGACGTCCTCGAATCGGATGGCTGGATGGTGTGGAGTAGGGCGTAAGCGTGGGTTACAAAAATGGAGCAGAATAGTGCAGGATAGCAGATATTGGTTGGGTTTGGTGGAGAAGCGTGGTGGAGGTTCTTGTAGGGCACCAGGGCCTCTATAATAATAAGATACAAAGGTAAATGTTTACATCGAGTTTACAAATATATCGATCATATATTTTTGTACACATTGGGTTTCAACAGTATTCCGATCTACTATATTATATACTAGAAATAAGTTTTTAGGTAGCAATTAACTATCGATATAGATATACTGTCAGCTGTAGCTGAAGCCATTGTTTGTTTAATCTGTCCAAACTTATCAAGACACTGATTTTAACAGGGAGACATGTCAGGCTTAGTATTCCTCAACTTCGACAAAAATACAAATATAGACACTGTGGTCTAAATTTAGACCAAGAACAATCGAATCATGGTGGAGAATGCCACTGGAGGGCGGGCAAGAAGTAGACAATAGGATAACATCCAACATCTCGCCTATATCTCGGATTTTGTGGAGCTTCTTTTTTCCCATATTACGAAATATTATGAGAATATTATATTATATTCCTTGTAAATATTATAAAATATTTACCTGCTATACTTGAGCATGAATTTCTTTATAGTAGGCTGTATAGTAGGCTATATATTAGAAGGCTGTATAGTAGGCTATATAGTAGGCTATATATTAGTAGGCTATATAGTAGGCTATATATTAGAAGGCTGTATAGTAGGCTGTATAGTAGCCGGTATAGTAGGCTATATATCAGTAGGCTATATAGTAGGCTGTATAGTAGGCTATATAGTAGGCTGTATAGTAGGCTGTATAGTAGGCTATATATTAGAAGGCTGTATAGTAGGCTATATATTAGTAGGCTATATAGTAGCCTGTATAGTAGGCTGTATAGTAGGCTGTATAGTAGGCTATATATTAGTAGGCTGTATAGTAGGCTATATAGTAGGCTGTATAGTAGGCTGTATAGTAGGGTATATAGTAGGCTGTATAGTAATCACCAGTGACCCTCTTTATACAATCTTAACACCAAGCTCTCCAATAGCTCCTCTACTCCGTCGTCTAATTTGGAGTGATTTTTACATGAGTTGTTCTATAGTGACGTCAACTGGTGTTTACGCCTCACAATTAATTGAATCGAATTATTTTTTCCATCCTTTAAACAACAGACATGCTTCGATTAAAATCATTTACCAATATGATTTATAAAATTAAATTCAAACTTAATAGAGTATTTTCTAGAAATATTTTATCCAATTCTTTTATCGCACAACCTGTATAGTTTAGGAAGAAGGAATGGTGAGCGAAAATAACTTAAAATGAGGCTTGAACCTGACACCGCTCATCTGCCTCACGTTAATTACGAAGCTCTATCTTTGTGGTAATGTGACCCAGCAATTATGACTAATGTACTATGAAGTCAGAACTTTAGATATCAACCGTCTTGCTTCATTAAGTTTCTATCATTTTGTTTATTTAGCTCTTGCCAATAATAACTTCTGCAATTCTAGTGACGAAATAACTATCTTGCATCTCTTATTCAATTTCAGCCCCTTAGATGGACCACAATTTTCGCGCGAAATGACTGTTTTCAGAATTCCAATGAATATTCCTTGATATTGTTTTTACTTACATTTACATTTTGCATATATTTATTATTATTGAGTCAAGCCAGGTGATTTCATGCGTACACAAAAGTCATTTTATACTTTGGGAATACCAGTTCACTTTTTCTTTCAGATAACCAATTCCATCAGAGTTGTGATGTTGGGCTTCTGTTTGCAGAGTGGTACATTCACCTCCGATTCCCCCCTAACCAATCGTTCTTTTTTTTTTCGCTTTGCCTCTTCTGATTTACAAGAGATCAACCCTCGCGTTGGCAAAATTCCTAGCCATCCAACCAGTTCTTCATAAGAGCAATCCTCCTTTCACCCCTTGAGAACGTTTTTTTTTTTTCAACGAGGACTGGTCGGTGCAGTTTCGAAACGGCTTACCCCTAAACGGGCTAGAACAAGCCGGGCACGCTCAATGGATCCTTTTACCTCAGAAAAAATAACCGACACAATGTGGCAATGCCCACGGCCTTGCCCGAGAAATTCGCAATAATTTGAAGGCATTAATCATGAAATTCAGGACCTTGAGCAACACGATAGCGACCCTTAGGGCAATTTCCTTCCGGACCAGAAGAGATGAATGGTTCGATTAATGTGGATCAAAACGAGCATCTAATACTTTTTTAACTTGTAGAATAATTGAAGTAGAAAAATATGTTTCCATTTAATTTGGATGTAGACTGAGAAAATATTATTTTAACCATGTTTTAGGATTCATACATAACCAATAATAAAAATAGCCAATGCTTAAACAATAAAATTAGCCAGTTTATTGAAATCTTACCGGAACAAGAGACCAGGATTGGTTAACTGGAAAAATGAACGAACTAAATCGAAAAATAAAACCATGTAACCAACATATGTTCATTCATGAGACAGAAATCAAGATCTAGCCATTCCGCTAGGATTTGGTAAGGGCAACCGAGCGGAAGTGGGAAGGATTGTCAGGTATCGCTTCTTATACTTGTATGTAGCTGAAACAAATGAGGTCACATCCATGACGTCACGTGTAATAATTTAAAAAATAACTGTTTACGTACCCATTAAATAGTGCCCAGAAAGCCAGGCGAATAATTTGAAAAAGTTATAAGCCCTCAAGAGTAAAAAAAGTTCAACAAATTACAGTAACAAAATAAGCAAACTTATTTCGTAGTAGTCATTCCGTATTGGGAACGATATTTTTTATAAAGAAATGTGTATTTCATTTCAGTATTAGAAAGGAAAATACTAAGACGTATTTTCGGTCCAATAAATGAACAGGGCACATGGCGTATTAGGAGGAACCAAGAATTGGATGACCTAATAAAGCATCAAGACATTTTAAGGTTTATTAAATCCAGAAGAATTAGTTGGCTGGGTCATATTGAGCTAATGCCGGATGAAAGAATGCCCAAAAAAGTTCTGCGTGAAGCGTTTCCAGGAAAAAGAAAGAGGGGACGACCACGTAAATGCTGGATTAAGGACGTGGAGGAGGACCTGCGTAAAATTGGAGTGACCAACTGGACGAAACGGGCCATGGACAGAGAGGAATGGCGAATCATTGTTGGAGAGGCCAAAGTTCATCTTGGACTGTAGAGCCGGAGAAGAAGAAGAAGAAGTATTTCATTTCAAAGATAAAAAAATTATCCAATTTTTAATTTTAATTTTGGCGACCTGGTTCCCGGTTTGCCACGAGTTCTATCATCCGCTGTAATACCAATTTTTTTTTTGTTATAAACACGAATTTGCTACAATTCCTATTCATTTTTAGAATTTGCTATTAAGGAATATGTCACGCTCTAGATTCGGTTTAAAATTTAAATAAGCAGATGATTCTAATCTATTTAGTGGCTAATCGTCTGCTTGTTTAAATATTTATATACATTCATTTCATTCATATATTCATTTGCAGTGATTATTACAGCGGTTCAAGCGAAATTTGGTTTAAAAAACAACCATAAATTCGATTTTTCAAAAGCTGGAAAAAATGGCCTGGGTTTTACACATCAGTGTAGTGGTTAATACCTTACCCGAATCATTTTACGTTTATCATAAAATCCGAATCATCTTATTGAATGTCACAATATTTTTAATAAATGGTTAAGAAGAGCCCATGGTTGTTCCAACAAACAGTAAATTTATTACTAAGATTTAAATAAAATGTATTGTATATAGTGATTTATGTAATACCATGTAAACTTTCCTTCCTTGTATATACAATGTATTATGCATAATTTTGTACAACTCGATTATAATATACTATATATGTATAATGTATAAATCTACAATTTTCATTAGCGTTCCTAAATTTGGGATATTAATTTGAAAATGGTCAAAATTAAATGCGCGAAAGGTTACAAAGTTTGTAATGTGATTAAATTTAAAACATATATGTACGCATATATATATTATATATATACAATTACAGTCCGTTTGTAGGAATGAAAAGAAGTCCTTCTTAATCATTATGTTGTGGTGTTCATTTAATTTTGAATTCCGTTCTCCTTAATTTACTATACAACAAATTTTCTATTTAATACAGCTTTTAAGAGTTATAGGTGAAGAAAAAAGTTGTGCTTTTGGCTTCCAAAAGTACTCCTGAGGTAGCTTGGGTAGTTTTTTATTTTTACAAGTTTAAACTAAATTAAAGAAGTGAAACAGAAGAAAGTGAAGGGTACCCTATACAAAATTCTAATTCAAATACAATTAAAATATTTTTGTTTTTTAAAGAGAAAAGATAGGCCCTCGACCGGGATTTGAACCCGGAACCTTTGTCTCACCGTGACATCGCTCTGCCAATTGAGCTATCCAAGGCCCTCCCGGTCGAGGACAGAGCTTTTCTCTCATAGATCCTAAAGCCCCAGTGCCCCCGCCATTTTTGCGATGAATACACTAGAACGAAGTTCTTTGAACATTAATTTTAATTTAGAACCAATAATTATAGAAAATTATAAACAATTAAAATATGTTTATTTTGTTATGCGTCGATATGTATCTCTTGTTTTGTATAGTGATTTGCACGACCAGTTTTAACGAATGAAGCCACAATCGAGAAATCATTGTAGAGGCATTCAAAATTGGCTGCCAGAAGAAATCAATGAGGCCCATTAACAGAAACAGAAATCGCCATAGAAATATGCAAGCGTTATTTTAGTTTCTATATTTACTGTCATTTTTGCCAAAGTATATTTCGGTACCTTACATACAGCAGTCAATATGATTCAACTATTGCCATGTTTTTTCATATATACACTATCTAATCACTTAATTTAATATAAAAATCAAATTAATAAATTTTTACCTTATTGATGAAATGAAATCATAGCCAAATTAAAATATAAAAAAAAACTAGCAATATTGATTCTTATATAAGGTAAAATATATTGCCATTTGTATATTTACAGGATGTGTCTTTAAAAATATTCGACCAGCACTCTTTCCCATTATCTAATTAATCAATTAACTAATCAGTCGAAAAACTTGCTCAAGGGTCCAACCAGACATGTTTCTGCACCAAACCTCTAAATACTCCAAGAGGCAAAAATAAAGATTGTATTGAACAAGAAGAACGTTTCCTGAGCACTGGGGGGGGGGGCTTCTCGAAAACTTGGAAACGATTTTTGAAATTCTTGATCAAGAAACTGTTCCAAGTCCATTTACAAGGTGATTTTCTGATGAAGTAAGAAGGGCTGTAAAACCAGCTGGCGCATATGAGACTTGATATTCGGCCTTTCTAGGCTCGCCGCTCCACTCATCTACTCCACTCCTCTACTACTCTTCACTCCACTCCAACTTGGCGGTCTTCCCAGAACCAAGCACTATTTCTCTTTTAACAGAGCCTCTCGTTCATTTTACCCATGCATCATGTCTCTTTGATTCCATATATTTTATATATATATCTATATTGTTTAGATTTACAGAACTCTTATCACAAATTATCTTTTATTCTCAATATGAATAAACAATTAAGTACGATAGAAATACATTTTTTTTAAACTATGCGGATTTACAAACTTATCATTAATGCAGCGAGTATATACGTTATTTTATTAGTAGGAAAAATTAATGAATTCCAAAAACAATAATCCATCGGTAAAAACCAGATATAAATTGATCTTAAAAGGTACCATGACCATTTTCATAACAGACGGCTCAGCAGGTCATCAGGAACGTTGCCATTGATACGGGTCCGAAGCCAAGGTCCAAATCTCCACTTGGTTTAGGGCAATAAACTCATTACGAATGACTTTATTTGCTGTGAAAAAGGGCACGAAGTGTTTTGTGATATGAAGATTCGATAAGACAAGAACTTCATAGTTGGATGAGAGCTCAATTCAGTATTTCTAATTAACCCTGACTGAAAGTATAGTTTGTCAGGCTCGCGTCGGTTAGTTGAACAGTCGGAGCCGCCAAGCATGGACAGGTAAAAGTTAAACACTGACAAGAATGTTGTAAAGTGAAAAAAAAAAATGATTTGATAGAAAAACAAATGATTTATCCAGAGAATATTTCGTTTATCTGTCTTATCTTCAACAGAACAACGACATAACCCGAAAATTGGCATTTTCCAATTAAGCCTTGATAAGTTGCATTGGTTGGAACTTTTGAACATATCTGGTATTCCATTTCTAACATGATTTTTTTTTTTTAATAAAATCATATTTGAGTTTTATCATATTTGAACTCCAAGTTTTATGGGAATAATGATACAAGTTCAAACCGACAAAGTTTCAAGCTTTTACAATTGTTCTAATGGTTAATAAAATAATTTCATTTCAAGAGTTTCAAGTAGGAATGCTTTGCTTTACCGATATTCAAATTTTTATTTTGTTAGAGAAGAATTGGTCGACTGTATCTCCTAATTTAAGGAAGAAATAGTTGGGGGTGCAGTCAATCAAAACACCTAAATAAGTGTAACTTATTTATTATGTGCCGACGTTTCGGCCTACAATGTAGGCCATCTTCAGGGCTAAGAGAGAGAAACAAACAGAAATATATAAAAACGTAGCAGTAACAAGAATATATAAAGTGGTACAGGAGTGGAAATTAAAATAGTGACTAGATATGATGAAATAGTGAATAGATATATGATAAATAAAGAATGAATATAAGAGTGGTTACAGAATATAATAAACTTAAAATAGTGATAGATAAAAATAAAATTGTAGATGATGAACAGAAATTCTAATAGTGACAGATATAATAATAAAAGAATACGAATATAAAATAGAAAAAATACATGTCAAGAAAGGATAAAATGTGAACAATAATATAAAGGGAAAGAAAAATGAGGAGGTAAACGGAAAGATACAAAATGAGAAGATTAAAATATAGAAAAAGGGGGGTTGAGTATGAAGGATTTAGAAAAAACTAGTGATATGGATAAGATACCAGACATGAGGAGTTACATAGGTAAAATGTAATAATACAAGTATATATAGAAAGAAAAGATTGATAAATTTCAAAAATTAAACATTGAAAATAGTGGTATTTATAACTATGAACTATGAAGAATGAAAAGAAAAAGAAAATATAAGTAAGGGAACCTCTGTTGAAACATTGGGGTTTTTTAGTTATGGCATTACTCTTTTGAAGGAGTGGTATGTTAAGTATAGATTAAGTGGGATCTGAAGTAAATTGATAGACCATTATTAGCTTAACTCAATTTTAACGAGCCGTACATTTTAAAACATATTGATTTAGTTTTATGTTTTCGTATGTATGTATTCAAAATTATTTTACAATCTTCTTTGCGGACATGGAAAGCCATCGGCCACCCACACATTCCCTTTCGAATCACAAGTGAAAGGTTGTGGGAGCCTATTTAATTACGCCCTATGAAAAAGTTGTGAATTTCCGGCGGAACGGAATACATTATGCATAGGATTGGGCATAATGAGGGCTCAGTAGAGACAACACAATCTGAAGCAGGGGGAAGGATGCCGGAATTCCGGTGCGTACCGTCGCAGGTGAGTCAGCCTCCGTAACGGTTCCCATCGCCCTCCCGGGTTCACACACATACAACCTTGCCACTACGAAGGGGGAGGGTTTTTAAACCCTTCGTTTGAAGGTACTCGGACCTTTAAAGAGCCTTTATTTTTTTTTCGTTAGGGAGATCAATACAATTCGGGGATTTAAAGAATCCTTGATGAATTTTTTTTTTTTTTTTTTTTATTATTTTATTGAGTTGTACAACTGTAATACATACAACTAGTACAATTGCTATGAGAGTAAATAATACATGATAGGACATGTAGAGATACTACCCACTGTCAGCACTCTAATAAAGTTCTATAATAGAAGGTCCCGAGGCCATCTTCTCTTCAGACGCCTAGGAGGATTGTCCGGGATGGAATTGGATGCAAGGATGGTAACTAGTGGGTTTGGATGGGTTTGAAGTTTATTGTGGAATGATAGTATCGGTAACATATGGAACGTTAAGGTCATTATGGATGGTTTTATTTGTGACAAAATAAGGAGCGTTTAGGATTTTGCGAAGGATTTTGGATTGCAAGGATTGGATACGAGAGGAATTCGATGGTTTTCTTGATGAATGAAATTGAAAATCTCTTTCACCACCAAGGTTAGATGTAAAAAAAAAAATATTAAAAAGAATTCAGGATTCGAGAAACGAGATTACTAACAGTACAGGATGGCCTGTAGTAGTCTCAATTTAGTAACATAGCAATATATATAAAATATAACAATAACCCATTAGGAATAGACGAATTTACTAAAATATTGAATCTACTGTCGACTCCTTTTATGCGGCCTGTTACTTTATTAAAATGGGTTTTTACGAAGGTTCAATAATTTTAATAAATAGAAAATTTCCTTGTTTGAAGGCTTTATTTTAAATTTAAGGCATTGTAAGATGATACGATTTATGAAATAATTGAAAGTAAAAAGTCGTACCTAGTAGTGGAAAATAAGGGGTTCATGCCAACAAACAAAAGTGCCAAATATGAGTGATCGGTTTGGGGGGGGATGAGAAATAGCGGGGCATTTGGTTAATAATACGTCACTTCCCTTAGGGGGTTGGAGGGGATGAAATACGGTAATGAGGGTTGGAAATGTTAACCTTTATTTAATTTTCCAACTGACGAAGATTTTTTTTAATTTTTATATTAATACTTTATTGAAATATTACAATCTGCCACTTGTGGGCAATAAGTAATAGTGCTGTGTAGCTTGCAGTCATTCCATAACAAAACAATAATATAAACAAAATAAAATAAATAAATATATACATGCGGTAACAGAAAGATATTAATGCGGTAATAATAATAATAATAAAGTAAAATAAATAATAATAATAAAAATAAAATAAAATGTACACATTCATACCCTAGACGAAGAATTAATAATTGTTTTAGATGCTATAGAAAAGTATTGTACGGAAACTGTTTTGTAATAAAACTATTAAATACCACCATTATAGTCTGCTGTAAACCGATAATATCATCCACGCTTATGGGACACTTAACAATAAAGTGGAAATTTAAAATGTTGGTAACCCATGTCTTGGAACAAAAACTGAGGTTTTGGTGTTTTGGAAAATAGTATCATTGAATAAGTATGTAAATATAGAAAAGCATTGTATAAATAGCTTTCAAATATATCTATATTGTAATTCAATAAATTCAGTAATTAAAAACATCAATATGTTTCGGGCCACAAGATGTGTTGGGCCTTCAATATGGTTGTCCAATGTTCCCATATTACCACCCTTCCTTTTTTCGGTTGTGTCGTAATATAGTAGTTATATATATATATATATATATATATATATATATATATATATATATATATATATATATATATATATATAAATATATATACGAAGTGGAAGGGTTTTTAAACCTTAAGTTTGAAGGTACTGGGACCTTTAAAAGGCCTTTATTTATTTATAATAATAATAATGCGTTTTATTATTTATTTTTAGTTATTTAATGAACATATAAAATGTATAAATATATATATTTTAAAAAACACTAAGTGATAAAATTGCATTCTCGCATTTATAATCTTTATTAAAACCAGAAATCAGAGGAAACTGACAACGCTTGTGACTTCATTCTGATAACGAGTCCATCCTCATTTCAATATAAAGTATATATGTATGTACGTTATATATATATATATATATATATATATATATATATATATATATAAATGTTTGAAGTTGGCTATATAATTTTTTTTCATCAATATGTTAAGACTGATTTACACGGGCAGGTTTTACGGTTTCTTTGGTTTTACGGTTGGCCAGTCCCTACGCCAAGAATTGTTTCTTCTTCGTGTTTTCATCTACCGGAGAAAGATGAAACCTGTATCTAGCACTACGCTACTACAACGAAAATCCCATAATGCTATTTATGAAGATACCATTGAAACTAAAACTTAAACTACTCTGATTACTAATGCCATTTGAAAATACTCTATGTAATTTTATATATATATATATATATATATATATTTTTTTTTTTGGCGTAGGGAATTGGCGACCCCATCGCCCAGTCTTCGGACTGCAATCAGCCACTGGTCCTCCAGGTTGGGGGTTGGGCATAGGGTCAATAGCCCTAACCCGTAAAAAAAAATAAATATTATGAAACCTAATATCAGCCTCGGAAGGCTGGTAAAGACGGCCAAAGATCTACAAGGTCTGTAGAGCCAACAGAAAAAAAAAATATATATATATATATATATAGGGACCGTTTATTAATATTAGGACATGCTCCATACTTAAGTAAGCATATTACATGTCATTACATGTGATGTTAATAATTACAGATCAATTTGGTATCATAATTACAGAATACATTTTAGTAAAATTTAACAATACAAGAAATTCAAAATTTATAGTTTGACTAAATTGATAATTTCTGAGAATAAAATTAAAATTAAACTTGTAATCCTAAATTATGTAATGAAAAATAAATAAATTTAACAAATATACAAATAAACAAAAATGAAAGGTTTTATGATATAAATGATAAACAAAAAAAAAATAATAAAAAATAAAAAAAAAATCAATTTATGAGTTATACATTACGATTAGCGACAATACTTAATAAAAATATAATACCCTTAATACTATTTGAAAATTCGATACTGCTAAACGATAATTGATATCTTTGTATTTATAAAAATTGCGTCAATAGTTTACTTAGGTAAAGCATACAATTAATACACACACTCAGGCATACACATATATAAGGGGTGAGAGACTATATGAAGGACCGATTCCCGAATATTCTTTGAAGAGAAGGAAATAAAAGAGGTTGGTAGGAGGCAGTTGGAGGTTGCAAGTTGGCCATAACGACCCTGTACACGAGGGCACTGCGCAACCTTGGCCAAAACAAAAACGGAAATGTCTTAAATAAATGCACCCAACCACCACTTTTTGTTAAGGACGATTATCGGGGATAATATTTTCTTTCATTTTTTGTTTCAGTTGCAAAAATTGAAAAAAATAAAGTCAAGGTATTAATTAATACATATTATACAGACAGGTTGGAATTCGATAGAAACTATCATTTGATAGATTTCACTTCACATTTCCTTTAGGACACATATAATCTAAAAATTTCGCCACGAATCTTATGAAGAAAAAACAATTGAAAATAATTAAATAGAACCTCAACTCAGGGATTGTAAATAGATTTTGTTAAAAAAATATAAATAATAACAAATTAAACAATTTCGCCTAAAGTGAAATACTTTTAGTTGGGGGAAAGATTCAATGTGAAGATCCAAAAATATCACCTAAAGATATATTTTATTAAAATGGCAATTACGAAGTAGGTAGCTCTAAGATGGAAGTTGATATAAAAAATTCGACTGTAAGAAACTTGACAATAAAAGTTTAATTATTAGTGCTCGGCCACATACAGCACAATATTGAAAAAATATATATCTGGAATAAAAGAAAATGGAATCATTGGGAAATATATACGAGAGTATATATCAAATATAAATTATTATCTGCAATATAGTTATACAATTTTATTGTAATCAAATAGGAAACTTACAAGTACATTGTCCCCTTGCTTTTCAATGCACTTGCTCCATCACTGTACAAGCTTCATGATGCCCTCATAAAGGAAGGTTTTCGGTTGAGCTCGGAGCCAGGAATGAACCGCTCTTTCACTGCTTCGTCAGAGGTAAATCGACGGCCCCTTAACTCCTCTTTGAGTGGATCAAACACGTGATAGAGGGGGCAATATGGAGGATGAGCCAGTACTTCGAAATTGAGTTTCTGGAGCGTTTCAGCAGTGTGAGCTTCTGGAGTGAGCAGCAGTGTGAGCTTCTGGAGTGTGTAGCAGTGTGAGCTTCTGGAGTGAGCAGCAGTGTGAGCTTCTGGAGTGAGCAGCAGTGTGAGCTTCTGGAGTGAGCAGCAGTGTGAGCTTCTGGAGTGAGCAGCAGTGTGAGCTTCTGGAGTGAGCAGCAGTGTGAGCTTCTGGAGTGAGCAGCAGTGTGAGCTTCTGGAGTGAGCAGCAGACCATTTTGGAATTTTTCAATTCATTCGTCTTTTGACGTTCCGTTGTGGCAAAACACTGTTCCCGTACTGTACCGAAAGTCTTCGATGAATTTCCGCCCCTGATATGCTCTCTGACCATAAAAAACGGATCACTGAACGAAATTAACCTAGAAGCTAGAAACTTACATAGACAGAACAACAAAAAAAAAAAAAAGCATGCGTCATCAACGAAAAACGACAGTACTACCAACATAAACAAAAATATAACTAAATTGCGGATAAATATTGGCTTACCCTCGTATATTTTATTTTTTTTTAAAATTAGAATTTGCAGCTCTTAATTTAATGTCAGGTAAATAGCTATTTTATTTCATAATTGATAGGAGATCAAATTGTATTTACGTTTGAGATGAAAATAGTTGACTGGATGATCTAATGTAAAGGAGATAGTTGGGGGGGGGGGGAGGTGCAGTCAAAAAGAACACTGAATAAGTAATAAACTTATAATTATGTGCCGACGTTTCGACCTACAGTGTAGGTCATCTTCAGGGCTATGAGAAAGAAACAGAACAAAAAATATAAAAATGTACAGTAACAATAATATGGTGACAAGTAATGTAGAAATTTAAAATAGTGGCAGATATGAAGATGGAAGATAACGAATATTAAAAAAGTGACACAAGTGATAAAATTAAGATATAGACAGATTTAAAAAAATAATGATAATGAAAAGAAATTAAAATAGTGACAGATATAATAAAATTAAGATAAAGACAGATATAACAAAATTAATGATAATGACAAGAAAATGAAAATAATGACGGATATAATAAAGTAAGACAGATTTAATAAAATTAAAGAGAATGGGCAGAAATGATAAATTATAAAGAACGTATATAAAATAAAATACAGAAAATAAATGTACAGAAAGGATAGTAAAGTAAAAATAATATAAAGGAAAATCAGAAAGGAGGAGGTAAACAAAAGAAACAAAATGAGAAAATTTACATATACAAAAAACCATATTATTGTTACTGTACATTTTTATATTTTTTGTTCTGTTTGTTTCTCTCTCATAGCCCTGAAGATGACCTACACTGTAGTTCGAAACGTCGGCACAAAATTATATGTTTATTACTTATTCAGTGTTCTTTTTGACTGCACCCCCCAACTATCTCCTTTACACTGTATTTGAGTTTATTTGTTTATTATTTTACTTTTCATTCTATTATTTTACTATTTATTATTAGCGTACTGCTCATGCATTCCGAAAGTATTACTGAGCCTTTTCACTATATATTTATATCATTATTATATATTCTCCTATATTTACCTAAATCAAATAAACCAACATAAATACCATAACATGTATAGTATCGATCGATAATAAATTTTACTATTGTTGTTTGGTCACATCATGAGTAAATTTTTAGTCATTTTACCCAACATTTTATTGTTTTTGTTCGAATATTAGAGAAAATATATTTATTTTCTTTTGCAAGAGAAAAATTACTAATTTATTTGCATTAGGTAGAGCTCCTAAAACTGGGGCAAGATCCTTGAGGGAGCACAGTACTGCCAGGGTTAGGCCTGTCTAGTTAATTATTTTATTTTATTATTATTTTGTGGAAATTAATCTATTTTTATTCCTTTATTAATGCATGACCCCACAAAAAGCAAATTTCAAAACAACCAACCTTTGTTTTGTTTTTGTTCCTGTTTGCAACAAAAAATATTTCTTATTCTAATATGATAAGGATAATTAATCATAAGGGCATAATTACTTTATTTTGTGGATTTTCTTATTTTTTCACAATTGCCGTTTAGAGATGAGGCTATATTTATCTTTTTTTGTTTTATTATTTTATTTGTCCAGGGACATAAAGATTGAGGGCTTTTCATACTAAATAAAACGCATTGTTTGTCTAACGATATTAAGTTGAATTATTAGTTATGTGTAGCACAAGTATAGAAAATTGCTCAATGTATCGAATGTTTTTGTCAATGTCAAATAGGAACGAGGGATGCTGAACCTCTGCAGTTTCTTTGTATAATTTATTTTCTGATTAATTCGAAGAATCATTTTAATGAAGGGATATAGCGATATGTGACGAAATAGATACGACCAGGAAGGGGAGATTGCCAAACATGGCGTAACTCTCCGATGGAGTTGGCAGGTTGGAACATGCCACATCCACCTTCCTCAGTCAATGCCCTCTACCATTCTCTGGGGGTGTCATCATACGCTATACGCTGATAGTTATAACTGAAGGATGTATGTATACATGGAAAATAATCAACCTTAAAGAGTGCACTGTTTGATTACAAAAAAAATGGACAATGAATCACTTTGAATAGAAAGTTGAGAGCAGACTTGATGATTGATACTTATGATTGTGCAATTAATGTATCAATGTATTAGAAATAATATCAATATTTTAGTAGTGTCATAAATATTAAAACACTGAGCTTATTGTAATTTGTGAATCAGCTCAACGAATGTGTTGAGAGACAGGGATTGGACCTACTATGAATGTTCCTTCATATCTACTCAAGAATTATGTTATCCAATAAGTAATTTATTTTTGTAGAAATATAATTCTTTGTTAATATGTTTAGATTAAAACATTATTTTGGCTCCCGTTGTGACTGCGCTCCGATTGGAGTTATATAGTACTAGCTTTTGCCCGCGGCTTCGCTCGCGTGGAATTTGGTCTGTCCCATAAAGTTCGTGAAAGATATTAAATGAATAATTTAATTTTTTTTTAACTGTAAGTTACTCGTACATCCAAAATTTCAGATACCTAACTTCAAAACTGACAGATTCTATACGATCTTTGAACCCCTATTATATTAAAAGGGAAACCCTTGGGGGTGGAGCTATCCAAACTTCTTTCTTATATTATACAAACAACCTATCTGAAAATTTCAAGATGCTAAGTTCCTGGTTTGCCTTTAATTATGTACTATAATGGATTCTTCACAGAACACAAAAAACTATCTGGGGGCATGTGCCCCCGTGAACCCCCCTAAATTGGCCCTTGCTGTAGCCTGTGTGTTATTAGAATGTATTCTACATTCCTCAATATGTTTCATCCAAATTCTTTCATTAGTTTTTGCGTGAATGAGTAACAAACATTCGCATTTATAATATTAGTAGGATATCAAAGCAAATAGTTTCACTCAAGTTCTTTCTGCTATTTTAACAATTATTATCATGTGATTTGCCTTTAATTATGTGCTACAATGGATTCTCCACAGTATCTAAAAAACTGTAGGGGGAGGGGGAGAGGTAGGTACCTACCCGCGTGCACCCCCCCCTAAATACGCGCTTGCTATAGCCTATGTGTTATTCTGATGTATAACCTATATTACTGTTAACTTTCATCCAAATCCATTCAGTAGTTTTTGCGTGAAAGAGAGACAAACATACAAACTTTCACATTTATAATATTAGTAAGATTGTACTGATGTACTGCCTGCCTCTCTTCGACCTGCCCTATGTTGATGTGAGATAAGATGTAAGATATGTTGATGTGAGATAAGATGTTGTAAGATATGTTGATGTGAGATTTTTTGTTATTTTACCTGATCTTATCCTTTTCAACGCTAATTCCTGAAGTGGCGTAAATTTTAACTAGTGTATTATTAACGATTTTTGTGAGACTCGATACTGTATTTTTGCTACTAAACAATATATTTTTAATAGCGTCCTATTTCTAAAATCAGTAATGTCTGACTAATAATTTGAAATTGTTCATTAAATCTCGTATTTAATAAATTCCTTATACATCGATCCAAATATATAATACATCCATTTCATTGAAACAACTATAGTCAAAGAAAGCACATAAAATTACATATCATAAGTACTACAAATAAGTTTGATGAAATATAGTGAAGAT
Source organism: Arma custos (assembly GCA_037127475.1). Lineage (NCBI taxonomy): Eukaryota > Metazoa > Arthropoda > Insecta > Hemiptera > Pentatomidae > Arma > Arma custos. Next base: position 116,670,442 of record CM073761.1, on the reverse strand, counting down.
GTGAAGGGAAGCTCATCTTTTACAAAGTATAATCCTATAACTTGGGAGGAGAGGAAGAAACTAAGTTCATGTAACGGTACGCACACGCCAGGGACTTAGGGACTTAGCACGCAGTTCGCATTTAGTACGTGAAAGGATTCTCAAGCCGGTTACTGTCTTCAATATCAAAACATTGGACCATTATTTTTCTTTATTTGTGCTTATGGAATATTGAAGGGGGGCTTTATAGCTGTTACTCAATTTATTTCCTAATATCGGTAAAGTTTACTATACCTGTAGAAATTACATCTCACACCTACTTTTGGCATCCATCATATGTTAATAGCATAGAGTTCTTTATTACTTAGCCTCATATTTTTCATCTACTGTATTTCTTTACCTATTTTCTATATGTTTATGTTATATTCACATCTTATTTTGCATTAATGCCACTTCTTTCTACTGTATACAGTTACATATTTACTTCCCTTACTTATATGTTCTTTTTCTTTTCATACTTCATAGTTCATAGATATAAATAACACTATTTTCAATTTTTAATTTTTGAAATTTATCAATCTTTTCTTTCTATATATGCTTGTATTATTACACTTTAACTATGTAACCTCTCATGTCTGGTATCTTATCCATATCTATAATTAAACTAGTTTTTTCTAAATCCTTCATACTCAACCCCCTTTTTTCTATATTTTAATCTTCTCATTTTGTATCTTTCCGTTTACCTCCTCATTTTTCTTTCCGTTTATATTATTGTTTACATTTTATCCTTTCTTGACATGTATTTTCTCTATTTTATATTCGTATTCTTTTATTATTATATCTGTCACTATTCGAATTTCTGTTCATCATCTACAATTTTATTTTTATCTATCACTATTTTAAGTTTATTATATTCTGTAACCACTCTTATATTCATTCTTTATTTATCATATATCTATTCACTATTTCATCATATCTAATCACTATTTTTATTTTCACTCCTGTACCACTTTATATATTCTTGTTACTGCTACGTTTTTATATATTTCTGTTTGTTTCTCTCTCTTAGCCCTGAAGATGGCCTACATTGTAGGCCGAAACGTCGGCACATAATAAATAAGTTACGCTTCTTTAGGTGTTTTGATTGACTGCACCCCCAACTATTTCTTCCTTACATTAGAAGATACAGTCGACCAATTCTTCTCTAACTGTAGAAATTACATTTATAATAAACGGATATTTTTGATAGCACACCAAATATAGACTGGAAATGGTTATTCCAGACAATTGATTTGACAGTAATAAAATTCAAACATTCTTTATGAACGTTGAAATACGGAGAATTATAAATTTCTTATTTAAGATTGTGAAATATTTCGCTGGTAATCGACAGACAAGGCTTCAATCCTCCTTAAACATTCAGATTTAAAACATCGTATGTTTCATGCTTGACATCTCATAAAGCATGAGATTATTATTCTTTTTATTGTTAGTTAGCTTTTCTCAGAATAGAACTGATATTAAAAAGGAACGAGGGAGCGGAATGGCTCAGTGGTATTGGGTATTGATACCCGAAAGAAGGGAGAAAAATCTGGAGGTTGAGCGTGATCTGGGACAAATCACCTCCCTGCACAACCATTTCCAAGATACAGTACAGTCCCTATCATACAGTACAGTCCCTATCATACAGTACAGTCCCTATCATACAGTACAGTCCCTATCATACAGTACAGTCCCTATCATACAGTACAGTCCCTATCATACAGTACAGTCCCTATCATACAGTACAGTCCCTATCATACAGTACAGTCCCTATCATACAGTACAGTCCTTATCATACAGTACAGTCCCTATCATGTACCTACTAGACCCAAGCTCCTCCATGAGTTGAAGTGGTACAGGTTAATAAAAAGGAATGATGAACATATTTACTCTTCAGTGTGAAAAAGTAGAATTGTAGTTTTCTTTGTTTGTTCATTCGTCTAAATATGACAACTAATTAATATCATATTATTAAGTATGAATAAAAATGGGGCCATATCATTAAACTTCCATCAGTTGGATAATGAAATTAAACCAAGTTGATTATTTCGGCCGGTTATGATGAAATATCAATTGATCAAAACGATTAAATGGACAGTTGACAGGATATTTGGTGATGTAACATTGAATGGTAAGAGTGTCCAATTGGAGCCGAGGCCTGCTTCGAACAAAGAGCATTTGTGCCTTTCGTAACCCTGGCCTGAAAACAGGAGGATACCAATCAATAGAGCTTGATTACTATCACATCCTCCAAGGAAGTAGCAAATAGCTTCCCTCCCCCACCAAATCTGATGATAATTTAAATAAAACAATGTGAGAATGTTTCTTGATTTCCGGACGTTATCGCTGTTTTAATAAAAACAATCCTCATTGGCCCCTAAAAATTATATTCTGCAACACAATTCACGACATTGGTGGATGTCGGGTGATATTCAACCATTTTATCGTGAATAAATTCACCTAAAAAAAAAAAAAAACCTGCCCCACTACAACCCATGAAGGGTCTGGCGTTCAGTACATGGTAGAGACAGTACTGTATCTTGGATAACGGTTGTGCAGGGAGTTGATTTGTCTAGATCAACGATCAACCGCCAGATTTCCCCCCTTATTTTGGGTACCCACTTTATAGAGGCTGGGTGAGCTCCAAGGAGGGTCCTAGATTCCATAGCATCCATCTCCGGCCATTAACAGATCGAACAAAAGTCTGCTAGCTTCTGCATGGCAACTCAGCGCTCTGCCACCGAGCAACTTCGCTCTCCATAAATTCACCTAAAGTTATGTAAATTTCAATCTATATCTATAGAATATCTAAAAACATTGTTCTGTTAAGTCATGATTTTATCTTAATGATGCCGATAATGTTTATAGGAAAGGAATTAATAATCATTAAATCAGAACCCGAAAAGCAACCAGATTAATTACTGATCGACCATGACTCACTATTGTTTCCAATGTACCATGAGCTTCATGCTAGTAGATTCATTTTGATTCAGTTGTTCTAAGCAGTTCATGTTCGAAGTTGAGAGTTGCTGAAAGACAAGGGCTTAATTCACCCCAGAGCTAAGTAGTCCTGCATGTGGGGTTAAGCCCTGGTGCTGCACACCCTTCCACATATGGGTCATAAAATTCAAGTCTGGGAACCATTAGGGAGCAACCCCAGTTTTATGAGCAATCTCGGAGGGAGGGCAGTAAAAGTGGTGGCTGGCAATGCCGGTCCCAAGGCCGCTGGAATAGCATTGACCACCGGGGGCTCATTCGAAACGCTTCATCCTCGCCACTCTTCTTCAGCTTGATTTATATTTTATATCTCAAGTATTTCATGAATGTCCCGCGATTTAATGAATAACGGTTAGCCCTAGTGACCGGTAGTTCGTAACTCTCGCCGAGGACGACCAAGGGGGAAGAGTTGGGAAACCTGACAGCTAGTCCGTAAATTATTACTTGTCGGTTGTCAAATCTTAGATTATTAGTAAAACTTCGTATTAGTAAAAATCAGTAAAACTACTATTAACTATTTTAAACAAAAAAAAATATATATTTCCAGCAAATCCTAGTAATGTATTTTGTAGAAAGTACCTCTACCTCACGGAATTATCATGTATTTTGGGCTAATATTTCTCGAAAGAAAACTATTGTAACAAATAGTTCATGCCTTTATGTTCTTTGCTAAAGTATTGAAAATATGAGCCGTTTATTTTGAAAGTGACCTAACTCCGTTTATAAAATTTTTGCCTAACTCCATTCTTGATAAGAAAACATACATTATTCACTTAATAATTGTTAACATTTTAATTGGAACCATAAATCTAACAGCCTTAGATACACTTAAGCAGTATGACTCATTAGTATCCTATACGTATATTTTTAAATTCATCGAAACGCAAACCCTTAAATATTTGAAGATAAATGGAGGTAGGCCACTTTCAAAATAAACGGCTCATATATAATATATTATTTTTTTTTAATGTTCTTGAAAAAGAAAGCCTTTAATTTTTTATGTTAATGAAGATTATAATTTTTAAGGGTTACTTTTAAAGTACTTTAATGGTACATTTAAAAACAATCAATCAATCGAAACAGGCATTGAATATCAACTTTTCAAATCAAACCAATAGAACCGAAAGTAATAAAAATAATGAAATAACTAAACTAGGGTAGAATCAATTAATAAAAAAGTAAGCAAACAAAATAAAAAAGTTACCCACCAGAGTCCCTAAGTAGAACATCACATAGCTTGTTGCTTTGGGTTCTGCCGTGCTCTAGTTTTGCATGGCTATCTATCAATCTCTGGCGGCACTGTGCCCATGAAGGACCAACTGGTTTTGCATGTATTTATAATAAATTGAATGAAAGTGTCTCCCTGTTCTAAACATTTTTTACTACAGTAGTTATAGTCAGTGTTTAGTAGATATGATTACGTTTTGTGGAAGAAATTTTCACACAATCATGTAGCAGCTTAATGACTACTTCAGAGTCGATAAAGCTAGTTAATGACGGGTGATTGGGCATCGAGTTGTTCCCATTTCACGGATGAGGAGGCCGATATGTTTATATTGCACGGCTGGTTAGTTCCCCGCGAATTGGGCTTGGGAACTAGGTCTAGGAACTGACAGGTGGGAGGGGAGAACAGGGGTTATCAGGTACTGCCGCCCGATAAAAGTCGTGGGAGTAGATCCGTGGACCAACGGCCATCTGTCCCGGCCATCCCTGCCTCCTATCACTCATGAAGAGTATTAGATATTTATGCACTTTGGGATACTCAGAGCATCTAAAGTCCGGGGGTCAACCAAAGTCCCGAGTGGGCCGTAAATATTTAAAAGGGCAACGAAAACGATGTAAATAAACAACATATAAAAATCATCAATTCATCGCATAATAAAGAGGATTGCTTGGGGATCCGGTCAATGACACGCGCAAACAAAAAATTACTGTTTTGTATGCCCACATTTCGGCTCCAGTTGTAATTTATCATCAGGACGAAAACAATACAACAAAATGTTATTGTAATTATATACGTATGCATCTCTAGTACCTATCAAGTTTGCCACTGTCCCAACAGCTATATGTATAACAAATACAGATTAAATAGTCTATCTATTAAATGCATAAAGCCGTTAAAATCTTTTCAATTTACGGGCAGTTCTAATACACAGGGACAATTTCAGCAGACACAATTTTTAATAATTTTAATTCGGTATCGAATTAGAAAAAAATATCGGAAATATTCAACCCTGGTATCGAATTGCATAGAATTTGGCAATCATTGCTCAGAGTACTGTTAAGACTGTATTTTCTATCTTTGAATCAGTGCTTATTAGTATCTATTTTTTTTAGATACCTTATATTTGTTGAACCTAATATTTGAATCAAGCGCCTAAATGATTTGTCGGTATCCTATCTATGTCCCTGTCGTACACCCCTTAAGATGGGTGTTGAAACAACCAAGATTCGGCCAGCTACTTACAATAACGTACTTGCAGACAAATCTTGGCCTGGCAGTTATATCGAATTTTATATTTTCAAATTCGCTTCCCTGGAATGTGACTACTGGGTATGTTTAGTAAACAAGACTCGCGAATATCTTATCGAAGGAAAGGCGTAAGTGCGCGGGCAGTTATCGTAAGATACGCTGGCAACGAGGCAGATATCGCTCGTAAATGTTTTTCCCTCCCCTTCTCCTCATATTAAATATTTTCATCTTGTTATTGAAGTAGTCAGGGAAAAAATTCCGGCAGTACTCTCAACAGGTACTCGAACTAAAGAAAATAAACAAATATGAACAAAAAGTCATACCTTTTCAATTTACAGACATATTAAATTGAAATATTGAGGTGAAGTTAAGAGCGCTCGACCGTGCAACACGAAGGGCAACTGTTTGATAACCGTTTTAACTTATATTCCTTTCCTAAATTTTAGAGAGATTTTTCTTTTTGTTACAAGTTTGGTATACTACACACAATAGATACATATTATTCCATTAGTTTTGACTAGAAAGATAAACAAATAAAACACGTTTCAATGTTGACATTCCACTATACTTTTCGAAAAAATACAGAAAAGAAGGAAGACTGAATGTATATACCATAGATGGTGGCTTTCTTCAACCAAGGTGGTCTATGGAACTTTTTTTTTTTTTTTTAATTTATTTATTGATATTTACAACTGTATTACAATTATACAACAAGTAAATAGAATGCGTGTTACATAATGACATGAGAATGAGAAGTAGAGAAACTACCCACTGGTAGTACTCAAATCAAAGTTCAAATAAGAAGGTCACGTGGCCATCTTCTTTTCAGACGCCTCGGGGATTTCCAGAGGATTATCGGGAATTGAAGAGGAAGCTAGGTTTGAAACTAGAGGGTTTGAGTAGGAATGAAGTTTGCTATGAAAGGATAGATACCGGGTTCGGGCCAAATCAGCAAAAAAAGGGACATTAAGGTCGTTATGGATGACTTTATTCTTAACAAAATAAGGAGCATTGAGGATTTTACGAAGGATTTTGGATTGTAGGGATTGGATACGAGAGGAATTCGATGGCTTAGTGGAGCCCCAAAGCTCTACTCCTAAGTCCAAATAGGTCGTATGATGGTCATGTAGATGAGTCTTTTGTAGTTAGTTGGGAGCTTAGAGCGTTTGTCTAGTAAGTATTGAAGTAGCCTGAAACGTCGAGCGGTTTCTTGTCTTTTCAGTCTTGTATGAGGATTCCAGGTTAATCGTTTGTCGAGGTGCAACCCTAAGTATCGGATCTGTTCTACAGGCACCATTGGGATATTATTAAAGGATACTGAAAGGCAGGAAGTCATTGGTTTACGACGTTAGGTAAAAGTGATTTTATGTGATTTTATGTGATTTTTGAGAATTTATTTTAATTCTCCAGTTTTGGCACCATTCTTCAAGATCAGTGATATGGGATTGGAGGCTTTGGGATGCAATAACTGGATTGGTGTTGACTGATAATACACATGTATCATCAGCATACGTTGTAAGCATAGTATTAGGATGCGTTGGGATGTCAGCTGTATAAACTGTATAAAGGATTGGGCCAAGGATACTACCTTGAGTCTATGGAACTTGAATATATGTTACATTCTGGTTTGGAAACATTTTGTGAAACACTGAATTATTTATTCTATTATCAGTCAGTTTATTATTTATTCTATAGATCGACCTTCTGAGATCCTAAGACTCTGTAAGGTCTTGTACTCTTAATTATAAGAAAAACGCCCTATTACAAGCCCCTTCGCTTAAAAAAAAACCGTACTAAGTATATATCAAGATAAGCTATATAGGTTTTTATTTTGTATTTTTGTTAAATACTCCATCACTTTTAATCAATTAATCGCATGTTTCTTCTGGTTTACACCGGGTAAATTATAGTAATTTTATTTTTTATAATTATGCCAAGAATCATAAACATATTTTAAAAATGTTCAAGGGCAAAGGGAGCAATGTCCCTCCCTTGGTTTTTTTATTTTCTCAGTTCAAATGTAAAATCGACCAGCTCCTGAGGCTTTAAACCGTTGAATTTCAAATGAGAAATGGGCGATACTATGGAAAAAATCTCTAAATCTATCGCCTTCCATACATCAAATGCATCCTAGCCCCATCTCCTGAAACATATTATGCAGCAGTACCTATCCTGAAATTCAAAACAGATGCTACTAGCTCGGCATTTAAACAAGTGCGTTCAACTTCAAGATCTGGAAAAATAAAATGCGATCCTTTCAAAAGCGATTATTCCTCTTTTATAGATCTAGAAATAGTCTGTAATAGCACGGGTCTATCTTTTAAGGAAAGCTTACTGTACCTATTATATTTTCTAAAAAATTGATAACGGACAATGGGGAAATTTATTTAGAGTGCAGTATTAATCCTTATCAACTTATATACTTTAGTTACCTTAAGAATTTCATGCGCATTATTAGAATATTTAATACCATATAAATTAAATGAGTATCTTATGGGTTATCGCAAAAACTTAACGCGCAAGAAAATAAATTCGTATATAAAGAAATATATATATATTTTTTTTATGTTTATACCATCTAATTAATAAAATACATTAGACGGATAAAACATGTGGGCATAATATGTCTTACTACCCGTGCAAAGCCAGGGCGGGTCGCTAGTCTTACTAATATTATAAATGTGAATGTTTGTATGTTTGTCTCTCTTTCACGCAAAAACTACTGGACGGATTTGGATGAAACTTTACAGTAATATAGGTTATACATCAGAATAACACATAGGCTATAGCAAGTACGGATTTATGGGGGGGGGGGGGGGTGCAATGGGGCTTTTTTAACTACTGTGGAGAATCCATTATTGTTCATAAATAAAGGCAAATCACATGATGATCTATGTGGGGGCACGGGGGCATGTGCCCCCCCCGTTATAGTACATAATTAAAGGTAATTCAGGAACTTAGCATCTTGAAATTTGTAGTTAGGTTCTGTGTATAGTTTAAGAAAGAAATTTGGATAATTCCACTACAAGGGTTTCCCCTTTAATATAATAGGTGTTCAAAGGTTGTATAGAATCCGTCAGTTTTGAAGTTAGACATCTGAAATTTCGGATGTTCGAGTAACTTATATTTAAAAAAATAATTAAATTATTTATTTAAAATGATCTTTCACGAAACTTTACGTGGCAGACCAAATTCCACGCGCGCGAAGCCGCGGGCATAAGCTAGTATTATTTAATAAATAAATAATATACAAAATTATTAACTGATAAAACATAAATATTAGTTTAATGAAAGAGGTATATCATGGTTGATTTTTAATTATGGCAAGTAATATTATTTTAAATTATAACTATTTATTTCAATTTAATTGAGCGCCAATCGATGCACAATATTTTTTGTTATTCTGTCCTTTGCTAATACAAATAGATTAGATAACTTACCAACACATGAGCATGTAACATATTATTGCCCAAACATGGATTTCCTCTCTTCTCCTAGTGCGGTGTATAGGATATCAATCCGTCCTTGCCTTAGCCCAATGTGTTGATCCCATTCTTGCAATGTGTCCAGCCCACTGCCATTTAAGATCAGATACTGTCTTGAGAATATCGCGCGTACCAGTCAGCTTCCGTAGTTCTGTCTTCTTTATTTTCTCCCTTCTACTTTTCCTTAACATACTTCGCTCCTTTGCACGGTGAGTGATTGCTAGGGATTTAGATATATCATTATTTAGGCTCCAAGTTTGGCATCCATAAGATAAAGAGGGAATGATGCAAGCATCAAAAACTTTTCTCTTGTGATGTATGTCCACGTTGCTTTTAAAAATATTTTTGTGTGACCAAAATTTGGACCATCCTATTTTAATCCTTCTATTCACCTCTTTCTTGGATCTATCTGAAAATGATATGAGTTGCCCTAGATAGATTGTTTCTTTAACCCATTGGAGGTTGCTGGTACCGAGAAATATTTCTTCTTCTTCGGCATTTGTCATCAAGACTGATTTGTTAAAATTTATTTCCGGCCCAGCTTCATTTCTTACTAGGACCAGCTCTTCTAGCATTTTCTTCAGTTCAGATGGTGAGTGTGAAATGAGAAGTACATCATCAGCGAATCTCAGATTTGACAGTTTGTTACCATTAATGTCTATCCCGAAATTCTCCCAGTGAAGGTCTCAGAAAACATCTTCCGAAACCGCATTGAATAGATCAGGTGATAAAAGATCGCCCTGACGGATCCCTCTTCCGTCATCTCACGATGTTGTATATATGTGCGAAATTTCATTAAAATCGGTCAGATAGTTTCGGAGATTAGCCCGGACAAACATCGTGACATGAGATATGATAAGGACGGAACTCAGAATCTATTAGACCTACAGAGCTGCGGTTGGGCTGAAAATTTAATCTACTTTAAAAATGGTCACACATGTTTTTTTTTTTTTACAAAATCTCACCGATTAGGAGATACAGGACAGAAACTGAAATAACTCCGAAAATTTCGAGGTTTTTCGTCCACTAAAAGTTTTCACTTCCGTTTTTTGGATGCAAATTTGTGTTTACACTACTCAGACATGCCCTTACAACATATACAAAATGCAGCAAGTTAGAAAAAATATAATTTTGCAATAAAAATATCGCGGTCGTTAATCGAAATAAAATATGGTCTTTATTTTAAGTTGGAATATGTTACATGTCTGGGCGAAATTTAATTAAAATCCAGTCCAGTAGTTTCGGAGATTAGCCCGGAAAAACATCGTGACATAAGATTTTCAGATATTAAGATATATATATATATATATATATATATATATATATATATATATATATATATATATATATATATATATATATATATATACGTTTGTATATTCTTCTTTTTTCCCAATGTGCTCGGTACTCTTGCCCAACGAGAAAGCTAAATAAATGTCTGCCTTCATAATTATATACCAGAACAAGAGCAAGACTTTTTTTTGCTTGTTGTAATCTAAGGAATTTCGTCTAATATTCTTTGAAGCTCTGTTATCTGGGTAGCTGGATTTGCATGTGAAGCTGACGCCATGTGGTGTATACATTGGAACAATGATTTCATCAAGTTGGTTTTTATTTTTTCTTCTCGGCAAATTGGAGAGGAATTGTTTGGGTTGGAAATTGAGCAACATCACTCCCTTAAGTTAATTGGTTCCTTCCAGGGGCTCAATCGCTGGGGGTCAATTGCTAATTGACCGGTCATTTCTGTGAAGTGTGATTCGGAACAGCATCTTGTCATTTGTTTTGTTAAGCTGAAGCAGACCAACGATAGACAGATATTTCGATTCTTGCGAATTTCCGAACAAGAGTTTACGATTTATTAGCATATTATGGAAATTCACATTAACTGCTGAAATGGAAAAGTTGAACATATTGGTATTATATTCCTTTAATGTTCATTATTGTTTTTCCTGACAGTAATTAATGATTCACGTAAAACATTTTACAAAGAATTGTAAAAAAAAATTCAATAATGCAATAATCAATTTGTAATTTAGAATAGCAGTATAAATTATTAATCTTGAATAATATTAGCTAACTTTGTATATAGAGGAGGCCAGGACCCGCCCAGGATTATTGCGCCACGTAGAGATATATATATATATATATATATATATATATATATATATATATATATATATATATATATATATATATAACCTTATATATAAATAATTAAATACAATAAACTTTTATATTTGTGCTTAATTGGCCGCTCTCCCTACGAATGATATATTATACATATATATTGTTACCTAACTTTCCATTAAATTGTTTGTATTACCTATTATTTGTATTTCGTTATTCCTCATATCCTAACACTTAGTCATTTTTATTATTATTATTATTGTTTTATTTAGTTCTAATGGATACTATTAGTTGTGATTTTTAACATTTCTCTTTTCACTCTTTTGTCGATGATTTAATATTATTCCTAATGAAGAATTGACTTAAGAGTTAATTTTGGGCCGAAATATTGGTTTTCAGTACAAAAATCATACTCCAACTCCATCCTTGTTATTAATTCCTTTATAAATAGCAAACCATTAAAAAAATAATTCATTAAAATATCGCGGTCGTTAATCGAAATAAAATATGGTCTTTATTTTAAGTTGGAATATGTTACATGTCTGTGCGAAATTTAATTAAAATCGGTCCAGTATTTTCGGAGATTAGCCCGGAAAAACATCGTGACATAAGATTTTCAGATATTAAGATATAAATATACGTTTGTATATTCTACTATTTTCCCAATGTGTTCGGTACTCTTGCCCAACGAGAAAGCTAAATAAATGTCTGCCTTCATATTTATATACCAGAACAAGAGCAAGACTTTTTTTTTGCTTGTTGTCATTTGTTTTGTTGGTAGGCGAGGATAAAAGATAATGATGATGATATTGTATTACTCACCAAACTGATTGTTACCATTATTCTCTACAACGTAAGCCCAATAGGTTCTGACATATTTTTACAAAAACTATTTAATAAAATATCACGCTATATATAACAGCCTCAATTTTATTTTTATATTGACATTAAAAGGAAGGATAAGTGATGCTCAATGCTATTACCCATGAGTTGTTTGAATCTCTTCTGGATTCTTGTTTATAAAAGATACTCAATATCATCAGGCAACATTATCGTGGTTTGTGGCTGTTATGTGAGGGAGGGCCTTCATCCTTACTATATTCATTCTGTGTCAAACAATATTTATCTTAGTACGATCGGAACGGTATTTTTTTATAAACAAAATATGAGATTTAAAATAAATTGAATAATTAAATATGTATGTATGACAGTGATGTCAATATAAATAAAGTTGAAACTGTTGAAAGTGTCAATATTTTAAAGAAATAAGTAACTATATGACGAATGTATCTTTTATAGATGTCGATTAGGTAACCTCAATGAAAACTGGTGTACTCCTTCAGGCATGAGCTCATGCAAAATGGAATCCTCTTGTTGCCTAATCGCAGATTAGCGAAAATAACCGGATAATTTTTTAATAAAGCACAAAGAAAAAAACGAATGATCGGAGAGCATGACGACATGTTCCTCGGGAAGTGTCCTCTCCTTTACCGATTCTTTGAAAAGAAGGTCTCTTCTTCGTCAGACGTCACGGTTGTAGTCTTTTGAAAAGATATCAGCTACTCCCGTTCAACTACCTCCCGACAACGTTCAACTCCTCCCGCCGTCTCGCTCTCCACATTCTACTTTTGTTACTGCATTTTGATTTTCCGCTTTTTAGGATGCCGGTTTTTTTTATTATTATTACAATAACGCGGTAGAGAAATGAGGAGGTCTGCATAAAAAAATGAATAAAAGGGGCTGAGAATGGTTTCTTACTACACATTCGTGAAGAATCAGTCTTACACCATATTAACCAATATGTCGGTTTGGATCGAAGTTATGATATATTCGATAGTAATAATAAATGACTTAGCGTTGGCTCATATTTTTTCGGCCTGAATATCCTTCGCTATACGTTATATTCGAATACCTTTAAGGCCGCTACACAAGGTCATATCGGTGTGTTAGTTTCGTGTGTTCACATCGAACTGACCGTGTGTAGGCTAAATTGATGTGAGCTCAAATCAAAAAACTGAACTGACGGATGGACTGATGGAAATTCATCATTTCGGTGTGACACACAGAATTGACGTCAGACCGAAATGAGCGTGTGTACCGTCGCTTCAGTTCAGTGTGTCACATCAGTTACCTGAGCATGCGTAAAGGCGTCGTTTGGTTAGATATCGCCCTTTCAATCGCTTTCCACACCTAGTAAGTACTTCTCGTCTGTGTGTTTATTATTTTAAGTGAAAAATGGTCAGTTGAGGAAAAGACTTTCTTTTAAAATTTATAGACCTGTTCAGAGGGGAGGAATTAAATTCAAAAGATTATCATAAGAAACACAAACGAGAGGACTCTTATAAAATTCTTGTTGAAAACATGATATAAAAATTGTGTTTATTATTATTATTGTTATTATTATTATTATCATTGGTTCTACAACCCGGCACGGGTCCTGGCCGCATCAAGGCGTCGCCTCCGCTCTTCTCTGTCCTGGGCCAAGGTCTTCCAAGCTCTGGATCCAATGATGCTGCCTGCATCACTCTCGACTTCATCTGACCATCTAAGTCGTGGACGCCCACGTTTTCTTTTTCCATCAACGAATCCAAGCAGCAGTCTTTTCCGGATAGCGTTGTCCTCCATTCTGGCCACATGTCCAGCCCATCTCAGTCTAGTTATTCTTATGTGCTTCACCACGTCAGGCTCCTGATACAAAAGATACAGTTCTGCATTTTGTCTGAGTCTAAATTGATCGCCAACTCTTACAGCTCCAAACATTCTTCTTAAGACTTTTCTTTCGAAGAGCAGTAAACTGTTGGCATCTGCCCTCGACAGAGGCCAGGTTTCCGATCCATAAGTTAAAACTGGCCTGATGATTGTTTTGTACAGCATGACCTTGGCTCTTCTTGATATTAGACGACTTCAGACGTAAAATTTTCGCCATCCCAAAATAACATCTATTAGCGGCCAATATTCTTCTTTGAACTTCTGGGCTGGTTGAGCTATCTGCTTTGACCAGAGAACCGAGGTAGACAAAACTGTCAACACTTTCGAATGTGTAGGCACCAAACGTGATGGTGGGATCCGATTGTCTTGAAGGGTTAGCCACCATACACTTAGTCTTTACTTGATTTACCTCAAGACCTACACGCCGTCCAGCATTCTCCAATGCAATAAAAACCTGTTGTAGATCTCTCGGTGTTCTTCCCACTATGTCTATGTCATCTGCATAGGCCAGTATTTGGGTGGACTTAGTCAGAATTGCAAAATTAAATAACAGGCACGAGAGTCCATCCCCTTGTCTCAGACCTCTAGTTGTCTTGAATTCTTCAGACAAGTCAATCTGGATCTTGACCTGGCTTCTCTACTCCCTCATCAGCAATTCCACGAGGCTTGTCAATTCTCTGGGGACATTCATTTCTTCCATACTTTTATTTCTTTCTAGGGCAGGGTTCTGAACACTCCCCAGCAGACTACCGAAATGGTCGGACCATCTTTCCAGGATCCCTTCTTTATCTGTGATCAATTGACCGTCCTTACCTCTACAAATATTGGATCTTGGATTGAATCCCTTTCGCTGGGCATTGATTGTCTTGAAGAAAGCTCTAGTATTAGCTTGTCTAATCAAGACCTCAATCTCTCTTATTCTTTCTTCTTCTTTCCCCCTCTTTTTTCTCCTATGCAGGTGTTTCTCCTCCAATCTTAACACTCTGTAATCAGTAACAGCCCGGCGGGTCCTATGCACATTTATCATCTTCCTATAGGCCTTGTTTTTCCTGTCTGTAGCCTCTTGACATTCTTGATCAAACCATGTAGACCTCTGAGGTGGCCCCTCTAAGCCCAGTACTTCTTCAGCAATTTGTTTAATAGCATCCCTACACTGGCACCATATTTCATCGACACCATTCTCCTCAGACCCACGTTCCAAAGCTACATCCAACATTTGGGCAAACTGTAGTTTGTATTCTGGCTCCTGCAGCTTTCGAGTATTTATTCTTCATGAGCGGGTACCTCTAGTCTTATTTACGTTGCTAATTTTGGCATGGATACGTGCTACTACCAGGTAATGATCGCTATCTAAATTTGCTCCTCTGTATGTTCTAACCGCCATAAGTATAGAACGCTGTCTTCTGCTGATAAGAACATGTTCAATCTGGTTCCCGAAGTTATTGTCTGGAGAAACCCATGTTGCCTTGTAGATATCTTTCCTATCAAACATGTGAACATGTATTTTGTAAGACTAACTACAAATTTCCCTTTATGGCTGAACTTACATCACCTGATCCTGCCCCAGGATGGTACTGATGATGTAACAAAATCCCGAAACGTTGAAAGTGTTTTAATATAAGTATAAAATAAATATTAATGTGGGAGATTTCCCTAACTTTATATCCAATTACAAAGACCCCCAAGGTTTATATGTACAATTTATGTAAACTTTTTATGTATTTACAAATATTATCTTTAGCTATGGAAAAATACATGTTTGGGATCGACTGGAGAGGAGAGATAGGAAGAAGTAAACAGCAAATTGGAAGCGTGGAAATTGGGCCAGTGGGGCAGCTGATAAGGCGACAGTCCTTCCTTGAGATCGCCCCCTCCACGCCTGTTATCAAATCCTCCTCGGCTATCAAATTCTTCAGTTACGTTCTTTAAACTCAATTACTATATCTCAACTAAGTACATGCTGTTTTATTGACATTAATTTGGTTGAATTTACATTTCTTTCTTTATTTTTTTTTTATTTTGCGAAAACATATTTTTATAACGACTTTAAACACACCATTTTACCACCATACGATGATAACTGTCTGGGGCGGATCCAGAATTAATCTTTGGATGGGATTGGTACACCAACTGGTTTTTGGAAAACTTAACTACACAGTCAAGCTACAAAGTCTACTTAATCTAGTATATAGTTGGATTTTTGTTGGAGGAATTCGCTATTCTGTGCACTTTTTCATAGCTTTGGGAGCTTTGGAAAGAAAAATTTCCATGAGACCAATTCGAAGCTCAGAAAAAGAGAACTGTCTGAACTATTAAGGTATATTAAGATAAAAATGTCACATCCGAACGAGAAGCATTTCATAAAAAATCATAGAATCTCTCTTTTTTCAACTGAGCCAAGTGCTACATATTAGGGAGTATCTTTATTTGTAATTTTGTGCCCGAAATACATGAGGATTGATTTATCTTGACTCGATTTGGTGTCACTTACGATTTTTTATTTACAAGAAAAGAGCTCCAGGCTGAGAGAAGCTTGATAGACCGAAAGTACTTGCATATATCATTCCGGTTTCAATGTAGCCTTCAACGCAATAGAAGGAACAAAGGAACAACTTGAGTCCTTTCTTCAGGCTTATAACAGTATGATAAGTTGACTCTTGTTCACGACCCGACTCTCTTATTTTTCTGCACCAGTACCAAGTTTATATGGCTCTAACGTCGACTGAAAGGTCCTTCATCGTTCAATCATCTACATCGATTCTTTTTTCCGCCAATAATTTGAGCCATGTAAGTAAATTCAAATACCTTTCATTCCAATTCGCTATCGATACTTGCAAATCATCTATGGCACGACCTGGTGTTACATGAGGAAGAAAACTCGGTGGCCTACCACGTTGGCATTCAGTACCTGCCGGTAGAATGACCTGCTGGAGAGATAGGATTGGATAATCAGAAAGTATGTAGGAGGTTGGAATTTACCGAGTTCGTAAAGCAACCCGAGGTACCAAACTCGGTCGATAGCCTGTTAAACATCAAGGAAGACCGCCGGACAATACAATCCACGTTCCAAAGCCGAGTAAACAACATCCACCACACGATAACATTGCTGGATATGGGATGTTCTGAATCCAAACTGGTGGTTTGGAACCAGGATGGGGTACAATCGTTTCTGGATGAGCTTTTCCAGGATTTTACCCATACATGGTAAATTGACAATGCTAAAAATAAATATATCCACTGCGATTTGGAAACAATTTATCTATTCTTATATAAAACAATTTAAATTATTATTTCTTATGTGCTCCCTAGATTTGATAATGATGGATCATTTAATTCTACGGCTAAATTTACATGGACAACGGTTATCAAACACGATCAGTTTGCAAATTGATAATTGCAAGTTGTGTAACTTGACGCAGTTACTTACTGACTAATGTAATTTATTACTTGTTCTAATGAACGAAATGAATATAGTTCATAAAATTTTCTGCTATTTGGAGATGTGTTGATCACTTATTTTGAAGCAAAACGAACTGGCGAGCTTCGAGGTAGCGGCTATAAAGATAAGGAACCTTGCGTCATAAACTTTTCTGCTAAATACTTTATCGTCCAAAAATAAAGTTCATAAGCTTTCTTCTAATATTATTTGATTAAACATTTTTTTTTTAAATTTTTTTTTTCTTCATTCACAAATAGTACAGAAATAAGTTTTAAAGGAACGGGGTCTACACGACCATAATGATTTTTAAAAAAGGAACTAAATATTACTTAATTTTTTTCATAAAATAATTATTGTTATATTTTTTACCTTATCCCATTTTAAATGATGAATATTTGATTGTATTCAAGACATCAAGCACAATTGAACAATTTAGGCAGTAATAACAAAATAAATTATTCTGCGATTTACATAAGTGTTTTAGTTATATAATTTAATAGTTTAAAACAAAAAAATTCAACAAAATAAAATAATAAATTTTAAAAAAATTAAAATTAAATTAAATATAAAATAAATAATATAACAAAAAATAAAAATAAAATTTGAATTAAAAAGAAATAAAATACAATAAATAATAATATGAAGTAAAATATAAATTAAATTAAATATTAAATAAAATATAAAATAAAATAACAAAAAAAAAAAATTGGCGAAAGCAATCGGTGCATGCATGTATATGCGTCTGTTGAGTCACCAACGTGGACTATTGACGTATATATGCTTTTTAAAATTATTTTGGTTTTTCATGTGATACGTGAAATTGTGATTAAAATATTATGTATAACTTTATGTTAGACATATATAGATTTATAGGTATAGCTTTAGCTACGGCATTGAAGAAAGGCATAATATTATGAAACAACCAGATTAAAAGAGAAAAAAAAAATAAAAAGTAAGTCAAAATATTTAATGGGGAAGAAAATGGTGCAGTTGGAGGTCATTGGATTCTTCAGTAAACATTTCTCCCAACTTAAGAGAGAAAACTGTTCTTCCCCATATATATGTTAGGTCAACTATTATTAAAGACAAAACATGGAATGATTCATTTTAGCAACAATATCCTGATATTTTTAATAAATTTTATGGTGGACATTTTTGATATATTGTTCGGAATCGCACCAGAACCTAAATAGCTGCGAACATGTGTTTTTTTTTGTATTTTTATATTGTGACAATATAAATTTTACTCATTTTAATGGATGATTGATGCTTGAAAATAATATTCTGTTGTTCTACAATCTGTTGGAAAAAGAAATAAATACTATAATGATTTATTAGTCAAACCTTGAACTTTTAATCAAGCAATAGAACTGGCACGAGTGAAAAGTATTCAGTTGAGAGCGTTTGTAAGCGCTGAGCGGGCGTGAGAGTCGCCGCGATTTATGTCAGCATGTTCTTCATTAATTATGATTTTTTTTAAGTCAATTTGAAATACCTTTTAACAAAAATTACTCAAAAAAGCTCTTTATATTCTTGTAGGATACAGTTTGCCTCTTTTAAAATTATTTGGAAGTAATTTTGCGTATACTTTGTATTATTTATAATACAATATAAATTTTATTATATACATATATATATCATGTGTGTAATTTTTATTTTTGGGAAATGTGCCGATCCAGTAAATATTTTTTAACTATTATGACGTTTAAGTTACTAATTTTAAAACAGCATGAAGAAACATGCCCAAAACACTTTCCCGAGGTGTAAGATAAACGTTTAACTCAAGAAAAATGTGTTATTTTTATACATTACATACACGTTTTGTATTATTTTACTTCTTACCCTCTTAATTATCAGTCTAAAAGTTGTCCATGGTTCCAACAATACATATTTTTATGAAGGAGGTCAAAACACGCTGTGAAGACCAGAAAAAATAATAATAAAGAGCTTTTAAAAAAGCAGAATGCTTCCTGAACACTTTTCATTTATTGTGAGTTTCAGAACCGGAAGCTTTTTACAAGGTGGGGGAGTTAGCCCCACGCTAAACCCCCATTCCAGGAGGGCCGGTGACTTTTATTTTGGGGTGCCCTCCCCTAGGAAGTTGCCTTCACTACGTTCTGTTTAATCTTGTGCTACATTAGGCTCTGCAAAACATTGTGTCAGATGGAAGTCTAGCATCTCGCTTATGTCAAATACTTGGGTACGCAGATGACATTGTGGTTCTGGCGAGAAGTGAGAAGGCATTAAAGGAAATTCTGGCAAAGATCGTGCAGGAAAGTAGAATCGTGGGTCTTGAGATAAACCAATCTAAAACCAAATACATGGTAGCATCAGGCTCTGAGGCAAGAAGAAGAAAGCAGGATCTTAGGTGTGATGGCTATACATTCGAAACTGTTGATAGATTCACGTACCTTGGCACTAAAATAAACAGGGTGGTTAGGGTGAGTGATGAGATTAGGAGAAGAATAATGTGTGGCAACAAAGCGTATTACGGCCTCTCTAGATTGATTAAATCTTCCCTACTATCAAAACGCACAAAACTCAAATTATATAAAACCCTTATCAGGCCCGTTGTGTGCTATGGTGCGGAGACGTGGACGCTTAAAGTAGCCGACCTGCAAGCTCTTAGAGTATTCGAAAGGAAAATCCTAAGACGTATTTTCGGTCCAATAAATGAACAGGGCACATGGCGTATTAGGAGTAACCAAGAATTGGATGACCTGATAAAGCATGAAGATATTTTAAGGTTTATTAAATCCAGAAGAATTAGTTGGCTGGGTCATATTGAGCGAATGCCGGATGAAAGAATGCCCAAAAAAGTTCTGCGTGAAGCGTTCCCAGGAAAAAGAAAGAGGGAACGACCACGTAAATGCTGGATTAAGGACGTGGAGGAGGACCTGCGTAAAATTGGAGTGACCAACTGGACGAGACTGGACATGGACAGAGAGGAATGGCGAATCATTGTTGGAGAGGCCAAAGTTCATCTTGGACTGTAGAGCCAAAGAAGAAGAAGAAGAAGCTTCCTGAACACTGAAAAAGTCGTTAAAACTCGTGGGGGATTCCCGACCAAGAAACTGATCGAAGCGAGTACGACCAAGACTTCAAGCGAAAAACATGCCATTACATTACATTAGGGCCGTGTTATGTCAGCAAGCCCCTCAATGAGGGCGCTCAAACGCCCTTCAGAAAGTTGGCAGATGGCTAGGTAATGCCTTATTATTGAAAATTTTTTGTAAACAGTTGAGTGATTCGGCAATAGCAGGTCTAGGAGAGAGAACAACAGGTTTGGTGGTTTACACGTGTCCGAAGCAGGTAGCCCCAACTCCCACAATAGACTAATCCCAATAGCTTTTTCCTTCAACCATTTCCTTTTCATTGAGGGTCACTAAACATTGCCCTACACAGCCCTACACAGCTTTCAGGTTTTTCTTCCTGGTTTTTTCTCATTATAAATTTATGATCAGAACATGAATTTAAATGTTTAGTTAAGCTACGTTTTACAGAAATAGAAAACAAGCAAATATGATACGAACCTAGCTACAGCCATCGTTTACTGCTTCTGAAAATAAATTATTACAAAACAGATGTTCATTAAGATTTTTGAGGTTGTCAGTACTCCTAAACTGTGTAGTATCCTGGCTAAACGCGACTGTGTAGTATCCTGAGAAGCAAGAACCTTATAAAATGTCATTGGAGGTGTATGCTTCCAATAAAACAAGACATGACACACAAAAAGCCTGACCTATAAGATATATTTTTAACAATAGAACTAACGAGAGTTATATGTATAGTAAAACACGAAATAGATGGGAGGACTGCCTTTATGAACCTCATCATGGATATTGGGACTTTTTTCAGTGAAAAGAGGTCATCAGTGGTCGAAAGTACTGTGGGCTGTGGTATGTTCAGCAATCAAGTAGATTGTAAACTATGAGTACCGACCGCACTTAAAACAGAAGTCTTAGAAGAGGCAGTAATTGAGCTCTTCATTTGATGCACAACGACAAATAGGGTGCGGCACCTGGTCTTACATTTCAAGGTCAGAGACCTCATCAATCTATTTCAGCAGGACCTCCTCAAGGCTCCACTCTGCTACATCTTCTAGAATTGATTAAAACTCACACACACACACGACCTACCAACAGACTGTAACATACCAACCATCTAGCTTAACCAATTGCCCTTACGATACTGCAATCATTTCGCGGAAACTGAGTCTCACTGACACAACCTCAATAATTCGAAAATTTGTAGCGAAAAATGGAAAATAATTCTGGCTAAGATTTCTCAAAAATCACAGCATAATATATTTATGACATGACATACTCGCACTGATGTTGGGCAATCAGCCGTCACCTCAATGTCAATAATTCACGATTAACACTTCATAAAAGACAGAAATAGGACTCTCTGAATAAAAACCAGGCTCTTAAACCATTACCTACTTCAAAGGCTTTTTAATTCACCTCGTAATGTGCGAATTATCAATTCTTTTATTGTCTCTCCTGATTTATACCATTTTTCTGCAATTCACCATATAAATTTACTAACATTAACAACAACATAAATTATTAACAATTAAATTTAAAATAGTCCTAAAAAAAAACGAAAATTTAAGTATAGATACCTCATATGGACGTCAATAATATAAAATTTTTTTTGGAGACATATTCTTCTCCATGGTCATTTTTCAACTCTGCCTTATACTTTGGACTTCCCCTATTCTTAAAAACACCTTGATATTGCCTTGAAGAAAATTAAAAATTGTAAATCTATAGGAGTTTATTTAAATTATGCTATATATTATGTATTTTTAATATTTTATGTTTAATTTTTGTTTTTTTGGGAGTATTAGAAATAATATGAATATGATAGAAAATCATATGTGAAGTTATGTGTGATTTTCTATAAAAAAAAACAAAAATTAAACATAAAATATTAAAAATAAATAATATATAGCATAATTTAAATAAACTCCTATAGATTTATAATTTTTAATTTTCTTCAAGGCAATATCAAGGTGTTTTTAAGAATAGGGGAAGTCCAAAGTATAAGGCAGAGTTGAAAAATGACCATGGAGAAGAATATATCTCCAAAAAAATTTTATATTATTGACGTCCATATGAGGTTTCTATACTTAAATTTTCGTTTTTTTTAGGACAATTTTTAATTTAATTGTTAATAATTTATGTTGTTGTTAATGTTAGTAAATTTATATGGTGAATTGCTGAAAAATGGTATAAATCAGGAGAGACAATAAAATAATTGATAATGACCCAAGGGGTCGAAACGTATTTGTAGAAAGTGAGAAAATAAATAATTATGACTGGAGAATGGTTTTTTTACTTCTTAGTTAAATATCAATTACTAGTCCAGTAAAAAGCTATATCATAATGGATCAATGAAAACAAAACAGATGTATATATGCTTTCCATTTCGTTCCTCACTAGGACCAGAACATTAAGAAAAATATTTTCTATAGGAATATACTTCAAACGTGACGATCAAATATTACTTTTTTGGGGAGGGGGATTATAATGATTTTATAAATTATAAATAAATACGTACATATACTAGAGGTTGAGTATGAATTGGGCGTGGAACTAAGGTAAGATATCTGCCAGACAAAGGCTCCCAAATAGGGGCCGAGCGGAGGAATGTGGAAATAACGGTGAAGAAGCCACTAACTCTACGCAGTTTAAAATCCGCTTCTTTTAATTAACTTATATCATAGTTAACTTTCTCTTTTATTGTTTGTTTGTTTTTATTCCTCAATGGAAACATTCGCTTTAAATACAGCCAAAGGTTTTGGAAAAATGGTGACGTAAATTCCGATACAGCACCTAAAATAAGAAAAGACGCCCCTGAATAGATTTTGAAATGTATTTAGTCAATATTTGACATCGTTTCCTTTTACGGTAAATACTTTCATATCATAGTTAATAATATGGACAATTATTAACCGTGAGCTCACGACTTTTGGAAAAACCATTGTTTCCAGTTATTAAAGGGAATTTTAATTAAAGGGATAGTAAATCAATTGATTTTTCCAATATTAATCGAAGAGATTAGTTACTGTTGAAAAATACCGACAATAATCGGTTTCGATTAAAAGTTTTAACTTTTAAAGTTGAAAGCTCAATTCGAACCCTACTATCTCATTATATTTATAAATATTAATAATCTTTTTCATTCTCCACTTGTCCTTCACTCTGATTGGTCCAACAATTTTAAGCAGGACTTTTTTTCCCCTAAGGATCCTTAGGGACTCTAAGGATCCTTTTGCAATCTTTTGTCAGTGACCAGGCCTCGCATCCGGAAGTCATAATTGGTCTCACAATTGGTTACCAAACTTATTTACCCTGTTCTCATAGGCTATCATACTGCTCAGGTAGTTGAATTCGTCACAAATCTTGAAGCGCCTGTTACCTACCTGTATTTCTTCGTCTTTCGTTTGGCCATCTCTTGATGCTCATATGTAAACTCTCTTTTATTCATTAATTTCCAGGCCTAGATCTCTAGCTTCCCTGAGAAATTCTTCAAGAGCGCCTGCAAGTGCTGGTACCGTTCGGGTATTTAAAATAATATACCTCTTGTATTTATATGTGTACAAATACATCTGAAATATGTTTTCATATTCTTAAATTTAAAAAACGGGACTTTAATCAATTAGGCTGACTATATTGTATAAGAAAAGGATTCGACATATAAATTACTGAAATTGAACTCAATATGAGGCAATATTAAAATCTTCTATATGGTGAAACAGAGTCAATTGAGATAATTTGCATTGAATAATTAATTGGAAGTGTTAAATAAAATTTGGCTGGGTTATCCCAAAGTAGGGAGGGGATATAAGGGCCATATTATTAATCTTCAAGACATCCTCTGCTAATTTCCATTGATAATATGCTCTGATCGGGTTTTGCATACTCACTACTTCCAGGGCCTGTTCTGAGATGCAAAACTGGTTTGAGTCAGTGCAAAGAGTTCTAGTTCGGACAGATTGCGGGGTAGCCGTTTAAAATAAGCGTGCAAATCAAATATGCAACGACATACAAATACGGCAATAGTTCAAAACCCTTTAAAGGCATTGAAGCATTATTGATTATAGAAGCTCGTGGAGTGGTTTAGTTAATACAATATTTAAATACTGGTAAAAACAACGAGATTTGAGTGACCAAGAATATGATAATGCCCCACTGCCCTATACAGATTATGGTAGCTCTGTACTAATAGTTGCTCAGTAAGTCTGTCCTTACACCCTCAATGTCAAATTCGTATGAAAATGGCGAAAGTAGGACAGTTTACGAAACATTAGCAGCTGGTTGGTAAATTGTTATCCACTTTTCGACTAATTTTATTTAACAAAGTGAAATTTGTTATTTTATAATCAATAAAATTCAATTCACGCATTTATGAAGACATTAAAAGTAATAGTTTATAATAAATTCATAACTATCAATGAATTATGACATTCGATTTCATAATTTTAAGTTTTACAATAACGTCATTCCTCTAAATCCTAGATTTTATTTTACTTCATGCTATCCCTACAATAAAATGTTATACAGAAATAGGTATTTTGTTGTTTAATTACAACAAGAAAGAACATTAAATTAAAAAAAAATCTAACTAAATATAAAATAAATAAATAATAGAAAGAATAAAAATAATAAATATTAGAATGCAATGGGTAAAATAATCCATAGTTGTAGATATCTCAAATACTGGAAAATGACTTACCTTAAAACATTTCGCCGATTCAGGCATCATGAGGATATATAAAAAAAAACAGGCATCATTCAAGATGAAATTGGGCACAACTCACCCTAAGATTCCGAAGAGGCTCATCAATCGGAGACAGCAAGCCCACTCCAAGACGTTCGACCAAATACCCCATATTCACACTGTGTAAAGTTATCAACTTCCAACACTGGTTGCTACACAATATCATCAGCTGCAATCAAATATTTCTGCAAAGACTCTGTTTTAGCAACTTGCTCCCACTGACCTGTTAGTTAGTAACTATTATCAATATAAAGGTTGCTAAATTGTGAAGGCTTTTCCTCCTTGTATTAGTAGTGTAGAAAATATAGAAAAAACCCGCTTGAAAAAAAAATATTAAGCTAACAATAAAACAGAATAGGCTAATAGAAAAGTAAATATGTTAATAATAGCATCTAATAATATAAAAAATAATATCATTCTGAGTGAGGAATATTTACAGTGATTCATCAATTGATTATGAATCTGCTTTGGCATTTAGGAGATTTAGAAAAAGTTTGGATTTAAATGTGGATAAAGAAGACGCATGACGGATATCGAGCGGGAGTGAGTTCCAAAGAGAGATAGAACGGGCGAGAAAGGAACGCTCAAAAGTTTTGGTTCTATGGGAACGGATATAAAAATTGGAAGGGCGAGATCTTGTGCCCTGGGATTGGATAGAGGATTTGAATTGTAGGAGACTATATATATAAGATGGATGTTGTGAGTTGATTGTTTGAGATATGAAATAACCCAGGAAATAGAGTATACTGATAGAAGGGAAGAGCCACTTTAACTGATCGTGGAGGTGGGACACATGAGTCCTCCTCGGGGCGTCCAAGACAAATTCATAATTCGCCTCAATCTTTCCTCGAGCTTGTTCGAGAGGCCACCGTATGCAACGCGACCATAGTCAAAGCGTGGAATGATGAAGGAAGTGATGAGGAGCTTACGGATAGGTAGTGTTAGAAGATGTCTGGAACCATGGAATAACTTTAGGGAGCTTATAGATCGACGGAAAAGTTGGGCAAAGTGGGGTTTCCAGGAACGGGATTGGTTGAAAATGATTCCGAGTTTTCTAACAGAGGAACTGAAAGTAATAGGGTGATCATTTTAGTATCATTTTAATATGGAACCCCTCTATGCTGGTAATACTGACCCCGGGTTCCATATTACAGCAAATTTGGAAGAATCAGTGAAGATAATTCATGAAAAAAAGACGCGAGCTATCAGAGGACGTGGAAGTCAAGGTCGTGGAGGAAAAGCAAAAAGTAATCTGGAATTTCAAAACATATCAAATCAAAGTGAAGAATCTGTAAACCTTCCATCAGACCATTCTGATAGTGCATTGGAACTGCCCATTGGCGAGCCTCAGCCTGATAAACACGATGCTTCTTGCTTTTTCTGCGATGCTAAGTTTACAGATGACAGAAAGGGCGAATTGTGGGTCCAATGTCTAAATTGCGAGATGTGGACCCACGATAATTGTGCGGGCGCAGAAAAAAAGTGCGTATGTGTGTGATTATTGTCAATAAAGTCACTTATATTTTATAATCATAATGTTTTTTGCGAATAAACACCATTTTATACATTTACGAATGTATTGTTTATATTTTTCTGAAAAAAAAAGTTGGGGTTCCATATTACCCACACCTTAGAGCAGATGACATTTTTCGCACTTTTTCGGAAATACCTATATATTATTTTTTCTAATTGGTGTACCGAGTAATAAAGTAAGGGACCGAAAGTAGATAGATTAGAGATGCTATATGTCGAAATTGGTATGAATCGCGTCCATACCCTAAGATTTATTAATTAAAAACAAACTGGGGTTCCACATTCCCACCTTCTCCCTATACTAACTTTACGATTATATTCTCACATTTTTAAAGAATATGTTGATGATAGATGTATAATATACTCGAATGAACATTTTATCATTTACTTTTAGAATCAAAAAATGGTTTATTTCAATATAGCCAGTAATAATAACTTTGCCATTTTATACTTTATTTAATACGGCTATATATATATATATATATATATTTTTTTTTTTTTTTTTACTTCATTTTTGTATATATTTATTCATGCACTTATTTCGTTTATATCATTGATTTTTTATGGAATGATTGTAAGCTACATAGCACCATTACTTATTGCCCACAACAGGCAGATTGTAATGCTTCAATAAAGTGTTTTCTTTCTTAAAAAAAAAAAAAAAATTTAATACGGCAGAAAGATCATTATCATAGAATATATTATAACTTTTGTTTGTGGCAGGTTCTTAAGAAGACTTTACTCACCCCAAAAAGGACACAACTAAATTTTATAAAGGAATAGTAAAGGAGTTATTTAAAATATCAATATAAACCAATAAAAAAAAAATGTTTCCTCATTTTTCTTTCCCTTTATATTATGTTTACATTTTATCCTTTCTGTACATTTATTTATACATTTTATTCTCTATTTTATATTCATATTCTTTAATTATTATATCTGTCACTATTTGAATTTCTGTTCATCATCTACAATTTTATTTTTATCTATCACTATTTTAAGTTTATTATATTCTGTAACCACTCATATATTCATTATCTTTATTTATCATATCTATTCACTATTTCATCATATCTAGTCACTATTTTAATTTCCACACTAGTACCACTTTACTACATTACTTGTCACTATATTCTTGTTACTGCAACGTTTTTATATATTTCTGTTTGTTTCTCTCTCTTAGCCCTGAAGATGGCCTACATTGTAGGCCGAAACGTCGGCACACAATAAATAAGTTACACTTATTTAGGTGTTTTCATTGACTGCACCCCCAACTATTTCTTCCTTATATAAACCAATAAAACTCTATATTTTTTTTCCCTTAAGCTGATTATAATTAGACATCTTGACAGTGCTCACTTCAATCACAATAAATCAGTATTTCAAATGGACATCAATCAGTTTCTCGGTCACGAAACTTACTCCTCTTCAAAACATTTCTATATCCGTTTCGCGTTGTTCACAACGTGTTTTCATACCAAACTTTCTTCATAGAACACTTATCTACGATCCTTGAGCAAGTTTTTCGACTAATTAATTACTTGTTGATTAAACAAGGAGAAATAAGAAGGATATATTAATAGACATACCTCCTCAAAACGCCATATTACTATTATACTTAGAACAAAAAAAAAAAAAAAGAGGAAAAAACAATTTTATCTCATGGAGTTAAAAAGACAAGATAAAAAGTAGGATTGTAAAGTATGGGACATCGCTCTGCACTCAATACCTCGAGGCTCAAATGTTCCCTTTTTTATAGCGATTGTGTTCCTGAGGCCACTTATAATCAAGCCATTCCCTGCACCTCACTAATTCAATATATTAATTTTATTTTATTTTTATCGATGAGGATCTCACAAACTTATCGAGCGATGAACCCTTCTAGAAATTTCCACTGTTCATTTATTTATTGTCTCATAAAAATCAATTTTCACTAGGCGAGTGTGAAGCAAACATTTTGTTATTCACTCAGCCCTGCTCCTTATTTCTGAAGCAGTTTTGGTATAATTTAAGTAAACTAAAAAAAATGATTTATTCAAACATATTTAAGTTATATGTGTCAATACTTTACTATTTTAAAATTAGTTCCATTCCTGAGCACTGTTAAAACTTGTTGAACACAGTTTAAAACTTGCCAATAATTTCCTCCAGATTTGTAATTTCTGGTCGAGAAACTAATGGCAGTCTCTTTTGTGTATTCGAATGGAACGGAATAGTGAACCGACTTACATGGAGCATGACGAAGATTTTGATTTACATATATAAAAAAAATGCTAGTTGATATAAGTTGAGACCTATTTGTCCCTGCGTCCTCTTAGAAACAAAGCCTATACTTATTTTTACTGACACTTTAGTGAGCTAAAGTCATAAAATGTGTAATAATAAACTTTCTACTGTCTTTACGTCGATTTTATGATCGTCTTATAATTCGTCCTTCTTCCCTTAGATGATTGATATTGTCCGATACTTTTTTCCGATGTATAGGTACTGGTGCTTGATAATTGTTTTTTTAACCAATATTTAAAAAAAAATTGAGGAACCCCCCATGATGAATAATTGATGTTTCTAACATCTTTTTCGGTTACCCAAAAAATGAAAGCTGATTCGCCGACTTTCATGGAATTGAGGCTCCTCAACAGCCTCAATATCGTATCGACCAGCGTAATACAAAGTCCAGATTCCCAGCAGTGCATAAATGGCACATTATATACAATCATAAATACTTGTCGGTTCAATAAAGAAATAAATGATGGTCATGACTGAACGTTTTCATTTCAATCTAGATCCGTTATCGGGTTCATTATCGTTACTCAGTTCTGTTTCTCAGCGAATCCATCCCGACCGAAGATAATAGCTAATGACATATAATTTCATCTCGCTTCGATATCCAAGTTTATGCCAGTGGCGAGGAGATAGCGAATGCCGTAGGGTTTGCTTGCTAAATGTTGTGCAGATTATGGCATTTGAAGATAACTAATTGATAAGATAAGTGAAAACTGTTGGTATCGTGGCATAACATGTTTATGCACTGTCTAATGTACTCCAGTTATGTAAGCCAGTTTTCTCTAGTACTGCTAAACATTTGGGCGTGGTTTAAAGCGACCAGAGGTTTTACATGCTGGAGATACAAAGTATACTCAATCCTTTCTAAGTATATATATAAATGTACCTACGGGACTGTAGCGTATTCAGTAATTTCCTTCGGTAACTATTCGATCCGTGACCATCGTTGTCTGTATTCGCCATATGCGTTTCAATGCTTTCTCGTATCGATTCAGTCGATTCTGTGATTGTCAATTTTTATTTTATTGAAAAACTTTTTTTATTTTAATTATCTTGTTTTTGTAACTGGAGTACATCTTTCTTAGTCAATCATTCAAGTGAGTAAATTAAAACCTTTTTCCAGTCACATATTATTTTTCTTTATTTAAAAACGTTTCAACAATTCTATGTCATTCTCAATTTACATTATTTATAAGTCCTTTAACGTTATTTAATTTTAAAAATATTCTCTAAAATTTTTTTTATAAATTTGTACATTTTTAACCTTTTTGGTTGATTGTCATATAATTTAAAATATTTCTTACAAAGCTTAGAGTTACAGTGTACTCCATGGTCAATTAACAGTTTTTGAAATTTGCAAAAAAAATATATATATATATATATATATATATTACAGAGTACACAGTAACTCTAAGCTTTGTAAGAAATATTTTAAAGTATATGACAATCAACCAAAAAGGTTGAAAATGTACAAATTTATAAAAAAATTTTTAGAGAATATTTTTAAAATTAAATAACGTTAAAGGACTTATAAATAATGTAAATTGAGAATGACATAGAATTGTTGAAACGTTTTTAAATAAAGAAAAATAATATATGACTGGAAAAAGGTTTTAATTTACTCACTTGAATGATTGACTAAGAAACTTTTTTTTTTATAAACACTTTATTGAAATATTACCATTAATTATTCTCAATTATGAACGTTTATTTCGAACGTTGCATATTGAAAAACTATTACTTACACATACAAACCTCATGCCGTGGCACCAATAAAGAGAGTAAAGATCATAATTTGTTTATTTTTCTAAGAAATCAAAGTCATTTTTTAAAGTATAAAATACCGGATTTTCAAATTCAACCACCGTGTTATTAAATCCTACGAGAATAAGGTCGATATACAGCATGGCGACTATTAATAATATAAAAATCGAAATCTGTTAGGCTGGCATACGCTGATACTGGAGGTGGTATAGTATCATTTGTAAAATAAAATAATGTATCGTATAAGTCAAGCCTTCTTTTGAATCTAAAAAAATGAAAGAAAGTAATCCTGAAGAACACTTTCTCTCGTTCAATTCGATTTCAACTTTCGCCCATAACAGCAATGAAGTCACAACTTATCGACCTTTAATACCTTAAAATGTCAACCGAGGGCCAGAACTGTTATTCCAGCTGAAGAAATGACGACGGTCCTCAGGAGCTGCCTGGTTTATGCGCGGGAAGTTGCCGGGTCGTGCCGAGCTCCGTGCTTCCAGGATCGCCCGCATTATGTCCCCACGAGTAAGCAATAAATAATGGACGACAAGAGGCCATCCACTCAGGTCGCTTCTGGATTGTTCACGATGCCCTGAGGTAGCCAGTTATCTTGGGATTGTCGCTTCTTCTCCGCTAGCATTCAAGATTAGTTCTTCCGTGACCGATTCCTATCTTAATACGGCGAAACCTGAGACAATTGTTACTTTTAAGAGCATCGTCGACCCTTCCATTAGCAATATGAAGGTTAGACGCTTCCATTAGCTTCCAATATCCATGAAGAATTGGTGTGAAGGTTCCGCTATTCCAAATGCAGTCCTCTCAGGAATTGAAGACTAAGTACCCCGATAATTTGAAAAGCAGGCATGGTCTCCTAAGGAATCCAAGATCTTTTTCATTTCTTTTTTATACGAAGCGTTTCATTTTAGCATCTGTGCTTCAGTTTAATGAAGATTGTTGCTCTTTGGTAATGATTTACGAATGTTTCGACATTGATTTCCCTTCAGTTTCTTGAAAATTGATTCTATCCGCAAACACAATTGTGTTTGAATGAAGTTTATTTATCGCACAGCGAGCAAGCTAGAGAGCGCTTTTCCACGTTATACGTTTGAGAGTATAGTAAAAAAAAAATCTAACTAGTAAAGTTAATTATTTCGGTTTTAATATTTGTATTAAGTTTACAGTTGAGAATTTCTTTTCCATTTTGTTATAGAACTGTTAATACCTAAACTGTTCTGAGGCAGTTCGATTTTGAAAATTACTTTAATGTTGTTTTTTTATATTAGTTCAGGATGATAATGAGTGGTTGAAATTTCCTAAAACTTGGAGGGTAAAAAAAAAACAGAAACGAATGGGAGCAGAATTAAATTAAATGATTCTTAGACTGTAATAAAAATAATAGAGATTGATAAAACCGGGGGGTTACAGGTGTGGCTACAGTAGCCGACGGGAGTAGTTTTATCGCCTATTGTTCTAGGTTTGGTTCTTTTTGTCCTCGAGGATCGGTTAGCTTGGATCCGATGGCTAAGTTACTGCCTCCGATTCACTTAAAACACTCCACCCTTACATGGCTTAAGGGTGATTATACAATTGCAAATACAATTTAATGCGTTTGTCGTGCAGTTATAATAATGGTAACTTTGAAAACGCATTCGAGCTCTTCAAGGAATATTTTGAAGAATTCATCTCTATAGATGACATTATAATGGCAAAATCCCAAGTGCTCGCCAAGAGTTGACTAATTAAAAAATCTATACAGTTAAATAATTAGTTGAAGAAAATATGCAAATATAAGCAATTGTTTAAATATTTCATTAATAATATCATGTACATTTATAGTACAGATTAGGCCATGATCTAAACGGTTCCGTCTCATTTAAATGTTTAATTTACGTTAAATTTCATTAATTTCTTTCATTATTAATTTTTAGGTATTGAAAATAGACTAGTTGTTGAGCATGCTTATTCAAACTTTAGAATGTTTAACAATTCCTAGCTTCATTTAAAATCAGAATATGTTATATAAAAAAAAAATTACAGAGGAAACTTTTATATTATGTTATTATATTATATTTAGTTGACGAATTTATAAGTATGACTAACCAGTATTGTTTAAAAACTGCATTTCCTCGTAATAAATAAACGAAAATCATAGCATATAAAAAAATAACAATAAAATAATAACGAATAATAAAAAAATAACGTAACCCGAGGAGTACAAGTGTCGATGTACGCCAGAATAAGCAAAAAAGTTACAAAAGTTGTATACTATATATATATATATATATATATATATATATATATATATATATATATATATATATATATATATATATAGTATACAATACAAATACAATAGTTTTTGTTCCATTTTGAAATTGTCAACAATTGAGGTATAAAATCTTGACTCCAGGTGAATATCAAAAATAAAATGTACACATCAGT
The DNA here is from genome assembly GCA_037127475.1 of Arma custos. Classification (NCBI taxonomy): domain Eukaryota; kingdom Metazoa; phylum Arthropoda; class Insecta; order Hemiptera; family Pentatomidae; genus Arma; species Arma custos. Next base: position 116,637,384 of record CM073761.1, on the reverse strand, counting down.
ACAAGGCACAATACAATAGAGCATTATTATGTTGGCGTAACAATCCACGAGCAAGTCCTGGCCTCCTCTAGCATCCAGCATCTATTTATATATCGCCATTCACAATAGATCATCAATTTGTTTATAATTTTTAATATTAATAATTGTTTCTATGAAGCTACAAAGCTTCAGAAATAAAATTATTTATTCAATTTGTGTATCTGATAGAGATTTTCTTTTCATAAGAAGTGCAGAAAATAGCTTTTCATACATTCATGCTATGGACATAACACTGTATGTGAAAGAATATTTCCAGCAAATAATTGTTTGATATTAAAGCTAAATCATGAAATTGTGAAAAAAGTGTAAAGCATGCAATTTAATGTAATAAAACTATAATTGTGTAATTCAACACAAAATGGCCGCAACGTACAACATAAACTTCTAATATATTTGGAAGAAAAGTTCTGGGTAGAGGTCATTAAATTTCCCTTAGATATGGAGAAGTGTTTATTAAGTAGGCAACGTTTCGACCTACTTTTCAGGTCTTCTTCAGGTCTAAATATGCAAATTACAGACAATTGAAAATTAAAAAATTGCTACATATAAAGGATAAAATGTATGAATGTATAGTATTAATAACCAAGTGACAGGAAGGTAGTAAAATACATAATAAATAATAATACGAAAATAATTATAATTATTATCACATATTATTATAATAACTTTATTCATTAAAATAACTGTTTTTGCACTTTCTTTGTTGTGTTTTTGACATTATTGACTCTTACTTCTGTAATCCCACAATAATAACTTTGAAAAAGTAAAATTTTTATTTCTTTTAAATTGTCACTTACAATTTTTTTTTTAATTTCTTCTAAGCAATGGGGGGGTTACATCCCCAATAACCCCCCCTCCCTCGTCACGCCTATGGTTTTCTCTCGCCCGATACCAAAACCTAGCTGAGTGTGACATTTCCTATTTATTCGTCAATTTTCTGATGATTAATGTTGGTGGGCATTGTCAATTATTCTCATTGTTGTCAATGACGAATGTGGGTTGGTGTGCCGTGCTGTGTTGTGCTCTCCTGCTGTCCAACTCTCTGACCATTTGTCTCCTTGCGCCTGGGGAAACATCATTGAAATTGCGTCACGTCCAAGCATGGCTCATCTATTTGAGTATATTACGACGAAGCCTTTGTCAAGTTAATGGTCAAGACCTCAGGTGATCTCAGAGACGATGAAAGACAAAAATAAAAAATACATCGTAAACGTTGGAGAAGTCAGTTACTTGGTATGAGTTTTAAGTGTATTAAAGCACTGTGATTTTAAACTTTTCATTACGAAGAGGTACGAAATTGAGAAATCATATCAATTACGATAAAGAATGCAACCTATTGCCTTTTCTTTTGGCTCACTATGTCGTAAAAGGGGGGGGTTAGGGTTTTTCAGTAAAGCGCTTTAACTGCACGGTTTTTACGCCATTTTCATACACACGCACACACGTACTTGTTAATGATTAAATTATGAAATAAGAATTTGGTAGTATTTCTCCAATATAGTTATAAATATTCACATAAAGATATCCTAAATAAAGTGAAATAAAAGCTTAAATTATTTAAATTGTTATATAATTATTATAAACAATAAATATGAATTTAATATTCTGAAGTCATTTTCTTTGTAGAGATATTCGTAGTACCCATTTTTAAATGTGACTAACTTACATTGTAGTGGTTATCTATGTCTTTAAAACTAGTAATCGCAAAAGACAAAATGAATTAGGGCTGAAAACTAACATTAAACCATTAGAATAAGATGTGGCTCATCAAGTCCCTTGGTTTTATTCATGTCAGTCTTTAAGTTCCCTTGTCTTCTACTCCGAATAAAGCCCCTCCCCCTGTTTTATTCATGTCAGAATCAAGTCCGCTAATCTTCTACTAAGAGTCCCCTGGTGCTCGCCTTGCCAGAGCCCAGTCCTCGTCTTGTTTTAGTGAGAAACGAGCCCTTCAAATATTGCTTTTGACATATCCCCACTTGAATTAAAATCATCAAAATCTCCATAGCTTCTAAAGTTATGACACTATGTTGATATTTCACAATTTGTAATTTTTCGAAAAAAATATTTTATAACCGATTATTCACCACAGCACCACAGTCAGTGAACATTTTTGGGTGCAGACACCATATTAACGATTTATTGTACAAAGCGATGAACTGTCGAGCCAGCATGAGACCCAGCTGCTTGTTGTAAATGCATTGTTGCTACGAAGAAATTAGCTCTGATGATGGCTTAAAGACGTCGACTTGTAAAACAAATATACGTTGACTGCATACTGACCACTTATTTCATCACAAACTCAAAAATAACTATTTTATTTACTTGCATACAAAATAAATAAGTTGGAGCGGGCGCCTGTTCCCTCCTTCCCTTCACCATTGACTGTAGATATGTACTCAGCTAAGTACTGCATATACTATAGATATGTACTCAGCTAAGTACTGCATATACTATAGATATGTACTCAGCTAAGTACTGCATATACTATAGATATGTACTCAGCTAAGTACTGCATATACTATAGATATGTACTCAGCTAAGTACTGCATATACTATAGATATGTACTCAGCTAAGTACTGCATATACTATAGATATGTAGTCAGCTAAGTACTGCATATACTATAGATATGTAGTCAGCTAAGTACTGCATATACCATAGATATGTAGTCAGCTAAGTACTGCATATACCATAGATATGTACTCAGCTAAGTACTGCATATACCATAGATATGTACTCAGCTAAGTACTGCATATACTATAGATATGTACTCAGCTAAGTACTGCATATACTATAGATATGTACTCAGCTAAGTACTGCATATACTATAGATATGTAGTCAGCTAAGTACTGCATATACTATAGATATGTAGTCAGCTAAGTACTGCATATACTATAGATATGTACTCAGCTAAGTACAGCATATACCATAGATATGTACTCAGCTAAGTACAGCATATACCATAGATATGTACTCAGCTAAGTACTGCATATACTTTAGATATGTACTCAGCTAAGTACTGCATATACTATAGATATGTACTCAGCTAAGTACTGCATATACTGCCTCTCCGTTGTTCCTGGGAAATATAAATGATTTCAATGTCGGTAAATTGCAATGGTTATAAACAATACGGAGCAGGTGCTGCCTACCAACTATCTCCTTATACTTGCAAATGAAAAAAATAAAATCGTGTAATTCAATTGCCTTCATCCATTGGCAATATCGTTGTCCATTTAATGAGCGATAACCCAATTTGTTATTATTTCGTAAAATTTGCTATCAAAGTGTCTCTGTAATAAACTGGTTTGGTTTCGACTCCCTTGAGCCAGTCACAGTCGATTTGAGGAATTATATTATACAATACATTGTCGAAATGATGTGCAACAGAAAAATCTAAAACTAAACTAGGTAAAATTTAGATAGTGAATGAAGGCTTGGTCATGTTTGATGAAAAGGGCTACTTAGAAGTGAAAGGATTCTGATACTCAAAGAAAAATTAAAAATTATAATGCAATTGGGAAAAAACACAATGCAAAGCCTTATGTTTCAAATCCAGTAATACACCCATTTATCGGTCGACGTTTCGCCCATTCAGGCATTATCAAGACACACAAAAAAAAAAAAAGGGGGTTATGTGAATCACATCTCGAAGAAAAAGGTGCAATACATCCCAACGATCAACATAAACAGGCTCCAAACATGAGACAGCACCCCACCACCAAGACGTTCAACATACGACTCATATTAGACAAAAAGGCTAATAACGATACCGAAAAATATCGAGTATTTGGCGTGTCTTTATTTCTTATCGAATTTCGTTTTTCTATTTATAGTATATTGATTATGGCAAAGATGAGAAAAGTTAATAATTTCACACAAAAATTTAACAATTAAAAGAATAAAACGCTATTATCTATTATCACCAGCTCACCTCACATTTTGAATATTTCCGTTAAAGAAGCCTAAAAACAAACAGGCTATAGGTGGTTAGAATAAGGGAACCTTAAAATATCTTAGTTGACAGAAATGATGTGGGGAAGCAGCTGCGGGAGGAAAAAACTCTACTGCCATTACTATCTTGTCTTCTGCTTCTCTTCAACGGCTTTCCTAACCGCCAAAAAAAAATGTATCAATTCACAAAATGTTTTACAAAAAAGTTATCTAAATAATAGAAAGTAATGTCAGGAAGCAAAAGTTTAGCCATATGAGTGGCCGGCAGGAAAGAAAAGCTCTCACATCAACGCTACGAAAATATTTCCATTTATAAGTACAAATACAAAATAAGTAATAATTTAAATGGGTTAAATATAATTTAGACTCAAGTATTTCTGGCAGGGATATTCTAATTAAAACAAATTTAATCGAAATATTGCAGCTCTTTTTATAATTTTTTGCTCTTTTTAAATTGCTTTATTCATTATTTTTTTTTTCAAAATTTAGTATGTAATCAAATAATTTAGTAGTATGAAATCAAATAAATTTCTATAATACTGTTACGTTTTCCAATTGAAAGTTTCTGCAATTCTCTATTCTTTAGTTTTTTAAAAGTAAAAATGCAATGTGGAAGAGAATGCTCAGGGTAGAGCTCAATAAATATTTCTGCTAAAGAAGCCTAAAGATAATTATTGAGCTCTACCCGAACGATCCCCTTCCAAATATACAATCAAGCTCAACTATTATCATTCAAATAAAAATGTTATACATCTTTTCCATACAACGGCTACAGTAAATTTCTTTGAAAGCTAGACAAGAACTATTTCTATAATCGGTTCCATTGAGTCCTTGATAACTACCACCAGGGGGCTCGTCCTTTTACAAGCCTCTACTCAATACCTTATTTTCGAATACCCTAAGACGTCGTTCACCACGTTAACGTAATAGCCACGTTTCACACACATATAGAACTGTTGGAAGCATGATTTTCAAATTTAGAGGCGAAACCGCGCCTTTTTATCTCATTAATTTTGTTTTTTCTTAGTATGATAAACTATACTCCAACTCCTCGGCATGTCCCAAATTATTCCATGCAATATTGCCTCTGTCTCTTTCGCTAACCAGAAAAAAGTGATTCTTCTTATCCGAATTACTTCGAGTCCTACTTCATTAGTGACTTTCATAAAAATTATTGTGCTTAGATTTATAGTTTCCATCTAACAAAACGAAATCATCACCAAAACCATACAAGTAAATTTTATAACCCTCGTTCAAACTTTTTACTGTGTGCATCATTTTTTATATTGTATGGCGGAGGAGCAAGTTGAAGACCTGGTTTCGAAACCGAGAGATAATGTTTATTTCAGAAAAAGAAAGGAAAATATTTCATCCAAAATCATCAACTTTTATTGTTAAAAAGGCCTATTATTAAGCTATAGAGAAAAATCAATTGAACTCCTCAATAGTATTGGTAACAAAATTATTATTAAAAAATATCAAATATTAAAATGCATTACAGACAAGATGGGAAAATAAATATAGCAACATTACTACTCGTTATTTTATTTAAGTGTGCTAATTGATTCATGTGTTCGATAGTCCATTGTCGGCAAGTGTGTCTTCGAAATTCGATCCTTCAATCTCTAAAGACATTTTTTACCGTATTTGTTTATAATATTGATATATTTCTTAAAATATATTGAAATTCCAACGTATCGATAACTTTTCAACATCCTTCATGATTCTTTTACGGATGGAAAGAAGAGGGCGCGGGAGACTAGGTAGGCCATAAAACCGAAAAAACCTGCACCTGCTGTCTCTCGTCTACAATCCTGGCATAACTTTCCTTGCAATTATAACCAAATACATGAATAATTTGTAAGGGTATTGATGCGGTCCCAGACCAAGCAGGTGAAAATCCCAGCCGAGAAACAAAAAGCAATTTTTTAGAACGAGAAGCAAAAAACTGGAAGCGTAATTCCAGTGGCTCCGAGGCGCCAACTTTTTCTGGAGCTGGAGGGGCATCAATTTGAATTGCCTACAACCTACCTTTTACATCTTCAATTCAGGTCCCAACGCTAATTCGTCTATCTGAATTTCATAAGGATAATGGGCAAGTGCAGTTACCTGTATTACCATTAGATTAGATGAAATATTTTTGAATGTACTTTTTCTGAACGAATTCGTTTATTAGTAATTCTCCTTGTATGTATGAGTATTTTTAAATTATGTGCCACCCAAAGAAAATGAAAAAAATATTACTAAAAAAAAGGCAAACGTACAGAAATTTAAAAAATCTTTGAAGTTTAAATGTAAATGGAGGGCTTATATTATACTAAATTGACTATATTTTAAATTTACTACTGTAATTATATAATAATTATTAAATTAATAAGTTTTTCATTTTTTTTAAAATGTCAACTGGACTCAATCATATAATATATTCTTTAAATAGGAGAACAAAAACCTATTTCCAGTAAAAAAAATGTTTATTCCTTCTTTTCGAGATACGTTTCGGCCTAGGCCATTCTCAATCTTCTATTCTAATTGTTTCATTTTTTAACTTATTATATGGTTAACAGTTTGACCATAAGTCATTCATCTGTAAAAACATGCATAAATTCTATAATTGTAACAATATAAATAATTTAATAAATAAACTGTACATAAATTTTTTTATTGTCCAACAAATAACCAAAAATAAAGCATAGATACCTCAATTTAAGTTGTTTTATTCCTTTTAAATTTTTTTTCAAATTCAGAGGGAACCATGTCCTCTATAGTCATTTAATAATAAGTCAACCTTTGATCTTAGTATATTATGATCTTTCATATTATTTTTGAAATTATTTAAATAAAATAATATTTAATATTATACACAAACAACTCTCAAATTAAATAAATGAATAAATACATAATAAATAAACAAATAAATAAAAGCAATCAATCATATTGATAATTATTCTGATATTATTTTATATTTTAATTGTTTTAATAAATTAAATAACTATTGCTGGTTCAGGTGAAATTAAGAAGGCAATTACTGAGAAGGTTATTGTTACAGTTATGTTTTGAGCAGATAAAACCTATTTTTTATTTCTTTTTCAATTTTAGAATAACGGATGAATATAACTTACTAATATCTCCTGCTTCTTTTCTATCGTTGACTACATTTTCTATATTGTCATTAATGCACAAAGCTTCTAGGCATTTCCTTTCAATTGTATATTTTTTTTAATGTAAAACTTTTGTAAAACGTATCTCAAAAAGAAGGAATAAAATTTTTTTTACTGGAAATAGGTTTTTTGTTCTCCTATTTAAAGAATATATTAAATTCATAAGATAATTGATAACAAAGATAATAAATATAAGAATGGCTCATTTCCTCAAATCCTGAAACATTCATATGATAGAAATACTACAACTGATTAATGCAAGATTATCGAATATTGTGTAAGTAAAGGAAATTTGTAGTTTGTTAGATTACACTTTTAAAATCGAGTGTGTTAATTCAAAACAGTTAAAAACGTTTTATTTGTGAAGTAGGGACGTTATTTTTAAGAATAATCGTGTCAGCAGAGGCTTAAGATGGTTACCAATCCTACCTTGTTTTTTTTAAGGCGCTCATATTTACGTAACGTTACAAGTTCATTTATCTGACATTTTTGGTCAGAGATTATTGAATAATATATCTGAATATTTTAAATAATTTTCTTGGAAGAAAATTGAAGTTGTATTAAATAAACAAAAATGGTGTAATTGTTTATATTTATGGTGTAATAGTTCTGGATGTGATGAAGCATTTATTTTATACTGTTAAAAATAATTATTTGAATTTCTAACGAAAAAGATTCTACAGTCAGAGCTGTGTCATTAAGCTAGTGAATATAATGATGTCACTTTACATTTTTTTTTTATTATCATTTTGGTTGTCATGTTTTCAGTCGAGTAATAAAAATGTTATTTCTTGTGCTTGTTTCAACTATTTATTGGTAAAATTTAATTTACATAATATTCACTGTTTAACAAATTGTGTTCGAATAAATTTAAAAATTATTAATATTGATTGTAGGGACAATAAAGCCGGTAATGAACGATTTTTTTTTTCTAATTTTTAACACTAGGCATAGCGATCATTTTTAAAAGTATCTTAGTTCAAAAATTCAAGCAGCAATAACAAGTTCATAATGACGAGAGGTAAAATATGAGGAACAGAAAAACTACATATAATTCACATGATTCACAGCTTACATCGTAAATAATTTATTCGTTATAGTCGGTCACTCGAGACCTGAAGCTGAGTAGCAGTATTTAGCTACCCTAAATAAATTGAACTAACTTCGTGGAAGGCAACCATTATTGAATAACAAATATTTCTATTTTAATGGAAACAAAATAAATAAAAGACAAAGTTCACCAAACCGGCCCATGAAGGGTATTGGAATCAAGCACTGTATTTTTTATTTCATTAAATATTTTTTTCTTTTATTTTATTTTAAATTATATACAAATTTTAAAACATTGGTGGGATAATCTCTTACAATGAAAATGATTTTACCTACAATGGTTACAGGTTAATGTCATTTTGTTGTTGGTATAAAATTACTGTGTAGATTCTAAGCCAATAGCTGCGCAGAGAGAACGTTCAACCTCCAGATTTATTCCCCCAATTAAGCTTACACACTTTACGGAGGCTAGGTGAGCCCTAATGGGAAATAGTTTCTAGTACCAATCCACGGCTGTTAACAAAATAATGATACAAAGTGACCCTAAATAACGAAAATAATTAAAAAACAAATACTGTCAGAAATTACCGTATAGATTGTTAACTGATATATGTATATTTTATAACAGAAATGACAATAAAATATAGTGTAGTTGTTAAAATTAAATTGTAGCGAAGCTGAGATGAGAAGTTGGAGTGATGGCCTTGATTGGAGCTACAGGTGTCCTCCACAGCTGCTCCGGCTATTGAAGATGCAAACACTGCACCGTCCACTTGTTGCACCCACCAAGTGAACCCTCGCTGGCACACCAAGCCTCCGGCAATGGCCAGTTCTATTCACCCCCTCCTAGGGCCGATATCCACGATGCAAAGCCTTATGTTTCAAATCCAGTAATACACCTACTTACCAGTCGACGTTTCGCCTATTCAGGCATTATCAAAACACAAAAACAAAAAAGGGGTTATGTGAATCACATCTCGAAGAAAAAGGTGCAATACATCCCAACGATCAACAGACCAAACAGGCTCCAAACATGAGACAGCACCCCACCACCAAGACGTTCAACATACGACTCATATTAGACAAAAAGGCTAATAACGATACCGAAAAATATCGAGTATTTCGCGTGTCTTTATTTCTTATCGAATTTCGTTTTTCTATTTATTATATATTGATTATGGCAAAGATGAGAGTCTTTTCACACAAAAAATTAACAATTAAAAGAATAAAACGCTATTATCTATTATCTATAAGACGTTCAACATACAACTCTGTCAAGTTGTATGTTGAACGTCTTGGTGGTGGGGTGCTGTTTCATGTTTGGAGCCTGTTTGGGCTGTTGATCGTTGGGATGTTCTGCACCTTTTTCTTCGAGATGTGATTCACATAACCCCCTTTTTGTTTTTGGTGTCTTGATAATGCCTGAATAGGCGAAACGTCGACTGGTAAGTGGGTGTATTTTTGAAACATAAGGCTTTGCATTGTGGTTTTTCCCAATTGCATTATAATAGATTGTTTATTGTTGATAGCAATTGATTTTGCGGGGGGGGGGGGTCTCGTACAATAGACACCCCTAACTAAATACATCGTTATAACTATAGGTAAATTATATTATTGATTTCATATTATTTTGAAACATTTCGTAATATTTGTGTATCATTTGATTTCTTCACGTCTCCTACTTGTGTTTTTTATATTCGATTCGATGAAAGTACGTTTTTTCCTTAAAAAGGTCTAAAATTGCACAATTTTTATGTTGTTTTGTGAAAGAATGTTAGGAGGAAGGTTTTTAGAAACCGCAGTGCTATGTTTGAAAATCAGTCGCTGTTTATGCAACATTGCATTTATATGTAAAATACAGGAATACAGAGGAACTCCCTTAAAAGACACTTGACACAAGCGGACATCTCTCATAAGCAGGCAGATTTATATTCTCGCTCGCCATGCCATTTACTCTACGCTGCTTTTAACTTTTATTTACTGGACCTCCTAACAAACGAAGTTTATTTTTTGTCACTTAAGCTAACTGCATGTGAAAACCAAATAATTACTTCCATGTCTCCTACGTTTAAACATCAACGGATTATGCGATTTCATATAATTTAGTTTTCAAAAGGGTCTATAGTGTATAAGTGATTGCAAGCAAATCATCACTGTTTCGAAAAAATGTTTCCTAACGCCCTGCAACCTTTTTGCTTCAACAATTTTAATCAGTTATCGTGAAAATTCATAAATATTTACATCGAGTGTAGATATAAATGTATACATATTTTATCTCCAGCTGGTACAAAACCGTGTGTTTTTGCTCAATTAGTTAAAGTTCAGGGTATGGTTGGTACACCTGTCACACCGGCCACTAAAATCAGTTGTTGTTTCAAAACACCAAAACTGATTAACAGAAGTTCGTTTGTGTTCAGGTTGTGTAGGTTATAGATCCACCAAATATTGTACAAGAAGCAAATAATGTTATTTCAAATTTATTGCCAGCTAAATCAAATGCTCATAACAAAAATAAAGAGAATTCACAATGTAAATATCCAATTGCTGAAAATTTAACAATTCAAAATTGTAATAATTGCACATTTAATTTCAATTTTTGAATTTATTGCATAACATAATATAAAATATTATAGCGTATAGTTTGCCTTTTTACATCCCACCTGGAGATAAAATCTTGTATGCCCCTCGGGGCTAAATTGATCATTATTACCAGCAATACTTTACTTCTTCGGCTTGGCCTCGTGAGTAAAGATAATTATTGCCTCACATTCGCTCGGAAACAAACTCAAATTGTACCCTCACGTTCGCTCGGGTACAAACTTACAGCTGAGGGAAGTCCCTAGGTGCATAAATAATTATTAAAAAAATGGAATGATGTGTGACTTCCTTTTACGAAGGCTTGTTCGCCTGATACACTGTGTTAACATCCCACAACCGCTTATAAAAACATTTTAAATGGATTACATTTTTAAAATTGTGATAACTACTCAAAGTCAACTTACCATTCAGCAGGAAAAAATATATTATAAACAAACTATTACAAAAATATAACATTAACTTATATTTTAAAGTCAGAAAAATACATTCTAAAAAAACAAAAGTGGCATACTAACTTAAGTACTGCAAATAAACGCAGGCAATTTTTTTAATGAGGAAGAAAATGGTCCGAGTGGAGTAGAAAAAAAATTCTCTTAAATAGGGAGAACTGTTTATTAGTAAACCGACGTTTCGACCCGCATTGCAGGTTTTCTTCAGGGCTAGTAGGGTTGACACTAGACCCAAGGCTGAGAATTATTTAATGCTATAATTATTGTAATAAGGTTCAAGAAGTTTACAAAGTACAATGGAACGCTGCATTTTAAAATATTACATATTCAACTAAAAAAGACAAAACAATTAATTAAATGTGTTGCATATATGAATATACCAGCTTATGCCCGCGGCGTATATAGTTTCGTGAAAGATCATTTTAAATAAATAATTTAATTATATTTTTAAAATATAAGTTACTCGTACATCCAAAATTTCAGATGTCTAACTTCAAAACTGACGGATTCTATAAAACCTTTGAACCCCTATTATATTAAAGGGTGGAATTATCCAAATTTCTTTCTTAAACTATACAATGAATCTATCTACAAATTTCAAGATGCTAAGTTCCTGATTTCCCTTTATTATGTACAATAAAGGGAGAGGTATGATGTATAAACTATTTTACTCAATAAGTTTCATCCAAATTTTGCGTGAATGAGTAACAAACAATCGCATTTATAATATTAGAAGGATATCAAAACAATAGTTTCATTCATGTTCTTCCTGTTATTTTAACAACTATTATCATGTGATTTGTCTTTAATTATGTACTATAATGGATTCTCCAAAGTACCAAAAAAAAAGTTAGGGGGGGACGTGCCCCCGTTCGCCCCTCCCCTAAATCCGCGCTTGCTATAGCCTATGTGTTATTCTGATGTAAAACCTACGTTACAGTGAAGTTTCATCCAAATCCGTTCAGTAGTTTATGCGTGAAAGCGAGACAAACATACAAACTTTCACATTTATAATATTAGTAAGATTATATTATAGATTTTACACATATAATTGATGAGATAGAATCACAAAGATTAAGGTGGTCTTGTAAAGATGCTGAGCTTAATGATGAAGGACTTTATAATTAAGGTATTTAGCCCAGAGCTGACAGGTGGAAGGATTTCGTTGAAGTAAGTAATAATACAATTCTAAAATAAACATCAACTCCTAGTGATCCTCGCGTTTTAACATTTTCAGGGCATAAGGACAAAGGAGGCGATTGTACAGAGATAGTGACCATATGTGATAGATGCCATGTTATGCGGTTACAGAATCATTGTAAAATAAAAAGAGGTATTTGGCCACTTCTATGCACCCACCACAAGTCTCATTCACAAAGGGTACATTATAACATTTCCATTACAATGAATCCTTTGTGAATCAAAATATCTGTCGTTTTTTTCATTATAAAGATAGGTATTAATGATTCAGTATATTACAAAAGGTTAAACTTCAACTTAAATTTTTAATTAAATGGTGGTGTATCTTATTTTATCGTAACATTTATAGTTATCTTTGTTTGTTAAAATAAAAAGGTTTATGTTTAAAACAAGGAAACTAAAAGGAAGATGAATTTCCTCAAAATGTTCCTGGCTTTTGACGTCGTTTTTACAAATAACTTAATAATATTTACAAACTCGAACCTGATCTTCATTAGTACCAGTGAATAATTAATTTAATTGTTCATAACGGAGTCAAGTCGAGAGAGGGAAAACAAGTGATTGTTTCCTATTAGTATGGCTCCACTATTCCACTACTCCATTACTCCACTACTCCACTACTCCACTACTCCACTATATATGTATATAAGTATGGATATCCACATATGTCTACCTTTATCAGGACAAAACCCTTTGTATCCATCCTAACCCTAAATGACGCCTCACACCGGGCTTCCAAAAGCACAAACCATATGGTCCGAAGCAGCCGTTGAGTAACGGTCGAAATTGGTAGGGCGCATGTTACCTGTATAATAAAATGCATAATGTCTACATTATCGACCAATGATAATAAGTTTCCAACTTCCTAAATACAACTACTTTTTGGACTTGGCATTAGAGCTATAATGAAAGATCCCATATTAAATTCTAACAATCCAAAATCTTTAATAGAATTACGAATACTCCTTATTTTTTAGGGTAGGGTTACAATACGCAGTAAATAAATCCATTTTGTGTAACCAGGAGGGCTAATCTAAACTACCAAAAATAATAATATTTTACAGAGACAGCCATCATTAGGCCATGGCGAGAAAATTCAAGCTATTGGACAAAACAGTGCGATACTATACGTATAGTACAAGCAGGCTTCTTCAATAAGATTCTCAAGCAGTACTGACGAATCTACAGTCCCAGACCATACCCTATGTCACAGTTTTTTTTTTTTTTTTTTTTTTTTTTTTTTTTTTTTTTTTTTTTTTTCATAACCCCTTAATATCTTTATTGGTGCTACTGGGTTTTGCGCACGTAGTATGGGCACATTCATTTTTTGTGTTTCTTCTCCTTTTACTGTAGTATGACTACATTTTAAGGAGTTGAGGTGGTAGGAATTTTTGTTGTTTTTTCTTTTTTTGTTGTATTTCTTATTTGTTTAAGTGCCGGGGCACACTTAATTTTTTTGTTTACTTTTTTAATTACAATCTTACATACTACAGTTTATTTACATATATACATGGTAAAGTATTTATGGAGTTTCTTCCATTACTTGTTGCCACCTTATTGGAGCTGAAGCAGGTGTCAGAGTCTTAAATAATTCATTCGTTGTGCATTTGAGGGAGTCGAAGAATTTTATGTGTCTTCGTTTTATAAATTCAGTCGTTGTGGGTATGTTGAAAAAATCGTGTAATTCTTCCGGTTTTAGCTTTCTCAGCGATGTAGACTGAACAATTTTTCGGAGTATAGTGTCCTGAAACAGTTGTAATTGGCGCTGTGTTCCGACTCTGAGGTGGGTGAATAGCGGGGCTCCGTATAGTAGTGCAGGCCTTAGGATGGTCTTGTAAATTTTGATTTTCAAACGCAGTGATAAGGCTGAAGATAATAATAGGTGATGAAGTCTATAGGTTCTTCTTCTTACCATGCGGATTTTACGGTCACTGTAGACCTGATATCCTCCTTATAAAGTTGAGAGAGGGGGGGCTAACTAATATCATTACTATAGGTAATGATAATAATATAAACTCAACTGATGGAGAGAAACTACGGAAATATCAGGAACTAGCAGATTAACTGAAACAATTCGTCCGAGCGGAATGCGGGGCGATGACACCAATTATAATATCCACAAATGGACTCATAAAAAAATCCCCAGTAGAGAGCATTGAAACTTTCTGGAACTTCCGCTTCATATCTGTCATAAGGGAGGCTCAATGAACAGTTCTCTTGGACCTGCCAGGATAGCTAAAAAATGTCTGAATGTTTGTAGCTAAAAATGGTGGTTGGGCCTGCCCCCCATCTCAATTATGAAACCGCAATTGCCCGAACAAAAAAAAAACAACAGTTCAAATAATAATTACAAACGGCTTGATGCACATTCCACTAGTCCCAGTTCACATACTTTTGTCCATGGATTACACAACAAATCTAAATGCATAAGATCATTAACACCAACCGTATTAAATATATAAATGCACATATGCTTGCATTTATGCTTTAAATGTGAGAATTGAATTTGAATTCTTTATTTATTTTTTTATCTTGTCTTTACCGTCGCCGATACATTGTCTTGTTTCTAGTTTTTTATTTATTTTCTCCGAGAAACAGGAATCTGCATAATATTTAGATTCCAATTTCTTTGGCGACGACGATATTGTCTTCCTTCCGCTATGGCCAGCGCGTGGTAGTCTACACATTAGCATTCCAACAGGAATCGTCTAGTCCGATGTTCCTAGGATCATACTCTTCAGAATCGATGACTCTTATAAATGTTCTCAGTAAAAATTTTATTTCAATAGTTATTTCAAAGCTCGTAGTTGAGTTTTCCCACTAATTTTAATTTGAAGGAAAGAAAAACCTTGATTTGGTAAGGTACAGATACTAGCCAAAAGTAGTGGCAAATGGTTGTGCAGGGAGCTGATTTAGTCGAGAGCACGCTTGAGCACCAGGTTTTCCCCAGATTGTAGATAAACACATTAGGACCCCCAAATGCGATATGTATTGAGTGCCTGGGTCCATTTCACTGAAATACAAGACCCAAATAAGCAATTCCCCCAATAATGGATCCTCTCTTTAAAGAGGCTGAATGAATATATTTGTTTCTCAGACATGGTGTATCTTTGCCGTAAACGATTCAGAGTTAGAAAATTTTCACTTATTCCTCAGCTACTCGATTCTGACGCAATTAACTTGGAACTGTGTTATTAAGTATTTTAAATAACGTACAATTTCCTGCTTTAGTGTAATATTGCCGCTTTTGAATTGGAATAGTCACTGAGATTCAAATGTAATAAATGTCCAAAAATATCGAGAAAAGTAAGAGTGGCCTTCGCAATAATGACTATGTTCCTATAAAATATGTTGAAAAAACATACTAACCTACCCTGGAGAATATAAAATCTATCTAAAATTTGTAATAAATGAATATATTTTTATTGTTTGTATCCGCTAAGATATAATTAAATTCCAATTAAATGTAACTAATTTACATACACATCACATGGGTAATGAATTAATATAGCATTATTATTTTTCCTGTTCTGTAAAAAATTTTGGTGTTTCTAAACTCACATTTTGGTATATCAATGTTACAATTCATCGAATAAAAATTATCTCAAGAGATACAAACACCATTTTAAATAATCCAGCACCAATTCAACCCATGAAGGATCTTATGCTCAGGACACAGTAGACTATACCGTTTCTAGGACAACGGTTGTGGAGGGAGATGATTTGTCTCACATCACGCTCAAACGCCAGATTTTCCCCCAATCAAGGGTACCCACTTTATAGAGGCTGGGTGAGCCAAAGGACTATTGTAAAGTTGCAGGGTCCATCCGTGGCTGTAAACAGATTAAATTGAAGTATTTGAATGAACGTCATGGTTATTGTCTGATTATTGCATTTTATTCTTTTTTAGTATTTCTTGATGATACCTTGATAGTCGACTGCATTGTAATAATAACTTTTCTGCCTCATTTTTAATTTTTTTGTGGTATATTTTATTTCTTCATTTCTAGTATTATATATATATATATATTGTCTCCATCTTGAAAGGGCTTATCGTGGGGGCTTATCTGTCTAATTAATAGAGGCGTTTCCTTGACCCGGATCTCCTGCACCTGGGTCCTTTTCCGGGCATTAACATCCAATTCACATTAATAACAATCAATAAAAACAAGGAATACAATTTCAAAATAAATTAGAGTCATCCGTGCAAAATTCTTTCATAATTGAGCGGTCACTTTCTAGCGGTTTCCTGTGATACGAGGTAATTCTAATGAATATGGATCAGCTTAGTAAAACAAGTTCATATCAACAACATATAAATCAATTTGTTAATATAGTTAATTCTCTGTCATATATATATATATATATATATATATATATATATATATATATATATATATATATATATATATATTGTTTTAAAAACATTTGCATTTAAATTATTTTCAAGGGATTAGCTTCTTGATACTGAAATAAATTCGATTGCCTTCCTGTTTGTAATAACTACTAGTATATAATTTAATAGCATTTTCGTAAGTAGATCAATATTAACTTTTTCACTTCCTTAGATCTTTTTTGGTTGAACAATTGTAAATATTGTTTTACTAGGTTTCTTGTATGAAATACTTTTTTTTATTTACAAATATCAATGAAGCAATAAAAAAATTTTTATTATTAAGGTTTTATGAATATTTGACTTTTATAATAAAAGCCGTAATAAATCTAAGACATGTTAATTTATATTACACTGTCCTCTGAATACAATTGAAATATTTTTTTGAAATTTATTTATTGATATTTTCAACTGTATTACAATATTACAACAAGTAAATAGGCTAAGTGATACATAATGACATGATAATGACAAGAAGAGAAACTACCCACTGGTAGTACTCAAATCAAAGTTCAACTAAGAAGGTCACGTGGCCATCTTCTTTTCAGACGTCTCGGAGGATTATCGGGAATTGAAGAGGAAGCTAGGTTTGAAACTAGAGAGTTTGGGTGATAATGAAGTATGTTATGAAAGGATAGATACCGGGTTTGGGCCGAATCTGCAACGAATGGGACATTAAGGTCGTTATGGATGACTTTATTTTTAAAAAAATAAGGAGCATTGAGGATTATACGAAGGATTTTGGATTGTAGGGATTGGATACGAGAGGAATTCGATGGCTTAGTGGAGCCCCAAAGCTCTACTCCGTAAGTCCAAATATGTCGTATGATGGTCATGTAGATGAGTATTTTGTAGTTAATTGGGAGCTTAGAGCGTTTGTCTAGTAAGTGTTGAAGTAGCCTGAAACCTCGAGCGGTTTCTTGTCTTTTCAGTCATGTATTAGGATTCCAGATTAATTGTTTGTCGAGATGCAATCCTAAGTATCGGATCTGTTCTATAGGCACCAGTGGGATATTATTAAAGGATACTGAAGGGCAGGAAGTCATTGGTTTACGACGCAAGGTAAAAGTGATTTGATGCCAATTTTGAGAATTTATTTTAATTCTCCAGTTTTGACACCATTCTTCAAGATCAGTGATTTGGGATTGGAGGTTTTGGGATGCAATAACTGGATTGTTGTTGACTGATAATACACATGTATCATCAGCATACAATTGAAATAAGATTTTTTTTTCTGAGTTCAATAAAGTGTCGATATTTTCTATTGTTTTCGTGTATTCATCTATTATTTTGATGTATTTCAAAACTCTCAATACAAACTCTGAAAATAAAGTGTATATTGATATTTTTGTTTGATTTTTACTAACGTTATTAGCTAGGCATTGTTAAGAAGGCGCGTAACTACATATCAACATAGCCGTTATCGATTATAAACTGGTGCACAATACCATAATTTTGTTTGGTTCTTTGCTGGTCCTATCCTCCCCCATTCTATTTGATTTCTTTTTTATGTGAAAATATTGGTTTTTCGATGCTCCAATTTTAATCAATCAATGTTAGGATTATTAAAATTATATCTAAATTATATATCAAGATAAATAAACCTGTTCCACTAGCAGAGATGAAGTGCGGTGGCTGAGGACATGATGGACTACACAGGTACGGTGCAAGGACAATGGCTGTGCAGGGAGATGACTTGTCCGGGATCACTCTCAAACGTCAGGTTTTCCCAAGTTTTTTGAAGAAAATACCTAACTTTAATTTAATATAAGTATTAGAAGAATTCGGGTAAAAATTATCGGATATTAATATGGTGATATATCTATTTTTATTAGTAGTAATAAGTCGATATTTTTTCATCATCAATAGAGGGCCAGAACATTTACTTTAACATTAATATGGTAGCCGAGACAAGAAGGAGTGCTAGTGAAAAAGAAGAATTATTTTATGTAATACAGGTTTCGAATTTAAAGGGCAGTTATATCATACGCCGGGTGATAACGTTATCTCCACTTCGTTAGCCACACACTTTCCTCTTTAAATGCCTCCGAGTATTTAAACGCTGTCTGCTACTAGAATAAGCTTCTTATTTCCACTCTCTTGTTTAAATAAACATTACGATTTATAAACTTCGTATATATACTTGTTTATATATTTGTTTGTGTATATATCTCTTAATACAGTTTTTTTTTTAAGGTTATAGATAATCAAATCAGATATGTTGGAGATAAATGAGATTTTAGAGAATAGCAGTACTTACAGTGCATATATATATTTTTTTTTTTATTTGTTCCCCCCATGGTAACCCCATGGAGGGACCGTTTATTAATATTAGGACATGCTCCATACTTATGTACATGTCATTACATGTGATGTTAATAATTACAGATCAATTTGGTATCATAATTACGGAATACGTTTTAGTAAAATTTAACAATACAAGAAATTCAAAATTTATAGTTTGACTAAATTGATAATTTCTGAGAATAAAATTAAAATTAAACTTGTAATCCTAAATTATGTAATGAAAAATAAATAAATATAACAAATATGCAAATAAACAAAAATGAAAGGTTTTATGATATAAATGATGTAACTAAAAAAAAAAAAAATCAATTCATGAGTTATACATTACGATTAGTGACAGTACTTAATAAAAATGTATACACATATATTTATACTCATAACAGTTACAATTAAAAATGAAAAACCAGGTATCTGGTGAATTGCCCTTCTTATGTCCTAGAGCTGATCAAAATTTATGTCTTTTATAAATGATAACAAGTCAGTTTTAAATTTAGAAAAAATTAAATGTTCTGTCTCAGGCCAAGTCCCTCGTTTGAGTATTATGTTTTTTATCAATTTAATTCTTTGTCGGTCGTATCGTGAACAGTCATATAGTATGTGTCTGAAAGTGAGGGTCTGTCCATCTTCATCACATGCGTCTGTTCTTATAATGTTAAATCTTTTCAAATACTGTTTTGTGTTTCCATGTTCTGTTAAAAATTGTGTTAATTTGCATATATATATATATATATATATATATATATATATGCACTCATTTTTGCACTGTTTAAAGCAGAAACAACTGAGGGACAGATTCGCCACAAATACTTAGAACTGTAAATATTAATAGCAATGCCTTCTGATCTACGAAGCTACATTGAACAACTCCCGCCAAACATATCTCACATGGAGCTATTTAGTTTTTCACCCACTAACCTTCCTAGATTTACAGGTGAATGACAATTTTCATTTCATAGGTTTTACTCGGTGTGGTCTATTTACAAAGTCGATTTTCGGGTGTTTCTGGATGCCTCGTTCCTTATTTCTTCACACCTTATTTTTGCTACTGTAGGTTCCGAGTTCTTCTTCGTCACGACATGCCTTCAGCAACACTGAAAGGACCCTTACACTCAATGTTCGTGAAAAACGAGTACATCCTAACCACCGAATATATGATTCTAAAGCGCCCAGGACTGAATCCTTCAATTTCGAAATACCAAAGGGATACTGAATGTCGGAACTTCCCATGTATTTAAAGCTTTTATGCGATTTTTTCTTAAAGACGTGTTCAGAGGGCAGTCTTCAAACAATTTTGAATTCATCCTCGAATTGCATCTTTGTATACTTCTCGATCTTCTAAATATTGATGCGATTCATTTTAATTGAGACTGACAATTATTGTATATTTTAGATATTTCCATCTTCCAATATTGCTTTTTATTTTGTAGTATCTTTGAAGGCTTCGCAGATGATTCTCATTCCTGGCATATAACTTGATATCGCCCGTGTGAAGGGAGTGGGAAAGTATCCTTCCCTTCCTATGAACATTGTCGATAGCTGATGAAACAAACAAGGCGCTACAAGGTTGATCGGCAAAAAGAACCAAACAGAGCTCAGAGAGTCTCCTTGCAAGATTCCTACACATATTATTACCATTAACATTACTATTGTTGTTATTTTCGAGAATTCTCAACTCAAAACTATTTGTTGGTGGTCCAATTAAGCTATGGGAAACCATTGCATAATTATAAAACAAATTAAACAATTTAAAAATATTGAAGAATTTTTAGTATAGTTTTATAGGATATATAGGGATTTTATAAATTCAATAAAATATAAAATGTAGTAATATGTTTCAAAATTCAAATTAGCAATCAGGAAAAAAAACAATACCAAAACGATAGAAATAATTTATTAATATCAGTTTAGAAAACATTTTTTTAACATACCTTTCCAAATTTTAAACTGTTTACCTCTTTATAATAAAAATATTAATCCTCTTTCAAACAAAAATGTTCGTTTACCTCTCTAAAATTTTACTATTTTGAAATAATACAACCCTATGATGTCAAGGCATGATTTTCTTGCCTTCACATCATGAAGTTCTGCCAATACTAACATATATTAAAATATAATATTGTGAAATTAATATTAAAACGTAATATTAAAAAAATTAATTACTAATTACGCTTAAGTAACAACGGCTTTCAATTGCTTCTTTTTTCTACGAAGCCCATGTTCACTGGTGAATAAAGAATTTATATTCTTGGATAATTTATATAATATATATATATATATATATATATATATATATATATATACATATATATATATATATATATAATATATAATATATAATATTATTATATATATATATATATAATATTATATATATTATATCCTTATATTATATATATATATATATATATATATATATATATATATATATATATATATATATATATATATATATTAGAGAATTGGTCGACTGTATCTTCTAATGTAAGGAAGAAATAGTTGGGGGTGCAGTCAATCAAGCACTGCACCCCCAACTATTTCTTCCTTATATATATATATATATATATATATATATATATATATATATATATATATATATATATATATCTATTTTATATAATAGATAATTTAAAAATATTCCGAATTTATTTCGCTTCTGTTTACTTCTAAGTGTTTTTAAAATTCCAATTTAAATGCCCCCTACGAAAGGGAAGGGATGACTCAGAGAGGCTGGCAGCCGGCCGGAGCTCACTCACCCCCTCGTGCGAGGGTGAACTGGCAGATGCTAGGCGATCGATGGTGATGGTATTGATTCCAATGACGCATACCGTCCCTCCCGCGTACCTAAATCACATTCAATACGACAATCGTACACACAATCTCATCTGGTTGTGAGGAATGGCTAAGAACTATTTGCAGGAGGGCTATTGAACGGATATTGACATATTTATCGATATATAAAAAAACGACAACAATATATATGCGTATCGCTCCTTCAAAAGAGCAACAAGATAACGGAAAATTTGAAATTTTTGAGTGAAGTTTTCAGTAGCAATAGGATTGGTTGAAGGTTTTTGAATCAGGAACGATCAAAATCTGATATTCCATTGCCAATATTTGTTTTCTTATTGTTTTTATTTTATAAAATCATATTTTTATTTGTATCATGACTGAACTTGGCGTTTTATCGGAATAATGACATAAGCTATAATAATAATGTTTCAAGCTTTTAAACATTTTCTAATGATAATACAAGAATTGCAATACAATCATTATCATAGGAATGGTTTGCTTTACCAATACTCCGATGCTTTACCGATCATTTTTTTTTTTTACTCACATGGAACATTCGAATACATTTATTGAAAAGGCATTCCATTTTTTTTTTTAGTTATGACGTTATTCTATTGATGGAGCAATACTTATATACAAATCGCAACACACTCATAAAGTGACAAAATAATAATCAGAATGGAACTGGAAAACGCAAAAAAAACAAACATAAGCCTGTAAAATATCAAACTAGTTAAGTTAATAGTATGCGGGTAAAGTTTCGCCAATTGAGGCATCATGAGGACTTAGGCTATTAAAATTAACGACAATGAAGATCAAATAAAGCACAGCTAAGATAAATAGGTTTTATTTTTTCGATCGAGGTTTTTTATATATCGATCTCTTATTGATTATCGATCTCTTATTGATTATCGATCTCTTATATAAAAAAACTGATAAAAAATTAACAATGAACGGCAACAATTTAAAACCAATCAAAATATTTATATTTTACTTAAAGCATATATTAATTTTATAAAGGATTTTTATATTGAATTGATTGATATAACTGATTTTCCTAACAGCTATATAGTCTTATGCGGCGATTTTAACAGTCACGTAGTCCGTTTAAATAATTTGGATGAAAGTATATTCGAAAACTCATACCTCTACGGAACAAGAGTAGTCATAAAACCACTAATAAGCGCGGTAAAATACTCGTAGATGCAATGGAGTCACTAGGTCTGATTCTGTGTAATGGACGGTCACTATCTGATAGGCCGGGCAAATTCACATATATCTCAAAGAAAGGCAGGAGCACAATAGACTTGATTTGGATAAATGAAAATTGCATCGGGTTATTTAGAGATATGAATATTTCGATTTTTTCCAATCATTTAGCCTGATTTTTCACAATTAACTATTATCCAACAAAAAACATTAAACTTCAAAACCCCCTGAAGTGTTTAAAATGGGATTGTAATAAAGCTAAATATTTTAAAAAATATACCTCCTCGTCAAACAGAATTTACTTCCACTCAGGCGATTTGAACGCAGTCTACGATAACTTTGTTACATGCATGTCCGAATCTTTAATTGACTCTGGCCTAATGGTATACAAAAACCGAAATAATAAGGTGAATTTTGAGGCAAAAAATAAATGGTTTGACACCGAATATTGGAAACTAAAAACAAGTCTCCGAAGAAAATACAAACTCATGCTAAAACACAATTTCTCTCACATTGCGGTCGTAGATTATTTTCATTCTAAGGATAATTTTAGAAAACTGCTAAACAATAAAAAAAAGGAATACAGGAAAAACATCATTATGAAATTGCAGAATGTTAAGAATAGCAACAAATTTTGGAAAGAAGTGAATTCTTTTAGATTTTTTAAAATGTCGCCTAATGAAATAAGTATTGATGAGTGGGTAAATCATTATAGTTTACTGTTTGGACAAAAAAAATATTTTAGAAATGAAGTTTTTCTCAGTAACTCGCCCAGTTTTAGATCTGCCATTTTATTTAGATGAACTCCAAAACTGTATTAAACTTAGGAAAAATAATAAATCTCCCGGTTTCGATAATATAACCTATGAAGTCTTTGAAAGTTTAACTCCGGAGTAGGAACATTACCTCCTAAATCTCTTCAATAATATAATGGAAAGGGAAGAAATTCCGATCTTATGGTATAAATCAAAACTAATTCTACTACACAAAAAGGGAAACAATGTAGATAATTACCGAGGTATATCCCTCATCAACAATATCACAAAACTATTCACAGCTATTATAAAGATTTACAATTTATGTAATTAAAATCGTTTCTAAAATGTTCATTAATTGTGTTATTGGTAAATTTAAGTGGGGGTTTTTGTCTCTTAGTTTTTGATAATAATTAATGCTTTTAACGAAACGTTTAATTTCTTTTAAAAACAAGCTGAATTTATATCTGATAACAGATTTGACTAGATTGTAGAATAATATAAATATATATATATATATATATATATAGCAGTGTGGATAATTGAGATATCTCCACACTGGGGCAACTGCAAACCGTGCAATTTTACAGGAGACTCAAAAAAAGACTTTTTTTGACAAGTCGTAAATATCGTATGATATCAAAACAACACTGATAATCAAAATTCATGGCACAGGGCTCAAACATAAAATTTAAAATACTTGAATAACAATTCAATTTGAGTTTATATTTCGCTGAAAATGAACACCAATTTTACTACTATCAAATTATGCACTTTGGTAGCGAATTGTTTTTAAAAATTATATTATAAAATTATAAAACTTAATGATACATAGATAGATTTTATTTTTATTTTTCATGCGCTGCGATGATATTCAATTGATTTTATTAAAACGAAGTTAATAAAGAACTTTTAAATGTAAAATGTCCAGCTAAAAATTTTTGTTGAAACGTTAAAATTAAAAATAAAAATAAAACATTTTTCAAAGCTACTGAAGAAAATTTGCATATCGTTCACCGAAAATCCTACAGATAGTAGCACAAGCGGTGAGGGGTTTTCCCGCCAATATTGAAGGCTAAACATTTTGGGTATTATTTTGCCGTTATATGATAGAACGGAGAGTTTTTGAATTCGTATGTTAACACGCAACTTCTTTGATTGTAAGTAACTAAACAAATAAAAATATATTTGTGGTAATGAAATTTTAATTATAATATTAATATTGAATTTCTTAGCTAGTGTTTCATAGTTCGACCCTATTTAAGAAATTTTTTATCTCATCCCCTCACGGACCAGTTTCTTCCCTTGAAAATTTAATTTATACATCAATTGTGAAAAGTTAAAAATTAAGTAATAAAAACATACCAATGGTAGTGACAACTTAATTAACATTTAAAAGTATATATTAATTGAAAAAAATTAAAAATCACATCATGTTAGTAGAATATTTTCTAACACACATTTTTAATTACATATGTTTTCTAGACAAGAGTTAAAATTGGAAAAATAGTTAAATTATATTCCTGATTATATTAATAGACAACTAATTAATAGATAATTGTTATTTTTGTTAGAGAAGAATTGGTTGACTGTAACTTCTAATGTAAGGAAGAAATAGTTGAGGGTGCAGTCAATAAAAACACCTTAATAAGTGTATACTTATTTATTGTGTGCCGACGTTTCGGCCTACGATGTAGGCCATCTTCAAGGCTATGAGAGAGAAACAAACAGAAAAAAATATAAAAAACGTTGCAGTAACAAGAATATGGAAATTAAAATAGTGACTAGATATGAAGAAATAGTGAATAGATATGATAATTAAAGATAACGAATATTAAAGTGGTTACAGAATATAATAAAATTAAAGTAGCGACAGATAATAATAAAATTACAGATGATGAACAGAAATTAAAATAGTGACAGATATAATAATTAAAGAAAACGAATATAAAGTACAGAAAATCAATGTACAGAAAGGATAAAATGTAAACATAATATAAAGGGAATGAAAAATGAGGAGGTAAACAGAAAGATGCAAAATGAGAAGATAAAATATAGAAAAAGGGGGTGGAATATGAAGGATTTAGAAAAAACTAGTTTAATTATAGATATAAATGGTATGATACCAGACTTCTAGACGTTACATAAGTAAAATGTAATAATGCAAGAATAATAATACAAACCTTATTATTTTGGAATACATATTCTTGACACCTATAATAGCATTCAGTTTAATCTGACATTGTCAATTTTGGCTCACTTGACAAACTTCTGAAGCCAAGTTTCTAGTCTATTCAATGCAAATCCTCTTCACCTTTTAACCCCTTTGAAAGGACGAATCTCAAATCAATCACGGTCCCCAGTAGCAAAAATTTTTCGAATTATAATATTGCTCATGTTCGATAAACAAAAACACGCTTAATATAAAAATAGTTGACACGTAAAAATAAGATGATTGCACGACGTAAGTGCAAAGTAAAATACAATGGAAACATATCTTTAAGATTATGAAACTTTCATTTAAAAATCAGATAAATGCCATAAATGATAGATGCAATAATCGATAACGGAATGTAATGCAACTTAAAAACCAACGTCATGTTTTGTTTTTCTATATTTAACAAATATTTGTAAATAAACTCTCAGAATAATCTACCTCTCAGAATGAGTGATAATTCCTCTTCATGATTATTGTGCACCACGTGAGCAACATGACCTCGAATGGGTTAATCAATAATAATATTTAAAGATACTGTTGCCATTATATTTGATTGATTTATTGGAATATCGATATAATACAAACATAAAAGAAAATTATCGATACGAAACACACTGATGTTTAAATCCCCACAAAATATATATAAATAATTTATATTTTTTTATTAATCGTTTTAATTTTATTTTATTTTGAAGAGAAAAGATTTGCCCTGGCCGGGATTCAAACCCGGGTCGTCCGTCTCTCCGTGACAGCACTCTACCAATCTGAGCTACCAGGGGTCGCTTCACAGTCAGGACAAATCCTTTCTCTTCACCGATCCCAAACCCCCGTGTTCTCGCAATGTTTGCGATGTATACACGAGGAAGAATGTTCATTGAACATTACATTAATTAGGATCTTGTTGACTACGACTATAATCTTTATACGCCAGGGCAAATCTTTTCTCTTAAAAAAAAAAAATTAAATTAAAACCAAGGTAGTAAGTATCCTTGGCCCAATCCTTTATACAGTTTATACAGCTGACATCCCAACTCATCCTAAAACTATCCTTACCACGTATGCTGATGATACATGTGTATTATCAGTCAACAACAATCCAGTTATTGCATCCCAAAACCTCCAATCCCAAATCACTGATCTTGAAGAATGGTGTCAAAACTGGAGAATTAAAATAAATTCTCAAAATTGGCATCAAATCACTTTTACCTTGCGTCGTAAACCAATGACTTCCTGCCCTTCAGTATCCTTTAATAATATCCCACTGGTGCCTATAGAACAGATCCGATACTTAGGGTTGCACCTCGACAAATGATTAACCTGGAATCCCCATACAAGACTGAAAAGAAAAGAAAGAGCTCGATGTTTCAGGCACAAACACTCTAAGCTTCCAATTAACTACAAAAGACCCATCTACATGACCATCACACAACCTATTTGGACTTACGGAGTAGAGCTTTGGGGCTCCACTAAGCCATCGAATTCCTCTCGTATCAAATCCCTACAATCCAAAATCCTTCGAAAAATCCTCAATGCTCCTTATTTTGTTAAGAATAAACTCATCCATAACGACCTTAATGTCCTATTTGTTGCTGGTTTGGCCCGAACCCGGTACCTATCCTTTCATAACATACTTCATTACCACTCAAATCTTCTAGTTTCAAACCTAGCTTCCTTTTCAATTCCCGATAATCCCCCAAGGCGTCTGAAAAGAAGGTGGCAACGTGACCTTCTTAGTTGAACTTTGATTTGAGTACTACCAGTGGGTAGTTTCTCTTCTCGTCATTATCTCATGTCATGTATCACTTAGCCTATTTACTTGTATATAGGCTATTACAATATGTATTATTGTAATACAGTTGTAAATATCAATAAAAAAAAATTAAAACAGTTAATAAAATATTATAAATAATATAACAAGATCCTAATTAAAGTAATGTTCAATGAACAGTCTTCCTCGTGTATACATCGCCAAAATTGCGAGAATACGGAGATATGGAATTGGCGAAGAGAACGGATTTGTTGTCCTGGTAGCTCAAATGGTAAGAGCTTTTTTCAAAATAAAAAATAAATTTAAAAAATAAATAATTAATGTTTTCCTTAGGCGGAAGTGGGAGGATGTTGTGTCATTGTGCGGTTAACTCTGGACAAGGGTGTGTGCCAGCTGCCTTCCTGGGGTGCCACCAGTTTAAATTATAGAAGGCAACCTAACCCATTAATTATGTAGTCTTATGCAACAATGGAAATTCGGGTGCTTTTAAATGACCAATATTTGCTTTTATTCATTAGCGTAATTATGCTCTCCGTTACAGAGCCAACAGGGGAGCTAATAATAGCACTGCCGCGGGGGTGTCCGCCATCCAATTAGGACTTAATTTTACATCCATTCTGCTCACATCTGGTCAGAAATTCGAATATATATATGTAAATATGTAAATTATTTTTCATGGGTAAGTTATATAGGAGTGATAATGTAACCTACACCTACCAGAAGTAACAAAACTATCAAATCATTATATTGTATGAGTCTATAGAAAAATCTCAAATTCAGTTTATGTAATTCTATATTCTATTTGGTAATGCCAAGTAATCTTATGAAAAACTGCGGTCCTTTATGTGCCTACTAATAAGTATTTACTAGGCCTTAGTCAAAGAAGCCATTGAAAAAAATTAGGCGAGAGGGGGGGGGTTCGTATCTGATGTTTTAATTAGTGCGATTGTTTTGGAATTAGTAAATATTTTTTTGAATTTTATAAAGGTTTAATACTGAGTAAACTAAAGCAGCAACGCGGCAGGCAAAGCATCATTACTACCATTTTCCTTCTTAGGCACAATTCTGGTACAGCTCTTCTGAAACTATTTCAGAAGGAAATTTTAGAATCATTTTATTTCGGATGGACCATAAAAGTTAAGCATACATTTATTATATATAATTTTTTTTGTTAATCCAGTTCATTAATCAGTTACCTTGATGATAGTTCATCATGACACGACTGTTTGCGATATTTTGTTATTCCGCAAATAAAAAATACCCCCCATTTTTTCTTTCATCAAGGTCTATAAATGTCAAGGAGGAACCCTTTTTCGCTGTCCGCACCACTGGACTACCTAGGGGTGGGATATCCACTAATTTTTATATTGGATGATGCACCCTCATGATTTCTGCCAAGGGTATTCGACTTGTGCCAAAGTTCTCTGACTGTTTCATTGGTCTTCTTCCAAAGATTCCTCCAGACCTTCGTACTCAACTGATGTTAGATGCAGTCCCACGGGATTTCCTTTCCATGCAGTCCCACGCTTTCCTTAGATCGTATGTCCTGAAGACGAATTTTAAAACCAACAGCGAACGGATCAAAGGCTTCATTGATATTCCATGCGGTCTGGGCAACTGAATGGCTATGTTCGATTCATAAAAAAAAAATAAAATACCCTGAAATTGTTTAAGATTTTTACGTTTGAAATAAAACTAAAATCTGTAAGCCTTCTTTGGGCACATACATACTCTGATGGTAGAAGTTTGCTTTTTTAGATGGTAATTACTTTGCGAGGGATCAATAGACAACGCTTAATTATGCCCAAAAAATTGAATACAATACCTCGTGCCGTAACAATCCACAAAGGGTCTTCATTCAAGTACATGGTAGAGAATGTACAGTTTCTAAGCCGACGGATGTGAATGGATGAGTCAATTGGCAAAGGTCATCCTTAACCGCTAGGTTTTTCCCCAGATGAGGTACCCAATTTATTAAAGTTAGGTGATCCAATCCGCACATCTGCGGATACGACCGGATTCAAATACAGCTCAGCAATTCAGTGCTTTACTCGCTGATCTATCCGACTCTTCATGACAAGCCTTGCTGAAATAATTGTCCTACCACTGGCTATTATATACTTTTATTACTGTAGATGGTTGAGTGATGTTAGCCAGATTTCGGTTGGCGGCGAAGCCTACTAGCTACCTGAGTACCTGAACCTGAGTGCACCTGCTCCCGACCAAACAGAGTGGCCTCATCGCCGATGAAGGACCTGAGGCCAGCTGTCTCCTGAGGAATGTGACAGATCCCAAAGCGCGCCAAAACTACAAGGATAAATAAATAGATAATGGCTTTTCATTTTAAGTAAATCTTTATAATATCAACGGTAGAATTATTTTTTTATATAATATAACGAATATGAAAATTTATTTGTTGTAGCCTCGAGTATTGTAATGTGAAAATGTTACTCTAATTATAAGCCAAGTTTTTTTTTTACAGAAGAAAGAAAAAAAACAGGTAATAAATGAAAGAGGTATGGAGCAGATGAAAGGAAAGTAATGAAAGGTGAAACAAACGTAGCCCATTATGGCTGTCGTAAAAAAAAAGTTTTTAGTTCGAAAAACCGGTAGAAAGTCATGTTTTTTTTTTGCACTTTTATCATAACTAGTTGTTAATTTATGATTAGGGTCGGTTATGATTTCCGACAAGACCACAACGACAAGTCGAGAGAGAGATCCGCTACTAAATAGGTTCCTACTAGCTTCGAAATGCTAAGAAATTTTCAAATACCTCGGCCTCACTATTAATGGTAACATCAAAGATGAAGAAGAATCATGACTGGAAACAAAGCCTATTTCTCAATCTCAAAATCAATCTAAAGCAGGCTTGTCAGCCCTACCACCAAGTTTATGCTCTACAAATCACTGAAGACACCTAGTCAGATATGGCGGAGTGACATGGTGCCTCCCCTAAGGAATAATAATTGAGTTATAACTTGATTAAAGTATCTCGGTCGACATTTTTAAGTTTCATTTTGCACCATATCGAAAGTTTTTTTACTTTTTTGTAAACATTCTATAATTGATGTCTTTGGATCATAAAATTTAGCTTAAACCGAGAAATTTATTAGGAAATTACTTGCAAAGGTGAATATCAATACACGATACATATAAAAAATTAAAATATGTAAGGAGGATGTAGGTATGTAGGGGAAAGAATACATAACAACTGGGCCTAGGTTCGACCTCGGCTGCCTTCCGCCAACAACAGCTGTTCTTAAAAAGTATGCCACTTGGTCATGCTAAAAACAAACAACAAAATATTCTATTTCGCGACCTTGGGATCCTTGTTCAACTCTCCTCATGGCATATTAATACGTGTAAAATATATTTTAGCACGTAACAGCCGCAATTTAGAACAGCTCTCACACCTGGCAGTATCCTACTAGTGATATTAATAATATCCGATCGTTCTGACAAGGATATTCGCGATTTTTAATTATAAATATATATTTATACGCTAGAGATTTTCTCTTTATTATGTTTTGTTGAATGACAAGTTTATGAGTACAAATGAATTATGGTTTATAATAAATGGAAACGAGTTGTGTACTTGGAAGGGACTTAATTGTTTCTATACAATCGGCTGTTGAGGGAGGGGATTCAGATAAGATAACACTGAATTATCAGATTTTCTCCCAATTAACGGTACCCACATCATACAGCCTGGGTGAGTTCTTATTCACTTCCGATCAAACTATGGGTTCAGCACATAGTAGGGACTGCAAAGACTTTCTTGGACAACGGTTGTGGAGGAGATCTGTCCTAGATCACGCTCAACCACCAGATTTTCCCCCTTTATAGACGCTGGGTGAGCCCCAGAAGGGTCCTAGGTCCCATAGGAGATGGATCTGGCCGCTGAAAGGTTAAATAAAAGTCTGTCAGCGAGCGAGATTTGAAACCAGGACCTTCGGCATTGCAACTCAGCGCTCTACCACTGAGCCACCCCCCTCCCTAAAATAATAAATGCTAGATAATTAACACTAATTATTTGCCCAACCCATCAAAACTGCAGTTTAAGATATCTGTAATTTATAAAAAAAAAATAGTTGATTTTCACGCAGTTGACTCGGCACTTTCCCAAGCCACAAATTTTGGATGGACAAAATTTGAATAGAATTAGATTTATTTATTCATGAAATAATTGTTTTAGAAATACATTAGCACATGATTACTAACAAAATTATAATAACAATAAAGAGCTAGAATATCTAAACATACTACTTTTGTAATTGTGCCCAACAATCGTTATTCTTTTCATTCGATTTCATAAAAATTGAATCGATAAAAGTAAAATATATATATGCTGAATAATTTTAGTTGACCTTATATATATATATATATATATATATATATATATATATATATATATATATATATATATATATATATATATAAGAAAATGGTCCGGGTAAAGGTCAAGAATATTCTCTTACAGGGACAGAACTTTTTATTGATTAGACAACGTTTCGACCCACATCGCAGGTCTTCTTCAGGGCTAAGTATACAAAATACAAAATAATACCTGGCACAGAATAACAGTATATGTAGTATATTGATAGAATAATGTTATAAGTACTATTTAGTAGAAATAAAAACAGAGAGGAATAAATTATATAATGCCAAAGAGATACTATATCAACAAAAAGGTACTGTATTTACATATTCTACTTTTAAACTTTGCTCTAAGTTTTAATTTTACATTTGTTACTTCGTTGGATTCAGACAGTGCCTCTTTGTAAACATATTGTACCTCTTCGTCATTATATAATTCAATCCCCCCTGGTTTTTATTTCTACTAATTACTGCATATAACATTATTCTATCAATATACTACATATACTGTTATTCTGTGTCATTTATCTTGATTTATTTGTATCTTTTATATTTAGCCCTGAAGAAGACCTGCAATGTGGGTTGAAACGTTGGCTTACCAATAAAAAGTTCTCCCGGAATAAGAGAATTCTCTTGACCTCTACCCGGACCATTTTCTTTCTCTTAAAATATATATATACATTAATAAACAGAAGATAAGTACTAAGTATTTATCTCGTTCGAAACATAGAAACGTGTCAGATGAATGATAATATCGAAAGCTAAGACGAATTTCGTAAAATTTTTATCTGAACCGAAGGAATGGAAAGGGCTGGTCGCGTGTTGGAGGCCCTGGGACCTGATAGCCTTGTAGGATTTCGCATGCTCCTTTCGTCTAACGTGTTGCTCCTTTTCTTAACGGATGGCCATTTCTTCCGAGTAGATATCCACGTCGTATAGACCGGTGATGGTTTTGATATAGTGCTTTACGGTTCGATAAATCGATGTTGATTGTATCGAACGTTTCATTACCATAAAGATCCAACAATTATCGATTCGATCCAATAATTAACCTTAATCACTCTGAAGATCCTGTTGATTGATTATTACATGTGCCCGGAAACCTGATAACTGATACTGCTTGTAGCACTAGAGTAAAATTGCAGTTACATTTAGACACAAAGATAGTTAAATTAAAAACACTTTTTATACACCATATTCTTCAACAGTTATTCAGGAAAATAAGGGAAGCGATATTCGCGGACATCCAGTTCGAATAGTTTTTTTTTAATATGGTAACGAAAAGTTGTCGAAATCTATACAATATCCATTGATGTTGAATATTGATGTTAAATATAGGAAAAGATATATCAAGTCAGCGTCTTGCCAAATTAGCGTCATCAGCACATACCGAAAATTTCTCAATACATAATGAAGAGCAAACACAGTACGCCTCACGTTAACAGCTCGTCAATCTGACTACAACACTCCAAGACGTTTGTTAAAATACTCATTCTTGCAAGGTCCATTTATAATAATTTGCTCGTTCCAGTATTAAGGTTATAGAAAATTATCAATTAATGATTTCAATATTGACAAATGATAAAAAATATAATCATCATAGTTTTAGAATTCAATTATTTCTTTCATAATTAATTTTTCTGTTATTATTAAATAGTGATTTCGTTTTTATTTATAAATATTTTCTGCAAACTTATTTGTTGCGTAAATATATGGCCTTCGCAAGGAAGGAAGCCTCAATGAGCGAAGGTAGCTCAGTGCCCTAAAGGGCAGGATGCAGCCGATTAGGGAGAAGGTCGATCAGTTAGTGTCAATCTCTCGTCTCCACTTCCCTTCATATCGCGTCAAGCGCCTATTTAAACAAAAAAATCAAGAATGAGAAGAAATTAAATAAGAAAGATAGTATGTTAGAGAAGAATTGGTCGACTGTATCTTCTAATATAAGGAAGAAATAGTTGGGGGTGCAGTCAATAAAAACACCTAAATAAGTGTAACTTATTTATTGTGTGCCGACGTTTCGGCCTACAATGTAGGCCATCTTCAGGGCTAAGAGAGAGAAACAAACAGAAATATATAAAAACGTTGCAGTACCAAGAATATAGTGACAAGTAATGTAGTAAAGTGGTACAAGTGTGGAAATTAAAATAGTGACTAGATTTGATGAAATAGTGAATAGATATATGATAAATAAAGATAATGAATATAAGAGTGGTTACAGAATATAATAAACTTAAAATAGTGATAGATAAAAATAAAATTGTAGATGATGAACAGAAATTCAAAAGGTGACAGATATAATAATTAAAGAATACGAATATAAAATAGAGAAAATAAATGTCAAGAAAGGATAAAATATAAACATAATATAAAGGGAAAGAAACATGAGGAGGTAAACGGAAAGATACAAAATGAGAAGATTAAAATATAGAAAAAGGGGGGTGGAGTATGAAGGATTTAGAAAAAACTAGTTTAATTATAGATATGGATATGATACCAGACATGAGGGGTTACATATGTAGGTAAAATGTAATAATACAAGCATATATAGAAAGAAAAGATTGATAAATTTCAAAAATTAAAAATTGAAAATAGTGTTTATAACTATGAACTCTAAAGTATGAAAAGAAAATAGAAAATATAAGTAAGAGAAGTTAATATATAACTGTATACAGTTAGAAAGAAGTTGTATTAATATAAAATAAGATGTGAATATAACATAAACATATAGAAAATAGGTAAAGAAATACAGTAGATGAAAAATATGTCCAAGAAAGATAGTAGTGGAAACGTTAGTTGCAGATTATTTGTCATCATTTTATAATAGTTTGGGAATCGTTTGAAACTTTATTTATTGAGCGATACAAGACAAATGCAATAAATGCTATATGAAAGCAGGCATCATATTTATCTATAAGGAATCATAATATGTCCAAATGGGAAGAAAAAATAATTAATTAGAAAATTCAGAGATTTAAATAAGGAACAAAGCGTCAACAAAATGTAAAAGTTCATTCATAAGAGCAAACCTGTGCAAAATTCACTTGTAATAATATAATAATAATATGTAAGAAAATAAAAGAAGTCACTTTAGATCCACTTCAGTACGAGAAATAACCATTACTGTTCTGTTTTTTTTATATCAATATAGACTCACAAAATTTGTTGGTAATGCCAGTGAAAAAATCGAATTGCCACGATTTATGACACGAAAAGCAAACTTGTCAAGAGAAAAAGACTTTGGTTGAGATCTGCTTCTTATATAAAAGAATTAATTAATTCAAATTCAAATTGAAATTCAATATAAGCAGAAAAGGGATTATTTATTGTTCTATTTGTATTGTTTGGAAACAAATTGGTGAATTGTATTGTTTGGAAACAAATTAGTGAATTGTACTGTTTGGAAACAAATTGGTGAATTGTATTAATTCATTGTGTAATGATAAATATGGTTCAGGCAAAATTATATTCTTTATGAACGGCCACGCTATCCATAATCACCCTGAAGATGACCTACACTGTAGGTCGAAACGTCGGCACATAATATAAGTTCATCACTTATTCTGTGTACTTATTGACTGCACCCCCCAACTATCTCCTTTACGTTATATTCTTTATTCTTCGCTTTCATGATTATAAAATTGTTTATTGCAGCAAAACACAAAACGACTAAGTCCATTGGAAAGAATTTCCTCAATATACTCCAACAAAAATAATGTTTGCAGTTAATAGGAACCATAGTTCAAGTATTTAATCTGAATTTCAAGATCAGTTAGCTAACAATGACCACATAAACGAGTAATTAAGGTCGTGTTAAACGATCAACTGATCAGAGTTAGTGAAATCAAACTTAACAACCGCCGCTGCAACTGGCTCTTAGCGTTTGAATGCTCAGTCTAAATTGTGCCTAATTTATTAATCAAATTATATCCGTCCTCTTAATGTGATTCTTTCACCCCAACCCCAGATTGACGAATAGATAAACATGCAAGGATTGGATCTGAAGAAAATTAGGAAATCGGTACTGTAGAGTGATAGGAATTTAATGACATTGACTTTTTGAGGAGCAGAATGGCTCTTTTCTTGTACAAATCTGGCCTTAGGTGGTTTAAGGTAATTTAGGGACAGAGCAGGTATAGGCGAGGAACAGATGTGTAGCGGCCTCAACAGGTGTTTTGGCGCGAGCTCATTTTCCCGCCCTTTTCAGGGCCCTGCCTCCCGCCCTCTGACAACAATGGCAACCTCTTCCAATAAACCTGTTGCCACCTCCATCTCCTCTCCCTTATTATAATGTCATTAAGTATTGTTCACATTCTTAAAAGAATTCGTTACAGGTATAAAATAAGACCATCCCCTCGAAACAATTCGTTATACAACAGAAATATTGCGGGAATTGTTATCAATCATGTAGGGGTTGGTCAAAATAAATAACAGAAACAAGTAAATCAAATATAAAGAGTAAAGAGTATTTGAATAAACTGAACGAACATAATAAATTATTAATAAAATAAATTATTAACTCTAGAAATAGATTTTTGGAGAAGTGACATTCTGAGACTACAGGAAATTCCAAGTAGCTAAAAGAGAAATGCAGTAAGGAGCTACACTGAATAAACATTATTCAATCAAGCAAAAGAAGACTGATGTGGCACGGCCTAGGCTTGAGAAAGGATGAAACGCTGACCAACCCAAACATGAACACATGTAAAGATAAGACCTGTAGGCAACGAAGGCCTCGCAAGATGTCTTGCCCTGTCGCAAAGGGCAGATGACGCCCAGGAGGACAAGCAGTGGATGACTCCAATCTCAGAGATCATTTGAGCTATGAGCCACTGAACATCGGAATTTAACACAACTGAAAGTTCCGAAAAATTAAAAGATAAACCAGAAAGGAATCAATCAAATATGCTAAAAAAAGTAAATGTGCTATAGTTTATTTTAATTGACGATCAAAAAGATTCGAAACTCTTCTACACCGATTGACATAACAATGAGCGATCACAAGAGCAGTTGAGGATAGCTTTCAAAAGGCGACACAATACGGAATGCTACGGCAATAGTTTCTATAACAGGATGGGAGGCTACTTCCCCCTCAATAAACCTGCATTATAATAAATCCCCTGGATGACTACAAATGATTATATTTTTTCTAATAATTGCAATTTCAAGAACATTCAGCGGTTAAAGGCCACAGGATACAGGCCACTCTTTCAGTCTCATTAATTTATTCGCTATACCAAAAAAAAACATGATTGTTTTTTCGGTGGGCGGATGGTTTCGGTCGGAAAAATCCCCCCTCCCTTTTATCCGCAAGTGGTAGTTGGTATTAGTAGGCCTGGTTAGTCAGTAGACAGGCGTTCCCGGTGAACGAGTAGACCCAAGCGTAGATAGGAGGATAGTGTAGATTAGAACTCGTAAATCCGGATTTTGTTAATATTCATTGGAACGAGGTATAGAGCTAAATGCTGTTGATATCTGCCTGTGACAATTAATCGAATCAATTCACCTGTTGGTGCCACTAACATTTTGACCCAAAAGTTTATATTGAGTTGTATCCAGCATTTCACAATTGATTGACTGTGCGCCACTACAACCCATTAAGAGTTCATGACTGTTAGGTTCAATACTCAGTAAGGACTGTGTTTCTTAGCCAACGTTTGTGAAGGGAGGTCTTTTGGCCGAGATCGGGGTCATTCTTTCTGAAATATTTTCTTACCTTAATACTGCTGAACTAAGGGCTTTTTTTCAGTCTATATCAGAAGTTAGAGGCCTATACGTTTCAGACTAAGGCTGTACAAAATATCACCAATTTGAGAGCTCCGAATATCTCCATTAGTAATGTTGAGAAGTTCCGTTTCCTCCACACATTTGAGATGTTGTGTTGGCAGGAATGGGGTCAGGCCATAATAAATTAGAAAGAAAGAAGAAAAGTTCTAAATAAATAAGATTTAGAACGTAAGACTTAGTAAATGGAACTATGATGACGTAAAAAAAAATATTTGTTTTAAGAATTAATATTATATTATAATCCGTTACTCTAAGGCGGTGGTTTGTTAATCTATTTATATGTTTATTTTTTATTTTTAGATTAATTTATTGATATTTACAACTGTAATAATATTACAACAAGTAAATTTGCTAATATGAACAAATGACTTAAAAAAAAAAGACACTTGTGGAGAAACTACCCATCGGTAGCACTCCAATAAAGTTCTATAGTAGAAGGTCTTGAGGCCATCTTCTTTTCAGACGCCTCGGAGGGTTATCAGGAATAGTATGGGAAGCAAGTTAAGAGACTAGCGGATTCAAGTGTATGGAGCTTGTCATGGAAGGATAGGTATCTAGTTTGGGCCAAATATGGGATATTAAGATCATGATGGATGAGTTTGTTTGTGACATAATAAGGAGCATTGAGGATTTTACGAATGATTTTGGATTGTAAGGATTGGATACGAGATAAATTAGATGGTTTAGTAGAGCCCCAAAGCTCAATTCCGTATGTCAAAATAGGTCTGATAACTGTCATTTAAATGAGTCTTTTGTAATTAATTGGGAGCTTAGAGCGTTTGTCCAGTAAATGTTGAAGTAGGCGAAAACGTCGAGCAGTTTCTTGTCTTTTCAGTCTTGTATGATGATTCTATTTATATATAAATTCATATTTGAAACCTGTTTCACAAAATATTTAAAAAGATGGTATTGTATAGAAGCAAATGACCTGAAAAAAATGGCATTTCAACTGGCCTATAGAAATAATATTCGCCACATTCTTGGGGAAAATAAAAAAGGCAAGTATGAAGAGGCTTCGTCCTTTTTCAACACAGAAGCACCTGTTTTTTAAACAGGAAATCTCAAAATCTCCAATTAATATTAATTAATAAGTTCGCTTCATTCCATTCTATTTTAGAGATAAGTGAAATTACGAACGTATCGGGATCAATTTTGTTCCGATGGAAAATATTTGGTGGTACGTTTTATTTCCCTGAAACATAGGGCTTCCAAATTTTCTCCAACCATTACCCTGGCACCTTCATCGACTGTTGGTACATTGAAACATCTCACATGATCTCCTACGATTAGAGTTTTATCAGCTCTGATAACAATTTTATGATTACCAGATGGCATAAGATCCAGTGCAGTTTTAAATAATGTAATCAATTGATTGTGTTGATGAAAAAAGTTTGTAATTGTTCTACAATAAACCTCCTGACTGAACTGTTATTATCAATTTCTTCTGTTGTATTGCCTATGAAATAAATTTGCAGGAATTTATAGTCGTCATCTATCACCGGCATCAGCGAACCTGCTTTATGATATATTTGCTCCTGTATCTACAAATTAAACAGAAAAGTTGTATTTTTACACAACAAGTTAAAAAGGAATAAACAAAGTAAGTCCTATAACTTTAAAAGTTACCATGAAATTGTCACGAAGTATATTTGTTGCCCCCAAAGAAGTCATTTAGAAGCAGTTGTTATATTTTTGTACGTTTGTAAGAAAATGTATAGAATCCCTTCCAGTTCCTGAAACTAATGAGTACAATGGCTCTGGTTGCGGAACCAACAGCACAAATTTCCATTTGCGCAACACAATCCATCTCCTTCAGTTTTGTATTTCAATGCCTTGCGATGTGGGCAAACTGAGTTCGTTGATCGAATAGCAAGGCATTGGTAGGAACTGTAGTCAATTGAAACATCGTAACTGAAAGTGGAAGCAATGATGACACCTACGTCAATTATTTCAGTTAAATTTGCTTTAAAAGTACATAGGCAAAGGAATCTAAGTCCACGCAGCCTCTTCCCATCCCAAGAACTGCACCAACGCTTAGTTTCTTATCAGTTATATATTATTACATCACTTATTATATTATATTTACGATTAGTGATCTTCATTAAGTACAATAACATCATTTTTTACACAATAAAAATCACTATAAGCAATATTTGAAAAATTAAAATAAGAGCGAAAACAAATTTAAGGGAACTCGTTATATTATTTTATTAATGACACGCCAACCCTAATAAACTTTTACTAACAAAAAGGCGTCATTGTTTTGCTTTGATTGACGCCAAAAGCTGGGAACAGAGTGGTTTGTATGGGAAAAGAAAAGTGTTCTTTTTGTTACTTCCCTTTTCATTTTTACGTTTTTTCTCTCCATAAGAACCTTCTTTGTGCCTTAACAAACATGTGTTAAAAAAAAGAAAACAATATGAAAAAAAAAATTAGTCGAATCGGACGAGCCATTATCGATGTTTGCGCTTAGTAACACATTTGGCGATTCATATTTATTTATATAGATTAATAGAATGGGTTATGTTGCAACTTAAACTTATATCTTCGTTGCAAAGCAGAATTGACATACTTTCAAATGTGTGGCAGGAGGACGTTTGATCTGTAGTAAGGCGTTATTCAATAACTTAATTAAACATGTATATATATATATATATATATATAATTACTATGCACTACGATGCATAGTAGTTTACGTAGACTACGCGACTACGATGCATGGTTTTTTTTTTTCAGTTTTTTCTAGGCCCATCTTTTCCTCGTGGTTTCACTGAAGGCTTTTCTTCTTTCTTCTGTCCAGGTCCTGGATGGACAATTTTATTCTGTCTGCCACTAGAACTGCAGTTTTGAGGAATGTTTGGTATTCAGTTCTGTTTTCTAATAAATCTACTGTAATCCCGTGTTTCTTGTTTTATTTTTTCAGTGTATCCTTGTTTGAATTTGTAGCCAATAATTTTGGTGAATATTTTTTCGTTTTTAGTCTCTCCTCGTTCGTTAATCCTCATCATGTGACCATAAAATCTGAGTCTTCTAACCCTCATTTCTGTTTCCAAATCATTCATTTCAAAGTAAATTTCTTTGTTAGATTTATCCCGTATCATTCTGGTGTTAGTTTGGGATCGTGGATTTTCCTAAGAATTCTCTCTATTTTAAGAAGTTTATCTATACTGGAAAAGCACATAGTCTCTGTCCCGTACAATATCACTGGTTTTACGATTGTATTGTAGGCACTATTTTGGGCACTAAATGATTTTGAATTTTCGGAGAGGCATTTTTATTATAGTTTATTTTATTATACTACTCGTTCAGTAGCATAAATTCTCCAAATTTTTAATTCTGTACTCCATGCCTTCCTTTTCAGATAAGTTTCTGCTTATTATTTCGCCCAGATTTTTAAAACTTCTTACCACCTGAATTTTACCGGATTCTGTTTTCACTTCTTTCTTACTAAAGTGGGGGTCTGTAGTCAGAAATTTGGTCTTTTGAACTGGGTTCTTAAGTCCAGTTTTTTCAGCTAATTTCTTCAAGGAATTTATTTGCCTAATTGCGTCTTCTTCTGACTCTGCCAGTAGGGCTAAGTCATCCGCAAAAGCCAGACACTTTTCAAGGATATTACTCTTCTTATTTCCTACTTTAGCCCCTGATGTTTCTTTTTCCCATAATGTCTTCATAACTTTGTGGAGAACAAAGTTGATCAGAACAGGTGAAAGTCCGTCCCCTTGTCTCACACCTGTTTTTATCCGAAACGTTTCGCTGATATTCCCTCTTAATTTTATTTGGTTTTTGTTAATGCTTCTTTTATTAGTTTTATGGTCTTTTGATCGACTCCGTATTCCCTCAGGGTTTTCAATAGGGTTTCTCTGTCTAAGGAGTCGTATGCTTTTTCAAAATCGACATAAGAGATATAAAGTTTTTTCTGTGGCCTATTTAGATAATATTTTATCGGTTTTAGGCTAATATACATATGAAGGATGGTAAAGGCGGCCAAAGATCTACAAGGTCTGTAGAACCAAACGAATATATATACATACATATCGGTTACCATACATAATATATAAAATATAAAACAATGTACAACTATAAATCAAGAAAAGTAACCGTTCGTGGTAGAGGGAATAATGTTTCTCCAGTTTTTTTTCCAAATTTAGAGTACCCACTTAAATAGGCCGGGTGAGCCCCAGGAGGGTCTGCAGGTCCCACAGATCCATCCCAGGGTGTTAAATGATTAAATAAATTATCTGCCACAGCCGGATTTGAACTCGGGACCTTCGGCACAGCAACTCAGCGCTGTGTATATTATATCTTGTGTACTATTTATCCGATATGCTGATATAACGAGAAAATTGGAGAAATGGATTAACTGCTAGGCAATGAGCAGGCGACCTCAGCTGTATTTGGGTATCAGATTTTTTTTTCTTTTTCCTTTACGACATTCTGGGAGGAAGTTTATTGCTGGTGGGCACGTGGGCCCTCGTACGAACCGGTTTCATTGCCACTTCTCCTTTTTGTCCTGGATCTACATGTCATTTTTTTTCCGCAGGAGTTGTCGCCTCAGAGTCAGAACCATCGAAAAGGCCCTCAAACACTATCCGGCGAATGGGCGACTTTGAAATGGGTAAAAAGTATATAAATAATTCGATGAGGTAGATTTTATCTTCGGTGTTGGAATGTGTGCAATGTGAATGTGTTGCAGCTGAGTGATGAAAAATATCTGGACTCTTGTATGAGTAGTAAAAGTTTCCAAATATGGTTTTATGGTAATTGAAGAAAGCCGACACTTTGTTATTAAGATCCAGCAATAAAAAAATTTATGTTGAATAGCAATCATGAAGTGAATTATTCCGTTGCACACTTCTATGTTCATTATACGTATAACCAGTGCAGGGGTTAAATCAATTTACAAGACAACTGTTATAGTTTTAAAAAAATCTTGGATCATATTTTGGACAGATAATTTTATATTTTATTAAATAATAATTAAAGAAAATGTAGAGCTATAATCTTTGCGCCGTCATTAAAAACTAGACGAATTGCAGGAAATGCAATCACTTGAAGTCGACGCCAGAACTCCTACCAAATTTCCAAGATCTGACTTGAATCAATAATATGGATCCACCCACCGCCACAATTGTCAATAAGCCTAACATTTTATGTTTAATTTTAATAACCTTAATTTTTCTGTAAGGAAAATGTCAAAACTGAATTATCCAAACTGACAGCCCCAATTTTATTTTTTAAAAACGTACATTGAATTAAAAATAGTTTATACATATTTTTCTTCTGAAAATATTTCTTCAGGCCGGGATTCGAACCCGGGTCACCCGCGTCTCTAGCGCGGTGCTCTAACCAACTGAGCTAACCTGGCTCGTAACACGGCCAGACAAATCCATTCTCTTCACCGATCCCATGTCCCCGTGATCTCGCAATTTTCGCGATGTAAAAATTAGCTACTACTAGATAGCGACTTTTTTAAACCAGTGGACCTACGGCTACTCCACAAAATATATTAATATTGAAAAGTAAAAAAGAGACCTTACATAAATGTTACGACCGTGGAAAAATTCCAACGATGGTTTCTTGATAGTGATAATATTTTTTTTCTTGCATTTTTACTTTCATTTTTTCATATGATCTTTCGTCTTAAGTTTTGTGATGTTTGCTATTATTTATTTTTCCTGTGGTGCTTTTTGAAATTTGGTGAGTGTATATTGAATTTTGAATTTCTGAAGTATCTATCAGCTGTTTTTATCTAACCTTAGCCAGCTGGGGTCGAGTAACCTTCCTTATGATTCATTAGTTGCATTTGAGCCTTCGAGGTGGTGAGATGTTTCTTGGCTGCATTATTCATGTTTTGTTTTGCTGTTATTCTCTTTCTACCCTGAGGATGCCTGAATGGGCGAAATATTGGACAGATAATTTCTATTTCTGTTTTAGTTTGGAGACATAAGGCTTTTCGTTGGAATTTTTCCACGGTCTTGACATAAAATTCACTTTAAGCGCTTGCATTTCATATCTTAAAAATATTTTTAAATTTGGTTATCTTTGCTTGATTAAATACAGTGCATTAGAATTATTAATCAATAAAAAAGATATAACAATAATTATTAGTCTGGTTTACTGTGAGAGTAGTAGGCTACACATTTAGCAGCGGTGCAGTTGAGCAAACATAAGTTATAGGCTCTTTGGAAAAATTCATTAAGGTAGAAAGCAAATTTCCTATGTTGTAGGATAGTGAACAATAGATAAAATTTGGAAAAAAATAGTGAAGAAGATCTGCAAGTATATTTTCCTCGTCAAAAAACTCTCCTATATTTCGAACCCCACACTGGGTGCTTTCAACCTAATCAAAACCCTCAAGGCTCTTCGAATTGCAAATAACACAGAGGGAGACCATGAGCCAATAACACATTAGTTATGTACAAGAATATCGTGTGCTTTAAATTGAGATAAAAACGTTTCTTCTACCTGACACGGCTGAATGCTGTACCTTGGTACCCTTGCCCAAAACCTTCATTAACATTCAAAACTTGTGCATGAGAAAATTCTGCCTGGCGCC
This sequence comes from Arma custos, assembly GCA_037127475.1. Classification (NCBI taxonomy): domain Eukaryota; kingdom Metazoa; phylum Arthropoda; class Insecta; order Hemiptera; family Pentatomidae; genus Arma; species Arma custos. The sequence goes on along the minus strand of CM073761.1, from coordinate 116,592,779 downwards.
ATGAGCGGCCCACACCCCGACCCGTAGTAGTCGCACGTAAGGAAACAATGATTCACCAGTTTCGAGAAATCAATTAACTCTAAAGCCGAAGAATATTAAGTTGGAAGTAGATGATATTCGTTTCGCGTTGTGTTGTTTATCAACAAAGCCGTACCAGACTGGGCAAGGATACGCTCAACAGCTCCCTCGAACGGACATCCACTACTCAGAGGGACTCGAGATGCAAAACGGAATCCTTCGAAAAGGGCTGTTCATTAGAAAATGAATAGATTCATGCATGAATAAAAACTACTTTATGTTCTTTTTATTACATACAACTATGTTTAAAGATTAGTAAAAAAAATAAATTATGAAAATGTTTGTAAAACATACGAATCTACTGAACATTTTTTATAACATTTTGTGAAATAATTCAGGATTTTAATTTATAACTTACAATGCACACAACATTTAATACTTATATATTTAATTACATGTTTTGTCTGTCGGTGGATCGCATATATTTGGATCGAATATGTGGATTAGATTTAGATGTAACATAATGTCTACACTACATGAAGTATTTTAATGTATTTAATTATGTAGATTTTACAAACATAAAAACAAATATTAAATATTTGTTTATATACGAATTTATTTTCACGCAAGTTAATTTTTTCACGATTGCTCGTAAGACACTAATTTAAATTATATGGTATAAAATATCATAATAATATGTATGAAATGCATAAGGTGACTCAAGTTTTAAGTTGGTAAGGATTAATACTGTATCCGTCCAAATAGCTCTCCAAATACCACATTATACGTTACCAATTTTTTAGAAATATAATAAAATAGTTACAGCAAGCTATCCTCAAAAGATAGATATTTGCTGTCGTAGACTTTTTGTACAAAAAATATTCCATCAAGCATTGTTTTGTTATAGCTCAAAGGGAGTGGCCGAGTACGTCAGTTTCTTCAACAATTATCGTTATATTCCAACCAATTTACACAAACAAATTATATACCAAAACCTTCCTCATGATTCCGTGTAGCAGTGTTTGATTTTATCGCGAACAGACAGACAGACGTGGAGGAGGACTTTGTTTTATAATATGTAAAGGACTTTGTTTTGTAATAATAATAATCATACTTGTTTTTGAAGTTTATACACATAACTGACTGAGGCTTATTGAGTTTTAATAAAGAAATATAGGATCAGGAATTGATCTTTTAAAACTACCGAGAAGCGAAATGAATTAATGCGCTTCGTGGAAACTTAAATATCCCTTTTCAAACGGGCTTCCACTTTAATCCTAATCAATCACTCAATATATCTAAAACAGTACTTATTATTGTATTGATTTTTTTAAGAGAAAGGATAATACATTAATATAAATGCTTATCGATGGATATCAATGCGTATTTAAATCAGTAAATAAAAAATATTAAATATGGTTTTCTTAATTTTCAACATTTTTATAGTTTCTAAGCCTAAACTTGTCAGGCATTGTAATAAAGTGCTGTTGTAAAGAGATATAATTCACTAACTTCCAATCTCCGGAGGGACATTAAAATTTATCCGTTAAAAGAGTTGTCCGTCAAGAGAGATGTAAAATATATTCACAGACCAGCAAAAACTGTGGAACATATTAAGGTCACCTGTGGTCTAGTGGTTAGCGTAACAAACTACTAAGCCCAAGATCGCGGGTTCGTAGCCCGGCAGGTGACCCTAGGATTTTTTAAAAGGGAGTAAAAAATCCTTAGTTACGCCGTCCTTCGGAAGGGACGTTAAACGGGGGTCCCGAGCCTGTACGATGTCAGGTACTCGTTAAAAATCCCTATCCTAATTAAACCTGGATAGGCAAAATTTAGAGCTCCCACTGTAGCATCGTCCGATTAGCCATAGCAGCATAAAGTGACGTTAAATGAACGAACAAACTGTGGAACATAACTATGCTTTAATAATTCGATAATTATTAATTCATTCATTCTCTTTGGAATAAAGATAAAACTAAATAAAACAGAACAATATTAACAAATGATGTTCCTAGAGTGCACTAATATTGAGTTCGCGGTTTCATTGATTTGCTTTTGGTGTAGGATCTATTTAAATATTTAATTACTTGGACAAACTGTAGGTTTGACACAATTCAGGACATCCATTGAAGCTGTCTTCCAACATTGGCAACCTATTCCCGTCCTAGCGTTCCGTTACCCCCGATCATTTTACGCTCTTCTAAGGAATGGTCAAACTCTTCCAATAGAAGTATATTTTTAATATAATTTTATAATTATATTGAAAACTTACAATATTTTTTCAACTTCACTATGCTATCTTTCCAGTATGATATTGAAGCATCCGAGTGAATCTACTAATCATCATTTGGAAAACACATTTAAAGGACCGGCTGGGAGACAGATAATGTTACGTGGGCGCTGCCTCCGGTCGGAACAACGCCACGAGGAAAAACCTAGGATTGGGAGAAAGCTAACCGAGATGCGGCAATGAATATTTAACATTGGATCCAGGGCTAAGAGGCTGCGAGGCCATGCTTGGAAAACATCAATGGCAATTACCTACAATTGACAAGTATTGTTGAGCCATCGACGAGTCGAGAGGAGGTTGCCCAAGAACAATATCCCGCCTCCCGCCTCCCGCCTCCGCCCCCACCGCTTAGAATTAACTTTTACTCTTCCGAGTTGTCACCCATTGCACCTTTCTTCTTTATACTAATCATTACTTTCAACCTAAACCTCCGTGAAGGTCTGCTTTTGTTACCAAGAGTTGACTTCCATACGAGGAAGTTATCTGTTAGGGAAGAAAAATCGGTATAAAAAATCAATTGCTTAGTATAGCAAAGCACAAGTCTGATGAATGAGTTATATATATGTAGTAAATGAGGGACTAGTCTCATTTTGTCGTCTCGAATATTTTTTTAAATAAAGATTTCAGCCTATTTGTTGATAATGAATTATTCCATTATTCATTACTGACTGAAAATCCTAAACTATATTACATTTTTAATTTTTTTTTACATCTTAGTTGACAATTTTATTTTTATTCATCACAATACATAAAGCAAGTGCGATTGAATATCATAAACGCCGGTTCGGTTTTCATGTCATCGAATTTTAGATATTTATAAGTTGAATCGTTTTTTCTTGGCAGCCTCAATTTATATAACTCAAGTATAACAGGTTAAATGGTTTCTAAGGCTTTAGATTTTAAGACTTTATTTTAATAACTATTTTTTCTACTAGTAATTAATGTAAAATCATCATATTAAACCAAATATATACGGATATTTTAATCAATAAACTATACATTGTAATAAATCCCGACTGTTCCCATCGTCAATGAAAAGGTATTGGCATTAATCCTACAGCCCCACTACAATAAGTGGTCAAGTCGGATTCTGTCCAGAGGGAGTTAACTGCGTTGAGATATCCGGAATCGCATCATTGTCGTAGTTTTTGGCTTTAAATGGAGTTGAATTATAAGAAATAATTCCTTTTCAAGCCAATGCCTTACTTAGCCCCTTATTCACGACGAAAATAACTCTATTCCGCTTGCTTAAGTACAAGAAATTCATTTTGGAGAAAATTAGACTTAACCGCTTATTCACCGGGGCTGTAGGCCGGTGCCATTAATTGCCACGGCCAATAATTTTAATCTCTTTATCACGTCTTTCTTGTGGTCAAATTCTTTGCAGACGTTTCGCCTAATCTGAGACTCAAATTAAGCCCCGAGAAAGCATGCGGTATGGCTAGCGAAACGTCGGCAAAGAATTTGACGTAATGAATGGCTATGGGCGTTGTTTTGATTAATTTTAATGATGTTATTCCCTACCTTACGGCATATGAAAACATAAACCACGATTGGATAGGGGTTTATCGTAAATTTTCACAAATCTTTGGATCTTAGTCATAGATACCATAGACAAATCTTAGGCATTCAGATAGTCATATGTATAAACAAGCTAAATAAAGTTAATTTAAATTTACATAAAAACAATTCGACAAAGTGCCCTACTTTCATTGCTGCATCTCTCGATATAATAAAACAATTAAACTCTTAGATCCCTTCAACACGGTTAAGGTTGAATTGGCCATTTCCTTATTAATTTTTACATAAAGAATATTATGATTCCCAGATTTATACAAAAGTATGGGACGTACTCCTACATTGTGAAGGTAAAGTCATGCAAATCCTTCGTGGATTTAATAAACCCAAAATTAGAATTTGGTTAATAAAATGGATATAACTGTTGTATATAGACACATGGCGCGCCAGGATTCGGTAATGTTGTCTCAGTAGAGAAGTCGACGAAACAAAAGGTCAGTGAAACGAGAGGATTCGAAAGAGAAAAAATACAAAAAGAAGGGGGGGAGACAATTTTGGATGGAGGGTGGGGAAGAGTCGTCCTACACTCCCCGCCTTTAAGCCAGCGTCTCAAAATTTTGTTTATCTTTAATTATGATTTTGTAATTAATAATATAAATGTTTCATTAAATGGTAATTTTATTGCATTATTCAATCGTTTTTAAAATAACATATTAAATTGGATCATCGAAATCCTTGCGATAGGAACAAAGAACTCGTGGTGTGGCATATCCTCTGTTATCAATTTTGAACTACACGTTCTTGAGGCTTGATTAGCTCATCCATCTCAACGGATCCTGTTCAGGGATGTAAATATCAAACAAAAAAAAGTATAAAAAGTATATATACACATATATATATATATATATATATATATAAAATTTGTCTGAAGTTTTTAACATTTATATTAATAATTCATCCAAACATTAATGAAAATTAGTAGTTTTATATTTTTTAAATGAAGTGTTTTTACATTGAATAGAGGGGAAGGCTGATTTTTTTTTTTTTTTATTCACAGCAATTAAATATATACGTATATATAGATACGCACATAAACACACACACACACACACACACACACATTCTGCCAACAAAACTAATTGAGAGTACAGCTAGAGAGATTATGGCCTTAACCCCTTAACGCACAGTTTTTTTGAAAAAAACCGGCAAAAAAAAATCAATTTTTTTTAATGTAAAAAAACAAACTTTAGAACATTGTTTTGGCCAAAAAATAAAAAAAATTCAAAATTCAAAAAGAGCCGAATATTGCAATGTTACACGTCCATCGACATTTTTATTTTTCGTTTCGAATTACCATTTCGTGAAAAACATTTTTATCAGTTAAAATATTTATTTATACTTTTACAACAAAATAATAATAATAATATTTTTTTTTTATAATTATTGGTCATTTTTTATGAGTTATAAATATTTTTATTTTTTATAGAGAAAAGATAGGCCCTCGACCGGGAGGGGCCTTGATAGCTCAATTGGCAGAGCGATGTCACGGTGAGACAAAGGTTCCGGGTTCAAATCCCGGTCGAGGGCCTATCTTTTCTCTTTAAAAAATAAAAATAATAATTTGAAAATGAAAAAAACATACCAATTGTATAAATATCCAATATACCCAATTTTATTTTCTGTAATCACAGAACACCTTTATGAAGGTATTATAGCTTACAATCCTATGTAAATGTATCAATAACACGATTCTTTTTCTTAGCTTTCACATTGTTATTTTCAATTCTCGAATATATTCGAGTGTGAAAAATTATAACAGCATCAAATACAACGCCGCTCGAATTATCTCGGGTGTGCACAGTTTGGCCTGTTTAGCGCGCTCGAATTAACTCGAGCGTGCAAGTTAAGAGGTTAATCCAGGGAGCTATGGAAGAAAAGATGAAAAAAATGATATTAAAATAAGCTATCCTGGAAAAATTGTAATTCCAGCTCAGCCGGAACTGCAACCCCACAATTTACATAACACCGGATCATTTCATGATAATCTACGCGTAGGTACGATATAAATAAAATAAAATGCATTTCCTCTCTAACACTTAAATAAGGAGAAAAAAAATCTTAACATAATGTGACTTCGGGGGATGAAAATGATCCGGGTGGAGGTAAGAGAAGTAATTCCTTGAATAGGATTGAACTATTAAATAAGTTTAACTAAATTTAAACTATTTTAAATAAAAACTATTTCTTTAAATAATTCAACCAATTTAAGAAATGAATTCTCTAACCTCTACACGGACCGTTTTCTTATCCATGTGTGTACCTAATAATTAGGTCAGCGTGGGTAAGCCTGGTATGCCTGGTATGCCCTATCCTAAGACGTGTGGTTTTACATAAGTTTTCATATACTTCAATTTATTTGGAGGGCTATTTTCCCACAGGGCCCAGGGCCTTCCTGCCGCTCCTGGAGTAAGTTCTGTCTTAGGGTACTCCTACATTGGATCCGATGCGATGCGACGCGATCCTATTCTATCACATAGTATGGTGGGCTGAAAAAACAAATAACTGAAATACGCAGTGAGTGCCTACACTGGATCAGATCCGACACGATTCTATTCTTTTCAATCCGATAGTGAAACTAGTCACTGCCTTCCGAATAATATACTATTAATTTTATTCTTTTATTTCTTATATTTTATGTACATATTATAGTGAAATATAAATATATTAAAAATAATTAATAAATAATCTTAATTTTATAAATTGAAAGAACCAAATGTTATAACAATGAGGTAATATTTTTTATGTACTATATTAGAATATTTTTGTCTTGCTGTATGACTATAAATAAATAATTTAGTTTAAAAAAAAAAATAGAATTTATTGTTTTTATTATATATTCGTGTTTTATATAATGATTTAATTTTCTCGTTTGTGATAATATTTATTTCTTTTGGTATTTTGTTGTTCATCTTTGCAAACGAGTATAAAAAATCAGAAAAGCCCTTACCACCCAGAGTTGCCAACTGTTTAATAAATAAATTAAACATTACGATAATAATTTAATCAAAAGTTAATGTTTCCAATTTTATTTGACGAATTAAAATTGTATGTAGGTATATTTTTTATGTACATTTCTGATAGATATAATTTTATTCAACGGAAAAATAACCTTCGCTACTATATTTAATGGTTCATGAAGATTAGTAATAAAATATTTTAATGAGAATTGAGAATATTTAATTTTGATTTATGACGGATATTTATATAATAGTTAATTATCAAATTACAATGTACATTTTTTAATAAACATTTTAGACAATAAAGATTAACTTGGCATACATGGCTGGCTTATCGGATTGAAAACTAATGATTTTGAAATGTGAAAATCGCACCTGATCGTACAGTATCGCATCGGATCCAATGTAGGCGCTTCCGTATAAATGAACTACATATTTTGATTCCACAAGCGACTAAATCGCTCGGATTGTTCGGATAAAAATGGATCGGATCGGAGCGGATCCAATGTAGGCACTCTCGATATATTTCAGTCATTTGGTTTGCTTCCGAATTCTGATCGTATCGCATCGGATCCAATGTAGGTGCACCCTTAGTGATCGCGCTAGCTCGGATCGGGTCAAGACAGCTTTATCACGACCTGGAAGAGCAAGAGCCTCTTTTGCTGCCCTATCAGCCAGTTCATTACCTATAATACCTACATCTGCCGGTGACCACATAAAATTTATCGACGTTCCAACATCGTGTAATTGTTTTTAAGGTTTAAAATACATTCTATCCCAGGGTGGTCTGGCTACATGTTGCTCATGGCATTTAAGGCACTCAAAGAGTCTGACACTACTACCAAATTTTCATGGTAGTATTATTTCGATGGCATTAACTTCCGCGGAATATAGAATAGAATAACTGTTACAATAAATATCTGCGGGTTAGAACCTAAATATTTTAATTCTATTGTATTGTATTTATCTATTTCCTTATTTGCATTATTTGTTTAGAAGATTGTTATTCTGTTGTTATAATTGATACTATTCTGTTCTGACTTAAATTTTGTTTATTTATTTATTAAACCAGTGTTAATTATTTAATTATTGTAAAATATTTACATATTATATAGCTGTAAATAAAAATAAATGTAATTAAGTGGCGATATACTAATTATTAAAAATTAACACTAAGTGGGCCAGACTCAATGGCTACGTGTTGTACATTAAAGCCAATAATGAATTTATTATATATATATATATATATATATATATATATATATATATATATAGAAAAGAATAGAATAGAAAAATAAAATAATTTTACTCTGAGACCAGGTCCCTTAAGAATGTTGATGTAGCTTACATTTGTAGGTAGCATCGGGTGTGACAAAGGCAGAACCTGTTGAAGTATCCGATTTAGACCCGTCAGTGAATATTAGTAACTGCTCTGGTATAGACTTAATTATTTTATTGAACATTTCTGTATATTCTACGAGCTTTGAGCAGTTTCAGCTCTCCTATTTCAGTGGACATTATTTCAGCTAAAGGGAGCGTGGTGTTACATTTTTATAGAAATTTGGAAGAAAATTAGGGTTGAAAAATGTACTTGTATGAAGGATGTGTGGCTTGTGTATATAACTTTGTCATATAGTTGATGACGAGTTTTTTTCTCCTGTACAGTAAAGGTGGTAAGCTGGACTCGACGTAAAGACTTAGGGTTGGGCTTGTTCTGAACGCTCCAGTAGCAATGCGTATTCCTTAGCAGTGAACTGAAATAAGCTTAGCTAAAGTAATTTTACGAGCAGAGCAATAAACAAAACTCCCATAATGTATTTTGGAAAAGACTAAAGTAGCAGGGACCGCATAGTAGCAGTAGATATCCTAGGGAACGCAGCTCAAGTCTTTCACTTTAAACTCCAACCGACAATATCTGGATTTAAAATTAAAAAGAAATATATTGATTGATAGAAAAAACAATATTGATTTATAGAAATGAGTGAAAAAGAGGAAACAAAATAAAAAAAAAAAAAAAACTTGTCATCCATATCTATCTATAATTGAAAGGATAAAAAAAAATTGGTACAATATAAAAAGATATAATATAAAAAATAAAAAATAAGAAATTGGTACTTATTTCAAGAAATGAATGTAGAAATTAAAATCTGTTATTATGAACTCCAAAATAAAATGTTAAATCCTGTTGGAAAACAAAATGGCCGTTTTCTGCTGAAATCCCCCCCTCCCCAACTACTCCTACCAACAGGTAGTGGGAGAAAATAGCGATTTCCATATCAGGAGGACTTAAGCCTTAGGAGCTTGCCTCGGGGTGTAGGAGCCATCGATTTTGATAACCCCTACTACCGCACCCCTAGGTGGAGGGGGGGATGTTTCTTAGGCGGTATTTAATATTTACAGCGAAGTGATAAACTTTTGCTGACGTGCTTAACAAGCTGGGTTTTATTGACTCGTGCTTTTCGAACCTGGTGCTTTTGAAGATCTAATTTCTATATAAAGACAAAGCACATATTGTTTGAATCCTTGTAGGGTCTTAGTTGATTACAGTTTCTTTGACCAACAGTCTGGTTAGTGCCTAACCGCAAAGTTTTTCCTATCATATGAAGGGACAGGTAACTTCGTAGATATCAGGAATGCCTCAGAGCTCTATCAACAACTATTTCCTGAACATAGAGAAACGAATACAACTGTTCAAGAAGAATTCGCTTAAAGTTTTGTCAACTTCTTTTGTGTTTTCTTCAAATATTTGGTGATATTAGTAGTCTTGTTTTATTCAAAACGACATTCCAATAGTAACCGGAAATGAAGGTGAAGATTGATAAATGTTTTCTGTGGGTGTCGGTAGGGAGAAGTATTTAGTTCGTAATTATTTTATTTCATAGCGTCTAGTGGTTTATCTAAAACTACTAGCCCTTATGACGACTAATTAAAAATAATTGAAATAATTATTATTTTTAACTTCTCGAATTTCTATCGAATGTTTCATAACAATCGAATGGACCCATGTTACAAACTACCTATAAAGACAATGGTAGTTTGCTTTATATGGAATAAAAATAAATTTGTAAACATGATGTAGCATCTAGCACGACTACAAAATCATAGATATAATTTTACGGTCGGCCGGCCACTAGCCACCATCTAATTACTATTGAGATATTACCTCAAATATCACAATATGTGTACAATATTCATTAATATACCACCCTTAACTAGTTTTTGGTTTATGTATTTGAATAATATTATTTATTGGTATATAAATGGTGGTTAAAGATCTCTAGCGATTACCAATAGCAACTTCTACCTGGTGAGGCCGAGGAACATGAGGAAGCCGTGTCCTCCTCGCTCTTGTTCAATATTTTAACAAAGATGTTGAAGACCCTGCTCACCTCAGCTACTCCACCACTAAACCTATCGCCTTCAAAACGTGTCCACTCATTACTCCACCCGTCTTGGAGGATCATTAACATAATTTAACGTTTCCCGTCGCCTCCTCTAAGAGGTGCAACCACGGCAGAGGGTAATCATAGCACCGACTTATTTTATTCGTTTTTATTTCGTTTTAATATGAAATAGGGAGCTCAGTGGTAGACCACTGGCTTACCGTTCCCAAGGTCTTGAGTTGAAATCCCGCTCGCTGTCACGCTTTTATTAAATCTGTTAGCTCCGGATATCGATCCTATGCGATCTAGGGCCCTCCCGGGGATCACCCATTCTCCATAAAGTTGGTACTCATAAGAAAGGAAAGCGGTTATGCGTTATATAAGGCAAATCAACTCCCTGCAAACCGTTGTCCAAGAAACAGTACAGTCTCTACCATGTTGAAGCCAATACCCTGTATGGGTTGTGTTGGTAGAGGTTTCTTTTTTAATATGAAATGCAATTTGAAAAATCCAGAAAGCAAATTCTTAGGTGGTGTTTTTGATTGAACCTCTTGGTATGATTGATCGATGAGTCTGCATGGACTGTTTTCAGATGTAAGTCCAGTGAACTGTTGATCAGCATGTTATTTTCTAGTATTTTAGAGACTTAAGGCTCTGTCTATTTTTGAGTTTTTGCTTGCTTTTGTCGATAAATTATGAAATTTCGCTCAAACAATTCTTCTCGAGATAAGGGGCCCCATTTTGTGTTATACTGGATAAATGAACCAATCCAATACATGAGAATGTCGAAATTACTTGAACTGGCCTTATGTGTCCCAAAAATAATTGCTAAAAATCAAATATAAACTAAGATTAATCAAATATACCTTTAGTTCTTAAAAATCAAATATAAAATATTCTAAATGTTTACCGTTGAGATCTTAGGTAGGGATTTTGGCGTTTGAAGGAGACCAAATATCCAGCTAGCGATCGATTATAGAGTTGGCAATGAACTTCTAGGTTCACTCATCCATCTTGTTTCTATTAGAAGTTACCTGGACTACTGAGAGAGGACTGCTACCAGATGACTCCTAAGAAATACTTACATTACCGTACTAATGGTGATTTAATGTCCTCAACTGGCCTTTCCCACAACCGTGAGGTAAAGAAAATGAATGAAAAGAAAAGATAGAGCAAATGGTTGTGGACACAAGTTCTAACAAAAGGCGCCTAGGAATAATCGCCTCAGGTGCGGCTCTTCCATGTGTTTACCCTTTTTACCTTTTTAGTCAATCCAGCTCTTCTCTCATCTCTCAGAAGAATATTATTTATTTATTATTATTCTGTCACTGTTCACCAATAACAGGAAAAACTGAAAGAGAAAGTGGTGAATGTAACATGATAAAATCCACACAATCCCCGAAAAAATCGGATTGAGAGTAGCAAGTATTGTGCTCTTCAGATAGGTTTGGCAGCAGTCGGAGATTCAGTCTAAAACTTGGACATAAAATGTGCCAACTACAGAGGAATATAGCCATTGCCCACTGGTTATAATGTTCTTTAAAACATCTTGTTCCAGCGCCTCCTACCTATGTTTATCGGGTTACAGGACCACACAAGGGCCATTTCAAGCGTGCTCAATCCGCAACTGACTAAATTTTCAGGCCTAGATCATCTTGGAGAGAGAGCATAAATACGTCTTCCTCTTCGTCGACCTTGAAGTAATAAATAACAATATACTACTTAGCAACAATTTCACTTTTGTATGCATACTCGGCTATTGAAAAATAATTAAAACGAAAAATATCAATTATTGGAAAGAAGAAAAAACTACATTATATATATGTATGAGATGAAAATAGTTGACTGGATGGTCTAATGTAATGTTGGTAATCAAGAATTCATATTTTTAAGCACTAATTTTAATTCTTCAAATTCATTAATCCTATCTACTATTTTTCAAACAGTCATTGTACACTATTGTTACTGTACAATAGTATTTCACTAATTTTAATTCTTCAAATTCATTAATCCTATCTACTATTTTTCAAACAGTCATTGTACACTATTGTTACTGTACAATAGTATTTCACTAATTTTAATTCTTCAAATTCATTAATCCTATCTACTATTTTTCAAACAGTCATTGTACACTATTGTTACTGTACAATAGTATTTCACTAATTTTAATTCTTCAAATTCATTAATCCTATCAACTATTTTTCAAACAGTCATTGTACACTATTGTTACTGTACAATAGTATTTCTATTATTCACATTAGTTATTGTACATACAGTTCCATACTTTTCTGTAACATGTAACATCTTTAAGTCCGTTATCATACATTTTATATCTTTAATTTACTAGTTTTTCTTTATTCTTCATGTTCCAACCTTTTTTGTATATGTAAATATTCTCATTTTGTTTCTTTTGTTTACCTCCTCCTTTTTGATTTTCCTTTATATTATTTTTACTGTACTATCCTTTCTGTACATTTATTTTCTGTATTTTATTTTATATGCGTTATTTATAATTTACCATTTCTGCTCATTTTCTTTAATTGTATTAAATCTGTCTTACTTTATTATATCTGTCATTATTTTCATTTTCTTTTCATTATCATTAATTTTGTTATATCTGTCTTTATCTTAATTTTATTATATCTGTCACTATTTTAATTTCTTTTCATTATCATTAATTTTTTTAAAAATCTGTCTATATCTTAATTTTATTATATTCTGTCACTTTTTTAATATTCGTTATCTTTCATCTTCATATCTGCCACTATTTTAATTTTCTACATTACTTGTCACCATATTATTGTTACTGTACGTTTTTATATTTTTTGTTCTGTTTGTTTCTCTCTCATAGCCCTGAAGATGACCTACACTGTAGGTCGAAACGTCGGCACATAATTAAAAGCCTAGTACTTATTCAGTGTTTTTTTTTTTACTGCACCCCCCAACTATCTCCTTTACATTACATTATATATACTTAAAGCTATTTCCGAAGCGGCAATTCAAGACCTGTAGTGGACATAACAGATCAGTACGAAGGTAGTGGGAAACTTACAATTAGACAGCTTGTGATAATTACTTCAAATAAAGAAGGGATTTAGAGAAGATATTTCCCACAGATGTTCTCGCTACCTCGATTGGCTAACATATGATGACCTTGATTTTTGTTAACACGTAATAGCGCTCCACCTGGTGAATAGGACCAACGTCCAATTTGGGGGAGGGGAAAAATTATGCTTGCTTTTTTTCATAATTGAGGTTGGCAAGAAGTAGTTATATCGGATCAGGACGTCATTCGCAAACAATTTTCTTCGCTTAATATTGTCCTTCTCCGAAACAAGTCGTAACCGGAAGAACATGAACCAAGGGAACTAGATGCTAGCGCTCCCATTCAATTAATTTAAAATCTCTTGAGGTTTCAATTACTCACGTTGGTCCAGCTCCTGGTTCACGCATCCAGTTTAATTCCTTACTGTTCAATTTCGAATATCTAAAACACTCATTATAATAGGCGTGATTGAATTAATAATTATTAAAAATAATTCACTGGAAAATCGCTTCTTCAAATAGTAACGTTTGAAACGTAACTAAAATATGTACGTATACATAGAAAAATAACAACAGTGTTATTAGTAAATAGAAGAGCGGCGATTGCTTCCTACAGAATGTAAATATTATTCTGGGGATCAACAGGCATCCCTTTAATCCTCCCTAATTAGGATCAATTAGACGTTTTAAAATACGACCAGATAGAATGATACTGTTTATAGTACTGCTCGATGTATATTGTTTATATTGTATACATAGGAAAAATTAAATTTATATGACAGGAAAAATAAACAGTAGTTTAAGCTATAGAGATGACTCATGAGTCACTTCAAAATAGACAGACCTATTCGAAACGTCGCACAAACAACTTGATTTAAAATTGATAATCGATATTTATAATGCTCAATAATTCATCCTGAAAACGAATTGATTAAACGACTTTTGAAATCGAAAAGGAGATAAAAAAGGTATTTATTAAGGTTTTTTTATAATTTAAATAAACTGAAAAATATATTTTATAAATAGAAATAAGAGTGAATTTTTGTTGTTTAACCTGTATTCGATGTAACCTATTCGACAGTCTTAGCTTCATTACCTGATATTTTATTTTATTTTTTTATTTTTCATATCCTTTATTTTCCAGATGTTTTTTTTTTAAATAGTGATTTTTAAAACTTTAACAGAAGGTAAAAGTGTGGGTTTCGTCTCGCGCAAGAGACACCCCTAACTGTACATTATCAGTTATTTATTATAATGCAATTGGGAAAAACCACAATGCAAAGCCTTATGTTTCAAAAATACACCTACTTACCAGTCGACGTTTCGCCTATTCAGGCATTATCAAGACACCAAAATCAAAAAGGGGGTTATGTGAATCGCATCTCGAAGAAAAAAGTGCAATACATCCCAACGATCAACAACCCAAACAGGCTCCAAACATGAGACAGCACCCTACCACCAAGACGTTCAACATACAACTCTCATACGAGTTGTATGTTGAACGTCTTGGTGGTAGGGTGCTGTCTCATGTTTGGAGCCTGTTTGGGCTGTTGATCGTTGGGATGTATTGCACTTTTTTCTTCGAGATGCGATTCACATAACCCCCTTTTTGATTTTGGTGTCTTGATAATGCCTGAATAGGCGAAACGTCGACTGGTAAGTAGGTGTATTTTTGAAACATAAGGCTTTGCATTGTGGTTTTTCCCAATTGCATTATAATAAATAATAGTGTTTCTTTTAGAGTTTTTGGCTCTATTTTAGTGTACATTATCAGATTATTTATAAGAGAAATTATAAATATATAATAGTTTTTTTTCATATAAAATAATTATAATGTAATAACAAACTGAACAGTAATAGAAACTGAACAAACTGAAAGGTAATAGAGTTGACATCAGAATATCTTTCAAGAGTCTCGGTTTCAGTCTTGGGGATGAAATAGGTTCGCTTATGTTGAATGCTACAGCTCCTTTGACTGCTGGTAATCCGGTCTTAAATCTGGTGTAACGCTTTTTAATGAATTCTTCAATCGTCTCTAGTTTTAGCTCTCGGTGTAGTTGACTGTTTCGTACAAACCAAGGCGCGTTTACGGCGATCCGTAGGATTTTATTTTGGAAGGTTTGCAATTTTTTTCGCTTAGTTGTTGACACTGCACCCCACACTTCACAGTCGTACATTAGTAGAGGTCTAAGAATGATTTTATAAATTAATAAGGATGTTTCTGGTTTTAATCTAGATTTTCTATTAATTATCGGGTAAAGTAGAGCTGATCGTACGTAGGCCTGTGTTAATTTGGTGTTGATATGCTGGTTCCAGGTAAGACGACGATCTAAATAAATTCCGAGACATTTTTTTACATCCTTATTCCACGGGAGGTTGCTGCCATCGAGTACTAGCTCAGGCGGGTCTGAAGGGCGTCTAAGGGTGAAAATATCTGCGCTGAGGACAAATTTCCATTTAGAAAAGTAATGTTCT